>BSWB01000002.1:59597059-60847059 GCA_033239125.1 Fagopyrum homotropicum | reverse complement strand
TTAACCTATGCATGGCACTAAACAACCTCTCAAAATCTTATCTCTAAGGCATCAAACAGTATGCTCAAACTTGACTGATCAATACAGTTTTTGGAAATTCAGCAAACACTAAACAAAACAGCACACTGTCTTAACTTTGAAAAATCATAACTCCTAAACCAATCGCTGGATTTATCCCAAATTTTGATATGTTCCACTATAATATGTCAAATCTATCATATCCAAAATTCAAGTCCAACAGAGATCAAAAGCCTATTCAAAACTATCTCATAAAACAACATCACATGTTGTTTTTCCCAACACTCAGCACAGTTATGAAAACTGTGGGAGGAGTCAACTTTGAAACACCATAACTCTCAAACTGTAACATGGATTCCTCTAAAATTTTAGTATGATTTACTATGCAATACCGTATATGACATATCCGAAAACCAGCCAAAAAGAAGTAGTCTAGCTTACACAAAATTGGACCCGAAGTTAACTGCTCGTCACTTCCGAAAACTCAGAAAACGCCTCAGCTCTTCAAGCTATCTTCCGAGACTGTTAAGGATGAATTGAAGGCACAAAGGGTGCTCACATCAGCATATATATGTTAAGGATTGATCAAAGAGAAGGACCAAGAAGGACGGATATGGATCTTACTCGATTCCATGTCATGAAGAGGTGAAGGAAGTAGCATCGGACTGTTGTTGCTAGAGTCCGTAGCTGCAGCAGGGGAAAGACTCGACAGTGGCCCAGGAGGCGCGCCTGCAGTCTGCTCTAGGTTCACCAGTGGGTCATGCACACCGTCCCAACGGTTCCTGACCATAGCCCCAGCGGCCTTGCGCCCCTTGCGGCTGTCCTCTGGCACAGTTGTGCACGAACATAAAGGATAGAAGGCCGCCGCTGTCTTGGACTAAAGGGGAGGAGGAGGCGGCTTTTGTCGAGTCCACAGGAGGCGAGGGGAGAAAAGACAGACGGCGGTTTGTTTGCTTGCGAGAGCGAGGACGGCCGCCCGTAGCCCAGCGTTGGTGTCGTTGGTGTGCAGAAGGCGGAGAGGGCGGAGCTGAATGGTCCTTGGCGGTTTGCAGAAGGCGATGGTTGGTTCCGGAATCGCGCGAATAGACAAGGTTGAGAGTTACGTGATGCTTCTAGGGTTAGAGCGTGAAAGAGGGGAAAAGAAGCGTTGTTGATCTTCCCTTCTAGCTGGGCTCGGACATGAGATGGCTTGGGCTTTGCACTGTTGGGTTGGTTGAGGGTAAGGTAGGGCAAGGCTGATGCAAACTGGGTTGGTTGGAGGTGTACAGAAATTGGGCTGAAGCAATTTGGCATGAAGAGATGAGCTGAATTTGTAAAAAAAACAAAGGTGGGCTGGGTTGTCAAAACTCGTCATGGCCTTGTCAAGCCCATGCATGGCCTTGTCACGAATTTGTCATGGTTTCGTCATAACTCGTCATGGTCTTGTCCTGACCTCGTCTTGTCATGACTTGTTAAAAAGGTTATTTAGATTAGTCTTGCAAGAATTAAACTCTAAGGAAGATAGATATATTTTATGTGTGTAAAAATTTCACATGAAATGATAAAATGTGTTAATTTATAAAACTAAGGATTATGTAAGAAGATTGAAGCTTCACATAAAAATATAGAAGTTGATAAAAGTATTGTATGCGCTTAACTCTTCACATAATATGACAAGGTTTATGATGATTCGGGATTTACCGGAAATTAAATTTCCGGGTATTACACCTGCAAACCAAGTATGGACTAGTCCCTAAAGAAACCCCCAGCGCCCTCGGGCTAACTGAGCAGAATGCCACCGTCCGTTACTCTTAGGCCAATAATGTAGGTCGGTCGATAATTAATATTAGATACACTTACAAACACATCACCCAAACACCACTATCAATATTCACACACATATCTGAAAGCTAGCTAAGTAAGCCCAAAGGACTTACGTGAATCAGATCTCGACTCTCTTAATTACAACTCGATCTGCAACCGTAGAAACTCAGTTGCTTGTCACAAGAGGCAAGTGGATCAACATATTTTCCATGTACTTAGAACTCAGACTTCTAAGAGATAAGATCCTATCAAAAGAGAAACTATCAAAATACCCTTCTACGGTAAAATGACCATTTTACCCTTAGTCCCGAAACTTCCAAAAGTCTCATAATATGTGCTCAAACTCTTCCTTGGGAATAAATATCATATTCTAACTCTTAAGAGTGAGTTTATGTAGAAACTAGAAAACTACACATTTTTCCTAACATTCATAAAATTCACTAGTATCCAACTTTGGCTCAAGATATGATGCCCGAATAAAAATATAAAAATTCTAAGGAAATTATCCAAGTCTTCTATGATATGCATACTAATCATAAGGCCAAAGATCTCTCTAAAATCCTAAACCAAACTCTCTATATAAATCTCCAAAGATGATTCAAAACTAGAATTTCATACTTAGTCAAATTCTGAAAGTTTTCCCCAACTGTTCAACCAGCCGACTTTAGGCTCCTATGGATCCAGATCCGACCGTTGGCTCGATCCCAACTTTTGATACATCACAATATACCTATTCCTCTATATTATACTAAAATATGAACGGTAAATTATGTTTCTAAGGTATAGAAATAGAGGCTCAAAGTCAGCAGTTTTACACTAAATTTTCAGTAGGAAAAATCAGATTTCATTGCATCCTTCCTATGATTCCTCTGGACAGCACTCTTCTAATCAAACTTACCTACTAGTCTAAGGTTCTCAGCTCACCAACAACATCACAATATATTCTAACCTACTCTCGCATCAAGAACTTAGTCCTATAACATGATGAGTCCAAAGGCCAAGGCAAGAGCTTGCTTACCTAGGATTGGAAGCAAGGTAGAGCACTGCAGTCCGGCACCAAGATCTGATATCCTTCTACGACTGAGTAGGATGTCCAACTACGTCTTCTTTGCCCACTGTTAGTACTAGAGTACAATGGAAAAAAAGTGACTCCATGTTCTACTTTCAGAATTAGATGGCCAAGGGAGGGAGAGTTCTTACTTGCGTCTACAGTCATATCCGACTAGGCAAGGGATCTGAATAGGCAAGAACGATCTCGTGGGTATGACTAGCAGGGTCTCCTCTTCTGGCTGGATTCACGAGGGTGCAGTGCAGGGCTGCAAATCTAAGAGAGAGAGAGCCGTTCAGGGTCGAGAATAGGTCGTGCAACACCAGGGTTTAGGGAAGGCTTACCTGCAAACTGGGTGACGTTAGGTCGATGCAGGAGGGTCCCTGTCGACTGCTCGATGTCGGGACGGTGGCGAGCACACGTCCGCTGCGTGCTGGCGCGAAGGGAGGCTCGATCAACCCAGCAATGATCAAGGTGATGAGCACTGTCTTGGGCCCCTAGTACTTGGACGAGGAAGGTGCAGATCTGCACTCCTTTGGTTTGCTGAATCTAGACAGAAGAGGGGGAGTCGAGTGTCTAGCAATTACAGCAAGGTTGATTAAAAGAGGAAGGCGCATTGAAGGAGGATCGTGAGGATAGGAGAGAGAGATAGCATTCGTTTGCAGATCGTGGAGCGCTGATCTTCTGGCTGACGTGGTGCGAGAGAAGGAGGCCGGGCTGCTGTCTTCATGGGCTGAGCGTTCCTGGGGTAGAGAGCAGAGGTTGTACCGGCTGCAGGAAAGGAGGCTTCGGGCTGGGCATGTAAGCAAGGGAAGGGATGGGCTGAAGTGGTCTAGAAGGCTTGTCAAAAGTGTGTCATGGTCTTGTCAAAACTCGTCGGTGACGTTGTCATGGTCTCGTCATGTTCTTGTGAAAACTCGTTAGTGCCGTTGTCACGGTCTCGTCATGTTCTTGTCAAATGGCATGAGCTAGAAGTGGAAAAATCTAGGGTTTGATGTAAAATTCTATCATTTTATGTGAATTGAAGTTACATAAAATGATGGAAATTTGAGATAATGTGTACGACTAGGTAGAATGAGAAAAGGTCAACGGATCGAAATCTGGTTTGCTACGGAATTAACGGAATAAAAATTCCGGATATTACAGTTTTGTTTGGTCAATAGGTTCATGTGGATGGTTACATCTCTTTGGTTCATATTTTTGGATCTTGAAACTTCAAGTCCCTGTAGTTGTAATTCCACCTCTTTAATTTGTTTGAAAATATTTTTAAAGTTTGTTTTGGTTAATTCTTTCGCCATTTTTTTTAAGTTGTGTTTTTTTTAATTAAGTTGTACATTCTGAACTAACAAAATTAACTCGCCATTTTTTTTTAATAATATTACTCTTTTGTTGATTTACAATAAATAGTTTTTCCCCTAATAATAACCAAATACTTAAATTGTAACACCCCAAATTCTCAAACTCGAGGAGCTACTGGTTAGGACCTCACAATGGGTCCTGACCTTAGTTTGACAACAATTTTACTAGAATCTTACAACAAGACACAAAAGTATTAAAAACATTTGAAAACTTTAAACAATATATACATGAAGGATATGTATTAGCCTTACAAAGCAAACGTACTAAAACGACGCATATGAAGAATATATGACAACCTCGTCCCCAACTAAATGAGTACCTGGACCCGTCTGACCATTCCCTCCGGATCTCTCTACAACTGTCTTAACCTGCAAGACATCTACAAGGCGGTATAAAACCGTTAGCTAACATTCTAAGCATAAGTATAAAGGCAAAAGCACAAACACACAACATACACACTCAACATGAAACACTCAATCCTTTTATTATCTTTAATTAGGTGATAGGTTATTACTAATGATACTTATTTTGTGACACGAGGGATTCCCAAACGTCGCCCCTGTCCTCGTTTACCAACGAGGAATGGTACTAATGCATCTGACCGTCTACCTGTCTAGGCTGGTCGTGGGGAACCTCCTAGACTCTCGCAAGAGCTAGGCAGATGATGTCACGACCCGTTATCATACACTTGGGTCAATTACATAAATAATAAAGTCGGCCTAATCCGGCTTCGTTGTTTCTCCTAAGAAACACCACTCATACACATTACACTCATACAAGAAGCCAGCTAAGTAAGTCCGTGGACTTACCAGTCTCCAAGCGCAACCGATCACCACACTCTCAAGTTCCCTCGGGAAGACGCTCAACACCTGTTCAAGACAAGGCACACGAATCAAACAACACTCTAGTCAACTAGAAGTCCTTAGACTTCTAGGCTCGACATCCTCACAAGAACAACATCACTCTAGTCAACTAGAAGTCCTTAGACTTCTAAGCTCAACATCATCACCAGAACATAAACGCATAAGATAGATCGACACTTAAAACCTAACACAACTCTTCTAAACCAAATTATAATTACACCCAACTTCGGAACATAATAAATATGAATTAACCCAACAGATCGTTCTCAACTTTCATCACATGCTCCTATATATATCCATCAACAACATATCCAAAAATCACGTCCAACGGAGGTCAATAACTCATCCAAATCTATTTCACAAAACTGCATCACAAGCAGTTTTTCTCATACTTAAAATATATCAGCATAACCTAAAAACTACATGAGGAACCAACTTTGGAGAATCATATCTCCTTAACTATAACTCGAAATATTCTCAAATTTCAGTATGTTATACTATATAATACCAACTACAACATATCGAAAAATCAACACTAAAGGAGGAGTCTAACTTACCCAAATCTGGATCACAAAACTGTACCGACATGCAGTTTTCCACACTTAGGAAATTTAGCAAACACTTAACAAACATCACACTGTCTTAACTTTGAAAAATCATAACTCCTAAATACTCGTTGGATTTATCCAAAATTTTGATATGTCTACTATAAATTCTTTTCTATAATATATCCAAAATTCAGAAGCAACAGAGGAGTATAACATACCCAAATCTGGACTCGAAGATCACTACTTGACATTTCGTAAAAACTCGAAATAACAGAACCATTCTCGTTATTGTTGCGAGTCTGTACAAGGGTTACAAGTAGGCATCATCCCTAGAATATACCAAGAAAGACAAGGAGGAGGAGGAGGAGTATCCTTACTCAGTTGTACACTCGACGAGATACAAAGAGGATGGCTCGACTGTAGCGTGCTGAAGTCGATAGAGAGGAGGGCGAGCCACTGGTGCTACATCTCTGCGCAGAAGGCGCCGGTCTAGACGTGTAGAAGGGCCTGTTGTGGCTGCTGCTTGCTTTCGAGATCTGCACCGGTCTGGACGTGCAGAAGGCGCCGCTCTACTGTGCACGAAGAGGGGAGTCCTGATTCTTGTATGTGGTTGGATCATTCCGAACAGGTGCAGCGAAGGAGGAGGAAAGGAGGCCAGTCCAGACTTCGCTGAGAATAAAACCCTGGAGAGGCTCTTCTGCTACTGCACATCGAGTTCTAATCAGATCCGGATTCAAGGGAAGAGAAGCACCAGATTGTGGGAGACTTACCTGTCAATAGATCCTATCGTCTACCACCAGAGGAGGCCGAAATTCCTTCTGTCTGAGAGGCTTAATCGCTGGTGCTTTTGGGAGCAAGGTTTGTGCGCAGAAAATAGAAGAGATTGATCGAGAGAGAGGATCTTTTGCTGAACGCAAGAGGGGGAGAGTGCAGAGCTGAAAGTGGACAAAAGAGGGGAAATGTGGTTCACGGATGAACTGGCTCTTTTTCTGCGCAAATCCAGGAGCAGTTACAGAAGTCTTCCTTCACTCAGCAGCTGTTACGTATGGCAAGGAGGGAGAGGGAATGCCGGCTGTTCCTATCAGCTTCCTGGGTTGCGAGGTGGGTAGCAACAGGCCCGTCTTCTCCTTGGGCTGCCCGCGTCTGATGGAGTTCTGGGTTGGGGACAAGATCATTTCTGGGCTGCAGCATAGCACGCTAGGTTGCTGAAAGCATAGGCTGCTGAAGGCAGCATTAGGTCCGGTGTGGGCTGGAGCAAGGCAAGAAGAGGTGGGCTGAAACAAGGTAAGAATAAGAGTGGGATGATGTTGTCAAGGCTTTGTCACAGTCTTGTCAAAATGTGTCATGGCTTTGTCAAGCCCATGCATGGCCTTGTCATGATCTCGTCATGGTCTCGTCAAAAGGAAGTTATGACTTTGTCAAGGACATGTCATGATATAAACTAGGGTTTGATATAAAATTCTATCATTTTATGTGAAGTGAGATTACAAAAAATGATAAAATTTGAGATAGTGTGTACGACTAGGTAGACAGAGAAAGATACACGGATCAAAACCCGATTTGATACGGAAATAAACGGAATAACAATTCCGAATATTACATCAGTACCCCTTAAAATAAGTTTCGTCCCGAAACTTAAAAGAAGGCAACATAAAGACGAAGTCTATACAAAAAGCAATAAAGCGCCGGAAAAAAGTCATAATCGGTCAAGTTCAGATTTGTTTTGGGAATAGTCGGAAGAAAAATTTTGGGTATTACATCAATCCCCCCTTAAAAATAAGTTTCGTCCCGAAACTTAGGGTAAGACAGTCCTGATCGGCCTTTAAGGTACCAAACGGGTGTATCTGATCACTACACAAAAGTCTCGTCATTTCCACAGTTAAGTACCCCGCACCTCAAAGGTCACCAATAAAACACGCATCACTGACTAAGCACTCAAGCATGAAATAAACAAGTAGTCAAACAATATCACACATATATAGGGTCAAACCCTAACTCGTCGCCCTCGATGTTACAACTATCTCAACATGGATGTCTTAAAGGTTACGTCTCATACTATCCACAATATTTTAGGTAGCCTCGTCGGATTTTCATAAAACCATTGAATCCGAAATCTTTTCATGTCCTTACATCACAAACGCCTGCTACTATGCTCTAGAGTAGCTACCGGATATCTCACCGGTATCATCCGGCTCAGCAGTCCGATCCTCTAATCTGATGACCTAACTCGTGTCTAGTAGGTATTTCTCCAACTGAATCCGTGGACAACTGGGGTTGCACTCCCAATAAAGTGAGGAATACTATTCCATCAATCACTTCTAAACCACTTTAAAACTTCAAATGGTTGCATTACACAACTCACCTCCAAATCCTTTGATGACCTTACGGAAAATAATTTGTTCACGTTCTTCCCTTCGTTATGACCACTTGCTTCCGGCCTTTTGAAAAGGTTGTGACTAGACACTCAGGTCAAAGGTCTTGGACATCCACCAACACTTTACCAAGTGCCCAATGCTCTTCGTATCACGACCCACTTGGTCTTGTCTTTTAATATTACTCAGTCATCTTATTCCTCAGGTTAGGAATCGTCACCTATACCCTTTTCTGGTCTAACACTCGAGACAACTAAAAAAATCAAATCTAGTGGTCATCCTCTTTGTTCACTTGGCATTATTATATTATTTATAGATCTCTAATATATTGTTAACTCTAACCTAGGCTTCCCACGCATTTCCCAAGATCTTAAGTGACATAGAATATGTCCGGAATGACGGTATTAGACACAAAGTGATCTTATATCACCGTTATTTGATCATAACTACTCGATAAATTCTAACACACCATCAACATTGAACTCTTGTATCCTTCCCTTTTATCGGACTAGTAATAGCCCTCTAACTCAAAACGCAACTAGGCTTTGTTCCGACATAACATTACTCGTATACTCTACTTTGAGATTACGCTTCCTCTACTTTGAGATTATCCTCCACCTTGAGCTTCCTAGTGCAGACCATGCACAATACTTTTATTACATCGTTAATTCTTCTCTCAATTCATTAAGAAAAACTCACTCTAAAGTACTCCGTTAGGTATAGAGTTCCAAAACTACTTGTCTGGCAACATGTAACGAAGCCGTCACTCTTCACTCGGATCCATAATAGGGTACTCGTTTTCCTTCTATAACTTCTACATGGACATACTTTCCCGTCTATATTGATGGTGATACAGTTCCCGTACAATATTTTCAATCACTCCGCGTAGCATATCTAACGCCCCTTCCAAACGAAATGCATTTCACCAACTATCATCATCTTAAACCCGATACGCCATCCATCAGTACCCTTCAGCTTCTTGCCCTGTGGGTTAGGACCCACCACGCTTCTATTGTGCTACTTTGATTGTTTTGTTGTCACCCAGTAATCATAAGGACGTGTCCTGTGAGTCCAAAATGATTAACCGGATGAAGTACCCGGCCAGTACTTTCCTTACTTGTCATCTTGAAATAAAATCACGATTGGAAAAACAACCATCTTCCGTTTACTTCCTTAATTCTTTTAACACGGATCCAAACTACCAAACTCGACCGTAGTTTGATCTTAACCACCCATTAAGTAACCTCTAACATGATTCTCTATACATTTAGTTGTCTAAGAAGATTGTCGTTGCATACTTGAGGAAATCCTCCAAGGCGTCGGTAAAGCTACCTCATAATTCACAGTCACAATTATCTCTTCTTAACGATACATAACTCGTCATACCAAACAACACTTGCACATCCTCTGTTGACGTCGGTTAGTCTATAGTTGACTCATCTTAGTATCCCGAACTTACTCTTCTCATACCTCCACTGGCATTAAAATTCCTTGGTAAGCATCACCTACTCGATTAATCCTTTTATACTTCTTTAGTTTGTTCAATCTTTCACCCTTCCGCTTCCTTTGGGCTAACTCCATTTCTCTAGTCCAATTGTGTCATTCATCAGACATAAATAGTCGTTTCAAGTCTTCCGCGATAGCTTGCAAGTGTCTTTGCAACTCTTATGGTTGTAATGATCATCCACTTGCAGTTCCTCTTGCATGGACCGTCTATGTTGATGGCTTAGGCCCCGTGATAATTGGGGTTACCCTAGACTCTCGAGTCCAACAAGGCCGTTCTCCAATACACATTCTTTCACTGGTGTTGGTGGTAATATCGCCTTCATGAAGCTCTGTTGACCCTACTACAGGATTCCATTCTTTGGATATTGGCGTCGCGATTTCTTTCCAACTTCTCATATCTTTGAGGGGTCAAAACCTCCCCACACTTGTGGGGTCTCCCTTTTCGCTTTTACACTCAATTGTAGGTCTTCATTCCGTGCACCTTAGATTATCACACCCGGATTGACACTCTGTCTCTTCTAATTTCTCATGGCCCTAATGGTCTATGGGGCATCCGCCTCGATTGTAATGTCCTTGATTCCGCAATCTTGGTTGTACTCAATTCTACTTGTCTCGTTCCAATATTGTTATCTCTACTCCGTATTCTTATAGTCTCTTGCATGGTTCTTCTAATTCCATCTCTCGGCCTCGTATGACCGAGTTCCTTGTAGGACCTTCTATTCCTTCTAACTGAACTGACTCAGGAATTTCTTCCTCATCTGATTGTGCTCGTGGTAAAAATTATCTTCACAACTTTACTTCCATGCTCACTTGTTCTTTGGATGATTTGTAAGGATCACCAAGCAGCCCACCCGAGTATAATACTCAATTCAAGGTCCGATTCCATTGCCTCGTGTTGGAGACTCTTCAAGTCCACTGTTGATTTATCATGAGGCGATAATCACTTCATGATATCACAACTAAAGGATATAAAATATCCTTTAGGATACTAACATGCTACACATATACATATATATATATATAACATACATTAATACACATCATAATAAGTCTATATACTAACTCATATCGATCTAAGTTGCAGAGATCCACGGAGAGCGATGGTGGTCAGACGTACTACTAACCCAACAACCCGACTATGCGCATGTGTAAAAACAGAAATTCATTTTGAAAATCTTAAACCCCTTTCGGGTTCTAGTTATTTTATACATTCGGTCTTTCAGAAGATCTCAAGTGCCATTGTTGCCAACCTCGCTCTGATACCATATTGTAACACCCCAAATTCTCAAAACTCGAGGAGCTACTGGTTAGGACCTCACAATGGGTTCTGACCTTAGTTTGACAACAATTTTAATAGGATCTTACAACAAGGCACAAAAGTATTAAAAACATTTGAAAACTTTAAACAATATATACATGAAGAATATGTATCAGCCTTACAAAGCAAAGGTACTAAAACGACGCATATGAAGAACATAAGACAACCTCGTCCCCAACTAAATGAGTACGTGGACCCGGATGACCATTCCCTCCGGATCTCTCTACAATTGTCTTAACCTGCAAGACATCTACAAGGCGGTATAAAATCGTTAGCTAACATTCTATGCATAAGTATAAAGGTAAAAGCACAAACACACAACATACACAATCAGCATGCAACACTCAATCCTTTTATTATCTTTAATTAGGTGATAGGTTATTACTAATGATACTTATTTTGTGACACGAGGGATTCCCAAACTTCGCCCATGTCGGTACTAATGCATCTGACTGTCTACCTACCTGGGCTGGTCGCAAGGAACCTCCTAGACTCTTGCAAGAGCTAGGCAGATGATGTCACGACCCGTTATCATACACTTGGGTCGATTACGTAAATAATAAAGTCGGCCTAATCCGGTTTCGTTGTTTATCATAACTAACAAACACCACTCATACACATTACACTCATACAAGAAGCCATCTAAGTAAGTCCGTGGACTTACCAGTCTCCAAGCGCAACCAATCACCACACTCTCAAGTTCCCTCGGGAAGACGCTCAACGTTTGTTCAAGACAAGGCACACGAATCAAACAACACTCTAGTCAACTAGAAGTCCTTAGACTTCTAGGCTCGACATCCTCACAAGAACAAAATCACTCTAGTCAACTAGAAATCCTTAGACTTCTAGGCTCAATATCCTCACCAGAACATAAACGCATAAGATAGATCGACACTTAAAACCTAACACAACTCTTCTAAACCAAATTATACTTATACCCAACTTCGGAACATAATAAATCTGAATTAACCCAACAGATCGTTCTCAACTTTCAGCACATGCTCCTATATATATATCCATCAACAACATATTCAAAAATCACGTCCAACAGAGGTCAATAACCCATCCAAATCTATTTCACAAAACTGCATCACAAGCAGTTTTTCTCATACTTAGAATATATCAACATAACCTAAAAACTGCATGAGGAACCAACTTTGGAGAATCATATCTCCTTAACTATAACTCGAAGTATTCTCAAATTTCAGTATGTTATACTATATAATACCAACTACAACATATCCAAAATCAGCACTAAAGGAGGAGTCTAACTTACCCAAATCTGAATCACAAAACTGTACCGACATGCAATTTTCCACACTTAGGAAATTCAGCAAACACTTAACAAACAACACATTGTCTTAACTTTGAAAAATCATAACTCCTAAACTACTCGCTGGATTTATCCCAAACTTTGATATGTTCTACTATAAAAACTTATCTATAATATAACCAAAATTCAGCAGCAACGGAGGAGTATAACATACCCAAATCTGGACTCGAAGATCATTGCTTGACATTTCGTAAAAACTCGAAATAACAGAACCATTCTCGTTACTATAGCGAGTCTGTACAAGGGTTGCAAGTAGGCATCAGCCCTAGAATATACCAAGAAAGACAAGGAGGAGGAGGAGGAGGAGGAGGAGTATCCTTACTCAGTTGTACACTCGACGAGATACGAAGAGGATAGCTCGACTGTAGCGTGCTGAAGTCGACAGAGAGGAGGGCGAGCCACTAGTGCTACATCTCTGTGCAGAAGGCGCCGGTCTAGACGTGTAGAAGGGCTTGTTGTGGTTGTTGCTTGCTTGCAAGATCTGCGTCGGTCTAGACGTGTAGAAGGCGCCCGTCTACTGTGCACGAAAAGGGGAGTCATGATTCCTGTACGTGGTTGGATCATTCCTTAAAGGTGCAGTGAAGGAGGAGAGGAGGAGATTAGTCCAGACTTCGTCTGAGAATACAACGCTGGTGAGGCTCTTCTGCTACTACACATCGAGTTCTAATCAGATCCGGATTCAAGAGAAGAGAAGCACCAGATTGTTGGAGACTTACATATGGCAAGGAGGGAGAGGGAAGACCGGCTGTTCCTATCAGCTTCATGGGCTACGAGGTGGGTAGCAACAGGCCCGTCTTCTCCCTGGGCTGCTCGCGTCTGATGGAGTTCTGGGTTGGGGACAAGATCATTTATGGGTTGCAGCAAAGCACACTAGGCGGCTGAAAGCATGGGCTGTTGAAGGCAGCAGTAGGTCCGGTGTGGGCTGGAGCAAGGCAAGAAGAGGTGGGCTGAAACAAGGTAAAAATAAGAGTGGGTTGATGTTGTCAAGGCTTTGTCACAGTCTTGTCAAAACGTGTCATGGCTTTGTCAAGCCCATGCATGGCCTTGTCATGATCTCGTCATGGTCTCGTCAAAAGGACGTCATGACTTTGTCAAGGACATGTCATAATATAAACTAGGGTTTGATATATTAGGGTTTGATATAAAATTCTATCATTTTATGTGAAGTGAGATTACATAAAATGATAAAATTTGAGATAGTGTGTACGACTAGGTAGACAGAGAAAGATCCACGGATCAAAACCCGGTTTGATATGGAATTAAACGAAATAAAAATTCCAAATATTACATAGATTAAATGTACCATTCTTGAATATTTTTTTTTATAAAATTGATTTTAAACAAATAGTTATATTTGTATTTTTTTTTCTGGATTCCCATCAAGTTTGGACTTTTCCTCTTGCTATCCATAAGTTTTCAAATTTTTTCTTAGTACCCTCATGAATTAATTTGTTTTCCCTTATATCCATTATTTATATATTACATTCAAAATTCAGTTATAAATATAAAACAATAGTAAAATAGTTTAAAACTAATTATGACCTAATTAAATTTAAACTAATTAATTGTATAATAGAAGTATTTTTATATATTTTTTAATAATTAAAAATTCTAGAAGATTTAATTAAAATCTAATTTTTATTTTTTGGATTAAAATAAAAATTATAATTTTTATTTATTTGCGAATTAGAATAAAATATATAAATTCAATTAAGACTAATTGAAAAATAAAAAGAAATTTGCTATAATTTTATTTTAAGTAAGGGTACATAATTTTTTAAACTTATTATGAGCACAATATAATTGAAAATTATTAATTTTATAAAATAATAATTAATTGTTATATAAGTATTTTGATGTTTTAAATTTTTTTAATTTTAAATTACATTTAAAAATAATTATCTTTATGTACCCTTATTTATAATAAAAGGTACTAGTGTATTACCCGCACCTTGTGCGGGATTATAATTTAAATATAATTTTATAATCAAATATTATAATATGTTAAAGTATAAGTTTTGTGGAACAATTATTTGAACATTGATTAATTTATGCTAATTAATGGACTATGTTAGACATACCCATATATTTTATTTATAAAAATTACCTAATTCGACAATTGGGCTGAAAAATATCTTGACGATAACATGTGGAAATAAGCGTTTTCGCTTTAATATATATAAGATAAGATAACATTATAAAAAAATACTAATTTAATTATCTGATCATTAGTAAAAAAAAAATACAGATGATCAAAAGACTTATGACACTGGATCTAAAAAAGGTAATTAGTCAATAATGATAAAAAAACAATATAACTGAAGTATATATCAATGCATATAATCTTTTATAAAAGTCAATATATCAATTAGTAACAAAATACAGATACGAATTTCAAGCATTCAAACCAAAATTTGCAATATCATATATATTGGACTCGGTGATATGTGCAAATTGTTTGAAAGAAGATTTCCTCACGAATGCTTGAATTGTTGTACCCTGCAAGCCGGCATTGATCATTGATTTGATTGATATCGGTGACGTTCCATAAAAAGCAAAATACGAATCTGAATCTTCAGTGAAGGAGTAGCAATGAGTTTCAGATCGGATAGGTATATATATTAGTCTGTCATGATAAACTATAAAATAAATAAATTGAAATAGATGAATGCTAAGATTAAAATGGAATTACATTGTTAACATCTACTGTACTGATACCGGAAAATCTTCAACAGGCTTACTTCGTTCGTGAATCGGTGAATGTATCTGGAACCTGGAGTCACTCGTCCCATGTGGCCATATATATATAGCAAATCTATATTTATAAACCTTTTAATTGAAATTTGTTCTTCAATACTGATTAATTTTTTTTTTTATTTGATTGTGATCTGCAATATGTAACTGAAAATATATATGCTTTTTGATGCAATTTTTTAATATTAATAAAAACAAATTTTGGTTACAACTTTTATTTTAGAAACAAAATTGGCGAACAGCTTAGAGATAATATCACAATTACCATTTTTTAATTTAAATAAAAACAAAATTTGTTAACTAATTTTTCTTTTAAAAACAAAATTTGTTAACAACTTTTATTCTAAAAACAAAATTGGTGGATATTTGAGAGATAATATCACAATTATCATTTTTTTAAGTTAAATGAAAACAAAATTTGTTAACTAACTTTTCTTTTGAAAACAAAACTTTTTTTGTAAAACAAAATTGGCGGATAATATCATAATTACTATTTTTTAAATTTAAATAAAAACAAAGTTAAAACGTAGATTGTTTGTTAACTAATTTTTTTTTAAAACAAAATTTGTTAACAAATTTTCTTATAAAAAAAAACTGGCGGATAATATCACTAACTGACTATTTTTTAATATAAATGAAAATAAATTTTGTTAACAACTTTTCCTATAAAAACTTCGAAATCTAAAAAACCTTTATTAGGTGTTTTTAAAATTTTTAAATTGACGTTAATTTGTGGGCGACACGTGCCATTAAAATTTTGTTGGGCTGAGGTTAATTGTGGGGGCGACACGTGGCAATAGAGGCTTCTGCTTTAATATATATAAGATAGTTATTTTTTTTTTTTTGTATTATTTTTAAATTAAATATTCCATATTTTTATTTTAATTCGAAAATATTAAAAACTACTTTAGTTTTTATTTTATTTCAAAAATAAAAATCTTTAAATTTACTTCTTTTTCAATTTTGTAAATAAAAAAAATTTTATTCATTTCATAGTATGTTATAAAATTATATTTAATATTGTTATAAATAAATTTGTATTTTTGTAGATTTTTTTAATTTTATAATTGAATTTTTAATGAAATATATTAAGAAAGATATAAAGGGGAAACAAATTAAACCATGAGGATATCGCACGAAAACTTAAAAGCTTGTAAATACCAAGAGAAAGTATTAAACTTGAAGGGCTAATATCACTAACTAGGTCTTTTAACAATATTGTTCTATTAAGTAGACCCATATCATAATCCCATATAGTAAATATAACCCTAATAGAGTAATAGTGTAAGTTAATTAGAAAGGTTAAAAAAATGATACTTCACCAAATTCTTTCAACTTGAAGGGCACCAAGACTAGAATAAAATCGTGTGTAATACGTACTCGGAGACTAAGGGCCCATTTGGTTCTAAATTCCGAAAACGGAATGAAAATCTAGTCCACAAGTATATCCTAGTTCATGAAATTTTTTGGAATCATTCTTTGTGGTAATTGTAGTAAAATTTGATTAGATTTGATACCCTATCAGAAAATAAAATATGAAAAACAAGTGTATTTTACATTAAACTACAAGAAATGATTCCAAAAAATTTCATAAACAAGGTACGCATATAGACTAAGTGTTCGTTTGGTTGGAGCGGTGGAATAGAAATAGAATGAAATCGAATAAGGGTAGAGAAAGGAAATGGAATGGATGAGATTACTTTTATGTGTTAAAATACCTCTAACCTAACATGGTTTTTGGTTGATTCGAAATGACTCCGTTACCGAGCCCTAAATTGAATTTCATTCCATTCCGTTTTCGGAGTTAACCCAAACGAGTAAGTACACAAAACTAACCCTAAGATAAAATTTTCAATTTTTTCTATAAATCTATTATTTATATCTGATGAAAAAAGCAGTAAGAAAGGAAAAAAAGTAGGTGGCAATTATGAAGAGGGAACACGTGGGCGGTGGGACCAAAACGCGTAGTTGTTTGACTTGTTTTTTTTGTCCACCGAACTAAATGGGGAGGGGAAAGCCACACGTTTGTGTTGAACCAACCTAAAATCAACACACTCTTCCAAACAGAGGTGAATAAATATGGGATACAATTGGACATTCAGATTAACCTATCCAAACTTGGACTAAACAATAATGGAACGTAAAAGTAATTTCTTATTTGCGCATGCCTTGTATTGGGATATTTATAATAACCAACTAATTGATACTGTTATTAGTTGGACTTTGACTCTACTATATATATTTATTATTTCCTAAATATCTTATTAATATCTAAATATTATGAATATTCTTAGGATCCTATCTTTATTTATTTATTTAACCAAGGATTCAACACTTTGACGATTAAATTTGTTGAAGACGGCAAAGAGCCCAAATAAAGAGTTGATGATGGTCGTCTTAAAGTTAAACGCCCCTCCACACCACACAAAGGTTACAAACTTACAATCACAAGAATCGTCCTTTCACTTCAAATTTTCTAAACAACAAATAATATCCAACTATCTTTTATACTTTTATTTCAATTTCAATTGCTTCCTATTATATACAACTCGCCTTATTTTGTTTTACACTTTGAACCTGCATATGCTCCGTTCTTTCTTTCTTTCTGTGCAAACCATTCAGTAAAACCTCTTATGCTCAGTTACACAGAAGAGATGTCCTTCATCAACAGCCCAACCCAAGCTCTAGCTCCACCCACATTCTCCACAATGCTCAAGCTGCTCAAACCGGCCTCTTCGTCTCTCAAACCAGAATAATCACTATATCATTTCCGTGTATTTGCCCACTTCCGGTTTGAATTTCCAAACTTGTTCAAGTTTCTTTGAGCAAGGGACTGCTTCGGAAGATCCTGCAGCTCCATAACCTGTATAGTCCTCTGCTTTTTCGCTGTTTCACATCAAATTCCGCAGCACAATTAGAATTTCACTTACACAACTGCTCTTTCCAAACCAAAACACAACCTCAGGATTTAGTCTCTGAGACGTTGAAGATGATTCGAGAAGAAAAATCATACCTTTCTCGGCTTCAAGATATCGTTCTTGCAATTTTCTTTTTGTTGCTTCTATTTTCAGCTGGACATGGTCTTCCTTCAAACACCTTACTTTCTGAACAACAAACAAACACACAATGTCACTGTCAGAACTCTACCTCTTAAATCTTTTGGAGTAAAGCTTTCTGATGTTATGGTTTCTACCTCTGCTTCAAGGACAGGCCTCTTTGGGATATTGGGTTTATCTGATCTTTGTTGGACCTTATGCACAGCGTCAATCCTTTGCTCGCCATTAGGTTTTACAGGTCTCCCAGGTCCAGATGCCATAGTAATTGGCCTATTACCCGGCTTTGGCAGAGATCCTTGTTTCATCTCATCATACTTGCCTTCCTTCAACAGGACAACTTCCTCCTTAGCGGCAGGTTGTTCTTTCAGCTTGGGAACACCTGGCTTCACCACAGGAGGCCTTCTTCCATTTTCTAGGTTCTTGTTGATTTCCCGCGGATCTGAAATAAATTCCCCCATCAAAATCATTATTTTCAGAAGTGACAAATGCATGACAAAGACTGAATAGTGAAAAGTTATAGAGGACAAAGAATTGGAAGTTCAACTCACTTCCATCATCGTCCATGCCATCAAAGAACTTCATTTCATTGGACACCAGAAGGAAAGGTAAATTTAAGTCAATCTCCAAACATAAAGTAAAGCTGGAAAGTAACATATAATCTGAATTTATGTACCTGTGCAAAATCAATGTTCTGTGTGGTGAAGAAAGCACAATCGTCCATAGGAGGAGAGGGAAGCCCTTCTTCGTAATCAACAGATGGATGGACAGAGTCAGGTGTCCCCTCTTCTGAATCTATGACACAATGTTAAACTAAATTGAGCTTCATCTTATGAGAAACATAAGGAATTGTGAATTTTACAGTAACCCGAAAACAACTATCCCTACCTTCAGGCCCTTTGGTTTCCTGTGTGGCTTGCACCCACTCGTCTACAATGGTCTTCCATTCACTATCACCCACAAGAACAACGGAAACTAATTAGTGAAGGAGCAACAGAATGGAAAAAATGTAGCAGTATCAACATCTAAACATTTAATGATCATGGCTCAACATTCCAGCTTCATGCATGACCAACCGATCATTTTGTTTCTTCATATCAAGCAGCACAATGATGAATATATTTAACAGCAAGTTCATTTAGTGCCTGTAGAGCCATGTTTACTGCATGTCTATAACTAAATTCCTTATCAGAGAGGATTGTAGAAGTTAATGACGTTACTATTTAATGAGAGAACAAGTTCCTTACTCAATTAATTCCCGAGCAAGAAGGCGAATCTGTTTCACCGCATGTTTCCTAATACCATTTACAGTCTTGCCAATCTCTGTAGCCTGCAAAAACAAAAAAGTTCCAAGTGGTTCACAATCTGAAATCAGGTACCAGCTCTAAGCACTTTGATCCTCAACAGAAACTGAATCAAACCTTCAAAATATCAACAGTCAGTCGCATCAACTGCAGTCTCCTTAGCGATTCAAACAGCACTGAATCAGACTGTCATACATCACAAAAAAATAGCTCATCAAATTGGGAAGAAAAATCAACATGGAAAAAATTACCATCGTTTTCAATCGTAAAATGTTCGAACTCTCCAAATAAAAAAGCATGCAGAGCCTCATGAAAAACGCCTTAGACAGTGCTCTAACCCTAGTTCTATTTAACTTCAAATTATTGAAAAAGGGGGAAAGAGCAAACCTCGTCTTCAAAATTCTTCAAAACCTGCTTGATCCTCAAAACCTCTTCGAATACCATTCCCGTTTCTTCAATTTCATCGGTGAGGGCTTCTGCTTCTCCATAACTGTAATTACTCACTTGGTTCAATTTCACGTCCGTCTGATCAACTCTGCTACTGTTAGCCTTGCTCTCTTTGCTTCCTCCTGCACCATCGAACTGGGACCGGACAGTTCTTCCACTCTCCGCGAATTCCGGCACCGATAGCTCGACCTTGTCGCACTGAGTGCACCGAGTCAATCGAGTCGTGAAGAGGATCTCCGCTATTCCATCTCTCCTCAATTTAAACTCCTTAGGACAATCGGAAGCAGCCACCATTATTCCGTTCTCGATTATCTCGAAGATATCGGTGTTCGCCGTCCGAAAATACTCCCTCCATTGCTCGATCCCGACCAATTCGGTCGACATGATTTTTTTCTTCTACAACAGATCTCCAAATTCCACCAACCTCCTTTCTCAAAAGGACTTGCTTAGACCGCAAATTCAGCGGCGGGTTATTCGATCAATAAAAAAAAATGTCGCAAATCGGATTGACAGTGACCACAATTTATTTCAAACCCAAAATTGTCAACTGAAATCAGTTATATCGGAGAGATAAGATGGAGAGGATTACGAAGGGGTAGGTTTGGTGCAAATTGGTTTGATTGGATGATTGGTCTTGAAAAGAAAGTTGGAGGCAAAAGGCAACCTAATTTTCTTGGGAATTTGATCGAAACTTATTCGGCAAGGAATGAAAACGCGGTTTTATGATTTAGTGAAAAAGAGAAACAGAATGAATTTGATTCTTGTCAAGTGTTATAGAGAATCGTGTAGAGCGCCATGAAAGAACAGTTTGCTTAAGATGATTGGTTGTGGATGAATGAGAGTAGAAAGGGAGAAAGAGTTGGTTGCGATGGAGAAAAGGAGGCAGGAGCGAAAGACTTGGCTTGTTTTAGGGGAAATAAAAAATGAAATATTTGAGAAATATTGTGGTCTGCTTTCAAAGGATTGCGAAGCGGTTTTCCAACAGAACGCGGTTTATGGATTCAGAATTCAATGTAAGGAAACAAATTTATTTATTTTAAAAAGAGAAAAATCCTTATTTTATTGTTTAGAAGATAAGTGAGAAGCGAATAAGTGGCCCACTTTGGATGCAATGGGGATAGTTGATAGTCGTCGTGTGTTGTGACTTGTGAGTGAAGAAGATAAAATGGTGGATGCAGAGGGAAGTGGTATGGCCCTTCAAAAAGTATCCACTAACAAATAACAAATACTCCATGTGTTACCCACTTAATTATGCTAATTTTTTATTTAAGATCTTTGGATTATGATAAAGGCTTAATTAAGATCATATTAGGATCCTATTTGGCTACTAAGATCTATATAAAGAGAATGACATTAGTTGGATCATGTGCAACCACTATTTAAGTTTACTAGGGTTTTTTTTAGTTATAACTTAATCTAAGTACAATTATATTTTTGGTCATTCAGACAAAAGGCTTAATTTATATTGATTCAAGCTACTCATTCATATAATATCTATTAAACTATGTTTTTAAATATCTTGTTCATAGAGTATTCCGAAAATTTAACGTATATCACCATTTTATAATTATCTTAATTAATATGTCTTTTGTCTATAAAATAATTATTGTTTATCAAGTTGGGATATAAATAATTCTATTATCGATTACTGAACTATCATAATACGTCTTATACTATAAAATCTCAAAATTATCATAGTTTAGTTGTCGGTGTTTCAACTCGATAAAAAATGTGTGATGACCGAAATTTTAAATCCTAAATTGATAAAATATTCAATAGTGTAAATCATCATTATATAATTCTCTTAACTTGCCTTTAAAATTGGACTATTAAAAATATATTTTCGGTGTTTCATATTGATTGAGGGACAATTTTGGTAACTAGGTCTTTTTGAAAAACTAGAGTAGTAACTAGGCTTTTTAATGTTTAAATTAAGTAAATGTACCCCAACCTTTTGTATTTATTCTCAAACTCTACACACTCTTCTCTCAAGGGGTACATTTACTAAACACAAAACTACAAAAAGCCTAGTAAACCAAATTGTTCCTTGAGATTGTTTTCAAAAAAAATAAAAAGTAAATACTACAAGGGAAAAAGAATCTGGTTTTGTCAAGATTCATTCAACTAACGACTAGTCTGATTTTGTTTAAATATAAATAAATAAATAAATAGATTTGGGCTCGTTTGGTATCGGTAGGAATCATTTCCGGTAACGGAATGATTCCGAATCAATCAAAAACTATGTTTGTTTAGAAGTCTTTTTACACATGAAAGTAATAGAATCAATTCCATTTCCATTCCTTTCCCTTAACCGATTCCATTCCGTTTCCATTTCATCACTTCAACCAAACGGGCACTTAATATAAAGAATGATATTATAAATAAATAGCGTTTTCGGTAATAACTTAACAAAATGTTGATGTGAATCATTGGTTGCGTGACATGTGGTATAGAATTTTCTATGAGACATTTTATTACCTTTAAACTCTGGACTTTCTAAGGCAACTGTTCAGGTAAGGCCCTTAATTTCCAGTAAGGCTGAGCGGCTGACACGTGTCCCAAGGAAAAAAAATTCCGAAACGAATAATGATGGTGCGAAACTTATAAAGGGATAGTGCATAACTTATAAAAGGATAGTTCATGAATTATAATAAAATAGTTCATAACATATAAACGATTAATTTATAAATAATTTAATAGAATATATTAAAAAGTAATAGTTCATGAATTATACTAGAATAGTTCACAACATATAAACGATTAATTTATAAATAATTTGATATAATATATTAAAAAGTAATAGTTCATGAATTATAATAGAATAGTTCATAACATATAAACGATTAATTTATAAATAATTTGATATAATATATTAAAAAGTAATAATTTATGAATTATATGAGAATAGTGCAAAGTTTATAAGAGAATAGTGCAGAACTTATAACATAAGTAGTTCATTATAGTTAAAAGTATCCAGAATATATTTTTTAAAAAAAAAATTGGACACGTGTCAAGCGCACAGCCAGCCGCACAACCTTACCACAATAATGGGTCTTACCTGAACAGCCCCCAACTTTCTAAAGGTAGTTTTTATCTTATATTTTTGGATTATTTATATTATTTTAGATGGAAGCTTTTAGGACTATAAAAATACCTCCTTAGACACATTTTTAGGTAGATTATTTTCAGTTAAAATATGAGAACTCGTTCTTTCGTTTATGAGGATTTCGTTTTATTCATTTCATGTCAATCAAAAAGAGAGTCTGCGATTGATTCGTTGTGAGTCCTTGCTAGGTTGTTCTTGTGTGTCTTAATCTCTGTAGAGATTGGTGCACCTAGTCAATTCTAGTTCCTCCTTGTGTTTGTCTCGATTTGAAGACTTGTGTAAGATTGAAGAAGGAAGGGTTAAGGTAGTTCATTGCTTGAGTTTTGATCCAATCGATCAAGGTTCTAGTATCATCGATTTATCCATATCATATTCTCGTCTAATATCGCCAATCACCACCATATCTTCTCACTCTTTCGTTCTTTTATTTTCAAATATCTTGTCACACACCTCGTCTTATCTCAATCATGATTCGTCAACCGAGATTTGCTATCTTGAAGGTATTGGAGGACTTCTAATCTAGATCCAACTATTGCGACCTCAACCCCGTATGAAAGTGGTATCAACTTGTTAATTTGAAGTCCAACTCAACCAACATCATCAACGGTTTGAGTATTTATTTTGAGTCTTCTATGAGTCTTGTCAAAATTGAGTCCTTTTGTTTTAAAATTTTTATTTTAAGAGTCTATTTGAGCTAATTTGCTTTGTTCTTGTGTTGGAGAAGAGAGAAGCCCGACATCCCTAAATACAAGCCAACCGTGCCCTTGAGCCAAAACCTGTTGCCGAGATCAATAAACCCTAGTGTCGAGATCTCACCGAAATCACCTATGCAACACCAAATCTCGCGGTGAGAGTTGTTGCGTCAACGCCGAGAATTTCCTTGGCCGTCAAGCTTGCTCCAAAAACACAAGGTTACATTGAAAAAACCTATTAGCCGAATCAAGCACAAGAATTGGATCAAAATCTACTTATCCAACTACTACATCAAAAAGGAAGGAGATCCAAAAAGTTTCGTTACTTTTAAGAACAAACAAAGATCATATCTTATTAATCATATCTTGCCATATCCTATCATATCTCAACTATATCTTATCTCCTTCAACCATATATTTTTGTCACCTTTGGATCTACGTCATCAAAGAAAAATGGAAGATCCTTTTTTTTATTTTATCCTACATTCCATATTACACTTTATACCATCCAAAGTTTTGATGAAGCTATTAAAGCAAGGGTTTTTGCGGTCCAGTTGTGAAGGGATCAACAAGACAACAAGTAAGAGAGATTTATCCCAATCCCTAACCAGTTCCATAGCCTAAACAATTACCTTTTCCCGATCTCTCCCCTCTGTCGAAATCCAATGCTGAGATTGCCACCGAAATTTCCCCAGTCGAGTTTATTACCCCAGTCGGTTGTCTCTCTCTCTAATTGCTTAAGTGCAAGGTAAGTGAAGCTCTCTTCTTAGTCTCCTGTGTGCCTATTTTCTTGCCTCTTTTCTACTCCATTACACATTGAGTTTATTCTTTGTGGAGTCTTTTCTTTGAGTGTATTAGCTAGTTATCTTTGATTGCGATCACACTAGTTGAGTATTGAGTCTACTTTCTATTTTCTTTTCACCTTTTTTTGATTTGTGTGAAGAAAATTCATCAGCGGTTTCTTAACTATATCTCAACACAAGAACCTTCATCCAAGCCAAGTTTCATCTCGATTCCAGCTAAGAAATGTTCTAGATGATCTAGGTCATCGAACTTAGAAGCAGTATTAATCCATCCAAGGCAATTGCATCTAATAGTTTGTGACCAACACAACTTGAGTGTGAGAGTGAGAGAACACAAGTGAGGAGTTTTCTGATTTCACTATAAGATGCTAGTAAATTCGAAGAAAAGAGTGTAAAAATGCCTATCCCTCATAGTAGGTATTCGGCTACAAGGCACGTGACCAACATAAGCTAAAGACCGAACCAAAACACCAACATGCCCGGCCACAATCGGCGTTGCATGTAAAAACAAGGAAGCTATATGAAAAACCACATAAAAACAAAATGAGGTTATATTAACCCTCATGTACAAGCAAAGTCATCCTAATCTTAACTTGTCCGACGCCTTCGCAGCTTGCCGAGTGAGTCATTGACCACCCTCGTTATGCTTCCTTGGTTCCGTCATGGTCTTCATAGCTTTTGCCTTTACCGAATCATTGAGCTTCTTGATGAGCTTACGCTGGCTTTTGGACAAGACCGGTGTGTACTCCTCATCAATGTCGCCGTCTTCATTGTCATCATCTAGTGCCGGATCCTCATCGGAATCGCCATCCTCTTCGGAGTCAAGCTCTATGTCTGTATACACAAAGCTACTTCCCACGTCACTCTCATCTTCTTCTTCTTGACTAGCATCCCTCTCCGACTCCTCAATCAACACCCATTTACCTTTGTCCTTCACCCCAAGTGGCGTGCTTTTCAGCTCATGCTCACTTGGCTCTTCTACAACAGCCTTTTGACTTGAACTAGCCTTGCCTTGCGGCTTCTCCTTGCCATGCCCGTTGGGGCCAGCTAGTGTACCTATCCTAAGGCTCTTCCCCGTGTCTATGGTTTTGGTCCCCCTAACCTCCCTTGTAGCCTCAACCACAAGCTCTTCATTTGCCTTAGCCACAGTCGGCTTCCTAAAAGGCTTTTTCTTGCCTCCAACATCCCTTCGCTTCTCATTAAAGGTACAATCATCATCACAATGCCCAAATTGAAGAAATTTCGAGCAATATTTGGGTTCATTTTCATACAATAGAGTACAATCTAATGAAACCCCATCATCAAAGTCTAGAGAAACCTCCCTAATGATATCATTCGCAAAGTTTACCTCCACAAGTACTCTAGCATATGATCCTCGCTACCTATCTCCGTTACATGATCCATGAAGAGAGGTTTCCCAATCATAGAGCCAATCCGTCCAAGGATTACCGATGTAACAAATTCATTAGGCAATCCGGTAATTCTCACCCAAAGTGGCATAGTAGTAATGTCCTTCCGATTTAAGGCAAACTTTTCCGGCACATGTTTAAGTAACAAGGGCCGGTTGCGAATGAAATATGGCCCCCCTTTTAACACATTATCTCGATCCTCATCACATACGAAACTAAATATCATCCATCAAGCCTCCAACCTGTACTTAGCCTTGATACCCCAACCCTTCATCATCTTAGTTATGGCACCATAGAACCCCACATGTTACCCAAGTAAGGTACTACCCCATAAGAGATGCTTCGGAATTGCTTCCGAGCACTTAATAGTCCGTAAAGGAATCACAAAGGAAACCAGCAAGATAAGAGCGAGTCGACTCTCTCAACCTCCGAGATAAAAGGTAAACATGCTGATCCTCAGGTGGTGCAGACAGACCCATCAACGACAACTCTTCCTGAAACTTGCAAACACTCTCAACAATAGGTAAATCCTCGAATTAAGCCTCGAGCAATTCCTGAAGACGATCCCTCCTCATAGCTGCGGGGCAATAGCGATCCCTTATCACCGTCTTCGTCTGATCATAACTGGTGACCTTACTGCAAGCGGTCCTCCACTAGGAATGAGCCTGATCCATAAGCAACATTTATGCTATGTTGACTCGACGTCCCTCTGGGCAACCGATCGCCTCCACAGAAGAATATAGTTTTTCCAACCACAACTCCACTGTTAACGCTAGAATTGTGTAGCACAAAAGTCTTAAATTTATAACTCGATATATTTTTCCTAACTCCTAGCGAACCCACAGTGTATGGGTCGTTTTGTAGTAGGATAGTATTCAGAGGTCGAACACAAAGACTAAGGTGAAATCGAATCAAATAAGTGACTAAGGATAGTGTAAATCTAGTCTAAGAAAAGAGAAAGGAATAAAGAAAAGAAAATCACAATGTTTTTGGATTTGTTTTGTGGTGATCAAGCAAGGATCACAAATCATGCAAGATTAACAAATCAAACGAACAACTAAACTAGCAACATAAACAAGCAAAATAAACACGAGATATGTGATCAAAGAGAGAAAAGCGGATTCTAGGGGTTAGGAATTTTGGTTATGACATTGGACTCAAGCTTCTAATCAATCTTAGACTAGCTATAATATGTTGGAAAGGAATGTTTCTCAAATGGGATCAATCACCGGGTAGGTCTCATGATCCACTAATCCCGCTACTAAGGTCCTATCACCGGGTAAGTCTCTCGAAGCCTAAGGTTGGGACATCTACACAAACCAAATTGCTATCTAGGAGTCGAACCTCTCCTCACCGGGTAAGTCTCGGGAAGGGAAGTCCTAAACATCAATCCTAGCACATTCAGTCCAATAGCGGCTTGTGAGGCTCACTACTACCTAGAGTTCATCATCATTGGTACTTAAGGTCGGAAATCACCGGGTAGGTCTCTTCCCTCACTTAGTTTGCTAGCACTAGGTCACCCTAGGCTAGATTAAGCTTAACAAACACTAGGGTTTCAACAATCTAACATCCTAACATTTAGATTTATCAATACAAGCACAACAGAAGCAAACCACGGGCAGATCATCGGAACCACGGCCATGGAAGAGGAAGAACAACCCGTAATTTGCAACAACAGTTAAGCTCGAGCAAGCAAATCATCCAAGGATACATTTAAGTCTAGTCTATCATAGTCCAAGCCATAACCATCATTCCTTTACCCTAGAATCTCAACTACTTAGCCAACAACATGCATTTTAACAATCAAACTCAACAAGCATACATTCATGGCTTCCATAGCAAGAAAATGAAATGAAAGAGAGATGAAACAAGTAGAACAAGAAAACCAAGCTGAATAAATGTTAAGAAAGACTTACAACCCTTCAAAAGAAGGTTCAAATCGTTCCTTACAAACCCTTGCAAATGTCTTCAACAAGTTCATTCAAAAATCTCTCAATAACTATGAAAAACTCTACGACTAATGTTCTTCTTCTTCTTCTCCAAATGAGAGTGTTTTTTCTCCCCTCCAAGAGTAACCTCCATTGGAATGTTGTAGAATGAGAGAGTGTGGGAGAGGATGTCCTTGAGAATCAGCCTGCAAGGACCACTTATATCCTCCATCAAGGGCAAGAGTCGGTTATGGAGATCAAGGGACATCTGTCACAGCTGTCTTGAGAGAATCACGGCCCAATTCCACGGGCGTGGAAGTGCCAGTGACCGTGGTTTTGGTGGTTCAGCTCTCTTTTGATCATTGAGCCATGAGTTGGTGCAAAGCATGCACCAACAAGGTCCTATGTGTTCTCCTTAGCTCCTAGCTTGCTTCTTAATGAGTCCGAAAGTGTGTCATCGCGAGAAATGATCCTCGAATGTATCGATTAAGCTTCAAAAGCTCCCAAAATACCTACAAAACCGACAATAGTTCGTGTAGACGTCTATCTTGACAATATGCATGAATCAAACGTAAACGTCATGAACTAATGCCAAACTATGCATGAATAGCGGGAAAAACTATCTAAATGGATGCCTAAACTAACGTCATAAATCGAGTTATCAAAATACCCCATTCGTAAGATTTGCTCGTCCCCGAGCAAGATCCAACTATAGGCTAAGAGATGACATGATTTATGAATGTAGAAAAATAACAAAATCTTTTTAGAATCGTGCTTCTAACATTGGATCACCTTCATAGTCATGTTTAATGGCAATGGAACAAGCAATCATGCATCAAATGAATGAAGGCATGGAAAGACAATTATACTTAACTCAAAAGCATGCATGCAAGGTGAAAATGAAGAAGTCAAGATCATCATGAGTATATCCAATCTAGATCACTAAGTCTTAAACACATGCAAATAGGTCACAAGGACTTAGGAAAGAAGAGGCCAAGAAACGTTGTGAATAGGTGGGAATTTTTAGGTTATGTAATGTTAATCCGGGAAAGAAACTAACTCCACAATTTCATTTTGATCAACTTCCCCACAAGTGTATATTTTTCTCCATCTTTTCTTTGTTTTCTTTTCTTTTTCACTTTCTTTTTTCTTTCACTTATTTTTTAGACAATGACATTGGTGTACAAAAGCCAAAACCTTGGTGATTAGCGGACCTCGGGATTTTTCCGAGGTGCCTCACACCGGGCACACATACCAAGGCTCGTTAGGACATTCAGTTTATCCGACTTTGGCAAGGCACAAACACCCGATTATGTGAATGGTGCCGAGTTACTCATCATCAAAACCAAAGTCCCCAAACCTATATTTTTTCTACACTTTTCACAACAAATTCAGCACTTCATTCACAACATTCATCCATCAATAACTTCACCCCACACTTGCTTTTCACACACCCAACACACTAGAATGCTCCTATTCCCGGATGGGTCAAAAGAGGTCAAATTTTATATCAATTGAGGTGCTCAAACGACATGATCAAGATGAGAAGTAGAGAAAGATGAATTGCCTTTAATCACTCCTAAATGATGTGCAAGAACTAGCATGTAATTTCGACTATCAATCCTCAATCCAATCAAGGCACACATCATGATCACAATCCCTACATAGGATTCAAGATAAGTAATTCAAGTCCACATATGCATACATCCATTCAACACATAAGGCCATTCATAGCCAATTCACAAGAGAATCTCATCATAAGGGTCATACCCAAGCTTAGAAGCACTAAAATTTTTTTAATTTTCTAATTTTTTTGGATTTTTTGAAGTATGTATGTACAATGCAAAAGCTAATGAAACATGTGACAATATTAAACTATCCTAGATGCTAATCATGCAGTGATCATGAAAACCCCACCCCATACTTAGAAACACATTGTCCCCAGTGTGTAAATCAAGTAAAGAAGAGTGAAAGAGAGTCCTCACAATGTAAAAATGGTGTTGCTTTGGTATTTTGGTTCACTCATGTGGAGTGATGGTGGATGATCAATCAAAGGTGCTAGAGAGCTCTTGATGTTCAATATGGCGTTGGGACCCGCGCTAGGCACCGCTAGCCGTCCAAGTCCCACGTCCGCTCCACCCACATTTGATGCGGGATCACCATCATCATCCTCATGCCATGCAAGACTTCCATGCTACTTAGACTCTAGCACACAAACACCAAACACACACAAACACACAAAAACAAAAAAATGAAAACCAAAACAAAAACGAAAAGGGAAAGACATGTACCAATGGGTTGCCTCCCATTAAGCGCTTCTTTAAGGTCATTAGCTTGACCAAATTCGGGGGTGTCTCACTCAAGGTGAAGTGGGGCAATCATATCCATCGGAGCTCCCAGGATATACTTCTTCAAACGGTGCCCATTCACCTTAAAATCTCCACAATGCTCCCCTCCTATCTCAACCGCTCCATGGGGAAAGATCTTCTTCACCATATAAGGACCTGCCCATCTTGACTTTAGCTTTCCGGGGAAGAGCCGCAACCTCGAGTTGAAGATAAGGACAAAGTCACCTTCACTGAACTCCTTTGGGATGAGACACTTGTCATGCCAATGCTTGGTCCTTTCCTTGTAGATCCGGGCGTTTTCATAGGCATCCAACCGGATCTCCTCAAGAGCATTAATGTCTAGCAACCTCTTCTCGCCGGCTTCCTTGAGGTCAAAATTCAGCCACCTTATGGCCTAATATGCCCTATGCTCCATCTCCATTGGAAGGTGGCAAGACTTGCCATAAACTAGCTTGTAGGGAGTGGTGCCAATCGGTGTCTTGAAGGCGGTCCTATATGCCCACAAAGCATCATCGAGCTTCATATCCTAATCCTTTCTTGTTCTAGAAACCGTCTTCTCAAGTATCCCCTTTATCTCCCGGTTGGAGATCTCCACTTGGCCACTAGTTTGGGGATGGTAAGGTGTTGCCACCTTATGAGTCACCTCATACTTAGCCAAAAGTGTTCCAAATTTCCTATTGGTGAAATGCTTCCCTCCATCACTTATGATCACTGTTGGTGTTCCAAACCTAGGAAAGATGACTCGGTTGAAGAACCACACCACAACTTTGGCATCATTTGTGGGAGAGGCGATTGCCTCCACCCATCTCGACACATAGTCCACGGCCAATAGGATGTAGAGGTTGCCACATAAAGAGGGGAATGGCCCCATGAAGTCCACACCCCACACATCAAACACTTCAACCTCTTGTATGTTGTTCAAGGGCATCTCATTCCTCCTTGAGATGTTGCCTGTCCTATGGCAAGCATCACATGCCACTACAAAATTCTGCACATCCTTAAACAAGTGAGGCCAATAAAAGCCGGATTGCAATACCTTTGCACACGTCTTGTGTGAGCTAGCATGGCCTCCACACGGCAAGGAGTGACAATGGCGGATCACACTCTCCACCTCATCCTCCTGAATGCACCTCCTAAAGACTCCATCCGGTCCTCTCTTGAACAAGAGAGGCTCACTCCAATAGTAATGCCTCACGTCCTTGAAAAACTTTTTCTTTTGGGCATAGGACAAACCGGGTGGTACTTCCTCATACAAAAGGTAGTTTACTATGTCCGCATACCATGGCTCATTCCCCCTAGACACTTGAAGCAGGCACTCATCTACCATTTGCAATTGTTCATCCCGGAAAGAGTCATCAATTGGGATGTCATCTCTCTCAAGCTCCAATAGTGGTAGCATACTAAGATGGCCCGCCATTGAATTTTCGGAACCCTTCTTGTCCCGAATTTCCAAGTCAAACTCTTGGTAGAGAAGGATCCACCGAATCAACCGAGGTTTGGCATCCTTCTTTGTGAGGAGATTGCGGATCGCAACATGATCCGTGTACACAATGACCTTGGCTCCCACAAGATATGACCGGAACTCTCAAAGGCGTACACCACCGCTAGCAACTCCTTCTCGGTTGTGGCATAGTTGAGTTGGGCGTCATCTAGTGTCTTGCTAGCATAATAGATGGCATGTGTAAGCCCATCTTTCCTTTGTCCTAAAACAACCCCAACGGCCACATCACTTGCATCACACATTATCTCAAACGGAAGGCTCCAATCCGGAGGTTGCATGATAGGGGCGGAGATCAAGGCATTCTTCAACCTACAAAATCCTTCAAGACAAGCTTTGGAGAAAACAAACTCAACATCTTTCATTAGTAGGTTAGGGAGAGGCTTAGAAATTTTAGAGAAGTCTTTAATAAACCTCCGGTAAAAACCGGCGTGCCCTAAAAAACTCCTTACCCCCTTCACCGAGGTAGATGGTGGCAACTTCTCTATCGTTTCTATCTTTGCCCTATCAACCTCAATGCCTCGGTTGGACACCAAGTGTCCCAACACTATGCCTTCACTTACCATGAAGTGGCATTTCTCCCAATTCAAAACAAGGTTGGTTTCCTCACATCTCTTTAACACCAAAGACAAGTTAGCTAAGCAATCATCAAATGAAGATCCATAAACCGAGAAATCATCCATAAACACTTCCATGATGTTTTCAATATATTCAGAAAAAATGGCCATCATACACCTTTAAAAGGTGGCGGATGCATTACACAACCCAAATGGCATTCTCCTATATGCAAATGTTCCCCAAGGACATGTAAATGTTGTTTTCTCTTGGTCATCGGGGTGAATAGGGATTTGGAAAAATCCACTATAGCCATCTAAGTAACAAAAGTGTGAATGTTGAGCTAATCTCTCTAGCATTTGGTCAATGAAGGGGAGAGGGAAGTGATCTTTCCTAGAGGCCACATTAAGTTTCCTATAGTCAATACACATTCTCCACCCCGTAACCGTCCTAGTTGGGATTAGTTCATTGTTCTCATTAGTTACTACGGTCATACCACCCTTCTTAGGAACAACATGAACGGGACTAACCCATTTACTATCCGAAATCGGGAAAATGATTCCCGCATCCAACAATTTAAGGATCTCTTTCTTGACTACCTCTTTCATTATAGGGTTCAATCTCCTTTGAGGTTCAATTGAAGGTTTATGGTTATCTTCTATCAAAACTTTATGCATGCACAAGGAAGGTTTAATGCCAACTAAATCATCTATGGTATAACCTATAGCTCTCCTATGCAATATCAATTCATGTAACAATCTATCAAGCTCATTATCATTCAAAGATGCATTCACAATAACCGGATAAGTAGAATTTTCACCAAGAAAAGCATACTTTAAATGAGAGGGGAGGGGCTTAAGTTCAAGTTTAGGAGGACCTTTATCGGTTGGAGACGATCCATACAATGTAGGTTGAGATAATTCCAAAGCCATGGAAGACTCTCCAAGACTCCTTGAAGCTTGATCAACAACTAAGGCATTTTCTGGAGAAACCACGGGCAAAATTACGGTCTCTGTCACAACCACGGCCGTGGAATTGGAAGAGATGGCACTTTTGAGCATTCCAGAGAGTTCTACGGGCAAAATTACGGCCGTGGTTCCCTCTCCCTGGCCGTGGTTCCTACAGTGGTTCAGCATAACTTCGTGCACTTCAAATTCAGCACTTGTCTCCTTTTCCAATGCATTCAAAGCCTTGATTTCTTAATTGCAATCATCCTCAACTCCTTCCTCCATCAAACTCAAGCTAAGAACCTTCTCCAAGGGATCCTTGATCAAGATTGAGCTCACAACTTCTCTACATTCCTCTTGCTCGATAATGTTGAACACATCTTCACCAAGGGTTAGCCCCTTCATCATTGTGGATAGCTTGAACTTGATATTCTCTTCTCCTATATTGAAGGAGAGGATTCCATTTTTTCAATTCACTAAGCATCCGGATGTGGCTAAGAATGGTCTTCCCAAAATGATAGGAACCGGGTAGTCCGCCGGGATGTCCAAAACAACAAAGTCAATCGGCACATAGAACTTCACAAGCTGAACCGGTATGTCCTCCAAAATTCCTACGGGGTGAGTGATTGAACGGTCCGCCATGTAGAGGGTCATCTTGACCAGCTTTGGCTCTCCTAGCCCAACCTTGTTGCAAAGTGCAAGCGGGATAATGTTTACACTTGCTCCAAGATCACATAAGGCTTCATATTGCACTTCTCCAACCCCTATTGGCACACAAAGAGATCCCGGATCTCTTAGCTTAGGAGGCATCTCCTCCCTCATGGCTTGAATCAATTCCGAAGATCTCTTTGTCATCCTAACTTCTCCATACTCCTCCAACTTCCTCTTGTTGGAGAGTATTTCCTTCAAAAATTTTCCATAGGCCAGCATACCTAGAATAGCATCCATGAACGGAACGTTAATATGCAATTTAGACATAAGTTCAAGGAATTTACCAAAATGTTTGTCCAAACGAGCTCTTGCTAGTGATTGTGAGAATGGTAGTGGTGGCTTGTATGGAGGCGGTGCCACATATGTTGGCTCATCATCCTTGCTCTTGCCTCCTTCTTCTTGCAATGACTCTTCTTCCACCACTACTTGCTTTCCCTTTTCATTCCCCTTTGGTAAGGGATCCTTCATGCTCAGCCCACTCCTTATTGTAATGGCCAACACTTGGCCTCTTAGGTTATCATCGGTCCTTCCCTTTGTGCTTTACCCGCCTTTTGGAACACTTGTGCTTCTAGCACCTTTTGAGCTTTCGAAATGGAAGTCACCGTGCTCTCAAGTCCACTCAACCTTCCAAGCAATTGTTCAGAACATCATCTCGGTTCTATCCTTTGGAGGTTGAGCAAAACCGGGTGGAGGTTCTTGTGAAGCCTTAGGTGGTGGTGTTGCGCTTGTGGAAGCGGGAGGGTTCAAGGCATCATCCGGGTTAGAATAGGAGAACCCGGGATGGTTGTGATTAGGCCGGTAATTATTGAATTGCCGGCTGTTGTTGTTGAAGTTACTAGGGCCTTGATAATTCTTGAAGTGGCCCCTTCCCATGTAGTTTATATCCTCCTCTTTGGAAGCCAAGTTGGCTTGCACTTGCACTTGAGGACTAGCTTGATTCTTAAAGGTTGTAGCACACAACTCCCTCAAAAGCTTTAGCTCATTGTTGATTGCATCGATCTTGTAATTGCTCATGGTGACTTCACTCACTTCATAAACTCCCGGTTTTCTCCCATCACTCTTCCTATGGGAGTACTTCTCTATCACCAAGGCTTGCTTCTCTATAAACTCCCAAGCCTCATCCACATTCTTCTTCATGAATGTTCCACCGGAAAGTGATTGAAGCTTGAATTGGCTATCCTCATCAAGCCCCTTGAAATAGATCTCCAATAGCTCTATCTTCGGTATACCATGGTGTGGACAATCTAGGAGGAGATCCTTGAACCTCTCCCAAGACTGGAATATGCTTTCTCTATCCTTCATCACGAAGGCATTGATCTTCCCTATGATCTCGGTTGTCTTGGAAGATGGGAAGAACTTTGTCAAGAACTCGGTTGTCATCTCATCCCAAGTACTCACACGTCCTAGTGGAATCGATTGGTACCAAGCCAAGGCTTTATCCTTAAGTGAGAAGGAAAAAGCCCTAAGCTTATGGTTGTTGTTCTCCAATCTAGGCGGCCTTAGAGTCTCCATCAATATCTCATAGTTCATCAAGTGTTGATGAGGAGACTCTCCTTCCATCCCTCCAAATTGATTGTGCCGGATCATTTGTAGCACTTGAGGGCGGAGCTCATAATCATGGGTTGCGGGATCTCCTAAGTTCACACCCGGACGGTGCACTCTTTGGGCCGGATCTATACGTTGCCCTAACGTTTATGGCTCCTCAATCATGATCGGCTCAAACAGAATATTGACCGGCGGTTGCGGTGGTGGTGGTGGTGGTGGAGGTTGTTGATGATTAAGCTCTCTTTGTACAAGAGCTTGCCTAATCTCTTCAATTTCCCTCCTAGTTGCTTCTTGCCTCTCATTGGCAAGTCTCCTATCATTCTCCAAGAGTTCATCCCTTAGCCTAATTTGCTCTAAGGCATCATCCAACTCAGCTTGAAGATCTCTTGCGGCCATCTCCTTCTTCTTCTTAATGCTCTTAGATCTAGCTTTAAGGGTTTTCTCCGGTTCGGGATCGAATGGAGCTAAATCCTTGCCATGAGATCTTCGCATGCACCTAAAGAATGAGAGATGTACTGAAAATTCAAAGACACAAACCAAACAAGATCAAAAGCAACAAGAAAGACCTACACTATAAACAATCACAAACAATGATTCAATCTAGACTTAGTCCCCGGTAACGGCGCCAAAAAAATTGTTAACGCTAGAATTGTGTAGCACAAAAGTCTTAAATTTATAACTCAATATATTTTTCCTAACTCCTAGCGAACCCACAGTGTATGGTTCGTTTTGTAGTAGGATAGTATTCCGAGGTCGAACACAAAGACTAAGGTGAAATCGAATCAAATAAGTGACTAAGGATAATGTAAATCTAGTCTAAGAAAAGAGAAAGGAATAAAGAAAAGAAAATCACAATTTTTTTGGATTGGTTTTGTGGTGATCAAGCAAGGATCACAAATCATGCAAGATTAACAAATCACACGAACAACTAAACTAGCAACACAAACAAGCAAAACAAACACGAGATATGTGATCAAAGAGAGAAAAGCGGATTCTAGGGGTTAGGAATTCCGGTTATGGCATTGGACTCAAGCTTCTAATCAATCTTGGACTAGCTATAATATGTTTGGAAGGAATGTTTCTCAAATGGGATCAATCACCGGGTAGGTCTCATGATCCACTAATCCCGCTACTAAGGTCCTATCACCGGGTAAGTCTCTAGGAGCCTAAGGTTGGGACATCTACACAAACCAAATTGCTATCTAGGAGTCTAACCTCTCCTCACCGGGTAAGTCTCAGGAAGGCAAGTCCTAAATATCAATCCTAGCACATTCAGTCCAATAGCGGCTTGTCAGGCTCACTACTACCTAGAGTTCATCATCATTGGTACTTAAGGTCGGAAATCACCGGGTAGGTCTCTTCCCTCACTTAGTTTGTTAGCACTAGGTCACCCTAGGCTAGATTAAGCTTAACAAACACTAGGGTTTCAACAATCTAACATCCTAACATTCAGATTTATCAATAAAAGCACAACAGAAGCAAACCACGGGCAGATCATCATAACCACGGCCGTGGAAGAGGAAGAACAACCCATAATTTTCAACAGCAGTTAAGTTCGAGTAAGCAAATCATCCAAGGATACATTTAAGTCTTGTCTATCATAGTCCAAGCCATAACCATCATTCCTTTACCCTAGAATCTCAACTACTTAGCCAACAACATGCATTTTAACAATCAAACTCAACAAGCATACATTCATGGCTTCCATAGCAAGAAAATGAAATGAAAGAGAGATGAAACAAGTAGAACAAGAAAACCAAGCTGAATAAATGTTAAGAAAGACTTACAACCTTTCAAAAGAAGGTTCAAATCGTTCCTTACAAAGCCTTGCAAATGTCTTCAACAAGTTCACTCAAAAATCTCTCAATAACTATGAAAAACTCTAAGACTAATGTTCTTCTTCTTCTTCTTCTCCAAATGAGAGTGTTTTTGCTCCCCTTCAAGAGTAGCCTCCAATGGAATGTTGTAGAATGAGAGAGTGTGGGAGAGGATGTCCTTGAGAATCAGCCTGCAAGGACCACTTATATCCTTCATCAAGGGCAAGAGTCGGTTATGGAGATCAAGAGACAGGTGTCACAGCTGTCGAGAGAGAATCACGGCCCAATTCCACGGGTGTGGAAGTGCCAGTGACCGTGGTTTTGGTGGTTTCAGCTCTCTTTTGATCGTTGAGCCATGAGTTGATGCAAGGCATGCACCAATAAGGTCCTATGTGTTCTCCTTAGCTCCTAGCTTGCTTCTTAATGAGTCCGGAAGTGTGTCATCGCGAGGAATGATCCTAGAATGTATCGATTAAGCTCCAAAAGCTCCCAAAATACCTACAAAACCGACAATAGTTCGTGTAGACGTCTATCTCGACAATATGCATGAATCAAACGTAAACGTCATGAACTAATGTCAAACTATGCATGAATAGCGGGAAAAACTATCTAAATGAATGCCTAGACTAACGTCATAAATCGAGTTATCATCCACCTCTAATATAGTCTTCCCCATGAAAGTGGGATCTTTCAGTTGGTTGAAAGCCTTCAACCAACTGTCGGGCCTTGGCTCTCTCGCCTTAGCCGGCGCTCTAACAACCTCAAAGACTCTAGCAGGCGGGACAACGATCTGTGTAACTCTCTCCGAAAATTCAGCTTTCTCGCGAGAACTGGCGGTGCTGGTGCAGGTCCTCCTGTCCTAATAGCCTTCTCAACTCTCTACACGTAGTCGCGATATGCGGAAACTCCGAAGGACACTCGTCCGGACTCGGTCGACTGTGCTCTTTGTGCTCCGGACCTAGTAGCGGTCCCGTTCCCAGCCTGAGGATCAACACTCTCTGCAACTTCTTGAGTGAACGCCTCAACAAAAGGCGGGTCAACAATTGGGCTTGGCCCCAACCTCTAGCTAGTGGAGGTCTTCCTGCACTTCCTCGTCCACTGACGGCAGGTGAAAGAGGTGGTTGATCCCTTCCTCGCCCCATAGCAGATGTATCTCTAGTACGTGCCATCTGCGATAGGGATATAGATATATAAGGCCACGCTACAACTAAAATAAAGATCCAAAAAAAACATATAAAGGCCAACATATAAGAACTAAACTGCTGATATTCTTGGAGGTAGTGGTGGTCGCCCGTACATCTATCCCAGACCGACAAGTTTAAAACAAAAACCCCCTTTGAAAACCTAGACCCCTTGCGGGTTCTGTTTATTTATCTATCCGAACTTTAGAAGATTTCGAGTGCCATTGTTGCGAACCTAGAGCTCTGATACCATATTGTAACACCCCAAGTTCTGGGAACTCGAAGCGTTACGAGCTAGGACCTCACAATGGGTCTCAGCCCTCAAAGTAGCAACGACACAACGGATCTTACAACAAAGCACAAAGAAATGAAAACCAAAACTTAATAAAATCAAAGGTTTAACAAAGAAAACGTAAAAGACTCGCAACCGAGTTCAAAAAAAAAGGGAAATAACAACTAATAACATAAACCCGATCATGTCCTATAATGTATGGGAACCCCGACGGACCACACCGTCCGGATCACTCAACAACACCTATATCCTACAAGGCATCTACAACATCGGTATAAATCGTTAGCTAATATTCTAGATATCAGAAAGATTGTAAAGGCACAAACACACATAAAGTAAAGATAAACAAATCAACATGCTCACAAACAGTCGGTTATTATATTTCATTAAGGTCAATCCCATTACTAATTCAACTTATAGTTGTTACACGAGAATCGCTACGATCTCGCCTCCGTCCCCTTTCACCATAAGGAATAGAACGTATGCATCCTTCTGTCACCTATTGGACTGGTCGCGAGAGCACCTCCCAGTTTCCCCATTCTGAACTAGACAAGCGGTAACCACCCGGTTATGATACACTTCGGCAATTAAGGTATAAGAAGGTCAATCATATTCCGGTTATCAGTTATAACATGATAAAGAACACAAACAAGCCAATACAATCAAACCAATACACGAAATGAACCTAAGTATGTCCAAGGGACTTACCTCACTCGAAGGTAATCTTAACTGTTAGCAAACACTCAAATATCCTCAAGAAAGGAGCAAAGGGAAGCCTGCTCAACAAGGCATTAGGAAAGGAACGAGGAAAGCAAGGAATGAAGCAACTCACAAGAACGGGATTTACTGCAGAAGAAACCGCAGGGGTGGCAGAGCAAGGCGTAGGGGCGGCAAGACAAACAGCCGCAGGGGCGGCTCTGTGCAGGCATGGGGGCGGCAGCGTGATAGTAAGCATTGCCGGGGTATCTCTTGACATAAACATGTTCGCTCAAAAGTGTGTGTGTCAAAGTCTTAATTTATAAAACTGAAATCAAGCAAAGCGAACCCGCAGTGTACGGATCGGCGTAGTAAAACAAGAATTTCAGAGTATCGAACTCAGGGATTTGGGGGGAACAAATTCAGTTTATAAAGATCGTCAGGCAAGTAACAACTTTTGTAAAGATGATAAGGGAAACAACGATTCTAAAGATATGGGTATCCAATTGTGGCGATTGATTAAAGATATTCTAAGGATATAAGGACAAAGTCGGGATTGCAAAGGTATATCTAATGTAAGGTTATGTACGGCGAGGTTCCAAACCCATATGTCTTACCCAAGGCTCTCTCTATAAAGGTTGTTGAGGCTGGAGTATAGAAAAGATCAAAGGATAAGAATTACTCTCAAATACCCATGCCCAAACCTAAGGAATTAAAGATAAGCCAAAACGGTTAAGGTTGTGACACTTGAAACCGAAATAGAGGATGTTAAGTCTCACTACTACCTACGAAAGGTAAACCAAGGCTAGGTTAAAGCATATCTTTAACTTTGGATCAAAGCAAAACCAAGAGACGTACGACGGGGAAACCACGGCTGGATCTTGAAGAAGGCCGTGGAACTCAATAACAACCCGTGGAAAAGGTCGACGACGAGGTTTCTCGCAACTCTCAGGGTCCAATCTGTTTTGGTTCAATCTATCATCATCAATGCCCCAACTATCAACCCTTCACCCTAGAATCGCTAAAGGGTTTTTAGCCAACAATCATCATTGTAAAATCAACAATCAAATAAGAAAGGAATAAAAGATAGAACTTTGAAACCATAATGAAAAACACCAACATCAATCTCAATAAAACCAATAATCCGTCAATGTGTTCAATGAATAGGGAGTAGAATAGGAATCTCTCACAAATCTCAAGAACAAAAGAAGACCGGGATGTAAATCCGCCTTCTATCGAAACCCTAAGATATTTCTCCAAGTACGTAATCTCCAAGTGCGTCCTTCTCCCAATCTTCCCTGTACGCAATAAGATCTTCCTAAGCAATGCTTCCAAAATGTCCTCGGTGTAGGATGTATGTGAACTCCCTTTTTTCTCCCTTGCATCTGCCTTCTTATAGGGAAAAATAGGGTTACGAAAGCCCAATGAACGCTGCTGACGTGGCAAATATGACACGTGGCGACCGTTATGGAAACCACGGTCTAGTACAAACTTCCACGGCCGTGGAATTGGTTGTGGAACCTTTCTGTTGCTCTCGACAAGCTCTCTAATCATGCTCCTTCCTTAGCTTTTCTAATGCATCCTCTCGATGCTTAGCATGATCAAATACTCCTACTCTCTCATATATGCTCCAATCAAAGCCTTTATTCACCTAAAAACACAACAAAGCTTTTGTAGATCTCTATATCGACAAAATAGGTGAATGTGCTCATATATGCTTCAAACTCTTATCCATGTACACAACTAAAGGGGAAAAACAACCAAAACAAGTGCCTAAAATATGGTCATATTTCATGCTATCAAAATACCCCATACTTGTATCTTGCTTGTCCCTAAGCAAGGTTTTCAAAAGCTTAGAACGTAAGGTAGGATGAAATATGAATGCAAAACAAGGTAAAAACAATATTTTTGGTATTGTGCTTCTAATCAATAGATTATCCTCAAATATTGCTTCATGTCTCCTTAAGAACTTATATGCACATAAATCAAATCATGTCACGCAAAGGAAACATCATACATTGCATAAACTTCATACAAAAATCATAACCTTTAGTAATGTCAAAATCAATCATGTGAAACACTAATTTAGATCACCAAGTCAAACAACATTCTTATGATCTCAAGGACTTTCAAGTAAAGGTCAAAAAACGTGAATAGGTGGGAAACTTATAAGGTAATGTGGTGCACAAATCCGGGAAAAAAGGAACAACACAAACTCTTTTCTTTTTTTGTAACTTGAATCAACCACCATTGAGAGCTTTGCTCTCCCTTTTTAGCACAAAATTTTCGACGTTACTTTTTAGAAGTATGGACAGAGATGCATAAAAACCGAAGCCTAGGAGATCGGCGATTCTCAATTTCGAGATGCCTCAAACCCTTGATGCACATACCATAATCTGTTAGGAATATCGCTCAATCTGACTTTGGCAAGACACAAACACCCGACTATGTGAATGGTGCCGAGTTACTCATCATCATGATTGACTTCCCCAAACCTATTTTTCTACACTTTGAATGCACAATTTTTTCTTTCATGGTCCTCCCACATCAAACATGCCAAATTCACACTCTTCCTAAATTTCCGGATAGGTAAAGGAGGCAAACATTTTCATTGAGGGGTTAAATTAATGAAGAAGAAGCAAGAAAAATCGAGATGCCTTAATCATTTCATAAAGAAGTGTAAGAACTTATATTGTGATTTCAACCTTCATTCCTCAATATGATTTAAACATAAAACCTTCACATTGTGAAACTTGCAAGAGAGTTTAAACAACACATTCAATTTCTTCACAATTTACAATTCAACTCAAGCACACAAAAGTCATCAAAAATTCAATCCACAAGTAGATTCATCATAGAATTCATCTCCAATCCTAGAAGCACAATAATTTTCAAAATTTTTATGGGTTTTTCAAAGCTTTTTTATGCAATGCAATAAAGAAACGTGTGACAATAAGAGAAAGATGCAAATGTTCATGGAATAAAGCAAAGCAAGTGTATCGAGTTATTACATAAACCGAGAGTCACACCCCACCCCATACTTAGTAGACACATTGTCCTCAATGTTTAGGAAAATAGAGAAAAGAAAAGAAAATAAGAAAACTCACTAAGGCGGTGAAGTAGCTCGAATCATCCATGGTCAATCACTGCTGAGGCGGCGGCGGTGGTGGATAAGGGAAGAAGTCGTAGCTGAATGGTCGCCCAAACTGTTGGCGGTATAAATCACGAAGGATCCTTGCATTCTCTTGGCGCTATTCATCTCGCTCATTTTGGTGGGTCTCTAGGTCATCCATCCTCCGTGTAATATTACTCGCCCATCCCGGCTGTTGTCCATACCAAGCTGGAGGCTGATGTGTCCACTCCGGTGGTTGTTGGGTGCATGCAGGAGGAGTCGCCGCCCATGCTGGTGGCTGCTGCATCCAAGGTGGAGGAGCTCCCATCCAATTCGGTTGCTGGCCGTACCAATCCGGTGCACTCCCCATCCATGTGGAGCGCTCGCTGACGTTAGCTCGGCGGTTGGAAGAAGAAGCGGAAGGCCGCTGCTGGTAAGTGAACCTCCTAGGTGGCTCCGGGAAATCAGTTGGCTGCTCCGGGAATGCTCCAAAATCCTACTCATCTCCTCCTACATCCGGAAAGTCACCTCCTCCCATCTCCTCGTCGTCATCAATTGCAGCTGCAACTGGAACTTCATCGGGAATGTAAGGAGGTGCTCCTAACCTGTTAGCATGCTTAAGACCAAAAGTATTCTTCCAGTTTTGTCGGCTAAGTCTAAGAGAATACTCTGGGAGCCATGGGATGTCTCTACCACCTCTATTTTCCCAAGGCATGGCTACGGTAGGTGGACTTTGATGGCGGGGGATCAAGAGCCCTCTAGTCATGAGACCATTGAGCCCCAAAGGTCTTGCAGCAACTGCTCTTGTACAAGCTGAATAGTCAACCCCTAGCTGTTTTGAAATGTGCATAACCAAACCTCAATAGCCTTTTTTCCTGGTGATTTGTTCTTCACTTTGCTAAGAGTGGAGGCAAGCATGGTTGCACAATCCGGAGAGTGGCCGGAAATCATGCAATACATGATAAAGAGCTCATCGGTTTTGATCTTTTGAGGGGTCTCGGTCCTCGGGAATAAGCATTCGGAGAGGATCCTATGGGTTATCTTATTAGCTAGGTGGTAGATGAGCTTGGCCTTTGAATCGGCCGGTTACCAACGGTCCTCATGACCGACAATCGTAGTTATTTCCTTCCAAAACTCCTTTGCCTTAGCTCCTCTAGGAAACGTTCCATTGAACGTCTCGGCAAACCCAAACATAGTTCCAAACTGCACAATGAAGAGATTATAGTTGCGCTCCATCAATCTAAAAGATACCGGTCGGTTAACGGCACTATGCTCAAAGGAAGTGATGAACTCCCTAGTGATCTCCTCATACGCGTCTTCCTTAATGGTGGAGAACACAATCAAACCAGCCCTATCAAGCATCCAAGTCAAGTCCTCAACCACATTCAGTTCCTGGAGTTCCTCCATAACAATAAACCTAGGTGTTATCACTTTCCGTTCAACAATTTTCTCCATAGCTATAATGTAATCCTCATGGATAGTGGGGACTCTAGGGGTTGGTGGGAGTTTAGGAGGGGGTTGGAAAGAAGATCCAATACCCTTTTGCTTCTTAGTCCTGTTTGATTTCTTTGTTCCGAATATTTTTTCAAAATTTTCAAGAAACCACGGTCTGTTCTTCAGAAACCACGGCCGTGGAAACGTACGGCAGACTATGGAAAGCTTCGAATTCACCCAAAACTCAGCAAATCCACAACAAACTCAACAACAACAGCTCTAAACTAATTCTAAGTCCAATTCCGTCCAGTTCTCCTAAAAATTTGCAAGAAAAACGAGCAAAATCAACCAAGGAGAGAGAGAGAGAAAACCTAGGTTTTGGATTTGAGAAAATCCAAATTCGCTTCCGATTGCTTATTGTTCATGTAGTTTGTTGTTGTAATCTTGTGTAGAATTCGATTTGCTTCACAATGGGCTGAAGAATCGCTCAAATCGGTTACCGGATGAAAAAACACAAAGTAGGAGATTTCCGGCGTGGTTTTGGGCGTGGAAGGGTTTAAGTTGTGAGAAATTGTGAAGAAGAAGAGCTTATATAGTGGCCATAAAAATCTTGAAAACCACGGCCTATCGGGGTGTTCCACGGCCGTGGTTTTGCCTTTTTGCCCGTGGAAACCTCTGTTATTGCCAAAAATCCAAGTTTCGTCATTCTTTGGGCTTTCTTCTCTTCTTTTTGCTCGTTCCTTATTCCTGACATTCAAAGACACAAACATACCGGAAGGTATCGAAGAAAAACAAACAAAAACATCTAAACTAATCTAATCTAATAAAGAAAACAAAAACAAAAATGAGAATGCAATTCCTTGGGTTGCCTCCCAAGAAGCGCTTTGTTTTGGGTCCGTAGCTAGACCTTTCCTTTGTTTAAGTGAGGACAATCGGAGCGATTTTCTCAGCTTGGAGCTTCGGTGAGTATTTCTTGAGTCGTTGACCGTTCACCTTGAAACTTCCGCACTTCTCACCCCATACTTCAACTGCACCATGGGGAAAGACACGTTTAATTACATAAGGTCCTGTCAAACGAGAATTAAGCTTACCTAGAAAGAGTCGAAGTCTAGAATTGAAGAGGAGAACTTGGTCTCCTTCTTTGAGGTCCTTTGGAATGATATGCTTATCATGTCAACGCTTCGCTCTTTCTTTGTAGATTTTGGCGTTCTCATAGGCGTTCAAGCGGAGTTCTTCTAGCTCGTAAAGATCAAAGAGGCGCTTATGGCCCGCTTCCTTCATGCTAAAGTTCAACCACTTTACAGCCCAATACGCCTTGTGTTCTAGCTCTACCGGAAGATGACAAGACTTCTCATACACAAGGTTGTATGGTGTTGTGCCAATGGGAGTCTTGTATGCTGTCCTATACGCCCACAATGCGTCATCCAACTTCAATGACCAATCCCTCCTTGTGTTTGACACCATCTTCTCAAGGATTTCTTTGATTTCTCTATTTGAAATCTCCACTTGTCCACTTGTTTGCGGATGATAGGGTGTGGCGATCTTGTGCGTCACCCCATACTTAGCTAGTAGAGCTTCAAATCGTCGGGCTATGAAGTGTGAACCTCCGTCAGTAATGATGGTTCATGGTTTCCCAAACCTTGGGAAAATAGTTCTATTAATGAACTTGACAACCACCATTGCATCGTAAGTTGGAGAGGCAATAGCTTCAACCCATCTCGAAACATAATCTACAGCAAGAAGTATGTACTGGTTTCTGCAAGATAATGTGAATGGTCCCATCAAATCAACGTCAAAGATTTCCACCTCTTGAATATTGTTGAGAGGCATCTCATTCCTCTTAGAGATATTTCTTATTCTTTTACAAGCATCGCAACAAGCAACAAAGGTTTGCACATCCTTAAATAAAGTAGGCCAAAAGAATCCGGATTGCAATACCTTAGCGCTAGTTTTATGAGAACTAGCGTGTCCTCCACAAGGAAGTGAATGACAATGATGAATGACACTTTGCCTTTTGTCTTCCGGTACACATCTTCTAATGATGCCATCAGGACCTCTCTTGAAGAGTAGAGGTTCATTCCAATAGTATTGGCGGACATCCCTAAATAACTTCTTCCTTTGTGCGTAGGATAGTCCGGGAGGTATTTCCTGACAAACCAAACAATTTACAGAATCAGCAAACCAAGGTTCGTTACCTCTAGAAATAAGATCGATGCACTCTTCCATTATATGCAAAGGTTCGTCCTGGAAGGAGTCATCGATGGGCAGGTCGTCACTTGTGGTGTGTGGTAGACGACTTAAGTGATCCGCAACAGAATTTTCGGATCCTTTCTTGTCGTAAATCTCTAGATCGAATTCTTAAAGAAGGAGAATCCATCTAATCAGTCTTGGCTTCGCATCTTTCTTGGCGAGCAAATACCGTATTGTTGAATGATCCGTGTATACAATCACCTTCGCTCCTACAAGATAAGAACGAAATTTTTCAAAAGCATAAAAAACGGCAAGAAATTCTTTTTCTGTCATGGCGTAGTTGAACTGTGCTTCATATAGCGTCTTGCTAGCATAGTATATGGCATGAGTGCGGCCGTCTTTCTTTTGCCCAAGCACCGCTCCAAAGCTACGTCACTTGCATCACACATAACCTCGAACGGGAGATTTCAGTCTTGAGGTTGGATTATTGGGGATGAGATGAGGGCTTCTTGAATTCTATAATAAGCATCCAAACATTCCTGCGAAAAGTCAAAAACAACATCCTTCATCAATAGATTAGTTAGCGGTTTAGAAATTTTTGAAAAATCTTCGATGAATCTCCTATAAAATACGGCATGTCCTAGGAAACTCCTTATCCCCTTCACCGAAGATGGAGGAGGAAGCTTCTCTATCGTCTCGATTTTAGCCTTGTCAACTTCGATCCCTCTATTGGAGATCAAATGTCCTAACACAATGCCTGCTCTAACCATGAATTGACACTTCTCCCAATTTAGAACAAGGTTAGTGTCTTCAAATCTTTGCAAAACAAGAGAAAGGTTAGCAAGACAATTATCGAATGAGGAACCATAAACAGATAAATCGTCCATAAAAACCTCTATGATTTCCTCAATATATTCTGAGAAGATGGCCAGCATACACCGTTGAAAGGTGGCTGGAGAGTTACAAAGTCCGAATGGCATCCTTCTATAGGCAAACGTACCCCATGGGCACATGAACGTGGTCTTCTCTTGATCATCCGGAGGAATCGGAATCTGAAAGAAACCACCATAACCTTCAAGGTAACAAAAATAGGAATGTTGTGCTAACCTCTCAAGCATTTGATCGATGAATGGTAGCGTGAAGTGATCCTTCCTCGTCGCATTGTTCAGCTTGCGGTAATCGATGCACATCCTCCATCATGTTACCGTTCTTGTAGGAAAGAGCTCGTTATTTTTGTTAGTCACAAAGGTTATTCCTCCCTTTTTCGGGACAACTTGAACGGGGCTCACCCACTTACTATCGGAGATAGGGTAAATGAGACCTGCATCAAGTAACTTAAGGATTTCTTTCTTCACGACCTCTTTCATGATCGGATTTAACCGTCTTTGAGGTTGACGTGAAGGCTTATAATCTTCTTCCATTAGAATCTTGTGCATACATAAAGATGGTTTAATTCCTACAAGATCCTCTATGGTGTAACCTAGGGCTTTCCTATGTTTCCTCAAAACAATCATAAGCCTTTCATGTTCATCTTTACTCAAATCAGAACTAAAAATAACGGGAAACGTAGAATTAGTTCCAAGAAATGCATACCTAAGATGTGTGGGAAGTGGCTTCAATTCCAAAGTTGTTGATGCCTTCGGAGTGTTACAAGGGTTGTCTGGTGTCTCCTTGGAAGTCTTCAATGGTGTGGAAGTTTTGGAAGAAGAATCATGAGTGTTTGTAGAAAGAAAAGAGTCGTCTTCAGCATTTTTCAGAACCACGGCACCATTGTTACTTCTACGGCCGTGGTTTGTGTCTTGGGGGCCGTGGAATGTGGTTTGAATTAAATCTTTGCTCTCGACATAACTTTCCACGGCTAGAATAGGTGAAACCACGCCCATGGAAAAGCATGATTGGCCGTGGTTTCTAACGTTTTCGGAGCCATCGTACAAATTTTCGAATTCTTCGGTTTGCACTTCTTTTAGCTCTTCCAAAGAATCAACCTCAGCATTACAATCCTCTTCTTCTCTTCTTTCCATTATGCTCATGGTTTTGACCTTTTGTAATAGATCTTTGAACAAGATCGAACTTACTTCTTCCCTAGATGACTCTTCATCATAGATGTTGAACATGTCCTCTTCAAGTGGTGGATCTTTTGTTAAAGTTGAGAGGATAAACTCATCCTTCACTTCTCCAATTATCGAAGGCCAATCTAGCTAATAACACGATTTATGGCTCAGGTTTAGGTAATCATTTAGATAGATTTTCCGCTCATTCATGCATGGTTTAGCACTAGTTCACGACGTTCACACTCAATTCACGTATTTTGTCGAGATAGACGTCTACACGGACTTTTGCATTGCTTTGTAGGTATTTTGGGATATTTAGGAGCTTAATCGATACATTCAAGGATCGTTCCTCGAGATGACACACCTTCGGACTCATTAGGATGCAAGCTAGGAGCCAAGGAAGACACTTGGAACCTTGTTGGTGCAAGCCATGCACCAAATCGTGACTCAATGATCCAAAGCAAGCTGAGGCACCAAAACCACGGTCACTGGCACTTCCACGGGCGTGGAACCTGACCGTGGTTTTTGCCAGACGGTTGTGACAGCTGTGCCACGATCTCATGGCCGACTCTAGCAAAGTTGTAGTATAAAAGTGGTCCTGCAAGGCTGAGAGAGGGCATCTTCTATCTTCCATTCTCCCATCATCCACTCTCACTACCATACTCTCAACAAGAAGATTCTCTCAAAAGGAGCTTGGAAGGAGAGCTACCATTGGAGGAGGAGAAAAGCTCCATTGGAGAAGAAGAGAAGAACACACCATTGCTAGTCTTTGATAGGTTTTGTAGGGAAGATTATCGGAATCGTTTTCTAAGGTTGTAAGAATCGATTAAACCTTCTTTTGAAGGGTTGTGAGTCTTTCTAATCTCATTTTCAGCTTGGTTTTACTTGTTTCATTTGTTCATCTCTTTCTCTTTATTATCTTGCAAATGGAAGCCATGATTTTATGTTTGATGATTTCGATTGTGATGATGAATGTTGTAGGCTAAATAGATGCGATTCTAGGGTAAGGAAAGGATGGTTATGGCTGGACTATGATAGGATGGACTTAGAATTGCCCTTGGATGATTCGTTTACTTGAACAGAGCCACTGTTGGAGTCCACGGTTTGTTCTTACTAGTCCACGGCCGTGGAAGTAGATGAACAGCCCGTGGTTTGCCTGATTTGTTTGGTTTGATGAGTCTAAGTTCTAGAATGTTAGAATGTTGAAATCCTAGTGTTTGTTGAGTTAAATCTATCCTAGGGTGACCTAGCGTTAGCAACTAAGTGTTTAGAAGAGACCTACCCGGTGATTCTTGCTCTTAGGTATCAAAGATGACAAACTCTAGGTAGTAGTGAGCCTCACAAGCCGCTATTGGACTGAGTGTGCTAGGATAGGTGTTTAGGACTTGCCTTTCCGAGACTTACCCGGTAAGGAGAGGTTGGATCCCTAGAATACCATCCGGTTTGTGTAGAATTCCTATCCTTAGGCTCTTTGAGACTTACCCGGTGATGAGACCTTAGGAATGGACTAGTGGACCATGAGACCTACCCGGTGATTGATCCCAATCTAGAAACACTTACTCCCAACATACTATAGTTAATCCAAGGAATGATTAGATAGCTTGAGTCCAATGCCATAACCGGAATTTCCAATCCCTAGAATCCGCTTTTCTCTTTGATGTCATATCTCGTGCTTAGCTTGTTTGTTTGTGTTGATTTGTTAGCTTAGTTGATTGTTTATTTTGCGTGATTTGAGATCTTTGATTGATCACCTAAAAACCAAACCAAAAACATTGAGATTTTCATTTCTTTATTTCTTTCTCTTTTCTTAACCTAGATCTTCACTAAGCTTAGTCACTAATCGATTCAATCTCACCTCAGTCTTTGTGTTCGACCTTGGAATACTATCCCTACTACAAACGTCTCGTACACTGCGGGTTCGCTAGGAGTTAGGAGAAATATAACGAGTATAAATTTAAGGCTTATTGCGTGCACACATCCTAAGCGTAACAAAGTTTTTGGCGCCGTTGCCGGGGACTAGGTTACGATTGAGTCATTGTTTGTGATTGTTTATAGTGTAGGTCTTTCTTGTTGCTTTTGATCTCCTTTGGTTTGTGTCTTTGCTTTTCAGGACATCTCTCACTCTTTAGGTGTATGCGAAGATCTCGTGGCAAGGATTTAGCTTCATTCGATCCCGAACCGGAGAAAACCCTTAGATCTAGATCCAAGAGCATTAAAAAGGGAAAAGAGATGGCCGGAAGAGATCTCCAAGCTGAGTTGGATGAGGTTTTAGAGCAAATTAGGATAAGGGATGAAGTTTTGGAGAATGAAAGGAGACTTGCCAATGAGAGGCAAGAGGCAACTAGGAGGGAGATTGAAGAGATTAGGCAAGCTCTTGTGCAAAGAGAGCTTAATCGTCAACAACCTCCTCCACCTCCACCACAACCGTAGCCGGCGGTTAATATTCGGGTTGTGCCCATTGCTATTGAAGATCCACAAACGTTAGGGCAACGTATGGATCTGGCACAAAGAGCACACCGTCCGGGTGTGAACTTAGGAGATCCCGCAGCCCCATGATTACGAGCTCCGCCCTCAAGTTTCACAAATGATCCGACACAATCAATTTGGAGGGATGGAAGGAGAGTCTCCTCATCAACACTTGATGAACTATGAGATCTTGATGGAGACTCTAAGACTGCCTAGATTGGAGAGCAACAACCATAAGCTTAGGGCTTTTTCCTTCTCACTTAAGGATAAAGCCTTGGCTTGGTATCAATCTATTCCACAAGGGCGAGTGAGTACTTGGGAGGAGATGACAACCGAGTTTTTGACTAAGTTCTTCCCACCTTCCAAGACTACCGATTTAAGTGGGAAGATCAATGCCTTCGTGATGAAGGATAGAGAGAGTTTGTTCAAGTCTTGGGAGAGGTTCAAAGACCTTCTCCTAGATTGTCCACACCATGGTATACCAAAAATTGAGCTATTGGAGATCTACTTCAAAGGACTTGATGAAGATAGCCAATTCAAGCTCCAATCTCTTTCCGGAGGGACTTTCATGGAAAAGCATGTGGATGAAGCTTGGGAGTTTGTAGAGAAACAAGCCTTAGTGATTGAGAAGTACTCCCATAGTAAGAGTGAAGGGAGGAAAGCGGGAGCATATGAGGTGAGTGAAGTCACCATGAGCAATTTCAAGTTTGACACCATCAACAACGAGCTAAAGTCTTTGAGGGAGTTGTGTGCTACAACTTTGAAAAACCAAGCAACCCCTCAAGTGCAAGTGCAAGCAAACTTGTCTTCTGTTACGTCTAGGAATAGATGTGATGTGCACGCAATAAGTCTTAAATTTATACTCGTTATATTTATCCTAACTCCTAGCGAACCCGCAGTGTACGGGACGTTTGTAGAAAGGTAAGTATTCCGAGGTCGAACACGAAGACTAAGGTGAAATCGAGTCAAGCAATGATCAAAGATAGTGTGAATCTAGACTAAGATAAGATGAGAAACAAAGAAAATGGAAAAAACACAATGTTTTTGTTGGTTTTAGTGGTAATCAAACAAAGATCACAAGTCAAGCAAGATGATAAACAACTAACAACTCAAGCTAGCAAACGAACAAGTAACACAAGCACAAGAATAATGATCAAGAGAGAAAAGTAGATTCTAGAGGTCAAGATTTCCGGTTATGGCATTGGACTCAAGGTTCTAAGGATTCTAAGGACAAGCTGCGGTGTTTGGGAAAGAATATTCACTAATGGAAGCGATTACCGGGTAAGTCTCTCACTTCACTAATCCCGCATCAAACTCCTATTACCGGGTAAGTCTCTAGGGGTTAGAGTAAGGAATTCCACACAAACTAGATACTACTTAAGGGTAACCCTCTCCTTACCGGGTAGGTCTCGGAATAGGGAAATCTCAAGCGATAATCCTAGCACACTCAATCCAATAGCGGCCTATGAGGCTCACTACTACCTAGCATTCATCATCTTAGGTATCTAAGATCGGAAATCATCGGGTAGATCTCTTCCCTCACTTAGGTTGGTAGCATTAGGTGATTCTAAGCTAAATTAGGCTTAATAAACACTAGGATTTAAACAACCAAGGACCCCAGCATGCAGATTTATCATTTAAAGAGCAACAGAAGAATAAATCGGGCTGTTCTACAGATAAATCGGCCGATTTATCTGATGAACAGGTCGATTTTTCTTCCTGGGATGGGTTTCGTGCATACAAATCATCCTAAACTAACATATAAGTTCATCCTATCATCACCCAAGCCATAACCATCAATCCATCACTCTAGAATCACAATAAACTAGCCAATAATATGCATATCAAGATCCAAAATCATCAAACAAGCATACATGGTGTTCATAGATGAATAATGAAAGATGAGAAACAAAATCAATAAATCTCAGCAAAATCCAAGTTGTAGCAAGACTTACAAACTCCTAAATGAAGATCCAAAACGTTCCTAACAATACTTGCAAAAGTTCTTCAGTCCAAGACTACGAAAACCACTCAAAATCACTCTAAACTCCTAGAATGGTGTTCTTCTTCTTCCTTCAATCTTTGAGAGCTTTTTCTTCTCCGCCAATCTTCCTACCAAAATTGATGAGCTGTGAATGAGAGTGTGGGAGAGGAGAGATGCTCAGCAACCACCTGCAGGACCACTTATATTCTCCACCAAGAGCAAGGACGGACAAGAGATCGTGGGACACGTGGCTTAAGCTGTCAAAGGCCCAAAAATCGACCCAGAGGAAAAAATCGGCCGATTTTCCTGGGTGTAGGTCGATTTTCTTCAACACAAGCATGCTATGATCGTCTAGCCATGAGTTGCTCCATTGCTTGCACCAATAGTGGTCTTTGTGTCCTTTGCTGCTCCAATTATGCTCCTCCAAGGCTTTGGATGTATACCATCATGAGGCTTGGCCCTCAAATGTATCGATTAACGTCCAATAGATCCCCGAATTACCTACAAAACCGATAAAAGGTAGTGTAGACGTCTTTTCTAGAAATGTGCATGAATTGAGCAAAGACGTCATGAACCAATGCCAAAACGTGCATGAATGAGTGAGAAATCTATCTAATTGATTACCTAATCCTAAGTCATAAATCTTGTTATCAAAAATACCCCATACTTAAGGTTTGCTCATCCCCGAGCAAATTCCCAACTATAGACTAAGAGATGACATGATTTATGTATGCAGAAAAAATGGCAAAATCTTTTTGGAGTTGTGCTTCTAACATTGGATCACCTTCATAGTCATGTTTCATGGTAATGGACAAGCAATTACGCATCAAATAAATGAAAGCATGGAAAGACTATTACACTTAACTTGATAGCATGCAATGAAATGTAAAGATGAAGAAGTCAAGATGATCATGAGTATATCCAATCTAAATCACTTAGTCTTACACACATGCAAGTAGGTCAAAAGGACTTGTGAAATGTAAGGCCAAGAAACGTTGTGATTAGGTGGGAATTTTCTAGGCTATGTGATGCTAATCCGGGAAAGGAACTAAACAACCACAACTTCACACTTCTTATCAACTTCCCTCAAGTGTATATTTTTCTTCATTTTCTTTTCTTTCTTTTCTTTCTTTTATTTTTGAGACAATGGCATTGGTGTGCAAAAGCCGAAACCTTGGTGATTAGCCATTCTCGGGCTTTTTCTAATTTTTCGAGATGCATCCACACCGGGCACACATACCAAAGCTCGTTAGGACTATCGGTTTATTTGACTTTGGCAAGGCACCAACACCCGATTATGTGAAGTGTACCGAGTTACTTGTCATTTAAACCAATGTCCCCAAACCTATATTTTTGTCTACACTTTCACAACAATTTCAGCATTTTATTCACATCATTCTTTCATCAACAACTTCACCCCACACTTGCTTTTCACACACATCAACACACTATCATGCTCCTATTCCCGGATGGGTCAAAAGAGGTCCAATTTATCTCAATTGAGGTGCTCAAGCAACATGATCAAGATGAGAAGTAGAGGAAGATGAGTTGCCTTAATTACTCCTAATTGATGTGCAAGAACTAGCATGCAATTTCGACTTTCAATACTCAATCCATTCTAGGCAAACATCATGATCACAAATCATTCATGGGATTCAAGATAAGTACTTCAAGTCTACATATACATTCATCAATTTAACACATAAGGCCATCCATAGCCAATCCACAAGACAAGGTTCAATCATTAGGGTCATATCCAAGCCTTAGAAGCACTACAATTTTTAAAATTTTCTGAATTTTTTGGATTTTTCGAAATATGTATGTACAATGCAAGACATAATGAAACATGTGACAAAATTAAACTATCCTAGATGTTAATCATGCAAGTGATCATGAAAACCCCACCCCATACTTAGAAACACATTGTCCCTAATGTGTAAACTAAATAAAGAAGTGAAAGAGAGTCCTCACAATGTAAAATTTGTGATGCTTTGGTATTTCGGTTCTCATTGGATGATGATGGTGGATGATCGATCAAGGATGGTAGAGAGCTCTTGATGTTCATTATAGTGTCGGAACCCGCGCTTGGCACCGCAAGCCGTCCAAGTTCCACGTCCGCTCCACCCATGCTTGATTGGAGATCATCACTTTTCTTTACAGAGGAAAAATCGGCCAAGCAACCCAGGAAAATCGGCCGATTTTGTGCATGAACAGTCCGATTTCCTGGGTGCTTTCTTCCTTGTCCATGTGCTCGGATCTTGCTTCTTCAACCATTCCATGAGGCCTTCACATGACCTCCAACATCTCATAACTCATGACAATCAACAAGATCTAGCACCCAAAAACACAAAAGAAGAACAAAGCACACCAAGAGTGAGATTAAACAAAAGCAAGAAAAAGAAAGGGAAAAACATGTACCCATGGGTTGCCTCCCATTAAGCGCTTCTTTAAGGTCATTAGCTTGACCAAATTCAGGAGCGTTTCAATCAAGGTGAAGCGGGGCAATCACTTCCACCGGGGCTTCCGGGATGTACTTCTTCAATCTATGCCCATTCACTTTGAAATCACCACAATGATCTCCTCCTATCTCTACCGCTCCATGAGGAAAGATCTTCTTCACCACATATGGCCCGGTCCATCTTGATTTGAGCTTTCCGGGGAAGAACCGCAGCCTCGAGTTGAAGAGAAGGACAAGGTCGCCTTCACTCAACTCCTTCGGGATGAGGCGCTTGTCATGCCATCGTTTAGTCCTCTCCTTGTAGATCCGGGCATTCTCATAAGCATCCAACCGGATCTCTTCAAGAGCGTTTATGTCAAGCAACCTCTTCTCTCCGGCCCCCTTGAGATCAAAATTTAGCCACCTTATAGCCCAATATGCTCGATGCTCCATCTCTACCGGAAGGTGGCAAGACTTTCCATAGACCAACTTGTAAGGAGTGGTGCCAATTGGTGTTTTGAAGGCGGTCCTATATGCCCACAAGGCATCATCGAGCTTCATAGCCCAATCTTTTCTCGTCCTTGATACCGTCTTCTCAAGAATGGCCTTGATCTCCCGGTTGGAGATCTCCACTTGGCCACTAGTTTGGGGATGGTAAGGTGTTGCCACCTTATGAGTCACCCCATACTTAGCCAAAAGTGCTCCAAAATTCCTATTGGTGAAGTGCTTCCCTCCATCGCTTATGATCACCCTTGGTGTTCCAAACCTAGGGAAGATCACTCGGTTGAAGAACCGCACCACCACATTGGCATCATTTGTGGGAGAGGCGATTGCCTCCACCCATCTTGAGACATAATCTACCGCCAATAGGATGTAGAGGTTGCCACATGAAGAAGGGAATGGTCCCATGAAGTCCACACCCCATACGTCAAATATTTCTACCTCTTGTATGTTGTTCAAGGGCATCTCATTCCTCCTTGAGATGTTGCCCGTCCTTTGGCAAGCATCACAAGCTATCACAAAGCCTTGCACGTCCTTGAACAAACTTGGCCAAAAGAAGCCCGATTGTAGCACTTTCGCACATGTCTTGTGTGCGCTAGCATGCCCTCCACATGGTAAGGAGTGGCAATGCCGGATCACACTCTCTACTTCATCCTCCGGTATGCATCTTCTAAGCATTCCATCCGGCCCTCTTTTGAACAAAAGTGGCTCACTCCAATAGTAATGTCTCACATCCTTGAAGAACTTCTTCCTTTGGGCATATGTCAAACCGGGAGGCACTTCCTCACACACCAAGTAGTTCACAATGTCCGCATACCATGGCTCACTTCCTCTAGACACTTGGAACAAGCACTCCTCCACCATTTGCAATTGCTCATCCCGGAATGAGTCATCAATCGGGATGTCATCTCTCTCAATCTCTAAGGGAGGTAGTCTACTAAGGTGATCCGCCACAGAGTTCTCGGATCCTTTCTTGTCCCGGATTTCCAAATCAAACTCTTGAAGAAGAAGGATCCACCGAATCAACCTAGGCTTGGCATCCTTCTTGGTAAGTAGATAACGGATCGCGGCATGATCCGTATAGACTATGACCTTCGCTCCAACAAGATATGAGCGGAACTTCTCAAAAGCATACACCACCGCTAGCAACTCTTTCTCGGTTGTGGCATAGTTAAGTTGGGCATCATCTAGCGTCTTGCTAGCATAATAAATGGCATGAGTGCGCCCATCTTTCCTTTGCCCCAAGACAGCCCCAACGGCTACATCGCTTGCATCACACATGATCTCAAACGGTAGGCTCCAATCCGGAGGTTGCATGATAGGTGCGGAGATCAAAGCGTTCTTCAACCTACAAAAAGCCTCAAGGCAATCTCTGGAGAAAACAAATTCAACATCCTTCATTAGTAGGTTAGTAAGGGGCTTAGAAATTTTAGAGAAGTCTTGAATAAACCTCCGGTAAAAACCGGCATGCCCTAAGAAACTCCTTACCCCTTTCACCGAGGTAGGTGGTGGCAACTTCTCTATAGTTTCAATCTTGGCCCTATCAACCTCAATGCCACGGTTAGACAACAAGTGTCCTAACACAATACCTTCACTTACCATGAAGTGGCATTTTTCCCAATTTAAGACAAGATTTGTCTCCTCACATCTTTGCAATACTAAGGACAAATTAGCCAAGCAATCATCAAAAGAAGAACCATAAACAGAGAAATCATCCATGAACACTTCCATGATATTTTCTATGTATTCCGAAAAGATGGTCATCATACACCTTTGGAAGGTGGCGGGTGCATTACACAACCCAAATGGCATCCTCCTATATGCAAAAGTACCCCATGGACATGTAAAGGTTGTTTTCTCTTGGTCATCGGGGTGGATAGGGATTTGGAAGAATCCACTATAGCCATCTAGGTAACAAAATGGGAATGTTGAGCTAACCTCTCTAGCATTTGGTCAATGAAAGGGAGAGGGAAGTGATCTTTCCTAGAGGCCATGTTAAGCTTTCTATAATCAATACACATCCTCCATCCCGTAACCGTTCTAGTGGGGATTAGTTCATTGTTCTCATTAGTCACTACGGTCATCCCACCCTTCTTAGGTACTACATGAACGGGACTAACCCACTTACTATCCGAGATAGGGTAGATAATTCCCGCATCTAGCAACTTTATGATCTCCTTCTTAACTACCTCTTTCATTATAGGATTTAGCCTTCTTTGATGTTCAATAGAGGGTTTATGATTATCTTCCATTATTATCCTATGCATGCACAAAGAGGGCTTGATGCCAACAAGATCATCAATGGTGTATCCTATTGCCTTTCTATGCAGTTTCAATTCATTCAACAATCTATAAAGTTCATCATTATTCAAAGATGCATTCACAATCACCGGATAAGTAGAATTTGAACCAAGGAAAGCATACTTTAAATGAGAAGGAAGAGGTTTAAGATCAAGTTGAGGAGGACCTTTTTCGGTTGGAGACGATCCATACAATGTAGGTTGAGATGATTGCAAAGCCATGGAGGCCTCCTTGAAGTCCCTTGATGATTGCTCACACTCAAGTGGTTGATGCTGAAAAGAATCAGGAAAATCAACCCAGGAAGAAAAATCGGTCGATTTTTCTGAAGGGGGGTCGATCTGAGTTTCTGTTTTGGCAAAACTGGCTGAAATTTCAGCATAAGTACAAAAATCGGCCGATTTTTGCCCTTCAGTCCGATTTTTCTGGCAGTTTTCCTCTTCTTCTAGCACTTCAAACCCAACACTTGGTAGCTCGTCCAATGCATTCAAGGCCTTGATTACTTCATTGCTACTCTCCTCAATTCCTTCTTCCATCAAGCTTGAGCTAAGAACTCTCTCAAGTGGATCCTTGAGCAAGATTGAGCTCACAACCTCTCTAGACTCCTCTTCTTCAACTATGTTGAATATATCCTCATCAAGGGTTGGCCCTTTCAACATTGTTGATAGCTTGAACTTGATGTTCTCTTCTCCTATGTTGAAGGAGAGGGTCCCATTCTTGCAATCCACTAGACATCCGGAAGTAGCTAGGAAAGGTCTCCCCAAGATGATAGGAACCGGATAGTCCGCTGGGATATCCAAGACAACGAAGTCTATGGGCACATAGAAATTCCCTAGTTGCACCGGGATGTCTTCCAAGATCCCAACCGGATGAGTGATTGAGCGGTCCGCCATGTAAAGGGTCATCTTGACCGGCTTTGGCTCTCCTAGCCCAACCTTGTTGCAAAGTGCTAGCGGGATGATGCTTACACTTGCCCCAAGATCACATAGGGCGTCATATTCACTTCTCCTACTCCGATTGGCACACAAAAGGATCCCGGATCCCTTAGCTTGGGGGGCATCTCCTCCTTCATCGTTTGAATCAACTCCGAGGATCTCTTAGTCATCCTTATCTCACCATACTCCTCCAACTTCCTTTTATTGGAGAGTATTTCCTTCAAGAACTTGCCATATGCTGGCATCCCTAAAATAGCATCCATGAACGGAATGTTAATATGCAGTTTAGACATTAGTTCAAGGAACTTACCAAAATGATTGTCCAAGCGAGCTCTTGCTCGTGATTGAGGGAACGGTAGTGGTGGCTTGTATGGGGGCGGTGTCACATAGGTTGGCTCTACATCCTTGCTCTTGCCCCCATCTCCTTGCAAAGTTTCTTCTTCATTCACCACTTGTTTCCCTTTAGCATTCTCCTTGGGCAAAGGATCCTTCATGCTTAACCCACTTCTTGTTGTAATAGCCAACACTTGGCCTCTTGGGTTTTCTTCGGTTCTTCCGGGAAGCTTTCCCGGATCTCTATGTGCTTCCCCCGCCTTTTGGAAAACTTGTGCTTCCAAAACCTTTTGAGCCTTTGAGATAGAAGTCACCGTGCTCTCAAGACCACTCAACCTTCCAAGCAATTGCTCAAACATCATTTTGGTTCTATCTTTTGGAGGTTGAGTAAATCCGGGTGGAGGTTCTTGTGAAGCTCTTGGTGGTGGAGTTGTGCTTGTAGAAGCGGGAGGGTTCAAGGCTCCATCCGGGTTAGAGTAAGAAAACCCGGGATGGTTATGGTTGGGCCGGTAATTGTTGAATTGCCGGTTGTTGTTGAAGTTCCTTGGGCCTTGATAATTGTTGTAATTGCCCCTTCCCATATAGTTCACATCCTCCTCCTTGGAAGATAGGTTGGCTTGTGGAAGCACTTGAGGAGTTGCTTGGTTCTTCAAAGTTGTAGCACACAACTCCCTCAAGGACTTTAGCTCGTTGTTGATGGCGTCAAGCTTGAAATTGCTCATGGTGACCTCACTCACCTCATATGCTCCCGTCTTTCTCCCTTCACTCTTTCTATGGGAGTATTTCTCAATCACTAGAGCTTGCTTCTCCACAAACTCCCAAGCATCATCCACATGCTTCTCCATGAAAGTCCCACCGGAAAGGGATTGAAACTTGAATTGGCTATCTTCATCAAGTCCCTTGAAGTAGATCTCTAATAGCTCAATTTTCGGTATGCCATGGTGTGGACAATCTAGAAGAAGGTCTTTGAATCTCTCCCAAGACTTGAACAAACTCTCTCTATCCTTCATCACAAAGGCATTGATCTTCCCTCTCAATTCGGTAGTCTTGGAAGGTGGGAAGAACTTAGTCAAAAACTCGGTCGTCATCTCCTCCCAAGTACCAACTCGCCCTTGTGGAATAGATTGATACCAAGCCAAGGCCTTGTCCTTAAGAGAGAAGGAGAAAGCCCTTAGCTTATGGTTGTTGCTCTCCAATCTTGGCGGTCTAAGAGTCTCCATCAAAATCTCGTAGTTCATCAAATGTTGGTGAGGGGACTCTCCTTCCATCCCTCCAAATTGATTATGCCGGATCATTTGTAGAACTTGAGGGCGGAGTTCATAGTTGTGGGCTGCGGGATCTCCTAAGTTCACACCCGGACGGTGTGCTCTTTGTGCCGGATCCATACGTCTCCCTAGGGTTTGTGGCTCTTCAATGACAATGGGCACAACCCTATCATTAACCGCCGGCTGCGGTTGTACCACCGGTGGTGGAGGAGGCGGAGGTTGTCGGCGATTAAGCTCTCCTTGAACAAGGGCTTGCCTAATCTCCTCAATCTCCCTCCTAGTTTCCTCTTGCCTCTCATTGGCAAGTCTCCTTTCTTCCTCCAAGAGCTCATCTCTTAGCCTTATTTGCTCTAAGGCTTCATCCAACTCAGCTTGGAGGTTTCTTCCGGCCATCTCTTTCTCTTTTCGGATGTTCTTGGATCTAGATCGAAGGGTTTTCTCCGGTTCGGGATCGAATGGAGCTAAATCCTTGCCACGAGATCTTCGCATACACCTAAAGAGATAGATGATGTCCTGAAAAGCAAAGACACACACCAAAGAGAGATCAAAAGCAACAAGAAAGATCTACACTATAAACAATCACAAAATGACTCAATCTAGACCTAGTCCCCGGCAACGGCGCCAAAAACTTGTTACGTCTAGGAATAGATGTGATGTGCACGCAATAAGTCTTAAATTTATACTCGTTATATTTATCCTAACTCCTAGCGAACCCGCAGTGTACGGGACGTTTGTAGAAAGGTAAGTATTCCGAGGTCGAACACGAAGACTAAGGTGAAATCGAGTCAAGCAATGATCAAAGATAGTGTGAATCTAGACTAAGATAAGATGAGAAACAAAGAAAATGGAAAAAACACAATGTTTTTGTTGGTTTTAGTGGTAATCAAACAAAGATCACAAGTCAAGCAAGATGATAAACAACTAACAACTCAAGCTAGCAAACGAACAAGTAACACAAGCACAAGAATAATGATCAAGAGAGAAAAGTAGATTCTAGAGGTCAAGATTTCCGGTTATGGCATTGGACTCAAGGTTCTAAGGATTCTAAGGACAAGCTGCGGTGTTTGGGAAAGAATATTCACTAATGGAAGCGATTACCGGGTAAGTCTCTCACTTCACTAATCCCGCATCAAACTCCTATTACCGGGTAAGTCTCTAGGGGTTAGAGTAAGGAATTCCACACAAACTAGATACTACTTAAGGGTAACCCTCTCCTTACCGGGTAGGTCTCGGAATAGGGAAATCTCAAGCGATAATCCTAGCACACTCAATCCAATAGCGGCCTATGAGGCTCACTACTACCTAGCATTCATCATCTTAGGTATCTAAGATCGGAAATCATCGGGTAGATCTCTTCCCTCACTTAGGTTGGTAGCATTAGGTGATTCTAAGCTAAATTAGGCTTAATAAACACTAGGATTTAAACAACCAAGGACCCCAGCATGCAGATTTATCATTTAAAGAGCAACAGAAGAATAAATCGGGCTGTTCTACAGATAAATCGGCCGATTTATCTGATGAACAGGTCGATTTTTCTTCCTGGGATGGGTTTCGTGCATACAAATCATCCTAAACTAACATATAAGTTCATCCTATCATCACCCAAGCCATAACCATCAATCCATCACTCTAGAATCACAATAAACTAGCCAATAATATGCATATCAAGATCCAAAATCATCAAACAAGCATACATGGTGTTCATAGATGAATAATGAAAGATGAGAAACAAAATCAATAAATCTCAGCAAAATCCAAGTTGTAGCAAGACTTACAAACTCCTAAATGAAGATCCAAAACGTTCCTAACAATACTTGCAAAAGTTCTTCAGTCCAAGACTACGAAAACCACTCAAAATCACTCTAAACTCCTAGAATGGTGTTCTTCTTCTTCCTTCAATCTTTGAGAGCTTTTTCTTCTCCTCCAATCTTCCTACCAAAATTGATGAGCTGTGAATGAGAGTGTGGGAGAGGAGAGATGCTCAGCAACCACCTGCAGGACCACTTATATTCTCCACCAAGAGCAAGGACGGACAAGAGATCGTGGGACACGTGGCTTAAGCTGTCAAAGGCCCAAAAATCGACCCAGAGGAAAAAATCGGCCGATTTTCCTGGGTGTAGGTCGATTTTCTTCAACACAAGCATGCTATGATCGTCTAGCCATGAGTTGCTCCATTGCTTGCACCAATAGTGGTCTTTGTGTCCTTTGCTGCTCCAATTATGCTCCTCCAAGGCTTTGGATGTATACCATCATGAGGCTTGGCCCTCAAATGTATCGATTAACGTCCAATAGATCCCCGAATTACCTACAAAACCGATAAAAGGTAGTGTAGACGTCTTTTCTAGAAATGTGCATGAATTGAGCGAAGACGTCATGAACCAATGCCAAAACGTGCATGAATGAGTGAGAAATCTATCTAATTGATTACCTAATCCTAAGTCATAAATCTTGTTATCATCTTCCAAGGAGGAAGATGTGAACTACATGGGAAGGGGCAACTACAACAACTATCAAGGCCCAAGGAATTTCAACAACAACCGGCAATTCAACAATTACCGGCCTAACCACAACCATCCCGGGTTTTCCTATTCTAACCCGGATGGAGCCTTGAACCCTCCCGCTTCCACAAGCGCAGCTCCACCACCAAAGGCTTCACAAGAACCTCCAGCCGGATTTACTCAACCTCCAAAGGATAGAACCGAGATGATGTTTGAGCAATTGCTTGGAAGGTTGAGTGGTCTTGAGAGCACGGTGACTTCCATTTCTAAGGCTCAAAAGGTTTTGGAAGCACAAGTGTTCCAAAAGGCGGGTGAAGCTCATAGAGATCCGGGAAAGCTTCCCGGAAGAACCGAAGACAACCCAAGAGGCCAAGTGTTAGCTATTACAACAAGAAGTGGGTTGAGCATGAAGGATCCCTTACCTAAGGGAAATGACAAGGGGAAGCAAGTAGTGGTAGAGGAAGAGACCTTGCAAGAAGATGGAGGCAAGAGCAAGGATGATGAGCCAACTTATGTGGCACCACCTCCATACAAGCCACCACTACCGTTCCCACAATCACGAGCAAGAGCTCGTTTGGACAAACACTTTGGTAAATTCCTTGAACTTATGTCTAAATTGCATATTAACATTCCGTTCATGGATGTTATCTTAGGTATGCCGGCATATGGAAAGTTCTTGAAGGAAATACTCTCCAACAAGAGGAAGTTGGAAGAGTATGGAGAAGTAAGGATGACGAAGAGGTCCTTGGAATTGATCCAAACGATGAAGGAGGAGATGCCTCCTAAGCTAAGAGATCCGGGATCTTTTTGTGTGCCAATCGGAGTGGGAGAAGTGAAGTATGAAGCCCTTTGTGATCTTGGAGCAAGTGTAAGCATCATACCGCTTGTACTTTACAACAAGGTTGGGCTAGGAGAGCCAAAACCGGTCAAGATGACCCTCTACATGGCGGACCGTTCTATCACTCACCCGGTTGGGATATTGGAGAACATACCGGTGCAACTCGGGAAGTTCTATGTGCCGATTGATTTTGTTGTCTTGGACATCCCGGCGGACTATCCGGTTCCCATCATCTTAGGGAGACCTTTCCTAGCCACTTCCGGATGCTTGGTGGATTGTAAGAATGGAATTCTCTCCTTCAACATTGGAGAAGAGAATATCAAGTTCAAGTTGTCCACAATGATGAAAGGGCCAACCCTTGATGAAGATGTATTCAACATTGTCGAGCAAGAAGAGTCTAGAGAAGTTGTGAGCTCGATCTTGACCAAGGATCCCTTGGAGAAGGTTCTTAGCTTAAGTTTGATGGAGGAAGGTGTTGAGGAGGCTTGCAATGAAGAGATCAAGGCCTTGGAAGCATTAGAAAAGGAGACAAGAGCTGAATTTGAAGTCCACGAGAGTATGCTGAGTTCTTGTAGGAACCACGGTCGTGAAGAGACCTCCACGGCCGTGGAACTCTCTGGAATGCTCCGAAGAGCAAGCTTTGCAAGGTCCACGGCCGTGGATGTGCCAGGATCCGTGGATTTGCCTGTGGTTTCCCCAGAAGCAGCCCTTGTTGTTGATCAAGCTTCAAGGAGCCTTGGAGAGCCTTCATTTGCTTTGGATTCATCTCAACCAACGTTATTTGGATCGTCTCCACTCGATAAAGGTCCTCCTAAACTTGAACTCAAACCCCTCCCCTCTCATTTGAAGTATGCTTTTCTTGGTGATAATTCTACATATCCGGTGATTGTGAATGCATGCTTGAATGATGATGAACTTGCTAGGTTGTTGCATGAGCTAAGATTGCAGAGGAAAGCCATTGGCTATACTATTGATGACCTTGTTGGCATTAAGCCCTCTTTGTGCATGCATAAGATATTGATGGAAGATGACCATAAGCCCTCTATTGAACATCAAAAAAGATTGAATCCTATAATGAAAGAGGTAGTCAAGAAAGAGATCATTAAGTTGCTAGATGCGGGAATCATCTACCCTATTTCGGATAGTAAGTGGGTTAGTCCCGTGCATGTGGTTCCTAAGAAGGGTGGGATGACCGTAGTGACTAATAAGAACAATGAACTAATCCCAACTAGGACGGTTACGGGATGGAGGATGTGTATTGACTATAGGAAGCTTAACATGGCCTCTAGGAAAGATCACTTCCCCCTTCCTTTCATTGACCAAATGCTAGAGAGGTTATCTCAACATTCTCACTTTTGCTACCTAGATGGCTATAGTGGATTCTTCCAAATCCCTATCCACCCCGATGACCAAGAGAAAACCACATTTACATGTCCATGGGGAACTTTTGCATATAGGAGAATGCCATTTGGGTTGTGTAATGCACCCGCCACCTTTCAAAGGTGTATGATGGCTATCTTTTCGGAGTACATTGAGAATATTATGGAAGTATTTATGGATGATTTTTCTGTTTATGGATCTTCCTTTGATAATTGCTTAGCTAACTTGCCTTTAGTGCTTAAAAGATGTGAGGAGACTAATCTAGTCTTGAATTGGGAAAAATGCCACTTCATGGTAAGTGAAGGTATTGTGTTGGGACACTTGGTGTCTAACCGTGGCATTGAGGTTGATAGGGCCAAGATTGAAACGATAGAGAAGTTGCTACCACCTACCTCGGTGAAGGGGGTAAGGAGTTTTCTAGGGCATGCCGGTTTTTACCGGAGATTCATTAAAGACTTCTCTAAGATTTCTAAGCCTCTTACTAACATACTAATGAAAGATGTTGAGTTTGTTTTCTCCAAGGATTGCCTTGAAGCTTTTTGTAGGTTGAAGAACGCTTTGATCTCCGCACCTATCATGCAACCTCCGGATTGGAGTCTACCGTTTGAGATCATGTGTGATGCAAGTGATGTAGCCGTTGGGGCTGTTTTGGGGCAAAGGAAAGATGGGCTCACACATGCCATTTATTATGCAAGCAAGACGCTAGATGATGCCCAACTCAATTATGATACCACCGAGAAGGAGTTGCTAGCGGTTGTGTATGCATTTGAGAAGTTCCGCTCATATCTTGTTGGACCGAAGGTCATTGTTTATACGGATCATGCTGCGATCCGTTATCTCCTTACAAAGAAGGATGCCAAGCCTAGGTTGATTCGGTGGATCCTTCTTCTTCAAGAATTTGATTTGGAAATCCGGGACAAGAAGGGGTCCAAAAACTCTATGGCGGATCACCTTAGTAGACTCCCATCGTTAGAGCTTGAAAGAGATGACATCCCGATTGATGACTCGTTCCGGGATGAGCAATTGCAAATGGTGGAAGAGTGTGTGTTCCAAGTGTCTAGAGGAAGTGAGCCATGGTATGCCGACATTGTGAACTATCTTGTGTGTGAGGCACTACTATTGGAGTGAGCCACTTTTGTTCAAAAGAGGGCCGGATGGAGTGTTTAGAAGATGTATACCGGAGGATGAGGTGGAGAGTGTGATCCGCCATTGCCATTCCTTGCCATGTGGAGGCCATGCTAGCTCACATAAGACATGTTCTAAGGTGTTGCAATCGGGCTTCTTTTGGCCAAGTTTGTTCAAGGATGTGCAAAATTTTGTGGTAGCTTGTGATGCTTGCCAAAGGACGGGCAACATCTCAAGGAGGAATGAGATGTCCTTGAACAACATACAAGAAGTAGAGATATTTGATGTGTGGGGTGTGGACTTCATGGGACCATTCCCTTCATCATGTGGCAACCTCTACATCCTATTGGCGGTAGACTATGTTTCAAGATGGGTGGAGGCAATCGCCTCTCCTACGAATGACGCCAAGGTTGTGGTACGGTTCTTCAACCGAGTGATCTTCCCTAGGTTTGGAACACCAAGGGTGATCATTAGTGATGGAGGGAAGCACTTCACTAATAGGAACTTCGGGACACTTTTGGCTAAGTATGGGGTGACTCATAAGGGGGCAACACCTTACCATCCACAAACTAGTGGCCAAGAGGAGATCTCTAACCGGGAGATAAAGAGAATTCTTGAGAAGACGGTCTCTAGGACGAGAAAGGATTGGGCTATGAAGCTCAATGATGCTTTGTGGGCTTATAGAACCGCTTTCAAGACACCAATTGGCACCACTCCTTACAAGCTAGTCTATGGCAAGTCTTGCCACCTTCCGGTAGAGATGGAGCATAGAGCATATTGGGCTATAAGGTGGTTGAACTTTGACCTCAAGGAGGCCGGAGAGAAGAGGTTGCTTGATATGAACGCTCTTGAGGAGATCCGGTTGGATGCTTATGAAAACGCCCGGATCTACAAGGAGAGGACCAAACGGTGGCATGACAAGCGCCTCATCCCGAAGGAGTTGAGTGAAGGCGACCTTGTCCTTCTCTTCAACTCAAGGCTGCGGCTCTTCCCGGGAAAGCTAAAGTCAAGGTGGACCGGTCCTTATGTGGTGAAGAAGATATTTCCCCATGGAGCGGTTGAGATAGGAGGGGAGCATTGTGGAAATTTTAAGGTGAATGGGCACCGGTTGAAGAAGTATATTGATAACGTGATTTATGACGTAGTATAGACATACATTTAGATAGTTTTTCCCGTTATTCATGCACGTTTTGTGATAGCATGAATTATAGTCTATATTTTGGGGTTTGTTTGGACGTTTTATCTTTCATAATCTGCATGTTTGTATGTATATTATGTGATTATATCACCATTTCATCTACCTTTGCGAGAATCGAGGTCTACACCTAGTTTTGTTGTAATCGTAGGTAAAATGGCACATTTTGCATCAAAAAGGAGCTATGGAGTCATTGGAGCTACATTGAGGAACATAAGGAACTATCCAGGAAGCATACCCATGGATTAAAGATTCACTTTGGACCAGTTTTGAGAGATTTCACATTCAGTTGTGACTCACCTCGGTTGGCCACAGACCATCTCGACCGAGGTGATCCAGGGAAGTCGACTCGACCGAGGCGAACACCTGGGACGCGGCGAGAATATTTTATTCTTGGCTGAGATCTTTTATATTTGGAAGGTGATCTTATATTTTTGGGCTTGGCTCCTGGAAGGAAGAAGATCTTATACTTTACCTATTTTTATGGGAAGAGATCTTTCTAAGATATCTTATCTTAGGAGAGTAATTTTCCTATAAAAAGGGTTGGATTTTCCACAATTCCGTATCCCGCTTACACCGGATCATGCTATACCATCGATCAGGGTTTATACGCAGCAGCAGCCATACTCCAGTTGGGAGATTTGAAGAACCTTTTTGAAGGTTGAAGGAAGATTGAAGATCATAGCTTTTATAGCTTTTTGAAGGGTTTTTGTAAGATTATCTTAGATTCCCTTCCTTGTTGTCTTCTCTTGTTGGATTGCTATCCAAGGAACGCTTTGTTGTGATATTTGATTCAGTTATTGAAGTCTTTTCATTAAATTCTTCTTGTTCAAATATTCACCTTCTTCCCATATATTTGATTAATACTTTCATGATGATGATGAGTGGCTAATTTCCTTGTGTGATTCTAGGGTGATTGGCTGAAGGTTGTGGGAAAAACAATGATAGAATAATCTTAGATTCCAGTAGGACCCTGAAAGTTCGAGTCTTTAACCTTAACCCTAAGCATCTCGCTCAGTCGATGAACATCTCGGTCGGGGTGGAATTTGTCTGACCGAGGTGACTTATCTGATCCGAAACTGAGAGTTAAGTGTTAGAGTTTGCCAAATCCTATTCTTATTACACCTTTCCTGGTCCAATGCAAGCTTAGGATGAGACTTACCCGGTAATTCCTTTGTTTGTGTACCTAAGATCATAAGTGTAGGTAATAAAGGTTTGTCCTTTATTGGGGTTTGAGTGTGCTTTCATCCCATCTTTGTGAGTTAGCCTGAGACTTACCCGGTAAAGGTTGATTCTATTCCCTTAGATGGTGTGTTAGTTCGAGGTTATAATTCTTTATCTTAATTCCTTGAGACTTACCCGGTAATAGGAGTTACGGTTTGGGATTAGTGAGTAGTGAGACTTACCCGGTGATCTATTCCACTTTAGTAACACCTTCCCTATGCAAAAACCTCAGCTTTGTCCGCTTATCTTTAGATCTTGAGTTGGAACCACAACTAGATGCTTTAATCCCTAGAATTGCATGTTTGCTTTATTGACTTCTTATTCATCTTTGATTGTTTTAATTGCTCTTGTGGTTAGTAATTACGAGGCTTACCGTTATCGGACTTTGTTTCACTGAGTCCCTGTGATCGACCACTGGAATTCCTTGCTTTTTACTACGATTGACCCGTACACTGCGGGTTCGCATCCTTGTTTTAAGCTTACGTCTAGGGTTATAAATTTAAAGCTTGCACACACCGTTTGGAGCGAACAAGTTTTTGACATTAGTTCACGACGTTTACACTCATTTCATGCATATTTCTAGAAAAGACGTCTACACGAGCTTTTGTCGGTTTTGTAGGTAATTCGGGGATCTTTTGGGCATTAATCGATACATTCGAGGGTCAAGCCTCATGGTGGTACACACCCAAGGCTTTGAAGGAACACAATTGGAGCAATGAAGGACACAAGGACCCTTATTGGTGCAAGCAATGGAGCAACTCATGGCTAAATGATCATAACATGCCTTTGTTGAAGAAAATCGGACCATCACTCAGGAAAATCGGCCGATTTTCCTGATTGGGTCGATTTTTGGCCTTCAACAGCTTAAGCCACGTGTCCCACGATCTCTTTGTCCGGCCTTGCTCTTGGTGGAGAATATAAGTGGGCCTGCAAGCTGTTGCTGAGCATTCTCCTCTCCCACATTCTCTAATTCACAGCTGATTCCATTTGGAGATAGACTTGGAGAAGAAGAAAAACTCTCTCAAATTGAAGGAAGAAGAACACCAAACTTAGAGTAATAGTGAATTCTTGATTGATTTTGAGTGATTTTTGGTGTCTTTGATTGAGGGACTATTGCAAGGATTGTTAGGAACGTTTTGGAACTTCATTTAAAAGGTTGTAAGTCTTGCTAAAACTTAGATTCAGCTGAGATTTATTGTTTTCACTTGCTTATCTTTCATCATCCATCTATGAAAACCATGTATGCTTGTGTGATGATTTTGGATCTTGATATGCATATTATTGGCTAGTTTATTGTGATTCTGGAGTGATGGATTGATGGTTATGGCTTGGGTGATGATAGGATGGACTTATATGTTAGTTTAGGATGATTTGTATGAACGAAACCAAACCTAGGAAGAAAAATCGGGTTGTTCTTCAGTCAGATCGGACGATTTTTCCAGGATCCACCCGATTTTCCTCTATGTTGCTCTTTAAATTGATGAATCTGTATGTTAGGGTGTTAGGTTGTTGAAATCCTAGTGTTTATTAAGCTTAATTTAGCTTAGGATCATCTAATGCTTTCAACCTAAGTGAGGGAAGAGATCTACCCGATGATTTCCAATCTTAGATACCTAAGATGATGAATTCTAGGTAGTAGTGAGCCTCACAAGCCTCTATTAGATTGAGTGTGCTAGGATTATTGCTTGAGACTTCCCTTTTCCGAGACTTACCCGGTAAGGAGAGGGTTGCCCCCTTAAGTAGAGTCCGGTTTGTGTAGAATTCCCTACTTTAACCCCTTGAGACCTACCCGGTAATAGGAGTTTGACGCGGGATTAGTGAAGTGAGAGACCTACCCGGTAATTGCTTCCATTAGTGAAACACCCTTTCCCAACACCGCAGCTTTGTCCTTAGAACCTTTAGAACCTTGAGTCTAATGCCATAACCGGAAATCTTGACCTCTAGAATCCACTCTTCTCTCTTTGATCACATATTTTGCGTTTGTGTTACTTGTTTGTTTACTAGCTTGAGTTGTTAGTTTGATTTTATCTTGATTGATTTGTGATCTTTGTTTGATCATCCCAAAATCCAACCAAAAATATCATGATCTTCATTTCTTTGTTCCTTTCTCTTATCTTAGACTAGATCCACACTATCTATGACCATTGTTTGACTTGATTTCACCTTAGTCTTTGTGTTCGACCTCGGAATACTATCCCTACTACAAAGCGTCCCGTACACTGCGGGTTCGCTAGGAGTTAGGAGAAATATATCGAGTTTATAAATTTAAAGCTTTTTGTGCTACACATCCTAGCGTAACAAGTTTTTGTGTCTTTGCTTTTCAGGACATCTCTCACCCTTTAGGTGTATGCGAAGATCTCGTGGCAAGGATTTAGCTCCATTCGATCCCGAACCGGAGAAAACCCTTAGATCTAGATCCAAGAGCATTAGAAAAGGGAAAGAAATGGCCGGAAGAGATCTCCAAGCTGAGTTGGATGAGGCTTTAGAGCAAATTAGGCTAAGAGATGAGCTCTTGGAGGAAGAAAGGAGACTTGCCAATGAGAAGCAAGAAGCAACTAGGAGGGAGATTGAAGAGATTAGGCAAGCTCTTGTCCAAGGGGAGCTTAATCGTCAACAACCTCCACCTCCTCCACCACAACCGCAGCCGGCGGCGAATATTCGGGTTGTGCCCATTGCCATTGAAGAGCCACAAACATTAGGGCGACGTATGGATCCGGCACAAAGAGCACACCGTCCGGGTGTGAACTTAGGAGATCCCGCAACCCACAATTACGAGCTCCGCCCTCAAGTTCTACAAATGATCCGGCATAATCAATTTGGAGGGATGGAAGGAGAGTCTCCTCATCAACACTTGATGAACTATGAGATCTTGATGGAGACTCTTAGACCGCCTAGATTGGAGAGCAACAACCATAAGCTTAGGGCTTTCTCCTTTTCTCTTAAGGATAAAGCCTTGGCTTGGTATCAATCTATTCTGCAAGGGCGAGTGAGTACTTGGGAGGAGATGACAACCGAGTTTTTGACTAAGTTCTTCCCACCTTCCAAGACTATCGAGTTAAGAGGGAAGATCAATGCCTTTGTGATGAAGGATAGAGAAAGCTTGTTCAAGTCTTGGGAGAGGTTCAAAGACCTTCTCCTAGATTGCCCACACCATGGTATACCGAAAATTGAGCTATTGGAGATCTACTTCAAAGGACTTGATGAGGATAGCCAATTCAAGCTTCAATCTCTTTCCGGTTGGACTTTCATGGAGAAGAATGTGGATGAAGCTTGGGAGTTTGTAGAGAAACAAGCTCTAGTGATTGAGAAGTATTCCCATAGGAAGAGTGATGGGAGAAAGGCGGGAGCATATGAGGTGAGTGAAGTCACCATGAGCAACTTCAAGCTTGACGCCATCAACAACGAGCTAAAGTCTTTGAGGGAGTTGTGTGCTACAACTTTGAAGAACCAAGCAACCCCTCAAGTGCAAGTGCAAGCAAACTTGTCTTCCAAGGAGGAAGATGTGAACTACATGGAAAGGGGCAACTACAACAACTATCAAGGCCCAAGGAACTTCAACAACAACCGGCAATTCAACAATTACCGGCCTAACCACAACCATCCCGGGTTTTCCTACTCTAACCCGGATGGAGCCTTGAACCCTCCAGCTTCCACAAGCACAAATCCACCACCAAGGGCTTCAGAAGAACCTCCACCCGGATTTACTCAACCTCCAAAGGATAGAACCGAAATGATGTTTGAGCAATTGCTTGGAAGGTTGAGTGGTCTTGAGAGCACGGTGACTTCTATATCCAAGGCTCAAAAGGTTTTGGAAGCACAAGTGTTCCAAAAGGCGGGTGAAGCTCATAGAGATCCGGGAAAGCTTCCCGGAAGAACCGAAGATAACCCAAGAGGCCAAGTGTTGGCTATTACAACAAGGAGTGGGCTAAGCATGAAGAATCCCTTACCTAAGGGAAATGACAAAGGGAAGCAAGTAGTGGTTGAGGAAGAGACCTTGCAAGAAGATGGAGGGAAGAGCAAGGAAGATGAGCCATCATATGTGGCACCACCTCCATACAAGCCACCACTACCATTCCCACAATCACGAGCAAGAGCTCGTTTAGACAAACACTTTGGTAAATTCCTTGAACTTATGTCTAAATTGCATATTAACATTCCGTTCATGGATGTTATTTTAGGAATGCCGGCATATGGCAAATTCTTGAAGGAAATACTCTCCAACAAGAGGAAGTTGGAGGAATATGGGGAAGTAAGAATGACAAAGAGGTCCTCGGAGTTGATTCAAACGATGAAGGAGGAGATGCCTCCTAAGCTAAGAGATCCGGGATCCTTTTGTGTGCCAATCGGAGTAGGAGAAGTGAAGTATGACGCCCTATGTGATCTTGGGGCAAGTGTAAGCATCATACCGCTTGCACTTTGCAACAAGGTTGGGCTAGGAGAGCCAAATCTGGTCAAGATGACCCTTTACATGGCGGACCGCTCAATCACCCATCCGGTTGGAATCTTGGAAGACATTCCGGTGCAACTAGGGATGTTCTATGTGCCCATAGACTTCGTTGTTTTGGATATCCCGGCGGACTATCCGGTTCCTATCATTTTGGGGAGACCTTTCCTAGCTACTTCCGGATGTTTGGTGGATTGCAAGAATGGAATCCTCTCTTTCAACATTGGGGAAGAGAACATCAAGTTTAATTTGTCCACAATGGTGAAGGGGTCAGCCCTAGGTGAAGATGTCTTCAACATTGTTGAGGAAGAGGAGTCTAGAGAGATTGTGAGCTCAATCTTGCTTAAAGATCCACTTGAGAATATTCTTAGCTCGAGTTTGATGGATGAAGGAGTTGAGGAGAGTAGTAATGAAGTAATCAAGGCCTTGAATGCATTGGACGAGCTACCAAGTGTTGGATTTGAAGTACTAGAAGAAGAGAGAAGCAGGCAGAAAAATCGGCCAAAAAGGGCCAAATCGGCCGATTTTTTGACTTATCCTGAAGTTTCATCCAGTTTTACAAATGCAGAAACTGAGATCGACCTACCCTCAGACAAATCGGCCAATTTTTCTGACTGGGCCGATTTTCCTGAGTCTTTTGAGCAACATCCAAGTGTTTGTGAGCTATCATCAAGGGACTTAGAGGAGGCTTCCATGGCTTTGCAATCGTCTCAACCTACATTGTATGGATCATCTCCAACCGAAAAAGGTCCTCCTAAACTTGATCTTAAACCTCTTCCTTCTCATTTAAAGTATGCTTTCCTTGGTTCAAATTCTACTTATCCGGTGATTGTGAATGCATCTTCGAATGATGATGAGCTTAATAGATTGTTGAATGAATTGAAACTGCATAGAAAGGCAATAGGATACACCATTGATGACCTTGTTGGCATTAAGCCCTCTTTTTGCATGCATAAGATAATGATGGAAGATAAACATAAACCCTCAATTGAACATCAAAGAAGATTGAATCCTATAATGAAAGAGGTAGTCAAGAAAGAGATCATTAAGTTGCTAGATGCGGGAATCATCTACCCTATATCGGATAGTAAATGGGTTAGTCCCGTACATGTGGTTCCTAAGAAGGGTGGGATGACCGTAGTAACTAATGACAACAATGAACTAATCCCAACTAGGACGGTTACAGGATGGAGGATGTGTATTGACTATAGGAAACTAAATGTGGCCTCTAGGAAAGATCATTTCCCTCTTCCTTTCATTGACCAAATGCTAGAGAGATTTGCTCAACACTCTCATTTTTGTTACCTAGATGGCTATAGTGGATTCTTCCAAATCCCTATCCACCCCGATGACCAAGAGAAAACCACATTTACATGTCCTTGGGAAACATTTGCATATAGGAGAATGCCATTTGGGCTGTGTAATGCACCCGCCACCTTTCAAAGGTGTATGATGGCCATATTTTCTGAATATATTGAGAATATCATGGAGGTGTTTATGGATGATTTTTCCGTTTATGGATCTTCTTTTGATGATTGCCTAGCTAACTTGTCTTTGGTGCTTAAGAGATGTGAGGAGACAAATCTTGTCTTAAATTGGGAAAAATGCCACTTCATGGTAAGTGAAGGTATTGTGTTGGGACACTTGGTATCCAACCGTGGCATTGAGGTTGATAGGGCTAGGATTGAAACGATAGAGAAGTTGCCACCACCTACCTCGGTGAAGGGGGTAAGGAGCTTTCTAGGGCATGCCGGTTTTTCCCGGAGGTTTATTAAAGATTTCTCTAAGATTTCAAAGCCTCTTACTAACCTACTAATGAAAGACGTTGAATTTGTTTTCTCCAAAGATTGCCTTGAAGCATTTTGTAGGTTGAAAAATGCTTTGATCTCCGCACCTATCATGCAACCTCCGGATTGGAGTTTACCATTTGAAGTGATGTGTGATGCAAGTGATGTGGCCGTTGGGGCTGTCTTGGGGCAAAGGAAAGATGGGCGCACACATGCCATCTATTATGCTAGCAAGACGCTAGATGATGCCCAACTCAACTATGCCACAACCAAGAAAGAGTTGCTAGCGGTAGTGTATGCCTTTGAGAAGTTCCGCTCATATCTTGTTAGAGAGAAGGTCATAGTGTATACGGATCATGCTGCGATCCGTTATCTCCTTACGAAGAAGGATGCCAAGCCTAGGTTGATTCGGTGGATCCTTCTTCTTCAAGAGTTTGATTTGGAGATCCGGGACAAGAAGGGATCCGAAAATTCGGTGGCGGATCACCTTAGTAAACTACCTCCATTAGAGATTGAGAGAGATGACATCCCGATTGATGACTCATTCCGGGATGAGCAATTGCAAATGATGGAGGAGTGTCTATTTCAAGTGTCTAGAGGAAGTGAGCCATGGTATGCCGACATTGTGAACTATCTAGTGTGTGAGGAAGTGCCTCCCGGTTTGTCATATGTCTAAAAGAAGAAGTTCTTCAAAGATGTGAGTCACTATTATTGGAATGAACCGCTTTTGTTCAAGAGAGGGCCGGATGGAGTCTTTAGAAGATGCATACGGGAGGATGAGGTGGAGAGTGTGATCCGCCATTGTCATTCTTTGCCATGTGGAGGGCATGCTAGCTCACACAAGACATGTGCTAAGGTGTTGCAATCGGGCTTCTTTTGGCCAAGTTTGTTCAAGGATGTGCAAAACTTTATGGTAGCTTGTGATGCTTGCCAAAGGACGGGCAACATCTCAAGGAGGAATGAGATGCCCTTGAACAACATACAAGAGGTAGAGATATTTGATGTGTGCGGTGTGGACTTCATGGGACCATTCCCTTCTTCATGTGGCAACCTCTACATCCTATTGGTTGTAGACTATGTTTCGAGATGGGTGGAGGCAATCGCCTTTCCCACAAATGATGCCAAGGTTGTAGTGCGGTTGTTCAACCGAGTGATCTTCCCTAGGTTTGGAACACCAAGGGTGATCATAAGTGATGGAGGGAAGCACTTCACTAATAGGAACTTTGGAGCACTTTTAGCCAAGTATGGGGTGACTCATAAGGTGGCAACACCTTACCATCCCCAAACTAGTGGCCAAGTGGAGATCTTCAACCGGGAGATAAAAGGGATACTTGAGAAGACGGTCTCTAGAACAAGAAAGGATTGGGCTATGAAGCTCGATGATGCTTTGTGGGCGTATAGAACCGCTTTCAAGACACCAATTGGCACCACCCCCTACAAGCTAGTTTATGGCAAGTCTTGCCACCTTCCGGTGGAGATGGAGCATAGAGCATATTGGGCCATAAGGTGGCTGAATTTTGACCTCAAGGAGACCGGTGAGAAGCGGTTGCTAGACATGAACGCCCTTGAGGAGATCCGGTTGGATGCTTATGAGAATGCCCGGATTTACAAGGAAAGGACCAAGCGTTGGCATAACAAGCGCCTCATCCCAAAGGAATTGAATGAGGGTGACTTAGTGCTTCTCTTCAACTCGAGGCTGCGGCTTTTCCCCGGAAAGCTCAAATCAAGATGGACGGGTCCTTATGTTGTGAAGAAGGTCTTTCCTCATGGTGCGGTGGAGATAGGAGGAGATCATTGTGGTAACTTTAAGGTGAATGGGCACCGTTTGAAGAAGTACATCCCGGAAGCCCCGGTGGAAGTGATTGCTCCACTTCACCTCGAGTGAAACGCTCCTGAATTTGGTCAAGCTAATGACCTTAAAGAAGCACTTAATGGGAGGCAACCCATTGGTACATATTTTTCCCTTTTGTTTCTCTTGCTTTTGTTTGATCTTACTCTTGGTGTGCTTTGTTTTTCTTTTGTGTTTTTGGGTGCTAGATCTTATTGATTGTCATGTGTGAGGAGATGTTGGAGGTCATATGAGAACCTCATGGAATGGTTGAAGGTGCAAGATCCGAGCACATGGACAAGGAAGAAAGCACCTAGGATAATCGGACTGTTCATGCACAAAATCGGCCAATTTTCCTGGGTTGTTGGGCCGATTTTTCCTTCTGTCAAGGTAAGTGATGATCTCCAATCAGGCATGGGTGGAGCGGACGTGGAACTTGGACGGTTTGCGGTGCCAAGCGCGGGTTCCGACACCATAATGAACATCAAAGAGCTCTCTACCATCCTTGATCGATCATCCACCATCATCATTCGATGTGAACCAAAATACCAAAGCATCACCAATTTTACATTGTGAGGACTCTCTTTCACTTCTTTATTTAGTTTCCACATTGGGGACAATGTGTTTCTAAGTATGGGGTGGGGTTTTCATGATCACTTGCATGATTAGCATCTCGGATAGTTTAATATTGTCACATGTTTCATTATGTCTTGCATTGTACATACATATTTCGAAAAATCCAAAAAATCAGAAAATTTTAAAAATTTTTAGTGCTTCTAAAGCTTGGGAATGACCCTTATGATGAAAATTGTCTTGTGAATTAGCTATGGATAGCCTTATGTGTTGAATAGATGAATGCATATGTGGACTTGAAGTACTTATCTTGAATCTCATGTGTGAATTGTGATCATGAATGTTTTCCTAGATTGGATTGAGGATTGAAAGTCGAAATTACATGCTAGTTCTTGCACATCATTTAGGTGTGATTAAGGCAATTCATCTTCCTCTACTTCTCATCTTGATCATGTTGTTTGAGCACCTCAATTGATGAAAAATTTTACCTCTTTTGACCCATCCGGGAATAGGAGCATGCTAGTGTGTTGATGTGTGTGAAAAGCAAGTGTGGGGTGAAGTTGTTGATGAATGAATGATGTGAATGAAGTGCTGGATTTGTTGTGAAAAGTGTAGAACAAAAATATAGGTTTGGGGACGTTGGTTTAAATGACGAGTAACTCGGCACCATTCACATAATCGGGTGTTTCTGCCTTGCCAAAGTCAAATAAACCGATAGTCCTAACGAGCTTTGGTATGTGTGCCCGGTGTGGATGCACCTCAAAAAATAAAAAAAAACCCGAGGACGGCTAATCACCAAGGTTTCGGCTCTTGTACACCAATGCCATTGTCTCAAAAATAAGTGAAAAGAAAGGAAAACAAAGAAAAGATGGAGAAAATTATACACTTGTTGGGAAGTTGAGCAAAAACGAAATTGTGGAGTTAGTTCCTTTCCCGGATTAGCATCACATGACTTAAAAATTCCAACCTAATCACAACGTTTCTTAGCCCTTTCTTTCCTAAGTCCTATTGACCTAAATGCATGTATGTAAGACTTAGTGATCTAGATTGGACATACTCATGATCGTCTTGACTTCTTCATTTTCACCTCTCATGCATGCTTTCTAGTTAAGTATAATTGTCTTTCCATGCCTTCATTCATTTTATGCATGATTGCTTGTCCATTGCTATGAAACATGACTATGAAGGTGATCCAATGTTAGAAGCACAATTCCAAAAAGATTTTGTTGTTTTTCTGCATGCATAAATCATGTCATCTCTTAGTCTATAGTTGGATCTTGCTCGGGGACGAGCAAATCTTAAGTATGGGGTATTTTGATAACGTGATTTAGGACGTAGTATAGGCATACATTTTTTCCCGTTATTCATGCACGTTTTGACATTAGTTCACGACGTTTACACTCATTTCGTGCATATTTCTAGAAAAGACGTCTACACGAGCTTTTGTCGGTTTTGTAGATAATTCGGGGATCTTTTGGGCATTAATCGATACATTCGAGGGTCAAGCCTCATGGTGGTACACACCCAAGGCTTTGAAGGAACACAATTGGAGCAATGAAGGACACAAGGACCCTTATTGGTGCAAGCAATGGAGCAACTCATGGCTAAATGATCATAACATGCCTCTGTTGAAGAAAATCGGACCATCACTCAGGAAAATCGACCGATTTTCCTGACTGGGTCGATTTTTGGCCTTCAACAGCTTAAGTCACGTGTCCCACGATCTCTTTGTCCGGCCTTGCTCTTGGTGGAGAATATAAGTGGGCCTGCAAGCTGTTGCTGAGCATTCTCCTCTCCCACATTCTCTGATTCACAGCTGATTCCATTTGGAGATAGACTTGGAGAAGAAGAAAAACTCTCTCAAATTGAAGGAAGAAGAAGAACACCAAACTTAGAGTAATAGTGAGTTCTTGAGTGATTTTGAGTGATTTTTGGGGTCTTTGATTGAGGGACTATTGCAAGGATTGTTAGGAACGTTTTGGAACTTCATTTGAAGGGTTATAAGTCTTGCTAAAACTTAGATTCAGCTGAGATTTATTGTTTTCACTTGCTTATCTTTCATCATCCATCTATGAAAACCATGTATGCTTGTGTGATGATTTTGGATCCTGATATGCATATTATTGGCTAGTTTATTGTGATTCTAGAGTGATGGATTGATGGTTATGGCTTGGGTGATAATAGGATGGACTTATATGTTAGTTTAGGATGATTTGTATGAACGAAACCTAACCCAGGAAGAAAAATCGGGCTGTTCTTCAGTCAGATCGGACGATTTTTCCAGGATCCACCCGATTTTCCTCTCTGTTGCTCTTTAAATTGATGAATCTGTATGTTAGGGTGTTAGGTTGTTGAAATCCTAGTGTTTATTAAGCTTAATTTAGCTTAGGATCATCTAATGCTATCAACCTAAGTGAGGGAAGAGATCTACCCGATGATTTCCAATCTTAGATACCTAAGATGATGAATTCTAGGTAGTAGTGAGCCTCACAAGCCGCTATTGGATTGAGTGTGCTAGGATTATTGCTTGAGACTTCCCTTTTCCGAGACTTACCCGGTAAGGAGAGGGTTGCCCCCTTAAGTAGAGTCCGGTTTGTGTAGAATTCCCTACTTTAACCCCTTGAGACCTACCCGGTAATAGGAGTTTGACGCGGGATTAGTGAAGTGAGAGACCTACCCGGTAATTGCTTCCATTAGTGAAACACCCTTTCCCAATACCGCAGCTTTGTCCTTAGAACCTTTAGAACCTTGAGTCCAATGCCATAACCGGAAATCTTGACCTCTAGAATCCACCCTTCTCTCTTTGATCACATATTTTGCGTTTGTGTTACTTGTTTGTTTACTAGCTTGAGTTGTTAGTTTGATTTTATCTTGATTGATTTGTGATCTTTGTTTGATCATCCCAAAACCCAACCAAAAATATCATGATCTTCATTTCTTTGTTCCTTTCTCTTATCTTAGACTAGATCCACACTATCTATGACCATTGTTTGACTTGATTTCACCTTAGTCTTTGTGTTCGACCTCGGAATACTATCCCTACTACAAAACGTCCCGTACACTGCGGGTTCGCTAGGAGTTAGGAGAAATATATCGAGTTTATAAATTTAAAGCTTTTTGTGCTACACATCCTAGCATAACATATATCCCGGGAGCTCCGGTGGACATGATTGCCCCACTTCACCTAGAATGAGACGCCCCCGAGTTTGGTCAAGCTAATGACCTTAAAGAAGCGCTTGATGGGAGGCAACACATTGGTAACGTTTTTTTCCCCTTTTCGTTTTTGTTTTTGCTTTCGATTTTTCTGTTTTTGTGTGTTTGGTGTGCTTTGTGTGTGTGCTAGAGTCTTGGTAGCATGGAAGCCTTGCATGGCATGTGAATGATGATGATGAATCCCTCATCAATTATGGGTGGGGCGGACGCGGAACTTGGACGGCTAGCGGTGCCTAGCGCGGGTCCCGATGTCATGATGAACATTTAGAGCTCTCTACCATTGTTGATAGGATCATCCACCATCAATCCACTTGAGCAAAATCCCAAATACCAAAGCAAGCCATTTTTGCATTGTGAGAACCCTCTTTCACTCTTCTTTACTTGAATGTCACATTGGGGACAATGTGTTTCTAAGTATGGGGTGGGGTTTGCATGATCTTTTGCATGACTAGCATCTAGGGTAGTTTCTTTTTGTCACATGCTTCATCATGTCTTGCATTGTACATAGATATTTCAAAAAAAAAAATTAGAAAATTTAAAAAATTTTAGTGCTTCTAAGCTTGGGAATGACCCTTATGATGAGATTGGTGTGTGGATTGGCTATGGATGGCCTTATGTGTTAAATTGATAAATTGCATATGTGGTCTTGAAGTACTTATCTTAAAACCCATGAATGATTTGTGATCATGATGTTTGTCTTGATTGGATTGAGTATTGAAAGTTGAAATAACATGCTAGTTCTTATACATCATCTAGGAATGAATGAGGCAATTCATCTTTCTCTACTTCTCATCTTGATCATGATGTTTGAGCACCTCAATTGATATAAATTTGTCCTCTTTTGACCCATCCGGGAATAGGAGCATGTTAGTGTGTTGAGTGTGTGAAAAGCAAGTGTGGGGTGAAGATGTTGATGAAAGAATGTTATGAATGAAGTGCTGAATTTATTGTGAAAGTGTAGACAAAAATATAGGTTTGGGGACGTTGGCTTAAATGACGAGTAACTCGGCACCATTCACATAATCGGGTGTTTGTGCCTTGCCAAAGTCAAATAAACCAATATTCCTAACGAGCTTTGGTATGTGTGCCCGGTGTGGATGGACCTCGAAAAATAGAAAAAACCCGAGGACGGCTAATCACCAAGATTTCGGCTTTTGTACACCAATGCCATTGTCTCAAAAATTAGTGAAAGAAAAAGAAAAGAAAGAAAAGATGGAGAAAATATACACTTGTGGGAAGTTGATCAAGGACAAAATTGTGGAGTTAGTTCCATTCCCGGATTAGCATCACATGGCCTACAAAAATCCCCACCTAATCACAACGTTTCTTGGCCTTTTACCTCACAAGCCCTTGTGACCTATTTGTATGTGTGTAAGACTTGGTAATCTAGATTGGATATGCTCTTGATCATCTTGACTTCTTCATTTTTACATTTCATGCATGCTTTTGAGTTAAGTATAACTGTCTTTCCGTGCCTTCATTTATTTGATACATGATTGCTTGTCCATTGCCATGAAACATGACTATGAAGGTGATCCAATATTAGAAGCACAACTCCAAAAAGATTTTATCGTTTTTCTGCATGCATAAATCATGTCATCTCTTAGTCTATAGTTGGGACTTACTCGGGGACGAGCAAACCTTAAGTATGGGGTATTTTTGATAACACGATTTATGGCTCAGGTTTAGGTAATCATTTAGATAGATTTTCCGCTCATTCATGCATGCTTTAGCACTAGTTCACGACGTTCGCACTCAATTCACGTATTTTGTCGAGATAGACGTCTACACGGACTTTTGCATTGCTTTGTAGGTATTTTGGGAGATTTAGGAGCTTAATCGATACATTCAAGGATCGTTCCTCGAGATGACACACCTTCGGACTCATTAGGATGCAAGCTATGAGCCAAGGAAGACACTTGGAACCTTGTTGGTGCAAGCCATGCACCAAATCGTGACTCAATGATCCAAAGCAAGCTGAGGCACCAAAACCACGGTCACTGGCACTTCCACGGGCGTGGAACCTGACCGTGGTTTTTGCCAGACGGTTGTGACAGCTGTGCCACGATCTCATGGCCGACTCTAGCAAAGTTGTAGTATAAAAGTGGTCCTGCAAGGCTGAGAGAGAGCATCTTCTATCTTCCATTCTCCCATCATCCACTCTCACTACCATACTCTCAACAAGAAGATTCTCTCAAAAGGAGCTTGGAAGGAGAGCTACCATTGGAGGAGGAGAAAAGCTCCATTGGAGAAGAAGAGAAGAACACACCATTGCTAGTCTTTGATAGGTTTTGTAGGGAAGATTATCGGAATCGTTTTCTAAGGTTGTAAGAATCGATTAAACCTTCTTTTGAAGGGTTGTGAGTCTTTCTAATCTCATTTTCAGCTATGTTTTACTTGTTTCATTTGTTCATCTTTTTCTCTTCATTATCTTGCAAATGGAAGCCATGATTTTATGTTTGATGATTTCGATTGTGATGATGAATGTTGTAGGCTAAATAGATGCGATTCTAGGGTAAGGAAAGGATGGTTATGGCTGGACTATGATAGGATGGACTTAGAATTGCCCTTGGATGATTCGTTTACTTGAACAGAGCCACTGTTGGAGTCCACGGTTTGTTCTTACTAGTCCACGGCCGTGGAAGTAGATAAACAGCCCGTGGTTTGCCTGATTTGTTTGGTTTGATGAGTCTAAGTTCTAGAATGTTAGAATGTTGAAATCCTAGTGTTTGTTGAGTTAAATCTATCCTAGGGTGACCTAGCGTTAGCAACTAAGTGTTTAGAAGAGACCTACCCGGTGATTCTTGCTCTTAGGTATCAAAGATGACAAACTCTAGGTAGTAGTGAGCCTCACAAGCCGCTATTGGACTGAGTGTGCTAGGATAGGTGTTTAGGACTTGCCTTTCCGAGACTTACCCGGTAAGGATAGGTTGGATCCCTAGAATACCATCCGGTTTGTGTAGAATTCCTATCCTTAGGCTCTTTGAGACTTACCCGGTGATGAGACCTTAGGAATGGACTAGTGGACCATGAGACCTACCCGGTGATTGATCCCAATCTAGAAACACTTACTCCCAACATACTATAGTTAATCCAAGGAATGATTAGATAGCTTGAGTCCAATGTCATAACCGGAATTTCCAATCCCTAGAATCCGCTTTTCTCTTTGATCTCATATCTCGTGCTTAGCTTGTTTGTTTGTGTTGATTTGTTAGCTTAGTTGATTGTTTATTTTGCGTGATTTGAGATCTTTGATTGATCACCTAAAAACCAAACCAAAAACATTGAGATTTTCATTTCTTTATTTCTTTCTCTTTTCTTAACCTAGATCTTCACTAAACTTAGTCACTAATCGATTCAATCTCACCTCAGTCTTTGTGTTCGACCTCGGAATACTATCCCTACTACAAACGTCCCGTACACTGCGGGTTTTCTAGGAGTTAGGAGAAATATAACGAGTATAAATTTAAGGCTTATTGCGTGCACACATCCTAAGCGTAACACTAGCATTCTTGCAATCAACCATACAGCCGGAAGTTGCAAGAAAAGGTCTCCCGAGTATGATCGGGACCGGACAATCTGCAGGAATGTTAAGCACAACAAAATCTATAGGAATATAGAACTTACCGAGCTTGACCGGGACGTCTTCAATGATTCCCACAGGTCGATTAATGGATTGATCCGCCATGTATAACGTCGTCTTCACCGGTTTAGGTTCACCTAAACCGATCTTCCTACACAAGGCAAGAGGAATGATGCTTATGCTCGCTCCTAAATCACAAAGTGCATCGTATGTGACTTCCCCAACTCCTATTGATATGCAAAATGACCCCGGATCTCTCATCTTTGGGGGCATCTTTTCTGTCATAGTTTTTATGAGCTCCGAAGACTCCGAACTCATCTTGACTTCTCCAAAGTCTTCCAACTTCCTCTTGTTAGAGAGGATATCTTTTAAGAACTTCCCGTAAGCGGGCATACCTTGAATTGCATCAATAAAAGGTATGTTAATATGCAGTTTGCTCATTAGATCAACAAACTTACCGGACTGCTTGCCTAGACGCGCTCTTGCTCTAGATTGCGGGAACAGCAAAGGAGGTTTGTAAGCTAGAGGAGGAACATAGACATCTTCCTTCTCCTTTCCCTTGTCCCTCTCTTTCTCAGTGGGGACTTCGACAAACTTGGGTTGCGGGTCGGTGGTTGTTGCCCCACTTCTCGTTGTAATTGTCATCACCCTTCCTTTAGGATTATCTTCCGTCTTTCTAGGAAGTTTTCCTTGATCTCTCAGAACTTCTTCAGCCTTGCTGAATAGTTGGTTTACTAAAGCTTTTTGTGCTTTATCAACCGAGGTAATGTAATCCTCCAATCCTTGTATCTTTCCCAAGATCGTTTCCAGCACAGGATCGGGTTTGTCCTTCTTCAGTTTGCTTGAACTCTTTGATGTTTGCCCCTGACTTTTCAAAGGGGTAGAAGTGGAAGAAGGAGGTGTTAGTGAATTTTCAGCATGTGAATAGGGATTACCGGAATTTTGTTGTTGGATCTCCAATTATTATTGGCGTTCCTATTATTGTTGTTGTTCCAATTATTGTTCCGGTAATTGTTCCTATTTCCTTGATTGTTGTTCTCCCTTCCTAAGTAGCCAACATCTTGCTCCTTTGTCTTTTGAAGGCTGGATTTCATGACTTCCTTCAGCTCTTTGATTTTCTGGTTGAGAGAGAAAATTTGAGCTTGAGCTGCTGGATTTAATTTTGCTCCTTGATCTCCGAAACTTCGATTCCCATCATCGGCTTTCCTATGGGAATATCTCTCAATCATTTGGGCTTGCTTCTCAATGAAGTCCCAAGCATCATCTTCTCTCATGTCCATGAATGTTCCGCAAGAAAGGGATTGGAGTTTGAATTATGTTTTCACATCCAACCCTTTGTAGTAGATCTCCAATAATTTCATCTTTGAAATGCCATGGTGTGGAAAATCCAATAGAAGATCTTTAAACATTTCCCAAGATTTAATCAAGCTTTCGTTAGGTTTCATATAAAAAGCATTTATATTACCTCTTAATTCTGCCATTTTGGATGGCGGAAAGAACTTGGTGAGGAATTCCGAAGTCAAATCCTCCCATGTGTTTAGTCTTCCAACAGGAAGAGCTTGATATCAAGCTAAAGCCTTGTCCTTCAAAGAGAAAAAGAACGGTTTCAACTTGTAATTGTTGTTGACAGCCCTCTTCAGCTTCATTGTCTCCATAACAATTTCGAAATTTTGTAAATGTTGGTGTGGAAATTCAGCATCCGTTCCACCAAATTGACTTTGGTGGACCATGGTGATAACTTGCGGGCTAAACCCGAAATCATGGGCGTCTTGACCTCCGAAATTCACACCTAAACGACGTGGTTGCTGAATTGGGTCCATCCGTTGTCCAAGAGTACGTGGTTTATCTACGATATTAGCAGCTCTCACATCTCTAGTGGGAATGCGAGGATCAACATATGCTCGAGGATTATTACGGGCTGGCGGGTTTAAAGGTGGAATATCTTCTAGCTCCGGCATGTCATCATCATCGGATGAATCTGCTCTAGATGATCTAGCTCTCCTACTCCCTGCGCCTTTATCTAATTGCATTTGTATAACCATCGCCCTAAGCTCATCCATTTGAGCTTGATATTGCTCCCTATCAGCACGAGCAACAGCTTGCTCCTCAAGGCGTAGTCTTTCGCTTGTATTCAATTGAGCTCTAGTCTCATCCAACTCTAGTTGGTTGTTCTTCTCGTTGTGTTCAACCATCTTTTTCTCCCTTAACTTTTTCTTCAAAGTTTTCTCAGGTTCGGGATCAAAAGGAACGAGGTCTCTCGCTGATCTGGACCTTCGCATAAACCTAAAAATTCTACAAAATCACTCAAATAGATAGGTCAAATAACAAGAGACAAGCTCCCAAGCTCGACAACCGAGAGCCGAATTTGGCCAAAACCAAATCCCCGGCAACGGCGCCAAAAACTTGTTCGCTCAAAAGTGTGTGTGTCAAAGTCTTAATTTATAAAACTGAAATCAAGCAAACCGAACCCGTAGTGTACGGATCAGCGTAGTAAAGCAAGAATTCTAGAGTGTCGAACTCAGGGATTTGGGGGAACAAATTCAGTTTATAAAGATCGTCAGGAAAGTAAAAGCTTTTGTAAAGATGATAAGGGAAACAACGATTCTAAAGATTTGGGTATCCAATTGTGGCGATTAATTCAAGATATTCTAAGGATATAAGGACAGAGTCGGGATTGCGAAGGTATATCTATTGTAAGGTTATGTACGGCGAGGTTCCAAACCCATATGTCTTACCCAAAGGCTCTCTCTATAAAGGTTGTTGAGGTTGCAGTATAAAAAAGATCAAAGGATAAGAATTACTCTCAAATACCCATGCCCAAACCCAAGGAATCAAAGATAAGCCAAAACGGTTAAGGTTGTGACACTCGAAACCGAAATAGAGGATGTTGAGTCTCACTACTACCTAGGAAAGGTAAACCAAGGCTAGGCAAAAGCATATCTTTAACTTTGGATCAAAGCAAAAGCAAAGGACGTACGACAGGGGAAACCACGGCTGGATCTTGAAGAACCACGGCCGTGGAACTCAAGAACAGCCCGTGCAAAAGGTCGACGACGAGGTTTCTCGCAACTCTCAGGGTCCAATCTGTTTTGGTTCAATCTATCATCATCTATGCCACAACTATCAACCCTTCACCCTAGAATCGCTAAAGGGTTTTTAGCCAACAATCATCATTGTAAAATCAACAATCAAATAAGAAAGGAATAAAAGATAGAACTTTGAAACCTTAATGAAAAACACCAAAATCAATCTCAATAAAACAAATAATCTGTCAATGTGTTCAATGAATTGGGAGTAGAATAGGAATCTCTCACAAATCTCAAGAACAAAAGAAGAAGGGGATGTCAATCCGCCTTCTATCGAAACCCTAAGATATTTCTCCAAGTGCGTCCTTCTCCCAATCTTCCTTGTACGCAATAAGATCTTCCTAAGCAATGCTTCCAAAATGTCCTTGGTGCGGGATGTATGCGAACTCCCTTTTTTCTCCCTTGCCTCTACCTTCTTATAGGGAAAAATAGGGTTACAAAAGCCCAATGAATGTTGCTGAAGCAAATATGACACGTGGCAACCGTTATGGAAACCACGATCTAGTACAAACTTCCACGACCGTGGAATTGGTCGTGGAACCATTTTGTTGCTCTCGACCTTGTTTTCCACGCCCTCAATGCCTAAACCACGGTCGTGGTTTCTCATGTTTGGCCGTGGAAACTCCAATTCCCTTGCAAAAGCCTTTGTTTCGTAAAGCTCTCTAATCATGCTCCTTCCTTAGCTTCACTAATCCATCCTCTCAATGCTTAGCATGATCAAATACTCCTAGTCTCTCATATATGCTCCAATCCAAGCCTTTATTCACCTAAAAACACAACAAGGCTTGTGTAGATCTCTATATCGACAAAATAGGTGAATGTGCTCATATATGCTTCAAACGCTTATCCATGTACACAACTAAAGGGGAAAAACAACCAAAACAAGTGCCTAAAATATGGTCATATTTCATGCTATCAAAACTCTCACCAAGGGATCCAAAGCTCAAACCTTTGATCCAACCACATCAAGACTCAACCTAAAGAGCCTAACAACAGCATCACATCATCAATGGGGATGCCAACAAGAATAAAGGTTCAAACTTGATTCTTGGAGAAGAAGAAAGGAAGAACGAAAGACCAAAAAATGAAACAGAAGGATGGACATGCAACCACTACATGAACGTGAGGAAGGAGCAAGGAAAGATGAACTTACGCGTGCAACAAGATCACATGAGTCAAGGCTGCAACACTCGAGGGTTGGAGAAAATGTAAGCAAGAAACGGGAAAAATAAAAGACGGGAATATATAGAAAAGGGTTGGAAAGATAGATGGATAGGACGTTCTAGGGTTAGGAAGAAGATAAGGAAGTTGTCTCATAAGATAGACATCGGAGTGCGTGAACACTACTCAAATCGCTATACTAGATGACATTGAAAAAGTGGCAAGAAATTTGATAGGTGTATCTATGAGACTATCAATTCTCAAGATCCAAGTCGCCTGAGAAGCAAACACCTTGATGTGGAGTTGGTGAACACTACTCAAAACCACATATTACCGCAAGTATACGGTCTTGTCAAAGTTAGTACATGATATAGCATCAAGGTCGAGATCCAAAGGACTATGTATATCTTGACAAGTATCAAGATTCAAGAGAATGCTTCAAGTGTGTAAGAAGTAAACCAAAAATGGTGATCAAAAGGATCAATACTTTGGGGTTTGGGGGTAATAAGTAAGCAAGTAACAAGATCAAGTATCAATATAAGGAAAACACTAGGATTGAGTTATTATTCCCCAAACCAATACTAGTAGCGTGCTCAACATGTTGTGTTCATTCAATGAAGGCAAATATAAAGGTAACAAGTACTAAGGTACCATGGTTTTGAGGTGAGCATTGTCATAGCACTTGGCTTTATGTCAACTAGCATGTATCACATGGTGTTTTCTATTTACACACTAGTTGATTAAGCTTGTTTCTCAACCTATGATTAACCTAGACAATGTAGGTCTCACATGGTGTTTGCTATTTTCCTACACCGTCTAGCATAACCATATTTGGACAATCACTTCACAAGCATGACAACAATCCTTTCAGCCCTAATTTTCACACTCTAGCATCATAAGTATCTCAACATTTCACAATCATCCTCGTTTTACTTATTAGGCTCAACTAAGATGTTTAATTAACATACTAGTCATTTGATGCTTGAAGATATACAATGTGCAAAGAGAACAATCTGAACTATCTCTAGTCTAGCATCCAACATTCAAAATAAAAACCAAACATCAAGTTCGATCCCTCTTATATGCTAGTAACATACCTTTGGCTTCCCTTCAAATAAAAAACACAACAATATAACAAGACTAACTTAGGATTTTTACCCCAAAACCTAGCAAGTAGAGTACTCACACATGGTCGAAAATCTCAATATAGAAACAACAAGAACAAATGAAATTGTTGCAAAATAGACTTCAAATCAGGATTTTAGGACGAAAAATGGACGGAATTAAACTTACCAATCCGAAGATATGACCGAAACAAGAATGAAAATAGATCTAACTAGGAAAAATAGTGAAGAACACCACACTTCTCTTATTTGAATCCAAATTCGGCCAAACAAGAACACACACTTCTCTTATTAAGCATGAGCCATATATATATATATATATATATATATATATATATATATATATATATATATATATATATATATATATATATATATATATATATATATAGAGAGAGAGAGAGAGAGTATAGATCCTATGAGAACACCCCCTAACATGAGAACATGAGAACAGATTCGTAATTATTATTAGTTTTGTTATGAATGTGTCATATCGTTTAATGTATTATTCGTAGTTATTGTTGGTTGAGTGGATTATTCATTGTTATTGTTGGATTCCTAATTATTATTATTCGTAGTTATTATTATTTTTTATATCTACTCTAAATCTCAACCCTTAATACTCACATCCAACGGTGTACGATTGTTGTCATGTTCTCACGTTAGGGGTGTTCTCATGGGAACCACACCCTATATATATATATATATATATATATATATATATATATATATATATATATATATATATATATATATATATATATATATATATATATATATATATATATATATATGGTAGAAAGTTATTCCCCCCCCCCTAAGGAGACATATTGCTCAAGTGATGGGTAAAGTTGTTGTTCATGAAGACAAAACCAGCTCGCATGGCTCTTCTGGCTTCGTGAGTGCCTTAGGTTGAGTGAGTTATCACTCAAAATCGAGTGATCCATCGATTCAAACAAGTACACGTAGCTCAAGTGCATCGGCCTCTTACTACGAGTTTTCCGGCTTCCTACCTCGAGTGGTGTAGTTTCACTCGAGGTATCTTGAAAAAATGTGTATCTGGGCTTCTTACTTCGAGTGGGTTTGTATTCTAAGCTCGAGCTCGATGCTTCACACCAACTCCCGTAACTGAGACACATGGAAGAAGAGGTGAACACCCTTAAGCCTCGGTGGAAAAACAAGTCTGTATGTTGCCTCTCCAACTCGCTCAAGAATCTCGAAAGGTCCGACGTATCTTGGACTCAGCTTCCCCTTGATACCGAAACGTCGAACACCTCTTGTCGGAGATACTCTCAACCAAACTTGAGCCCCAACTCAGAACTCCAGAGGTCTGCGCCTCTTATCTACATAACACTTCTGTCGACTCTGTGCTGCTAACATCCGCTCACGGATCATTGCTACTCGAGCCATATAATCCTGTATTTGCTCAGGTGCTACACCGTGAGCACTGCTCGGCTCATCCCAACACAACGGTGTACGGTATCTCTGTCCATATAAAGCCTCATAAGGAGCCATCCTAATCAAAGGGTGTCAACTGTTGTACGAAAACTCCACTAAGGGAAGGTGATCTGGCCACACTACCCCCAGTTCAACACGCAGGCTCTCAACATATCCTTTAGAGTCTGGATGGTGCGCTCCAACTGACCATCAGTGTGAGGATGATAAGCACTCGTGAACTGCAGACTCGTACCTAGGGCGGCAGGCACTTGTTGCCAAAACCTCGATGTGAACTGTCCGTCTCACTATCTTCCTAGTGAACTCCTCTGCCAATCGACTTACAGGCAACGTCTCCTTGATCGGAATGAAACGTGCGGTCTTCCTCAATCGATCTACTATGACCTAGATAGCATCAGAACCTCGGCTCGGTCTCAAGCCGGTAACAAAATCCATAGAGATGTCCTCCCACTTCCACTGAGGGATGGGAAGTGGTTGTAGCTCTCCTCCGGGTCAGTTGTGCTCGATCTTGACCTGTTGACAGGTCGCACACTGAGCTACATATCTCTTCATATTGGACTTCAGACCTCCCCACCAGAAAGAGGGTTTGATATCTTGATACATCTTACTCGCTTCGGGGTGTACTCAGTAAGGTGAAGAATGAGCCTCTTGAAGGATCCTCTATCTCAACTCTTGTTCTGAAAGAGCACATACACGCTACTGGCGTCTCAAGATCCCATCGGCACCGACGATAAACTGTGGTGCCTCTCCTCGAGACATGCGGTCTCAGATCTGTGTCAAAGATGGATAACTCTCCTACTTCCGTCATATCTCAACCAACAGATTAGGTACTATATCCAGGGTGGATAGGTGGTTGTCGGAATCAAAAAAGTTAATATCCATCTCTAGCCATGCAATATCTCGCTGTAACTGTGGCTGAGCTGTCAGCTTAGAGATCGCCATCTCCTGAGGAGTCTTCCTACTAAGGGCATCAGCTACTACATTCGCCTTCCCCGGGTGGTGTAAGATCTCAATGTCGAAGTCCTTGATCAACTCTATCCATCTCCTCTGGTGGTTATTCAACACCCGCTGAGTGAATATGTACTTCAAACTCTTATGATCCGTGAATATCTAACATGTAGCTCCGTACAGATAATGCCTCCAAATCTACAAAGTGTGAACCACAGCAGCTAACTCAAGATCATGAGTACGGTAATTCTCCATGTATGTCTTTAGTTGTCTAGATGTGTATACCCCTTTGCATCAGAACACACCCCAATCCTAGCTTGGATGCATTGATATAAACCACAAAGTCCTCAATTCCCTCTAGTTGAGCTAAGATAGGAGCAAAGGTCAACCTCTTCTTCAACTCCTCGAAGATCTGCAGGCACGGCTCGGACCATACGAATCTCATAGACTTCCTTGCCAAGGAAGTCAAAGGTCGGGCGATAACTGAAAATCCCTCCACAAAACGCCGGCAGTAGCCCGCCAATCCTAAGAAGTTGCGTACCTCCTTGACGTTCTTAGGACAGGCCATGATGCTACTGACTCGATCTTCACCAGATCTACCCTGATCCCTTCAGCCAAAACAATGTGACCAAGGAATGCTACCTCGTACATCCAAAACTTGCACTTAGAGAGCTTGGCGTAAAGCTCTCGATTCTGTAAGACATGAAGAACGATCCTCAAGTGTCCTGCATGCTCCTCTCTACCGTGAGAGTATACCAGAATGTCGTCTATGAAGACAACTACAAACTGGTCTAGGAAGTCGATGAAGATGTTGTTCATCAACTCCATGAAAACTGCAGCAGCGTTTGTGAGCCCGAATGGCGTCACTACAAACTCGTAGTGTCCATATCTGGTCCGAAATGTCGTCTTGGCTATGTCCTGCTCTCTCACCCTCAGTTGGTGATATCTAGATCTCAGATCGATCCGTGAAAGCACTGAAGTTCCATGCAGCTGATGTAAAAGATCGTCAATACGGAACAATGGGTACTTATTCTTGATCATCACCTTGTTCAGCTCTCGGTAGTCGATACATAACCTCGTTGACTCGTCTTTCTTCATGATGAAGAGTATTGGCGTGCCCCAAGGAGATACACTAGGGTGAATGAAGCCCTTCTCTTCTAACACCTCGAGCTACTTCTTAAGCTCAAGCATCTCGATAGGCGTCATACGGTAAGGAGTCTTAGAGATCGTTCTTGTACCGGGCTCTAGCTAAATGCCAAAGTCTACACTCCTCTGTGGAGGTAAACCTGATGGCTCTCCAAAAATGTCGGAAAACTAGCAAGCTAGTGGAATCTCCTCCAAATATGGACTTGTGTTATCCTTCATGGCATAGCACTAAAAAGCCTCGCAACCTTGTCCGATAAGTCTTGCAGCTCGGACTGCGCTGATGATTGTACCGGTCTTCCCTAGATCCCATCCTTTGAAGATCGCAACATGGCCTGAATCCGTAGTTACCGTCATTGTCCTCTTGCCAATGTCCAGAAATGCTCGATGTTGATCCATCCAATCCATGCCGAGGATAACTTATTCATGTACTAAGTGCGTGAAGAAGAAGTCAGCTAGCCAACCGCGAGCTCCCAATCTAATAGGGCAATCGCCAACCTCTCGTGTACCTCTAATCTTACCCCCATCGGGTAATCCTATAAAGAAGGGTTTCCCCTCTACAGTAACTAAAGCAGTCTATCTACACATGCATCAGATTTAAAAGAATGCATAGCACCGGTATCGAAAAGAACTATGACAGGAAAACCATTAATGTGAATGGTACTTGTGGTCGTTGGAGCGGTCGGCTCCACTGCACTCCTCAGCTCATAAACTCTAGCTGAGGCACCTCTTGTGTCAAAAGTATCACCTCCTCGTCCTTTACCTTAACCCGGAGTGGAACCCTGAGGAGCGGTAGAACTAGGAACTCTTTTCTGCTGATACTGAGGTCTCTGTCCTCCTCCTGCAGCACTATCAGGTGAAGAACCCTACTGCGATAGCGCCTTTCCCTAACAGAAAAATGCAGCTCTATGTCCGGGCTTGCCACAGGAGTAGCAAGTTACAAAATCCTTCTTGCAATCAGCATTCATATGTCCGACATCTCTGTAGTTAAAGCACTATCGTCCTCTGTCGGAACTCTATACAGATTGCTGGAATCCAGAGCGTCCCGGCGTCTGACTACTCCCAAAACCCGATGCTCTAACTCCAACAGTGGCAGGTCCAGTCCTTTGTCTCTTCTCAGGACCTCCTATCTGAGAAGCTCTCCTCTGACCCGGTCGGTCTCTCTCATAAGCAGATGCTCTATTCTGATAGTCTGTCAAGGAATTACAACGGAAACCAGCAAGATAAGAGCGAGTCGACTCTCTCAACCTCCGAGAGAAAAGATAAACATGTTGATTCTTAGGTGGTGCGGGCGGACCCAGCAACGACAACTCTTCATGAAACTTGTAGACAATCTCAATAATAGGTAAATCCTCGAATAAAGCCTCGAAGAATTCCTGAAGACGATCCCTCCTCATAGCTGCGGGGCAATAGCGATCCTTTCTCACCGTCTTTATCTGCTCATAACTGGTGACCTTACTGCGAGCGGTCCTCCACTAGGAATGAGCCTGATCCTTAAGCCGCGTATGTGCTATGTTGACTCGACGTCCCTTTGGGCAACCGATCACCTCCATACAAGAATTTAGCTGTCCCATCCACAACTCCACCTCTAATCTAGTCTTCCCCATGAAAGTGGTATCTTTCAGCTAGTCGAAAGCCTTCAACCAACCGTCGGGGCTTGGCTCTCTCGCCTTAGCCGGCGCTCTAACAACCTCAAAAACTCTAGCAGGCGGGACAACGATTTATGTAACTCTCTCCGAAACTTCAACTGATCTTACGGGAACTGGCGGTGTTGGTGCAGGTCCTCCAATCCTAATAGCCTCCTCAACTCTCTATACGTAGTCGTGATATGGAGAAACCCCGATCGACACTCGGCCGGACTCGGTCGACTGTGCTCTATGTGCTCCGGACCTAGTAGCGGTCCCGTTCCCAACCTCAGGATCAATACTCTCAGCAACTTCTTCAACGAACGGCTCACTGAAAGGCGGGTCATCAACTGGGCTTGGCCCCGACCTCTAGCTAGTGGAGGTCTTCCTACACGTCCTCGTCCACGGACGGCAGGTGGAAGAGGTGGTCGACCCCTTCCTCTCCCATAGCAGATGTAGCTCTAGTACGCGCCATCTGCAATAGGGATATAGATATATAAGGCCACGCTACAGCTAAAGCAAAAATCCAGAAAAAACATATAAAGGCCAGCATATAAGAACTACACTGCTGAGATCCGTGGTGGTAGTGGTGCTCGCCCGTACATCTATTCCAGACCGACAAGTTTAAAGAAAAAACCCCCTTCGAAAACGTAGATCCTTGCGAAATCTTTTTATTTATCTATCCGACCTTTAGAAGATTTCGAGTGGCATTATTTCCAACCTAGAGCTCTGATACCATATTGTAACACCTCAAGTTCTGGGAACTCAAAGCACTACGAGCTAGGACCTCACAATGGGTTTCAACCCTCAAAGTAGCAACGACAAAACAGATCTTACAACAAGGCACAGACAAATGAAAACCAAAACTTAATAAAATCAAAGGTTTAACAAAGTAAACGTAAAAGACTCACAGCCGAGTTCAAAACAAAAGGGAAACAACAACTGAAATCATAAACCCAATCCCATCCTATAATGTACGAGAACCCCGGCTGACCACACCATCTGGATCATTCAGCAGCACCTATATCCTGCAATGCATCTACAACATCATTATAAACCCTTAGCTAACATTCTAGATATCAGAAAGACTGTAAAGGCACAAATACACATAAGGTAAAGATAAACAAATCAACATGCTCACAAACAGTCGGTTATTATCTTTCATTAAGGTCAATCCCATTACTAATTCAACTTATGTTTGTTGCACGAGAATCGCTACGATCTCGCCTCCGTCCCCTTTCACCAACAAGAATAGAACGTATGCATCCTTCTATCACCTGCTCGACTCGTTGCGAGAGTGTTAGCATGAAATATTGTGATATTTTAGGCACGTTTTCTAAATGTATTTGATTCATATTGATAGTCTTTGATTGAACTTTGTGCATATGTAAGCTAGTATTACCTATATTGTCGATATGGATGTCTACACTAGTTCTATGTTGATTATAGGTGATTTGGAGCTATTTCCGAACGGAATCGAGCAAAGGAGAGTTGATTTGATATGTCCAAGGATTGAGGACATTCTTAGGAAGCAAATTAGAGTTTTAGCTTGAGGAATGCACGAGGCTAAGGAAGAATCACGTTCTTGCCCTAAACCACGCTCTAAAATACGGCCGTACTACGAACCACGTTCAGTTCCACGGCCGTGGAACCCTGCAAGAGAGGCGTGATGCATTCTAGTAACTATTACGGCCGTGGAATACATGGTACCAACCGTGACCTAATCCACGCCCTAAATTACGGTCGTGAAAACTTCCACGACCGTGATCTTGGCGAATCTTTTCGCCATACTTTGAAGCCACGATCTTTTGAAGATTGGGCCGGGCCGATTTTTTATCTTGCCCTATAAAAAGACGGATGAAGCAAGAATCCATCATCACCGCTTACACCTGCCATCTTTGCTTAGCGGCATTTATCGACGCTTGGGATCGTTCATCTCCGCTTAGAGAATTTCAACGCCATTTGGCCTTCGCTTGGAAGTATTGATCATCTCATTGGAGATTGAAGTTCGCATCGGGGAATTACCCTAATCTCGCACTTTTGGTGGAGATTGATGTTGAGATCTCCGGATTGGCGGAAGATCGAAGTTTTTGGAAGATTTTGCAAGAAGATCTCTCTTCTTGTTTAGGTTTGATTCGGAAAACGGATTGACATCCCGTTTTCCCTTCTTCCCTAAGGTTGTGATTGTTTACTTTATTGTGAATCTTTTGACAACATTCGTTCTTGATTGTGACTTTGAGATTGGTTTGAAGATTATTGAAAGTTCTTAAAAGTTTTCATCTTTTTATCTCTTAATTCTTGAATTGATATCAACATGACTATTATTGGCTAAAAACCCTTAACAATTCTAAGGTGAAGGGTTGATAGTTGTGGCTTAGATGATGATAGATCGATCGCAAACAGATTAGACCCTGAGAGTTAGAGAGAATCGCCGACAACCCTAAATTACGGCCTGTTCTTGAGTCCACGGCCGTGGAACCTCAAGAACTAACCGTGATTTCCTTTAAGTCCACGAACTTGCTTTTACTTTAATCCAAAGTTAAAGATTTGCTTTAGCTTAGTTTAGACTTGTCTTTTCTAGGTGGTAGTGAAGCCTCAACAACCTCTACCTCGATTGTGAGTGTCATAACCGTAATCGGCTAAGTTAGTCTTGATCCTTGGATTACAAGTTTGGGTATTTAACATTAATTCTTGCTTTTAGAACCTTTCTATATTGAGCCTCAACAACCTGTATAGAGAGTGCCTTGTAGGTGAGTTACATAAGGTTTTTGGAACTTCACCGTACGATTACCTTACATTAGTATACCTTTGCATATCTCAACTCTGTCTTTATATCATTAAGTATATCTTGAATCGATTGCCACAGCTGGATACTTGGATCTTTAGGATTGTTGTTTTCCCAATATTTGCAAAACTCTCATATTTACTCGCTTGATAATCTACAATCGAATTTGTTCCCACCCAAATCCCTATGTTCGATACTCTGGAATTCTTGCTTAGCTACGTCGATCCGTACACTGCGGGTTCGCTGCTTGATTCTAGTTTTATAAATTTAAAGCTTATTTGCACACACCTTTAGGGGCGAACAAGTTTTTGGCGCCGTTGTCGGGGATTTGGTTTCGGCCGAATCCGGCTGCCGGTTGTCAAGCTTGGGAGCTTGCTCTCGTTGTTTGATATTTCTTTGAGTGCATGCGCAGGTCTAGGAACACCAAAGATCTCTTACCTCTTGATCAAGAGCTAGAGAAAACCTTGAGGCAAAAGCGCAAGGAAAAGAAGATGGCCGAAGAACACGAACGCGATCTTCAAACGGAGTTGGCAGAAAAGAAAGCTCAACTCCAGTGGAACGAGAACCTCCGCCAAGATGAAATGGATCGTCATCAATCTGAAGTTAGCAAACTGCAGGATGCGATGTTCCAAATGAGGATGGAGTTAAGCAACCTTAAGAATAAAGGAAGCAAGAAATCCTCAAGGAGGGGATCAAGAACTAGAAGAAGAAGCCACTCGTCCACTGATGATAGTGACTCTTCCATGCCACCGTTAGAGGAGATTGATCCCACGATCAATATGAATCCTTTCCATCCACAAGGAGCTGCTAATCGCCGCATTCCACCTAGGAATGTGAGGATCGAACGTGTGGATAATGAGCCAAGAACTCTTGGCCAGCGGATGGATCCAACACAACAACCACGCCGCTTGGGCGTGAAATTTGATGCTGAAGATGTGCAAGGGTTTAGCTTTAACCCTCAAGTTATTACTCTTGTTCGCCAAAACCAATTTGGCGGTACAAGCGCTGAATCTCCGCACCAACACTTGCAAAACTTTGAGTGTATGATGGAGACGATGAGACCAAAGAACGCTACTACCAACAGCTATAAGCTCAAGCCTTTCTTTTTCTCTATGAAAGGGAAAGCGTTGTCTTGGTACCAAGCTCTTTCTAATGGGAAACTAGACACGTGGGAAGACCTTTCCGCGGAGTTCCTCACCAAATTCTTTCCGCCTTCCAAAATGGAGGAACTTAGAGGTAAGATTAATGCTTTTTCAATGAGACCTAACGAAAGTTTGTTTCAATCTTGGGAAAGGTTTCAGGATTTGCTCTTGGATTGCCCTCATCATGGCATATCCAAGCTTGCCTTGCTGGAGATCTATTACAAGGGGCTGGATGCGGGAACGCAATTCAACCTCCAATCCCTCTCATGTGGAACGTTCATGGACATGAGAGAAGATGACGCTTGGGACTTCATCGAGAAGCAAGCAAGAGTCATAGAAAAGTATTCCCACCGGAAAGTGGAGGGAAATCGTGTGGAGCAAGGAGCGAAGCTCACACATGAAGCTCAAAATCAGATTTTCTCCCTTAACAATGAGATCAAGGAGTTGAAGGAGGCTATCAAGACCAACTTCCCAAAGCAACAAGGGAAGGATGTTGGCTATTTGGGCAACAACAATGGCGGTGATAACACCAACCGCAACAACAATAACCGGAACAACAACCAGAATAACAATTGGAATGGAAACAACAACAACCGGAACAACAATTGGAACAACAATAGGGGTTCAAACAACAACAATTGGCGCTCCAATCAACAAAATTCTGGTAACTCTTATCCTTCCAATTCTAATTCACTAACTCCACCTTCCTCTTCCTCTACTCCTTTGAAAAGCCAGGGGCAATCATCTAATGGAGGAAACAACACGGGAAAGGAGAAGCCCGATCCCATGTTGGAAACAATTTTGGGAAAGCTTCAAGGGTTGGAGAACCGCCTCATCAAGGTTGATGATCAAGTTTCTAAGGTTGACAAAGCTCAAAAAGTTTTGGAAAACCAAATGTTCAACCACGCGGAGGAAGTTCCTAGAAATCAAGGGAAACTTCCAGGAAAGACGGAGGACAACCCTAAGGGAAGGGTGATGGCGATTACAACTAGGAGCGGAGTGACTACTACCGATCCGCAGCCTACGTTCGTTGAAGTCCCCGTAGAGAAGGACAAAGAAAAGGGGAAGGAGAAGGAAGATGTCTATGTTCCTCCTCCAGCTTACAAACCTCCCCTACCATTTCCTCAATCTAGAGCGCGAGCGCGCCTAGACAAACAGTTCGGTAAGTTCATAGAACTCATGAGTAAGCTGCATATTAATATACCCTTCATTGATGCTATTGTAGGTATGCCGGCTTATGGCAAGTTCTTGAAGGAGCTTCTCTCTAACAAGAGGAAGCTAGAAGATTTCGGAGAGGTCAAGATGAGTTCGGATTCTTCGGATCTCATCAAGACCATGAAGGAGAAAATGCCCCCAAAGTTGAAGGATCCGGGGTCATTTTGCATTCCCATTGGAGTGGGAGATGTCACATATGACGCTTTATGTGACTTAGGAGCAAGTGTGAGCATCATACCACTTGCATTATGTAGGAAGATCGGTTTAGGCGATCCTAAACCGGTGAAGATGACGTTATACATGGCGGATCGATCCATCACTCGCCCCGTCGGTATTGTAGAAGACGTCCCCGTCAAGCTAGGTAAATTCTTTGTTTCCATTGATTTTGTCGTGCTTGACATTCCTGCAGATAGTCCGGTCCCGATCATACTCGGAAGACCGTTTCTTGCAACTTCCGGCTGCATGGTCGATTGCAAGAATGGAAGACTCGCTTTTGACATTGGAGAAGAGAAAGTAGAGTTCGTTCTTTCCACTCTAGTGAAGGAACCGATCTTCGACGAGGATATTTACGATATCCAAGATGAAGAAGGTTTATCTAGGGAAGAGGTAAGTGCGATTCTCTTTAACGATCCTTTACAAAAAGTCATTACCATGAGTCTAACAGATGTAGGGGAAGAAGAAGAGTGCAAAGAGGAAATTGAAGCCTTAGAAGCACAAGAAGAGACGCATGAAGTGGAGTTTGAGAAACTCCACGATGAGGCTGAGAATGTTAGAATCCACGGTCACACCCTATATTCCACGACCGTGGATTACACAACCAAAATCGACCTCCATTCCAGTGGATTACACGGCCGTGGAAGATATGGAGAACCCGTAATTCTGACCGTGGAAGAGGGTGATCGGCATACTTCTTCAAATTCTTTTGATTCTTCTCCAACTCACTCAACACCCTTAGAAACTTCTAAGGAAACGTCGGATGCTCCTCAAGGATCATTGGAAGCTCCGAAAGTGATGGAACTCAAAACACTTCCTACTCATCTAAGGTACGCTTTCCTTGGATCTAATTCTACCTTTCCGGTCATTGTTAGCTCCGAACTAAGCATAGATGAACATGAACAGCTCATGATTGTCCTTAGGAAACATAGAAAAGCCATAGGCTATACTATTGAGGACTTAGTAGGAATTAAACCCTCCCTATGTATGCATAAGATACTAATGGAGGAGGACTTTAGAACTTCAAGACAACCTCAAAGGCGGTTGAATCCGACCATGAAGGAGGTTGTCAAGAAGGAAATTCTTAAACTTCTTGATGCAGGTATCATCTATCCTATCTCCGATAGCAAGTGGGTGAGTCCAGTTCAAGTAGTTCCTAAGAAGGGAGGAATGACGGTCATCACCAACAAGAACAACGAACTCATTCCTACCCGAACCGTGACTGGATGGCGAATGTGCATAGACTACCGCAAGCTCAACAACGCAACGCGGAAGGATCACTTTCCATTGCCATTCATTGATCAAATGCTTAAAAGGTTAGCACAACATTTACATTTTTGCTACCTTGACGGTTATAGTGGTTTCTTTCAGATTCCGATACATCCGGATGATCAAAAGAAGACCACATTCACGTGCCCTTGGGGTACGTTCGTCTATAGGAGAATGCCGTTCGGGCTTTGCAACACCCCAGCCACCTTTCAACGGTGCATGATGGCCATCTTCTCCGAATACGTAGAGGAAATCATGGAAGTCTTCATGGACGACTTCTCCGTATACGGTTCCTCTTTTAACGATTGCCTTTCTAACCTTTCTCTTGTTTTACAAAGGTGTGAAGACACCAACCTAGTTCTTAATTGGGAGAAGTGTCAATTCATGGTTAAGGAAGGAATTGTATTAGGTCACTTAGTCTCTAGTAGAGGGATAGAGGTAGACAAGGCTAAGATAGAGACCATAGAGAAACTTCCTCCCCCAATTTCGGTGAAAGGGATAAGAAATTTCCTAGGACATGCTGGATTTTATAGACGTTTCATTAAGGACTTTTCTAAGATATCAAAACCTCTCACTAATCTATTGATGAAGGATGCGGTTTTTGAGTTTTCGCAGGAATGTTTGGATGCGTTTAACACCATTCGGCAAGCTCTAATTTCAGCACCTATTATCCAACCTCCGGATTGGACTCTCCCCTTCGAGATTATGTGCGATGCTAGTGACGTAGCTATTGGAGCTGTTCTTGGACAACGAAAGGAAGGGCGAACCCATGCCATATACTATGCTAGCAAGACGCTAGATGAAGCGCAGCTCAACTACGCCACTACAGAGAAAGAGTTTCTAGCCATTGTCTACGCTATTGACAAGTTTTGCTCTTATCTTGTAGGTGCAAAGGTGATTGTCTACACGGATCATGCTGCGATCCGGTACCTCTTTGCGAAGAAAGACGCGAAGCCAAGGCTAATTAGATGGATTCTTCTCCTACAAGAATTCGATCTTGAGATCCGCGACAAGAAAGGTTCAGAATATTCTGTTGCGGATCATTTGAGTCGTCTAACACATCTAGGGGACGACCATCTACCCATTGATGACTCCTTTCCGGACGAACACTTACACATCATAGAGGAGTGCATCAACGTGATCTCCAAAGGTAACGAACCGTGGTTTGCTGATTTTGTTAACTATTTGGTTTGCCAAGAGACACCGCCCGGACTATCCTACGCACAAAGGAAGAAGTTCTTTAAGGACGTCCGGAAATACTATTGGAACGAGCCTCTCCTCTTTAAGAGAGGTCCGGATGGCATCATTCGGTGATGTGTGCCGGAAGATGAGATGCAAAGTGTCATCCGCCATTGTCATTCACTACCTTGTGGAGGACACGCTAGTTCAAACAAGACTAGCGCAAAGGTATTGCAATCTGGATTCTATTGGCCTACTTTATTTAGAGATGTGCAATCCTTTGTTTCTTGCTGCGATGCTTGTCAAAGAACAGGCAATATTTCTAGAAGGAACGAGATGCCCCTCAATAACATCCAAGAGGTGGAGGTTTTCGACGTTTGGGGAGTTGATTTCATGGGACCATTCCCATCTTCTTGTGGAAACCAATACATACTATTGGCAGTAGATTACGTTTCTAGATGGGTGGAAGCAATTGCCTCTCCCACAAATGATGCCATGGTGGTGGTTAAGTTCTTCAACAAGACCATCTTCCCGCGATTTGGGACACCAAGGACTATCATTAGTGATGGAGGTTCTCACTTCATAGCCCGTCGCTTTGAAGCTCTTCTAGCTAAGTATGGGGTTACTCACAAGATCGCTACCCCTTACCATCCACAAACGAGTGGACAAGTTGAGATCTCAAATAGGGAGATCAAAGGAATTCTAGAGAAGACGGTTTCAAGGACTAGGAAGGATTGGTCCTTGAAACTAGATGATGCATTATGGGCGTACCGGACTGCGTACAAGACTCCCATAGGAACCACACCATACAACCTTGTGTATGGGAAGTCTTGTCACTTGCCAGTGGAGCTGGAGCACAAAGCGTTTTGGGCTATCAAGTGGCTGAATTTCGGCATGAAAGAAGCGGGAGAGAAGCGTCTCCTAGACATCAATAAGCTGGATGAACTTCGCTTAAACGCCTATGAAAACGCCAAGATATACAAGGAAAGAGCAAAGCGTTGGCATGATAAGCATATCATTCCAAAGGACTTCAAAGAAGGAGATCAAGTTCTCCTCTTCAATTCAAGACTTCGCCTCTTTCCAGGTAAGCTTAAATCCCGTTGGACCGGACCTTTTCTAATTAAGCGTATTTTCCGCCATGGTGCAGTTGAAGTATGGGGTGAAGCTAGCGGAAGTTTTAAGGTGAACGGCCAACGACTCAAGAAGTATACGCCAGAACTCCAAGCTGAGGAGTTTGCGCCTACCGCACTCGAATAAGTGCGAGATTGGTCTAGCTACGGACCTTAAACAAAGCGCTTCTTGGGAGGCAACCCAAGGTATTGCATTTTCGTTTTTGTTTTCGATTCATAGTTTAGCTTAGAATAGACGTTTTTCGCTTTATTTTGCCTCGATTTCTTCCGGTATGTTCGTGTTTCTGGTTGCAGGATCGATGGAAAAGGAAAAGAGGAGATGATGTCGAAGAGGAGTGACGAACTTTGGACTTTGAAGCTTTACAGAAGGTTCCACGGTCTAAATTACGGTCGTCATAGCTACAGTGGCCGTAATTCTCAAAAGCCTTTGAAAAATCACCAAAACCACGGTTCCGTACACTTCCACGGCCGTGGAACACCCCGACAGACCGTGATTTTCAAAATTTTGCCTGCAACTATATAAGCCACATTCTTCACAAACTCATCCCAAAAACCCCTCTTTCCACGACCTAATTGCCGGAATTCCACGCCCTCCTCTCAAATCTTCGTTTTCCAACCGTTTTCGACGATTCTTCTTCCCAAACTGCAGCAAATTCAACCACAAACAAGATCCAAGCGACGAATCAAACGAAAATCCATCAACAAACGCGCATTTCGGGTTTTTCAATCCGAAAAAGAGGTTTATTCTTTCTTCTTGATTCTCGCCGATTGGGTTCGTTTTTGCTATAGATTTTTAGGAAGAACTGATAAAGACTGGAAAGAATTAGACTAGGACTGCTTGTTGTGGTGATTGCTTGTGAATTTGCTGAGATTCGTGAAATTCTGAGACGAATCACGGCCTCTGGGTAAACCACGGCCGTAATTCCTGAAGAACAGACCGTAATTTTTGGTGCAGAATGGATTTCGTAAGGAGAGTGTCGGGAAGGATAAAAGAGAAGAAGGAAGAGCAGAATAAGAAAAGGAAAGGCAACCCCTCCACCTCCTCATCCTCTAGGGCACCACCACCCTCATCTCCTTCACTACCATCTTCACCTTCACCTCCATCCTCACCTCCTCACCCTAGAATCCCGACCATACATGAGAACCATCTTGCTGCTTTCGAGAAGATCACGAAGAGGCCAGTGATTGGCCCTAGATATTTGTTGTTGGAGGATCTACATCCTCTCAACATAGTTGATGACCTTACTTGGCTCTTGGATAGAGCCGGATTAGTTATCTTCTCGGCTATCCGAGAAGACGCCTATGAGGAGATCACCCGGGAGGTTGTGACGTCTTTCGAGCACAGCCACGTAGATAGGACCGTCTCTTTCCGTCTCATGGAACGAGACTATCATTTGAGTATCGTTGAGTTTGGGACTATTTTTGGGTTTCATGAGACCTTCAATGGTCGATTTCCGAGTGGTGTTTACCCTAAGGATTTTTGGAAGGAAGTTGCAATGATTTACGCCGACGAGGACCGTTGGCAACCCGCCGATACCAAGGCTAGATTGATGTACCATCTAGCCTTGAAGATAGCTCACCGCGTTCTTTCGGAGTGTCTCTTTCCTAGGACGGAGACGCCCCAAAAGATCAAGACGGATGAGCTATTCTTGCTCTATTGCATGCTTTATGGACGCCGTGCAGATTGTGCTACTCTCTTGGCTGCTACGATGAGCAAGCTCAAGAATAAGGCGAAGGGAAACATCGGATATGGTGGGATAGTTACCCACATTGCTAGGAGTTTTGGTGTGGATTTTTCTGCTTGCACCCGCATACCGGCCGTTCCTTTAGGGCTACATGCATTCATGGTTAGGGGTCTCATTTTCCCCACACATGGAGGTCCGCCTTATGCGGGCATGCCTTGGGAGAGTAGGACAGGCAGGGGTATAGAGTGGCTGCCGGAGTACTCCATTATGGCGGGACGCCATAATTGGAAGGAGACGTTCGTTGCGATGCATGCGAACAGGATAGTAGCTCCCCCTTACGTCCCACCACCGGTTGTGGAGGAGGAGGATATGGGAGATCAGTTCGAGAGTGGAGGAGGAGCGGAGCAGGAGTTTGGCACGTTTCCGGACCAGCCGGAGGTGGCCCCAGATGTACCTAGACGCTCTCCACGTCCAGCTAGAGCCTCAGGCTCGTCATCTCGCCGCGCTAGCGTGAGTGAGAGGCCCACGTGGATGACCACACCTCCCACATGGTATGGCATTCCCCCTCCTTGGTCCACGGAGCAGCCAGCAGCACCACCACCAGCACCAGCACCATCCGACGCCCCCGCATGGTACAGTCACGCCCCGGGATGGTACGAGCAGATGCCGGATTGGGCTACCGGACTTTCAGAGAGAGTTGGAGCGTTAGAGATCCGGGCCGACGCTAGAGACGGACGCCTCGACGACCTCGACCACATGATGAGGGACGTCTACCGCCAGCAGTTTGGGCGGCCCTACGACTCCAGCTTCTCCCCATTCCCACCTCCGCCGGCGCCGCAGTGATTCGATGCATGACCGTTTGTTTTAGACATTCCCGTCACCACTTTGTGAGTTTCTTTTTCTTTTCTTTCTTTTCTTTCTTTCTTTTGAACATTAGGGACAATGTTCGTCCTAAGTATGGGGTGGGATGTACTAAAAAGTTTGTAATAACTCTACTTACTATGTTCGCTTTCATTTGAGACTATCGTTGCATGTTCATTATGTGTTGCACGTTTCCTTATTGCATTGCATGAAAAATAACTTGAAAAACCCATAAAAATTTAAAAATTTTGAAAATTTTGTGCTCCTAATGAATTGAGATGATTTCCATGATAATCACTACTTGTGAATTGAGTTTGATGATAATTGCATGCTTAAAAGGATTGTGAATCGAAAAGAACTTGAATGAATGAATTTTACCTCTTTTGCAAGTTTTATAATGTGAAAGTGTTACCTAAATCATGCTAGGAAATTGAAGTTGAAATCACATTATAAGTTCCTATACTTCTTGTTGAAATGATTAAGGCAATTCGATACTTTCTTTCTTCTTTCTTTGATCATCTAGCTCCTCATTGAAATATTAGCCTCCTTTACCTATCCGGGAATTTGGAGAAGTGAATGAGAAAAAGGCATGTTTGATGTGGGAGGGCCATGAGAGCAATTATTTGCAATCAAATGAATAGAAAGAAATTGTAGGTTTGGGGAAGTCAATCATGACGATGAGTAACTCGGCACCATTCACATAGCCGGGTGTTTGTGTCTTGCCAAAGTCGGATTGAGCGATATTCCTAGCGGATTATGGTATGTGCGCTAAGGGTTTGAGGCATCTCTTGAAAAATTGAGAAACGCCGATCTCCTAGGCTTCGGTTTTTGTGCACCTTTGTCCATAACTCCAAAAGTAAAGTCGAAAAATGAAAAGAAGAGAGCGAAGCTCTAAGTTGAAGTGCTGCGGGAACCGCATAAGAAGAAGAAGGTAGTTGTCCACTTTCCCGGATTTATGCACCACTTTCCCTTAAAGTTTTCCCTTCCCTTCCGTATTCTAGACCTTTTCTTTGAAAGTCCTTAAGATCAAAAGAATGCTATATGACTTGGTGGTCTAAATTGAAGTTTCTTGTGATTGATTTTGATAATGTTTGAAGGTTATAATGCTTGTTTAGAAGTTAAGTTGGTTCATGAATTTTCTTTGCTTTTTACTCTTTGATTGAGTATGTGAAAGTTTGAAGAACGATTGAAGCAAGGTTTGAGAATGATCTATTCTTTAGAAGTCATATTCACCCAAAAGAAGGTACACATATTTCATCCTAACTCTTGTTTAAAGCTTTTTGAAAGACCTTGCTTAGGGACAAGCAAGTGTTAAGTATGGGGTTATTTGTTAGCATGAAATATTGTGATATTTTAGGCACGTTTTCTAAACGTATTTGATTCATAATGATAGTCTTTGATTGAACTTTGTACATATGTAAGCTAGTATTACCTATATTGTCGATATGGATGTCTACACTAGTTCTATGTTGATTATAGGTGATTTGGAGCTATTTCCGAACGGAATCGAGCAAAGGAGAGTTGATTTGATATGTCCAAGGATTGAGGACATTCTTAGGAAGCAAATTAGAGTTTTAGCTTGAGGAATGCACGAGGCTAAGGAAGAATCACGTTCTTGCCCTAAACCACGCTCTAAAATACGGCCGTACTACGAACCACGTTCAGTTCCACGGCCGTGGAACCCTGCAAGAGAGGCGTGATGCATTCCAGTAACTATTACGGCCGTGGAATACATGGTACCAACCGTGACCTAATCCACGCCCTAAATTACGGTCGTGAAAACTTCCACGACCGTGATCTTGGCGAATCTTTTCGCCATACTTTGAAGCCACGATCTTTTGAAGATTGGGCCGGGCCGATATTTTATCTTGCCCTATAAAAAGACGGACGAAGCAAGAATCCATCATCACCGCTTACACCTGCCATCTTCGCTTAGCGGCATTTATCGACGCTTGGGATCGTTCATCTCCGCTTAGAGAATTTCAACGCCGTTTGGCCTTCGCTTGGAAGTATTGATCATCTCATTGGAGATTGAAGTTCGCATCGGGGAATTACCCTAATCTCGCACTTTTGGTGGAGATTGCTGTTGAGATCTCCGGATTGGCGGAAGATCGAAGTTTTTGGAAGATTTTGCAAGAAGATCTCTCTTCTTGTTTAGGTTTGATTCGGAAAACGGATTGACATCCCGTTTTCCCTTCTTCCCTAAGGTTGTGATTGTTTACTTTATTGTGAATCTTTTGACAACATTCGTTCTTGATTGTGACTTTGAGATTGGTTTGAAGATTATTGAAAGTTCTTGAAAGTTTTCATCTTTTTATCTCTTAATTCTTGAATTGATATCAACATGACTATTATTGGCTAAAAATCCTTAACAATTCTAAGGTGAAGGGTTGATAGTTGTGGCTTAGATGATGATAGATCGATCGCAAACAGATTAGACCCTGAGAGTTAGAGAGAATCGCCGACAACCCTAAATTACGGCCTGTTCTTGAGTCCACGGCCGTGGAACCTCAAGAACTAACCGTGATTTCCTTTAAGTCCACGAACTTGCTTTTACTTTAATCCAAAGTTAAAGATTTGCTTTAGCTTAGTTTAGACTTGTCTTTTCTAGGTGGTAGTGAAGCCTCAACAACCTCTACCTCGATTGTGAGTGTCATAACCGTAATCGGCTAAGTTAGTCTTGATCCTTGGATTACAAGTTTGGGTATTTAACATTAATTCTTGCTTTTAGAACCTTTCTATATTGAGCCTCAACAACCTGTATAGAGAGTGCCTTGTAGGTGAGTTACATAAGGTTTTTGGAACTTCACCGTACGATTACCTTACATTAGTATACCTTTGCATATCTCAACTTTGTCTTTATATCATTAAGTATATCTTGAATCGATTGCCACAGCTGGATACTTGGATCTTTAGGATTGTTGTTTTCCCAATATTTGCAAAACTCTCATATTTACTCGCTTGATAATCTGCAATCGAATTTGTTCCCACCCAAATCCCTGTGTTCGATACTCTGGAATTCTTGCTTAGCTACGTCGATCCGTACACTGCGGGTTCGCTGCTTGATTCTAGTTTTATAAATTTAAAGCTTATTTGCACACACCTTTAGAGGAGAACAGAGAGCACCTCCCAGTTTCCCCATTCTGAACTGGACAAGTGGTAATCGCCCGGTTATAATACACTTGGGAAATTAAGGTATAACAAGGTCAATCCTATTCCGGTTATCAGTTATAACATGATAAAGAACACAAACAAGTCAATACAATCAAACCAATATGCGGAATGAAGCTAACTAAGTCCAAGGGACTTATCTCACCCGAAGGTAATCTTAAAGCTTAGTAAACACTCAAATATCCTCATGAAAGGAGCAAAGGGAAGCTTACTCAACAAGGCATCGCGAATCAGGAATTGAAACGATTGCTAGAAGTCTATAACTTCTGCTCTCCATGATCTCTAAGAGATCTACGCAAGTTAGGGCAACAAACCCTAGTCTTATAGAACACTAAAGGTCAACAACAACATCAAGGAATAAGGAAATGAACGAGGAAAGCAAGGAAGGAAGCAACTCAAAAGAACGGGAGTTACTACAGAAGAAACCGCAGGGGCGGCAGAACAAGGCGCAGGGGCAGCAAGACAGACAACCGCAGGGGCGGCTTTGTGCAAACGTTGGGGCGGCAGCGTGATAGTAAACACGATCGGGGTTTCTCTCGACAAAAACTCTCACCAAAGGATCCAAAGCTCAAACCTTTTATCCAACCACGTCAAGACTCAACCTAAAGAGCCTAACAACAACAGCACATCAACAACAGGGATGCCAACAAGAATCAAGGTTCAAACTTGATTCTTGGAGAAGAAGTAAAGAAGAACAAAAGACGAAAAAACGAAACAGAAGGATGAACATGCAACCACTACATGAACGTTAGGAAGGAGCAAGGAAAGATGAACTTACGCGTGCAGCAAGATCACAGGAAGCAAGGCTGCATCACTCGAGGGTTGAAGAAAACGTAAGCAAGAAACGGAGAAAAAAAAAGACGGGAATATATAGAAAATGGCTAGAAAGATAGGTGGAAAGGACATTCTAGGGTTAGAAAGAAGATAAGGAAGTCGGCTCATAAGATAGAAGATCGGAGTAGGTGAACATTACTCAAATCGCTATACTAGATGACATTGAAAAAGTGGCAAGAAATTTGATAGGTGTAACTATGAGACTATCAATTCTCAAGATCCAAGTCGCCCGAAAAGCAAACACCTTGATGTGGAGTGGGTGAACACTACTCAAAACCACATATTACCGCAAGTATACGGTCTTGTCATAGTTAGTACATGATATAGCATCAAGGTCGAGATCCAAAGGACTATGTATATCTTGACAAGTATCAAGATTCAACAAAATGCTTCAAGTGTATAAGAAGTAAACCAAAAATGGTGATCAAAAGGATCAATGCTTTGGTGTTTGGGGGTAATAAGTAAGCAAGTAACAAGATCAAGTATCAATATAAGGAAACCACTAGGATTGAGCTATTATTCCCCAAACCAATACTAGTAGCATGCTCAACATGTTGTGTTCATTCAATGAAGGCAAATATAACGGTAACAAGTACTAAGGTAGCATGGTTTTGAGGTGAGCATTTTCATAGCATTTGGCTTTATGTCAACTAGCATGTATCACATGGTGTTTTCTATTTACACACTAGTTGATTAAGCTTGTTTCTCAACCTATGATTAACCTAGACAATGTAGGTATCATATGGTGTTTGTTATTTTCCTACACCGTCTAGCATAACCATATTTGGACAATCACTTCACAAGCATGACAACAATCCTTTCAGCCCTAATTTTCACACTCTAGCATCATAAGTATCTCAACATTTCACAATCATCCTCGTTTTACTTATCGGGCTCAATTAAGATGATTAATTAACATACTAGCCATTTCATGCTTGAAGATATACAATGTGCAAAGAGAACAATCTGAACTATCTCTAGTGTAGCATCCAACATTTAATATAAAAACCAAACATCAAGTTCGATCCCTCTTATATGCTACTAACATACCTTTGGTTTCCCTTCAAATAAAAAACACAACAATATAACAAGACTAACTTGGGATTTTCACCCTAAAGCCTAGCAAGTAGAGTACTCACACATGGTCGAAATCTCAATATAGAAACAACAAGAACAAATGACATCGTTGCAAAATACACTTCAAATCAGGATTTTTGGACAATGAATGGACGGAATTAAACTTATCAATCCGAAGATATGACCGAAACAAGAGTGAAAATAGATCTAGCAAGGAAAAATCGTGAAGAACACCACACTTCTCTTATTTGAATCCAAATTCGGCCAAACAAGAACACACACTTCTCTTATTAACCATGAGCCATATATATATAGAGGGTGTGGTTCCCATGAGAACAGCCTTATCGTGTAATCATGAGAACAATCTTAGACCGTCGGATGGTGAGTATTAAGGGTCGAGATTTAGGGTAGATATCATAATTATTAGATAAATAATATTCTGAAACTAATAATAACTATGAATAATCTATTCAACCAACAATAACTACGAATAATGAATTAAACGATATGACACATTTGTAACAAAACTAATAATAACTACGAATTGTTCTCATGATTACACGATAAGGCTTGTTCTCATATGATTTATACTTTATATATATATATATATATATATATATATATATATATATATATATATATATATATATATATATATATATATATATACTACAAAAAATAAGTCAATTAGCCACGCTTGTTGGCGACGGCAGAAAAGTTATTTGCCGACGCCAATCATCAATGGCGACGGCTTGGCGACGGCGGACGGGGGCGACGCCAGAACAGGCGACGCGAATTTTTTTGCGACGGCAATTTGCCGCTAAAATTATTGCGGCGGTAAAAAGCAATGGTTACATTCGGTCGCAAATATTTGGCGTCGGCAATAGCCGTCGCCGTCCTGAATCCGCTGAATATAAATTTGGTGCAAAATTTTGAGTTTTGGCGACGGAAGAGCCCTCAAAAACTATAAATTTTGTGGGAAATTGACTTTTAGCAACGGGAAAGAGACGTCGCAAATTGTTGAAACGTGTATACAATATTGATCTTCGGCAGCGCTAACATGACGTCGCAAACTTTAAATTTGGTCAAAAAATTCTACCATAACCTGTATTATTTGAAATCATGACAACATTAAACTATACCACAAGTTGTAAAACTATATCACAATTGTGATACTGAGAATTTGCACATATAACATCGAAGATGTGAAACCATACAAAATGTACAATGAAGCCAAGCTTGAAGTAATCTTATTGATCTTAATTGTTTTCATTAAAAAGTAAAGATATGTTGCTAGGTAACACAACAACCAACAACTACAAAGAAATCTACTTGATAAATCAGTTGGTTGAAGCAATGTTGACCATTAGTCCCAGGTTCACCAAAATCAATTTCACCTGCCTCAAAAGGAAGAACTGCACCGTCGTTTATTACCCCCTTCCCATTACTCTCCATGCTGACCTATAAAAGATTCATTTAAGAATAAAAACAAGACTCAGAACATCTAAGCTTGGTGAAAACAAAAAAAGAATTTGAAAAGTATATTATGTCACACATAAGCTAGCTAATTAACACGTGTCGAATGTGAGGAGATAACTTTCCAAAGCTTGGGAGTACGGTAGAATCGCCTACAAGATCAACTGAGGCTACTTCAGACAGTTTACTTAATGATAGGACTTGGAACTCGGAACAACAAATATTTGGTACACAAAAATACTTTCAGGAAGTACTTCCCATACACAGAAATGTCCAGAAGTGACTCACCTTGTTGGATATCCAAGAAATGAAACGTTCTATACGCTCAACAAACCCAAAAACACCTGAACATTGATTGAATGTTATTGGCAAACAACAAAACAAGTGTCAAAGGACATAGAAGAATGTGAGTCCATTGCAACAGACTATTAGGTTAAGACATGTCTTCCAGCAAATAAAAACAAAAATAAAAAAATATCATCCATTGCAAATGTAGTTTAAGCTTTAATTATTATAAGCTTGCAGATGCAAGAATAAAAGGCACATATATATATATATATATACAAAATTTTCTGACCAAACATAAAAGATCATCCATTGCAAATGTAGTTTAAGCTGTAATTATTATAAACTTGCATGATTAGTAAAAGACATATATATATATCACAAATTTTTTGACCGCTTCCTAACATTTTTGTCCTTAAATAAAAAACCACGTAAAATCAAACTGACACGGATATAGCTAAAAGACTAACTTTGTTGGAAATAAAGTACCCCGGAGCAGATAAAATCCATTCCTTAAGTATCAAAATGGATTCAGAATGGTGATTACTGAAAGTTAGATGGCATATCAATGTGTGTAGCTTTTCAATTAAAACATTGTTAAAAACAATATTACTACGGGGAAAATGAACTACAACCAAAAAACAGAAGGAAAGAAAAACAAACAAAGCACATCAACAAGCAAAGTATCAAAATGGACTTACAAATCTACTAGAATTGTTATTCAGAGATGTTTTTGCATTGCCAGATGATTCTAGTATATACAGCTTGTTTGGAGAATTGCATTTTTAATCTCATCTCCACCACTAACGAGAGAAGCCAAGTACTGCATCGCAACTTTTGCTGTTTCAGTTTTACCAGCACCACTTCCCCCCTGCAAATTGAAATCAAAAAGTTATAGAAGATGCTTTCCACCTTAATAAAAGATCAACTTGCATTCCAAATTATTTTGGAATAAACATGAATTTAGGAAGGTCCATATCATCCAAACTGCAACCAATAAATGCAATTGAACTAACCGTATAATGATAGATTGCTTCATATCAACTGCAACAAATGAATAAAGAAATAAAATCATTAAAGGTCAAGGAAATGACGAACATAGAAGAGTACAAAGTAGGCTTCATATCAACTGCAACAAATGAATAAAGAAATAAAATCATTAAAGGTCAAGGAAATGACGAACATAGAAGAGTACAAAGTAGAATAAATAGCGATTGCTAATAGACCTTTCATCATCTCTTCATAAGCAGCATTAGCTACAACATAAACATGACTACAGAGGGGCATTTTTAAGTTTCTCCCTGTAAGAACTAATGAAGTTTCTTCCATGTATTTGCAAGCTTTGAAGGGATTGACAGCAATCAGGACATGTCCCGCCTTACTCTAAATAACCCAACTCAAATAAAAATAACATCAATAAAATGACAAGTACAAGAAGTAAAAAATCTGAAACAGCGATGATGAAGAAATAAGTATGCAGTGCTTACATTAATTATATTGTTAAGGTATATGTGTTGTAGATTGTGAAGAACTGAGGGCTCATTCAAATAACTAAGCTATATAAGATCCTGAACACCCTCTAGTACATCGGCTTTTGCAGGTAAAAGATCACCTGTGGACACCTCGACAACCTATTGAAAAAACAATTATTATCACCATGTACCTACTAAGGAAGCATAAATTGTATCAATAAAATCCAGAATCAATCTACTGAGCTTACATTTCCAGTTGAGAGTTGTACGGAAACCTCATCACCTGATATAGACTGAATATGCCAGACTCCCACTTTCCAGAAGGCTCTCGACACATATAATCAACCCCAATAACATCTAACTCCACAAAACCAACTAAGATTACAACAACATGTATAAATCACTAATCACACAAAATACACATATAATACGAGTTTAGGGTTACTGCATAAGCTTCTTACAATTCCGATGGGAAGAAGCTGCTGGGGTCGGACGGTGGTGCACGGCCAGGAGGGGAGGCCACCATCAGCACTGAAGGAAGGCGGAGAGAGGGAAGAACGCCAGTTTCCATGGGCGTCAGCTGCAGAAGGTCGACGGAGTGAGAAGCTCGACTTCCTCGACGGACTGGAGAAGGAGTTCCGAGGACGGCTCCTTCAACAGCGGCGGAAGGACATCCGAGGCCGGCAGCGCCCGATTCCGCAACGGAAGGAAGCCCTGCTGTCGCCGGAGGTAAGGTGGTGCCAGGGACAGGTGGTTGCGGGTTTATTGTCCGACCAGCACACAACAGATCGGGACGGCGATGGAGGTGTGACTGTCGTGTGCAGTGCAGCGGTGTCGTCGGCGTGGCTTGTCCTGCTGGTTGCGCCGAAGGGAGCCTCAGATCGGGACGGAGTCGATTGAGAGGAGGGAGAGAACAAGGTGGTCCGGCGCGGCGAGAGAAGGAGGAGACAGAGGGAGGTCCGGCAAGGGCGTTGCAGGAGGTGGCCGGGATTTCCAGCTCTCTCTCGGTCCGGCGTTGAAACGATAGAAGGAAGGAAGGGCTCTCCTTGGGTGGCGACTGAAGAAGCAAATGAAGGGGTAGGGAGTGAAGAAGGTTGCGGCTAGGGTTCCCATTAAACACAAAAAAAAAATAATAATAAAAAATAAAAAATAAAAAGTAAAAAGTAATAGAATAACTCGATCAAAACGTTGGGACTTCCGAATCGGGAAATAATTTCCCGATTTTTCCGACAAAATAAATGGATAAACGTACACGGATCCAAAAATAATAAAATACCCGGAACCTTTCCGCCCCTTTTCCGAAATAAAATAAATATAAGGAAAATATTATGAGGATCGAGTATATACTTAAACTCGAAAAATATACTTTGCGACGTATAAATCGATCTAATAACTAAATTACTAGATTAATTAATAAAAAAGCCGTTAACATACTAATATAACATATACCCGAAACATAAAATTTACGACTTAAAAATACTCATGAAATATACCTAAGATATTAAAATATATCGATAACCGTCGAAAAATACATATCGAAATCGCACCCAATAAACGGGGCGTTACACTACCTCCGATGGATTTGCCGTTTTCGAGTTGTGGATGCGAGACAGAAGTCCGATCGAGTTTGTGGCTTTGCGCACTGGGAAGAAATGAAGAAATCAGAAGCCAGACACCATGGAAGAAACGAAGTCCAAAGTCCCAACTCGGAAGAAGAAGTACGGGTTTCTAGTTTTCTTCTTTTAATTTTTTTAAACTTTAAATAGTTATAACGGTTTATTATATTTTATGCAGTGGGAACCTTAAATTTTAAATATTTTTAAAATTTTTAATTTAATTTATATTATTTTCTTAAAAAATTTTACCGCAATATTTTCGCATGGCGCTGAATAATTTGGTTGTCGGCGACATAAGTCGTCGCCAAGGATCCCTTCTAATAGCCACGGTAATATTAGCTGACGCCAATTACATGACTATTAGCGACGGTTCTATACCACCGACGCCAAAATTGATATTTTTGGCCACGCTGATGTTGTCGTCGCTTTGTCGTCGCCAAATAAAGACCAATGACGACTGCAAGGCTTTGCCGTCGCCAACATGCGTGGCTAATTGAATTATTTTTTGTAGTGATATATATATATATATATATATATATATATATATATATATATATATATATATATTTATATAGAGTTAGGATCAAGTAAGAACCTATGTTACGGTAAGAAATAAGAACGAATTTAAACCACAGGATTAAATATATTCAACGGTTATGATACATTCAAAAAAATAAGAGACAATTAATGTAAGATTGCTTACTTCCTATTAAGATATAAAAATATAACTTTTACCATAAATATCCCGATACGATATCATCGTAGATATAAAAGTAATCTTTAATTAGTCGTGCAATAATCAAAAGATTGTTGGATAACTTTAACTGATGTGTAATTAGTTTAAAAAAGTTTAATCATTAATTAATAAAAAGCAATTTTTATTTTTTACTAAGTCGTGCAACTGTGCAAGTGCAAATATATAAGATTACATATGCAATTGTGCATGTGTATAAACAATAGATGAGTATGCACGTGTATTGATTCATGCACGGGTAGTGATACTATTGATCTAAATTTGATAACATGCACGAGTAATAAGAATGACTATTCATGTATAAGTTAGATATATTTATTATCCGTGCACCGATCAAATTTTGACAACATGCACGAGTAGTGAGATTTATAATACATGCATAGTAGGTACGTGTATTGATCCAATTTTAATAGCATGCACGAGTAGTTATTATGAATATGCACGTATAAGTTATATATATTTATTATCACTCCATCTGTCAATTAGAGCATACAAATTCTCTTTCCATAATAACAAATTGTTTAAATTGTAACTACCATGTGCATGATCCTATAATAAATCAGAATATATCGATTCCTTATTTAGAAGTTGAATCAGAGTCATTCGTGCATTGATCCAACGATCCTTAGTTGTTCTTATTTCTTACGGTAAAACACGTTCTTACCGGATCCTGACCCTATTTATATATATATAAAAGTTATTGCCCCCTCCCCACTAAGGAGACATATTGCTCAAGTGATGGTTAAAGTTGTTGTTCATGAAGACAAAACCAGCTTGCATGGCTCTTCTCGCTTCGTGAGTGCCTTAGGTTGAGTGAGTTATTACTCAACATCGAGTGATCCACCGATTCAAACAAGTACACATAGCTCGAGTGCATCGGCCTCTTACTTTGAGTTTTCCGACTTCCTACCTCGAGTGGTGTAGTTCCACTCGAGGTATCTTGACAAAATGTGTATATGGGCTTCTTACTTCGAGTGGGTTTGTATTCTAAGCTCGAGCTCGATGCTCCACACCAACTTCGTTGTACTTTCTAGCAAACAAATTTTCTTACTTCGAGTTTAGTGTCTTCATAGGTTAAGTGGCTTGGCTTCTTAGCTTGAGTGATGATTTTCACTCTGCCTATGTTGACAATAATTTTGCTCAAAAGTCCCCTTAGTCCGAGTTTTGTCTTTCTCTTAGGTCAAGTGAGGCTTCACTCGAGGTTCCCTACTTGAAATTTCCTTTGCTCCATTGGCTTCTTGTAGACTTTCATGCTTGTCTTCTTTCTTCCTTTACTCCATTGATGATGATGATGATGATGATGATGATGATGATGATGATGATGATGATGATGATGATGATGATGATGATGATGATGATGATGATGATGATGATGATGATGATGATGATGATGATGATGATGATGATGATGATGATGATGATGATGATGATGATGATGATGATGATGATGATGATGATGATGATGATGATGATGATGATGATGATGATGATGATGATGATGATGATGATGATGATGATGATGATGATGATGATGATGATGATGATGATGATGATGATGATGATGATGATGATGATGATGATGATGATGATGATGATGATGATGATGATGATGATGATGATGATGATGATGATGATGATGATGATGATGATGATGATGATGATGATGATGATGATGATGATGATGATGATGATGATGATGATGATGATGATGATGATGATGATGATGATGATGATGATGATGATGATGATGATGATGATGATGATGATGATGATGATGATGATGATGATGATGATGATGATGATGATGATGATGATGATGATGATGATGATGATGATGATGATGATGATGATGATGATGATGATGATGATGATGATGATGATGATGATGATGATGATGATGATGATGATGATGATGATGATGATGATGATGATGATGATGATGATGATGATGATGATGATGATGATGATGATGATGATGATGATGATGATGATGATGATGATGATGATGATGATGATGATGATGATGATGATGATGATGATGATGATGATGATGATGATGATGATGATGATGATGATGATGATGATGATGATGATGATGATGATGATGATGATGATGATGATGATGATGATGATGATGATGATGATGATGATGATGATGATGATGATGATGATGATGATGATGATGATGATGATGATGATGATGATGATGATGATGATGATGATGATGATGATGATGATGATGATGATGATGATGATGATGATGATGATGATGATGATGATGATGATGATGATGATGATGATGATGATGATGATGATGATGATGATGATGATGATGATGATGATGATGATGATGATGATGATGATGATGATGATGATGATGATGATGATGATGATGATGATGATGATGATGATGATGATGATGATGATGATGATGATGATGATGATGATGATGATGATGATGATGATGATGATGATGATGATGATGATGATGATGATGATGATGATGATGATGATGATGATGATGATGATGATGATGATGATGATGATGATGATGATGATGATGATGATGATGATGATGATGATGATGATGATGATGATGATGATGATGATGATGATGATGATGATGATGATGATGATGATGATGATGATGATGATGATGATGATGATGATGATGATGATGATGATGATGATGATGATGATGATGTGATGCTTACTCCTTGGGATGTTGAATATGTTCTTTTTAGCTCCATTTGAGACCTAAAATTCCTATACGCAAAAACACAATGAAGGTGGACATTCTTTGACATTTAAAGCATAAGTTATGATGTAGAAGACTAAACCATGCAAAACAAAGCAAAAACATAAAAACGCATCTATAAAGATAGCATGAAAACATGCTATCACACTACGACTACAAAGCTAACTAATAGGGTAACACAAGCCCAATCCAAAAGGGTAAGCTACATGAGCAAATTAGTCGCCAACTAAATTACCCAAAAGAAGCACTTATAGGGAGGTAACCCTGGTTCACTTTATAAGTACCCTTTACTTTCATTTATCTTGATACATTAAGGACAATGCATGATTTAAGTATGGGACGCCTATATTCTTAATTTTTCAGCCCAAGTTCCTTTCAATCCGCTCGATCGAGCACAATATTTCTTGCATTCACGTTTTATTTTCTATTTGTACCATATTCTTGTCATCTTTCCCGTTCTTTCAACATCAATCATACCGATTCTTCAACTAGATTGGCCCAGTCGATCGCTTTTTGTCAGCATGCATGTAATGTTTTTGGATGTTATTAATTTATGTTCCCATAAAATTTTGATATTATTCTCTAGCTCTATATTTGTTAATTGATGATGCTTGCAAGTATGATAACATATTATCAATTGACAATCAAATTGACATAAAAGAATAACAACATTTATAGATTAATCATGCAAGTTATTGCTTGTGACCATGTTGATTTTGAAGATCAGCCGGGTCGATTTGTTTCTCAATTGTAGTAGACAGGGTCGATCATGTGGCCAACTTTTCAACACTATAGTAAAATTTCACTCTCTGGTGTTTTGGTTGGAACTAGAAGACCCATGGATACCACTTTCAAAGGCTATTAGAATATCTACGACTTTGTAGTTGACATGAAATTTCACAATTGATGGAAAGATGGTCAAAAACTTATATTTCTACAGCCTAGATGTAATTCTTGTTCTGATTCTTTTTTCTCTTGGTTTTCAATCAATTCAGTTTTCATGACAACTTTCTCCATGGAGAACTCTGCCTTGATACAAACAGTCCTTCAATTTAGTTCCAAACGGTGCTCAATAAGGCCTCACACGCTTATGCTTGAAATACAATAAAAATATGTGTAGACATCGAAAATAGCAATTTTGAATGGAATTTACCTTGAGCAATACAAAACTACACTAAATGTATGCAATATAGATGTAAATGCACATGGAAAATAAAGCGCAAATGAATGAGATCATGTACTGGCATCGAGCCCGACGCTTTTGTGGCTTAAACCACTTTTTGAAGATATTTTGTTTTCCATTTATACCATAGGGATAAATGAGGTTAAAACAAAATTTTTAGATTATGTAATAAAGTGTTGATAAAGAATAGATCTTCTTATAGCCTTATTGTAAAACTTGGTATCTAGTATAATGCATGGATAGTGACCAACGATAAACATTCAAGTTTTGAATGTTGTGAAAAAGAGGAATATATATAGATTATGTAATGGAGTGTTGAGAAGGTCGAAAATAGCCTTTTGTGGATGAATTGGTATTGAAGTTGAATTATGGGAATGTGAGAGAGTGTGGAGTATTTGTGTAAGCGAATGCAGGATTGGATTGGATGGCCCATCGGGAAAGCCGACCTTAGTGCCCCCAAAGTTTTTGTTCCTTGTTCAAGAAACCTTATTTCAGGCTTCAAGATTTGCCAAGACCAATCAACAACCTAGCTTGGGAAAGTGGTGATGAAGTTGATGAGCCAAGTCTATAAGAATTGTCGGATTAAATTAAATAAAAGTAAAATGAACAAAAATAATACCAATTATGAGGTATGAATAAAAAATAATACAAATTTTAAAAATTACTAGTTGGTATACAAATTATTTCACGTTAAACCAATTTTAATACGGGGTGAAATTATGACCAATTTTATTACAATAATTTTCCATGACTTTTTTAAATAACACAGATTTACCCCTACATTATATTTTCTTTTAAAAAATCACCCATATTATTTTTTATACCTAATAAATTATATAATAAAGGTAAGTTATCACTTTTTATCGAATATTTTAGGCAATTTATTTAAAATATAACCGTAAGAATGATTGATAAGTTTTAAAACTTTTAAAAAAAAATTGGTTAAAGGATCCATACTTGATGACATTTTCAAAATCTTTTGGTATAAAATATTAATGATTTTTGAATTTTAAAATTTAAACATAAAATGTAGATTTTTTTTCACAAATTTACGTTAAATATATATTAATTTTAAAAATTTCAAATTACACAAAATTTCAAATATGTGATATATTTTTTCATTAATTTTTACCTACAAACATAATTTTTTCTCTCAAACAACCTATAAACAATAATGACACCAAACATGAATTTATTAACCAAAAAAAAATATTTTTATAACTTCTTAATTTTTTTAATGAATAAACTACCTTAAATATTAAAAATAAAGTGAGGACCACCTTGTGTTACCTAATTAGTTAAGTATACAAAATTAATATGAGTAATTTTTGAAAGAAAATAAAATATATGGGTCATTTTGTGTGATGTAACTTATTAAGTATATGGGCAGTTTTTATAATAAAATTTGACGAAATTTTTACCCCGTATCAAAATTAGTTTATGTATCAAATAATAATTTTAAAAATTTGTATTATTTTTAGTCCATACTTTATAATTAGTATTATTTTTTTATTTGAGACTAAATAACTAATGATAGAAAGTGCAACAAATCTGAACAGGTGTAATTTTTTAAAGTTTCTATATATAAAACTTAAGAAATTGAAGGTAGATGCGTTGTGGATGGTCCAAGTATATATGTGTATTGTGTAATGATGTGGTTGGATCCCAAATAGGTGCTTCTGAATTTTAGAGAAGATTTAATTATAACCTAGCTGTTGAATTTATATATGAATTTAGTAGAGTTTAATCGTACAAGTTACTAGTATAATATCCGCACCTTGTGCTCTTATTTTAGTAAATATAATAGATTAAAGTGTGAGATTGATTTATATAAAATGGTATTTGTGTAATGGGTCCCTACCCCCATGTCATGTGATGTCATGTGTTTGTTGGTAGCCTAAATATAAATCAATCTCTTTACCTTTAATAATAAAACCCTCTGCTTCAATATAACACTAGTTAGTTTTCATATTAAATCTTGATGGGATTAAATAATAAGGCTCCCATCCCAACCTACGTCATCATCATCGTCATCTGTTACCAATGATCTTCTCCTCTTGATTTCATTTCATTTCTCTATCAGCAGACATCCATTCATCCTTACTTTCACCACCGAACTCATATACTCCTTTCACATGCTCTACCAAAATCCTTACAATTCTAAAAATCAGAGTTTCTCTTATGAACAGTTCATAGACGAAAAAGCCCTTAGCACATGACTCATCATATGAATAATACGTGTTGCCTCCTGCGGTCCTGCCGCTCGTCTCTTTCACCGATTTTTAACCTTCCTCTGCTTCGACAGCCAGTTCTTTATCGGTGAGATCAGAGCTTTCTGATCTTCCTCTCTTCTTCGTTCTTCTTCTTCCCTGGGACACCGCCTCTCTCTCCATTTTTGTTTTGCGCTTCCCTTCTCTCTTCCTTTGAATCGCCTTGCCTAGGACTTCAGATCAGGGGAGTAACAAATCGATCATGGTGGAGACGAGACGAAGGTACTCTTCCTCTAAGCATCCTCTCAGCTCTCCTCTTCCCAATTGTAAACGTTCCAAGGTAAATTCTTTTTGCCATCTCCTTTTCTGCTTTTTTTAGGGTTCTTCTACGTTTCTAGGGTTTCTTCTTTCATTTTACTTTCGTAATTATGTTTGCTCTCAATTCTAGGCTTCGTCTGAGACCTCTTCTTCGACGGATGACAAGTCCAATTCGGGCCACTAGGCGAGAACCTTTTCTATTTCTTTCTGATAAATTTTGTGGATTGCTTTACTGCCTGAAAACCGATTGTCGTCTGCTTCGGCTTCCATGGTAGAGGCAAGCCGCGTTTGAATTTGAAGTCCGCCTCCAATCTGTACAGACCCTAACCCTGATTCCTTCTGTTCGCGGAATTCTCCGCCCCAAATAGGTCATCGGTCACTTGATTGCTTCTTTACCTCCTCTTGCTCCATTTTATTCAATTTTCTCTTCCAAGCAATTTCTCCGTTATGTTAATCTTGATTTCTTCTAATCTTCATCTTCTCAACTAAATCTTCCGGACCGTTTGGGGCGACTACATTTTCCGGAATCATCAGTGAGCACCACCGCCTTCCGCGTCTTCGAGCTTATACTCGAGAACCGCCACGATTTCAACTCATTTGGTAGCCACAAATCCACTTCTCATATCCACAATGTTACAAAACTCTTTTTTTTTTTTACATAGATTGATTACTGGTTGATTGCAGGAGATCAAATTCTTGAAATTTCTCAGTTTCATGTGGAATCAACTATCATGGGTCATGGAAGGCGTTGTTGTCATGGCCCTTGTCCTGGCCAGTGGTGGCGTAAGTTGAATGAAACATTTTTCTTCATTTTTTGTTTTGTGAATTTTAGTGTATAGATTCATCAAAGTATGATCAATTATCTCATGCTTGTCATTTTTGTGAATTTCAAGGCGAAGGTCCAGACTGGCAGGACGTTGGTGATCAACTAAACCATCAGTTTTATTGAGGCAACTAATTGCAGGAAATGCTGCCCAGGTGCTTATGGGTCGCTTAGCTCTCAAGACAAGGGTCTGTTTTTTTTGTTTGGTACCATGTTTCTTATGTCATTGAACTCTAATTTGAGCAGGTTTATATATGGAGTATTCAATTCCTAGATTGTAGAGATGCTTCTTGCACTAAAAATGCATGATAATTTAGAAGAAAAAATGCATTACTTTTTTTATTTTTATTTTCGTATCTTATCATGATTAATTGAAGCAATTATCTGTTATTAGTAAATTCTGATTTTTTTATCTCATCTTTCTCACTGCATTTTATAATTTGTTTTTCAAATTGAGCCGCTTGAGTTGTGTCATAGTAGTAAGTTGTGATTATATTATTTATAATGCACATAGATAAGATTATAGTGAAAGTTGCTTGGGAGATTTCTCACGTCGCCCGGTTCTACCATTCGTTGCTTCTCCTCATCAACTGCGAGTCTGCGACTTGTGAAGAACACGGACTTCTCCTCTCCAGGTATCCTGTTTCAATTTCTTGTCCAGGTATCTCTCCTTTCGATTCATGTATGTGGTAGTTTGCATTTTCTTTGAGCTTGATTCCTCTTTCAACATCTTTCTTTGTGTCTATAACAACTATGAGTTATACTTGTAGGGTTTGAATCGAGTAAAACCGGCTATTGTTTGATGAAGCGGCCGCAACCGTTGAACTCGCTTCCCTTTCTTTCTTTGAATCCCCTGGAGCAGGTACAAATTATTGTTTCTTCATTTTGTTTGTTCATCTCCCTTACGTTTTGTATCTGGACATACAAGGGTTCTATCAAAGCTTGGGCATGAAAGTTGAGCAGGAAGTTCCTTTGCAGGAAGCTCTCGACAAAACCATGAAAGGAGAAAGCTTGATAAGGCAAATTTTTGGTTAATAATCTGAAGTCGAACCATGTATGTATCTTACTTATGTCTCCGTAATTGCTACGCCTTCTCTCTCTATTTTCTGGATTTAATGCTTCAGCTTAGGGGAAGCTTCAAGCATAAGCTCGAAGAAAATTCAGTCGAGAATTACTGAAAGCTCGATCTTCCTCACTCAGAAGTCAAGAACTGTGATCTTGTTTATTGAGGATTTTGCACCAGTTTGAGCTAACTTATCATTTCATACATTGAACTGTTGTACTTTATTCAAAATTCATGAAAAAGTTAATATCTAATCATGCATTGAATAGCTCTTGAAGGCTGATTTACATTTGTGTATTAAAAAAGGTTATCTTATTTGCGCCCATTAGTTGTCCCATCAACTACAAATTTTTTTTATTTTTATTTTTTTACTTTTTTCTTTTTAACCACAACTTTCTAGTATTTATATTTAGGGTACCTATTTTATAATAAGTTACATTTATATCTTTGTTTAAAACTTTAAGTCGTATTTTTGTAATTTTGTGTGATCCTGTAATTTGGTATCAGAGCTAAATTAAGTAAACTTAAAAAATTAAAAAATTAAAAAAATTAAAAATTAAAAAATTAAGCAAAACTGGAGGTTTCTGAAAATTGTCCACGTAAATTAGCACCACGTGCAAAACATTTAAACGCTGGACAAGGTCATCACGAAGCTATTTTAAATACTATAATCGACGATATTGCAGATTTAAAAGTAACCCTTACAAAATATAGGGAAGAAATATATGTTACCTTATTATCTATCAGAGAAGAAAATAAAAAATTAGTTCTTGAAATTACCAACGAAATTAGACATCTTGGTGCAACACCTTTCATAAACCCTCCAACAAAAAAGTCAGTCGGTTTTTCTTATAAGTATCCTTTTCAAAACGAAAATTCCCAAAAAAATTTTTCAGCACCAAGTTTAATTAAAAAACCCGAAACGAAAGAAGAACAAGAAGAAAAGTTAGATAATCAAGGAGACTCTTGATATGTCTGAAGAAATGAGTTCTTTGAGTAGTGACGAATCTGGTTACTACACTGATGAAGAAGAAATGTATCAACAAATGGGATTAATCAAACTTAAAGACCTAGAAACTATTCCCTTAAGTGAAGTTAAACGAAAACTAGATAAAAAGATGGGAAAAAGAGTTGTGGATGTTAATGAAGTTGAAGAAGAAATAGTTCCAGAACAAGAAGTTAACAAGGCCACTAGATCTTATTATCGAGAATATGAACAAGGGTCAACGAGTCAACAAATAGTTAATCTAAAACCCAAAGAATTTTTAGAAAAAGCATCTAAATTTGGAGTTAATTAGGATTATGCCAAACCATAGACCTAACAAAAGAGAACTTTTGCTTGAACCCATCAGTGAAACCGGATATAAGCTTAATCTAGATGGAGTAAGAAACCGAGAAGATGTGCTAGACTTTTGGAATAAAAGTATGATGAGTGTCTTAAACATGAACGCTGAATGGAGATCTGCAAATTTCCTAAATTATATCGAACATAGTTTGTATGGAATTGTGGCAGATTGGTACGAATCAATCGATGAAGAAATTAAAGAAACCTTAAGAGCAATAGAACCACCAGATGTTATGTTTAGGCAATTCTGCAAAGCCTTAGAATTTGAGTTTATTGGAGACAGAGATGATAAAGATAAAAAATTAATCGAATGACAAAGAAAATTAAACACTCTTGAAATCTGTAATATGAGATATTTGGAAAACTATCTTTCAGAATTTGAGTACTATTACTATAAGGTCGGAGAAAATGGGATAAACCTTCAAATGTTATTCGATAAACTTCCTAAGCCTATAAATGAAGAAATTAGTGAAGGGTACCAAGAATGGATAGAAAAATTCAATTCAAGAGATACCCTAGGAAATAGACTAAGGTTCATTAGAAAATGGGTAGAGAAAAAATGTCGAGAAGTTAAGGGAACTCAACATATGAAAAGACAATTTCTAAATTGTTGGGATCTTCCTGGAGAATGGGGATGTAACCGAAGAGATAATCAGAAAAATGGTTATGGAAGAAAATATTATAGGAAGAAAAGCTTTAATAAACAAAGAGGGGAAAAATATCAGAAAAAATATTATCGAAAACCCTTTGTTAAGAAAAGAAGATTCTTTAGGAAAGCCTCTTACTGCCCCGAGAAGAAAAAGAGTTGCAAATGTTGGGCATGCGGGAAAATAGGTCATTATGCTAATGAATGTAAAAATAGAAAGAATAATAAACTTGCTGAAGTTTTAGGGAGCTTAGATTATATTGAAATAACAGAAGAAGAAGCTCTTGACTTAGCCTTAAATAATAATAAAGGAATTGTAGAAGTATTAGAGGAAGAAGAAGAATCTGAAAATTCAGATTATGAGGAAGTATGTGAAATGATGCAAGGAGAGGATAGTGAAGCTCAAAGAAAAATGGAAGAAATTCTTCAGAAGAAACAACTACTCTAGCCCAATTACAAGAAGCTGATACTTCCATCGACGAAGAATAATTGGAAAAAAAGCATAGATCAGGGGTTGAATTCCCGATCATTGCAAAAGAACAGTTCTTTAAAAGAACGTTCATTCCAATATTCTCCAAATTCGTATGTGAAGAGATGGCTGGAGATATCGTAGTAAAAAATAATGAAAATCAAGCTACTGAGATAAATTTGATTAACTGGAAAAATATCCAAAAATACAATATAGACAAAAAATATAAGTACATTTATGTTTGTGCAATTCAGGTCATCATTACTCCATTACAAGACTTTGGTAAGAATGTGCATTGCATTAATTTTGTCTGTGACACTAGGCACAAGAAATTTAGTGATCAAACGATCAGTGGAGTAATATGCAATCTAAGTCAAGGACCAATATCATGGGTATGTAGACCAAATTATTATGTAAGTTTAGAAGATCAGTTTGCGCATAAATTCCTGGCATTAAAATTGCTAACTAAAGGAATTAGTATGCACAAAGGGACTTGTCCTTTACAACTGAAATGGAAGGTCATTTACAAACTAGAAAATACTACAAATTCACCTGCTAGAACTCAGATGGTAGAAGCTGATAAATATGAAGTAGTTGGACCAGGACAAAAAGTTGTACCAGTCAAAGTAAGGCCTGACCAAATAAGTTTAAAGACAGTGTGGATAAATGCCTTCGAAAATCCTTCTAGTCCCAACCAAGGAAGAATTTTAACCGTTGATGAAGAAGGGAGAATACACACGAATTCTCATCCACCTCCAATAAATAGAAGTCTTTCCAGGAGTCAAAGTTATAGGGTTAATCCTCATTTTAACTTGCCTCCACAAAATCAAGTAAGTAGAAATCCTAGAGAAGAACCTTCCTTTAAAGTAGATGATGAAATTGTTAGCCTATTAGCAGCCCTAAACAGAAAATTAGAAGTCAATAACTTGGGAAAAAATATTAGGGAACCTGCTAGACATAGTATAGATCTAAGAAACATTGGATCTAGCTATAGACCACATCTGGAAGGTCCAGGACCTAGCAATCTAATAAATACATCACAAACACAAGGAGAAGCCTCAAGTTCTAAAAAATTAATAGGCTATAAAACAAAAACAATTAGTCAACCTGTGTTTGAAGATGATGAAGAACTTAATTTGCAAATTAAAGTATGCTTAAGGATTACTAATCCAAACAGCATTTACATTCCTATCACCATATGCATCGAAGGTTTTAATAATTATGATTTATGTGCATTTGTTGATAGCGGTTGTTCTGTTTGCTTTGGAAAGAAAAATTTATTTCCTGCATTCATGTGGAAAACTGCATCTAAACCAATTCAGGTTAGGATAGCTGATAATAGCATCATGACACATTCTGAGGTCATTCAGGATTTACCCATCATGATAGGAGGTTATCCATGCATAATTCCTATACTTTGGGCTACCGAGCAAACATCACATGACATGATAATAGGAAATAACTTCCCAAGATTATATTCTCCATGCACACAAAGTGTAGGTGAAATGATATTCACTATAAATGGGGAAAAAGCTTTGGTAAAAAAGATGAAATAAGCATACACTCATCAAACTATTGAGTTCACGCGCAGTAAGCGTGGTGAGGAATATATTGTTCCTACTCAAAAAGAATTTGCACTTGCTATTAATGAAGTAACTCTTAAAGAACAAATAATAGATCAACAAAAAGAGTTGTGCAAAAAATTATATTCTGAAAACCCATTGAAATTCTAGGATAAGGATAAATCATTTGCTACAATAGAGTTAAAAGAACCTAAATTGGTTATTAGAGTTAAGCAGATGGTTTACACTTATAAAGATCAACAAGAGTTCAAGGAACAGATAGATGAGTTACTGAAAAAGAATCTAATTAGAGAAAGTAAGAGTCCTCAGTCTAGTCCTGCATTTATGGTTAGAAACATGCTGAAGAAAAAAGAGGTAAAGCTAGAATGGTGATTAACTATAAAAAGCTAAACGATAATACTGTCTTTGATGGCTATTATATCCCTAATAAAACAGTCTTATTTAATAGAATCCAAGGAGCCACTTGGTTCTCTAAAATGGACTGCAAAAGTGGATATTGGTAAGTTAAGATGGATAAAGATAGTATTCCGTTAACAGCTTTTAGTGCACCACAAGGACATTACGAATGGTTAGTTATGCCATTTGGATTAAAAAATGCACCTCAGGTATTTCAAAGAAGAATGGATAAGATATTTGAAAACTTGAAACATTGTTGTCTAGTTTACATTGATGATATCTTAATCTTCTCAAAAACCATAGAACAACATATGCATGATCTTAAAGCTGTAACACAAAAATGCATAAATCATGGCATCATCTTAGGACAGAAGAAATGCATCTATGCAGAACAAGAAATAGAGTTTCTTGGGTTAAAAATAAAAGCTAGAGAAATAGTATTGCAAGAGCATGTCCTAGAAAAGATAGAAAAATTTCCAGATAAAATAGAAGATAGAAAGCAATTAGAAAGGTTTCTAGGATGTCTCACGTATGCATCAGATTTTATTAAGGATTTAGCTAAGCTTAGAAAGCCTTTACAAGTTAAGCTGAAAAAGGAACAAACTTGGACTTGGACCAATCTGGATACTCAGATAGTTCAAGATCTTAAGAAACGTTGTATGAAGTTACCAGTCTTAACTTTACCAAATGTGGATGATGATCTAGTACTGGAAACTGATGCAAGCAACTACCATTGGGGAGCTATCTTAAAAATCAAAAAAGATAATAAGCTTTGCAGGTATAGTAGTGGAAGTTTCAATAAAGCTGAATGCAATTACACTACTATGGAGAAAGAAATACTTGCTATCCTAAAAGGGATAGATAAATTTATAGTTTTTTTTTCTCCAAAACATTTCACTATCAAAACTTATTGTAAAGGAATATTAGGCTTTGTTCGAAATAATTTGAGTAACATGAAAGCGCAAGGGAGGCTCCTGCATTGGCAACTCACACTAAATCAATATTCCTTTGATGTTGAACATGTGCAGGGATCAAAAAACTCTCTAGCAGATAGCCTAACTCGAGAGCTTGCGTACGAGCATTCCCAAGAAATCGATGGCATCTTCCAGCAAACCAAAACTGAAAAAATCAATAGGAAAACTATATCACTCCTCAATGATAACGGAAGAGAAAGAAGAGTTGGACGAGATGGTGCAGTCTGCCCTCTACATGCAAGTAGAGGAGGTAGACAAACAAAAATATAAAGAAGAAACCGAATATCATCTAAGATGGGTAACACCTCTTAGTTACTACTATGTTAATCTTTTGCAAAAATTTTCAGAAAAAAGATCAAGAAATGGTTTAATCCTATCCTGCGACAGAATGACTCGAAGAATTCTGGAGTTGGAGTTAGTTCAGTTTATGTTTTGCCTTCCTTTTGATGTCCAAGAGAAGATGAAAGGCTACTGGAAGTACAAAGAGTTTCCTAATTGGTATTCATATGTGATGAGTGGAATAAAGTGTCCATATTATGATATCTATCATGAATAGAGTCCCTTGGTGAACCGATTCAACAAATCTGGATTGAAGGCAGTGAGTTTACCAGCAAACCCATTTGAAGATTGTGACCTTTTATATGCATGGGATTATGGAATGTGTCAAGGGCTATTCGGAGGTCTTCCAACACCATGGAGTCCAATCAGGAAGCATTTCACGAAGTTTCAAAGTTATGTATTTAACAGGGTCAAGAAGTGGGAAGGAGCTGAGAAACTATTGTATTATATTCATCCAGCAAATATGGAGGTTGAAGCAGGAAGATCTAGAGCACCACATTATTTGATCATATTTCAAACAATAACAGATCAGTTCTCCCAAGATCCAATTACAGTAAACCAACCCAGCATCCAGAATCATATTCAAGCTAGGGCAAATGGATTTTTCTACATTTATGAGTATATCAAGCAACATCAGAAAGACAAGAACAGTATTATCTTCAAGGTTGGATTTACTACGGTCGTAATCCCTGAAATCTTAAGACCATACTTCTTAGAAGCAATCGAGTTCTCAGATTCAATTTCAGACTATATAAGGGACTTAGAATTGGGAAAATTTATGTCTTCAAAGTGCCAAGATTTTTTCTATGACACCCTCTTAAGTTGGGATGATGAATACGCAAAAAATATTTATGAAGCCCTTAATGAGGATGTTGATGAAGATTATGAAGATAATATCGGAGAAGAGGGGATGTACAACATCAATCATTGCATGGATTAGTCAGAAACATCATCATCACAAGCCTGAAGGAATCTCGTGAGTGCTGTGTCAGAGTCTATCTCTTTCTTTTAACTTTTTCTTTTGCTTTTTGAATTATTGAACGTTGGCATTGTTGGCCATGTGAAGAGAGTCAATAATGTCGGGGATAAAATGGTAATAGAGCAAGGGCATCCAATGTCTCTCCAGCTCTATAAATAGACCCCTTGTGAGTCATTGTAAGGCATCGAAAGCCATAGAGTCTAAGAGTGAGAAACACCAAAAACTAGAAAGAGAAAGAGCAATCGATTTTGAGCTTACAGAGTAGTGGATCCTCCTCTCTCTAAGATCAAAACACTTCGATGGATCTTTCTAGCTTGAAATGTTTGAAGTGAGTTGAGTCTTTTCAGTGTGTTTGAGTGCTTGTAATCCTCTTTCAAATTCAATAAAAGTTTGTTTTTAAGTAAGTGAAAGCTACTTAATTGAAAGCTATGTTTTGAATAATCTATTTTCTTGATTACATTCCCTTCATCCTCATAAAAGAGAGATTTGAGTGAGAGACTACGGTCTGGGGTAGGAAACGAAATAGATCTGTGATGTACTTGGGCTAAGGTAGTCTTGGTTGAGGATTAGCCATCCCTAGAAAGCCGGAAGCTACAAGAACGCCGGTGGTCCAGTGATACTACGTCCAGGTATCGGTCAAAACTCTCTCATTAAAATTTCTTAATTACGGAGCATGGTGGGCATGTGATCATATAAAATTTATTATTCATAATATAGTTAGTAGATTATGGTAGCAAGTACCACGTAAAGTCCATATATTCAATCTAGAGTGTTTGTTTGTTTGAAAGCTTGCAATATATAAAGTGGAGGTTGAAAACTATAATTTGGCAAAAAGTAGGGATAGAAGCTGAAATTGAAAAACTAGTAATAATTGCCCAATCATTGCCTATTAAGGGGTGCGAATAGTAAAATCCTAAAAAAATTAAATTCATTATACAAGCATAGTTAGTCATTGCTCTGACTCTTATTATGCCTTTGTTTTGAGATTTTACTTTTTTACAAAATATTAGTTTGGATTGGCCATATGCAGTGGTAAGGGATGTTAGATATTATGTCAATCAATTATGTCACCTGTTGAAGAACCATATCTTGAATCACGCTGTTCGTTTTTGCAGATATGTCATCACATACATGGGAGAAGCTAGCCAAAAGGACGCATGAGAAAGCGTGTTAGTTATAAAGATTATAAATGGTGTCCAGTTAGTAAAAATTACAACCTCGAGTTTTTCACCAACATTTCTCAAGTTCTTCCCTTCATGCTTTTCTTCCCCTCTATGAACAAAGGGCTTTGTAGGAAAATATGTACGAATTCTAAAATATATCTATGGCATTATAACCGCAGATACTTGCGCGAGCGGCTCTACCTAGTATAGTCAAAATATTGAAGGCTTTTTAAGATAAAACCAATAATTTGTGGATAAAAACACATATAAATCTATAATTTATGTATAAAACAACCCAGAAACATAAAGTTGGAATACTTTAACTCTAGCCTATTGAGAACTTAGCCAACACTATAAAAATATCAATAAAAAATGTTTAAAAATATGCATAACAATTGTTAGATATGCAAAAAAAAAAATTTTTTGAAGAAATTGTAATGCTCATAAGTCTTTGTGTTTGTAGACGGCGTTTACAGTATAATGCCAATTAGTGAGAATGATGCTATGCAAATGAGAGAAAAAGTATCGGATATGTTGCTCCGGTGTTACAAAAAGTTAAGAATCGACCGATTCATCGACCAACTTCCGTAGAACCAACCGTTCTGATTGTCGAGAAGTTTAATGTAGTGAAGAAATACAGAAATATTGTGGATGAACGGAGAGTTGATGAGTACAAGAAGATGAAAACAATGGACGAAGCCCATACAAGATGGAGACATAAGTGCTATGATGATATTCAAAGTCGAGGGCATCGCGATTCAAAGTGGTACAAGGAGTAGATTTCAAAGCCTTGAAATCAATTTCAAGGCTTTGAAACTGGATGTGAAGGCCTTAACATGCGCTTTAAATTTTTTTTTTTTTACTTTCAAGGCCTTGAAACGCGTTTGTGGGCTGGTTTTTTAAACCTTGTTTTAATAAACTTGGTTTGTAATATTTAACTGTCGTACTATTGCCGTACTTTAATTATTTTTCTCCTTGTTGAAAGACAAAGGAGGAGAAATTATGCGATCTGACATTATTGCATTCTGCATTTTATTTTCGAAATATTTATAAAGATAATTGGATGAAATGCACCCAATGATTAATTTTGTTTAGTAAATAACTTAGGCCTATAATTTTTTTTAAGTAAATAGCCCTATTATACAAATAATGGCAAATTTACCCTTATTTATTATAATAAATTTTATCCTAATTTAGATGTTTCTCTTATAACTAGTTGATTGTCCCTCCCTCCCACCCTAATACCAACTGGACAAGTTGGATTTCACTATTTATCTTCTTTTGAAAATTATAAATTATACGTTAATTATGATACTTGAACTTTCGTTTGTACACTAATTTTCTTGTACAAAAATTATTGTAACTAATTTTCTTGTACAAAAATTATTTTAACTAATTTTCTTTAACCACGGTTCAAGCGTTTCATCTAAAACACAAACCCATTCATCCCAGAGAAAAATTGATGATACATGATATACATGAAGAGTATAAGCATGTAACATGCTAATTTTATCAATTCTTGTAAAATTTATATTGAAACAATTTGGTTTACTAGGCTTTTCCTAGTTTTGTGTTTAGTAAATGTGCCCCTTGAAAGAAGAGTGTGTAGAGTTTGAGAATAAATACAAAAGGTTGGGGTATATTTACTTAATTGAAACATTAAAAAGCATAGTTACTACTATAGTTTTTCAAAAAGGCATACTTACCAAAATTGCCCAATTTTATTGTACACGATTAATTGTTAATTGATTACGTTGATCAAAATTGGTAACTCCCTCAAAATACACCTTCTTCAATTAGGGATTGTGGGTTAATTAAAAAACAATAATCAATTAGCAATCTTTTAGATTCTTGTATAAGGGTAAATTAGTCTTAAAATTTTAAAAGATGTCATATTCTAACAAAATTATTGAGGTTCACAATTACTAAACAAAATTAGTGAACTAAGGCTACATAGCAAATTCACTCATATTTATATGCATGCATATATCTAACATTAAATGCAGGTACAATATTTATTTTGTCTTCCATCAAGGGGGAGATTGATAACTCCACCTTTGATATAAATTGTTTATTTACATAATTGAAGACTTAACATATATATGCAGTTTTATAAACTAACAAATATCGATTATATTTCTAGATTGATTGTCTTGGTTTGTTTGTTAAAATGTGTGTAGGTCTTAGATAGCATTACAAGGGAAGATCTAGGCTAAGAGAACTATTACAAAACACGGAAGTCTACCACCAAAGGAGAAGATCTAGGAAAAGATTTTCAACAGCCAACAAACCAAACAAGAAGATCTCGAAAAAGATTTGAAGAGAAGATCTCGGTTGACGAATGAAAGAGAAGATCTAGTGAGAAGATTTCGGTCAAAGCCTTCAAAGGAATAAGAAGATCTCCAACGGCTATAAAAGTTTGTTGAAGAGAAGATCTCAGATTTGAAGATCTCCAACAACTTTCAAGTGAACGTTGAAGAGAAGATCTTGGACTTGAAGATCTTATTTGTAACGGCTACTTCTCAAACTTCGTGAGAAGATCTTGCTCAAACAAACATCGGATTCTATGGAGGAAAGAAGACTTTACAACGGCTAGAAGAAGATCTTCATAGAAGACTATAAATGAAGACATCGATTGAAGATAAAGACAGAGCTTACAGGTGAAATTAATCAAGCCTTCCAAGCGATCATACAAGAACATCTTCATCGATCCAAAAGTTTATATTCCTCTTATGCTTACATTAGTTTATTCGTTAGAGTGAGATAAACACAAGAGCTCCATTGGCATATCATTATAGTGTTATACTCGAGTGTGTTACTTTGCGAATTAACTAGACTATTATTGCTAGAATAGAGTTGACTAGATCATAGCATTGAAGCTACATTGAAAGAAGAAGAGATGTTCTTCTAGGTTGTATCTAGGACTCACAACAGGAAAATAATAGATAGTTGGAATCCTAGGGTCGGAAGTGAACGAAGTGTGAACAACTAAGGGAGAGAACAAACTTAAGTTCTTCGAGAAGAAGCGTAAACAACTAAAGAGGTAAATCGAGAGGGAGATGAGTACGTTCTAGCAAGGTTAAGGTGGTGTTCCATTAAGATGCAAAGCTTTCCTTAGACGTTTCTAAGCATTGGAGTTAAGATGAGAGAAGTGAACGAAACATGTGAGAAAGATTTAAGATACCGTAAGTTAAACTTACGAGGTACCAATAAGTGAAGTGTCAACATTACTAGAGTTATGAGAAGAAGGGCATGATGGAGATTAAGGTGGACTTGACCGGTTTCTATTATGATGATAAGGCTAAGAAACGCCAAGAAGGAGGAATTGAGTATAAGTGATGATCTTAAGAAGATGAAAGACAAAACGAGGAGCTTTGATCGAGAGACTTAAGATACCAACCAAGAGGAAAGCGAGTGGATGCTAGCTAGGGCTATAATATTTGGGAAGGTGCACTTGAAGGACATCAAGGAAGAATGGTTAAGCCTATGGAAGGGGGTTATAAGAAACAACAAGGCCAAGAAGAGTATAGTTACCTTATGGAAGAGGAAGAAAGCATGGTACGAGGAAAGAACTAATGGAGATTAAGGTAGAGTACCCCGAGAAGGGTAGCCTTCATAAGAGAGGTAACATGGAAAGTGTAGTAGAATGGTAAGGTCAACTATAAGTTGACCAGTGACAACTGAGAACGCAGATGTGCGGGTTGTCTATTGGTTTGTGTAGAGGGGATGAGTAAACAAGACTATGTGCATATAGAGGGTCGACAACAAGATCTTAAAGTATTCACGGTGGATCAATGTCAATGGTAAGGAAGTACGTCAACGGAAGTGCATTTGTCTTAAATCAAATAAGGTGGAATGAGTTCGAGCAAGTAGTTGTTACAAACCCCCTAGGGAAGGTTGAAGATGACCCTTTACGACCTTCTTAGGTCATGGGAACGTCATATGGGAGATCAACCTGGATTAGAAGTTTTATGGTTTGGTCATGGTAAAGGCAACTCGTAGATCAAGAGGAAGGTGATATTTTCATTGTTTGTGGTGCGTAGACGGGAGTATAATAAGAGGATGCACAATATGTTCATTCTAATGAAATGGAGGGTATGTTTACGCGAGCAAAAGATGAGAGTGAGGCATCAAACTCACACGGAAGAGACATGGTGGCTATGGCGTGAAAGGGAGGACCTATATTAGGTCAACGCTTCAAGCTTGGAATTACGATGTTAGTGATTGGTGGAGTAATGAGTGGATATTTTTGTGATTATGGTTGGGAATTTTGCCTGAAGGCATACAAATACGGTTGTGAAGCGGTGCATGGATACCAAGAGGTACATTAGGTGGCCAACGAGAGTAAGAGAAGACCAAAGTTTTGAAGTTTGTTGTCGATATGAGGTGTACAAGAAGTACATGAAAGATTGAGGTTGGAGCCTATACGGTCGGTTGACGTTACATAAGAAAATGAAGTATAAATTTCTACACCTACTTGAAGAAAGGATGTTTATGGTGAAAGCTGATGTAGAATACGAGGAGTTTCTCCCATATGCTGGGATGTCAGAAGAAGCGAAGAAGATTGTATCGATTTGTTATATGACATGCTTGAGTCTTGTGGTTGAGACCTTTGTGATTGAACATATGCCCGAGATCAAAAGAGGTTGCTATCACCATTCCTTTGAAGTGAGAAGAGGGATTAAGCTGAAGTATTGCTTAACCGAGGCTTCAAGAGTCAGAAATTTTGAGCAAGTCTCTCGAGTTCTGTAGATGAAGGATGTTTGAAAGACAACGGTGAACATAGTAGCTACAGAAGGAGCAATACACGGATTGAAGGACGTCACCCCAACATATCGGAGTGGACCACTTGTCAAGTGTTAAGACCAGGTTGTGTCGGTCATTGCGAGATGAGATGGGTAGAGAAAAGATGGAACCCGAGATAGAACGGATTCGAATGCGGCAGTAGGTGAGTTTTACCATTAAGCTTGATTTGGAGTTGTTATTGAAAGTATATCTTGAATTCTTGATGTGAAGTGCACGTTAGAATATATCTGGAACTCTTGATTTGAAGTTCATTTTGGATATATCTTGAATTCTTGATATGAAGTTGTTATGGAGAACACTAGGTTGTGAAAAAGGGAGACGGTTATCACCGTGTGTACATCGATTACCATGTGCTGAACCAGATAACAATGAAGAACAAGTATCCCTAACCACGGATAGATGATCTACTCGACCGGTTGCAAGGGTCAGTAATCTCTTCTAAAATTGATTTAGGGTCTGATTGTCACCAAATGAGAATTCGAGTTTGTGATATTGCAAATAAGGCATTCCGGACGAACTATGGTCACTACGAGTTGTAGAGATTACAAATGGGCTTATCAATGCCTGACTAAGATATTTTAGTCTACCCTCGAAGAAGAGAAGTTATATGACAAGATGTCTCAGGATGGTAACCCCCGAAGGATGTGAAAGAAGTTAAAAGCTTTCTTGGATGAGTTGGTCATTACCGGATTTGTGGAAAGATTTTCCAAGTAACATCAACTATGGCTAACCTACTCTAGATGACAATGGAGTTGTTGAGAGTGAAGAGGAGATTCATCGGTGCAACTGTTTTTACATTGCCTCGAGGTATGATGGGTTTGACTTGTACGAGTTATTCTTCAAGACAAGGTCTTGATCGAGTATTGCGGAGTAATGTAAAAGTAATAGCATACATGTCTGGTTAATAGAAGTAGTAATGGGTAAAGTACTTTTGTCATTACTTGGAACTTGCAACAAGAATTGAGGAAACTCAACATCAAGTTTGGTTTGACAAGATCCAAAGCCAACGGTGTAATTGGAAATCCGATCTTCTTTCTTAGAGACAATAAAAGAGAAACATAATGGAAATTGAGAAAAACCCGAAAAAGGAAATTGAGTTCCGATATATCGGATCTTTTTAAGATATTGGCGCAAGTTTGGAAAGTGGGTTACCGGTGGGCGTGACCGCCGAGCGTAGAGGGTCTTCACCCGGAGTTTCATGTGTATCAATCGAGAGAGTGCATACATGACTCGAGTCATGTTGGCAGTCATGATGATGGAGTGGCGGACCAGGAACCAATGAGTCTAACTAGAAGACGGAGGATAGTATCTTTGCTTGAGTTTTACGTTGAACTAGTAGCATCGATAGGATTGACGGGTCAGACCTAGTTCTTTCCTTGGTTGAGTCATATGCATCTGTGATGTTTTGTGTGTTTCCTATGTGTATATCTTGCGAGTCTAGGCGAGTAGACTTTGGATTAGAAGGGCCATAGTTACCACGTTATAGTGTTCCGAGAGAATATCGAGACACGTTTGTTGGAGAGTTCGGCGTGTAGCAAGTTTCGGGACGAAACTTTTCTTTAGGAGGACCTGATGTAACGCCCCGTTTATTCGGGTGCGTTCCGACTTTGCGTTCCTCCCATCCCTCGATTCGCTATAGCTCGAGTTCTTATTTAAAGTATATTTTTTATAGTTTTAATAATATTTTTGTTCCGGATATTATATTATTTTGGGATACATGTATGTATTCCCGTATTTTAGTAATTTAATTTTGTCGGAAATCGGGATTTACCGATCCGGGAAATCCCGTTCCGAATGTTGATCGAGTTGGTTATTTTAAAAAGCCCTCTTTAGTCTTTTATTTAATTTTTTTTCTCTCTCCACTCTCTCTCTTTCTTCTTTCCCTTGCGTCGCTTCTTGTGTGTGCCGTTGCAGTAGAGGAGGGCCAGAGGCCGACCTCTCCTCAGCCGACCCCTCGACCCCCCCTTAGCCCTAGCCTACAGCCTAGCTGCGCCCGACCCCTCGACCTCCCTCCCTGTGCTGACTACCCCTAGCAACAACCTCACACTTTCCCTCACCTTTCTCATTCTGCACAGCCTCGCCAGAACCGCAGGAGACAGTTGCATCTCTCCCTTCTTTCAACTCACCTCTGCTCCTCCATTCTCTTCCCTTTCTAGGTCACCGCCGTCCGCAACGCCTCCAAGAGGGCCGCCGGGAAGAGCAGACGCCGCCTCGCCCCGTCTCGAGCCGCCTGGGTTGCCGGATCGGTGAGTGACCGCATCTATCTCTCCCTCCTTCCTCTTTTCCTCTCCTTCTCTGCATAACTCGGCCGCCCCTAGTTTTGTGTAGTGCAGGCCGATGTCGGAGACGTCGCTCACCGCCGCCGGAGCCACCACCGGAACACCGGTGTTCTTTTCCTCACTTCCCGCCTGGGCAGCCGCCGGGAGCAGCCCTATCCCTTTCTTCTGCGTGTTACTGTAGGGTGAAGAAGGGTTTTGAAAATATTGTAAATATGCCCCTCTATTTACATCTTATTCCTGTTGTGACCCCATTTTTATAGATAATTACAATTTGTGCCCATTTTGTGTGTAATTGCAGTTTTGACCCAATAACTTTGGAAGGGAACAATTATACTCTGCAGCAAATTATTAAAATTATTAAACCCTTAATTTTGTTGAGATTTGTGACCCAACAACTTTACAATTTAATTTGGTGTCTTTAATGGTTTAAATCCGATGGTTGGATAATTTGATATTCGGTTTTTCAATCAACTTTCCATTTGGGATATTTTGCCCGGAATTGGTTTTAACAAGTTAACCTCGGTTTTGAAAAACGGAGTTTTCATTGGAAAATCTTTATGCGCTAAACTCTCCTTCCAAAATTAGTGTTTAAGCTAATTTTGCTTAGTTTTGTCCTTAGGTCCGGAAGCGCCCTATAAAGGCCATCGACCTCGTTCTTGACTCCGTAGACCGTGCTTCACCTTGAATCTCGTGTGAGTACTTCTCCTTCGTCAGCTCGGTAATGGTAGTATAACATGTTAGATGAACTTAACATAACGTAGAGCAAATGCCATGTAGTGGCCATGAACCATAGGTATTAGTGATTGGATATGGACTTGTTGAATTACCTTCTTTACGATCTTAGGATGATCCTCGAGATTATAGATTGGATCTAGCATAACTTAGAGTTAATGCCAAGTAGTGGTTATGGACCTTAGGTGAGTTTTGTGGATTGTGAAATGTTGTAAGGCTTGAGGATTTAATATTATCTTGCGAGGTTGTTTATGCCTTTAAGTTGTATGTTGAGCTTGTGAGAATTTAAGGGTTGAGGTTGTGGACTAGGACGAGAGTATCCTAGCATGTGTAGTGATGGTTATGACCTTGTGAGATCGTGAGGATTAGGAGTTGTTATCCTATCATGGTTATGGTTTATGATCTTGCGAGATCATTGGGACTAGAAGTCTAAGGACTTCTAGTATGTGAGAGAGATGTTGATCGTGTGCCTTTTTACAGGCGTTGAGTGTCTTCCTGCGGGAAGTTGAGAGCGGGATATAGCGGGATTATCTTTGGGACGAGGTAAGTCTCCGGACTTACTTAGCTCGTATTCCTTGTATTAGCGTTGATGTGTGTTTGGTGGTGTGTGTTTATTGTTTATGTTATAACAACTAAACCGGAAATAGGATTACCGACCTTTATATATTATTTTGGCCCAAGTGTATGATAACGGGTGGTGACATCATCTGCCTAGCTCTTGCAAGAGTCTAGGAGGTTCTTGGAGACTAGCCCGTGCTGGTTAGACGGTCGGAGGCATCCGCACCGTTCCATGCCGGTAAGTAGGGACCGAGGCGGGACCACGGTGGTCTCGTGTCACAAAACTAAGTTGAATTAGAACGGGATATGACTTAATAATAAAAAGATAATAAACCGGAATTGTGTGCTTTGAGAATGTTGTGTGTTTATGATGATATACTTGTGTTTGTGCCTTTCACATTGATTCTAATGCTTCGAATATTAGCTAACGGTTTTATACCGATTATTATAGATTGCCTTGCAGGTTAGGAATGCGGCCGAGAGATCCGGAAGAGTGGGCAACCGGGGTTCCGTACATTTTAGGAGTGGGTTTTGGTTAGAGTCGGGTTATGTTTTATTCTTTGTTATTTATGTTAGTATGCCGCGTGTATAGCGTTTTAGTCTTTGGTGTTGTTTATCGGCTGAAGTCTTTTGTTATTTTCCTTCGGGTTTCTTATCATTTGCATTAAAAGGAATTTCGTTTTTGCCTTTATTTGTGCCATGTTGAAAGATCCGGTGAAATTGTTGTCAGGCTAAGGGTCGGGACCCATTGTGAGGTCCCAACCCGTAGCATCCCGAGTCCCGCGGATTCGGGGTGTTACAATCTAGGAAAAGATCTTCAACAGCCAACAAACCAAACAAGAAGATCTCGGTTGACGAATGAAAGAGAAGATCTAGTGAGAAGATTTCGGTCAAAGCCTTCAAAGGAATAAGAAGATCTCCAACGGCTATAAAAGTTTGTTGAAGAGAAGATCTCGGATTTGAAGATCTCCAACAACTTTCAAGTGAACGTTGAAGAGAAGATCTTGGACTTGAAGATCTTATTTGCAACGGCTACTTCTCAAACTTCGTGAGAAGATCTTGCTCAAACAAACATCGGATTCTATGGAGGAAAGAAGACTTTACAACGGCTAGAAGAAGATCTTCATAGAAGACTATAAATGAAGACATCGATTGAAGATAAAGACAGAGCTTACAGGTGAAATTAATCAAGCCTTCCAAGCGATCATACAAGAACATCTTCATCGATCCAAAAGTTTATATTCCTCTTATGCTTACATTAGTTTATTCGTTAGAGTTAGATAAACACAAGAGCTCCATTGGCATATCATTATAGTGTTATACTCGAGTGTGTTACTTTGCGAATTAACTAGACTATTATTGCTAGAATAGAGTTGACTAGATCATAGCATTGAAGCTACATTGAAAGAAGAAGAGATGTTCTTCTAGGTTGTATCTAGGACTCACAACAGGAAAATAATAGATAGTTGGAATCCTAGGGTCGGAAACCCTAGGCGGAGACTAGGCTATTAGGGCCGAACTTTGTAAACATATCGTTGTGTCGATCTTTTACATTCCGCACTTATTATTGTATTTTATTGTGACTAACAACTTTCTGCAGGTTTCGAAGTCAAGGCCTTGAGATCCACTTTAGAGTATTGAGAAACAGTTTTATCACTAAGCGTAGAGATCGACTTCAAGGCCTTGAGATTAGTTTCAAAGCCTTAATATACGATATTGCGAAAAGTTCTCATACTCTATTCAACCCCCCCCCCCCTTCTAAAGTATTTATATCCTTATTAATCTCCTACTCGGTTATTCACTCTCTTCTTGACGTTGATAAGCTTTATGCTTCTGATTTGATGCCTTTTGCTATTGATTATTTAGTAGTTGTCTTATTTGATTTTTTGTAAATACTGCCTCAAAAAAATGATGCATAGTTTTCAACTAAAAATGTGTAGTCAAAAAAATGATTGGAATAGATTTGTTAGGTTTTCTTGTCGTCTAATATAGTTATATACACATTGAACTCAACTTCATCAAGACTACAAAATATATATATATATATATATATATATATATATATATATATATATATATAGGGTGTGGTTCCCATAAGAACAACCTCTAACGTGAGAACATGAGAACAATCGTACACCGTTGGATGTGAGTATTAAGGGTTGTGATTTAGAGTAGATATCAAAAATAATAATAACTACGAATAATAATAATTAGGAATTCAACAATAACTACGAATAATCCACTCAACCAACAATAACTACGAATAATACATTAAACGATATGACACATTCGTAACAAAACTGATAATAATTACGAATTTGTTCTCATGTTCTCACGTTAGGGGGTGTTCTCATAGGATCTATACTCTATATATATATATATATATATATATATATATATATATATATATATATATATATATATATATATATATATATATATATATATATATATATTATTTCCCCATCACACCTCTAGTGTTCCTTACATGTTACATCCATGGCCAAGAAAGAGTTTTCAAATAAAAAATTTTGTATGGTCTTGTTGTTATGTTGGTTTCTAATGGAATTCTATCGTTTCTTTGTAAATTAATTGTTTAAAATAATACAAGTGAGTGTTGGTTGGTTTGTTTGTTTTGACAATATGCTTGCGTCTATTGTATAAGTTACTTGTTATTCTACTTACCTCAGTAAGAGACGTCTTGCTCGCAACTCGCTTGGACTTGTTTGAGTGTGTCCTACTTGCCACGGCATAGCAAGGTGCTTTAACTAGCTACAAACAAGCCTCTAGGTGCTCTACGGTTCTTTGAACGCCTATTGTATTTGGGGTAGCAGGAAGGGTTCTACAGGACTTTGTTAGTTGTGTATTATGTGCGATCATGTCATAGTGTGCTTCAAGGTAGCTTCTTAGGATTCAACCTTGATTTATTCATCTATCGATCCATTCCACCATCGGATCATCTTCTTTTCCATTTCACTTTTTATTTGTTGTTTTTCTATTGAATCTTTGGGTAATGAATGATCGGGTCACCTACACAGGTGAATGCCCCGTATCATTGATGAGTGCCAAATGTAACATCTTTTTGGCCTTGAATCATGCATTTCATACATCTATTGCTCTCTTATACATCATTGTTTATATAGAAAGCGTTCACATTCCATATTTTGTTATCCACCTAGGTCTTTTTGTGTTTAAGTCATTTGTGGCATCAATTGTACCATAATGCATCCTCCCTGAAATCATAATTGAAAAGAAACCCTTACATGAGTGAAAACTGCAACACAAAGTCCCTTGATGACATCATGAAGACAAGATCGATGACTTGGAGCAAGAACAAAAGTCAAATGGCCTAGAAGTTGTATGGTGGCCGTTTAGACGACATCATCACTATATAAAAATATATTGAAGCCCATGTCAGAGCCCAGTCCAAGCACTGCGAAACGGCTTGGCAAATGGCTAGAGACGACATGGAAGTCGTCTTTATGCCGTTTGATGGCCGTTTCAAGGCCGTCTCAGCTACGCAATAAAGGAAAATTCAAATTTTCCGATTATATCTTTGGAAATATGATATTTTATGTAGCTCTATACTCCAAGGTTTTCTCTTATATAAGCATGTATCAATTGTATGGTTAGATACGCTAGATCTACCACGGAGTCTCCCTTACCCTGATTTCATAGCCGCCAAGTAGTTGTTAGAATAAGGTTCGTCTTGCTGGAACCAAACACTTTTGAGTTTATGTTTTTCTTGATTTTATATATTTTCTTTGCTTTATATTTGATCATGTACGGCTAATCCTCCTCATGATCTTATGATTGGATGATCCATATTGCATATATGTTTGTGAATTGAGATTGTGATATTGCTTTTTTTCAAAGCACTTCATTCCTACATTTTATTTACCTTCAAAATAAGTGGTGTTTATAATTGGTTTAGATAAAACAACTAAAGGGTCAAAAGCGAAAGGCGTTTTATTGCATTTACTGAGAGGCACTTGTTTTAAGGGTACTAGTTTATCAAAGCTTCGAGGATTTCTAGTTATCGTAGAAAGTTCCAGTCTTTATACCTTTTCAAAGTGAAGGACCACAAGCGAAGGTTTTTCTTTGTCTTTTTCCGGATTTCTAAGTTTTTAATGGATTTTCTTATACGTGTCAAACCGTTGGATTGAGAGTTACACGACTTGGAAAGCACGACCTTTTGTTTGTTTATGCCAAAGGCTAGTTTAGATGGTTACCTACAATATTTACATATCAACGTTCATGAGTCATATATTTGCAATTATACTTTAATTCATTAGTGAGATTCTTGTTCCTTAGATCGCTTGCATAATATATTCCTCTACAATTATTATTCTTTTCGCTTGCTATCATTGTTGTCTTATTGCTTTTTTTAATTTAGAATAATTAATTATTAGTATTCATCAAATCAGACGTGATCCATGTGAATTCAATACCCAAATATACTACATCCAATCTCATATCCTTACAGGAAAGTTGTTGTTAACTATTTGGATTAAACTTCCACGATCAGAGGTTAAGCTCTATCCTTCCAAAACTAATTCATCCATTACAAAGAGCTTTTACACATAACAAATCAATACATGATAATGTTCTCATTGCCCATGAAATCTTACATGAATTTAGAACAAAGAAAGGAAAAGAAGGTTTCATGACAAACAAACTAGATATGGAAAAAGCTTATGACAAAGTAGAATGGCATTTTCTTAAGGTGGTTATTGAGAAATTTTGTTTTGGAGAAAGGTTTAGATATTGGATTGAAGGGTGTATTTCCATGGTCTCATACTCAATAATAATCAATGACTTCCCAACAACAATTTATCCCCCCCCCCCAAAGAGGTTTACGCCAAGAAGACTCTTTGTCATCGTTGATTTTTAATCTAGGATCCAAAATATTGGTCAGAAGCATACAAAAAACTAGCAATGACAATCCAAATTATATTGGATTCCTTATTACAAGAAGCAGAACAAATGTTTCATTTTTAGCCTTTGCGGACGACATCATCATTTTCACAAAGACATCTATAGATGCAAGCAACAAAATATTATCAGTCCTAAAAAAAACTATTGCACAGTTTTTGGGCAAGTGATCAACTACCGCAAATTTGCTTTCCAAACGACTGAAAATGTCAATACTACCAACAAAATAAGAATTGAATTGCAATTGGGCATCGTGGATCAAACAACTTAGAACAATATCTCGGATGTCTAATATTAAATGGAAGAGTGAATAAAGACATCTTCAATACTATTTTTCAAAAATAAAAACAACAATTTACAAAATGGAAAACTTCGTATTTATCACAAGAGGGAAGAACGACCTTAATAAAAGCAAATCGCAATGCAAAACCAAGTTATATAATGCAAGCATTTATGCTACCAACAAGTATCCATAAAGAACTAGATCAAATTAATAGAAATTTCTTCTGGGACAAAAGACCGAACTTCCATCCACTAAATAGTTAGGATAAATTTTTTAAACTGAGATTACTTGGGGGAACAGGCATTAGAAAAGTGGAAGATATGAATAAATCTTTCCAAATGAAATATCTATGGAAGATAATGACGCCACAAGATCTAAAACATCAAGTGTGGAATCAAATAAATGAGTGGGAAAATGCCTATACAAAACTAGCCAATAACAACACTAGACTATCGAACCAAAGAAGGAAAATAAAAAGCATCAAATGGCAGAGACATGTAGAGGCCTTTGCTAAAATCAACTTTGATGCCTCGAACTCGTCTGATCAATATGATTTTGCATACATTATCAAGAACAACCTGCAATACCTCTTGTTGTGGGAAAAGGAAAGTGTGGAGCAAATTATGTCCTAGAAACACAAGCGTTTGCACTTCGGGAGGGCCTCCAAAAGGCCGCAAGCCTAGGGTTTTCAACCATTGAAATTGAGGTAGACAACTTGGTGCTCATTAATTCTTTCAAACATATTTGGAAACCACCTTGGGAAGCAAACATGATCATCTCAAATATCTAATCCATGCGTTATGACTTCACACAAGTTATTATGCAACATAAACACTGGCGCTGCTTGGACATGGTACGGGCGTTTACATCGATATATTGTCACAAGATGTTGAAGACTTCATCCGAAAGGATGCCTTCGACCCTCCTTTTACCCTACATTTGTATCAAAAGAAAAAGAAAAGAAAAAAGCAATGACTCTAAAGTCCAAATACATCGGATGGGCATATCTTCCAACTCCACAAATTTGGGTCATTTCATGTAAATAAAGTTTGTGCTAAACCTACAATTTCATCAAAGATGACTTTTGGGGCTTGGGATCCTTTCTTGTACATAGAACGGGGTTGTTATTCGATCAGACACGAGAGGCAACACGGGCGCATTCTGGATATGCTTCTCGGGCACTTTGGGACTTTGGGGCGCGTCCAGAATGCGCCTTTGGGGCGCATCCAGAATGCGCCTCTGGGGCGGATTCTGGATGTGCCCCGAAGGCAGCTTTTGTCTGCGTCCCGTTGTCAACTTTCAAATGTGCCCGATACTTAAACGGGTCAGCGTTGAGTTTACCCTAGCCCGTTGCGACGCTAAATATTTTACGTGAAAATTCAAATCACAATTCACGTCTCAATCCAAAAAACCTCGTAGAATATGTTGACATTTTCCGAAGAGATTGAAGTTGAATCCGATGGTGAAAACGTTAATCTTCCTTTCGATAAAAAGAAGTATAGCGATCCAAATGAACTTCTTACACATATGGAAGTAAGTGTATTATTTTCGTTTTTTTCACCTCGATTTCCTAGTTTTAAGCATGGTAGAATTGAGAACCGAAATCATAGAATTGATACTTTATGGATTTTTCCTCTTGGTGGCATCATCAAGTTTTGATTTTTTCCTCTTGGTATGCACAAGTTTTCAAGTTTCCTCTTGACAATCTCATGGTTTAATTTGTTTCCCCTTTCTATCCATTCTTTATATATTACATTGAAAATTCAAGAAAGAATTTGGCCTACTAGGCCTTTTTAGTTTTGTGTTTAGTAAATGTACCTCATAATTTTTTTACCACTTTCATTTAATGGTAGGTAAAAATAATTAACTCTTCTATTTTAAAAAAAATAATAATTGATGTTTCTTATTTGTTATATTAGTGTAAGTTTTAAATTTTACTTACTGAATTTGTTTATTTTATTTTATTTTTATTTTATTTTTGCCTTTTTTATTTTCTTTATTATTTTTTTTATTTCTCATGCCGGAAAGTTTTCTTACCAGAAGTTCATACCAGAATTTTTTTATACCAGAAGTTCATACCAGAATTATTTCATACCAGAATTTTTTTCATACTAGAATTTTTTTCATACCAGAATTTTTTTATACCAGAAGTTAAAGTTATCATACCAGAAGTTTTGTTTTGCTTTTTTTTAATCCTTTTTTATATTTTATAATTTTCTGGTATGAGTTTCTGGTATGAAACTCATACCAGAATTATTATTTTTTTGTCCTTTTTTATATGTTAAAATTATATAATCATACAAAATTACTTATTAAACTCATACCAGAATTGAATCACTCGAAGCAAAAGGCATCGTTTTTTTATTTTTTTATAATTTACATACCGGAAGAACCTGTATCACATGAAAGATCTATCACTCTAAGCAATTTAGATAAGCATAATTATTCTGAAGTAGGTATAAGGCCAAATTATGGCCCAAAGACCAACCAAATACATCAAAGAAGAGCTGAAAACGGTATGTTGGCAATACTGCTCATACCTTGAGTGTAGAACACAAGCAATACTAAAAATGCAAACATACATCTATAACATGTGTACCATACTGCTGATAAGGTATAGAACTTCACCAATACAAACGGCAACTCGATCGAAGCACCCTACCAATGCTCCAAGGAAGGGTCTGGATTTTGAATCAAAATGCTATGAATGGATAGACTGGTTAATTTTACTTGCGCCTGGATCATGTTCTCTTGTCAGATGAATAGATTGCTTAGCAACGTTCATTTCTTTCTACAAATCAATGAAGAAACCACAAACTCGTTCTCAAAGTCGAAACTTGCATCCATATATGCATATCCAAGAGTTAAGAGAACAAAAGTATGAATTTGTGATCTCTGTTAGGAGAATAAATATACTCAGAAACAATATTTTGTCATGGCAGAGATAAACAAGCTAGGTAATGCGTAATGCAAAAGAAAGTAAAGCCTGTGCAAAAAAAAGTAACTGTGATTGCTCTAAACATAAGTAAAAACTCAACTAATTTGAAGCTAATCGTAAAGGGCTTCGGTTGGGATTCCATAGATCCAGCTTAGAAACCAAGCTTGGTGCGGCGCCAATGCATGCGCTTGGCATTATACCTGATGGTATTGTCAGTTCGCATACGGATCCCGTAGGGAATGGGGCGATTCTAGCGCATCTTCTGAACCAAAACCCTCTTCTCTTCGTATTCCTTGTAGAGCATGTGATTGAGAAACCATAGCCCCGATGGACTCTATGTACAACAAGTTTGAAATATCTCAGCAGTATAATCTTCCACTCAAAGCTTGCTCTCCTTAGATCACTTACTTGTGGTTTTAGCGAGGAACTGACCATGAGGTGCATAGCATTGCATGTTCCCGGACATTTCTCGATTCCGGTTTTCTACAGCCTGAGATGGACGGTCGGCTGTACGAGAGAGGAGAGATGGAAGGGGAGCAGCGGCGGAGATTGGGAACACAAGGAGAGAGGAGAGGTAGAAGGGAGCGGCGGCAGAGAGGAGGGAACACAGGGGCTAGGGTTACTTTGGTATATAGGAGCATATTTGAACGGTAAAAATAAGAAAGTGGTATACTTTCTTAATTGAATAATCATAAAAGCCTAATTTGTACAACTAATTCTAAAAAAAAGGCCTAGTTTCTAAATTTACCCAAAATTCAATTATAAAATATAAAAAAATTAGAAAAATATTTTTAAATATATTTATGACCTCACATCCCGATTCTATCCCTTAACCCCACTTGCTATTTTTTCCGTGCATTTCGTCACATCTTGTTTTTTATGCAATTTTAATCTTAGACTTTTTTAAATAAAAAAATTACGTAAACCAACTATCTTTTTAAACATAAAATATACTTTTCCATATACATTTTAGCAAATCTTTTTATTATCTAAACTTTCCATGATTAGATTGTCACTTTTTGTTCTATTTATTTATATATTAAATGTATTAGTAATAATCAATAAAATTTAAAATTATAAATATAGATATTTTAAATAAATAATATTTTATTTTATTTTTTTTAAATTAAATTTTAATTAAATCACATCCGTGTATGACACAGATATTACACTAGTTACATAAAATTTACTTATAAAATTATGTATTTTTAAAGAGTTATAATATCTCACCTACGTCTTTCTTTTAAAGTACCCATAATTATGATTAAAATTATGAAATAAAGACGTTAATGGGGTATTTTGTGATAGAAACCAAACTTAAGTGTGATTTTGTCTTCTCATATGTTTTTGTTAAGCTCTTTGATTGTAGAAGATTTCAACTTGGAAGCAGTGGAGTATGTGTCCAAACATCAAGAATAGAACACGTGGAACCTAACCTGTGGCATGTGCGAGAGTTTAGCCCGGGACGCAGACACATTGCGCCTGGGAGGCGGAGTCGTCTCGTGCTTCGCCCCATGCATGCAATTGACCCCTGCCTCGTAGACATAAATATGCTCCGCCTCGCAATCGCGATCTAATTCCACTGTTTCGATTGTAATTTATTGTTTGATCGGATAACATCAATCACTCTTTTGGATTTGCATAATTTCCCATCTGATCACTCAAATAGAACTTAAGCCAGCTGTATTTACTTCTAATATAATGGCTGGTGCGAAATTATGCAAATCCAAAAATACGGGCTATTTCATGCAAAGTTATCTGGACCAATTTTGTTATTACCCCAAAGTTGTGGTCTGCCTCTTCTGCTGCCCGGTTCAATTGAATCTAGGGTTTTCTAACTTGGCAGGTTGGTGCGGCTGAGGGGAGCTGTGGTTCGATGGCGGTGGATTTAGCTGCACAACTCCCCGCTGGCTTCGATTCTGATCATCACGGCCAATGACTCCCCTCCTCTTCTCTCATCATTCGGTATGCAACAGAAGCAAGCCTGGCAGGATGTTCCGGAGCTTGAATCGGCGGGTAAGTCGACCGAAAATAACGTTGCTCCGACATGATTCATGGTTATCGACAGACAGCGGTAAGACGCCGGAGAGTATGAATAGGTTAAGAGATCGACAGAGAAGTGATGAGTGGAAAATGACATGGTCTCGATCAATGGAATCTTCCGCAACCACTGAGCTGAGCACCACCACAAACCTCGTCAATTCCAAATCAAAATAGAAGCGTTAAGATTTAAGTAAATCTGTAACCGGAGTAGTGAGTCTCGGAGATGAACTCAAAATAGGTAAAAATTGAGAAAATAATAAAGTAAGTCGGGTATTGATAGAAAATGGTGGTTTGGTAAAGTAATTGGAATGGGGCCCAGCCGATTATTACCGAAAAACACGGCGCGCCAAACAAGTCCTGAATTGAATTGGATTGAATGGGGTGGCAACTTTACAGCCTTTTTCAACCTCCAAACAAACTTTACTTTTTCAATTTCACCACCATAAGCATAAGCATAAGCATAAGCATAAGCATAAAAAGGAAGGAAGTTGGATTATTGTCTTCAATATTATAATTCACTTCTAAACGTAAGTTAGTTAGTTAGTGTTAGGTATAACATTACATCATGTAAAACCAATCCAATTTCATCATCTTTTCATTAAACAATACATTACCTATCAAATTATTAATCCCAACCTACATTTTTGTAAAACTTATCAAAAACAAACAATGCCATCAAAACAAGTAAATGGGCAGGGTACCGATGCTCTCACTATATTCCCTTTGCAAATATACTAGGTATTTGTTCGAAACCATACTCAATACAAGGAAAAATATTAAAAAGTTTGCTATCTCAATCCGAATTTTTAATAAAGAATGCTCCAATTATGTTATTAATTGACGAATTTGATCTCTCAAAATCAAATTGATATGTTTCATACACGTTCAGAGTCCGAAGTTAGATTGGTCAAATTGTTTCTTCAAAAAAGAGTGTGGATTCAACCCTACAATTTTCTTATTTGAAACATGACATAATGACCCACGTAAAAGTAGACTAATGACTCATTAACACACTATACGTCAACAAGTCAGTGACTCATACATCATATCAACAACCACATGTCAATAGGTTAATGACCCATTTATCAAATATTAAATTGAAAAATGTCATACATAATCTTAGCTAAAAAAGTCGAGAAATGTATAATTTGTTTAGTTTTCGAATGCTTAGCCTTCGACACTTCTACTTCAATAAGATCTCAAACGGTCAATTTTACCTAATAAATGATGTATAATAAGTTTGTTTAAATTTTATTTGTGGATATGAATTTTTTTATATTATCTATAAATAACCTTTAACATATTTATTTTTAATTAAGCTTTAGTGACAAATCTATTTATTGTATTTGTGAGCAAATACTATACATGGTCTTAGCTTAAGTCCAAAAAATGTATGATTAGTATATGATAACTTTCACACTCTCAACTTCATCTCATAAAAAACGTGAGATACAAAGTAGTTCTTAAATAATCTATTTTATTCTTCTCTTCCTTATAGTTCTTCATTTCCCATTTCATATAGTGTTTTTATTTTCGATTTTAATATCCGTTATCAATACCGATTTACGATTCTTAACAATAAACATGATTGATGAGTTACTTAAAATTTAATTTAAATCAAATTACTTAGTTGTTCAATACGATCTTTCAAAATATGAGCCGATGAGTTTATATACTTTTTATAAGCCCCTTCCAAATTAAATTTTGTAAAGGTTGATCTATGCAATAGTACAATAGTACAATGATCATGCTCCTAGCATTTTGCAGACTCATTCTCCTGTAAATTAATTTAAATTTGAAATGGACCAATGACCGAAAAATGTACAAATTTGTCTAGTCTTTAACTGTTATATTTATTCAAATTATCAAACTCTTTTTCATTTTTGGTTTTCATATATGTTCTCAAATCTTATTTATTTTTTATTCAATAGTATTAACATATTAAAATGGGTCAATGACCCACATAATTAGTAAGTCAAATACCCAAATCAAAAGATTAATGACTCACATATCAGTAGGTCAATAACTTACATACAAATATTGAACTAAACATATAATATTTATGATCTTAGCCAAAATGTCAAGAAATGTATGATTTGTGTAGACTTCGTTCGACTCTTCTATTTATACAAGACTTCAAACAGTTAGTTTTATCCCATAAACGATGTTGGTAATTAATTTCAAATATATTTGTGGATATGAGAAGATTTGGTATAAAAATAAGAAAAAGTTAAATTGATAGTACACAAGGTGCATCAAGTTCGTGCAACACAAGAACAACACTTAAGATCCAAAGTAGCATGCTAAATTTGGCGACTCATCTCTTGAATAACTAATTCAATATTAAAGTGGGTCAAACACCCACATATCAATAACTCAAAGACACGTATAGCAACAGGTCAATGCCCCTTACATATCACTAGGTCATGACTCGCATATCAATAGGTCAATGATTCACATATCAAATATTAAACTAAATAAATAATATACATGATGTTTGCCAAAATACCAAAAAAATGTATGATTTGTCTAGATTCGACCCTTCTATTTATATAAGTTCTTAAACGGTTCATTTTACTTGATAAATGATGTGATATAGTTTAGTTTAAAGATTTATTTATGGATATGAGAAGAATCGGTATTATTTATAAATAATCTTTAACAAATTTATTTTTTTGAATAAGTTTCAATGACAAATCTAGTAATTTTATCAACAAGTATTTGATGTGTCGTGCTTCAAAAACTGACACGTGTTTTGTATATGAAAACAGATTTAACAAATAACTCTAAAAGTTAAAAGACCCGATATACATAGTGACGAGGATGGTTACATGGACTAATATCTATTACTGAACTTTTAAACTAACTTATTTAAGTTTTAAATTTGAAAATCTAACTCTTTTAATAAATATTTATAGGGTGAGTTGGATAAGTAGTCACGTTTTGTCTATTGTAGTATTAAGGCTCCGTTTGGGAAGTAGAAGTTGATTGTGGCTGAAGCTGAAGTTGAAGCTGATTTAAGTAGGTGATTGTTTGTAATAAGCTAGTATAGCGTTTGGGAAGTACGAGCTGACCGAAGCTGATTGAAACGTAAAATTACCGAAAAGAGCTTTATTATTGTGATAGAAATATTTATTTAAAAGATGTTATATTTGAATAAATATTATGAAATAATTATTTTGGGCCAAAAATAATTCTATAGTTAATTATTTCATTTTTTTACCAAAATTCGTCAATGTAATATAAGACTTGGAACACTAAAATAATTAACTAGGGTATTATAAATAAATCTGAATTGAAATAAATGAAATTATTTATTTAAACATTAAGGAAAATATTTTTTTAATATATGTATTTTTCGATTTTGCACAAGTGACAAATTAAAAGCTATCAATTAAGGGCTTGTGTACTACTATCTACCTCCCTCCCCGACTCCCGACACTTCGCCCTTCGCCATAGTTGACAGCCCTTCGCCCTTCGCCGTTAGTTGCAGTTCTTCAATTGCTTCGACTGGAGATGAGCACCAACAAGAAACTCAAAAGTAAGACATATCCACTGCCTTCAGTTTGCTGATTTCGATTTTATTTAGAACAAAATTTGGGGTTTTAGGGTTTTCGGTTATGACAGAAACTTGTTAGTTATGTGATTGGTTTAGCAATAACAAAACTAGGGAGAATGTTATCTACGTTCTTATATGTGTTTGTTGAATGGCTATGAACTGGTTTTGATTCTCAATTGTGTGACAGTAGTATCGTCTGTAATTGTGGCTGAGTATTGTGACAATAGTATAACAAAATTAGGGCTTCTATACTGCTATCTACGTTCTTATATTGTGGCTGAGTATTGTGACTGTAGTATAACAAAATTAGGGCTTCTGTATTGCTATCTGCGTTCTTTAATTGTGGCTGAAGGGTTTTTGACAGTGGTAATTTTTATAGTTTGTTGAAGAATTGTAGTAGTACCCAACTTCATTTTGTGCAGTGTTGTTTGTAACAAAATTGTTGTCTGTATCAAAATTAGGGCTTCTGTGTTGTTATCTACGTTCTTATATTGTGGTTGAAGGGTTTGTGACAATAATAATTTTTATAGTGAATCGTTGCCCGTGACAGTAGTACCAACTTTATTTTGTGGAGTGCCTCAATTGTGCACATAATCCTCCTGAATTTTGTAGATGATCTTTCCTTTTGAATTGTGCATTTAATCTTTTTTGTTTGAAATGTATATCTTGTATGTGTTTGCTAAAAGGTGCTTATCTACTTGAACTGGTTTTGATTCTCAATTATGTTAAAGGGAAGGACAATCTCTAATTTAGTGAGTATTGTGACAGTAGTATTCATGTTGTATGTAATAGTAGTACCATCTCTAATTTCTTATGTCTATTGTGACAGCAGTATTTTTTTAAGTTTTTTTTCTAGGTTATTAAAGTGCAACTTACACTTATTTTGTGCATGTAAAGTGATTTACGAATGTTCATGTCCATGTGCTGCTCTGTTCTTATTTAATACTAGCATAATGACTAATACACATGATGGTTGTTGTGAAATTATAAAGTGATTGGTAAGGTTGTAGAGAAGGAGTTTAATTGGATTGGGGAGTCAACTACGACGTTCTTGAGGGTTTGCATTGAATATTAAAAGGTCCACGGTGTCGATCAACCATTTAGTTGGGTAGAAATTGCTTCTGTTTTAGAGAATCAAATAGGTAGGAAATGTCCTCCTATAAAGCTAAAAACAAGTTTGATCATAGGAAGAAGTTGTACAAACTTTGGAAAGATTTGAGGCACGGTGAGACTGGTATTAGATGAGACCCTGTCAAAGGTCGAATAACAGCTGATGATGCTTGGTGGGAAACAAAGATTAAGGTATTGGATGAAGAAGTTGTACAAATTTTTTTCAATAAAGTATCTATTGAATTTGATTTCTTACTTCTTGGGTTGTTATTTGTTGTAGGAAAAAAATGAGTACAAACAATTTGATTTCTTACTTCTTGGGCATGTCGCCTAGAGTTCGGTATTGGGTTTGAGCTGAATTAAAATAAAATTACCAATTAACCTTTTAATTATTTGTTTTAATCTTTAAAACCTTAGGCCAAAAATTCAGGGCATAGTTTGTACATGAGAAACAAAAAGTGTCTTACAAGCCCAATATTCTCATATTTATATCCGTTGATAGATGAATTTATATTCATTAAGTGTATTATCTATTTATGTTTTTTTTTTCTTTCATGTCTTCTAATTGAAGTAATCTCTACATCGTATCAAAGCAGTCTAATCCGGACCTTAAATCCTATCGGCACCATAATGTCATCAACCAACCGGTGTCCTTTTACTGCATGTCTAACCCATCCACATTGTATCACCGCCAAGCAATATTATTGCCAACAATATAAATGCATATTGTCGCCAACCTACTGATGTCCTGTTGTCGCCAACAAAGCAAAGAAGAGAAGAATCAATTCCTTAGAGCACCCACACTAGAGAACACATAAGATTAATCTTAACCTTTTTTTTTTTTTTTTTTTCTACTTTTTAGTTTTTCTCTCTCTATCACGTCAAACTAATAACACGGCCCAAATTTATACCGACATCAATAGAACACAATATTTGTTCTTAGCATGCATATTATATATTATCTATTTTTATTTGTTTTATCAATTAAAACATAAACAGATTATGTTAAATTAAATATGAACTAAATATTATACTTTATGATTAATATAAATTAAAATTTATACTTTATGATAAAATCTTTAATTCTAAATGTTATAATGTATGTATTATGTTATAAGTATTAGGTATATGTGTAAAACAAATCAAAGTAATACAAACATATATAAAATGGGTCTCTATGGATAGATAAAATTATTTTACACATTATTAAAACATTAATTTTAGGTTTTTAATTTGTAGAATGATATTAATAATCAACTGAATTGTTTCTAAATAAGTCATGACAAGTGGTATATATTTATTAGATCAAAATTGATCTTTTGGTAATCTTGTATAGGATGAAAAATTCTTGAACTCCCCTCATTTTTACTCCTCTCAACTAACCGGCAACAAGAACACATTTAAGATCAACAAATGCACTGGCTCTTATGGCATCTATTTGCTCCAAAGACACATTGCCTCATATAAATAAAGTATATTTAAAGCAACTTAGGAGGAGCATCTGAAATACAAATATTTGCTCGCTTTAAGTTCCTACTATTTAAACTTGAAGTTGTTGAATTTTCATATTTATCCCACCTCGGGCTTAATGGAAGTGTTGATAGATGATTTATATCCTTAAATATATAATCTATTTATGTTAATCGATAGATTTATATACATTAATATATTATCTATTTATGTTAGTTTATTATTTCCTTGGTACCTTTTGGTTAGAGTAGGGTTACCTATCGTGTATACATACGATTTAAGTTAATAAAATAAAGTAAGTTTTTAGCCAAAATTCTCTACAAATCCCAAATTTTCGCATTTTAATTTTTACCCTTTAATTATAAAAATAAATAAATACCTTTTGTTTTTGTTTTTAACTAGTATAATACCCGCACCTTGTGCGGGTTTTGAAAAAAATGAGAAAGAATATTGTGAAATAGGTTTTTTTACGTGCTTTTATTTTTTATACTTCTCTAATCTAATCGACTTACCAACATTACTTTATTAAGAATAAATTTACTAAATGAGATTATACTATGGACATACTTAATAGAATAATAATATTATTATATATATATATAACAACATTTTTGTTTTTTTCCGATTATGTAATGAGTTTAGGGATTTTTTCTTGGTTAATGGGTAACAATTTAATTTTACAATTTTTTTTGTATTTAACAACTCTTTTGTTTTTTTTTTTGATTATAATGCTTATTGGTGTATTAAAAAATTTATTTTAATTAATTATTTTTCGACTATAAATCTATTAGTTAATTAGTTAATTTTATTTTTAATTATTAAAATTACAAAAGATTTATGTGATCTACAAGCTAAGAAACTTAACATAATTAAACAAAAGTTTAATTAATATAACGCGGTTTATATATACAAGCTAAAAAATTTTTAAAAAAATTAATTTAATTCAAAATTAACTTCAAAGTCCGATAACTATTATCTAAAAATAACTTATTTGCTGATGGGTGGAAGAAAATCAATAAATAAATAAAATTAACATAAAAAAAGGTGTACACGTCAATTTTTTTTTAATAACTTGAAAATAGATCAGATACATGGGGTTACGGTTAAAAATCAAATCAAGGGATGAAACAATAGAAAAACGATTGTTAATTATACAATTTCAAAAAAAATTGTGGAAGCTCCATTTCGAAATACTACTCTCACAACGCACCACGTAAAATGTCATGTATACTGCTCTAGTAGTAGATATAGACTCACCCATAACGTAAAATTTTTAGCTCCAAAAAAATAAATTTTTTTCGACAAATTTGTAAAACATAAAAAGTTCTAAGGGAACCATGAAAAAAATCACATGGAACGTTCGGAAAAAAAATTCGTTCGAATAAAAATCCTAACAGAAAATATAACTAAAATGGAAATGAAATTGAAACCAATTTAATTAAAATCCATAATAAAAAGATATAACAACAATGAAAATCAATTTACCGTCAAAATGAAAATCAATTTTGTTGGTTAAATGGAAGTTTTTTATTTAAAAAACTATCAAAAAAATCCAATGGAATCATGTAAAAATTTATTATATATTTATAGGTATTTTTCAAAAAAAAACAACGTAAATTTTGATGGATTTTATCAAAAAATAATTGTTCGCTTAAAATCTTATGGAACATTTCGAAAATAAAATTCAATTCAAAATCAATTTAATTAAAACTCACACATAACGTAAAGTTGTAGTTTCAAAAAAATAAATTTTGTTCGACAAATTTGTAAAACATAAAATTTCTAAGCGAACCATGGAAAAATCTGATGGAACGTTCGAAAAAAAATCCGTCGAATAAAAATCCTAACCAAAAATATAATTAAAAGGGAAATCAAAATCGCAATATCTTTTAATATATTTTTATAAATATTAATTTTTTCAAAAAATGATTTGGTTGTTAAGGTGATTTGATTGTTAAAGTTAATTCGATTAATTTTTTTTTATTATTATTAAAAAACTGATTTGGTTTCTATAAAATTATTATTTAATAATAAAAGATTTTATGGTTTAAAAATTAGTGTAAAAAATAAAGATTTACTGGCTTTAATTGTGGGAGCTTAATTTCAAAAATCCTACGTACATAGAGCGCCACGTCATCAACCCGTTCTCTGTTTTAGTAAGTATAATAGATTTTTTTATAGTATCACCAATTGTTAACGGTGAAAATATAGAATGTCAACAATTTTTTTAAAAATTTATTTTGTACAGTCATCAATTATTGATAATGTAAAAAAATCATTTTAATAAGTGATTTCTAAATATTATTATAAATTGGAAATTAATTTCTAAAATTTTTAAAAATATTTTAATAAATAGTTTTATAAAAATTGTTTTTCAACTTTTACGGATATTTTTACCAACAAGTATATTTTAACAAATCAATTTAAAAATATAAATAATTAAAAGAGATAAATACTTAAAAGATAATTAAAAATCATAATGATGATTATAATTTCATTCTCCGAATTTTTATTTTACAAATATACAAATAAATTCTAAGTATTAAATACTTATTAAAACTCAACCGGCACAAAGTGCGGGTAATACACTAGTTATGAATTGTCTACAAATTATAAGTTCAAAAATTAAAAGATAAAAAGTCGGTTAGATTTAAAAAAGAAAGATAATTATATTAATATATGTTTATAGATATAGTTTATATAATTAAATATATATATATATAGAATTAAAAAACTGACTACAATTATAAATTATATATTAAATATTTCAAAAATATATTAAAAGAAATTGTTTTGAATTATAAACTAAAATTGTATCCACTGTTTAAAAAAATGAAAACAATAAAATTGTATTTATCTTTTTTTATTAAATGCAACAATGTCTAATTACGTCTTTGATTACAATACTTCATAAATCTGGATTTTTTTTTCTTAAAATTTCAAAAAGTAATAAAACATCTATCAAAATAACAACGAAAAATATGAACAAAAATGTCATTTTTTTTTCCCGTTTTCCTTAAAATGTTGCACCACATTTGTTTTTATTAAAATTGACATTTTAGTTACTTTATGAGTTTAAATAATTAATAAACTGCATTTGAATGTTAAATTCAACTAGTAAAAACTTATGTTTAGGAATTTAATTTAGGAACTCTAAACTATAAGAGGTTTTTAAAAAGTTTGCACTAAGTTTTACAACATATAATATTACAATCATATAAAGACACCTCTTATTTTAGTAGTGCATATTTACAATGTGCCCCAAGTTATATAAACATGAATTCACGGCAAAAGATTATCAACGCGACGTTTCTTTATTCTATGGTTGGGCTGAGAGACATTTTAAGATTTATAATCTAATCCTCCTACAGTTTGAGGGTACTCCTAGTGAAGCAGATCTTCTAGGTTAAAACATAAAAAAAAAAAAAAAAAAAAAAACCGTCTAAACGGACGGACTGAGAGACAACCCAAAACAAAAAGGGCAAGAAAGATAGATCGTCCAATACAAAAAGCAAAACAAGACAAGTCGACCAATCTCCAGGGGCCAATCAACCTATTCTCCCCGGGCCAATCGGCCAATGTGGTACAAAACTTGATCAACTCAGAGCAGAACACATCACCTTGGAGAATAGGTCATCTGATCGGATTTCTAACACAAATCGGCCGATTTGACGGGATCAATCAACCGAATAAACTTTGCTTCCTCAAGAGGTCTTCATTTCTTCACTCTCGATTCTTGATCATTTCAGTCTTGACATCGACTTCCTTGATCGTATGATGAGCCTTAGTGTGTATCAAGCATTCTTCCGATAATAATTCCATTTTAGCTCCGAGAATGACTAGAATGCTTCCTTATCATAAAACACTAGTATATCTCCAAAACTCAAAAGGGAAGAAAACCCACTAAAATTTAATGTAACTATATTCTAAATGTTTAAGAGATGAGTAAGAATGATGGTGAAAAAAGATGCTTACATTCATCAGACATATGGAAGAGGAAATCTTTACCGATTTTTGGGGGATAATGTAAGTCGAGGAAGGGAATGTGTGTTGGGGGGTGGGGGGGGTAGTTTTGCAGAACGGGTGTCCACCCATTTAGACCTTTTCATGGCACCCACCAGGTAAGGACAAGCCCCACAATAGTCGGGATAGGTGACGGGGTAACAAAGGAAATATACTCTCTCATTTTGGCATGTGTGTGAGAGACATATTTTTTTTTTTGAAAAAAGGCTTTTCGAAAGTCCTTTACAACTCTGTTTCATATTATTTTACTTCTACTATTATTAGGTTAATTTTTGTATGACCATTATTAATCCCATATATTTGTAATTAAGATATCATATATTAAATAAATTATCTTTGTAAATTAATTTGTGCAAAATATGTTAATTAGACTAGTTTTTAGTAAAACTACAACATATTTTTAGCAAGCTTCCCGATTCCAATGTTGTAAACGTGGGTAAATGACGAAGATGAAGGGTAGAGATTTATGAACCGAAAACTTATTTATTTTATTGATCAAATATTGTTTATACAGATAAATATAAATAGGCAACATTATAAACTAAAAAAATAAGAGATAAGCCTAATATATGACCTAATATACTATGCCCATACTCTAACACGTCCCCTTGAGGAGATGAAGTTGCAATTCAACAAAACCAAGATTGGACGGTGTAAACTTAAAGTTTTTGGTTTTTGATACTCCTCATTATTGCATTTGAGTCTTGAGCGCGAAAATTATTGTTGGAGCAAAAGATATGTTGGAAGGACTTGATAAACCTCTCTTCATTAGTTTTTGTTTTGTTAGCGTTGGTAAGTTGAGCCCTAAGACGCAGGTTGTTTACCATGCAGAGATTTATGAACCGAAAACTTGTTTATTTCATTAATCAAATATTATTTATATAGACAAATATAAAGGGACCAAAAGATAAACTAACAAATAAGGATAAACCGAATATACAACCTAATATACTAAGCCTATATTCTAACATGAATCTAAGAATATTGTGTAGCGGTTTGAAAATACGGGTATATTTTTATCAAGCTTCTCGATTTCAATAATGTAAATTCTGAGTAAACGAAGAAGAGGATCTAGAATAATGTATCACTATTTGAAAATTCAAGGAAAAAATTCAAAATAATACCAATTATCAACATTTACAATACCAACTTCGAAAATTACTAAGAACGATACAAACTATCAACGTATTTACCAAAAATAATGTATTAATTTTCTGACAAAAATTCTAGCTTCGGCGATGACGTGACAATCAAAATCTTACATGTTATCAAGTTACAATTATGTGATGTGGATTTTATTTTTTTAAATCATGTTAATAACATTTAGTATGTTAAAAAAAATCTATTTTAATTTTTTTAAATAATAATTTTGTAACTATTTTCTACATAAAATAAAATTTTGTAAAAATATTTTTTTTAAAAAATATATATTTTACACTTTTTTTCTTACAAAAATTGGTAAAAACTTAAAAAAAATATATAGTTACAAAATTTTTAATTTATAAATAATAGTTAAAATATATATGGGGAGCTTAGTTGATATTTTTTTTAAACTTCAATTATGCATCTGATATACGTAGTTGGATATCCTATCAAATACGCACATAAATTGCATATGTGCATAGTTGTGATAACTATTATAAATTTTAGCCGGAACATCAAACAAAACCCTTAAAAACTAGGGTACATTTTTATTTCAAGATTTTAAGGGCCCGTTTGGAAGCACCGGAAATCATTCTTGATAACGGAATGATTCCGAATCAATCAAAAACTACGTTTGGTTAGAGGTCTTTTAACACATAAAAGTAATCTTATCCATTTCATTTCCTTTCTCTACCCTTATTCGATTCCATTCCTTTCCATTCCACCGCTCCAACCACACGGACAAATAGTGTAAAATTGGGTAAATGAAGAAGCTAATAAAGGATAATGTGCAACAATTTGGAAATTGGGAGTAAATGAAGAAGACGGGGCATGTCAATTGGGAATGGGGCCCACGTGGGTCATGATAGCTGGTCTGTTGACAGAGCGTGGAGAGGGCAGTCTTCCACTTTTTTCACTGTACACACAGCAACCTTTTGCTTTCTTTATACAAGAGAGAGATCATACGTTGCAACACAACCTCCTCTCTTTTTTTTTAATCACTGCTTTTTCAAAAGCACCCACCCCATATTCTTCTTCTTCTTCTACTACTTCTCCTTCCCCATTGTTGATTCCTGTGTTTCTTCTTTTCTCTCTGCTCTTCATCCTCTCAATGCTGCTTAACGGATCTTCTTCCTGCTCATACCCATCATCCCCTTCAACTTTCTGCTTTTTCTTCCCGCATTCCTGTTGATTGATTGATTGATCGATCCGTAAGTTTATTCTCTTCCTCTGTTTTAACTTCTTACCCATCTGGGTTTTCCTCCGCTAACTCAATTTGTAAAGGACAAATAATTTTGATTTTACTTGTAGAGGGGTATGTGATTGATTATTCAAGCTTGCAATTCTACCATTATGCCATTATTTTTCCTATTCCTTAGCTGTTTTTTTTGTAGTTTTTGTGTTTTGTCCATTTCTGATGGATGTTCTGAAAGGTGGTTACTACTTACTTGACTATTCCGTGGTCCAATTAGATGGGTTGGTGACACAGTTTTATATGTTTTCTTCTGTTTGGTTCATCAGAAATTCATGCAGGATTTTTTTTTTTCTCAAATGGGTTTTCTGTTCTTGACCCATTGCAAAATTACAGGCCGATTTTTTTAGACCAATTGCCAAGGCTGCTTGAAATGCAGATTTTTACATTGACTGGTTAAAATAATGTCTCTCATCATGGCTTTGGTTGATTTGTTTGCTTATGAACTGGTTACTTGATAAACTCCAGTATCGATATGGTTGATTTGATGCAAAATTTTCTCAAAGGGATGACCTTTGGTGTTCTCTCAAGCTTTAATTTTGACCCGTATTTGTTCTTTATTTGTTGTATTTGATAGGACAATTCACCAAATCTTAAAGGCCATCAATCAAGCACAAGTTTTCATCTTGTGTGACAGTGAAATACTACTATGCAACCAAAAATGATTTCCATGCCTTTTTCCCTTTGTTTCTTTCGCTGATTGAGGAATCTGGTGGGGGTGTTTGTCCATACTACCAAAGGCCTGTTCTTTGCTCCCCACTTACCAAACAACATCCAACTGTGTAGTCCATATTCCATAATGATCTTCCGCAAGTAAGCCTGTCGAGAGAGTATTATTAGGGTTGGAAAGGAAAGATCTCCTTTTGTGTATCTCAAGTTATTTCATGCTTTGTCTATATAAACAATAATTCCTTCTTGCTTTTCGGTCCATGGGAGACTGCAACCAGATCAAGTGTGGAATATTATCAATACATTTCATGAATCTGTGCTTTTATGGTTCTATTTCTTTCTGCGCAAGCTTGTTTTCTTGTTCTTTGGGTTCTATAGAACTAGAGGAGCGGTTCAACCTAAGTTAAGATCTCATCTAGGTGTGATTGCATAACGAACGGGTAAAGTCATTTTTGCGAAATTTCATTAAATGTTGCATTTGATTTGCGATTTGCCATTTTACCATGTGATTCTAGCTTTAAATGCGAAAATGTAGATGCTGTCCTACTATGTCTGTTAGTTTTTGGGACCAACATTGTAACTAGGAAGATTTATTAGGCTCAGGTGATGAATGTTTGGAATACAATGTTTGATATGCTTTTTGTTGCTCAGAGTGTCAGGCGTACAGTATAATGACAAAGGTGAATCCCGAGACTGAAGAGGAGGTACACGATGATGAGGCACTTGTTTCAGTCTCGGCAGATGTGAGCTTTTCTTCTGACCATTTTCCGAAATACAAAATTGGACCAGATAATCAGATTGTGGAAGAGCCGAAACTGGATCCGGATGCTCTATCCTTGAAGGAAGTTGTTGCAAAGGAGACTGCTCAGTTGACAGAGCAGCACAACCGTCTTTCTGTTCGAGATCTTGCAACTAAGTTTGACAAAAATCTCTCTGCTGCTGCCAAGTTATCTGAAGAGGTTTCGAATTCTCTTAAACTTTTACATGTATCAGATCACTTATTCGTTTGTATCAAATTCTGTAAATGGTAACTTCTTAATGTCTTCGTTTATCCACGACTTTAGGCAAAACTCAGGGATGTTGCATCTCTAGAGGGACACGTGCTTTTAAAAAAGCTCAGAGATGCATTGGAGTCTTTGAGGGGCCGCTTGACAGGCCGTAACAAGGAGGATGTGGAGAAAGCTATTTCACTGGTATGGCTGGTGGTTTCCTACTTGAGGGATTTTCTGTATTTGAGACCCATTTCATACATAAATGGTTTTTTTGTCAATTCTATGCCTCCATATGAACTTGCCCCTTGACTTTGTGAAATTTAAAACGAAGAAGGGATTAATAAATAGCACATCAATTACTGCTCCTTTGTAAGGCAGAACAATTTAATTATGGGTTTCAACAGGTTATGTTCATCCTTACAATGTTGTTGCATCCCACATAAGAGATCTGACAGTGAACAAGGCTAAGATTGCAATATTGTCATGTCTTCTGCTAATTACTGTGTATAGTGTGTAGACATGACTTGAGTTAACTTTTTATTGAAATTACACAACTGACAGGATCAGGTAAGTACAAAAATGTGAAATTACATCTTACTCTGCACTTCTATGTTGCAGGTCGAGGCTTTGGCAGTCAAGCTTACTCAGGATGAAGGAGAGTTAATTCAGGAGAAGTTTGAAGTTAAAAAGCTAGCAAACTTCCTTAAGCAGGTAATTGTTTGTCGTAAACACGTGTATGCATCTGTGATGCATTCCCGTTGCATGATTTAGAACATTGACTTTGTTGCTTTCTAAAAAGGAGGGCAAGATAACAATGTTCAGTCTCTTGACGAAGTATTGTGCGCATGAAAAGACGGGTTCACTTTTCTTATATAGGATGTATTCAATGACCAGATAAGAATGCTTAACTAAGAATCCTTGTTTGCTCATTTTCATTCTTTAGTGCTTAAGCTGGTTGCTACTTTCTAGTAGTAGCCCTTGATTGAAATCTTATTAGTCTATACACAATTCTGATTGAGGAATTCAGCTAGTGTGGTGATTTTGTATTGCTCACTTTATAAAATACTAAATTGGTTACTCTTGCTTCGACTTGCAGGCTTCTGAAGATGCTAAGAGATTGGTGAGCCAAGAAAGGTCTTTTGCCTGTGCAGAAATTGAGAGCGCAAGAGCAGTAGTTCTGAGATTCGGTGAGGCTCTTGAGGAAGAAGAAAAAATAGCCCAAAGTTCCGGGAAGCAGGTTAGTGAGATAATCTTGAATTGTTAGGAGAGCAACTGAAATGATTTTTGGTGCCTCCAGCAGTCTCTGATACCAGCTTATAGTTTTCCTAATAATCTGCATCCTTTTTGTAAGTTCATGAGTTTACTCAGTTGCATCAATACAAAATAGAGACTAGCCTCGTCTTTGCATATAGAAAGTAAATGTTGAGTTTTGTAGCATTGTGGCTTTTGCATCTTGTAAAAGTAGGACGCCGATCATGTTCAAGGTTATAATAAAATGAAGGCAAACTCTTGCGATCCTCATTATTGTTAGGCTTGTTTGGAACCATAATGCATATTTTATTGCCTACAATACATTTAAGTGAAAGTGTTCTTTGGATGAAACGAAGTGCATGACATCCAAACAGACCCAAAAACTTAAACTCATTTCTTTTGCTGGATTAATGTCTAATGTTATTTTATTTTTCTCCACGTCGAAGGATGTCAAGGAATTGATAGAGGAGATTCAGGAGGCAAGACGGATCAGGCTGTTGCACCAGCCCAGCAAGGTGTGTTAAAGGACACTGATTGAACTTTTGAATATTTGGTCATTGTATTTTCCCATTCTGACTTTACTTAAGCTAGTTACAACTTAGACCTTAGAAGTTCATCTCAACAAACATAAACTTCCTCCCACATTTGATTCCCATTGCTTTTGCATACTCTTACTTGATGTAGAGTTCATAAGCTTCTACTAACCTAATAAATAATCGAGTGTATGTGCATCTTAATATGTGTGGCCAAGGTGCTCGGTTCTCAAACTCATGCTTCATTTGTTTTCAGGTCATGGAAATGGAGCACGAGCTTCGAGAACTCAGAATAAGAATTAGAGAAAAGGCCATATTCTCGGTTAAGCTTCAAAAAGAGGTATCCTTTCTGCTCCTGATATGATGAGTTCAAGACATTCATATACATCTAAACAAGTGGAAGCCTTCTTTCTCTACAGCTGGTGATTACCAAGAGGTTGGATGAAAACCGACTATGTGTATATAGACTTGATGGTGCCCCAATACTAGGATCTCGTCTACGTATTCAGCCACGTTCAAGCGATGCTCCTGACCTCGCGGCTTGTTCAATTCAATGGTGCCGTGTATCCACAGATGGTATCCAGAAGGAAATCATATCAGGCATAAACTATTAACTATCCTTCTTTTCTTTCAGGTCATGAGATATTTCATTGGTTTTACTAACTACTTATTGTATATCAGGTGCCAATAGACCAATGTATTGCCCTGAACCGTTAGATGTCGGCAAGTTTTTGCAAGCTGACATCATGTCAAGTAGCCAAAGAATCTCAGTCTCGACAACTTCTCCCGTTGAACTCGGTTCGTTCTTATTTCTGCAAAACTTCCAAGCCTAAACCTTTACATCTTTTATGAAATCCTGAATTTCATGAGCTGATATATATCTCTAATTACAGCTGCAGGGTTGTCAAACTACGTCGAATGCCTTCTACGGAAGCCCAACTCAGAATTCAATGTAAGATAAAACCATTTTGAACCCACTTCCCCTTGTTCTAATCTATTGTGATGAATTTGAAACTACATGCTTTGGCTTGTGATGTAGGTGGTGATCTCTCAGATGAATGGACAAGACCATTCATCGCGTTCTGTCCACGTACTTCATGTCGGAAGGACAAGGATGAAGCTTAGTAGAGGATGGATGTCGAAATCCAGGGAGTCATACTCCACATCCATGCAGGTACATATATGTGTTTGAACCGCGTAATATCCTTATACATGTTAAGGCCCTTGCAACTGTAAGGTCTTAATCCTTATGAATTTTCAGGTATATGGTGTGAGAGCAGGCGGGAATGCCGCGTCTAAGGCCTTGTTCTGGCAAGCCAGAAAAGGGCTCTCCTTCATCTTGACATTCGAAACCGAGAAGGAAAGGAATGCAGCTATCATCCTTGCAAGAAAATATGCTCTAGATTGCAATGTAAGTTTGTTCTCTTTTCTAATCCTCATTTCACCCTTCATAGCTTAGCCTCAAACAATGAGATCATGTGTTTACCTTCAGGTTGTTCTAGCCGGACCGGATGACAGAGCCTAGCGAGAAACACTAACTTATGCCAACGATTTGAATTTCCGATTGTCGTGAAACCCGACAAGTTACATGTTGTGAGTGCGAGTTTTTCTTGTACATTTTTCGTGTGTTTTTGCCCCTTTGTAAGGCCAAAGAGAGCTGATGAGAGAATGCTTGGTGTGGTTGGTAGTATTTTTGTTCTGCTAATTTGTTTTAGGCATGTGTTTTTGTTTGCCTAATCACAAAACTGATTGTAATGTGTGTGGGTGTATCTTATGATGTGCATTCGAATCTAAGCTTAATAGACCAACGTCTTAGGCATTTACACTTACACATGCACAATTATATGGAAAGGGGCTTAAAATAATTAATTTGTACAAGAATTAAGTACAACATAATACGAAGTACAAAGTGAGGCGATTTACAAGAACTACAACCCCATCCACTAGAAAAAATGAATAGATGATGTATAATTAATTCGTATAAAAATTAGGTATAGGACAAAAACAACAATAATCTAAACTAATCTACAGCAAACACATTCCATTTACGGTAAATACAATACTTTTCACCGTTGATATACTTGATGTAGTTGATATACTTGATGTAGTTTACAATTGGTTTTAGGATGGAATCCCGAAAGGCTGGTTTTAGGATGGAATCCCGAAAGACTTGTATGTGTGGTTCATTGGAATTGTGCCCTCGGCGTCATTTGGTTCCGGAACGAATAAAAGAAAAGTTGACATGATATCAGAGAAGGTCCGATCCAGGTCCGGTTTCCTGACTTCGGGGATTAGCTAAAAGAGAATGAGATGTGAAGCCCGTCGAAAAAGGAAAAAAAAAAATTGTGGGCGAGCTAAAAAGATATTGAGGTGTTCTACCCGAGAAAGAAAAAATGTGTCAAGTGTTAACTAGTTCAAGTAGTTTTTTTTTTTTAAAAATTTTTGGGACAACAGAGTGACATTTTGTGATAACATGAAGTTCACACGACAATTTTGTTCTTATGAAAATGTTTTTAAAAGGTCAAACGTGATGACATTTTTGTAATATTCAAAAGTTATAGTGAGAATTTGTTTTGTATTATTAGTTCAAATTGTTTGTTATATTGGTTCATAATTTTGTATATTATTTCAAATTGTTTGTTCTAATGGTTCTTATCTTTTTACATTTTTTTTTGTTCAAACTTTTGTTCTCTTAGTTCAATTGTACTAATAGTTCATACATTTTTACAAAGTTTTTTTCACAAGTTCAAAATAATGAACGAACTAATAATATAAAATGTTTGAACTAATAGAACACTCGATTTGAACTGATAGTATAATTTAATTTTTTTTTACTTTCCCCCCTTTTTATTGTTCTAACGAACATTTTTTTGTTCACAAGCGAAATCAAGATTCTAATTCGTAATGGTTGTTTTCATCCATGATTGACTTCGTTTTGTTAATCATGGCTGATGTGAGAACATGATGAAATACGATAATCTGATTGAGTCTTTTAGTTCTTAAATTCTCTTGATTTACATTATCCATGAGAATGTATATGTGAATTGATTACACCCCTCCATGATCCTACAAAGTGATTGGACCCTTAAATGAAACCACCTCAATACACCTTACTCTACATGATTGATAGAATGTTTGTTTGAGTTGAGAGTCATAGGCTGGGAGAATTAACTACCAATCTTAGATTCTTTCTTTATAGTCTTTTCTTATTTCTTTTATTTTTTAATTTATTTTTTTCACCCATGTCTAGTTAAATATATATTTTCTAGGATTGTGGATGAGAACTCAATATATTATTGAAGTGTGATGATTTGACTATGTTCATAATTGTTTGATGAATATATGCTTGACCCGAGTCTTTCTCTAAGATGATGAAATTAGGGTTTGAACATTAGGTTGAGTTTGAATTTCTTTGTTGATTGTGTTGAGTGACAAACACTATCATATGTGTAAGATCCCAGTTTTGCCTTCATCGCCCCCGCGGTGAAGAAAGCCGCCCCTGCGGCTGAGGTGATCCGCCCCTGCGGATTTACGACAGATCGCGCCCAATCTGTTTTCGTTTGTTTTATCTTCCTTCTATAGATAGAATATCCAATATTCTATCTTAGGGGCCGGTTTCCTTATCTTCTTTCTAACCCTAAAACGTCTTTCCTTCTATCTTTCCAACCCGTCTCTATATATTCCCGCCTTTCCTCCTTTTTCTAGTTTTTCGCTTACGTCTTCTTCAACCCTGAGAGCTGCAGCCGTTTCCTTGCTTCCTTGTGATCTTGTTGAACGTGTAAGTTCATCATCCTTTGTTGATCCTTACGTTCATGTACTGCAGCATTCTTCCTTCTTTCTGTTCGTGCTCTTCTTCTTTCTCCCTTTTCTTCTTCTCCAAGAATCAAGTTTGAACCTTGATTCTTGTTAGCATCCTCCTTGTTGATGTGTTGTTGTTCTCAGGATCTTTTGATGGAGTCTTGACGTGGTTGGGTCAAAGGTTCGAGCTTTGGAACCCTTGATGAGAAGTTCTGTTAAGAAGGAACCCCGGCAGCACCTTCTATCAGTGCACCGGCCCCGCGGCTGCATATCCCGCCCCGCGGCAAGCAACCACTATGCCTTGCTCTACCGCCCCTGCGGTTTCTTCTGCAGTGACTCTCGTCCTTGTGAGTTGCTTCCTTCCTTGCTTCCCTCGTTCCTTTCCTTTATCCTTAAGGATGTTCCTTGTTCCCTGAGTATGCTGTAAGACTAGGGTTGAGCCCTTAGCCTGTGGAGATCTCTTAGAGATTATTAAGACTAGAAGTTATAGACTTCTAGCAACCGTTTCGTTCATGATTCGTGATGCTTGTGTGGATAGGCTTTCCTTGCTCCTTTCTTGAGGGAAACTGAGCCGTCTTTGAGTTGTTTGTTGAGCTTTGAGTTACATTCGAGTGAGGTAAGTCTCTTGGACTTACTTAGCTTCATTCCGTATATTAGTTTGATTGGTTTGGATTGTTTGTGTTATTATCATGTTATAACGGATAACCGGACTAGGATTCACCTTTTATACCTTAACTGGCCCAAGTGTATGATAACCGTGCAATGACCACTTGTCTAGTTCTACAAGAGACTAGAATGTGCTCTTGCAACCCATGCCCGTAGGTAACGGATAGTACTTATCTATTCCTATTGGTAGACGGAAGCGGAGGCGAGTTTTAGGAGATTCTCATGTGACAAAAGAAGTTTAATTAGTAATGGATAACCTTAATGAAAGATAATAACCGGTTGTGTGTGACCATCCTATATGTTTACTTTTACCTTATGTGTGTTTGTGCCTTTACGCTCTTGCTAGTATCCAGAATGTTAGCTAATGGTTTATACCGTCGTTGTAGATATTCCGTAGGTTCAGGATGCTGCCGAGTGATCCGGATGGTTGGTCAGCCGGGGTTCCCGTACATTATAGGATGGGATTGGGTTTATGTTTTGTTGTTGCTTTCCCTTTTGTTTTGAACTCGGCTATGAGTCTTTTACGTTTTCCTTTGTTTAAACATTTGGTTTTATATTGAGTTTCGGTTTTCATTTGTTTGTGCCTTATTGTAAGATCCGTTTGTTGTTGCTACTCTGAGGGTCGGGACCCATTGTACGGTCCTAGCCCATAGCGTTTTGAGTTCCTAAAACTTGGGGTGTTACAATATGGTATCAGAGCGAGGTTGGCAACAATGACACTCGAAATCTTTTACAGGTCGGATGGATAAATATATAGAACCCGCAAGGGGTCTAACGTTTTCAAAAGGAGGTTTTGTTTTGAAACTTGTTGGTGTGAGATAGATGTACGGGCGACCACCACTACCTCCGCAGATCTCAGTAGTGTAGTTTATTATATGTTGGCCTTTATATGTGCTTTTTCTGGTTTTCTTCTTTAGCTATAGTGTGACCTTATATATATATAGTCTTATATATCTATCCTTATAGCAGATGACACACATTAGAACTACCGCTACTATAGGGCGAGGAAGGGGTCGACCACCACTTTCACATGCCGTCCGTGGATAAGGACGAGCAGGAAGACCTCCACTAGCTAGAGGTCAGGGCCAAGCCCCAGTTGCTGATCCGCCTATCGCTACTGAAGAAGTTGTTGAGAGTGTTGTTCCTGAGGTTGGGAACGGGACTGCTACTAGGTCCGGAGCACAGAGAGCGCCATCGACGGAGTCTGTTCGAGTGTCCATTGGAGCTTTTGCATACCGCAACTTTGTGCAGAGAGTTGAGGAGGCTATCAGGACTGGAGGACCGGCACCAATGCCGCCAGTTCCTACGAGATCAGCTGAAGTTTCGCAGAGAGTTACACGGATCGTTTCCCCGCCTGCTAGAGTTGTTGAGGTTGTTAGAGCGCCGGTTGAGGCGAAGGAGCTGAAGCCCGACAGTTGGTTGAAGACTTTCGATCAGCTAAGGTTCCGACTTTCATGGGAAAGACCGGTTTGGAAGTGGAGTTGTGGCTAGGACAGTTGGATTATGCTATGGAGGCTATCGGTTGCCCAAAGGGACGTCGAGTCAACATAGCACAAACGCTGCTGAAGGATCAGGCTCATTCTTGGTGGAGGACCGTTCGCAGTAAGGTCACCAGTTATGAGTAGATGAAGACATTGCTCAGGTATCGCTACTGCCCTGCAGCTATAAGGAGAGATCGTCTTCATGATTTCCTTTAGGCTGGATTCAAGGATTTGCCGATTGTTGAGATCATCAACAAGTTCTAGGATGAGCTGTCTTTGTTGGGACCGTCTGCACCACCTGATGATCAGAATGTTTATCTTTTCTCTCGGAGATTAAGAGAGTCGACACGTTCTTATCTTGTTGGTTTCCGTTGTGATTCTTTGACGGACTATCAGGATAGAGCTTTTGCTTATGAGAGACCGACCGGGTCAGAGGAGAGCTTCTCAAACAGGAGGTCCTGAGAAGAGACATAAGATTGGATCAACCAGTGCTGGAGCCGGAGCAGCTGGTTTTGGGCGCTGTCTGACGTTGGGACGTTCTGGTTTCAAGCAGAGTTCTGATAGAGGACGATAGTTTCATAACTGCGGAGGTGTAGGACACATCTGAGCTGATTGCAAGAAGCCAATAGTGAATTGCTTTTCTTGTGGCAAGCCCGGACACATAGTTGTGTTTTGCCGTCAGGGCAAGGCGCTATCTCAGCACGGTTCTTCACCTACCAGTGTTGCTGGAGGAGGACATAGATCTCAGTATCAGCAGTAGCATTAGAGAGTTCCTGGTTCTACCACTCCTCAAGGTTCCACTCTGGGACAAGGGAGAGGTAGAGGTCGTGTTGGTGGATCTGCAGACACCAGAGATGCATCAGCCAGAGTTTATGAGTTAAGGAGTGCTGTAGAGCCGACAACGCCAACAACCACATGTACCATTCAAATTAATGGTTTTTCTGTCAAAGTTCTTTTCGATATCGGTGCTACGCATTCTTTTATATCTGATGCATGTGTAGATAGATTGGCCTTAGTTACCGTATAAGGTAGACCCTTCTTAATAGGATTACCCGATGAGGGTAAGATTCGAGGTACACGAGAGGTTCGCGATTGCCCTATTAGATTGGGAGGTCGTGATTGGCCAGCTGACTTCTTCGTCATGTACTTATTACATAAAGAAGCTATTCTAGGTATGGATTGAATGGATCGACATCGAGCAGTTCTGGACATCGGCAAGAGGACAGTGACAGTAACTACAGATGCAGGTCATGTTGAGATCTTTTGAGGATGGGACCTCGGGAACACTGGTACAGTCATCAGTGTAGTCCGAGCTACTAGACTTATCAGTCAGGGATGCAAGGCTTTCTGGTGCTATGCCATGAAGGATAGTACGAGTTTGGATTTGGAGGAGATTCTAGTAGCTTGCGAGTTTCCCGATGTTTTCGGAGAGCCATCAGGTTTACATCCACAGAGGAGTGTAGACTTTGGCATTGAGTTAGAGCCCGGTACGAAACCGATCTCTAAGGCTCCTTATCGTATGACGCTGATAGCATGAATTATAGTCTATACTTTGGGACTTGTTTAGACGTTTTATCTTCAATAATCTGCATGTTTGAATGTATATTATTGTTTATATTGTCACTTCATCTACCTTTACGGGAATCGAGGTCTACACCAAGTTTCGTTGTAATCGTAGGTACAATGACACATTTTGGACTAAAATGGAGCTAAGGAGCAAAGGAGTCATAGGAGCTACATTCTGGAGCTTAAGGAAGAACTCAGGGAGCAAGGAATTAACAAAGAAGATTTACTTTGGACCAGATTTGAGAGATTTCACATTCAGCTGAGATTCACCTCGGTCAGCTACAGTACCACCTCGACCGATGTGATCTTGAGGAGCGTCTTGACCGAGGCGAACACTTTGGCACGCGGCGAGATATATTTTATTTGGCTGAGATCTTTTATTTTTGGAAGGAGAGATCTTATATTTTTGGGCTGGATTTCTAGAAGGAAGATCATATTTTTGGGAGATCTATTTTAGAGATAAGATATATTTTTATTAGGATATTATCTTTTTAAGATATTATTATCTTTGGAAGATAATTCTCCTATAAAAAGGGCTAGATTTTCCACAATTCAACATCGGCGCATCACCGAAAACCGCTACACCACATTCTAAGCTGCAATTAGGAAGGATTTTTGGAAGTTTGAAGGAATATTGAAGGAAGTTCATAGCTTTGTCATAGCTTTTGAAGGAGTTTGTAAGATTTTATTAGATTCCTTTTGGTTGATTGTCTTGATTGGATTTGTGATCTAAGGAACGCTTATTTGTTTGATATTTGATTCAGTTATTGAAGCCTTGTTCTTAAGGTTTATGTGTTCAAATATTCATTTTCTTCCCATATATTTGATTATTGCTTTCATGATGATGAGTGGTTAATTTCCTTGTGCGATTCTAGGGTGATTGGCTGAAAGTTGTGGGAAAACGATGATAGAATGATCTTAATCCCAGTAGGACCTTGAAAGCTCGAGTCTTTACCCTTAACCATAGAACATCTCGTTCAGTTGATGAACATCTCGACTGACCGAGGTGACCTTTTGATCCGAAACTGTGAGTTAAGTGTAGAGTTTGCCAAATCCTATTCTTATTATACCTTTCCTGGTTCAATGCAAGCCTAGGATGAGACTTACCCGGTAATTCCTTTATTTGTTTACCCAAGATCATAAGTGTAGGTAATAAAGGTTTATCCTTTATTGGGATTTGAGTGTGCCTTTATGCCATCTTTGTGAGTTAGCCTGAGACTTACCCGGTAAAGGTTAATTCTATTCCCTTAGTTGGAGTATTTGTTTGAGATTATAGTTCCTTTCCTTAGTACCTTGAGACTTACCCGGTATTAGGTTCTTCGGTTTGGGGTTGTGAGTAGTGAGACTTACCCGGTGATCTATTCCACTTTCGAAACACCTTCCCTTTGCAAAATCTCAGCTTTGTCCGCTTACCTTTAGATCTTGAGTTGGAACCACAACTAGATGCCTTAATCCCTAGAATTTGCATATTCCCTTTAATTGACCTTATTATCATCTTTTGATTGCTTTAATCGCTTTTGTGGCTATTAGTTACATTGACAACCTATACTTGCTTTGTTTCACCTAAGTCCCTGAGATCGACACCCCGGAATTCTTGCTTTTTATTACAATTGACCCGTACACTGCGGGTTCGCATCCTTGTTTTAAGCACACTTCTTGGATTATAAATTAATATCTTGCACACACCTTTTGGAGAGAACAAGTTTTTGGCGCCGTTGCCGGGACTTGGTCTAGACCGAGCCGGTTGCGGTTGTCTTTCGGGGCTATTGCCCCTGTTGCTACTAACCACTCTACTTGAGTGACTTTTGCAGGTTCTTTCTCTTAGGTTTATGCGAAAAACCCACACTAGGAAGGAAATCGTTCCTTACGATCCCGAACCAGAAAAGACATACAAAAGACGCTTGAAAGAAGCTAAGATGGCCAACCAAGACAATCGCAATCTTTAGGCCGAATTGAAGGAGGCGTTGGAACAACTACGCCTCAGTAAAGAAGAACTGCGGCTGGAAAAGGAAGAAACTCACGTAAGGACGGATGCGATCGAAGTAGATATGGCAGCTTTACGGGACCAATATCTACCTCGACCGAATCCAGATCCTCGACCGAGGCAAGACCCAGTTCCAGACCCTTGACCGAGGCAGGACCCAACTCCAGCTGCCCCGCCCGAGATACTTCCACCTCGGAAGCCTGTCCGAGATGCTCTTTTTGCAGGTATTCCACAGACCCTAGGGCAGAGGATGGACCCAAACCAGCAAGTGAGGCGTTCAGGAGTCAACCTAGGTGATCCAGCGGAGCATGATTATGAACTTCGATCGCAAGTTCTTTCCATGATTCGCCAATGCCAGTTTGGAGGTTTAGAGAGGGAGTCTCCGCATCAACATTTACAGAACTATGAGATCTTGATGGAGACCTTGAGACCTTCAAGGCTGGAAAATAACAATTACAAGCTAAGGCCTTTTTACTTTTCTTTGAAGGACAGAGCGCTTACTTGGTATCAATCTCTTCCTCCCGGAAAGATCAACACTTGGGAGGAGATGACGATAGAGTTCTTAACTAAATTCTTTCCCCCCTATAAAACCGCTGAAATGAGAGGGAAGATCAATGCATTTATCATGAAGGACAAAGAGAGTTTGTCCAAGTCATGGAAGAGATTTAAAGACATTCTTTTGGATTGCCCACATCATGGGATTCCAAAGATAGAGTTGTTGGAGATATACTTCAAGGGATTGGATGGAAATACCCAATTCAACCTTCAACTACTATCCGCCGGCACGTTCATGGACATGCCGATTGATGAAGCTTGAGAGTTCATTGAGAAACAAGATTTGCACATGGAGAAATACTCCCATCAAGGAGCTGAAGGTGGAGTTAGGAGAGTCAACTTCCAAGAAGCTCCATCAAACAATGATCAACTCACCTCCCTCAAGAATGATGTGAAGCAATTGAAGGACCTTTTGGTTGCTCAAACAAAAAAGGAAGAGGGAGGATATCAAGGGTCAAGGAACAACAATCAAGGTTCCCAGAACAACAACTACAACAACAATAGAGAATCCAACAGCAACAATTGGAGATCTAACAATCAAAATTCGGGTGACTCTTACTCTAACTCCAATTCAAATAATTCTTCTAATCCTTTCCTCTCTTCTTCTTCTACTCCATTGAAGAGCCAGGAACAAGGATCAAGTTCGTCCCAACTAGAAAAAAAGATGTTGTGTTGGAGGCCATCTTGATCAAGCTAAACGCTATGGAGACATCCATGACTTCATTTTCGAAGGCACAAAAAGCCTTAGAACAACAATTCTTTAATAAGGCGAATGAAGCACCAAGAGATCCAGGGAAGCTCCCAACAAGGACAAAGAGCAACCCCAAGGGACAAATCATGACAATAACGACGAGAAGTGGACTGAAAACTGCAGATCCAGTGCCTCAGTCGATGCCAGTGTAGACGAAGAACACCTCAGTCCAGGTACAGTCGAAGAACACTTCGGCCGAGGTACCAACCGAGGTGGAGCCTCAGAAAGCGGAGGAGAAATCTGAAGTTTATGTTCCACCTCCTGCTTATAAACCACCACTTCCATTCCCCCAATCAAGGGCTATAGCACATCTAGACAAGCACTTTGGTAAATTCCTTAACTTGATGAATAAACTACATATTAACATCCCTTTCCTTGATGCTATTCTAGGGATGCCCGCATATGGGAAGTTCTTAAAAGAGATTCTATCAAGAAAGAGGAAGCTGGAAGACTTTGGTGAAGTAAGGATGACATCTAAATCCTCGGAGCTTATTCAAATCATGAAGGAGAAGATGCCACCCAAACTGAGAGATCCCGGCTCATTTTGCATTTCCGTTCAAGTTGGGGATGTGACTTGTGAAGCCTTGTGTGATCTAGGAGCCAGCGTGAGCATCATTCCACTGGAGCTATGTGTGAAGATCGGACTTGGAGAGCCCAAGCCGGTGAAGATAAGGCTGTACATGGCGGACCGTTCCATTACCTATCCCGTGGGTATTTTGGAAGATGTTTTGGTTAAGTTAGGTAACTTCTATTTACCTATAGACTTTGTTATGCTTGATATTCCCGCAAATTATCCCATTCCTATCATTCTTGGGAGGCCATTTCTAGCAACTTCGGGTTGCAATGTGGATTGTAAGAACGCCAAGTTGAAATTCAACATTGGAGGTGATGAAGTGGAGTTTGCATTGTTAGCTGCAATGAAAGAAGAGCCGCTGGAGGATGATATCTTCAACATCTATGATGAAGAAGAATCAAGAGAATTGGTGAGCTCTATCCTTATTAATGATCCACTTGAAAGAGTTATTAGTTTCAGCTTAATGGAGGAAGGTATAGATGCTTCTTGTGATGCATATATACGGAGCTTAACGGCACTAGAAGAAGATCCAGGAGCTAAGATTGAAAAAGTAATCCAGGAGAAGAAGATCTCCAGTTTCGGTCCCAGTTGTAGTACCTCGACCGAGGTACTCTCTGGACCAAGCGAGGTGTTCTTGACTGAAGAACATCTCGGTCACCCACTCTGGACCTCGACCGAGGTCAAAAGCGAGATGATGTCAACTGAGACTTTTGAAAGTCCAGTTCTTCGATCTAAGTCTACTCCACTAGAAGGAGGAAGCAAGGATCCCCCTCAGAAAGCACCCCCAGTTGTGGAGCTTAAACATATTAAGTCACTTGAGGTATGCTTTTCTTGGACCGGATTCTACTTATCCCGTTATTGTTAGTGCTCCCCTTTCCGAAACTGAATTATCTAAACTGATGCATGTCTTGAGAAAACATCAAAGGGCTTTAGGATATGCTATTGATGATCTTATTGGTATTAAGCCTTCTTTATGCATGCATAGAATACTAATGGAGGACGATCATAAGACTTCACGGTAACCTCAAAGACGGTTAAATCCGATCATGAAAGAGGTTGTGAAGAAAGAAATTCTTAAGTTGTTGGATGCAGGTATCATATTTCCTATCTCGGACAGCAAGTGGGTGAGCCCAGTGCACGTATTTCCGAAGAAAGGAGGGATGACCGTTGTGACGAATAATAACAACGAGTTGATCCCAACAAGAACCGTTACGGGCTGGAGGGTGTGCATTGACTATAGGAAGCTGAACGTGGCCACTCGGAAGGACCACTTTCCACTTTCCTTCATTGATCAGATGCTCGAACGGTTAGCCCAACATTCACATTTTTGCTATTTAGATGGTTATAGTGGCTTCTTTCAGATTCCTATCCATCCGAATGATTAAGAGAAGACCACTTTCACTTGTCCATGGGGGACATTCGCTTATAGGAGGATGCCATTTGGATTATGTAATGCACCCGCTACCTTCCAGCGATGCATGATGGCTATCTTTTCCGAGTACATAGAGGAGATCATGGAGGTATTCATGGATGACTTTTCGGTATATGATTCCTCTTTTGATGATTGCCTATCTAACCTATCTCTAGTTCTACAAAGATGTGAAGACACTAATCTCGTTTTGAATTAGGAGAAGTGTCATTTTATGGTTAATGAAGGCATTGTGCTAGGACACCTCGTTTCCAACCGAGGTATTGAGGCTGATCGAGATAAGATCGAGACTATTGAGAAACTTCCCCCCTTGTTCTGTTAAGGGTGTGCGGAGTTTTCTCGGGCATGCAGGTTTCTATAGGAGGTTCATCAAGGATTGCTCGAAGATTTCTAAACCACTAACTAAACTCTTAAATAAGGATGTTGTCTTTGAGTTTCCACAAGAGTGTCTTGATGCATTTTACAGGATTAAGGAAGCGTTGATCTCCGCTCCCATTATTCAACCTCCGGATTGGACCTTACCCTTTGAGATCATGTGCGATGCGAGCGAAGTGGCGGTAGGAGAGGTGTTTGGACAAAAGAAGGATGGCCGGTGATAGGTGATGGAATCACTATCATTTAGGGTAGTTTTTAGAGTCTTTTCATTGCATTTGAGTCGGTTTATGCTACTAACTCCTTGGTCCAGAAGAAAAAGACTAAAAGAAGCTAAGGAAGGAGTTATAAGCACTTAGGAGTGAAGATCAAGCACGAAGTAAGCTTCTGTTGCCTCACCGCCCCAACGGAGCCTTGTCCCCGCCCCTGCGGGTGATGCCTTATACCGGAGCGCTCCCTGCGCCTTCACCAGCACCAGCCATGAAGTGTGTCACCGCCCCTGCGCCACTCCTTAGCGCCCCTACGGTGACCTGTCTTGAAGAGACGAAGACCAGTTCCCCTGCTCCTCCCACTGCGCCCCTGCCTGCGCCTCAACCTGGGAGCTGGAAGACGAAGAGGTTGTGTCACCGTCCCTGCGCTGACATAGGGACACCCCTGCAGCTTGGCATCAAAAACGACCAGGAGGACGAAGGGTCAGATGTTCGCTCCAAACGGTGTGTGTGCAAGCTTTAAATTTATAACCCTAGACTTAAGCTTAAAACAAGGATGCGAACCCGCAGTGTACGGGTCAATCGTAGTAAAAAGCAAGAAAATTCCAGGGGTCGATCACAGGGACTCGGTGAAACAAAGTCAATAACGGTAAGCTTCGTGAATACTAACCACAAAGAGCAATTAACACAATCAAAGATGAATAAGAAGTCAAATAAGCAAACATGCAATTCTAGGGATTAAAGCATCTAGTTGTGGTTCCAACTCAAGATCTATAGATAAACGGACAAAGCTGAGATTTTTGCGTGGGAAGGTGTTACTAAAATGGAGTAGATCACCGGGTAAGTCTCACTACACACTAATCCTAAACCGTAACTCCTATTACCGGGTAAGTCTCAAGGAATCAAGATAAAGAACTATAACCTCAAACTAACACACCATCTAAGGGAATAGAATCAACCTTTACCGGGTAAGTCTCAGGCTAACTCACAAAGACGGGATGGAAGCACACTCAAACCCCAATAAAGGATAAACCTTTATTACCTACACTTATGATCGTTGGTACACAAACTAAGGAATTACCGGGTAAGTCTCATCCTAAGCTTGCTTTGAACCAGAAAGGTGTAATAAGAATAGGATTTGGCAAACTCTAACACTTAACTCTCAGTTATGGATCAGATAAGTCACCTCGGTCAGCCAGTTTCCACCCCGGCCGAGATGTTCATCGACTGAACGAGATGCTTAGGGTTAAGGATAAAGACTCGAACTTTCAGGATCCTACTAGAATCTAAGATTATTCTATCATTGTTTTTCCCACAACCTTCAGCCAATCACCCTAGAATCGCACAAGGAAATTAGCCACTCATCATCATTATGAAAGTATTAAAATATATGGGAAGAAGGTGAATATTTGAACAAGAAGAATTTGATGAAAAAGACTTCAATAACTGAATCAAATATCACAACAAAGCGTTCCTTGGATAGCAATCCAACAAGGCAAGACAACAAGTGAGGGAATTGAAGACAATCTTACAAAACCCTCCAAAAAGCTATAAAAGCTATAGACTTCAATCTTCCTTCAACCTTCAAAAAGGTTCTTCGAATCTCTCCAATGAGAGTATGCTGCGACTGCTGCGTAATCTTCTCGTGTAAGCGGGGGTGATAGCGGATGTATATGGCCTCCTTTGATTTGTGGAAATCCAACCCTTTTTATAGGAAAATAACCCTCCAAAGATAAAATATCTTAGAAAGATATTTTCCCATAAAAATAGGTAAAATATATGATTCTGCATATCTCCTTCCTTCCAGGAGCCAAGCCCAAAAATATAAGATCACTTTCCAATCTTAAAAGATCTCAGCCAAGAATAAAATATTCTCGCCGCGTCCTAGGTGTTCGCCTCGGTCGAGTCGGCGTCTCTGAATCACCTCGGTCGAGATGAATCTCTGGTCAACCGAGGTGAGTCACAACTGAATGTGAAATTTCTCAAAACTAGTCTAAAGTAAATCTTTAATCCATGGCTATGCTCCCTGGATGTAGCTCCAAATGACTCATGACTCCTTTTGCTCCTTTTTGATGCGAAACGTGCCATTTTACCTACGATTACAACAAAACTAGGTGTAGACCTCGATTCTCGCAAAGGTAGATGAAATGGTAGTAAAATCACATAATATACATACAAATATGCAGATTATGAAAGATAAAACGTCCAAACAAACCCCAAAATATAGACTATAATTCATGCTATCAAAATACCCCATACTTAGCCCTTGCTTGTCCCCAAGCAAGTTCCTCATATAGAAGTCAAGATAGAATGGATTATAAGTCATGAAAATCAATGAAAAAGTCTTTCAAAAACATTTTATGATGTGCAACTATCATAGATCACTCTAAGAGAATACTTTATGGAATTTAAAAAAACTCAATATGCTCAAAACATTTTATAAGTATAGGAAAGTTGTTCATCTTTGCATAAAATCATAGAATGCATAATAAATCATAATTATCAAAATTAATCATGTATAATCTAGTTTAAACTGCTAAGTCAATCAACAAGCTCAAGGTCTCAAGGGCTTCCCAAAAGAAAAGTCAAGAAACGTGTAGGGTAGGGATGTATGTAAGGTAATGTGGTGCTAGAATCCGGGAAAAGGATGAACTTCACTTTCACTTTGACTTGCAACATCTTCCATCAATAAGCTTTGCTTATTTCACACTTTCTCTTTTTTTTTACTTTACTTTTTGGGATGCATGGACAGAGGTGCACAATAACCGAAGCCTAGGAAATCTGCAATCATCAATTTCTCGAGATGCATCAAACCCTTGATGCACATACCATGACCCGTTAGGAATATCGCTCAATCCAACTTTGGCAAGACACAAACACCCGGCTATGTGAATGGTGCCGAGTTACTCATCTTCATGATTGACTTCCCCAAACCTAAAATTGCTTTCTAACACTTTCACTTCCAGCCACTTCTCAACTTTAACTCCACTTGCTTTCACCACTTCGCTTGCTTCCAAATTCCCGGATAGGTAAAGGGAGGCAAAATGTATATGAGGGGCTAAGCATGATCAAGAAGAAGAAAAAGAAGAGAATGAATTGCCTTGGTCTTTCCAAGAAGAAAGTGAGAGAACTTAACCTGCGGTGTCAACCTTCAAATTCAACATAATTTGGATAAAAACAAAGTATTAAAAATTCTAATAATTTCAAACAAAGCATTTAGCAACTTAAACATATTATAAAACCTTTCAAACACATAAAGGATTCAAAACCAGTCAGTAACAAGATCTTCACTGAGATCATATCCAGATAAGTAACACAAAAATCGTTTTCGAAAACTCTCAGTTAACCCACCTCGGTCGAGGTGTTCTTGGTTCAACCGAGGTGAAATGCCTCGTTTGGCCAAGACTGACTCGGTCGAGGTCGAAATTTTTTTTTTTTTTTAAAAACCAATTTTATTTCAGTTTTGACGTTTTTCTCAAATCAAATAACCTGTAGGTATGCATGTAATATCAGATAAACATATAGAGGCAACTGAAGCATAAATATGAAATATCCGATCAAATGTCATACATCAAAAGTAGTCAAATAACATCAAGTAGTCATGACAAATACAAACACCCCATACTAGGGACACACTGTCCTAGTGGGTCAAATAAAAGTCTGAAAATGAGAGTACTCACCGGATAAATAGCTGAACTGCATAAAAAATATAATAAGAAAATCCTGCAGCTCCTCAATAGTCTCGATCCGGCGGTGGTGGTGGTGGTACGTACGGATACTGAGTCGGATCGAAAGGATAGCCCATGACACGCTCGAACTGAAGCTGGGCCATGATGTGCTGATTGTGCTGCCGCTCCTGCATCTCGCGGATATCCAGCGATAATGCAGCATACGTGTCAATAACCTGATCCGTCAGGTCATCGACCCGTCTGTGAGCAGCTCGATCTCTCACTCCATGCCTCCTACGTCTAGCAGGTCTGACTGGAGAAGTCTCAGCTGGTGCAGGCTCTGTCTCCTCCTCATCATCCAAGTCGATGATCGGTGGCGCGCTCGTACCTGCAGTATCCGTCCCTGTATCCATCGGGACTCCACCATCTCTCTCGTCCACTGTCTCCTCGTCGTCGTCATCCTCCTCCTCCTCAACCGGTGCAGCTGCTGCCTCTCTATGATCCTCCATCAGTGTAGCCCAAGCTGTCTGCCAGTAATGCGGATCGAAAACTGTGAACTGTGCAGACCAGCGGATCCCCTGTGGTGCAGTCCGCTCCCAAGGCATAGCAACAAATGGAGTGGTCAAACCACGGGGAACCAAAATCCTCCGTGTGATCATCTCCTGTAATCCAAGCGGCTTCGGAGCCGCCACCATCGTACATACACTGAGGTCCATCCCGTGATAAGTAGCAATATGGGTGACTAGATCTCCGCAGCAAATGTCTCCCTTCACCTTGGCCTTGATCCTGTGCAGGTCCTCTGCCAAGATCAAGCCAAAGTCTGGGAAACCCCCTGTGACCATACAGTAGAGGCTGAAGAGCTCGCCCTGTCGGATCTTCTGGGGCGTCTTAGTACACGCCAGAAGTGTCTCGCTGAATATCCTATGGGCTAATCTGAAGGCCGGGTGGAAGATGACCTTCTCCCTGGAATCTCCAGGGCGCCATCTGTCTACATGCTCGGTAATATGGGCAATCTGCCCCCAGAACTCCCTAGCTACGGATCGGGAGGGGAAGTCGGTGGCGGTGGGCTCAGAAAAGCCGAAAATCTCTCTCCAACTCTCTAAAGGAACTATGAAGTTCCGGTTCATCAACCGGTACTTCACATACCGGTCTGTGGGGAGGTAGGAGAAGGAGCTAACAAACTCTAAGGTCGGCTCCAAATAAGCTGGGGCTCGGATCTCAGTAAAATGATCCAGCCATACAGTGGCAATCATCCTCCTAAGGTCAGCATCTAACCCTAGGCAATCGAAAGCTGACACGTCCAGAAATCGTGGTGCGATAACTGGACGGCTAGCTATGCGCTCATAGTCTACCCGGCATCTCTCGTGGATAACCGGGCGGTAAGGACGGGAAGAAGAGGAAGAAGGGGAGGGTGAGGATCTGTCTCTGAGGGCTAGGCGACGATCGGAACTCATTTTCACTCAACACTGTCAGAACACCTCGGTCACTGACAAGACTCAGAAATCACCTCGGTCGAGATGCAGTTCGACCGGACCGAGGCGCAACAGTTACGATTCCAATTCTCAGAAATTCAGTTCTTTTCCCCCAAAAATCACTACAATTGCTTCCTAAGGGGTACTTAAGCCTTTTCTCAGAAAAATCAGGGGCAACCAAAGCCCAAAACGAAGCGAATGAACGAGTTAGGGTTTCGACTGTTTTTACCTCGTTTCGATCGATTCACTCGATTTCTTTGCAGATCTGTTGTTGCAATCGGTTCCTCTACTCTTCAATCTCAGTTTAGAAGCGGAAATCTTCAAAAACGAGCAAGAAATGAGAGAGAGCGAAGTGGACTGTCGCCGCGGTCGAGGTGAAGAAGGTAAAAAAGTGAAAAATAAAATTTTCCCTTTTTTATACTGTTCCTGGATCTGCTGTCACCTCGGTCGAGATGGTCTCGACTGGACCGAGGTGGTACGGACCGAGGTGGTTCTGCAGAAAACCCTAGTCGCCTCGGTTGCTCAAGAATCAACTCGGTCGAGGTGCTCTGACAGTAACCGAGATGCTTCTGTCTTCTCAAAATCTCGAACTTCTGTCCTTCCAGTTATGCTCCTTCCTTAGATATTCCTTGTTGTCTGTCCAGAACGCCAAAAACAAAGCAAAGCAAAGCAAAAACAAAAACTATCTAAGCTAGACTAGAAAACGGGAAAAGAAAGCAATACCATGGGTTGCCTCCCAAGAAGCGCTTGGTTTAAGGTCGCTAGCTGGACCATGATGCGTCTCAAACGAGGTGAGAGGTGCCCTCACCCCATACTTCACCTCCATCGTGGGGTGAAGTAAGTAAATCCATCAAACGCTCCAACAAGTGTAAGTGCTCATCGGGGAATGAATCGTCCATGGGTGGGTTATCCGTCTCGCGGGAAGATTCCGGTAGCCGGCTGAGGTGGTCCGCAACTGAGTTCTCGGATCCCTTCTTATCGCGGATCTCTAGGTCAAACTCTTGAAGCAAGAGAATCCATCGAATAAGGCGCGGCTTGGCATCTTTCTTAGCCAACAAGTAACGAATGGCTGCGTGGTCGGTGTAGACAATGACTTTCGCCCCTACTAGATAGGAACGAAACTTCTCGAAAGCATATACAACCGCCAATAACTCCTTCTCGGTAGTAGCGTAGTTGCGTTGTGCTTCATCTAGCGTCTTGCTAGCATAATAAATGGCGGTGGTCCGTCCATCCTTCTTCTGTCCAAGCATCGCTCCTACGGCTACATCACTAGCATCACACATGACCTCAAAGGGCAAGGTCCAATCAGGAGGTTGGATAATGGGAGCGGAGATCAACGCTTCCTTAATCCTGTAAAAAGCATCAAGACATTCTTGCGAAAACTCAAAAACAACATCTTTATTCAAGAGGTTAGTTAGAGGTTTAGAGATCTTAGAGAAGTCCTTGATGAATCTCCTGTAGAAACCTGCATGCCCGAGAAAACTCCTCACACCTTTAACAGAACAAGGAGGAGGGAGCTTCTCAATAGTCTCGATCTTAGCCCGATCGACCTCAATACCTCGATTAGAAACAAGGTGTCCTAGCACAATGCCTTCATTAACCATAAAATGACACTTCTCCCAATTCAAGACAAGGTTAGTGTCTTCACATCTCTTAAGCACTAGAGAAAGGTTAGATAGGCAATCATCAAAAGAGGAACCATATACAGAAAAATCATCCATGAATACCTCCATGATCTCCTCTATGTACTCGGAAAAGATAGCCATCATGCATCGCTGGAAGGTAGCGGGTGCATTGCACAACCCAAATGGCATCCTCCGATAGGCAAACGTCCCCCATGGACAAGTGAAAGTGGTTTTCTCCTGATCATCCGGATGGATAGGAATCTGAAAGAATCCACTATAGCCGTCCAAGTAACAAAAGTGCGAATGCTGGGCCAGCCGCTCGAGCATCTGATCGATGAAGGGAAGTGGAAAATGGTCCTTTCGTGTGGCCGTGTTCAGCTTCCTGTAATCGATGCAAACCCTCCAGCCCGTAACGGTCCTAGTTGGGATCAACTCGTTGTTCTTATTCGTCACAACGGTCATCCCTCCTTTCTTCGGAACGACATGTACCGGGCTAACCCACTTGCTGTCCGAGATAGGATAAATAATACCTGCATCCAACAACTTAAGAACTTCCTTCTTCACAACCTCTTTCATGATCGGATTTAACCGTCTTTGAGGTTCCCGTGAAGTCTTATGATTATCTTCCATTAGAATTCTATGCATGCAGAAAGAAGGTTTAATGCCAATAAGATCATCCGTGGTATAACCTATAGCTTTTCGATGCTTTCTCAGGACATGCATTAATTTAGACAATTCAGATTCGGTAAGGGAAGCACTAACAATAACGGGATAAGTAGAATCCGGTCCAAGAAAGATATACCTCAAGTGACTAGGGAGTTGTTTAAGCTCCACAACTGGGGGTGCTTTCTGAGAGGGATCCTGATAGCATGAATTATAGTCTATATTTTGGGGTTTGTTTGAACGTTTTATCTTCAATAATCTGCATGTTTGTATGTACATTATGTGATTTTACTGCCATTTCATCTACCTTTGCAAGAATCGAGGTCTACACCTAGTTTCGTTGTAATTGCAGGTAATATGGTACGTTTTGCATCAAAAAGGAGCAAAAGAAGTCAAGAGTCATTTGGAGCTACATCCAGGAAGCATAGCCATGGATTAAGGATTTACTTTGGGCCAGTTTTGAGAGATTTCACATTCAGTTGTGACTCACCTCGGTTGACCAGAGATTCATCTCGACCGAGGTGATCTAGAGACGCCGACTCGACCGAGGCGAAAACCTAGGACGCGGCGAGAATATTTTATTCTTGGCTGAGATCTTTTAAAATTGGAAAGTGATCTTATATTTTTGGGCTTGGCTCCTGGAAGGAAGGAGATATGCAGAATCATATATTTTACCTTTATTTATGGGAAAAGATCTTTCTAAGATTTATTATCTTTGGAGGGTTATTTTCCTATATAAAGGGTTGGATTTCCACAAATCCAACAGCCCGCATACACCGATCATCCGCTATCAGCGCAAGAAGCAGCATACTCCAATTTGGGAGAGAGTTGAAGAACCTTTTTGAAGGTTGAAGGAAGATTGAAGTTCATAGCTTTTATAGCTTTATTGAAGGGTTTTGTAAGATTGTCTTCAATTCCCTCAATTGTTGTCTTATCTTTTTGGATTGCTATCCAAAGAACGCTTTGTTGTGATATTTGACTCAGTTATTGAAGTCTTTTCATTAAATTCTTCTTTGTTCAAATATTCACCTTCTTCCCTTATATTTAATACTTTCATTATGATGATGAGTGGCTAATTTCCTTGTGTGATTCTAGGGTGATTGGCTGAAGGTTGTGGGAAAAACAATGATAGAATAATCTTAGATTCCAGTAGGATCCTGAAAGTTCGAGTCTTTAACCTTAACCCTAAGCATCTCGTTCGGTTGATGAACATCTCGGCCGGGGTGGAATTCTTCTGACCGAGGTGACTTATTCGACCTAAACTGAGAGTTAAGTGTTAGAGTTTGCCAAATCCTATTCTTATTACACCTTCCTGGTTCAAAGCAAGCTTAGGATGAGACTTACCCGGTAATTCCTTAGATTGTGTACCAATGATCATAAGTGTAGGTAATAAAGGTTTATCCTTTATTGGGGTTTGAGTGTGCTTCCATCCCACCTTTGTGAGTTAGCCTGAGACTTACCCGGTAAAGGTTGATTCTATTCCCTTAGATGGTGTGTTAGTTTGAGGTTATAGTTCTTTATCTTGATTCCTTGAGACTTACCCGGTAATAGGAGTTACGGTTTAGGATTAGTGTGTAGTGAGACTTACCCGGTGATCTACTCCACTTTAGAAACGCCTTCCCCACGCAAAAATCTCAGCTTTGTCCGCTTATCTATAGATCTTGAGTTGGAACCACAACTAGATGCTTTAATCCCTAGAATTGCATATTTGCTTTATTGACTTCTTATTCATCTTTGATTGTGTTAATTGCTCTCGTGGTTAGAATTGACATAGCATACCGTATTGACTTTGTTTCATCGAGTCCCTGTGATCGACCCCTGGAATTTTCTTGCTTTTACTACGATTGACCCGTACACTGCGGGTTCGCATCCTTGTTTTAAGCTTAAGTCTAGGGTTATAAATTTAAAGCTTGCACACACCGTTTGGAGCGAACAAGTTTTTGGCGCCGTTGCCGGGGACTTGGTCTAGACTGAGCCGGTTGCGGTTTGCTTTCGGGGCACTTGCCCCTGTTGCTACTAACTACTCTTTCTATGAGTTTTGTAGTTTTCAGGATTTCCGATGACTACATTTGATCCAGCCTGGATAGCAAGGCAAAGTGCTAGGGCGGACCATTATGAATACTTGGAGGAGAAGTACTCCTTCTATTGGTTCAGCAATGAATGGGAAAGAGAAGAGGTCATTCAGCGTGAACTTGCGATATGGGATGAGAAGAATGTCCCTAAAAACATTTATGAGCAACCTTTTGAAGACTCTCTCGAATCAAGATTGGAGAAGTTGATGAAGAAGGTGGAGGAGCTCAAGGAAAGCACCCTATCCTATGCTAAGCCGAAAGAGGAGCATAAGGAAGTGTTGCATGTTCCAAGCATTCCTTTGGTCGAACCGGATGTTTCTCCTGAAGCTTCTGAGGAAGAGGAGGATATGGAAGGTCTCGATCTGACTGTTGAGACCTCGGTCGAAGTGGAAGAGATCTCGGCCGAGATGGAAGAATCTGCAAAACTGAAAGCAGAAGATGAAGAGAACCTTGGTCAAATTACTGAGATTGTGACCAAGGTGGAAGAAAGATCAACTGAGTTGAGAGAGATTTCATGTGTTGGTTATCAACCTAACATGAAACCTGATCCGAGCTTTGGAGAACTTTACGAGGTACATTCTCCTACTTCATTTGAAATCCCTATTAAAATTTATGAATTTTTCAGGAATGCACCGGAGAGTTGGAGGTCTCTTCCGAAAGAACCTCCTAAGATCAAGATGAAGTCTTCCTTGAAATTGTTGGAAGAGGAAGCTCCTTGGATTATAAGGAGTGGAGTTTGCAAACACTACACCGTTAAGGCGATGAAGTGTCTCTTGTTCAAGTATGGGGCCCCTCGCATGCTCAGGACCCTGTACCATCCCCAAGCTATAGATGGGGAAGCTGCTATAATTCTCGAGAAACTTTTTTCTCGATCAAGGAAAGGATGGGACACGAGGAATGTCCCATTGAAGTGCAGGAAGTCTAGAAGGATTCCGGTGAGAATCAAACCGTACAAGCTTGTACGTGGAAGATCTTACCATTTGCCGGTGAAGTTAGGAACCGGAACCTTCTTGGAAGATTTTTACGGATGTGATGAGCACTCCACGACATTCGAAGTGCATTGAGTAATCCCATGCCGTATGGTCCAGCTAGCGACCTTAAACCAAGCGCTTCTTGGGAGGCAACCCAAAGTATTGCTTTCTTCTCCCTTTTCTAGTTTAGTTTAGATAGTTGCTTTGTTTTTGTTTTCCTCTAGACAACAACCAGGTATTCCAAAAGGAAGGATCACAGTTCAGGAGCTACACTGGAAGAACAAAATTTCGAGAACTTGAGGAAACGAGCTTTACTGAGATACATCTCGGGTATTGTCAGAACACCTCGACCGAGATGTGCTTCGCCAACCGAGATGGTCATTTCTGGGAGCTGTTTCTTACTCCTTCATGCAGTTTAGCTATGTTCGGTGAGTATCCTGTCCTTAGACTTATTTTGACCCACTGGGACAGTGTGTCCCAAGTATGGGGTATGCGGATATGTTATTTGACTATGGATGATTGTATGCTACTTTGATGGATATTTATGATCTTATTATGCTTCACTTTCGCTTCTATATGTTTATCTGAGATTACATACATGCATACAGGTTATTTGATTGAAAAAAACGTCGAAACTGAAAAGAATGGTTTTTAAAAAAAAAAAAAAAAAAATTTTTTGACCTCGACCGAGTCAGTTCTGGCCAAACGAGGTGCTTCACCTCGGTTGAACCAAGAACACCTCGACCGAGGTGGGTTAACTGAGAGTTTTCGAAAACGATTTTGTGTGACTTATCTGGATATGATCTCAGTGAAGATCTTGTTTACTGACTGGTTTTAAATTCTTTATGTGTTTGAAAGGTTTTATGATATGTTTAAGTTGCTAAATGCTTTGTTTAAAATTATTGGCATGTTTAATACTTTGTTTTTATCCAAATTATGTTGAATTTGAAGGTTGACACCGCAGGTTAAGTTCTCTCACTTTCTTCTTGGAAAGACCAAGGCAATTCATTCTTCTCTCTTCTTCTTCTTGATCATGCTTAGCCCCTCATATACATTTTGCCTCCCTTTTACCTATCCGGGAATTTGGAAGCAAGCAAGGTGGTGAAAGCAAGTGAAGTAAAAGTTGAGAAGTTGGCTGGAAGTGAAAGTGTTAGAAAGTAATAAATAGGTTTGGGGAAGTCAATCATGAAGATGAGTAACTCGGCACCATTCACATAGCCGGGTGTTTGTGTCTTGCCAAAGTCGGATTGAGCGATATTCCTAACGGGTCATGGTATGTGCATCAAGGGTTTGATGCATCTCAAGAAATTGATGATTGCGGATTTCCTAGGCTTCGGTTATTGTGCACCTCTGTCCATGCATCCCAAAAAGTAAAGTAAAAGAAAAGTGCGAAATAAGCAAAGCTTATTGGTGGAAGGTGTTGCAAGTCAAAGTGAAAGTGAAGTTCATCCTTTTCCCGGATTCCAGCACCACATTACCTTACATACATCCCTACCCTACACGTTTCTTGACCTTTTCTTTTGGGAAGCCCTTGAGACCTTGAGCTTGTTGATTGACTTAGCGGTTTAAACTGGATTATACATGATTAATTTTGATAATTATGATTTATTATGCATTCTATGATTTTGTGCAAAGATGAACGACTTTCCTATATTTATAAAATGTTTTGATCATGTTGAGTTTTTAAATTCCAGGAAGTACTCTCTTAGAGTGATCTATGATAGTTGCACACCATAAAATGTTTTTGAAAAGCTTTTTCATTGATTTTCTTGACTTATAATCCATTCTATCTTGTCTTCTATATGCGGAACTTGCTTGGGGACAAGCAAGGGCTAAGTATGGGGTATTTTGATAGCATGAATTATAATCTATATTTTGGGGTTTGTTTGAACGTTTTATCTTCAATAATCTGCATGTTTGTATGTACATTATGTGATTTTACTGCCATTTCATCTACCTTTGCGAGAATCGAGGTCTACACCTAGTTTCGTTGTAATTGCAGGTAATATGGTACGTTTTGCATCAAAAAGGAGCAAAAGAAGTCAAGAGTCATTTGGAGCTACATCCAGGAAGCATAGCCATGGATTAAGGATTTACTTTGGGCCAGTTTTGAGAGATTTCACATTCAGTTGTGACTCACCTCGGTTGACCAGAGATTCATCTCGACCGAGGTGATCTAGAGACGCCGACTCGACCGAGGCGAAAACCTAGGACGCGGCGAGAATATTTTATTCTTGGCTGAGATCTTTTAAAATTGGAAAGTGATCTTATATTTTTGGGCTTGGCTCCTGGAAGGAAGGAGATATGCAGAATCATATATTTTACCTTTATTTATGGGAAAAGATCTTTCTAAGATTTATTATCTTTGGAGGGTTATTTTCCTATATAAAGGGTTGGATTTCCACAAATCCAACAGCCCGCATACACCGATCATCCGCTATCAGCGCAAGAAGCAGCATACTCCAATTTGGGAGAGAGTTGAAGAACCTTTTTGAAGGTTGAAGGAAGATTGAAGTTCATAGCTTTTATAGCTTTATTGAAGGGTTTTGTAAGATTGTCTTCAATTCCCTCAATTGTTGTCTTATCTTTTTGGATTGCTATCCAAAGAACGCTTTGTTGTGATATTTGACTCAGTTATTGAAGTCTTTTCATTAAATTCTTCTTTGTTCAAATATTCACCTTCTTCCCTTATATTTAATACTTTCATTATGATGATGAGTGGCTAATTTCCTTGTGTGATTCTAGGGTGATTGGCTGAAGGTTGTGGGAAAAACAATGATAGAATAATCTTAGATTCCAGTAGGATCCTGAAAGTTCGAGTCTTTAACCTTAACCCTAAGCATCTCGTTCGGTTGATGAACATCTCGGCCGGGGTGGAATTCTTCTGACCGAGGTGACTTATTCGACCTAAACTGAGAGTTAAGTGTTAGAGTTTGCCAAATCCTATTCTTATTACACCTTCCTGGTTCAAAGCAAGCTTAGGATGAGACTTACCCGGTAATTCCTTAGATTGTGTACCAATGATCATAAGTGTAGGTAATAAAGGTTTATCCTTTATTGGGGTTTGAGTGTGCTTCCATCCCACCTTTGTGAGTTAGCCTGAGACTTACCCGGTAAAGGTTGATTCTATTCCCTTAGATGGTGTGTTAGTTTGAGGTTATAGTTCTTTATCTTGATTCCTTGAGACTTACCCGGTAATAGGAGTTACGGTTTAGGATTAGTGTGTAGTGAGACTTACCCGGTGATCTACTCCACTTTAGAAACGCCTTCCCCACGCAAAAATCTCAGCTTTGTCCGCTTATCTATAGATCTTGAGTTGGAACCACAACTAGATGCTTTAATTCCTAGAATTGCATATTTGCTTTATTGACTTCTTATTCATCTTTGATTGTGTTAATTGCTCTCGTGGTTAGAATTGACATAGCATACCGTATTGACTTTGTTTCATCGAGTCCCTGTGATCGACCCCTGGAATTTTCTTGCTTTTACTACGATTGACCCGTACACTGCGGGTTCGCATCCTTGTTTTAAGCTTAAGTCTAGGGTTATAAATTTAAACTTGCACACACCGTTTGGAGCGTACAGATCCTTGCTTCCTCTTTCCAGTGGAGTGGTGTCAGAAACTGGACTTGATGAAGTCTCAGTTAGAATCGTCTCGCCATCGACCTCGGTCGAGGCGCAGAGGCGTTGACCGAGGCGCAGAGTCGTTGTAGTATAGTGGTAAGTATTCCCGCCTGTCACGCGGGTGACCCGGGTTCGATCCCTGGCAATGGCGCCAAAAACTTGTTCGCTCCAAACGGTGTGTGTGCAAGCTTTAAATTTATAACCCTAGACTTAAGCTTAAAACAAGGATGCGAACCCGCAGTGTACGGGTCAATCGTAGTAAAAAGCAAGAAAATTCCAGGGGTCGATCACAGGGACTCGGTGAAACAAAGTCAATAACGGTAAGCTTCGTGAATACTAACCACAAAGAGCAATTAACACAATCAAAGATGAATAAGAAGTCAAATAAGCAAACATGCAATTCTAGGGATTAAAGCATCTAGTTGTGGTTCCAACTCAAGATCTATAGATAAACGGACAAAGCTGAGATTTTTGCGTGGGAAGGTGTTACTAAAATGGAGTAGATCACCGGGTAAGTCTCACTACACACTAATCCTAAACCGTAACTCCTATTACCGGGTAAGTCTCAAGGAATCAAGATAAAGAACTATAACCTCAAACTAACACACCATCTAAGGGAATAGAATCAACCTTTACCGGGTAAGTCTCAGGCTAACTCACAAAGATGGGATGGAAGCACACTCAAACCCCAATAAAGGATAAACCTTTATTACCTACACTTATGATCGTTGGTACACAAACTAAGGAATTACCGGGTAAGTCTCATCCTAAGCTTGCTTTGAACCAGAAAGGTGTAATAAGAATAGGATTTGGCAAACTCTAACACTTAACTCTCAGTTATGGATCAGATAAGTCACCTCGGTCAGCCAGTTTCCACCCCGGCCGAGATGTTCATCGACTGAACGAGATGCTTAGGGTTAAGGATAAAGACTCGAACTTTCAGGATCCTACTAGAATCTAAGATTATTCTATCATTGTTTTTCCCACAACCTTCAACCAATCACCCTAGAATCGCACAAGGAAATTAGCCACTCATCATCATTATGAAAGTATTAAAATATATGGGAAGAAGGTGAATATTTGAACAAGAAGAATTTGATGAAAAAGACTTCAATAACTGAATCAAATATCACAACAAAGCGTTCCTTGGATAGCAATCCAACAAGGCAAGACAACAAGTGAGGGAATTGAAGACAATCTTACAAAACCCTCCAAAAAGCTATAAAAGCTATAGACTTCAATCTTCCTTCAACCTTCAAAAAGGTTCTTCGAATCTCTCCAATGAGAGTATGCTGCGACTGCTGCGTAATCTTCTCGTGTAAGCGGGGGTGATAGCGGATGTATATGACCTCCTTTGATTTGTGGAAATCCAACCCTTTTTATAGGAAAATAACCCTCCAAATATAAAATATCGTAGAAAGATATTTTCCCATAAAAATAGGTAAAATATATGATTCTGCATATCTCCTTCCTTCCAGGAGCCAAGCCCAAAAATATAAGATCACTTTCCAATCTTAAAAGATCTCAACCAAGAATAAAATATTCTCGCCGCGTCCTAGGTGTTCGCCTCGGTCGAGTCGGCGTCTCTGGATCACCTCGGTCGAGATGAATCTCTGGTCAACCGAGGTGAGTCACAACTGAATGTGAAATTTCTCAAAATTGGTCCAAAGTAAATCTTTAATCCATGGCTATGCTCCCTGGATGTAGCTCCAAATGACTCATGACTCCTTTTGCTCCTTTTTGATGCGAAACGTGCCATTTTACCTATGATTACAACAAAACTAGGTGTAGACCTCGATTCTCGCAAAGGTAGATGAAATGGTAGTAAAATCACATAATATACATACAAACATGCAGATTATGAAAGATAAAACGTCCAAACAAACCCCAAAATATAGACTATAATTCATGCTATCATCAGACGTTGAAGAACATTAAAGATCCACCCCAGCGGAATTGCTTAGCCGTCCCTGCGGTCTTGAAGAAGATCAACCAATTCTGCCTAAACCGCCCATGCGGTCCCTGAAGACCACCCCTGCGGTTCAACGCTAGAAGCTTTACTCCGGCTGTTTACACCATCTTTATGACATTAAAGGTGGCTATTTAAGGCCGGCTATTTACTCCTAAATTAAGTGTCTTTTGTAGTATAAATAGTCCTTGGCTGATTGCTAGAATCATCCATGCTTTTCCACACAAAAACCCATTTTAGAATCAAGTTTTCCATTGTAATGAGTTGCTAACTCCCTTGCTACATTGGGTTGGTTTGAAGCTGTGTTGTTACTTTGGTTGTAAGTTCTTTTTAATATAAGTTTGTATTCAGTAATGCTTTGTGTTTCCTTGATCTCCATTGTCTAATTGCATGTTCACTATTGTTTGAGATTGATCACCTTAGGTTCTAAAGTGCATGCAAACAACTAGGATTAATAGGTTCCGGGTTTGGGTCTTTAATCTAGTAGCAACTTTAAGTAATAACGGGTTGTAATTACTTAAAGAAAAGGAACACAAATAAAAAGATAAGTTTAACGGTTTTAATCTTCTCTTTCTATCCCTTAGTCTTTGTTTGAAAGCTAACTTGTTATTTGTTCTTGTAGGTTTACGGAACACTAACTTGTTAAGTTGTGTTGATGCCGGTCGGCTCAACACATATATATGATCGAGATGGGAGATTACTTAAAAACTTGTAAAAGAAACTCACCAAAGTAGCAATTGCATGCTTAGAATCAACCTAGTGTAGATTCACCCATCATTGTCTTACTTATCGCATTAATCGTTTTCATAAGTTCTTGTGCGCATCAATTCAACCAACCCCCCCTTTCTTGTTACTTGTTACTATAATCGATAATTGCATCTAAAACACCTTAACTCTCTTGGGTTCGACCCTTACTTATCCACTATACTTGTTTTTAGTGCTAAGTCGGGATTTACTTTTGATTGGGTATAAACGACCATAGAAATACCTTCGGTCAAATTTTGGCGCCGCTGTCGGGGAGTTTTAGTGTTTTATTGTTATTATTGATTATTGGTTTGAACTATTTTTATGGTTCAAACCCGTGCTACTAATTCCGGCTTTGCTTCTTTTGATCCAGAAATTGAGAGGACGCACATCCGGCAACGGAGACAACACAACTTCAACAAGAGATGGCTGACCGTACTCTTCGTCAGCTTACGCAGCCCACCTTGGCTCAAAACCCTCTTGCGGTCACTCTACTGGCATTAGGGGAAGGAGTCAATTTTGAACTCAAGCCGGGCCTCATTCACTTGCTTCCATCCTTACATGGGCTAAGTGGTGAGGACCCCATCAAGTACCTTGGGAAGTTCCATACCTTGTGTATGAGCATGAATCCGGCCAACATTACCGAAGAACAAATCAAGATGAGGGCATTCGGCTTCACACTCAAAGATTCCGCGGATGACTGGTATTACCACCTTCCATCCGGGAGTATCGACACATTGGAGAACCTTCACAAGGCATTTTTGGAGAAATACTTTCCAGCCAAAAAGGCCAATAGCTTGAAGAAAGCTATAAGCAACATCGAGCAAGAGGCAAATGAAACTCTCTACGAGTACTTTGAGAGGTTTGCACGCCTCCGATCGAGCTGTCCTTTTCACGGTTATTCAACGCAAGATCTAGTCTTGTACTTGTACAATGGCTTGCTAGACAATGAAAGGAGGATCGTCGATGCGGCTTGCGGAGGTAATATTCTTAACTCTACTCCTGACCTTGCTTCAAAAAAGATACAAGAACTAACGGAAGGTACTCAGAACTTTGGAAAGACCCTGGCTAAGAAAGGAGTTCATGCTGTGAGTTCCGAGAAGAGCGAGATTTCCACCGAGCTTGCGGAGTTGAAGGAAATGATGAAGAGACTAACACTTATGGGAACCCCACAGCAGCTCAAAGCTTGTGGAGTTTGTACTGACCCATATTATCCAACGGACATGTGTCCACAAGTCCAGGATGACGATGCTGAGGTGAACGCAATGGGTTATGGACAACCACAGCAGCAAAGGCCTAGGAATGATCCCTATGCACAGAATTTCATGCCAAATTGGCGCGACCAACAAAACTTTCGTTGGAGGGATCAACAAAACCAACAACAACAGCCCCATCAAGGTAAGTATCACTCAACGGAAGATATGTTGCAGGTTTTGACTAAACACTTTGCTACTCATGTCCAAACAGCATAATCTAGCATCAAGAACCTTGAAAAACAGGTTAGTCAAATGGCGGAAGCTATTTCAAGGACCGAATCAAGACTTTCCGGAGAATTGCCTTCCCAGACATTTATAAACCCCAAGGAGAATGTTAGTGCCCTAACATTAAGGAGTAGGAAGCAGATCCAATAGAAACTAGCAAAAGAATCACAAAGCAAACCTTCTGTCGATTTTACCGCACCCACAGCCGCCCCTACGGCTGCAACTGCGCCCCAGCACAGAGCAAACGACACCCATGCGGCTGGATGTCCCCGCCCCTGCGGTGACAACCCTTGAGCCGCCCCCGCACTTACAAGCTGACGCCCCTACGGGAATCACAACAGAAGGTTCTGCTGAAAGAAATACTTACGTCAGGCCTAACTTTCCTCCATTGTACTCTAAGAAACCACCGGCTCCTTTTCCTGAGGCTTTGAAGGAGAGAAGAATCATTGAGGACAAGGACCTCTTTGAGACTTTCTCCAAATGAGAGGTAAACATTCCCCTCCTTAAGTTGGTAATAAGTATTCCTAAGTATGCTCGTTTTTTTGAAGGAACTTTGCACTATCAAGAGGAATCAGAAGCTAAAGGGGAAATAGAAAGTGCAAGTAAGTGAGCATGTGTCGGCAATTTTCCAACGGAGAATGCCCAAGAAGTGCAGCGATCCGGGCATGGTAAGCATTCCTTGTGTTATTGGGGAAACCCGCTTTGACAAAGCAATGCTTGATCTCGGTGCTTCTATCAATGTTTTACCATATTCAATTTACAAATCACTTGGCCTTGGGCCATTAATGGAAACTAGGATTGTAGTACAACTTGCTGATAGATCTAATGTGTACCCGAAAGGGATAATTGAAGATGTGTTAGTAATGGTAGAAAATCTAATATTTCCTGCTGATTTCTTTGTAATAGATATGGAAAATGATTCACATGCTGCACCCATTCTGTTAGGTAGGCCATTTCTGAAAACTGCTAGGACTAAAATTGATTATGTTAGTGGCAAATTGACCATGGAGTTTGATGGAGAAGTAGTGGAATTTGACATCTATGATGCAATGAGATTTCCTAGTGATGATCATTCTTTATGTGTTATTGACATTGTTGAACCTTTTGTGATGTAGGACCATCACATGGAAGATATCAAGGACCCATTGCTAGGGCAAGAGCTAAGGATATCCAAGAAGTTACGTCAAGGGAAGTGCTATTGCTTGGGACCATGCGTGAACCATTTAACTTCCATACATCATGTGTTAATCTCTTGGTGAATGCAGGAGCAAGCAAGCAAAGGGAAGAGACCATGCAGACGTTGGAACAACAAGAGCTGGATCATATAGCCATGCCGGCCAATAAATCAAGCAAACAAGACAAGGACAAGGTGGGGAAGATGGATGAGCAAGCAAGCATAGGAAATGGGACAACAAGCATGATGTCATCAAGTCCGGAGTGGCTGACAAGCTCGTCGTTGCTCACGTCCCAGGCAGCCCAAAAAGAGTAACCATTTCCCTCAGTCGGATCATCCATTTAGGCTCTTAAAAACCGTCCAAATCACTCATGGATCTGTTTGAACAAGTCATCCCATTCGGATCATCCATTTGGCTCTTAAAAACCGTCCAACTCACTCCAAGGATCTGTTTGAATAAGTCAGCCTATTTTGATGCTGATTAGTTGTTTGTTAAGTTGTTAGCTACATTTGTGGAAGCTCTCTTGTTACCACCTTCCACCAATGTTTTAGTTTTCTTTTCTTTATTTTGTCTAGATAAAAGAGTCTATATATAGTCTCTTTAGCTGCTGAATAGGGTACGTTTTATTTGCTAAGAATTTTAGATTGTAATCATTCACAAAATCAATCAAAGAACAAGAGAGTTTTTGGTTGGCATTGTCGTTGTTTGCTTGGCTGAGCTTGTTCGTGTCAACCGTCTTCGGATTGGTGCTTCGAGCCTTCACGAGTCCCTCTTTGTGCTAGTCCAGCCGGAGCTAGTGTAAAGTTGTATTGGAGACGGGTCTAGGGCATTCACGAAGCGGGGTCTTGTCTCTTCAGCCTTGGTTCTTTTCGTTGACTCTCTTTGGTTCATCTCTACGTCTTCCTACATCCATTCCATCTCCATGTTTCATTCCGCATCTAGATTCGCCTCATTCAGCCGGATTCGGGATCATTGTACCTAGATCGACTAATCCACGGACTAATACCGTATCAGTTGGTATCAGAGCTCAGTTCGTACAATTGATCACTCCTTTCTTCTTTGTTAACCTTATTGCTAACCAATTGAGGTTTAACTTGTGCTTGAAGTGTGCAAAATCAAAAGCCAAGGGTTTCTTAGGGCCGGACAACATCTTGAGGAGAGGTAAACACAAAACAAAAAAAAAAGAGATCGAACGTTACAGTCAAATTCGGTAACCTTCTCTCCCACAAATCTCATTGCAATCAATTTCGGTTACCTTCTCTCCTACAAATCTTTGACAAAGTCTAAGAGATCTTTCAAAAAAAAAAGAAAAAGAAAAAGAACAACACAAAAACGGCTGGCCTTCTATTAATCGACCATCAAGCACAAGGAAAAGTCCCCTCTTTGTGAGAACTCCTTCAAACAACTCCTACGTCATTCTAATCACAAACCACCATACCTACACCAACCCAACGGTCAATACTCCGATTAGGGGTGTCTTGATCCATCTCCGACACTAACATCAATTTCGGCAGTTCTAGTTCCAAAGGGTTGCTAAGAAGGTTCGAAAATCGTGATCTTAAGGTGTTGGATCCTTACAACTCGAGCCACCAGCTAGTCAATACCAACGAGAGAATGAGCGATACACAAGTGAGATCTTTGTTTTCTAACCTAACCGGTTCTTTGTTTGTTACTTGAGCATGTCTAGGTCCCGAAGCCCCAGCAAGTCTATCAGCGAGACCGTCACGCCTGAGATGCTCAATCTATTGAAACAATTGTCCGATTCCGTAGCTAACCTATCCAAGCGAGTGGAGTCTATGGAAGCACGAACCCCACCATCACGGACACCACCTTTGAGAACCAACTATGAGTTTGGCGGTCCCTCACACGTTACTAGAGAGCCGAATCATCCGGATCAAGGTAATTTACAGTCCAACGTCCTCCCTAATGCTTCTAACATGCCACCATTTGTTGATAACTTTCAGCGACGGAATGAAGCTCCTTTTGAGGATCATACTTGGGAAGATTACAATCGACCATTCCAACAGCCAAGGCAAGGACGAGAACGTGATAATCTACGGCCCTATCAAGAGCAAGACGGTCTCGGCAAGGTCAAATTTAAAATTCCCGTCTTTGAAGGAAAGTGTGATCCCGACGTCTACACGGAGTGGGAAACTAAAGTCGAGCAGATCTAGTTGTGTCATAACTTCAGCGAGCCTAGGAAGGTTCAGCTAGCCGCTCTCGAGTTCCAAGGCTATGCCTTGGTATGGTGGGATCACGTAGTCAAAGAAAGAGTGCGAACAATGGATCCTCAAATCACCACATGGGATCATATGAAGGCACTAAGGAGGGCTCGATTCATTCCACCTCACTATACCCGGGAGCTTCGACAACGGCTGGAAAATTTGAGACAAGGCTCTCTTAGCGCTGAGGAAGCCTATACCAATATGCAAGTTGCTATGGTGAAGGCCAACGTTCTAGAGGATGAGGAAAATACTATGGCTAGGTATCTTCGTATTCTTAACTCTAATTTGGCTAATGAAGTTGATATGTATCCATACAGCACCATGGAGCAATTACTACACTTGGCCATCAAGGTGGAAAGGAAGACTAAGGTGCGAAACCGGGAACACAAGCCGCCTCATGGGACGCCCAACGCTTGGAAATCACAAGGAAGCTGGCTGTCTATCCACAACAGGGATCAAGGAGGCCAAAATGAAGAGAGAAAGTCGGCACCTATGAGCCAAGAAGGCCAATGAAGGTCTTCTACACCGTCCACTACACCACGATCCTTGAATGAGCCTTCAAGTGGTCATTGAGGGAGTACTCCTACCTCTAACTCTAGAACTAGGGACATTGTGTGTTTTAAATGCCAAGGTAGAGGACACATGAGTAGGGAATGTCCTAATAGACGCACTTTGATCATAAATCATCTAGGATAATATGAGAGTGAAGATGACGTGGAGTTGGATGATGAAAATGCATTAATTGATGACAATGAGCAAAACGAGGATGATGATTGCATTGAGTATGAACAAGGTGAATCTTTGATAGCTAGGAGAACTTTGCATGTCCAACTAGCACCTTGTGAGGATAACCAACGTGAAAATCTATTTCATGCTAGGTGTAGTATTAAAGGAAAAGTCTGTAATGTGATAATTGATGGGGGAAGTTGTTGCAACATAGCTAGCACTGAAATGGTAAACAAATTGCAACTTCTTACATTCTATCACCCTAAGCCATATAAACTACATTGGATGAATGAGTGTGGCGAACTTAAGGTCAATAAACAAACTAAGGTCAATATAACATTAGGATCATATGAGGATGTTATTACATGTGATGTTGTGCCTATGAATGCTTGTCACTTGTTGCTTGGTCGCCCATGACAATATGATAGGAAAAGTTGTCCATGATGGGTTTTCTAAATAGCCGAGTATTATGAGAACAAGAGGATAGAGCAAGGAACCCCTCAAAAGCCTAAAATGACATGGCCTAAGAGTAAGGAGAACAAAACCCATCAAACACTGTTAGTACAACCAACAAGTAGCTATCTTGAGTCCAGGAATGAATGTCACTAACTATGCTTCTATGGATGTGCTAATGATGAGTGTGTAAATCTCTAGTGACGGTGTCTCATGACTCTAAGATTCCACTTCCTAGTTCTATCCAGGGGCTGTTAGACGAGTTTGAGGACGTCTTTCCTGAGGAAATTCCAGTTGGCTTGCCGCCCATTAGGGGCATTGAACACCAAATAGATTTAATACCTGGAGCCACTCTTCCCAATAGACCCGCCTATAGGATGAACCCTACGGAAGCCCAGGAAATTCAGAACCAAGTTCAAGCCTTGCTAGATAAAGGGTATGTTCGGGAAAGCCTTAGTCCTTGTGCCGTTCCCGTCTCGCTAGTACCCAAGAAGGATAATACTTGGAGAATGTGTATTGATTGTAGAGCAATCAATAACATTACTATCAAGTATAGACACCCGATTCCTAGTCTAGATGACATGCTTGATGAGTTACATGGAGCTACAATTTTCACTAAGATTGACCTTAGGAGTGGCTACCATCAAATTAGAATGAGGGAAGGGGACGAATGGAAAACAGCTTTTAAAACCAAATTTGGTCTCTATGAGTGGCTAGTAATGCCTTTTGGTTTAACTAATGCTCCTAGTACTTTCATGCGATTAATGAATCATATTTTGAGACCTTATATTGGTTTATTTGTTGTAGTCTACTTTGATGACATTCTTATCTATAGTAAGACTTTAAAGGAGCATGAAAATCATTTGAGAGATGTGCTTGCTACATTGCGTATAGAATACTTGTATGCTAATATTAAAAAATGTGATTTCTATACTAACCGAGTAATTTTCCTTGGTTTTGTAGTAAGTGTCAATGGTTTGCAAGTGGATGAGGATAAGGTTAAGGCAATCAATGAATGGCCCATTCCTAGGTCGGTTGGTGACGTGAGGAGTTTCCATGGCCTAGCTACATTCTATAGAAGATTTGTGAGGGATTTTAGTACCATTGCAGCACCACTCACGGCCTTGACCAAAAAGAAGGTTCCTTTTGAGTGGAATGAACCTCAGCAAAGAGCATTTGAAGAAATCAAGAAACGCCTCACCCACACACCACTACTCGCTCTACCGGACTTCACTAAACCCTTTGAGGTTGAATGCGACGCGTCTGGTATTGGTATTGGCGGCGTCCTTATGCAAGAAGGTAAACCTCTAGCTTTCTTTACTGAAAAATTGAAGGGTGCATGCTTAAACTATTCCACGTATGACAAAGAATTGTATGCCTTGTTTAGAGTACTCAAAACATGGCAACATTACCTTTGGCCCCAAGAGTTTGTTTTGAAAACCGATCATGATTCACTTAGACACTTTAGGAGCCAAGATAAGCTAGATAGGCGGCATGGTAGGTGGATGGAGTTCATCAAAACCTTTCCTTACATTATCAAGTATAAGAAGGGAAAGGATAATGTCATAGCAGATGCTTTGTCTAGGAGATACACCTTAATCACCACCTTGGATTCTAGGATGTTAGGTTTTACTTACATTAAAGAATTATATGTGGATGATGCTGAATTTGGGAAGATATTTCATAGATGCACTACTCAAGGCCCTTATGATAAGTATTTTGTGTTTGAAGGTTTCTTGTTTAAAGTGGATAAAATTTGCATATCTAGATGTTCCCGTAGGATCTTATTTGTGGAAGAAGCCCATAAAGGAGGTTTAATGGGCCATTTTGGGAGGGACAAAACTTATCACATGTTGCAAACTCACTTTTATTGGCCTCATATGTTAAGGGATGTAGAACACATGCTGAAAAGGTGCATTGAATGTCTTAAGGCCAAAGCTAGGGTACAACCCCACAGGCTGTATACACCCTTACCGACGCCTAGTGGCCCTTGGGAAGATATAAGTATGGATTTCATTGTTGGACTACCTAGGACTAAGAAAGGAAGAGATTCCATTTTTGTGGTGGTAGATAGATTCTCTAAAATGGCACATTTTATTCCATGTTATAAAACCGATGATGCATATAATGTCGCTAACCTTTTCTTTAAGGAAATAGTTAGATTGCATGGAATACCTACAACCATTGTTAGTGATAGGGATTTCAAGTTTTTGAGTTTCTTTTGGAAAACACTTTAGGGAAAAATGGGCACTAGATTACTATTCTCGACCTCTAGTCATCCCCAAACAGATGGGCAAACGGAAGTCACCAATAGGACCCTAACGACCCTCCTTAGAACCATGTTGAAAGATAACTTAAAAGAATGGGAAGACATGTTACAACATATCGAGTTTTCTTATAATCGCACCATGCATTCTTCCACTTCGTTATCACCTTTCAAACGTGTTTATGGATTTAACCCTTTAACTCCTTTGGACTTATTACCGATTCCTCGAAAGGATCGAGTAGCTTTTGATGCTTTGGAACAGGCGGACTACATCAAGGAACTTCATGCCAAGACCAATGCTACACTTGATAAGAAGGGCGTTGAAATTGCAGCTCGGAATAATAAAGGACGTCGGAAGATGGTTTTCCAGCCCGGCGACCTTGTTTGGCTACATCTAAGGAAAGAGCGGTTTCCGGCAAAACGCCATTCCAAGCTATCCCCACGGGGTGATGGACCATTCAAAGTCTTACACCGGATTCATAATAACACATATGTGTTGGACTTACCGGAAGAGTATGGAGTTAGTACCACTTTTAACGTAGGAGATTTGAGCCCCTATGAAGGAGAGTCGGAACAAGATGAAAATTCAGGGTCGAATTCTTTCCAAGAAGGAGTGGATGATGTAGGACCATCGCATGGAAGATATCAAGGACCCATTACTAGGGCAAGAGCTAAGGAGATCCAAGAAGTAACGTCAAGGGAAGTGCTATTGCTTGGGACCATGCGTGAACCATTTAACTTCCATACATCATGTGTTAATCTCTTGGTGAATGCAGGAGCAAGCAAGCAAAGGGAAGAGACCATGCAGACGTTGGAACAACAAGAGCTGGATCATATAGCCACGCCGGCCAATAAATCAAGCAAACAAGACAAGGACAAGGTGGGGAAGATGGATGAGCAAGCAAGCATAGGAAATGGGACAACAAGCATGATGCCATCAAGTCCGGAGTGGCTGACAAGCTCGTCGTTGCTCACGTCCCAGGCAGCCCAAAAAGAGTAACCATTTCCCTCAGCCGGATAATCCATTTGGGCTCTTGAAAACCGTCCAAATCACTCATGGATCTGTTTGAACAAGTCATCCCATTCGGATCATCCATTTGGCTCTTAAAAACCGTCCAACTCACTCCAAGGATCTGTTTGAATAAGTCAACCTATTTTGATGCTGATTAGTTGTTTGTTGTTAGCTATATTTGTGGAAGCTCTCTTGTTAGCACCTTCCACCAATGTTTTAGTTTTCTTTTCTTTATTTTGTCTAGATAAAAGAGTCTATATATAGTCTCTTTAGTTGGTGAATAAGGTACGTTTTATTTGCTAAGAATTTCAGATTGTAATCATTCACAAAATCAATCAAAGAACAAGAGAGTTTTTGGTTGGCATTGTCGTTGTTTGCTTGGCTGAGCTTGTTCGTGTCAACCGCCTTCGGATTGGTGCTTCGAGCCTTCATGAGTCCCTCTTTGTGCTAGTCCAGCCGGAGCTAGTGTAAAGTTGTATTGGAGACGGGTCTAGGGCATTCACGAAGCGGGGTCTTGGCTCTTCAGCCTTGGTTCTTTTCGTTGACTCTCTTTGGTTCATCTCTACGTCTTCCTGCATCCATTCCATCTCTACGTTTCATTCCGCATCGGGATTCCCCTCATTCAGCCGGATTCGGGATCATTGTACCTAGATCGACTAATCCACGGACTAATACCGTATCATTTTATGCAAGATGTTTTTGATAACTCTGACATTGATGAATTGAGAAATGTGATTGAGCATGACATTGATGGTTTCAAATCAGATTATGTATTAATATCCAACATGAATGAAGTCCTAGCCCAATTAGATGGGCATAAAAGGCTACCTATCTCCAATTTTGCCATTGGGCCCACTTTACTAACCCCAAGCGAGAATCTTGTTCCGTCTATAGTACAGGCGCCGGAAATAGAATTGAAGGACCTTCCGTCACACCTCAAGTACGTTTTCCTTGGAAAACACAATACCTTGCCGGTGATCATCTCCAACAAGTTGACTACCGGTCAAGAAGACAAGTTGGTGAAGGTACTAAAAGAGCACAAAACGACCCTTGGATGGACCATTGCGGACATAAAAGGGATAAGCCCTTCAACTTGCATGCATAGGATTCTACTTGAGGACGAAGTCAAACCCTCTAGGTAACCTCAAAGGAGGTTGAACCCGCCAATGATGGATGTGGTCAAAAAGGAAGTGTTGAAGCTCCTCCAAGCGGACATGATCTTTCCTATCTCGGATAGCACTTGGGTTAGCCCAACCCAAGTAGTTTCACAGAAGGGAGGCATTACCATGGTGGAAAATCAACATGGGGAGATGGTCCCAAGAAAAACACAAACCGGATGGAGAGTTTGCATTGACTACCGCAAGCTCAACAAGGTAACACGAAAAGGCCATTTCCCATTACCTTTTATTGATCAAATGATGGAACGTCTTGCAGGTCATCAGTACTACTGTTTCTTGGATGGATATTCGGGCTATTTCCAAATAGCCATCGCACCAGAAGATCAAGAAAAGACGACGTTCGTTGCCCGTTTGGCACTTTTGCATACCGTAGAATGCCATTTGGACTTTGCAACGCACCCGGCACTTTCCAACGGTGCATGATAAGTATTTTCTCCGAATACATAGAAAATTCATTGAAGTCTTCATGGATGATTTTACCGTCCATGGAGATAGTTTTGACGCATGTTTTGGACATTTGAAACTTGTTCTTGAAAAATGTGTTGAAACTAATTTGGTTCTTAATTCGGAAAAATGTCATTTCATGGTCGAACAAGGAATTGTTCTAGGACATGTAATATCCTCCAAAGGGATAGAGGTAGATAGGGCAAAGTTTGATGTAATTTAAAATTTACCTTATCCTACTAATGTTCGGGAAATCCGATATTTTCTTGGTCATGCAGGTTTCTACCGACGTTTCATCAAAGATTTTTCAAAGATCTCGGCACCCCTTGTGAATTGCTCAAGAAAGACATCATCTTCATAGTGGATTAGGATTGCAAGAAAGCTTTCGATACTTTGAAGGCATGTCTTACCACCGCACCAATCATCCGTTCCCCGGATTGGGAGAAACCTTTTGAAATCATGTGTGACGCCAGTGACTACGCCGTTGGAGCTGTCTTAAGACAAAAAGACGGACGGGCCTCCCATGTGATCCATTATGCGTCTATGACACTTAATGGAGCGCAAAGGAATTACTCTACCACCGAGAAGGAAATGTTGGCGGTGGTTTTTGCCCTTGAGAAATTCCGGCAGTACCTACTTGGGGTAAAGGTAATTATCTTCACTGACCATGCAGCTCTTAGGTACCTCATGGCAAAGAAGGAGGCAAAGCCACGATTGATCCTATGGGTGCTCCTTCTAAGTGAGTTTAACCTAGAGATAAAGGACAAGAAAGGGGTTGAGAACCTGGTGACCGATCATTTAAGCAGACTAGTGCAAGAGGAGGAAGATCCAGGAAAAGAAAGAGAGATAGCCGGAAGTTTTCCAAACGATACATTTTACACAACTCTCGGTTGTGTAACCGCCCCCGCGCCTCACACCAGCCGCCCCTGCGGCTCAGTCTAGGCGCCCCTGCGGAATTGTCGACAGAGGTTTGTCTTAAGCTCCAATCTTTTAAGCCTTGGTTTGCTGACATTGTGAACTTCATTGTCAGGAAGGAGTATCGTCCAGACTTCACCAAGGCACAACGAGAGAAGGTAAAAGCTGAAGCTCGACACTACGTTTGGGACAATCCTTACCTTTGGAAGCATTGTAGTGACCAAGTGATCCGACGTTGCATTCCGGACAATGAGGTACAATCCGTCCTAACTTTCTATCATTCTTAAGCATGTGGGGGGCATTTTGGGGCAAACAAAACTGCAAGAAAATTTTTGGATGTCGGTTTCTTTTGGCCACACATTTTTCGAGACGCTTTTGCGTTTTGCAAAGTGTGTGACAAATGCCAAAGAGTAGGAAATCTTTCAAGGAGACATTAAATGCCCCAATCCTCTCTTATATTTTGTGAAATATTTGACGTTTGGAGAATTGATTTCATGGAACCATTTCCTACTTCATTCGGGAACACATATATTTTGCTTGCGGTGGACTATGTTTCCAAGTGGGTGGAAGCAAAGGCCACCAAAATTGATGATTCAAAAGTAGTTGCAGCTTTTGTTAAGGAAAATATCTTTGCAAGATTTGGAATTCCAAAAGCCTTAATCAGTGATAGGGGTACCCATTTCTGCAACAAGACGATCACGGCTCTCCTTAAGAAGTACCACGTTCACCAAAGGGTATGAACAACATATCATCCACAAACAAACGGCCAAGCTGAGGTGTCAAACCGGGAAATAAAGACGATCCTTGAAAAGACAGTTTCTCCCGGGCGGAAGGATTGGAGTGCAAGGCTAAATGACGCCCTATGGGCATATCGAACAGCCTACAAAACTCCTATTGGGATGCCTCCTTTTAGGCTCGTGTTTGGGAAAGCTTGCCACCTACCGGTGGAGCTAGAGCACAAGGCTTGGTGGGCGGTAAAGAAGTGCAACATGAACATAGAGGAAGTGGGAGAATTCCGGAAGCTCCAATTACAAGAGTTGGAGGAACTAAGGCTAGATGCATATGACCATGCTACCACATACAAAGAAAAGACCAAAGCATGGCATGACCGGAACATTCTCCGGAAGGACTTCAAGGTAGGTAATAAAGTACTTCTCTTTCAATCACGTTTGAAACTCTTTGCAGGTAAGCTGCGTTCAAGATGGACATGGCCGTTCGTAGTAGCCGACCCTCACGGAGCTTTGGAACTTTATGATCCCCAAACGCACAAGGTGTTGAAGGTAAACGGACAGAGGCTAAAGCTTTACCTTGAAGGAGTCAAGAACGATCCGATTGACGAGATGGTGCTGGAGGAAGCACAATCAGAGAAGTAGAGATCTTACGTCGAGCCAATGACGTAAAATAAAGGCGTTTCTCGGGAAGCAACCCGAAGGAATAAGAAGAGGAGCCTCTGTCAAGAAACCGCCCCTACGGCTTTGTATACCCGCCCCTGCGGTGACACTCTTGCCCAGTGCCGCCCCCGGCGCTGGGCCTGCGCCTGCGACATGCTTGTTACCGCCCCCGCGGTGATACCCCTACGCCCCTGCGGCAACCATCCTTGATACCCATCCTCGGTACCTCCCCCGGCGCTGAGACTACGTGACCCCTCTCTTGTCACCGCCCCCGCGGCGACAATCTCCCGCCCCTGCGGATTTACCCAGAAAAGAAAAAAAAAGTGGATCTCGAAAACGCCTACACCTACCACACATCACCCACGAACCTTCTTCACCAAACACACGAACCCTCCAAACCCTACTCCCTCACAACGCACCCACGCTCCTGCGGCCCTTTGCTCACCAACCACCTCGCCGACGCCCCTGCGCCTCGTCCGGTAACCGGCCACCAGACGCAACGCCCCTACGCCACCATCTCCTACTACCCTCTTACTCTCTCACAATCCTACAACCTTCATTCTCACCCACTTCGAACATTCCACTCCAACTACACCGTCGGCGACGACTACACCACCAAGGAAGTCACCGGAGCGGCCTCAGAAACACCACTTCCATCGCAACCCAAAAATCGCCTCTGCACTTCTCCCGCCCCCGCGCCTGCAAGAACCCGCACCTGCGCCTTACCGCCCCTTCGCCTACACAGCCGCCCCTGCGGCAATCACATCAGAAAGGTCGATTTCTTTTCCTTGTTTCATCCATTACTAATCTTTTACTTCAATCATCTTCAAGAATAGAAGCACCAAGGAAATACAAGATGACCGAAGCAGAGAAGGAGCATTACAGGATTGTGCAGGATCGAGTTGTGTATGCAACTCAATTTTCGCATATTCCTACTTTGGAGAAACTAGGCATGCTGGAGAGCATGCAAGCTTTTTTGACGAATGCTGGGCTCAGAGACTTCCTACAGAAAAGTGCTTCAACATATCCTGAGCTAAGCAAACAATTCATCTCCACTTTCACAATGGAGAAGGAAGATCATGTGTGTATCGGCATCACCTTGAAATTCAACAAGGTGAAATACACACTTGACTACGCCGATCTACAAGATGCCTTTGGGGTGACTCTAAACCCCTCTTCAAACTGGTGAGATCCAGTCCCGACCCCGGACCTGTGTGAGTTTTGGCAGGCAGCTACCGGGTTAGAATTCCATGCTGGGGGTGAGTACTCTAACAAACTCACTCACCCCAGCTTGAGGCTCAACCAAGATCCTCATGAGTGTCTTCTATGGACACAAAGAGGAAAACAAGGTCGCCCTTAAAGACCTCCTACTGCTCTACTCCTGCCTTCCACAGAGCAAGAAGGTGATGGATTGACTGTCTCTCTTCCTTGCAGCTTTGAAGCGGATTAGGAGGGACGAGCCGAGGGATATTGTCGGCGATGGGTGATCTTCCTGATCGCCTCACAGGTAATGGACCTGTCCGAGTTAGAGGACGGGATGGCGGCTTATCTCTACATTGAGGGGATGCTTAGGAGGTGCAAGCTCCTCCGGTGGGACGGGGAGAACCTATTTTGGATCTCCCTTGAAGATGAGAGCCACCTCACCTACCTCCCTCGGCCTTTACCATTAGGAGGTGAGCTCTCCGAGCTCTACATTCCGGCAGATCCTTTCGTGCCGAGGAGGCCACTAGTGGCCATTGTGGAGAGGCATGCTTCCAGCTCCAGCTGGGCTCATCAGGAGGAGCATCTGCCCTTTCCCGACGACGATGAGGAGATGCCCACTGCGGTACCAGAGGAGGACCCGGCCCTGGCGAGCCTTCAGGCTCAGATGGCGGCTATGACCACCTAGCACCGGAGCTGGCAGACTAACTACCAGAAGACTATGTTGGAGCAGCAGCAGAGCTGACAGACGAGTTTTGCCGCCTCCATGACCTCCCACTTTGACTAGAGGCAGGAGGCTTGGCAGGCAGCCTAGCAGCAATAGCTGGAGGCTCAGCAGTTGGCTTGGCAGGCCAGTTTTGAGACCTCCTTTGGCCGCCGGATGACAGCTCAACAGGACCGCATAGATGACATCTACCGCCGGCAGGAGCACTTCTTCCGCCATTTTCCTTACCCACCGGAGGAGGGTCCTGGTGGTCCACCCGGACCACCCCACTGAGGGATACATTTCTCTTCCTTTCTCCCACATTTATCTTTGCCTCATTTCTACTTTGAGGACAAAGTGTACTTCAAGTATGGGGGAGGATATTATCATTGCTTGTATAGTTCATTTGAGTTTTTGATTTGTTTTGTTTTGCATTCAGATTGAAATTCACCAAAAGAAAAGAAAAGAAAAAGCCAAAGAAAATGAAAAGAGGCATAAAAAAATTCTTGGATAAACCGAAAACCCAAAAGGGCAGTTTAGGCAAAACGAAGGAAGTCTGACCAAGCTTAGGTTGGTGCAAAATTGGACTTGAGGGATATGAGCTAAAGTGAGATCATCAAAAGAAGAAGAGTGGCAAGGTGAAATCCCGAAAGGGCGCCTTGGAAAAATGAGCGACACCGAGTGTAGGATTCCCTTCCGGCGTTTGGCGAGATAAGAAGGGGAGTCATAACGAGGTTGTCCGGGTAGGCCACTCTTGGAGCAATAAGGATGGTAGTTTCTCCCTTTTTCTCACATTTCCTCTCTTTTCCTTCTTTCTTTCTTGGCTTTTCTCTTGTTTTCATTGTCTTTTCTTGCTTACCCATGCTTCCTGAGGCTTTTGAGTCTAGTTGTTGTCATTTGTTTTACTCGGGACAAGTAAAAGGTCTAAGTATGGGGGAGTTTGATAGGTGATGGAATCACTATCATTTAGGGTAGTTTTTAGAGTCTTTTCATTGCATTTGAGTCGGTTTATGCTACTAACTCCTTGGTCCAGAAGAAGAAGACTAAAAGAAGCTAAGAAAGGAGTTATAAGCACTTAGGAGTGAAGATCAATCACGAAGTAAGCTTCTGTTGCCTCACCGCCCCGGCGGAGCCTTGTCCCCGCCCCTGCGGGTGACGCCTTACACCGGAGCGCTCCCTGCGCCTTCACCAGCGCCAGCCATGAAGTGTCTAACCACCCTTGCGCCACTCCTTGGCGCCCCTGCGGTGACCTGCCCTGAAGACACAAAGACCAGTTCCCCTGCGCCTCCCACTGCGCCCCTGCCTGCGCCTCAACCTGGGAGCTGGAAGACGAAGAGGTTGTGTCACCGCCCCTACGCTGACATAGGGACGCCCCTGCGGCTTGGCATCAGAAACGACAAGAAGACGAATAGTTAGACGTTGAAGAGCATTAAAGATCCACCCCAGCGGAATTGCTTAGCGGCCCCTATGGCCTTGAAGAAGATCAACCGATTCTGTCTAAACCGCCCCTGCGGTCCCTGAAGACCGCCCCTACGGTTTAACGCCAGAAGCTTTACTCCGGCTCTTTACACCACCTTTATGACATTAAAGGTGGTTGTTTAAGGCCGGCTATTTACTCCTAAATTAAGTGTCTTTTGTAGTATAAATAGTCCTTGGCTGATTGCTAGAATCATCCATGCTTTTCCACACAAAAACCCATTTTAAAATCAAGTTTTCCATTGTAATGAGTTGCTAACTCCCTTGGTACATTGGGTTGGTTTGAAGTTGCGTTGTTACTTTGGTTGTAAGTTCTTTTTAATATAAGTTTTTATTCAGAAATGCTCTGTGTTTCCTTGATCTCCATTGTCTAATTGCATGTTCACTATTGCTTGAGATTGATCACCTTAGGTTCTAAAGTGCATGCAAACAACTAGGATTAATAGGTTCCGGGTTCGGGTCTTTAATCTAGTAGCAACTTTAAATAATAACGGGTTGTAATTACTTAAAGAAAAGGAAGACAAATATAAAGACAAGTTTAACGGCTTTAATCTTATCTTTATATCCCTTAGTCTTTGTTTGAAAGCTAACTTGTTATTTGTTCTTATAGGTTTACGGAACACTAACTTATTAAGTTGTGTTGATGCCGGTCGGCTCAACACATATATATAATCGAGATGGGAGGTTACTTAAAAACTTGTAAAAGGAACTCACCAAAGTAGTAATTGCATGCTTAGAATCAACCTAGTGTAGATTCACCCATCATTGTCTTAATTATCGCATTAATCGTTTTCATAAGTTCTTGTGCGCATCAGTTCAACCCAACCCCCCCCTTTCTTGTTACTTGTTACAATAATCGATAATTGCATCTAAAACACCTTAACTCTCTTGGGTTCGACCCTTACTTATCCACTATACTTGTTTTTAGTGCTAAGTCGGGATTTACTTTTCATTAGGTATAAACGACCATAGAAATACCTTCGGTCATCCAGACAAACGCCATTTACTATGCTAGCAAGACGCTAGATGAAGCCCAACGTAACTACGCAACACCGAAAAGGAGCTATTGGCAGTTGTATATGCTTTTGAGAAGTTTCGCTCTTACTTAGTGGGAGTGAAGGTTATTGTTTACACTGACCATGCAACTATTCGTTACTTACTTGCTAAGAAGGATGCTAAACCACGTCTTATTCGATGGATTCTCTTGCTTCAAGAGTTTGACCTAGAGATCCGCGATAAGAAGGGATCCGAAAATTCTGTTGCGGATCACCTCAACCGGCTACCTCCCTCTTCACGCGAGAAAGACGAACCACCCATAGACGATTCATTCCCGGATGAGCACTTGCATTTGTTGGAACGTTTGATAGACTTCCTTATCTCACCCCATGATGAAGGTGAATTATGGGGTGAGGATACTTTCCAGCATGTTTAAGGATGCCGTACGGTCCAGCTAGCGACCTTAAATCAAGCGCTTCTTGGGAGGCAACCCAAGGTATTGTTTTCTTTTCCCTTTTTCTAGTCTAGCTTTAGATAGTTTGCTTTTGCCTTGCTTTGTTTTGTTTTGGCATCCTAGACAGAAACCAGGTACTTTCTAAGAAAGGAATACAACCCAGGAGCAACACTGGAAGGACAAAAATTCGAGAATTTGAGAAGACGGAGTTTGACTGAGACACATCTCGGTTGCAGTCACAGCACCTCGACCGATATGATTCTTGAGCAACCGAGACGACTAGGGCTGACAACAATTCACCTCGGTCCGTATCACCTCTGTCCAGTCGGGACCATCTCAACCGAGGTGACAGCAGAACCAGTGAGGGGTATAAAAGGGGAACAATTTTTCCTCTTTCGCTCCCATCTTCCCCCTCGACCGCGGAGCGTCCCGACCTTGTTTTTGTCGTTTCTCGATTGTTTTCGACGATTCTTGCTTCCATTTTGCAAGGAAAGGCTAGAGGAACAGTTTGCAAGCGAGAATCTACAACAAAAACGCCTCAAACCGACTGAATCTGGGATAAACGTTCGAAAACCCTAACTTCTCTATTCTCACAGATTTCGGAATTTAGTGGCTTTGGTTGCCATAGATCTTTGTTGAAAAAGGCTTAAGTACCCCATAGGAACAATCTGTAGTGAAATCGGGGGAAAAGAACTGAAATTTAGAGAGTTGGAATCGAGCAGCTTCGTACCTCGGTCCAGTCGACCTGCGCCTCGGCCGAGGTGTTCTTGAGTTCTAACAAGCAACCGAGGTGACCTGTCAGACAGAGAGAGAGAGAGAATGAGTTCCAGGTCCGATTGCCAGCTGGTTCTGAGGAACAGATTCTCACCTCCTTCTTCTTCTCGACCTTCCATACCGGTGATACATGAGCGTCACCAGGTTGATTATGACTGCATCTGTACGCGCCCTGTGATTGCGCCGCGGTTTTTGGACATTTATGCTTTTGATTGTCTGTATGTTGCTGAAGATTTGAGGCGGATGGTCTCGATGGTTGGGCTGGAGCAGTTCATGGAGATTAAATCTCCAGCCTACCTCAAGCCCACATTGGAGTTCGTGAGCTCTGTGACTTACTTGCCCAAGGAGAGGGCCATCAATTACCGGTTGCTGAACCGGAATTACTTAGTCCCGATGGATCAGTGGAGGGACAACTTCGGCTTCCCGACCCCACAGTTTCTGACTTTTCTTCTCGAGCCGTGGCTCGATAGTTCTGGGGACAGATAGCTCATGTGATTGAGCATGCTGATAGGTGGAGACCTGGAGACTCTAGGGAGAGGATTATCTTCCACCTCGCTTTCAGACTCGCCCACGGGATTTTCAGCGAGACACTTCTAGCGCGTACTGAGACGCCCCAGAAGATTAGACAGGGGGAGCTTCTGAGTATGTATTGCATGGTGACTGGAGGAGTTCCTGACTTCGGAGTTTTGCTAGCTGAGGATCTTCATAGGATCAAGGCCAAGGGGAAGGGAGACATTTGCTGTGGCGGCCTTGTGACTCACATAGCTATAGTGATGGATCTAGATCTGAGCGCTTGTACATTAGTGGCGGCTTCTAAGCCGCTAGGTCTGCAGGAAATGATCACCAGGAGGTATCTAGTTAATTGTGGACTCACTACGCCATATGTGGTGATGCCTTGGAAGCAGACTGTCCCTCAGGTTATTAGGTGGTCAGCTCAGTTCTCTGTATTTGACCCTCAGTACTGGTCCACTACGTGGATACCTTACGTTGAAGATACTAGAGACGCGGCAATAGCCCAGGTACAGGAGGATGAGGAGGTTGATGAGGAGGATGATGGCAGTGCTACCATGGAGACAAGGACAGATACAACCGGTCCTAGTGTACCAGTCGTCGATCTAGACGACGAGGAGATAGAGGAGGAGCCAGTTGCAGCACCGCCGGATTGACGAGCTGATGGATCAGATGATCGACTCATACGCCGCTCTTTCCTTGGATATGCTAGAGATGAGGGAGAGTTAGCACTACCTGCTTCGGATGATGGAGATCCAGTTCCAGCACATGATGGGATATCCGTTTGACCCATCCTAGCATCCGTACGTGCCATATACACCACCACCACCAGCGGATCAGGCTTAGAGCTTGCAGGGATTTCTTTTATTTATTTATTATGCAGCTCAGCTTATGTCCGGTGAGTTTTCCTGCTTCCTAGACTTATTTTGACCCATTGGGACAATGTGTCCCAAGTATGGGGTATTTGGATGTATTTGACAATGTGTATGCTTGTATGACCCTACTTGGATATTTATGATCTTATTTATGCTTTATGTGCTTATCTGAGACTACATGCATGCATACATGTTATTTGATTGAGAAAAACGTCAAAAACTGGTTAAGAAAAAAAATTTTAAGACCTCGACCGAAGTGATTTTGACCAAACGAGGTGCTTCACCTCGGTTGACTTAGAACATCTCGACCGAGGCGGTTTAACTGAAAGTTTTCGAAACGTTTTTTTGTGGTTCTTTTCTAGATATGACCTCAGTGATGATTTTGTTTGCAGACTGGCTTTGAAATCTTTATATGCTTGAAAGGTTCTATGATATGTTTAAGTTGTAAAATGCTTTGTTTGAAATTTTTGGCATGTTTAATACTTTGTTTTTATCCAAATTATGTTGAATTTGAAGGTTGACACCACATGATGAGTTCTCTCACTTTCTTCCTGGGGTGATTGAGGCAATTCATTCTCTTCTCTTCTTCTTCTTGATCATGCTTAGCCCCTCATATACATATTTGCCTTCCTTTACCTATCCGGGAATTTGGAAGCAAGCAAGTGAAAAGCAAGTGAAAGAAAAGTTGAGATGTTGGCTGGAAGTTAGAAAGAAACAAATAGGTTTGGGGAAGTCAATCATGATGATGAGTAACTCGGCACCATTCACATAGTCGGGTGTTTGTGTCTTGCCAAAGTTGGATTGAGCGATATTCCTAACGGGTCATGGTATGTGCATCAAGGGTTTGAGGCATCTCGAGAGGTTGATGATTGCTGATCTCCTAGGCTTCGGTTATTGTGCACCTCTGTCCATGCATAAAAAAAAGTAAAGTAAAAAAGTGAAAATAAGCAAAGCTTATTGGTGGGAGATGTTGAAGTTCTAAAAGAAAGTAAAGTGAAGATCCTTATTCCCGGATTCTAGCACCACATTCCCTATATACATCCCACCCTCACACGTTTCTTGACCTTCTTTTGGAAAGCCCTTGAGACCTCGAGCTTGTCGATTGACTTGGTGGTTTAAACTGGATTATACATGATTAATTTTGATAATTATGATTTATTATGCATTCTATGATTTTATGCAAAGATGAATAACTTTCTTATATTTATAAAATGTTTTGATTTTAGTTGCCATGAAGCATTCTCTTAGAGTGATTCATGAGTAGAGCACACCACCGAAAATGTTTTGAAACGTTTTTCATTAATCTTTATGACTTATAATCCATTCTATCTTGTATTTTAGATTTGGAACTTGCTTGGGAACAAGCAAGAGATAAGTATGGGATATTTTGATAGCATGAATTATAGTCTTTATTTTGGGACATGTTTAGACGTTTTATCTTCAATAATCTGCATGTTTGAATGTATATTATGTGTTTATATTGTCGTTTCATCTACCTTTACGGAATCGAGGTCTACACCAAGTTTCATTATAATCGTAGGTAAAATGGCACATTTTGGACTAAAATGGAGCTAAGGAGCAAAGGAGTCATAGAAGCTACATTCTGGAGCTTAAGGAAGAACTCAGGGAGCAAGAAATTAACAAAGAAGATTTACTTTGGACCAGATTTGAGAGATTTCATATTCAGCTGAGATTCACCTCGGTTAGCTACAGTACCACCTCGACCGAGCTGATCTTGAGGAGCGTCTCGACCGAGGCAAACACTCTGGCACGCGGCGAGACATATTTTATTTGGCTGAGATCTTTTATTTTTGAAAGGAGAGATCTTATATTTTTGGGCTGGATTTCTGGAAGAAAGATCATATTTTTGGGAGATCTATTTTAGAGATAAGATATATTTTTATTAGGATATTATCTTTCTAAGATATTATTATCATTGGAAGATAATTCTCTTATAAAAAAGGGCTAGATTTTCCACAATTCAGCATCGGCGCATCACCGAAAACCGTTACACCACATTCTAAGCTGCAATTAGGAAGGATTTTTGGAAGTTTGAAGGAAGATTGAAGGAAGTTCATAGCTTTGTCATAGCTTTTGAAGGAGTTTGTAATATTTTCTTAGATTCCTTTTGGTTGATTGTCTTGATTGGATTTGTGATCCAAGGAACGCTTATTTGTTTGATATTTAATTCAGTTATTGAAGCCTTGTTCTTAAGGTTTTTGTGTTCAAATATTAATTCTCTTCCCATATATTTGATTATTGCTTTCATGATGATGAGTGGCTAATTTCCTTGTGCGATTCTAGGGTGATTGACTGAAAGTTGTGGAAAAAGCGATGATAGAATGATCTTAATCCCAGTAGGACCCTGAAAGCTCGAGTCTTTACCCTTAACCATAGAACATCTCGTTCAGTCGATGAACATCTCGGCCGGGTGGAATTTGACTGACCGAGGTGACCTTTTGATCCGAAACTGTGAGTTAAGTGTAGAGTTTGCCAAATCCTATTCTTATTATACCTTTCCTGGTTCAATGCAAGCCTAGGATGAGACTTACCCGGTGATTCCTTTGTTTATTTACCCAAGATCATAAGTGTAGGTAATAAAGGTTTATCCTTTATTGGGGTTTGAGTGTGCCTTCATCCCATCTTTGTGAGTTAGCCTGAGACTTACACGGTAAAGGTTGATTCTATTCCCTTAGTTGGAGTTTTGGTTTGAGATTATAGTTCCTTTTCTTAGTACCTTGAGACTTACCAGGTAATAGGTTCTTCGGTTTGGGGTTGTGAGTAGTGAGACTTACCAGGTGACCTATTCCACTTTAGAAACACCTTCCCTTTGCAAAATCTCAGCTTTGTCCGCTTACCTTTAGATCTTGAGTTGGAACCACAACTAGATGCCTTAATCCCTAGAATTTGCATATTCCCTTTAATTGACCTTATTATCATCTTTTGATTGCTTTAATCGCTTTTGTGGTTATTAGTTACATTGACAAACTATACTTGCTTTGTTTCACCTAAGTTCCTGAGATCGACACCCCGGAATTCTTGCTTTTTATTACAATTGATCCATACACTACGGGTTCGCATCCTTGTTTTAAGCACACTTCTTGGGTTATAACTTTAAAGCTTGCACACACCTTTTGGAGCGAACAGGCGCCTATCGAGATGCTTGAGTTGAAGAACCAACTCGAGGAGTTAGCAGAGAAGGGCTTCATCCGCCCTAGTGTATCTCCTTGAGGCGCACCAGTACTCTTCGTCAGGAAGAAGAACGGGTCAATGAGGATATGTATCAACTACCGAGAGCTGAACAAGGTGACGATCAAGAACAAATACCCATTGCCCCATATCAACGATCTTTTGGATTTGCTGCATGGAGTTTCAATGTTTTTGAGGAACGATTTCAGACCTAGATATCACTAGCTGAGGGTGAGAGAGCAGGACATAGACAAGACGGAATTTCGGACCAGATATGGACACTACGAGTTTGTAGTGATGCCATTCGTGCTTACGAATGCGCCCGCAGTCTTCATGGAGTTGATGATCAGCATCTTCATCGACTTCTTAGACAAGTTTGTAGTTATCTTTATAGATGACATTCTAGTTTACTCTCGTAGTAGAGAGGAGTATACATGACACTCGAGGATCGTTCTTCAGGTTTTACAAGACATAGAGCTCTACGCCAAGCTCTCTAAGTGCGAGTTTTGGATGTCCGAGTTAGCATTCCTTGGTCACATCGTTTCAGCTGAAGGGATCAAGGTAGACCCGGCGAAGATCGAGTCAGTAGCATCTTGGCCGCCTCATAAGATCGTCAAGAAGGTACGCATCTTCTTAGGATTGGCGGGCTACTACCGGTGTTTTATTGAGGGTTTTTCAGTTATCGTCCGACCGCTCACTTCCTTGTTACGGAAGTCTACGAGGTTTGTATGGTCCGAGCCGTGCCTGTAGAGCTTTGAGGAGCTGAAGGAGAGGCTGACCTCTGCTCCTATCCTAGCTCAGCCAGAGGGCATTGAGGATTTCATGGTTTATAACGATGCATCCTAGCTTGGCTTAGGATGTGTTCCGATGCAGAGAGGTAAGGTGATTGCTTACGCGTCTAGACAACTGAATACGTATGAGGAGAATTACCCTACCCATGACCTTGAATTGGCTGCAGTGGTTCACAGACCATAAGAGTTTGAAGTACATATTCACTCAGCGGGAGTTGAATAACCGCCAGCGCAGATGGTTGGAGTAGATCAAGGACTTCGACCTTGAGATCTTATACCACCCGGGGAAGGCTAATGTGGTAGTAGATGCCCTTAGTAGGAAGACTCCCGAGGAGATGGCAATCGCTAGACTAACAGCTACCTATCCACCTTGGAGATAGTACCATATCTGTTGGTAGAGATCCGACAGAAGCATGAAAGTTGCCCACCTTTGACACGGATTCGAGACAGGATGTCTCGAGGTGAGGCGCCGCAGTTTGTAGTTGGTGCTGATGGGATTTTGAGATGTCAGGAGCATGTTTGTGTACCTTCAGATCGAGATTTGAGACAAAGGATCCTTCATGAGGCTCACTCTTCACCTTACTCAGTGCACCTAGTGCGAGTAAGATGTATCAGGATATTAGACGCTCTTTCTGGTGGGGAGGTCTGAAGCCAAACGTGACGAGATATGTAGCTCAGTGTGCGACATGTCAGCAGGTCAAGATCGAGCATCATAGACCAAGAGGTGAGCTACATCCACTTCCTATTCCTCAGTGGAAGTGGGAGGACATCTTTATGGATTTTATTACCGGTTTGAGACCGAGTCGTGGTTTTGATGCTATCTGGGTGATAGTAGATCGACTGACAAAGACCGCACGTTTTATTCCGATCAAGGAAACGTGGCCGGTGAGTCGATTGGCAGAGGAGTTTACTAGACAGATAGTGAGACTTCATGCAGGACCTAAAACTATAATCTCTGATAGAGACGGACGGTTCACTTCGAGCATTTGACAGTAGGTCCATGCCGCCCTAGGTACGAGTCTGCAGTTTACTACTGCTTATCATCCTCAGACTAATGGTTAGTCTGAGCGGACCATCCAGACTCTGAAGGATATGTTGCGAGCCTGCGTGTTAGACTGGGGACAGTTGTGGCCAGATCACCTTCCCTTAGTGGAGTTTTCGTACAACAACACTAGGAACGCATCGATCAAGATGGCCCCTTATGAGTCTTTATACGGACAGAGATGCAGTACACCGTTGTGTTGGGACGAGCCGAGCAATGCTTGGTGTAGCACCTGAGCAGATACAGGATGACATGGCTCGAGCAGTAGTTATCCGCGAGCGGATGTTAGCAGCACAGAGTCGACAGAATTCTTATGCAAATAAGAGGCGTAGAACTTTGGAGTTCAGAGTTGGAGCTCAGGTTTGGTTGATAGTATCCCCGACATGAAGCGTTAGATGTTTCAGTGTCAAGGGAAAGTTGAGTCCCAAATATGTTGGACCGTTCGAGATTCTTGAGCGAGTTGGAGAGGAACCATACAAACTTGCTTTGCCACTGAGACTCGAGGGTGTTCACCCAGTCTTCCATGTGTCTCAACTACGGGATTACATACCAGACCCGAGACACATCGTCACTCATGAGGATCTAGTGATCGAGCAAGACCACATGTTTGTAGAGCACCCGGTGGCTGTCTTAGAGCGAAGTGCAAAACGCTTGCGTTCGAAGGACATACCGATGATGAGGATTCAGTGGTTGATGCGAGAGTTGATGAGGCGACTTGGGAGACAAAGGATAGTATTCAGAGGAACTATCCGGAGTTCTACACTGAGTTGGATACACCGTTAGCATTGTCAGTTTATTTGGTTTTTCCTTTGTTGCGTTGCGTAAACTATTGTGTGACGTTTTGAGTTACGTGCCCCGAGTGGCAAATATGACACGTCATAAGATTTGCCAAGATCACGGTCATGTAGAACTTTCCACGGCCGTAATTTAGAGCGTGGAACCAGATTACGGTGCCATATAATTTCCACGGCTGTGGTTTAGACCGTGTAACTCTCTGGAGTGCTCCAAACTCTCTTCCACGTTCATGATGCCAAGTCCACGGCCGTGGATTAGAGCGTGGACTTCAAATTTCCTTCTCCACGGTCGTAATTCAGGGCGTGGACTTGTATAACCTCTTTCTTTGCGTTTGTTTCGTGCAATCCTTCATCCATGCTCCTTCCTTAGCCTCTCTAATGCATCTCCTTGTCCTCGAACATGATCAAACATTCCTTCTCTTTCATCATTTGCTCCGATTCAAGCTCTTATTCACCTATAAACAAAACAAAGCTAGTGTAGATCTCTATATCGACAAAATAGGTGAACAAGCTCACAATTGCTTCAAAATTATATCCATGTACACAATAATGAGGGAAAAATAACTAAAACAAGTGCCTAAAATATCGTCATATTTCATGCTAACAAAATACCCCATAATTGTCACTTGCTTGTCCCCAAGCAAGGTTTTCAAAAGCTTAGAACATAAGTTAGAATGAAATATGAATGCAATTCAAAACAAACAAACTCTTTGACAAATGTGCTTCTAGTCAATAGATCATCCTCACAACTTGCTTCATTCATTCTTGAAAACGTTCATACACATAAACCAAAGAATGTAGAGCAAAGAAACATCATAAATTGCTTAAACTTTAAGACAAACATCATAACCTTCAAGCATTGTCAAAATCAAGCATGTGAAAATTCAATTTAGATCACCAAGTCAAATAACACTCTTTTGATCTTAAGGACTTTCAAGTAAGGTCGAGAATGCGGAAAGGAGGGAAACTTGTAAGGGATGTGGTGCATGAATCCGGGAAAAAGGAATACCGTAACTCTTTTTCTTTTTGTTTTACTTACAACACCCATCAACTTAGAGCTTTGCTCTTTTCTTTTTCACATTATTTTTCGACTTTTCTTTTTGGAAATATGGACAACGGTGCACAAAAACCGAAGCCTAGGAGATTGGCGTTTCTCAATTTCGAGATGTCTCAAACCCTTGATGCACATACCATAATCCGTTAGGAATATCGCTCAATCCGACTTTGGCAAGACACAAACACCCGACTATGTGAATGGTGCCGAGTTACTCATCATCATGATTGACTTCCCCAAACCTATAATTTCTATTCTTTGAATGCAAAAAATTGTTTTCATGGCCCTCCCACATCAAACATGCCAAAATTCAACTCTTCCTAGTTCCCGGATAGGTAAGGGAGGTAATTATTTTATTGAGGGGCTAAATGATCAAAGAAAGAAGTAAGAAAATCGAAGTGCCTTAATCATTTCATAAAGAAGTATAAGAACTTATATTGTGATTTCAACCTTAATTTCTCAATATGATTTAGATAAAACTCTTCACATTATGAAATTTGCAAGAAAGGATAAACAACACACTTAATTTCTTTTCAATTCATTGTTCAATTTAAGCATACAATTGTCATCAAAAACTCATTCCGCAAGTGAGAATTATCATAGGAATCATCCCTAATCTTAGAAGCACAAAAACTTTTCAAAATTTTTCAAATTTTTATGGGTTTTTCAAAGATTTTTCATGCAATGTAATAATGACAACGTGTGACTATAAAATGAAACATGCAAGTGTTCATGGATTAAGCAAGCAAACAAAGTAGAGTTATTACAATCATAGTCACACCCCACCCCATACTTGAAACATACATTGTCCTCAATGTTCAAAGGAAAAATAAAGACAAGAAAAAGAAACAAAGAAACTCACTAGACGGTGGTGGGGCGGCTCGAACCGGCAATCATCTCATGTCATCACTTGGAAGGCGGTGGTGGATACGGGAAGAAATCCGAGATAAAAGGCCGCCCAAACTGTTGGCGGTAGATGTCTCTCATCATGCGATCATGCTCCTGCCTCCGGGTGTCATGAGTCTCTTGGCGGATCTCTAGATCTCCCACTCTCCTGGATAGATCGGTGGCCCACTCCGGAAGCTGCGAGTACCACTCTGGCGGCTGTCCATACCAAGTTGGAGCTTCCTGAGGTGGGGGAGCTGTCGGTGCCACCGGTGCCTGCTCGTACCATGGTGGAGGATCTCCCATCCAGTCCGGTTGCGCTCCATACCAAGTCGGTGGAGCGTCCATCCAAGTCGGCCTCTCACTCACGCTAGCACGGCGTGAAGAAGAGGCACCAAAGGGTCTAGAAGGGCGGGGAAAACGTCTAGGTGGGTTGGGAAACTGCGCCGGCTGATCCGAAAATGTACCAAAGTCGTGCTCATCACCTCCTCCCTCATTATCATCACCTCCTCCCATCTTCTCATCAACACCCGCGGCTGGGATATCATCCGGCACATACGGAGGAGCTATTAGCCTATTAGCATGCATAGCCGTGAAGGTCGCCTTCCAATTATAGCGTCCGGCCATAATAGATACTCGGGGAGCCATGGGATACCTCTACCACCTCTCTCCTCCCATGGCATGGCTGTGGTAGGTGGAGCTTTGTGGCGGGGAAAGATAAGATCTCTAGTCATGAGACTATTGAGACCCAAGGGTCTCGCCGCTATCCAAGTGCAAGCGGAATAGTCTATCCCGAGCTGCGTGGTGTTCGCTCCAAATGGTGTGTGCAAGCTTTAAATTTATAACCCAAGATATATGCTCAAAACAAGGATACGAACCCGCAGTGTACGGGTCAATCGTAGTAAAAGCAAGAATTCCGGGGTGTCGATCTCAGGGACTTAGGTGAAACAAAGCAAGTATAGGTTGTCAATATTGCAACTAACCACAAAAGCGATTAAGCAATCAAATATGATAATGTAGTCAATTAAAGGAAATATGCAATTCTAGGGATTAAAGCATCTAGCTGTGGTTCCAACTCAAGATCTAAAGATAAGCGGACAAAGCTGAGATTTTTGCAAAGGGAAGGTGTTTCTAAAGTGGAATAGATCACCGGGTAAGTCTCACTACTCACAAACTCCAAACCTAAAGAACCTATTACCGGGTAAGTCTAAAGGCACTAAGGAAAGGAACTATAATCTCAAACCAACATACCAACTAAGGGAATAGAATCAACCTTTACCGGGTAAGTCTCAGGCTAACTCACAAAGATGGAATGAAAGCACACTCAAACCCCAATAAAGGATAGACCTTTATTACCTACACTTATGATCTTGGGTAAACACACTAAGGAATTACCGGGTAAGTCTCATCAAAGGCTTGCATTGAACCAGGAAAGGTGTAATAAGAATAGGATTTGGCAAACTCTAACACTTAACTCTCAATTTCGGATCAGAATAGGTCACCTCGGTAAAACGAATTCCACCCGGCCGAGATGTTCATTGACTGAGCGAGATGTCCTAGGGTTAAGGATAAAGACTCGAGCTTTCAGGGTCCTATTGTGATTAAGATCATTCTATCATTGTCTTTCCCACATCTTTCAGCCAATCACCCTAGAATCACACAAAGAAATTAGCCAATCATCATCATGGAAGCAATAATCAAGTATATGGGAAGAAAGTGAATATTTGAACACAAGAACCTTAAGAACAAGGCTTCAATAACTGAATCAAATATCACAAATATAAGCGTTCCTTTGGATAACAAATCCAACAAGACAAATCAACAAGAAGGGAATCTAAGAAAATCTTACAAAACCCTTCACAAAAGCTATAACAAGCTATCAATCCTTCCTAGATTGATCTTCAATCTTCCTTCAACCACTATAATGATAGCGGAATTTTCGGTGATGCGCCGATGTAGCGGGCTGCTGAATTGTGGAAAATCAAGCCCTTTTTATAGGAAAACTATCTTCCAAAGATAAAATATCTTGAAAAGATATTTTCCTAATAAAAATATATTCATATCTTTAAAATAGATCTCCAAAATATATGATCTTCCTTCCAGAAATCCAGCCTAAAAATATAAGATCTCTCCTTCCAAAAATAAAAGATCTCAGCCAAGAATAAATGATCTCGCCGCGTCAGGGTGTTCGCCTTGGTCGGGGCGCTCCTCAAGATCACCTCGGTCGAGATGGTACTGTAGCTGACCGAGGTGACTCTCAGCTGAAAGTGAAATCTCTTAAATCTGGTTCAAAGTAAATCTTCTTTGTTAATTCCTTTCTTCTTGAGTTCTCTTTTAAGCTCCTAAATGTAGCTCCCATGATTCCTTTGTTCCTTAGCTCCATTTTAGTCCAAAATGTGCCATTTTACCTATGATTATAACGAAACTTGGTGTAGACCTCGATTCTCGCAAGGGTAGATGAAACGACAATAAAATCACATAATATACATTCAAATATGCAGATTATTGAAGATAAAACGTCTAAACAAGTCCCAAAATATAGACTATAATTCATGCTATCAAAATACCCCATACTTAGCCCTTGCTTGTCCCCAAGCAAGTTCCAAATCTAAAATACAAGATAGAATGGATTATAAGTCATAAAGATCAATAAAAAGTATTTCAAAACATTTTTGGTGGTGTGCTTCACTCATAGATCACTCTAAGAGAATGCTTCATGGAATTTAAAATTAAAATATGATCAAAATATTTTATAAATATAAGAAAGTTGTTCATCTTTGCATAAAACCATAGAATGCATAATAAATTATAATCATCGAAATTAATCATGTATAATCCAGTTTAAACTACCAAGTCAATCAAAAAGCTCGAGGTCTCAAGGGCTTTCCAAATGAAAGGTCAAAGAAACGTGTGAGGGTGGGATGTATATAAGAAATGTGGTGCTAGAATCCGGGAAAAGGATCTTCACTTTACTTTGCTTTGAACTTCACATCTTCCACAATAAGCTTTGCTTATTTTTACTTTTTTACTTTACTTTTTGGGATGCAAGGCCAGAGGTGCACAATAACCAAAGCCTAGGAGATCAACAATCATCAATTTCTCGAGATGCCTCAAACCCTTGATGCACATACCATGACCCGTTAGGAATATCGCTCAATCCGACTTTGGCAAGACACAAACACCCGGCTATGTGAATGGTGTCGAGTTACTCATCATCATGATTGACTTCCCCAAACCTATTTGTTTCTTTCTAACTTTCAGCCAACATCTCAACTTTTCTTTCACTTGCTTTTCACTTTTGCTTGCTTCCAAATTCCCGGATGGGTAAAGGAAGGCAAATATGTGTATGAGGGGCTAAGCATGATCAAGAAGAAGAAGAGAAGAGAATGAATTACCTTGGTCTTTCCATGAAGAAAGTGAGAGAACTTATCATGTGGTGTCAACTTTCAAATTCAATATAATTTGGATAAAAACAAAGTATTAAACATGCCAAGAATTTCAAACAAAGCATTTAGCAACTTAAACATATTATAAAACCTTTCAAACACATAAAGATTTCAAAACTAGTCAGCAAACAAAATCATCACTGAGGTCATATCCAGAAAAGAAGCACAAAAATCATTTCGAAAGTTCTTTTCAGTTAAATCGCCTCGGTCGAGATGTTCTAAGTCAACCGAGGTATTGCACCTCGATTGGTCAGAGTCACTTCGGTCGAGGTCAAATTTTTTTTTCTTAAACCAGTTTTTGACGTTTTTCTCAATCAAATAACCTGTATGCATGCATGTAATCTCAAATAAGCACATAGAGCATAATAAGATCATAAATAAGTCATAAAGAGTCATACAACCATCCACATAAGTCAAATAATACATATCCGCATACCCTATACTTGGGACACATTGTCTCAATGGGTCAAAATAAGTCTAAAGAAACAAAGTACTCACCGGACAACGCTGAGCTGCATAATAAATAAATAAAGAAATCCTACAAGCTCTAATCCCACTCCGGTGGTGGTGGTGGTGGTGGCACGTACGGGTGCTGAGATGGGTCAAACGGGTAGCCCATGACCTGCTGAAACTGAATCTCAGCCATCCTGCGCTGGTGGTGCTGACTCTCCCGTATCTCCTTCATCTCTAGGGCTAAGGCGGCGTAGGAGTCGATCATCTGATTCGTCAGATCATCTATCCGGCGGTGAGCTACTGGATATCTCTGCCTGCGGGGTCTACACCTAGTCGGACGTGGTGGTGCTAGAGCATCCTCCTCTGTCTCCTCCTCGTCGAGGTCGACGACTAGTATGCTGGTACCAGCTATATCTGTACCTTTGTCCATGGCAACACCACCATCGTCATCCTCATCTGCCTCCTCCTCAACCTCCTCATCACCCTGCTCCTGGGCTGCTGTTGCATCTCTGGCATCCTCCATAAGAGGAATCCACGTGGTGTACCAGTACTGAGGGTCATAAACTGTAAACTGAGATGACCATCTAATACCCTGAGGGGCAGTCTGCTCCCAAGGCATCGCCACATATGGCGTAGTAAGTCCGCGAGGAACCAAGATCCTTCTCGTAATCATCTCCTGCAGGCCAAGCGGCTTGGCAGCCGTCACCATAGTACAAGCACTCAAGTCTAAGTCCATGTAACTCGCAATGTGAGTCACTAGACCTCCGCAACAGATATTTCCCTTCGCATTGGCCTTGATCCTGTGCAATTCCTCTGCCAACATAACTCCAAAATCCGGAACTCCTTCGGTCACCATACAATACAGACTCAGCAACTCCCCTTGTCTGATCTTCTGGGGTGTCTTACTACGCACCAGAAGTGTCTCGCTGAAGATCCGGTGAGCAAGTCTAAAGGCTGGGTGGAAGATAATCCGCTCCCTGGAATCTCCAGGTCTCCACCTATCACCATGCTCAACCACGTGAGCTATCTGTCCCCAAAACTCTCGAGCCACGGATCGAGAAGGAAAGTCAAAAACTGTGGGGGCCGGGAAGCCGAAGATGTCCCTCCAATGGTCTATCGGAACTAAGTAGTTCTGGTTCATCAACCGGTACTTGATGGCACGCTCAGTAGGCAGGTAGGTCACGGGAGCTAACAAACTCCAAAGTCGGCTCAAGGTAGGCTGAAGCTCTGATCTCAATAAACTGCTCCAGCCCTACCGTAGCAATCATCCTCCTCCTCAAATCACCATCTAGGTGGAGGCAATCAAACGCACCAACATCCAGAAATCGTGGTGCAATCATTGCACGCGCCGCTATATGGTCGTAGTCTACCTAGTGACGCTCGTGGATCACTGGTATGGAGCGGCGTGAAGAAGAAGAAGGAGAAGGAGAGGATCTATCTCTCAGATCTAGCTGTCTGTCAGAACTCATCTTTCTCTCTCTTTGTCAGACCACCTCGGTTGCCCTGACAACTCTCAAGAACACCTCGGCCGAGGCACAGGTCAACTGGACCGAGGCGATGTGTTGTTCGATCATAACTCTCAGAAATCCAGTTCTTTTCCCCCAATATCACTACCAATTGTTCCTATAGGGTACTTAATCCTTTTCCAGCACAATGCAAGGGCAACCAAAGCCCAATTTGATCAAAAACAGTGAAGAAGAGAGAGTTAGGGTTTTTCTGAATTACCCCAGATTTGGCCGATATGGAGCGTTTTTGTTGCAGATTGTCGCTTGTAAATCAATCCTCTACCCTTTCCTTGCAGTTTGGAAGCAAGAATCGTCAAAAATGATCGAAGATTGGAGAGCAAGGTGAACTGGGTCGCCGCGGTCGAGAAAGTGAGAGAGGGAAGAGAGAGAAATCTCAGCACCCTTTTAAACCCTTTTCTGGAACTACTGTCACCTCGGTTGAGATGGTCTCGACTGGACCGAGGTGATACGGACCGAGGTGGATCTTCAATAACCCTAGTCGCCTCGGTTGCTCAAGAATCATCTCGGTCGAGGTGCTGTGACAGCAACCGAGATGTGTCTCAGTCAAACTCCGTCTTCTCAAATTCTCAAACTTCTGTCCTTCCAGTGTTGCTCCTGAGTTGTATTCCTTCCTTAGAGAGTACCTGGTTTCTATCCAGGATGCCAAAAACAAAGCAAAGTAAAGCAAAAGCAAACTATCTAAAACTAGACTAGAAAAAGAGAAAGGAAAGCAATACCTTGGGTTGCCTCCCAAGAAGTGCTTGATTTAAGGTCGCTAGCTGGACCATACGGTGTCTCTAAACTAGGTATAGTGGTGCAACTTCCTCAATCGGGACTTCCGGTTTGTATTTCTTAAGTCTATGACCATTGACCTTGAAGCTTCTGCTTGTTTCTCCCCAAATCTCAACTGCACCATAATGGAAAACATGTTTCACAACATAAGGTCCGGTCCATCTAGATTTCAACTTACCTGGAAAGAGGCAAGGACGGGAGTTGAAGAGTAGAACTAAGTCACCTTCTTTAAGCTCCTTAGGAATTATACGCTTGTCATGCCATTTCTTTGTCCTTTCTTTGTAGATCTTGGCATTCTCATAAGCGTTCAAACGCAGCTCCTCCAGCTCGTTGATGTCTAATAGCCGCTTTTCACCGGCATCTTTGATGTCGAAGTTCAACCATTTGATTGCCCAATATGCTTTATGTTCCAGCTCAACGGGTAAATGACAAGACTTCTCATATATCAAATTATAAGGGGTGGTACCAATGGGAGTCTTGAATACGGTCATGTAGGCCCAAAGAGCGTCGTCCAACTTGATGGCCCAATCCTTCCTTGTCCGAGAGACGGTCTTCTCCAAGATTGCTTTGATTTCTCTATTTGAGATCTCGACCTGTCCACTAGTTTGAGGGTGATAAGGGGTTGCTACCTTGTGGGTTACCCCATACTTCTATAGAAATGCTTTGAACTTTCGGTTGATGAAATGTGTCCCTCCATCGCTGATGATGATGCGTGGACTCCCAAAACATGGGAAGATAGTCCTATTAAAGAACTTTACAACCACCATGGCGTCGTTAGTGGGAGAGGCAATTGCTTCAACCCATCTAGAGACGTAGTCGACAGCTAGAAGGATGTAGAGGTTTCCTCCGGATGATGGGAAAGTTCCCATGAAATCTACTCCCTATACATCAAAGATCTCAACCTCTTGTATGTTATTGAGTGGCATCTCGTTCCTTCTAGATAGGTTCCCTGTTCTTTGGCATGCATCACAAGAGACAACAAACATTTGCACATCCTTAAATAAAGTAGGCCAAAAGAAACCGGAACGTAATACCTTGGCGCACATTTTGTGAGCGCTAGCATGCCCTCCACAAGGAAGTGAGTGACAGTGTCGTATAACACTTGTAACTTCATCTTCCGGAATGCATCTTCGAAGCATCCCATCCGGGCCTCTCTTAAATAGTAGAGGTTCATCCCAATAGTAATGGCGTACATCTTTAAAGAATTTCTTCCTTTGAGCGTACGTCAATCCGGGTGGTATTTCCTGGCAAATAAGATAATTAACAATGTTAGCATACCAAGGCCCTTTGTTATCAGAAGTTTGGTGGAGAAAGTGTTCCACCAACTGAGGATGAATGTCAGAAAAGGGAGTAAGAAGTTTGTTATTCTCAATCGACATCATCTTACTTTCGACCTCGGTCGAGGTCTAGAGAGGGTGACCGAGATGTTCTTCAGTCAAGAACACCTCGCTTGGTCCAGAAGGTGCCTCGGTCGAGGTACTGCAACTGGGACCGAAACTGGTGATCTTCTTCTACTGGATTAGTTTTTCAATTTTAGCTCCTAGATCTTCTTCTAGTACTTTTGAGCTCTGTATATCTGCATCACAAGAAGCATCTATACCTTCCTCCATTAAGCTAAAACTAATAACTCGCTCAAGTGGATCATTAATAAGGATAGAGCTCACCAATTCTCTTGATTCTTCTTCATCATAGATGTTGAAGATATCATCTCCTAGCTGCTCTCCCTTCATTGCAGCAAGCAATGCAAACTCCACTTCATCTCCTCCAATATTGAACTTCAACTTGGCGTTCTTACAATCCATGTTACAACCCGAAGTTGCTAGAAATGGTCTCCCGAGAATGATAGGGACGGGATAATCTGCGGGAATATCAAGTACTACAAAGTCTATAGGTAAATAGAAGTTACCTAACTTAACCGGAAAGTCTTCCAAAATGCCCACGGGATGGGTAATGGAGCGGTCCGCCATGTACAACCGTATCTTCACCGGCTTGGGCTCTCCAAGTCCGATCCTCACACATAGCTCCAGCGGGATGATGCTCACGTTGGCTCCTAGATCACACAATGCTTCACAAGTGACATCCCCAACTTGAATGGGAATGCAAAATGAGCCGGGATCTCCCAATTTGGGTGGCATCTTCTCCTTCATGATTTGAAAGAGCTCCGAGGATTTAGATGTCATCCTTACTTTACCAAAATTTTCCAACTTCCTCTTCCTTGATAGAATCTCTTTTAAGAACTTCCCATATGCGGGCATCCCTAGAATAACATCAAGGAAAGGGATATTAATATGTAGTTTATTCATCAAGTCAAGGAACTTACCAAAATGCTTGCCTAGATGTGCGCTAGCCCTTGACTGGGGGAATGGAAGTGGTGGTTTATATGTAGGAGGTGGAATATAAACTTTAGTTTTGTCCGACGCTCTCTGAGGTTCGACCTCGATTGGCACCTCGGCCGAAGTGTTCTTCGACTGTGACTGGACCGAGGTGTTCTTCGTCTGTATTGGCATCGACCGAGGCACTGGATCTGCAGCTTTCAGTCCACTTCTCGTCGTTATTGCCATGATTTGTCCCTTGGGGTTGCTCTCTGTCCTTGCTGGGAGCTTCCCTGGATCTCTTGGCGCTTCATTCGCCTTGTTAAAGAATTGTTGTTCTAAGGCTTTTTGTGCCTTCGAAAATGAAGTCATGGATGTCTCCATAGAGTTGAGCTTGATCAAGATGGCCTCCAGCACCGCATCTTTCTTTTCCGGTTGAGACGAACTTGATCCAGGCTCTTGGCTCTTCAATGGAGTAGAAGAAGAAGAAGAGGAGAGGAAAGGATTAGAAGAATTGTCTGAATTCGAGTTAGAGTAAGGGTTACCCGAATTTTGATTGTTTGTCCTCCAATTGTTGCTGTTGGATCCTCTATTGTTGTTGTAGTTGTTGTTCCGGGAACCGTTGTTGTTGTTCCGGTAACCATTGTTGTTCCTTGAGCCTTGATATCTTTCATCTTCTTTCTTGGTTTGAGCAACCAAAAGTTCCTTCAATTGTTTCACATCATTCTTCAAAGAAGTGAGTTGATCATTGGTTGGTGGAGCTTCTTGAAAGTTAACTCTTTTAACTCCACCTTCAGCTCCTTGGTGGGAGTATTTCTCCATGTGTAAAGCTTGTTTTTTTATGAACTCCCAAGCTTCGTCAATCGGCATGTCCATGAACGTGCCGGCGGATAGTAGTTGGAGGTTGAACTAGGTGTTTCCGTCCAGTCCTTTGAAGTATATCTCCAACAACTCTATCTTTGGAATCCCATGATGTGGGCAGTCCAAAAGGATGTCTTTAAATCTCTCCCATGACTTGGACAAACTCTCCTTGTCCTTCATGATGAATGCATTGATCTTCCCTCTCATTTCAGCGGTCTTTGAGGGGGAAAAGAATTTAGTCAAGAACTCCGTCGTCATCTCCTCCCAAGTGCTGATTTTTCCGGGAGGAAGAGATTGATACCATGTAAGCGCCTTATCTTTCAAGGAGAAGTAGAAAGGCCTTAGCTTGTAATTATTGTTTTCTATTCTTGAAGGTCTCAAGGTCTCCATCAAGATCTCATAATTTTGCAGATGTTGATGTGTAGATTCCCTCTCTAGCCCTCCAAACTGACATTGCCGGATCATGGAGAGAACTTGCGGTCGAAGTTCATAATCATGCTCCGCTGGATCACCTAGGTTGACTCCTGGACGCCTCAGCTGCTGGTTAGGGTCCATCCTCTGCCCTAGGGTCTGTGGAATACCTGCTAAAAAAGCGTTTCGGACTGGGATCCGAGGTGGAAGTATCTCGGCCGGGCAGCTGGAACTAGGTCCTACCTCGGTCGAGGATCTGGGACAGGGTCTTGCCTCGGTCGAGGATCTGGGTTCGGTCGAGGTAGATACTGGTCCCGTAAAGTCGCCATATCTGCTTCGATCGCTTCCGTCCTTGCGCGAGTTTCTTCCTTTTCCAGTCGTAATTCTTCTTTACTGAGGCGTAGCTGTTCCAATGTCTCCTTCAATTCGGCTTCAAGATCGCGATTCTCTTGATTGGCCATCTTTGCTTCTTTCAAGCGTCTTTTGTATGTCTTTTCTGGTTCGGGATCGTAGGGAACGATTTCCTTCCCAGCGCGGGTTCTTCGCATAAACCTAAGGAAAAGAACCTGCGAAAGTCACTCAAGTAGAGTGGTTAGTAGTAACAGGGGCAGGTGCCCCGGAAGACAACCGCAACCGGCTCGGTCTAGACCAAGTCCCCGGCAACGGCGCCAACAACTTGTTCGCTCCAAATGATATGTGCAAGCTTTAAATTTATAACCCTAGATGTATGCCTAAAACAAGGATGCGAACCCGCAGTGTACGGGTCAATCGTAGTAAAAGCAAGAATTCCGGGGTGTCGATCTCAGGGACTTAGGTGAAACAAAGCAAGTATAGGTTGTCAATATTGCAACTAACCTCAAAAGTGATTAAGCAATCAAAGATGATAATGTAGTCAATTAAAGGAAATATGCAATTCTAGGGATTAAAGCATCTAGCTGTGGTTCCAACTCAAGATCTAAAGATAAGCGGACAAAGCTGAGATTTTTGCAAAGGGAAGGTGTTTCTAAAGTGGAATAGATCACCGGGTAAGTCTCACTACTCACAAACTCCAAACCTACAGAACCTATTACCGGGTAAGTCTCAAGGAATCAAGGTAAAGAACTATAACCTCAAACCAACACACCACCTAAGGGAATAGAATCAACCTTTACCGGGTAAGTCTCACGCTAACTCACAAAGATGAGATGAAGGCACACTCAAACCCCAATAGAGAATAAACCTTTATTACCTACACTTATGATCTTAGCTAAACAAACAAAGGAATCACCGGGTAAGTCTCATCCTAGGCTTGCATTGAACCAGGAAAAGTGTAATAAGAATAGGATTTGGCAAACTCTAACACTTAACTCTCAGTTTCAGATCAGAAAGGTCACCTCGGTCAGACGAATTCCACCCCGGCCGAGATGTTCATCAACTGAGCGAGATGTTCTAGGGTTAAGGATAAAGACTCGAGCTTTCAGGGTCCTTCTATGATTAAGATTATTCTAGCATCGTCTTTCCCACAACTTTCAGCCAATCACCCTAGAATCACACAAAGAAATTAGCCACTCATCATCATGAAAGCAATAATCAAATATATGGGAAGAAAGTGAATATTTGAACAAGAAGAACTTAATTAAAAGACTTCAATAACTGAATCAAATATCACAAATATAAGCGTTCCTTTGGATAACAAATCCAACTAGACAATCAACACAAAAATAGCCTAAGGAAAGCTCACAAACTCCTTCAAGCTATCTTCAAAAGGGAATCTTCCTTCTTCCTTCAATCCTTGAAGGGAAATCTTCTTCAACTGCAGCGTGTTGTGGTGTAAAGGCGCTCTCCAGTCCTTTTCCGGATGGTAGCGGATGTTGGATTTGTTTAAAATCCAACCCTTTTTATAGGAAAATTGCCTCCCAAAGATAAGAGATCTTAGAAAGATATTTTCCCATAAAATATGTGAAAATATATCAGCTGAATATCCTCTTCCTTCCAGAAATCCAACCTAAAAATATAAGATCCTCTTTCCACAATTAAAAGATCTCAGCCAAATAAAATATATCTTGCCGCATCCAAGGTGTCCGCCTCGGTCGGGGCGATCCTCGAAATCACCTCGGTCGAGATGGTGCTGTAGCAGACCGAGGTGGCTCTAAACTGGCTGTGACATCTCTTAAATTTAGTCCAAAGTAAATCTCTAATCCATTTCCATGTTTCCTTGATTCTTCCATAAGCTCCTGAATGTAGCTCCAATGACTCCTTAGCTCCTTTAACTCCATTTTGATGCAAAACGTGCCATTTTAACTACGATTACAACGAAACTTGGTGTACACCTCGATTCCCGCAAAGGTAGATGAAGCAACAACATAATCACATAATATACATCCAAACATGCAGATTATTGAAGATAAAACGTCTAAACAAGTCCCAAAATATAGACTATAATTCATGCTATCAATCGTAAACTGTAAACTGAGACGACCACCTAATACCCTGAGGCGTTGTCTGCTCCCAAGGCATCGCCACATATGGCGTAGTAAGTCCGCGAGGAACCAGAATCCTCCTCGTGATCATCTCCTACAGTCCAAGCGGCTTGGCAGCCGCCACCATAGTGCAAGCGCTTAGATCAAGGTCCATGAAACTCGCAATGTGAGTCACTAGACCACCACAACAGATATCTCCCTTTGTCTTCCCCTTTATCTTGTGCATATCCTCCGCCAGCATCACTCCAAAGTCAGGAACTCCTCCGGTCACCATACAGTATAGGCTCAAAAGTTCCCCCTGTCTAATCTTCTAGGGCGTCTCAGTACGTGCCAGAAGAGTCTTGCTGAAGATCCGGTGAGCTAGTCTGAAGGCAGGGTGGAAGATGATACGCTCCCTGGAGTCTCCAGGTCTCCACCTGTCAGCATGCTCAACTACATGAGCTATCTGGCCCCAGAACTGTCGAGTCACGGCTCGAGAAGGAAAATTAGCAATTGTGGGGTCGGGAAGCCGAAGATGTCCCTCCAATGGTCCATCGGAACTAAGTAGTTCCGGTTCAGCAACCGGCACTTGATGGCACGCTCTGTAGGCAAGTAAGTCACGGAGCTAACAAACTCCAAAGTCGGCTCAAGGTAGGTTGGAGCTCTAATCTCAGTAAACCGCTCCAACCCTACCGTAGCAATCATCCGCCTCAAATCATCATCTACGTGGAGGCAATCAAAAGGACCAATATCAAGGAATTGCGGTGCAACCACTGGATGCGCAGCAATGCGGTCGTAATCTACCTGGTGACGCTCATGGATCACCGGTATGGATCGACGAGAAGAAGAGGAAGGAGAAGGAGAGGACCTATCCCTCAAAACAATCTACATGTCAGAACTCATTTTTTCACTCACTGTCAAATCACCTCGGTCGGCTGTTAGATCCCAAGAACACCTCGGTCGAGACGCAGGTCGACTGGACCGAGGTAAAAGGCTGTTCGATCGAAACTCTCAAAAATCCAGTTATTTTCCCCCAATATCACTACCAATTGTTCCTATGGGGTACTTAAGCCTTTTCCAACACAATGCAGGGGCAATCAAAGCCCAATTTGATCGAACTAGTGGAGAAAAGAGGGAGTTAGGGTTTTTCCCATTTACCCCAGATTTGGTCGATTGGAGGCGTTTTTGTTGCAGTTTGTCGCTTGCAAATTGATCCTCTACCCTTTCCTTGCAGTTTGGAAGCAAGAATCGTCGAAAACGGCCGAAAATTAGAGAACGAGATGGACAGGTGCGCCGCGGTCGAGAAGGTGAGAGAGGGAAGAGAGAGAAATCGATCTCCCTTTTATACCCTTTTCTGGAACTGTTGTCACCTCGGTCGAGATGGTCTCGACTGGACCGAGGTGGTATTGACCGAGGTGGTAGGTCAGAAACCCTAGTCGCATCGGTTGCTCAAGAATCATCTCGGTCGAGGTGCTGTGACAGCAACCAAGATGTGCCTCAGTCAAACTCCGTCTTTTCAAATTCTCGAACTTTTGTCCTTCCAGTGTTGCTCCTGAGTTGTATTCCTTCCTTAGAGATTACCTGTTATCTGTCTAGGATGCCAAAAACAAGCGAAGCAAAGCAAACTATCTAAAGCTATTCTAGAAAAAGGGAAAAGAAAGCAATACCTTGGGTTGCCTCCCAAGAAGCGCTTGATTTAAGGTCGCTAGCTGGACCATACGGTGTCCTTAAACAAGGTATATTGGTGTAACCTCCTCAACCGGGACTTCCGGTTTGTATTTCTTAAGTCTATGACCATTAACCTTGAAGCTTCCACTTGTTTCTCCCCAAATCTCAACTGCACCATAAGGGAAAACATGTTTCACAACATAAGGTCTGGTCCATCTAGATTTTAACTTACCTGGAAAGAGGCGGAGGCGGGAGTTGAAGAGTAGAACTAAGTCTCCTTTTTTAAGCTCCTTAGGAATGATACGCTTGTCATGCCATTTCTTTGTCCTTTCTTTGTAGATCTTGGCATTCTCATAAGCGTTCAAACGCAGCTCCTCCAGCTTGTTGATGTCCAATAACCACTTCTCTCCGGCGTCTTTGATGTCGAAGTTCAACCATTTGATCGCCCAATATGCTTTGTGTTCTAGCTCAACGGGCAAATGACAAGACTTCCCATATACCAAATTATAAGGGGTGGTACCAATGGGAGTCTTGAATGCGGTCCTGTAGGCCGAAAGTGCGTCGTCCAACTTCATGGCCCAATCCTTCCTCGTTCTAGAGACGGTCTTCTCCAAGATTGCTTTAATTTCTCTATTAGAGATCTCGACCTGTCCACTAGTTTGAGGGCTATTAGAGATCTAAACCTGTCCACTAGTTTGAGGGTGATAAGGGGTTGCTACCTTGTGGGTTACCCCATTCTTCGATAGAAGTGCCTTAAACTTCTGGTTGATGAAATGTGTCCCTCCATCGCTGATGATGATGCATGGAGTCCCAAAACGTGGAAAGATAGTCCTGTTAAAGAATTTCACTACCACCATGGCGTCATTAGTGGGGGAGGCAATAGCTTCAACCCACCTAGAGACGTAGTCGACAGCTAGGAGAATGTAGAGGTTTCCTCCGGATGATGGGAAAGGTCTCATGAAATCTACTCCCCATACATCAAAGATTTCAACCTCCTGTATGTTGTTGAGCGGCATCTCATTCCTTCTAGATAAGTTCCCTGTTCTTTGGCATGCATCACAAGAGACAATAAACGTTTGCACATCCTTAAATAATGTAGGCCAAAAGAAACCGAAACGTAATACCTTGGCGCATGTCTTGTTAGCGCTAGCATGCCCTCCACAAGGAAGCGAGTGGCAATGCCGTATGAGACTAGTAACTTCATCTTCCGGAATGCACCTTCGAAGCATTCCATCTGGACATGTCTTGAATAGTAGAGGTTCATCCCAATAGTAACGGCGTACATCTTTAAAGAATTTCTTCCTTTGAGCGTACGTCAATCCGGGTGGTATTTCCTGGCAAACAAGATAATTAACAATGTCAGCATACCAAGGCCCTTTATTATCAGAAGTGTGGTGGAGAAAGTGTTCCACCAACTGAGGATGAATGTCAGAAAAGGGAGTAAGAAGTTTGTTATTCTCAGTTGACATCATCTCGCTTTCGACCTCGGTCGAGGTGCAGAGTGGGTGACCGAGATGTTCTTCAGTCAAGAACACCTCACTTGGCCCAGAAAGTGCCTCGGTCGAGGTACTGCAACTGGACCGAAATTGGAGATCTTCTTCTCCTGGATTAATTTTTCAAATTTAGCTCCTGGATCTTCTTCCAGTGCTTTTAAGGTCCGTATATCTGCATCACAAGAAGCATCTATACCTTCCTCTATTAAGCTAAAGCTAATAACTTTTTCAAGTGGATCGTTAATAAGGATAGAGCTCACCAATTCTCTTGATTCTTCTTCATCATAGATGTTGAAGATATCATCTTCCAGCTGCTCTCCCTTCATTGCAGCAAGCAATGCAAACTCCACTTCATCTCCGCCAATGTTGAACTTCAACTTGGCGTTCTTGCAATCCACGTTGCAACCCGAAGTTGCCAGAAATGGTCTCCCGAGAATGATAGGGACGGGATAATCTGCGGGAATATCAAGTACTATAAAGTCTATAGGTAAATAGAAGTTACCTAGCTTAACCGGAACGTCTTCCAAAATACCCACGGGATGGGTAATGGAGCAATCCGCCATGTACAACCGTATCTTCACTGGCTTGGGCTCTCCAAGACCGATCTTTACGCACAACTCCAGCGGGATGATGCTCACGCTGGCTCCTAGATCACACAATGCCTCACAAGTGACATCCCCAACTTGAATGGGAATGCAAAATAAGCCGGGATCTCTCAACTTGGGTGGCATCTTCTCCTTCATGATTTGAATAAGTTCCGAGGATTTAGATGTCATCCTAACTTCACCAAAGTCTTCCAACTTCCTCTTTCTTGATAGAATTTCTTTCAAGAACTTCCCATAGGCGGGAATCCCTAGAATAGCATCAAGGAAAGGGATATTAATATGTAGTTTATTCATCAAGTCAAGGAACTTACCAAAGTGCTTGTCTAGATGTGCTCTAGCCCTTGACTGGGGGAATGGAAGTGGTGGTTTATATGCAGGAGGTGGAACATAAACTTCAGTTTTATCCAACGCTCTCTGAGGCTCGATCTCGGTTGGTATCTCGGTCGAAGTGTTCTTCGACTGTGCCTGGACCGAGGTGTCCTTCGTCTGTACTGGCGTCGACCGAGGCGCTGGATCTGCAGTCTTCAGTCCACTTCTCGTCGTTATTGCCATGACATGTCCTTTGGGGTTGCTTTTCGTCCTTGCTGGAAGCTTGCCTGGATCTCTTGGCGCTTCATTCGCCTTATTAAAAAATTGTTGTTCCAAGGCTTTTTGTGCCTTCGAAAATGAAGTCATGGACGTTTCCATAGAGTTTAGCTTGATCAAGATGGCCTCCAGCACCGCATCTTTCTTTTCCGGTTGGGACAAACTTGATCCTTGCTCCTGGCTCTTCAATGGAGTAGAAGAAGAGGAAGAAGAAAGGAAAGGATTAGAACAATTGTCAGAATTTGAGTTAGAGTAAGGGTTACCCGATTTATGATTGTTGGATCTCCAATTGTTGTTGTTGGATCCTCTATTGTTGTTGTAGTTGATATTTCGGGAACCTTGATTGTTGTTGTAGTTGTTGTTTCGGGAACCTTGATTGTTCTTCCTTGACCCTTGATATCCTCCCTCTTCCTTTTGGGTTTGAGCAACCAAAAGGTCTTTCAATTGCTTCACATCATTCTTCAAAGAGGTGAGTTGATCATTATTTGATGGAGTTTCTTGGAAGTTGACTCTTTTAACTCCACATTCGGCTCCTTGATGGGAGTATTTCTCCATGTGCAAAGCTTGTTTCTCTATGAACTCCCAAGCTTCGTCAATTGGCATGTCCATGAACGTGCCAGCGGATAGTAGTTAAAGGTTGAACTGGGTGTTTCCGTCCAGTCACTTGAAGTAAATCTCCAACAACTCTATCTTTGGAATCCCATGATGTGGGCAATCCAAAAGGATGTCTTTAAATCTCTCCCATGACTTGGACAAACTCTCCTTGTCCTTCATGATGAATGCATTGATCTTCCCTCTCATTTCAGCGGTCTTTGAGGGGGGAAAGAATTTAGTCAAGAACTCCGTCGTCATCTCCTCCCAAGTACTGATTTTTCCGGGAGGAAGAGATTGATACCAAGTAAGCGCCCTATCTTTCAAGGAGAAGTAGAAAGGCCTTAGCTTGTAATTGTTGTTTTCAATTCTTGAAGGTCTCAAGGTCTCCATCAAGATCTCATAGTTTTGCAGATGTTGATGCGGAGATTCCCTCTCTAGCCCTCCGTACTGGCATTGCCGGATCATGGAAAGAACTTGCGGTCGAAGTTCATAATCATGCTCTGCTGGATCACCTAGGTTGACTCCTGGACGCCTCAGTTGCTGGTTAGGGTCCATTCTTTGCCCTAGGGTCTGTGGAATACCTGCAAAAAATGCATCCCGGACTGGCATCTGAGGTGGAAGTATCTCGGCCGGGGCAGCTGGAGCTGGGTCCTGCCACGGTCGAGGATCTGGAACTGGGTCTTGCCTCGGTCAAGGATCTGGAACTGGCCGAGGTAGATATTGGTCCCGTAAGGCCGCCATATCTGCTTCGATTGCTTCCGTCCTTGTGCGAGTTTCTTCCTTTTCCAGTCGCAGTTCTTCTTTGTTGAGGCATAGTTGTTCCAATGCCTCCTTCAGTTCGGCTTCAAGATCGCGATTATCTTGATTGGCCATCTTCGCTTCTTTCAAGCGTCTTTTGTATGTCTTTTCTGGTTTGGGATCGTAGGGAACGATTTCCTTCCCAGCGCGGGTTCTTCGCATAAACCTAAGGAAAAGAACCTGCGAACGTCACTCAAGTAGAGTGATTAGCAGTAACAGGGGCAAGTGCCCCGAAAGACAACCGCAACCGGCTCGGTCTAGATCAAGTCCCCGGCAACGGCGCCAAAAACTTGTTCGCTCCAAATAGTGTATGCAAGTTTTAAATTTATAACCCAAGAAATATGCTCAAAACAAGGATGTAAACCCGCAGTGTACGGGTCAATCGTAGTAAAAGCAAGAATTCCGGGGTGTCGATCTCAGGGACTTAGGTGAAACAAAGCAAGTATAGGTTGTCAATATTGCAACTAACCTCAAAAGTGATTAAGCAATTAAAGATGATAATGTAGTCAATTAAAGGAAATATGCAATTCTAGAGATTAAAGCATCTAGCTGTGGTTCCAACTCAAGATCTAAAGATAAGCGGACAAAGCTGAGATTTTTGCAAAGGGAAGGTGTTTCTAAAGTGGAATAGATCACCGGGTAAGTCTCACTACTCACAAACTCCAAACCTAAAGAACCTATTACCGGGTAAGTCTCAAGGCACTAAGGAAAGGAACCATAATCTCAAACCAACATACCAACTAAGGGAATAGAATCAACCTTTACCGGGTAAGTCTCAAGCTAACTCACAAAGATGGAATGAAAGCACACTCAAACCCCAATAAAGGATAGACCTTTATTACCTACACTTATGATCTTGGGTAAACAAACTAAGGAATTACCGGGTAAGTCTCATCCTAGGCTTGCATTGAACCAGGAAAGGTGTAATAAGAATAGGATTTGGCAAACTCTAAGACTTAACTCTCAATTTCGGATTAGAATAAGTCACCTCGGTCAAACGAATTCCATCCCGTCCGAGATGTTCATCGACTGAGCGAGATGTCCTAGGGTTAAGGATAAAGACTCGAGCTTTTAGGGTCCTACTGTGATTAAGGTCATTCTATCATTGTCTTTCCCACAACTTTTAGCCAATCACCCTAGAATCACACAAAGAAATTAGTCAATCATCATCATGGAAGCAATAATCAAGTATATGGGAAGAAAGTGAATATTTGAACACAAGAACCTTAAGAACAAGGCTTCAATAACTGAATCAAATATCACAAATATAAGCGTTCCTTTGGATAACAAATCCAACAAGACAAATCAACAAGAAGGGAATCTAAGAAAATCTTACAAAACCCTTCACAAAAGCTATAACAAGCTATCAATCCTTCCTAGATTGATCTTCAATCTTCCTTCAACCACTCTAATGATAGCGGAATTCTCGGTGATGCGCCGATGTAGCGGGCTGCTGAATTGTGGAAAATCAAGCCCTTTTTATAGGAAAACTATCTTCCAAAGATAAAATATCTTGAAAAGATATTTTCCTAATAAAAATATATTCATATCTCTAAAATAGATCTCCAAAACATATGATCTTCCTTCCAGAAATCCAACCTCAAAATATAAGATCTCTCCTTCCAAAAATAAAAGATCTCAGCCAAGAATAAATGATCTCGCCGCGTCAGGGTGTTCGCCTCGGTCGGGGCGCTCCTCAAGATCACCTCGGTCGAGATGGTACTGTAGCTGACCGAGGTGACTCTCAGCTGAAAGTGAAAAATGTGCCATTTTACCTATGATTACAACGAAACTTGGTGTAGACCTCGATTCTCGCAAGGGTAGATGAAACGACAATAAAATCACATAATATACATTCAAACATGCAGATTATTGAAGATAAAATGTCTAAACAAGTCCCAAAATATAGACTATAATGCATGCTATCACGTGGCTATGTGGGTAACCTTGCCTCCATATCATTTGTTCTCGGCCCTCTTGTTTTTCAGTTTGCTAATGGTGGAGGCTAGGAGAGTGGCACAATCGGCGGATCTACCCGTAAGCATGCAATAGAGGAGGAAAAGCTCATCGGTCTTGATCTTTTGTGGGGTCTCGGTCCTAGGGAAGAGACACTCAGAAAGAACCCTATGAGCTATCTTCAAGACTAAGTGATAGATGAGCATAGCCTTGGTGTCGGCCGGTTGCCAATGATCCTCACTAGCATATATCATTGCAATCTCCTCCCAAAAGTCCTTAGGGTACACACCACTAGGAAACCTCCCATTGAAACTCTCATGGAACCTAAAGAAGACTCCAAATTGAATAATCGAGAACTTATAGTTCTCCTCCATCAACCTAAAAGAAACCATCCTGTTGACGGTGCTATGCTCGAAGGAAGTGACAAACTCCCTCGTTATCTCCTCATAAGCATCCGCTCTAATAGCGGAGAAAACAATCAATCCAGCTCTATCTAAGAGCCAAGTCAAATCATTCACAACTTTTAGAGGCTCAAGCTCCTCTAAGAGAAGGTATCGAGGACCTATGATTGCCCTCTTCTCAATCCTCTCTAAAGCATCAAGGTAATCCTCATGGATGGTTGGGATTTTTGGAGAGGGTGGTGATGGTGGTTGGCTAGGAGGGGGTTGGGAAGAGGAAGAACTATCTCCCTTTTGCTTCTTATGTAATAACCGAAAATTTTAAACTCCGTTAACCCTAATTTTAACCGAATTCCGATATGTCAATCATAAATAAATAAATAAAATAAAACGAGTTTTAGGTCTATCATTTTATGTGACCTTAATTCACATAAAATGATGAGACTATGTAACTGGAAATAATTTTTACGCACGATAAAATTAAATAATAATTTATACAATACGGAATATAATTCCTTATAATATAAATTCCCGCACATAAACGGAAATCCGGGGCGAGTAACGGGGTTCGGATCCGTGTTTTAATGCGAGGGCAGGCCGGATGTGGCCACTACTAGGCCCACATACCAAGCCCACCAGCCCACTTCCTAAACTAATCCTAACCCTAACCTTAATCCTATGTTTAACCCTAATTTATGTGACTGCCGCTTCTCTCTCACTCCACTGCAAACACACACCATACGCTTCTCCCTTGCTTTCTGAAATACGTTAACAGCCGCGACCACCGAGAGAAGGAGGGGACACCGCCGACGCCTGGTGGTAGGGAGAGCCGTCGCCGCTGCAACAGCCCAGTCGCACGGTACGCCTCGTCTTCTCGCCACTCCCTTCCGTCCTCGCCTCGCTGCCGCTATCGACGAACGGTGTACCACTCACCTCGCTGAAGACGACGGTACAAGGGACCGCTGGGCTGCCGCCTCGAGCCAACCGGAACAGTCACGAAGCAGCGTTTGCCTCCCTGACTGTAGAGGGCCGATCGACACAGTGGCGGGGTTCCTCATTCGCTGCAGTAGGTGAGTCCTTGTCTCCTTTCCCTCTGCTTTCCCTTATGTTCGTGTGCCAACTGGAAGATTGAGTCTCTTCTGGGTCTTGCAGTAGCTAGCCCAGAAAGGGAGGTGCAACGTTGGAGTGCAAACGAGCTGGCCTAGAACCTCTGCTACGACTTGGGTGTAAGGCAAAGTCTCAGCCTTGTTGGGCATCCAAGCAAGCGAGCCGACCGGGATTTACATAGCTGGAAATCGGATCCCAGCCTGTTGGTTAGTATTCTCTGTAACCCCCTGTTAGTAAGGTAGTAGTGCAGTGGAGATTGATTGTTGTTCCAAATCATAACCAGTAGGAATTAACTTCAATTATTAGTACAAGATAAGCAATTAGGGAAGGGGTGTGTGTAGCTGACACTTTGGTTTGAACATAGGATGTGTGGGAATGGATTGAAATTGTCCAGGATAAGTAACAGTGAGTTTTGAACCCAAAAATCCATGAACTCCTTATCCAGTTTTTTTTTTTCTAGTGCTCTTAAACTGTCAAGTTGGAGAATAAATTTCGTTACCTTAGGATGAACATCCACCGTTGAAATTTTAATAGGTGACAGAGGGATGTATGTAGTTTACTCTATTAAAATTTGGGAAGAAATGAACGGTCGGATTAGAAGTTATAAGCTTCCGAAGTTAGGTAGTTGAGCAGTTTTTTGTAAACTTAAGATTTGGCTAAGTATAGGAATTGTGAGTGAAATAGCCAACTTTGTGAATTTTTATAAGAATAATGGCTGAACAGTTTTGAGGAATTCTTGCTCCTAGGGGTAGATGGAACATCATAGATGACCTAGAGAATTTATTCGGAATTATTATAAGCTGTTACGAATTTTATATTTGGAACCGAAGTTAGACCTTTACGATCTTCCGGAAAATAGAAACATAGGAATAATGTCAGTTTGGAACCAAACAAAATTTTAGGAGTTAGAATATGAATTTAGAACCTCAAATAGGAGTTTAGACATGAATTTTAGAATTTCGGGAATTTCGGGACCAAGGGTAAAATGGTCATTTTACCTAAATTAATACTGTAACTAGATATGTCTTAATACATTATTCAATCTTAGAAGTCTCAGACTTCTAACTACGTGAGAGTGTGCTAATGCACCTATCGCCTTTGGCAGGCAACTGAGTTGCTACAGTTTACAGAGCGAGTGGGTTACGAAGAGTCGAGCTTTATATCAGGTAAGTCCTTTGGGCTTACTTAGCTGACTTCTAAATATGAGTATAAATGATGATGGTGGTGTGTGATTGAAATGTTAGAGAGATAGGTTGTGATATATAATTACCGACCTATATTTTGGCCTAAGAGTAACGGGCGGTGGCATTCTGCTCAGTAGCTCGCGGGGCGCTGGGGGTTTCTTTCGGGACTAGTCCATACATGGTTTGTAGTGATGCTACCAGTGAAAGTCAGCTAGACCTACACCAGTTGGATAAGGAACGGAGGCGAGAACTAATAATAGTTCTCGTGCCACAACTTAAATTGAATAATGTGAATCACTTAAATAATAAATAATAAACGGTTGAGTGCCAGCATGATGTTTGTTTATTTTTGTTTCTGCGTGTGCTTGTGCTGTTATCATTTTGCTTATATTTGGATAGTTAGCTAACTGTTGATATGTTGTTTAGACTTGACACAGGTTAGAGCAGATGCTGAGTGATCCAGACGGTAGTGGTCAGCCGGGGTGTCGTACTTTAGGACGTTTTACAGTTTCTGCATTTGTGGGTTTTACAATTGAACATTGTTTCCTTTCGTACCTTGTTATATTCCGTTTTCCGGCTGTAGTCGATCTGGTCACATTCATGCATTATTAAGAACTATTTTATGTTTTCTGATTTTCCTTATCTGTGCCTTGTTGTAAGATCTCGTTAACTTGTTGTCAAACTAAGGTCGGGACCCACTGTGCGGTCCTAGCCAGTAACTTCCTAAGTTGTAAAATTTGGGGTGTTACATCTTATTCCTGCTAGACTTTCTCCTTAACATTTTTCCTTTCGACAGTAAGAATCACGGTCTGTTCTTGCTTTTCCACGGCCGTGGAACCTACAGGGACCGTGGTTTCTCTCTGTTTCACTCAAATCTCAACAAATTCATACCAAACTCAGCAATCACAGTCCTAGACTAATTCCAATTCCAATCAGTTCTCCTAAATTCTTGCGAAGAAATTGAACCGAATTGACAAAGTAAAGAAAAGGGAGAAAAACCTAGGTTTTGGATCTTTCAAATCCAAATTCCTTCTGCTAAGTGGATTGTTCACTTGATTCGTTGCTTGAATATTGTAGAGGATTGAAAATGCTTCACTTTAGTCCAAAGAATCGCTTGAATCGGACTTCAAACGAAGAATTACGAGTTGGGGAAGATTTTCGGCATTTTTGGGCGTGGAATGGGGCGTGGAATTGGGGTTTTGTGGTGTTTTTGTGAAGGAAGGTGGTTTATATAGTGCCCGTAATTTTTTGGAAAATCACGGTCACTCAGGGGGTTCCACGGCCGTGGAAATGTACGGACCCGTGGTTTTGCTTGATTTTTCTCAGATTTTGGGAAATTACGGTTACTGTAGCCTCCACGCCCGTGGTTTAGGGCGTGGAACTCTCTGTTTTGTGCCAAAATCCAAGTTTCGTCAATTCCTTCTAACTTTTTCTTCCTTTCCTTGCCCATTCCTTATTCCTACATCCAAAAACATGACATACCGGGAGGTATCAAGGGGGAAACAAAAGAAAAACAACTAAACTAAGCTAAACTAAGAAACAAAAACACAACGAAAATGCAATACCTTGGGTTGTCTCTCAAGAAGCGCTTGTTTTAGGTCCGTAGCTAGACCGTACCTGAGTTTATTCGAGTGTAGTCGGTGTGAATTCCTCAGCTTGAAGCTCCGGTGAATACTTCTTAAGTCGTTGACCGTACACCTTTAAACTTCCGCTCTTTTCACCCCATACTTCAACTGCGCCATGGGGAAAAACACGTTTGATTAGATAAGGTCCAGTCCAACGAAATTTAAGCTTACCTGGAAAGAGTCGAAGTCACGAATTGAAGAGGAGAACTTGATCTCCTTCTTTGAGGTCCTTTGGAATGATATGCTTATCATGTCAATGCTTTGCCCTTTCCTTGTAAATCTTGGCGTTCTCATAAGCGTTCAAGCGGAGTTCTTCAAGCTCGTTAAGGTCCAAGAGGTGCTTCTCGCCTGCTTCTTTCATGCTGAAGTTCAACCACTTTACAGTCCAATACGCCTTGTGTTCTAGTTACACCGGTAAGTGACAAGACTTCCCATACACAAGGTTGTATGGTGTTGTTCTTATGGGAGTCTTGTACGCAGTCCTATATGCCCATAATGCATCGTCTAGCTTCAAAGACAAATCCTTCCTTGTCTTTGAAACTGTTTTCTCTAAGATGCCCTTAATCTCTCTATTTGAAATCTCCACTTGTCCACTCGTTTGTGGATGGTAGGGAGTGGCGATCTTGTGAGTCACCCCATACTTAGCTAGTAAAGCCTCGAATCGTCGGGCAATGAAGTGTGAACCTCCGTCACTAATGATGGTCCGTGGTGTCCCGAATCTCGGAAAGATAGTTCTATTAAAGAACTTGATAATAACCATGGCATCATTAGTTGGAGAGGCAATGGCTTCAACCCATCTCGAAACATAATCTACAACGAGAAGTATGTATTGATTCCCGCAAGATGATGGGAAAGGTCCCATGAAATTGACTCCCCAAACGTCGAAGATCTCTACCTCTTGAATGTTGTTGAGAGGCATTTCGTTTCTCCTAGATATGTTCCTTGTTCTTTGACAAGCATCGCAGCAGGAAACAAAGGTTTGCACATCCTTAAATAAAGTAGGCCAAAAGAAACCGGATTGCAAAACCTTAACGCTAGTTTTATGCGAACTAGCGTGTCCGTCACAAGGAAGTGAATGACAATGACGGATGATGCTTTGCATCTCGTCTTCCGGCACACATTTCCTAATGATGCCGTCGGGACCTCTCTTGAAGAGTAGAGGTTCATTCCAATAGTATTGCCGGACATCCTTAAAGAACTTCTTCCTTTGTGCGTAGGATAGTCCGGGAGGTATTTCCTAACAAACCAAATAGTTAGCAAAATCAACAAACCATGGTTCATTACCTCTTAATATCTTGTCGATGCACTCCTCTATGATGTGTAAATGCTTGCCCGGGACGGAGTCATCTATAGGTAGGTCGTCGTCTTCTATGTGTGGTAGACGACTCAAATCATCCGCAACAGAATTTTCCGAACCTTTCTTGTCGCGAATCCCAAGATCAAATTCTTGTAGGAGAATAATCCATCTAATCAGCCTCGGTTTTGCATCCTTCTTGGCAAGTAGATACCGGATCGCTGAATGGTCCGTGTATACAATCACCTTAGCACCTACAAGATAAGAGCGAAATTTTTCAAAGGCATATACAATGGCTAAGAATTTCTTTTCAGTTGTGGCATAGTTGAGCTGCGCTTCGTCTAGCGTCTTGCAAGCATAGTAGATAGCATGAGTGCGACCTTCCTTCTTTTGTCCTAGCACCACACCTACAACTACGTCACTTGCGTCACACATAACCTCGAACGGGAGATTCCAGTCCAGGGGTTGAATAATTGGGGCTGAGATTAGAGCTTCTCGGATCTTGTGGAAGGCATCTAGGCAATCCTGCGAAAATTCAAAAACTGCATTCTTCATCAAGAGATTAGTTAGCGGTTTTGAAATCTTAGAAAAGTCTTTGATAAAGCTCCTATAAAATCCAGCATGTCCTTCGTATCCCCTTCACCGAAGATGGAGGAGGAAGCTTTTCTATAGTCTCTATCTTCGCCTTATCAACTTCGATCCCTCTATTAGAGATCAAGTGTCCTAAGACAATGCCTTCTCTAACCATGAATTGACACTTCTCCCAATTAAGAACTAGGTTAGTGTTTTCACACCTTTGCAACACAAGAGATAGGTTAGAAAGACAATTATCGAAAGAGGAACCATAAACAGAAAAATCGTCCATAAAAACCTACATGATTTCCTCAACGTACTCCGAGAAGATGGCTATCATACACCTTTGAAAGGTGGCTGGGGCGTTGCAAAGCCCGAATGGCATCCTTCTATATGCAAACGTACCCCATGGGCACGTGAATGTGGTCTTCTCTTGATCGTCCGGGTAGATCGGAATCTGGAAGAAACCACTATAACTGTCAAGATAGCAAAAATAGGAATGTTATGCTAACCTCTCAAGCATTTGGTCTATGAATGGTAGCGGGAAGTGATCCTTCCTCGTCGCATTGTTTAGCTTGTGGTAGTCAATGCACATCCTCCATCCCGTTATGGTTCGTGTAGGAATGAGCTCATTGTTCTTGTTAGTGATAACCGTCATTCCTCCTTTCTTCGGGACTACTTGAACGGGGCTCACCCACTTACTATCGGAGATAGGATAGATGATACATGCGTCAAGTAACTTAAGAATCTCCTTCTTGACAACCTCCTTCATGATCGGATTTAACCGTCGTTGAGGTTTTCGCGAAGGCTTAAAATCTTCCTCCATTAGAATCTTGTGCATGCATAATGATGGTTTAATTCCTACAAGATCCTCTATAGTGTAACCTAAGGCCTTTTTATGCTTCTTTAAAACAGCCATTAGTTTATCATGCTCAACTTCACTTAAATTGGAACTAACAATTTACGGAAAAAAGTAGAATTAGTTTCAAGAAATGCATACCGAAGATGTGTGGGAAGTGGCTTTAATTCCATTACTATTGATGCATTTGATGAATCTTGAGGAGTGTCCAATGCTTCCTTAGAAGTTTTTAAGGGTGTAGGAGTGGTTGAAGAAGATTCATGAGCATTTGTGAAAAGAACGTAATTATTCTCAGAAATTCCTTGAATTACGGCACCACTGTTACTTCCACGGCCGTGGTTTAGGGCGTGGAAGTCAATTACGGCATCATTCTGACTTCCACGGCCGTGGTTTTGGCCGTGTAACTTACTAGAGCTCTCAAAATAACTGGTTACGGTCATCATGGGTGAAACCACGGCCGTGGAATAGCATGACTGGCCGTGATTCCTCACGTTTTCTGACTCATCATAGAGTTTTTCAAACTCTTCTTCATGCATTTCCTTTAGCTCCTCCAAGGCTTCAATCTCCTCATTGCAATCCTCTTCTTCTCCTTTCTCCATGATGCTCATGGTTATAACCTTTTGCAACGGATCCTTGAATAGAATCGAGCACACTTCCTCCCTAGACGCTTCTTCGTCATAGATATTGAACATATCCTCTCCAAGAGCTGGCTCTTTCACCAATGTTGAAAGAACAAACTCAACCTTCTCTTCTCCTATGTCGAAGGCGAGTTTAGCATTCTTGCAATCCACCATACATCCGGATGTTGCAAGAAACGCTCTTCCGAGTATGATCGGGACCGGACAATCTGCAGGAATGTCAAGCACAACGAAATCTTTTGGAATGTAAAACTTACCGAACTTGACTGGGACATTTTCAATAATACCGACGGGACGAGTTATGGATCGATCCGCCATGTATAACGTCATCTTCACCGGTTTAGGTTCACCTAAACCGACCTTCCTACATAAAGCGAGTGGGATAATGCTAACGCTTGCTCCCAAGTCACATAAAGCGTCATAAGTGACTTCTCCTACTCCAATTGGAATGCAAAATGACCCCGGATCCTTCAGCTTTGGGGGCATCTTTTCCTTCATTGTTTTGATGAGCTCCGATGATTCCGAACTCATCTTGACTTCTCAAAAGTCTTCCAGCTTCCTCTTGTTAGAGAGGATCTCTTTTAAGAATTTCCCGTAAGCGGGCATACCTACAATTGTATCAATGAAAGGATATTAATGTGCAGTTTACTCATGAGTTCAATGAACTTACCGAACTGCTTATCTAGACGCGTTCTCGCTCTAGGTTGCGGGAATGGTAGGGGAGGTTCATAAGCTGGAGGAGGAATATAGATGTCTTCCTTTTCCTTCCCCTTTTCCTTCTCCTTTTCAGCTAGAACTTCAACAAACTTAGGTTGTGGGTCAGTAGTTGTCACTCCGCTCCTAGTTGTGATAGCCATCACCCTTCCCTTGAGGTTATCCTCCGTCTTTCTGGGAAGCTTTCCTTGATCTCTAGGAACTTCCTCGGCCTTGCTGAACATTTGGTTTTCTAAAGCTTTTTGAGCTTTATCAACCTTAGTAACATAGCTCTCTAGTCCTTGAAGCTTTCCCATGATTGTTTCCAACATGGGATCGGGCTTCTCCTTTCCCGAGTTGCTTGCGCCATTTGATGATTGTCCCTGACTTTTCAAAGGAGTGGAAGAAGAAGAAGATGGTGGTGTTAGTGAATTTTTTGAATTGGAATAATGATTACCGGAATTTTGTTATTGGTTGGAACGCCAATTGTTGTTTGAATTCCGATTGTTGTGCCAATTGTTGTTCCGGTTGTTGTTGTTGTTCCAATTGTTCCGGTTGTTATTCCGGTTATTTCTGTTGGTATTCTCATTCCCTTGATAGTTTTTGTTGTTTGCCAAGTATCCAACATCTTGCTCCTTTGGCTTTTGAAGGTCAGCTCTAATGACTTCCTTCAACTCCTTGATTTCGGTGTTAAGGGAGAAGATTTGAGTTTGTGCAGCTTGTGATAACTTAGCTCCCGAATCTCCTCTATTTTGATGGCTAGGTTCCACCTTCCGGTGAGAATACTTCTCAATCACTTGGGCTTGCTTCTCAATGAATTCCTAAGCATCATCTTCCCTCATGTCCATGAATGTACCACATGAAAGGGATTGGAGCTTGAATTGTGTTTCCACATCCAGCCCCTTGTAGTATATCTCCAACAATTCCAGCTTTGAAATGCCATGGTGTGGGCAATCCAATAATAAATCCTGAAACCTTTCCCAAGATTGAAACAAACTTTCGTTAGGCTTCATAATGAATGCATTGATCTTACCTCTCAACTCCGCAGTCTTGGATGGCGGAAAGAACATGGTTAAGAACTCCGAAGATAGATCCTCCCACGTGTTAAGTCTTCCATTTGGAAGAGCTTGATACCAAGACAAGGCTTTGTCCTTCAAAGAGAAGAAGAACGGCTTGATCTTGTAGTTGTTGGTGGTGGTCTTCTTCGGCTTCATTGTCTCCATTAGAATCTCAAAATTCTGTAAATGATGATGTGGAGATTCAGCACTCGTTCCACCAAATTGATTTTGGCGAACCATGGTGATTAGTTGCGGACTAAAGCTGAATTCCTGGATATCTTCAGCTTCAAAATTCACACCTAGGTGGCATGGTTGCTGAATCGGATCCATCCTTTATCCAAGAGTTCGTGGCTCCTCATCGACATGAGCGACTCTCGCACCCCCCAGCTGGGATACGAAGATTTACGGGTGGTCTTGGATCATTCCGGAGTGGATTGATCAATGGATTGATTTCCTCTAGCGGTGGCGTATCATCATCAACCTCATCGTCGGATGATTCCGCTCTAATGGATCTAGTTGGTTTTGCTTTCTTCTTCTTCTTGGATTCATTCATCTCCAACTTCATGTCCAGCATCATAGATTTGAGCTCATCAATTTGGAACTGATGACGCTCCGCTTCTTCCATACGAACTTTCTCACTCAACCTAAATTGAGCTTGAGATTCCTCCAACTCCGCTTGGAGATTTCTTTCTATATTTCCAGCCATCTTTCTTTCTTTAGCCTTTTTCCTTAGAGTCTTTTCAAGTTCCGGATCAAAAGGTACGAGGTCTTTGATGGATCTAGACCTGCGCATATACCTAAAAGAACCTGCAAAGAATCACTCAAAAGAGATATCAAATGACAAGAGCAAAGCTCCCAAGCTCAACAACCGAGAACCGAAGTTTGGTCTTGACCAAATCCCCGGCAACGGCGCCAAAAACTTGTTCGCCCTAAAACGTGCGTGCAAATAAGTTTTAATTTATAAAACGAGAATAAAAGCAAGCGAACCCGCAGTGTACGGATCGGCATAGATTAACAAGTATTCCAGAGTATCGAACTCGGGGATTTGGTGAGTCAAATTTCAGTCTCAAGTAATCAAGCAAGTAAAAGTGTAAAGCTTTGCAAATATTGGGAAAACAGCAACCCTAAAGATCCAGATATCAAATTGTGGCAATCGATTCAAGATATTCTATAGGTATAAGGACAGAGTCGAGAATTGCAAAGGTATACTAAACCAAGGTAATGTACGGTGAAGTTCCTAAACCTTATATGTCTAACCCAAAGAACACTCTCTATAAAGGTTGTTGATGCTAAAGCATAGAAAGGATCTAAGAACAAGAATTGATCTCAAATACCCAAACTTGTAGCCCAAGGAATCAAAGATAAACTCAAACAGTTAAGGTTGTGACACTCGAAACCAATATAGAGGATGTTAGTCTCACTACTACCTAGGAAAGGCAAGCCAAGGCTAGGTTAAAGCAAATCTTTCACTTTGGATTAAAGCAAAAGCAAAGGTCGTAAAACATGTAAAATTACGGGTAGTTCTTGAGGTTCCACGGCCGTGGAACTCAAGAACAGGCCGTGATTTAGGTTCGTCGACAAGTTTCTCACACTCTCAGGGTCCAATCTGTTTAGGATCGATCTATCATCATCTAAGCCACAACTATCAACCCTTCACCTTAGAATTGCTAAAGGGTTTTAGCCAACAATCATTGTCATTATATCAATAATCAAATTAAGAAGAATGAAAGATGAAAACCCTCGAAAACTCAAATAAAACTCAAAGCCAATCTCAAAATCCAAACACAAAGCAATATGTTCAATGGATTCAGAATATGGAATAAGAATCCTCACTATAATCTCAGGTAAACAACGGAAAACGGTTGTCAATCGTTTCCGAAATCAAAACCTAAGAAATCACCAAACTTCCGCCGCAAGTAAGCTTCGATCTTCAATCCTAGCCGTCGGCTTCGAAACTCTAAGCGGCGTCCAAACAACACTAAGCGAGGATAAGCACGGATCCCGAAAACTCCTTTCTCTACTCCTTTTATAGAGCGAGAAAGGGTTACGATAAAAGCCCTTTAAATTTGATGACGTGGAAAATATGACACGTCATAAGATTTGCCAAGATCATGGTCATGTAGAACTTTCCACGGCCTTAATTTAGAGCGTGGAACCAGATTACGGTGCCATATAATTTTCACGGCCGTGGTTTAGACCGTGTAACTCTCTGGAGTGCTCCAAACTCTCTTCCACGTTCATGATGCCAAGTCCACGGCCGTGGATTAGAACGTGGACTTCAAATTTCCTTCTCCACGGCCGTAATTCAGGGCGTGGACTTGCATAACCTCTTTATTTGCCTTTGTTTCGTGTAATCCTTCATCCATGCTCCTTCCTTAGCCTCTCTAATGCATCTCCTTGTCCTCGAACATGATCAAACATTCCTTCTCTTCCATCATTTGCTCCGATTCAAGCTCTTATTCACCTATAAACAAAACAAAGCTAGTGTAGATCTTTATATCGACAAAATAGGTGAACAAGCTCATGATTGCTTTAAAACTATATCCATGTACACAATAATTAGGGAAAAACAACTAAAACAAGTGCCTAAAATATCGTCATATTTCATGCTAATATATGTTGATTGAGAGAATTTGTTATGTAACCTAACTTCATAATAATAACTTGGTAGATGTCCCTTGATAGTATATAAATAAGGATATATCAATTTTACAAATATATGGACTAATTCATCCTTACTTAATGTATCATTTTTTTTCTTAATTTGTTACAAGATTTTGTATTTAATTCTTGTATAAAGAGTTTCAAGTACAAGAAATAGTCAATCACTTGTATACAAGAAAACTAATATTAACAAATCAAAAGACGCTCTCACTATCGAGCATTGCCTCTACCCCTCCTCCTACCCTACCAGATAATCGCCCAGACAAAAATAAATCCTATGTTGAAGTTATTGGTGTCTAAACATCCAAGGTTGCTCCTCTTTTCCATGATACACTAGTCGAGTCAAGGCAAATGCAAATTTCTTTCCGAAAGGGAACTAGAGGGCTAGTAGTAGCAAAGATTGACCCCGTGGTAGTGAACGTCTTGTATGAGAAATGAAAAACTTCAATTGTAATGAAAGTTTTGGGAAGAAGAATAGCTTATCATCTCCTTGAAAGAAGAGTTTATCAATTGTAGAGACCATCAAGGTTGATGACCATTTTGACCTTCCTAATGGTTTCTATGTAGTGAGGATCAACAAAGAAAATTACTTTCTAAAGGTCCTTATTGAAGGTCCTTGGGAAATATTTGGACACTATATCAAAGTCCGGCCATGGTCTACTAATTTCAACCCATATAACGATACTCTTTGTACCATCTTTGCTTGGGATAGGCTCTCGGAGTTACCTATACAACTCTACGACAAAGCGGTGATATATGATCTTGCTTCAGCTCTTGGCACTCCGCTCAGTGTGGATCTTAATACACTTTATGCAACCAAAGGAAAACTTGCAAGAGTTTGCGTGGAGATCGAGCTAGACAAACCACTCATTGATACAATCTTGGTTGGGGGTTCTAGAATTCATGTGAAGTATGAAGGATTGAACTCGATCTGTCACAAGTGTGGACTATATGATCATGTCTTGGAGAGGTGTGTGATATAAGTTTTGATAAAAGCAATAAAAATTATCATAAAATATGACATTAAGGCAAATTGATCTCATAATCAATTAAAGATTGTAGAAAAATTCTCTTGTAACCCATGAAAGTAAAACTTATTGTAACAGATAAGGACAAATCAGTCTTTATATATTTTAATATGACAAATACTAAATAAATTATAAGAGGGGGACATCTACTGAATCATATTAATAAAATAAGGTAATTTGTCTAATTCCTTCATGTTAATTTGGGTCATTCCACACATTCAAAAGATGTGTGATATTCAAAGATGAGACCACTAAACATGCTTATATACCATCTCGCATGATTGATTGCTTCATTAAACCAAATATTGAATGTAGATTGGAGAGTTTATCTCTCAATCCTAAAGCCTTACCTTTTTCTATCTTTTATACCTTTCACTTTATTCTACCTTTTTATTCACTCCTCATGTTTATAACCTTTATTTTCTGCTTTCTTATACTTTCGGAAATTCAATTGTCAAACAAACAACCAAAGTCTATATGGATACAACATTGATTCCTGTCATATACTACAACTACATACACCGTGCTCTTGCGGTTGTGTTGTATTATTTGAGACACATAACATATTTCCGTTTATCTTGACTTGTAGGTGGTAACGAAACATTTAACTTCAATTTATGTTTTGTTTTGTTTTCATATCTTCTAAGTTGAAACATTATATTGTCCTTCACATACAAGAATATGAAGATCTTACTTGATGACGAATTATGTTCATATATGGGGTATTTAATAACATCCATTTTAGCTTGTCTTTCTACTCTCACTTTTATCAATCTCTTGAGTATAGATGATACTTTTGCATGATTATAGTAGTTTTTATTCACTTTATTATTTTGGATATATACTCGTACTTTAATGAAAATGCAGACATTCTTGCCTATTTTGAGCATAATTGAAGCATCTTTGGAGAATGTCTACTGCTATCTAAGGTTCTCCCTAAAGTCAAGAAAGTACACATCCAAACTATATCAATTGACGACTAAGAGTTGAAGAAGTGAATAAGTTCTTGTAGATGACAAACAATCGAGTTAGACGAGACGTCGATCGAGTCGGACAAGATGTCGATCGAGTCAACTTGACCCCAATGAGAAGAACGCATGACCACTTACTTCAAAGGATGATGCATTTTGCATCAGGCCGAGCCAATCCAATGTGTTTGATTGGATCCCCCTCTCTCAATTCTTCCCTTAGGAACAAACTAGTACATTCCCCGTGCCCTGCACGGGTTTGTTTAATTTTTCTGAAATGATCAATATAAACAATATTAAAAAATATAATTATTATCATATAGTTATTGTTAATAGTAATTTTAATGTTGTAAATAATTTGTATTTTCGTCCCCTTGAAATGTTAACATGTATTAATTTATAAATCTTAGAAGAGCATATTTCCAAAAATTATAAAGCTCAAGATTAACATCCAAAAACTGGAAACTTTTTGGCATAATTCAAAGTAAAAAAATATAGGGGCACTATCTAGAATTTTCAAAATGTTATAAGTTCCGAAATTTGGAGGATAAAACTAAAATTAGGAGTACAATCCATTAATTTTCATGACAAATTAATCACATCACCTGGAAAAAAAAGTATAAACTTATAACGTCGCATATGATAAATAACTTGATAAAAAAAGATGAAAGAGAATAATGTGAAAAAAAGTATTTTTTAAATACATAAACAAATTTGTTATTAAAATCGATATGAATAAAATAAGATTTATATTATTTGTTACTAAAAAGATGTAAATTGTTTGGAAGAGGTCTTAGAGATTTGATTTTAATTATGTGAATGGTTTAAAGAAGGTTATATAAATTATATTTAATCGTAAATGATTATATAAAATGATTTGAATTTTTTTCAGTATATCTACATTTGTTAATATCAAACTAATTAATTTCATCGATTGAAATAATTGTTATATTTTAAATGAAAAATAAAAAAATATGAAATATAAAATTTGATAGATAGATCAATATAAATATATATATTTTATTAACTATAGGATTTTGTGAACTTAAGAGAAATACGTAAATCGATATAAATATATATTAATAAGGATTAAATTTGATATTAGTTTTGAAGATATTGAAAATTATCACAAATAAGAAAACAAAATATGAAATTTAAAATTTGAATTTAAAATTTTAAAAATTATTTAATAAAAATCAAAATTTAAAATTGGGCCTACATTATATTTTGAAAACTATAAAAACGTAATATATTGTAGATATGTTTTGATTTTTTTTTATATAAATTTATTTTTTTAATTAATCTTTGCGTAAAGATGATGTGGTCTAGTAATATATTTAATGAAGGTGATGTGGCATGTTGATTGTCTATTAATTCTAACTTTAAAAAAATTTAAAAATAAAATGACTAATCCGTAAATATTATTGCTTAACTTCCCAGATTTGTTAAACCCGACAATTGTTTATTTCTAAGATTTGCTTACGAAAAATAATTATAAAATCTAGTTTGTTATCAATATCTTATATTTTTTATTTATAAGATTTGTTTTGTAATATTGTGGTAAATTTGTAACTTGATAAAAAAAAAATTATTCTTATGTGGCATGTTTTGGATGTGACGTGGCATTGATGACTGTTTATTAATGCTTATAAAAAATATTTTGTAAAAGAAAAATGGCAAATCTGTAAATATCTTGTGGCATATTTGTAAATATATTGAAAAAAGTCCTAGGTGGCATGCCTTATACATTGACATGTGGATTATGTGGGTTCTGTTTTAGTAGTATATATAGATTTAGTTGGGAGATATACTTAGACTTTTTAGTTTTTTTTTTCTTTTATGTATAAGGTTATTAATATTAACTTCAAACCTATAAATAGAGGATGCACGTTAAGTGAACCTACACACAAGTATTTGGGGTTCTATCCTAAAATCAATTGACAATAAGAAAAGTAACCCTAACACTTATGAATTTATGATATTTATGAGTTTATGTTCATTGATTGTATGTTTAAGAGCATCTTTAACGGGGTCTTGGGGGGAGGGGGAGTCTTGTAATTTATGATAAATTTGGGCTCAAGAACGCAAATAAAAAAAGTCTTCGCAAGACCCGTTCCAAGCATCATAAGGGGGACACGTGTTGACCCCAATGAGAAGAACGCATGACCACTTACTTCAGAGAATGCTGCATTTTGCATCAGGCCGAGCCAATCCAATGTGTTTGACTGGATCTCCCCCCTCTCTCAATTCTTCCCTTAGGAACAAATTTAGTTGGGAGATATACTTAGACTTTTTAGTTTGTTTTTTTTCTTCTTTTATGTATAAGGTTATTAATATTAACTTCAAACCTATAAATAAGGGATGCACATTAAGTGAACCTACATACAAGTATTTAGGGTTCTATCCTAAAATCAATTGACAAAAAGAAAAGTAACCCTAACACTTATGAATTTATGATATTTTTGAGTTTATTTTCATTGATTGTATGTTTAAGAGCAACTTTAACGGGTCTTGGGGGAGGGGGGGAGTCTTGTAATTTATGATAAATTTGGGCTCTAGAACGCAAATAAGAAAGTCTTCGCAAGACCCGTTCCAAGCATCAGAAGGGGGGACACGTGTTGACCCCAATGAGAAGAACGCATGACCACTTACTTCAGAGGATGCTGCATTTTGCATCAGGCCGAGCCAATCCAATGTGTTTGACTGGATCCCCCCTCTCTCAATTCTTCCCTTAGGAACAAATTTAGTTGGGAGATATACTTAGACTTTTTAGTTTGTTTTTTTCTTCTTTTATGCATAAGGTTATTAATATTAACTTCAAACCTATAAGTAAGGGATGCACGTTAAGTGAACCTACACACAAGTATTTGGGGTTCTGTCCTAAAATCAATTGACAATAAGAAAAGTAACCCTAACACTTATGAATTTATGATATTTATGAGTTTATGTTCATTGATTATATGTTTAAGAGCATCTTTAACGGGGTCTTGGGGGAGGGCCAGAGGGGGGTGAGTCTTGTAATTTATGATAAATTTGGGCTCAAGAACGCAAATAAGAAAGTCTTCGCAAGACCCGTTCCAAGCATCAGAAGGGGGGACACGTGTTGCCCCATTGAAGCGGCCTCTTTTTTTTTAAAAAAAAAAGTATGCGTCACACCCTGATTGGCGCGCTGCTTGCGGCGACGCGTGGCGGCCTGTCATTGGGCAGCGGAAATGAGTTTTTTATCAATTAAAAAATTCATTTTTCGGCTTAAATATTAAAAAAATAATACCAAAATTCATAATTTTTTTTTATCTACCTATAGACATCCATTTTGAATATATTTAAAATAATTTTTGTAAAAACTCTATATATGATAAAGTTTTTAGGTCTAAAAATATCAAAATACATAACAAATTGGGCTAATTAGGTAACTAGGCTGTTTTTTTTAATTGTATACTAATTAGGCTTTTTTCAGTTTTCTAATTAGTAAATGTGCCCCTATTAATATTTTTACCGTTCACAAACCTAAACTCACTCTCCCGCATCTCACTTCTCTCACACCTGATTTGAATAACAAAAAGCCTAAATTGCCGCCGATCCTACTACAATAAAAATGAAATCGATTCAACCAATCACGTAATTTTCAGCCACAAAAAATACACCGTCATTACGAAAGAAGTCCTAGACAAATTCACAACTACAGAAACATATCGAAAACAAAATAAAAGTTGAGGAAAAAAAGCGTGAAAGGGAGAACGAAACCTGTTTGAGAAGGGAAACGGAAAGATCAATATCGGGACTGACGAGATCAATATAGTTGAGATGAGAGACCTTGACAGCTGAGGATTCCGGAAAATGGGGGCTTCCATCCTCCATAATCAAACGGAGACGAAGGGAGAGGGGAACTTTGGAAAGAAATGTTGGGAAGTGTAGCAGCAGCACCCACAGGCAAACAGCTGCACAACATCAAGGAAGACGAAAGATTAGTGGGGGACAGGGGGAGGGAATATGATGCATTTGTTAGGTGAAACGGCGTCGCATGCCCACTTTCCTTTTCATTTCTTTCACTGTATGTAACTTGTATGTAGTTTTATGGTATGTAGTTTTATGGTATGTAATTTTATGGTATGAAAATCTAGTGTAAAAAATTCTGGTATGATAAAATATAAGTTTATGGTATGTAATTTTATGGTATGAAACTTCTGGTATGAAATTTCTAGTATTTAAATTATGGTATGAAAAATTATGGTATGAAAAATTATGGTATGAAATTTCTGGTATGAAATTTCTGGTATGAAATTTCTGGTACGAACTTTTCGTATGATAATTTCTGGTATGAAATTTTTGGTATGAAATTTATGGTATGAAATTTCTGGTATGAAATTTCTGGTATGAAATTTCTGGTATAAAAATTCTGGTATGTGAAATTCTGGTATGAGAAATTCCGGTATGAAAAATTTAGTCCAGAAAATAAAAAAGAAATAATAAAAAAAAACAAGAAAAATAATAAATAAAAAAAATAAATTCAGTAATTAAAATTTAAAACTTATACTTATATAACAAATAACAAACATCATTTATTATTTCTTTCTAAATAGAAGGGTTAATAATTTTTACCTACTATTAAATGAAAGTGGTAAAAAACTTGGGGTACACTTTCTTAAACAAAAACTCAAAAAAGCCTAGTATATCAAATTCTCCCTAACAAATTAATGAATTTCATTTTAAGGTATAAAAATTCTAAATAATGAAAAATTATTCCTTATTTTTGCATATATGTGTTGGGTCATTTTTTTAATTGCAATTTTTTTTGGGAGAATTTGACCTACTAGGCTTTTTTTGGTTTTTGCTAAAGAAACTAGACCCCATATTTTTTTACCACTTTTATTTAATGGTAGGTAAAACTAATTAATCCTTCTATTTAAAACAGAATGTTTGTTATTTGTTGTTTAAGTGTAAGTTTTAATTTTTAATTACTGAATTTTTTTTTTTGTCTTTTTATTTTCTTTATTATTTTTTTTATTTTCTGGAGTAAATTTATCATACTAGAAATTTCTCATACCAGAAATTTATCATACCAGAATTTTTATCATACTAGAATTTTTATCATACCATAATTTTTATCATACCAGAAATTTATCATACCAGAATTTTATCATAGCAGAAATTTTTTCATACCATAAATTTTTTCATACCAGAATTTTTATCATACCGGAAATTTTATCATACCGGAAATTTATCATACCAGAAATTTTATCATACCAGAATTTTTATCATACTAGAAATTTTATCATACCATAATTTTTTTTGTCTTATTTTATTTTTTATAATTTTTTGATATGAATTTCTGGTATGAAACATACCAGATTTTTTTTGTTTTCTTTTTGTCTTTTTTTTTATAATTTACATACCAGAAATTTACATACCGGATTCACATACCAGAAGTTAAAAAAAATATAAAATAGAAAATTCAGCATTGACACCATTGGTCCTACTGTCTTCCTTCTTGCTCTTGTCTTCTTCTTGCTTCTTCTGGTCTTTTTTGACACCATTGGTCACAAATATCATACCATAAGAGAATCAAACACAGTTTTGACACTACTCTATGCTCTATACTCAACACTCTTTGAACTTATCAATTGACAAAAGCTACACCACAAATTAAGCATTATCATTTATCAATCAAACACAATTAATTAACATGATTGAAGAAAATTAATTTTGACAGCTTGAATATGAGGGCAACATAGAAATCAGCTTTTAATGACAGTGCTTGAAGAATAAGATGCCCAGAGTTGGCTACAAATCCTGAATTGACTGAATCACATTGGTAAGTGGACCACCAAACAAAAGCAATATATTAGGAGGTGCATAAGAGTGAGAGAAACCATACCTGGTTGATGAATAGACCCAAAATCAACATCCAAGAAAGGGGCTTGCACATGGCATGTTGTGGGAACCAGAACTCGTGCTTGTCAACACCGGATTGCGGTCATCTCATGCCTCAAGAGGACTACGGAGGAGGTACCCCAGCCCTCCGCCAATGGCATTGCATACTTCCATCAGACTTTAATACGATTACGACCTTCATCTTCCTTTAAATTTCAAAGAAGATGCTCCATAGAATTAATTATCCTACTGGCCCAATCTTTAGCCTCAGCGTCAAATCCAGGTTGTTTGTTTTGCTTCCTTGATTAGATATTGAAAGAGACTGAAGTAGCAATGGTCATCTATTACACTGCATTTGAACAAGTTATTTAGACATGTAAAGCACGTGAAGAAACCCTAAAACAAGTTATACAATATAAAAGGCAGTAAAGATCAGTCCAATCTCGGAATCCTTAGTACATGACTGAGCCTGGAAGAATAACACTTCATGTTGGGCTCAACTTTCATTAGTTTGATCAAACAGCAATAGTCAATTCTATTATCTTCATAAAAGCCATTAATAGAGATACCAGATGAAGCAAATTATGAAGAAAATTAAGCGTATACTGCTTGGCAATCATGAAAGAAGAAACAAAATAACCAACCTTCACCTTATGTCTGCACCAATTTGTGCTACTATTTTCACACATATCGTCACTTTTCTTCTTTCCTCTGACTTTCTTAGCATTTCGACTCTTTTTGTTTAAGCTGAGCTCGTTCATCTCTTCGGCTAGCATGCTACACTACACACAACTATCCAAAGAATTGGATCTCTCTGCAAACCAACCTTCTAACACAGCTCTACCAAAACGGTCTATATCCTTGTCAATCACTTCCCACAGATTCACAATTACCACTGGAAAAGCATCTTACATGTCAAGCCTCTTCTCCACAAAATAAAAAACTTCAGAAACACCCTTGTATTACCAGATTTGTGATAGAAAAAACTTACAACCAAACAGATCTACAGATCTAGATCGAAAAACGGTTAGGGAGGGAGTCGAGGAGGAGGAAGACGAGAGAGACGGTGGCTATGGAAGTGCGGCGGCGGCGGAGGAGTACGCGGAGAAGATTAGGGAGGAGAAGAGCAAAGAGCAGTCATGGAGAGTATCACAGAGACGGCGAACGTGAGAAGAGGGGCGATTGAGAGAGTGGAGAGCGGTAAATTTTTTTCGGGTACATTAACCTAATAGCAAAATCCAATTAGCCTATTTAGTAAACTAAAACCTAAAAGAGCCTAGTTACCTAATTAGCCCTTTTTTTATCTCTTCATTGCTTATTGTATTGTTCATAGAGATCAAAAATAAAATTAACCTAAATTTCATTTTAAGGTATAAAAATGTAATAAATAATAAAATTAACCCATATTCTTGTCTATATATTTTGAAGGTGTTGAGTCATTTTGAAACTCCAAAACGCACCTCTTCTTTCTACATTCATCATGGATAATCATCCAAAAATTTATCAACTCGAGATTGTGTTATTTTAATGTTGTTTGCTTCATATTTTTTTTTTATTTTCACTTCAATGTTGTTTGTTTCATGATTTAAGCTTTATGTATTTTATGGTGTAATGCTTTTTATGTTAATTTCAATGAAGTTAAGTATTTTTCATAATTAAATATTATTTTAAATTTAAATAATTTTAAGTTAATGAAAAATAATTAAATAATTATTTAATGTTATAATAATAGAAATTTTGGTTTAAGATATAGTTAAAACAATTGAAATATTAAAAAGATAGTAGGAGTATATTTGTAATATGGTATGAGGAAATATATAGGTGGATGAGAAAAACGAGGTAAGATAATTAATTATTAGAATATATTAATTATGCTAAGATATAAAAGACTTTTTTCTATCTATTGATAAAGTGAAAAAAGTAAGAGATAATTGGTGTATAAAAGACTTTTTTGTATCTAAGATATAAAATAGGTCCATAGTATTTAACAATTTTTACAAAAAGGTAAATTAGATATTAAGATGATCTTTTTAAGCAGTTACCGGTTTTAAGGAGAGATAATTAATTATTTGAATATATTAATTATGCTAAAAGGTAAATTAGATATTAAGATTATCTTTATTAGGTAGTTGCTGATTTTAAGGAAAGATAATTAAATATTAGAATATATTAATTATGCTAAAAATAAGGAAATCGGTTAACAAAATTTTGGTAACCCCTATAAAATTACCTCAATCGCCCATTTAGGGTTTTTGACAGTCGGACGTCTCGCCAAGAAGTCATTTGTTTTTCGATTGGAAGAAACCGCTGAACCGCATGAAACCGTTTGGTCGGAGAAGACAACTACATCGAAGAAAGGTGCATGCACGGCGAGACCACCATTGATGAAGGCGGCTGCAAGGCTTCAATTGAGTGCAGATTTCTCTTTCGTGTAACACCCCAAATTCTCAGAACTCGGAGCGCTACTGGTTAGGACCTCACAATGGGTCCCGACCTCAGTTTGACAACAATATTACTAGGATCTTGCAACAAGACACAAATAAGAAAAACCGAAATTTGTAAATGTATTTGTAAAAGAATGAATGCAACAAAGTCTAACAGCCTATCGTACTAAAACAACAGAAAAGACTAACTGTCTTAACAAAAGGGAAAGACAACAAAGCAACAACCCCAAACCCCCACTCTAACGAGTACGGAGACCCGGCTGACCACTACTTCCGGATCACTCAGCTGCTGTTCTAACCTGCGGTAAATCTAAAAACACAACAAAACAACCATTAGCTAGTTATCTAAACATTAGGAGAGTAATAATAGCACACACACACATAAAATAATAAACACTCATCATGCTTTCAAACAATCCATTTATTATCTTCATTTAAGTCATTCACTCTAATGATACTTATTTTGTGACACGAGGGATTCCCAAACCTCGCCTCCGCCCCCGTGTACCCATCAGGAGTGGATCCGATGCATCTCACCGTGTACCTAGATGGTCTGGGTATAGAGAACCTCCCAGTCTCCTGGCAGAGCTGGGCAGTGATGTCACGGCCCGTTATACATACACTTGGGCCTTAACACATAATAACCACGGTCGTCCTAACAAGTTATTTTTATTATAACACACATTGCACACACACAACCATTATCACCCAACTAATATCCAGAAACCGGCTAAGTAAGTCGCGAGGACTTACCTGAGTCAAATCACACTCTAACAAGTCTCAAATCGGTCCGTACTCGTGGTAACTCAAACGCCTGTCAAATAAGGCATTTGGATCAAAATCACATCCAGATGTCCAACCTCATGCGAAGGAATTACGGAAAAAGCCCTCTTACGGTAAAAGACCATTTTACCCTTAGTACCGAAAATTCTCAAGGTCTTTCATTTAGTTCTAATATTTTCTTTTAGAACCTATGTCCATAATCTAGTTCTCCTTGAAAAATTTGGTGAGGATTTAGTAAGGTTTTATAAGAGTTATCCAACATTCTTAATTTATACCATAGTCGTTACGGTTCGACTTTGGGTTCATATACACGGCTTTGATAAGGGTATAAAATTCCGAGATAAAATCCTAGCTTCTCTATGGTATACATACTAAACATAGGGGTAAAGATCTCTCCAAAATATTTAACCATAGTCCTTTCATAAATCTCCAAAGTTGAGGTAAAAGCTGAAATTTTTCATACTTAGTCAATTTTCCCTTTGCTGTAAAAACAGCCCATATGTCCTACTTTGAATCCTTATAAGTTTTAATCCGACCGTTAACTTTCTCTCAAAATTTAACACCGTAAACTATGTATTTCAATCTACAACATATTAAAAATTCAACGGTGGATTCTCGATATAAGGTATCGGAAATTATTCCTCAACTGGTCAGCTTATACATACCAAACAAAAATCTGGGCACATAAAGTTTCAAGAGGTCATGGGTTCTACACTTACTGTCACCCATTTTGAACAACAAAAACAACACAGCCCAACACTCCTAATCCTTGATTCCATCTACACTCTCGATATTGGAACATACATGCCTAACACTCTTTGCACTATCACAACAGCAACGGAAAGGGCACACACGAGAAGCTTACCGGCAACAGGGTGGTGTTCCGAGTCCGTTCGTTGCTGGTCCGTGTCGAGGTGGCGAGGGTTTCTGGGCTGCGCGGGCGTTCTTGACAGCAGCCGCATCCTTCCCTGCGGTGCAGCGGTGTACATACAGGAGAGTTAGAGGAGAAGGCGAGGGAAGGGTAGCGTTTTCTCACCGGCTGCGAAGTCTACAGCGGCGTCCGGCTTCCCGGTGGTGGCTGGCGGTTGATGGTCGTCTGATCGATGCACAGCAGTTCGCGAATGACTCGTTGCAGCGGCTGCAGCAGGCGGGCGTCGGAGGGTAGATGGTTGAGGGCGGCGGAGCGGCTAATGAGCAGCGGTTCAGCGGTGATGGTCTTCCTGGGTTCCCGGCGAAGGCGAGGTGTTGCCCCAGCGATGTCTCCGACTCGGTGGTGACGGCGGCTGGGCAGAAACGAGGTGGAAGGTAGTCTCAGTATCCAGAAAGCGTGAGGTAGTTGTCACGGTAGAGAGGGAGGAGGTTACGAGTAATGTAGCGGCAATTAGGTCTAGGGAAAATTAGGTTTAGTTTCATTAATCAGGGATTAGGGTTAGGTTAGGTTAATTTTAAGTAGGTGGGCCGACTGAAGACTTTTTGGGCCAAATTGGGCATGTTCCTCAAATGAAACAAATGGGTTGAAAGAATACCTGTTGTTCGCCCGGAACCGTTAAAATACGGAACTTAATTACGGGATTACTTACGGAATTATTCACTGTATTATATAAGTTATCATTTTATTTTAAAGGTACGGAATTATTTCCGGTTACCCAATTTATCATTTTATGTGAATCAAGGTCACATAAAATGATAGAAATTAAATCTCGTTTTATTTTATTTAAAAGGATAAAAGTTGGCGGATCGGAATCCGGTTGCATTCAAAATTTAAACGGAAATTTAAATTTTCGGGTATTACATTTCGATCTTGCGCTTCTTCTCTTTTCGCTTATGTGTGTGGTTCGTCTTTTGTGTGTCGTCGAGTGAATGCAGATGTGGGATATTTTAATTCTATATAGAGTCAATACAAATTCTTAAAATATAGATTCTGTGGAAATCTATAGATTCTTTTAAAATCAACCTGAACCCGAAACTCAAACTACAACACTAAAGAACCCTAACGGCCATGTTGATTGTTTTATTGCTCGTGTGTGTCATCTTCATTGTTTTCCATCACATGTCATGTCTAGAATTTCTTGTTCTTTATAATTGCTTGTTTACTGATTTACCTTCCCTCTCCAAATTTCCCACCATTTTCTCCCTCCAACCTTCGATCTCATCAATCTCGAATATAATTCAAGGTTATCAAAACATAAAAGAAAGAAATTTTAAATAATCACAAAATTGATACACTCAAAAATTTAACGAGCATAAGTCGAGCCAACGACGACGTCTCTTTGTTTTGAGAAACCCGTTTGACAGTGATAATCTTTCCCATTTCTTCGAGATTGTGGCCCTATATTAATCCGAAAGAATCTGACATAATCTGTATTAACTCTATATAGACTTAAAATATCCAACAATCGCAAATTCTATTGATTATTAAAAACAGTCAAACTTTTTAAAAATCTTGATTGAATACACCCTTAAGTATAATTAATAGGAGCGAAAAAAATATTCTAATCTATATTTATAGGAGAGAAAATTTTCAAATTTCCATAATCTCTTTTTTTTAATATATTTTTTTTGTAAAATTTGAAGGAACCTACACACTTGCCTATTATTTTACATTGAATTTGTTGACGGTCTATCTTAGGGGTGCTAAAAAAATATCCGATATTCGACGATCTAACTAGGGGATATTCGACTTTTAAGCGATACGACGGAAATCTATCCGTATCCGCTCCGATCCGGCAAATAATTTTGGATATATAAATCGAATACGGATCGAGTTTTTATTAAACCCGGATATCCGTTATCCGATACTATATAAATTATATATCAAAATATTATACCAAAGTTGCATTAGTTTAGTTGGTGGAAAGGATAACACCTATTTTTTGTACCCTTCAATACATCTCTAGTTCGAACCTCCCTAAACCAAAAAAAAATTGAACTTTTTTTAATTAATAAAAAAGCTTTTTTTTTTAATTAATAAAAAAGAAAACTCTAAATAAGGATGAGGCTCTCTCTCACTCAGATTCTCAAAAACTCTTTTCTACTCAAACGAATAAACCCTAGACCGGGGTTGCTACTAGCCTTCTAGTGCCGCTGCCGCCGCTCTCATTCCGGGCTGCTTCTGCCTTCTTCTCCATCACGAGTGGCTAGGGTTGCTTCTAGCCTTCTGATGCCGCCGCCGGTCTGATTTCGGGTTGCTTCTACCTTCTTCTCCATCACGAGTGGTGGGATTTCGGGGTTTATTTGCTTGCCTCATTCTCTCTTTTCTACTCAGATGAGTAAACCCTATTTATATAGGGTTGCTTCTAGCCTTCTGGTGCATCCGCCACTCTGAATTCAGGTTTTCTTCTGGCGCTGCAACTCTCTCGAAACCGCGTTCGCTTGCATGCTTGCTTCGCTCGCCTGTTGAATCTGCTCTATGCTCATATGAAATTTGTTTTGCAATCAGATTTGGTGTATATCTCCACTTGTTTATGATTTGTAAGTTGGAACTGAATAAAATGTATGTTGATTGTTATTGCAATAATTTTTACAGTCTGATTTGGTTCAGTTTTTATATTTATTGTAATATGTTTTTTTTAAAAAAGCAAATGATGCAAAAAAAATTTTGTATTCGGATCGGATATCTGTTCAATTTTAACCCTCGGATCGGATATTCGTCAATTTTCGGATCGGATTCGGATGTCAATTTTTTCATAATTTTTCCCGGATATCTTAAATCGGATATCCGAACGGGTCGGAAAGATGCGTAAATTTATACTTTTAAGTTTATGCAAGATACGAGAATCGCATAAAATCGGTTGTTTCATATATACGAATAATTGTAAATTGAGTTCTATTATGTTTTTTTTTTTTTCGAGCGGACGGAAAGTCTGACCGATCTTGTCCGCAGCGCAGGTGGGCTGTCACATAAACCCCCTAACAACGTCGCCCACGAGGGTTTAAGACTTCCACCCCAAATTTCCCCTTCCTCCGGCCAACCCCCAATCACACAGAGATGCCGTCGTCCAAGTCCAACAGACAATCTAAATCCAAATCACGACTCTCCAAATCTGACGCCTCTCCTTCTTCTACCTCTCATTCTGCTACCAGTTCCAAACCTAGTTTCGACCTGGGAGACGATGACTTGCTCTCACGCATCCAACAAGCGTCCGCAAGGTTCCCTTCCCTCATCGGAACATCCGCTCTTGTCGGCCGAGTCTCCGACGTCGTCTCTCGTCCCAAAGGCTGTACAATTTGGCTCTCTGAATCCTCCATGCTCGCTTCTAACATTTCCCTTGCTTCCACCGTCTCGGTAACTTCTTTATCGTAAATTCTTATTGTACAATACGGCTTTTGTGCGGTTTATATTGGATAGTTATTAGGATTCATATAGGAGTGAGATAGTTATTGAACTTGATAAAGTTCTGTTACTACTTTTGTTGTTGATTTTTTCCATATAATTTCATGAGCAGGTGTCACTTCCTCCGCCAGCATCCAGTAAATTTCCTTTGAGCTCGGTAACCGCAGAGTGTTACCCGCAATTGGCATTGGACGGCAGAGGGGAAGCAATCAATGCAGCAGGGAACTATTTTGTACTTGCAACTGTGTTTCCTTCCTGTAAGGTTTGAATTGCTGTCGTGCTATTACTTCTCAATGCCTCATGATGTTATTTCCCTACATTGCTCAGGATTGATTTTCGTTGAAAAATAACATCACGCGTCGGGCTGACTAGTTTGCTTAAAGATCTTGATGATTAGAAGTTTCTGATTCATTCAAAGTGACCTCCTAGTTTATTATGATGATAGTTTCTGTTTGCAGGTTTTGAAGGATGCAGTACGACTATCTTCAAACCTGTCAAACTCTCTGGGCTGTCCTGCCTCAGGAAGTGCTGTGTTTGTGTACCCAGTTCAGAGTGGAACCTCGAGGAGTCATCTATTTAGAGATGACAAGTCTTCTAAATTTGATGAAAATTCGCTCTTGTCATATAGCTGCAAGCAACTTTACTTAGAACTGTTACCCTTTCAAAGAGTTCCGAAAGTGAATGCTGCAATTAATGGGTTGCCTAAAGCCTCTTCTCATACTGCTGTTGATCAATTAGAAAATGGTGAAGTTTCATCCCCTCAAACTCCATCGCGGTGCCTACCCATTTCTTCCTATCCACAAATTAATAAATTAAGTTTGTCTGAGGATTCAGCAAGCTTGCCCGGCTCTTCAGGTGCTGATTCTGTCTCAATTGATGTTAGAGAGATGTTTGAGAATGGAACAGTGAGAAAATTGCTTGAAGATTGTGCTGCTTTGTTGCTCTGTAATCGTACTTTACTTTGTAAAAATATTGTAACCTTCCTCTACCTTGCCAAACACTACACTTTTCGAGTACTATGTGCTGAAACGTTGTCAAGTGATAGTGTTGAATCTGTTCACGAGGATTTTACTGAAGATGCTGATGTTGCTTTTATCATAGACGAAAAGACGAAAGTGTCTATATGCTTACCAGAAGATTCAGCATCCAATGATATAGGGAAAAGGATCGTACCTCCTGTAAATTTTGACCATATGGAGAGAGCACTCAACACAAGTGTAGTTCAGAAGTTAGGTGGCTTGTGGAAAGAGTATGGAGTCCTGAAGGATATCATTTCCTCCCCAGTTAAGAATGCTTTGTCAGGGTAAATTACATAATGTTTCTGAGCTATAGTTTGCATTCCTAAACATTTATATTTGAATCTTGATAAGCATTGCAATCTTTTGTAGTGTGGGTTTACGAACAACAAAGGGAGTACTGCTTCATGGCCCACCAGGTACAGGGAAGACATCTTTGGCTCAGTTATGTGCCTCTGATGCTGGTGTCACTTTTTTTAAAGTAAATGGACCAGAAGTTGTCAAGCAATATAATGGAGAAAGTGAGCAAGAACTGCATAAAGTTTTTGATGCAGCAAGTAAAGTTGCTCCTGCTGTGGTAGGTCTCTTAGCTAAATACTTTGTATTAGATTCTATACCCATCCAGTGCTTCCCTTGAAAGAAAGACTAATCAACTGCTTTTTTCTTACCTGAAATATTGTTTGATTAAATTGTCTTTTGTAGATCTTCATTGATGACTTAGATGCTATTGCGCAAGCAAGGAAAGAGGGTGGAAACGAACTTTCTCAGAGAATAGTTGCCACTTTGTTGAATCTGATGGATGGGATAAGTACAGTGGAGGGTTTACTTATTATTGCTGCTACCAACAAGGTTGACAGTATTGATCCTGCACTTAGGCGTCCTGGAAGACTTGATAGAGAAATTGAAATAGGTGCAGAGATGATTCTGATAATTTGTCATAAGTTAACAATTTTTGAAATTTTAGGATTGACCTTAGCTTGTCAAATAAACATGCAGGTGTGCCATCTCCAGAGCAACGTTTAGATATACTGAAGACTCTTCTTTGCAACATGGACCATTCTCTTGTACATGGTGAACTTGAGCATCTTGCCACGGTGACACATGGTTTTGTTGGAGCAGACCTGACTGCACTTTGCAATGAGGCTGCTATGGTTAGTTTGAGGAGGTATATGGAGCATAAAAGACGGTCTGAGAATGTTAATCTGAAGGAAACATCCCAGGGCTGCAACAGTAATTCATGTATGTCAGTGGATAGCCCCCATTGCTTAAAGACTTCAAAAGAAAATTGTTTAGAGAAGGATGCAGATTTAGCATCTTCAACATCAAGGGAATTCATCAAGTCCCCTGACTCTGCTTTATCTACTTCCTCAACATTAGTGGCAACAGATAATGAATGTGTTGGGGAGGATGCATCTGTATATAGCAACAATTGCATTACAACTACTGGTAAAGGTCTCCTGAAGGTGTCTTTTGACGATTTTGAAAAAGCAAAAATAAGAGTGCGACCTAGTGCTATGCGAGAGGTAAACAACTTATCTCTTCCCAGTATTTTGGAATTTTCAGTTATGTATACATGTGTGGTCTATTATACAAACTCTGTAGAATGCACAGCCAACATAATTAACATTGTAATGTTTACCTCAATGAGTTCTAAATGTAGTTGTTGTATGATGATTTTCCTTCTTTTCTAGGTAATGCTTGAAGTTCCTAGGATAAAATGGGATGATGTTGGTGGGCAGGAAGAGATAAAGCGACAGCTCATGGAAGCTGTTGAGTGGCCCCAAAAGCATCATGATGCATTTAAGCGTATTGGTATCAGGCCACCAACAGGAGTGTTACTCTATGGCCCCCCTGGATGTAGTAAGACCCTCATGGCTCGTGCAGTAGCTTCAGAAGCAGGGTTGAATTTTCTTTCCGTGAAGGGTCCAGAATTGTTCAGCAAGTGGGTCGGTGAAACTGAGAAGGCTGTCAGATCCCTTTTTGCCAAAGCAAGGGCCAATGCCCCATCAGTTATATTCTTTGATGAAATAGACAGTCTTGCGGTTATTCGGGGAAAAGAAAGTGATGGAACTTCTGTTGGTGACAGAGTTATGAGTCAACTTCTTGTTGAATTGGACGGTAAGTCACAGAGCACTATGCCTACATGATTAATTTTGCTTTTTCTTAACATACGAGAAATGACATCCTCATACGGTTGTTATATGAGTCGAACTAGTTCAGTTCAAAAACAACTCAGCTCGAGCTCGCTCACTTTCTAAAAGAGCCGCATACGAACACATTATAAGCTCGAACAAAATTTAGGTAGCTCAGGCTTGGACCTATATATAAAGAACCCGAGCTTTGGCATGACTCGGGCTCAGACCTACTGTTTATAAAGGAGCCGAGCTTTGGCATGGCTTGGTTCGTTCGGCTAGAATAACATATTAAGGGATGTTATATTAGCCGGGCTACTTGGATTCGGCAGAAAAAGCTCAGCATAGGTTCGTTCACTTTCTAAACGAGCTGAGTATGAACACATTTTAAAGCTGCCGTAAAATTTATGCTCGGCTCATTTATGTATGAGCCGAGGCTAGGCATGCCAAAGACCAGCTCGTATAAAAACCCTACATTCCGACAACCATTTGCTTAAGGGTGATTATGGCCTTCTTTTGCTTCCATCTGTTATTTTCCTTTGTCTCCTGTGTTAATGGAGTCTAAATCTCGTATTTTTGGAATGAGCAAAAATATGTCCCTGCATGGATTTCTAAATCGACTGCTTCATATTTTCCATTGGTTAGAACATTCCTAATGTGGAAAAAGATCCTTGAAGAGAACTGTAGTTATACTAAGCTGTTCTTTAACTGGTAAAGCTTGCCATTAAATTTACTGCACCAGACTGACACGCACTTTGATACAGGTTTGCATCAGAGGGTCAATGTTACTGTTATTGCTGCGACAAATCGTCCTGATAAAATTGATCCAGCTCTTATTCGACCAGGTGTTCTCTCTGTGCTGATCCTCTTTTCTGTGTTTATTTCTTGAAGTAATTGGTGCATAGTCTGTCTGTCCTTTGCTATTCTGACAATGCTCAAACTTCTGGCAGGACGGTTTGATCGGATGCTGTATGTAGGACCACCCAATAGAAAAGAAAGAGAAGATATATTTGGTATTCATTTGCGTAAAATGCTATGCTGCTCAGATGTTGATAAAAGAGTGTTATCTTGTTTAACTGAAGGCTTCACTGGGGCTGACATATCCTTGATATGCGGAGCAGCAGCTATGAAGGCACTCGAAGTACGTGCTTATCCCCAATTTTTTGGCAGACTGTTGTAAATTTTTGTTTATATAACTCCATTATGACGTTAATTTATGTGTGACCAGGAAAACTTTGTTGGTGCGGAGATAAAAATGGAACATCTTAAAGCTGCAATTGAACATGTCCCACGATCAGAGGTTGAGCCATATCAAAACTTGTCAGATAAATTTCAAAGACTTGTTCATACAAAGGCTAGATTAGATGGATCAAGCTCTGCATCTCAACCAAAGAAATCAATGCGAATTCCATTCTGGTAAAGTTGTCACACCCTTAGCACTTTTTCTATGCAATGGGGCTCTTTGCCTGATCATATCTTTTAGACACGAAGATAATCTGTTCACAAAAATCACACAAGCACACAAAGAAGGGAAAAACTCCGGGAATGCACAATGCAAAACCAAGGAGAAACTCTATTTTTCCAAATTCTCAAAGGAGACAGACCTCCAATGAACCCAAATTCATAAATGCCTGATCCTTGCTCTAAATTCTGGATAATCCTCTCCTTTTCCTGTTAGTACTTATTTATACCCATTAAGCCTCAAACTAACCACCTTAGGGATCCAAATCCGTGTACTACTTTTGTGTGAATGAAGATAATTAGCTGTTTCGTAACAGTACCCCTGAATACTTCCTCAGGCACTGATCATAGTATTCTTTTATTCCTTGTAGTTACAAGAAACAATCTTGGACCCCTAACATCTGTCTGTGAGTTGTATTGGCAGATAGTTTTGATGTTAAAATGCTGCTAGCATCGATATATTTTGTTCTGGGTTTTATAAGTTGATCAATCCCTGTGTTGTTTCTTTGGTAAATTACTTGTACAGTGCTCATCTGTGTGAATATATGGCTGTCATATACTAAGCTCAATCTGCGTTTTACACATTGGCATTAGAAAGGTCCAAAAAGCTAAACATACAATTACTTATGTTGGCTGTAGCAGGAACCCTTTCAGATGGAGTTGATATAGTTGTTATTTGAAACATCAACTAAATTTTGTTGAAGCACTCGAGCCCCATCATATGGATGGAGGGCTTGGATATGCGTTCTCTACACACTAGCAGGCTGCAGGTATAATTTAGGATGTGCTGTTTGGGACTGTGGTGGGTCGTGTTCAGTCACCCGTACAATACAACCCAATTTTCAACATATACCAATTATAGAAAGCAAGTGTTCAATGGCAATCAGGTGAATTGTGTTTATTTTTTTATATTCATAACTCGTTTGATTGGGGAGGGAATTTGTTGTTAACTAATTATTATTCATTGGTCAGCTAAGATGTATAAAATATTGGATTTTTTCCCGAAAATATATCAGAAGATTTACCCAACTTCCTCGACCTATTAGCTTCAGCTACTTGATGACTCAACATCCGGATCAACATTTTTCTTCCGGCTTGGTTCTTCATAACGTTTTTATGTCAAGTGAAATGATTTAAAACCCACTACTATTTAGCCATGATGATTTCGTAACTAACACCGTATTCTTTGATCTCGCATGAACCGAACCTAATTTGCTAGATTCTCTTTATAATGAAAACACTTTTGAACATAAAACATGGTTAAATAATATGTACCGACGTTGTGCGAATATAAAAGGAGACCTTATTTTAAACAAATTAACTACTATTGATTTCTACCTAAGACAACTAATAATTCCGGAATACTAACAAATTAAGTGCTATCAAACAAATCAAGTAGGGAACAAACTTAATTCCGGGATACTAACAAATTAAGTGCTATCAAACAAATCAAGGAACAAACTTTCTTTGATGCAACAAACAACCTCATTGAGATCACTATATCTGGAACCATCAAATGAAAATGTGACTTCGTCATCACTTGCCGAAACTCAAATTATTTTGAATAAGTTATGAAACATGTAGAATATTAACAAGTTTTGGTTGTATTTATAGGGTTTCTTAACCTCAACTAACGTTCGAATACAACATATATAATTATGATAGTTGGGCAAAGCCGTTGAAATTGAACGTTGTCGGAAGACGCTGTGGTTGAATGCTTCAACACAATCCCTGAGCGTTGAAGTTTATTCAACTCATTCGCTCAACGCTGAGGTTGAATGCGGTCGCAATGCTTTAAGTTTTGCACCTTAATGCGGTCGCAATGCTTTAAGTTTTGCACCTTGTACATCGGAAATCATGCCCTTAGCAATTCCCTTAGAATGATGTTAATGACATTGTTTCACTTATAAAAGTAAAAATATTGTTAGAATGGCAGCAAATGTGTACGTAAACATGTGAAACATGTGCATGTCTCGTGATGTTTACAAAATGATCCTAGTTTGCTCAAAATTTAGAGCGAAAGAAAACTGCTATGTTTTATTTTCATCCACGAACCACAGCCATTTTCACTCTCAAATACCCATAGCTCAGCATTCCAGACCAATGCACGAAGCAAAAATGTAGCCCAGACCTATCAGTGGAAGCATGCATAATATATGTATATATATTGCAAGAAGCAGTACAAGAGTCACTCAAGAGTTGTTTACGAATCAAACAAACCTTTTAACTTAATCAAACATTAAACTCCAGTAGAGATCAAAATTAACACCCTACGGCTATGGAGGTTATTATGTACAGAACTGTTCTAGAGGCACCGGCACTGGATACTCGGCTACTGTCTCAGCAAACCATTTAAGCAGTGACCATGTGATGAGGGCTTGATCCTATCAGCGGAAGCATGCATGAATAAGTTACATACTTGACACTGTCAATTAGCACCACAACGAAAATCCTGGATAGGGACTTGTATCTCATCATGCCTTCACTCTCAACCTCACTCACCTCTCTCGGGTCAATCACCACAGATACAACTATTGATGGCGAGCTAGGCTTGTTTCCTTTGATTCCACCAGCACCCTTGTCAGTAATGTTGTAATCACGCCCATTTAACGGAACTGAATGTCCGCGGAGAATCCTTCGACTTGATTTAAGCCTAGTCGAATTCTGCCTGTACTCTGAAGTGATATTGGTGGTCATAGATGTAGCAGGCACTACAGATCCAGGCGAAGGTGAGACATCAAACTGAAAAACTTCAGTGCATATGCCCGAACTCAGCAGAGGTCCTATCAAAAAAACAATCATGAGTGCCTAATCTAACAAAGAGCATAGAGTCCAGATGTTTGTGATACTGATGCACTTATTAATGAAACATATGAAGTATATTAACAATAGGTGGATTTTAATTTGTGCAGTAAGAAAGCTTCAAACACAAGACGCAAGTAGATCAAACTTGTGCCAACATCACGCATCAATCATCCTCCTGCTAACAGAAGGGCCAAATACAGCAGTCCCAAGACTCTCAACTCTAAGCAGCTTCCTAGTATACATCTAATTGATGATTGATGTTATACTTAACCAAAGTCTATAGTCATGATTTATCTTGGCTACCATACTATTCTTTCTAAAGGTCGCAGTAGTTACTAGATTAAGATGGCAGTAAGACTGGAGGATGGCATATCAACAAAAAGCAGGTTGTGTAGATAAAATTGTCACTTACAAGACACATCACAAACTGCTATGGAGACAGCATGACTGAATTTAACTTCCAGAACATTCAAGACACACATTTTGAGTGAAATTTGAATGGAAGGCAAATCATGGAAGCTCTCACATTAAAGACTAATTTACAGCCTGCTCAAAGATAGAAGAAAAACCTGCAAGGTCTTCAAGGAACCACTGAGGGGCAGGAGTTTTCAAATCATCAGCAGAGCCAGATCCAAGGGCCTTTTGCCTTCCTGTGTGATCTCTGTCAAGCTCAGAGCTCCTCCCATTGCTTCGTCCAGCACCAGCAACTTGATGAGTAGGTAAGTAGTTTCTGGCAATGGCCAGACGAGTCTCCTCACTAGTCTTCATTTGCACCACTGCACGAGATTCTATTGCTGCTTTCTCACTGGCTAATACAGAGTGAATGATCAAGTTGCCATCAATTTGAACAAGCTTGTCATTCCTTGGCACAAATAAGGAGGCAAAAAGAGACTCACTGGAATTGCCCACAACAGCAGAACCATTAGAATTGACGTTTAATTGAAGCACTTTCTCCTCTTCCACTGGAATTCTTCTAAAATGTTTTTCTTGATGCCGAACATGTTCATGTCCACATTTTCCATCACGGTAACACATTCCTCCATCATCAACCATCAAAGTCCTCCCTCTGTGTAAATCACTGAATTTATCAACAACGCTATTTTTACCTCCTATACCTCCATATCTGACATTTATAATGGGCACCAGCCCTCCAAATAGCAACATGAAAAACAATAGGCCAAGGAAGCTGATGCTTGCCAACTTTTTAGTCTTCTCCTGACTCTTCTTCTTCTCTGATTTGTCTGATTTCTTACTAACCTTAGGAGCTTTAGCAGGCTGTTGTGGATTCAATCTAGGAATCGGAATCAAAGGAACTTTTGAACCTTGTTTCACAGCATATGGTGGACAAGGCATCCATGGATAACCCATTGGTGTCATAGGATACACTCCAGGAGGTGGATACATGCCACCCCCACTCAATTGTTGTTTCAAGGTAACGTTCTCAGCCATGATATAAGATATTCTAGTATTCAGTTCAGTAATAGTAGAATGCATGGATCTCACCTTATCCTCGAGTTCCTCTACATATTGCTTCTTTCTTTGTCTGGAGAGGTGGGCACTTTCACGGTTCCTAATCAGTCTTGCCTTCTTCTTATCATCCTCTTCATCTTCGACACCGACATACGTATCTGTGGAGGATTTCCTGAACTTTCTGATCCTGTTCTCAGCAGTTCCTTCTTCCTGTTGTTCTTTCTTCCTCTTCGAAATACTCTTACTTCCAACATAGGTACCAATGTGATCACAGCTCCCTGACTCTGGCGAGGGATGATTCAATTTCTGCGAGTCAGACCCCTCTGATAAGTTACATCCCCCGGTACGAGAATCACCAGACGAAACATGGCCTGAGGAGTCCCGATCGTTGTGGTCGAATTCCGAACCGACGACCATAGGAGCGTCAGAACTGCGATCGGTCCCATGATTCGTAGCAATATCAACATTCGGTACCTGGTTAGCAAACCTGGAGTCGAGACCCTCAGCCTGAAGCGGCCAAATGGAGGAAAACTGATCAAAATTCACACAGGGGAGTTGAGAGAGAGAAGAATCGTGATCAGCTGACTCAGAGTTGGAGGCAGGACCAACATCAAATAGGATATCATCAAAGTCGAGATCGTCGATATTGAAATCTGGGTCAATGTGGCAGTCCAGAGAGTTGTCAAGAAAAGAGAGATCCGTATGGTCGAGAGGCGGGATGGCGAGCGGGTCTATGTCACCCGGGAAGAGATCGTCATGGTTGTAAGTGGAAGGAGGAGGATCAAACATCACCGAATTCGCCATTTTTGCACCGATTAGAGCTCTAGGGTTTCGGGTAGGAAGGATTGGCGTAGAAGGATACGGAATTGGGGAATTTTTGGAAGCTTTATGAGTTTTGGAGAGAGACTCGGAGTTGTTAATTTTTATTTAAAATATATATTATTCAGTACAATTAACATATCAAAAAGTAATTTCTAACCAAAAAAAACATATCAAAAGTAATTTACGCGTCTTGTTAAATTTTAGAAATTATTAATCAAATAATTTATATACTGCATTAAACAAAGGCAATAAAGATTAAGCCAGTAGTTTAACATACAAATAAGACCCCTAATATTAACAATTAAAATAAAAAGATAAATAACGTGGGAAGAGAATCTTAATTAGACAGTTACGATATTAATTAGAGATAATTTACCTTTTTAATATATTAATTATCCTAAAAACATGCTCTTTAATTAAATTCTTTTATCCATATATACATAGAGAGGTAAGATTTCAGATCTGGCGATTTGAGCTTTGATGTTTAATTTCTACGCTGCAAGATTGGCTTCGAAAGAGCACCGTAAGTTCAACTTTCTCTGGTTCTCTTTTCTCTTCTGTTTCCTACGATTCTTTGAATGTTTTGTATAATTTAAGACTGAAATTAGTGTTGCAAACGCATGATTATGCTTCATATGTGATCCAATCTCAGCGCCTTCTTCAACCCTAAGTTGAAAGTCCAAGATCGCAATCCCAACGCCTCCTTCGTCTTGCTAGCGGCAGCCGAAGTCAAAGAGCGTTGGAGCGGCGACGTTCCTACAGCAGCCGACGACGGAGACGAGTGAGAAGAAGGCGAATTGGAGGCGTTGGCGGTGGATCCACTGGAAATGGAGGCAAGAGGCTTACCGGTAGAGATACGACAGGCAGCGATTAAGATCTCATAAGCAGTGTCGTGGAGGTCGGAAAGGGAGAGAGTGGGAGTGATATCGGCGGCAAATGGAGAGGGGATGTAGGTGGTGGTGTATTTTCTCTCTTGGAGCCTCCTAGTGAGGTTCTATTTCTGAATAGGCTTGTCATTGAAGATTGAGAGAGAGATCGTCGGAAGAAGAAGAAGAAGAAGAAGAAGAAGAAGAAGAAGAAGAAGAAGAAGAAGGTGGAGGCGTTTGAGATAGAGAGACATGTGTACATAACATGAATAATTATGTAAACGACGGACTTATATAACCAAATCATGTGTAAATGATGGACTTATGTAAACAAATCATGTGTAAATGACAAACTTATGTAACCAAACTTGTGTAAACGACGGACTTATGTAACCAAATCATGTGTAAATGATGGACTTATGTAAACAAATCATGTGTAAATGACAAACTTATGTAACCAAACTTGTGTAAATGACGGACTTATGTAACAAAAACATGTGTAAATGACGGATTTGTGTAACCAAACCTTGTGTTAATGACAAAATTGTGTAATCAAACCTTGTGTAAATGACATAATTGTGTACATAACATAAACAAACAAAATTTGTGTACATAACATAAACAAACAAAATTTGTGTAATTAAAATTATGTATTAAGATTATGTAATTGAAATTGTGTATTAATATTGTGTATCATCAAAAGAATATACAAAGTTTAATTAGTCCAGTTGGTATAAGGGTGAGAGGGAGGGGTTGTCTAATTTAACTTGGAGCCCTTTATATGCTCATGGTTACAAAACATGCTTACTCCCCATTTTAGCCAATAAAAGATTACGTATCATAACCTTATCCCAAATATAAGTATACTGAATATTATATTTTAAATATTTTTTTTATAATATTGAGTTGTTAATTTTTAGATATACTTAATGTAAACTTCCTCATAAGTCATCTTTTTATGAAATAGACTTTTTCATAAGTCAATACATTTTTCTTATTTTTCATATTAATCTACAAATTTTTACATCTTCCGATTCCAATTCTTTTGTTTATTGATCATGTTTCGTCGTCTTTTTCAGGTTTTGACGGATTGAAGATATTTTTCAAGTTATAATTTTATTGTTTCGTCGTATTTTTTTTTTCTTATTCTCGCACCATTTAATATTCAAAAGTTCGTATGTTGATTTGTTTTATTTTTTGAAATTTTCATGTTTTTTGTATTTGTCATGTTTCATCTAATAAGCTTCGTCGTATTTTCTATGTTTGGCACTATTTTCTTTAAAAAAATCTTGATCAAGCTAAACACCATCTCATAAGAACAAACTGTTTAAAATTTTTTTGATTAGATTTGTTTTTTAAAATGCCGAAATATTTTAAAATTTTGATGAGATTTCGATCGACCTAAACACCATCAAATAAGAATAAAACAATTCATTTAGATTATATTTATATACATATATTAAAGAAGAAACACTTCGAATCACGTATCATATCTTTACTATACTAAAAGAGGGACTTTCTCCAATGAATAGAGAATTTCCGATTATACCCTTATTACCTTTTTTTTTACCTAATTTTCCCTCCAAGGATGTAATAGCAATCTCGTACTCTTTGTTGTCATCTTTATTTGTTTGACAACTCTCCTACCTGCTTCATTCAAACCACCGCTTTCCATCCGAACATATCCCTCATCAGAGCACCGCTTCCACCTCCTCTAAATCGTCCAATGAGACCTTGTTCTTCTCCAAAATCATTACCCTTCCTTCCATTATTCTCCTTCTCTTCGTCTTCCTCTTTCAACAGGACTTCTCTTTCTAAAAAAAATGCATTGTCTACATAAGACAACACAAGTATGTTTACGGTTTGATGATTTCTAATTTTCTCACAATTGCCATACGACAATCTCATCCATTGCCTTCACCATCTCACTGCGATTCAATTTTACTCCTACTACCTCTTTTCCACTACAATTCTCAACGATCTTCCGTGTTTATTTCTCCCATTATCTGATTGAAGCCGCTTGTTGATTTTCACGGGTTGAATTTAGGGCATGTTCATTTCCCATATCCTGATATCAGATATGGATATGGATATCACGTATCTGATATCCGTGTTTAGTAATTGAATATATCGATATCAAAGTGATATACTCATATCTACATACTTTACTTATTTATGGATTCTGATATCCCTACAAATTCACCGATATCAATTCTTCTGCTAATTCTCGTTACTGCTCTCTTTGTTTCTGAACAAGTTCCCCGCCATCTCTACCCTCTTTCTCTTCACAATCTGATTGCCATTTCCGACCTCTTCTGCTTCTATGGGACTGTGAGTTGTACCTTCGCATCCTTCACTTGCCTTTTACCTTTCTTTGTTGATTTTTTGCAAGGTTCGGTTTTTATTTTTTTTACATACATCTTCTCTATTGAATATATGAGGATGTGGAGGACATGATTTATAACATGGATACCGAGTTTGTTGATATCTGATATACTTCACCATATTGTCAAACACATATATCAGATATCAACTTTTTAAATGTTCTCTATTTTAACATTTATATTTAATTTTTTGAAATTTAGTTCTATTTTCCTTTTCCTTTTGTTATTTCACATTTATCACCTTTATAAATCGTCTACTAACATTTACTTTAACTAAGATATGTAATATTGTCTAAATTAGTCTATTTTTATTGTTTATATAAAATAATAATTAGTTTAATGATAAAATTTTAAATGTTTATTTGTTTTAATTAATTGAAACGATTATGTTACATCAATTTTTTTTATAAACTTAAAACAATTATATATCCGTTAGAATTCAAAATTATACCCGTGCCTTGGCACGAGAACTACATTAGTTTTACTTTCATTACCATTACAATAAAATAACTTCCATTTTAGTCTGATACAACTTTATGACTAGATAACTTTTCTTCCGGGTTGTTAAGGGCACGAAGAGAAGTTTACAAAACACACAGTGCAATACAAGTCGATTGTGTTGATATTTTCACATTCAATGCATGCCGGATGCGTTGAAAGCTTTCAACTTCAACGCAAGCCGACTGCGTTGAAACCCTATTTGAGTGCACTTAAAGATCCTCCGCCCTTTGAAACCCAACGGCTATATATCGAACTTCAACACATGCCGCATACGTTGAAGCTCAAGATTCACAACGCAATCGACATACGCTAAGTGTCAAAATCATCAATGGGACCGGCGTGCATTGATATTGTGCATTTGTCTTTATTCGCCGTGCATATAGACTTCCCTTTTTATTTAAGGAATATTTTACTTTTATTTTAATCACTTCTACTTAAATTATATTTTACTTTTAGTGTGATCTCATTCCCTTTTAAAAAATTAAAATAACTTTTATTAAATTTAGTTAGATTTTATTTTTTTGGTAAGTTTAACTTTTATCTAAATTAGATATTACATCTACATTTTATATAGGGTGAATTACCGAAAATCACCCCTTAAATAGGGTTATTTGCAGCTAACCACCCGTTAAATTCGAAATTATCGGAAGTCACCCTTTACAACACCCCGTCAGCAGAATATCACATTCAGTATTGTTCCATCTCATTTCTCGTTAAAGGCCCCACTTTGATTATTATATTATTATCCTATATGAACCATGGACTGAACTGAGTTTGCATTTAGTAGTGAAACGAACCAGATTTTGATTAAAAATGAACCAATCAACAACTTCTAAATGAACTAATGTATCAAGCAATCATAAAGATTCCCCTCAATTTCCCAACGCGTTTCCTTCTCATAACGTTTATAAGACAACCTTCGAGACCCAACTCCAAATCCAAAATACAATTCTAATCCTTCGATTTCCTTGAGGTTCGTTGATGTTGTGAAGGACAAAACCTAATTTCTTTCGAAGAGTGAAACCTTGAATCTATCAGTTGGTTTCAATTTCAAGTTGTTGAGTGAAGAGTGAAACCTAAAATTCTTCGATGTTATGATGGTTGAATGTGAGTTTCTTGTGTACTGGTTTATTTTAGTTTTTCAATTTCGTTCGAATAGTAAAACTTTAAATCTGCTAGTTTCTTTGTACTGATTTTATGTGGTTAAGTCTTTTGTGTTCTTGTAAAAGGAATATGTATGTTATTCAGAATATGTTTATTGTTCAATTCATTTTCAAAGAAAAAGTTGAATGTATGTTGATAACATGAATTATAGTCTAAGTATTGACATTTATTTTGATGATTTCTCTTCATTGTTTTGCATGCATGGGTATATATTCATATTGATTATGCCGTTATTTGTCTACTTTGTAAGGAATCGAGATCTACACCTAGTTTGGTTATAATTGTAGGAATTAGGGCACATTTTGGATTGAAAAGGAGCATTGAAGCATAAGGATTCTAGTGAGCAGCATTATGGAACACTTGAGACTGCAAGAAGAAGAGTAGGAGCCTTGGAAGATGGATGCAAGAAGAAATCAGAAGAAGAATCGAAGAAAAGTACGTAATTGAGTCAGAATCTCGGATGAGACCATTACTATCTCGACCGAGATGCCTTACTGGGTTTGATCGAGATCGACAGTCACAACCCAAGAGTAATAAAATATTTTGCCCTAGTATAAAGATGGAAGGTCTATATTGATCTAAGGACGGTTAATGGCTGTGAATTCTGCTCTCTTGGCGGAAGGAGATTAAGGAAGGATTGCATCCGAAGGATTGAAGGGTTGAAAGGCTTGTGAAGATCAAGACTGAAGGCTAAGGAAGAGAGAGGTTTGAAGACATTGTGTTAGGTTTTCTTTGAAAGGATACTTAGTTGTTGTTATCATCTTTTGGAACACATTATCGACACTTGCTGGATTGTTTTGTCTTTTAGATAATTGAGAACCTTTTTTGAGTGTTTTATTCTCTTTTCTTGATAACTTGATTGAATATATATTGATTGCTTTGAACATGATGATTGTTGGCTAAAACCCTTGCGATTCTAGGGTGATTAGTTGAAGGTTGTGGTATAGACGATGAAAGACTAGATCTTTATCTCGATTGGATCTTGAAAGTTGAGTTTAACCTATTCCGATTAGCGTCTCGGACTGTTCTTCAGGAATCTCGATTGAGATTGGGCAAGAACAGAACAAGATTGACCTTGACTGATCGATCTTGAACCATAGGTTATAGTTTGTCAAATCCTATCCTTGTTGTACCTTTCCTGGTTTATATCCAAGATTGGGATAGTGGGTAGGGAGACCTTCCCCGTGATCTATCCCATCGTAGAAATACCTTCCCTTAACATCCTCAACTTTGTTCGCGTTTATATTCAGTAGTCTTGAGTCGAAAGCACAACCGGATGCTTTGATCTCTAGAATCTGTATTCCTTTATTTAATTATCATATACCTTGTTCTTGTTGCTCAAGATTTGCTCATTACCTAAAGTTATATACCGTTGCTTGAATTCGCCACTGTCCTTGTGTTGGACCCTGGAACACTTGTTGGTATTGCGATTGATCTGTTCACTGCGGTTTTGCTTATTTTACTTAATTCTTGGTATAAATTTAAGACTATTTTCTTTTGTATAAACACACGTTTTAGAGCGAACATATGTTTAATGTATATGTTGGTCAATTCTCACCATTTGACTAAATCTGTGTGAACTCAATTCATAGTTTGTTGACTTTGTTGACTGGAAATTTTAAATAAGGAAATGTGTGGATATCAATGCATTTGTTTTTTTTGTGTAGACCTAATTCAATATTTGAATGCTTTCTTGTTGACTTTTTTATTGATTGAATGTACTATATGGATTGTGTATTTTTATATAGATATGTTAATTAAGATGAGATTTAATAGTGGGAAAAGTTTTACATTGGTCTCAATGGTCAATTATGTTATAGAAAAGGGAAAGTTAAGGTTTATCAAAACTTTGATCTAGATTTATTGTCCAATGTTGTGCTAGAATCTATGCTAAATGATGAACTTGGTTATATGAATGTTTCAAAATTTTGGCACTGCTGGCCTGGACAAACTTTACATCTTGGGCTAAGAGAAGTGAAAGGTGATACTAATATTTTGCACATTGTTAGATGCTTTGATTATAATAGAATTGTGCATTTGTATCTTGTTGGAAGTGATAAAATAAGCCCATCTAGCATGATGGTATAAAGCCCACAATCTCGGCCCATTCCAAATCCTTTTCTTACCCAATTCTATCAACATCGCAAACCCTAACTTCACCACCAGAAATATCTTCTCTTAGAAAAGACATGAACCATTACTCCACGAGTAGGCATATCTTATTTTTGAAAAGACACGAACCTAGCTCTTCCATTTGCCAACAGATAAGTCAAGATCTACCTCAAAAACTTTATCACATTACTTAGGATGAAAACTTAGACGATGAAATTAAAATTTTAGGGAATGCGTCTTCTTCTTCTAATGACGATTTTAATTTCAAAGACAATGAAGATGAAGATGATAAGCTCTTTGATGCGAATATTGACTCTAGAGTTGGTGAATTGTCCTTTGTAGATAAATTAAGAGACTAAATTACTGGTTTTTTTCTTGACTCGTGAATTGTAGATAAATTAAAAGACTAAATTACTGCTTCTTTTTCTTTGACTCAGGTAGATTGACTTGAAATTGGATAAATCTCTTGAATTTAAGTGTCGAGAAAAGTTAATAAAGTTTATAGCGTTTCAGTTTCAAAAGATAGCATTTTTTTTTGCGCTTTGGTGAGGGATAATTTATACCATAAAATGAAGATTATAGAAAATAAAGATGTTAAGTTATACCATAAAATGATGATTATAGAAAATAAAGATGAAATGAAGAATTATTTACTAGATGAATATAAAACAAAGGTTATAAAGAGAAAAAAAAATAAAAATAATCTTGATATGCCAAACATTTTCACCCCTTTCTAAATCTAGTGAACACCGCGCGCGAAGCGCTTGGAATACGATCGTGAAATAAGAGTTGGAATTGAGCAGTTGCCAAATAAGAAATAGCACGTAGTATAAGTTCACTACTAGTATGGGTTTATTTTATTTCGAGTGTCTGATATTGGACAAGCATATATTGCTCCGGTTCATGAAGCATTACTGCTCCAACTAATACCGGTTTGCGCGAGGCCATACGGATTGCAAAGTTGTACATGATGTACCAAGACACTCTCAGGTCTTAAGGAATAAATAGCCCATTATGGAAGTCATTAACACTAGTGAAGAAAAAACATAAGATACAAATTGATGCTTTGGAGTTAATACAGTGTAAATACTAACATTGCACTGAATTGATACTAAACTTCTAAAGAAACGAGCATTATTTACCCGCGTGCATCCTCTCGATCTTCTCCTCGGTCATGGAAAGATTTGTATCATATCTTAATACCCATATCCTGTCGCACCAGAAAAGTAGGCCGCATGTTAGAGATCGAAGAGATATATAAACTGCATGTTGCGCACAAGGAGGATGTGATTAAAAATACATGAGTGGTCCATTGGTTTATGTTCGCTCCAAAACGTGTGTGTAAGCTTTAAAATTTATAATTCAAGAAGTATGCTTGAACAATATGCAAACCCGCAGTGTACGGATCAATTGTAATAAAAGCAAGAATTTCAGGGGTCGAACACAGGGAATATGGTGAAACAAAGATCGGAAATCAGGTTGTCAAATAACTAATAACCACAAATTAAAGCAATCAAGATGATATGAAAGTCACATAAAGGGAATGTGGATTCTAGGGATTAAAGCATCTAGTTGTGTTCCGACTCAAGATCTCAAAAGATAACATGGACAAAGTTGAGGTTTGCAAAGGGAAGGTGTTTCTAAGGTGAGAATAGATCACTGGGTAAGTCTCACTACTCACTATCCAAAATCAAAACTCCTATTACCGGGTAAGTCTCAAGGTACTAAGGAAATGAACTATAATCTCAAACCAACACATCACTCAAGGGGATAGAACCAGCCTTTACCGGGTAAGTCTCAGGCTAACTCTCAAAGATGGGATGAAGGCACACTCAAACCCCAATAAAGGATAAACCTTTATTACCTACACTCATGATCTTGCGTAAACAAGCAAAAGAATCACCGGGTAAGTCTCATCCTAGGCTTGCGTTGAACGAGGAAAGGTATAATAAGAATATGATTTGGCAAACTTAAACTCTTAACTTAGATAAGGTTCAGAAAAGGTTCACCTCGTTCAGTTATATTCCATCCCGGCCGAGATGTTCAATGACTGACCGAGGTGGTCTACGGTTAAGGTAAAGGCTCGAGCTTTCAGGGTCTTGCTGGGATTAAGATCATTCTATCATCGTCTTTCTCACAACTTTCAGCCAACCACCCTAGAATCGCATAAGAAACTTAGCCCACAATCATCATGATAACAATAATCAAATTTATTAGAAAAGAATCAATATTCAAACAAGAAAACCTTAACAAAAAGGTCTCAATAACTGAATGAATCAAACAACAAATCAGCGTTCCTCAAGTCACAATCAGAAAAGACAATAAAACCAAAAGCAATCTAAGAAGATCTTACAAACTCCTTCAAAAGTCAACTTCAACTATGATTCCTTCCTTCCTTGAACTTCAACCTTCAAACTTCCTTCAATTCTTCAGAAAATACTCCAAAAATAAGTGATCCGAAGATAATGGGTGATCTGTAGATGGATGAATTGTAGAAAATCAGCCCATATGTATAGGAGAATTATCTTCCAAAGATAAAATATCTTAAAAAGATAATTTTCTAGAATATATATCAATATCTCTCAAAATAAATCAGCCAAATATAATATCTTCCTTCTAGAAATCCAGCCAAAAATATGTGAGAAGATCTCAGCCAAAAATAAAGATCTCGCCGGCGACAAGGTGTTCGCCTCGGTCGGGACGCTCCTCAAGATCATCTCGGTCGAGGTGGTACCGCAGCTGACCGAGTTGAGTCTCAGCTGAATGTAAATCATCTCGAATCTGGTCCAATATTAATGTTCTAAATCATTTCCATGATTTTTGAGATCTTCTTAAAGGTCCAGAATGTAGCTCCAATGACTCATTAGTTTCCTTAGCTCCATTTCGGTCCAAAACGTGTCATTTTCCCTACAATTACAACGAAACTAGGTGTAGACCTCGATTCCCGCAAAGGTAGACAAAACAACAATATAATCAAAGAATATACATCCATACATGCAGATTTATGAAGATAAAACGTCTAAATCAATCCCAAAATATAGACTATGATACATGCTATCAAAATACCCCATACATGTCCCTTGCTTGTCCCCAAGCAAGTTCCAAATCTTAGATACAAGATAGAATGGAGTATAAGTCAGAAAGATCGGTGAAAAACATTTCAAAACCTTTTGTGGTGTGCTCTACTCATTGATCACTCTAAGAGAATGCTTCATGGCAAATAAAATCAAGACATGATCAAAACATTTTATAGATATAAGAAAATTTTCATCTTTGCATAAAATCATAGAATGCATAATAAATCATATTTATCGAAATCAATCATGTATAATCCAGTTTAAACCACCAAGTCAATCAACAAGCTCGAGGTCTCAAGGGCTTCCAAAAGAGGTCAAGAAACGTGTCAGGGTGGGATGTATATAGGGTATGTGGTGCTAGAATTCCGGAATATGATCTTACTTCACTTTCTTTGAATCTCAACTTCCTCCACCAATAAGCTTTGCTTATTTTACTTTACTTTTTGGGATGCATGGACAGAGGTGCACAATAACCGAAGTCTAGGAGATCAACAATCATCAATTTCTCGAGATGGCTCAAACCCTTGATGCACATACCATGACCCGTTAGGAATATCGCTCAATCCGACTTTGACAAGACACATACACCCGGCTATGTGAATGGTGCCGAGTTACTCATTATCATGATTGATTTCCCCAAACCTAATTGTTTCTTTCTAACACTTTCAGCCAACATCTCAACTTCACTTTCACTTGCTTTTCTTTGCTTGCTTCCAAATTCCCGGATAGGTAAAGGGAGAAAAATATGTATATGAGGGGCTAAAGCATGATCAAGAAGAAGATAATGAATTGCCTTAATTATCACAGGAAGAATGTGATAGAACTCATCATGTGGTATCAACCTTCAAATCCAACATAATTTTGATAAAAACAAAGTATTAAGCATGCTAAAACGTCAAACAAAGCATTTTGCAACTTAAACATATTATAAAACCTTTCGAGCATATAAAGATTTCAAAACCAATCTGCAAACAATATCATCATTGAGGTCATATCCAGAGAAGAAATACAAAACGTTCCGAAAACTTTCAGTTAAAAGCCCACCTCGGTCGAGGTGTTCTGGCGTCATCCGAGGTGTTCATCCTCGATCGGCCATGAACGTCCCGGTCGAGGTCATAAACTTTTTTTCAAACCAGTTTTCAACGTTTTTCTCAAACAAAACCTGTATCTACGCATGTAATGACAGATAAACACATAGAGTCAAATAAGACAATAATATCCATAAGAGTCATACAAGCCAATCACATAAGTCAAGTAATACATCCAAATACCCCATACTTGGGACACATTGTCCCAGTGGGTCAAATATAAGTCTAAAGAACAGGATACTCACTAGACCTAGCTGAACTGCATAATAAATATAATGAAAGAAATCTATAAAGCTCTAATCCTCGTCAGCTGGTGGTGGTGGATGTGGAATGTAGGGGTGCTGGGTCGGATAAAAAGGATAGCCCATAATCTGATAATGCTGGATCTCCATCATCCGACGTTGATAATGATGGCTCTCCAACATCTGATGCGTCCAACCCTCAATATCTCGGCGTTGGTCAGCAAAGCGCTCGGACATGTCAACTGTCAAGGCTGCGTAGGCGTCGATCATCTGGTCGGGGAGATCATCAACCCTCTGGTGGGCCTCGGGATCTTTGAACCTGCGGAGGGATCTGCGCTGAGGTGGTGTTGTTGTTGTCTCCTCCTCCGTCGACTCATCATCTAGATCGACAACGGGAACACTAGGGCCACCGGTATCAGTACCGGTCTCCATGGCAGCTCCTCCATCATAACCCTTATTATAATCATCAGCAGCGTCTCTAGCATCCTGCATGTAGGGAAACCAGGCAGCAGACTAGTACTGACGGTCAAAGATAGATAACTGAGATGACCACAAAATGCCCTGTCGTGCACTCGTCTCCCAGGACATGGCAACGTAAGGCGTGCCAAGGCCACGAGGGACGAGAATACGTCTCGTGATCATCTATTGCAGTCCCAACGGCTTCGCATCCGCAACCAGTGTACATGCAGAAAGATCCAGATCAATAACAGTAGCAATGTGGGTCACCAAACCACCACAACAGATATCTCCCTTCGACTTGCCCTTTATCCTGTGCAAGTCCTCAGCTAGCATACCAGAAAAATCAGGAACTCCTCCTGTGACCATACAAAATAAGCTCAACAACTCACCTTGTCGGACCTTCTAGGGCATCTCAATACGCGCCAGAAGAGTCTCACTAAAAATCTTGTAAGCAAGGCGGAAAGCAAGATGGAATATGATGTGCTCCAAGGAATCTTCGGGTCTCCACCTGTCATTGTGATAAGTCACATGGGCTATCTCGCCCTAGAAATCTCGAGCTACAGCTCGGGAAGGAAAATCAGAAACTGTCGGAGTAGGGAAACCAAAAATTTCCCCGAACTGATTCATGGGCACCACATAATTCCGGTTCAGCAACTAGTACTTGATCCCATTGCGCTCCGGCACGTATGTCACCGAGCTCACAAAATCCAAAGTCGGCTCCAGATAAGCCGGCGCTCTATCCTCCATGAACTCCTGTAGCCCTACCGTGGAGATCATTTTCCTCAAGTCCTCCACCACATGGAGGCACTCAAAGGCAGAAATATCAAGAAAATGAGGGGCAACGATCGGACGCTTGCAAATACGATCATAGTCCGTCTAGTGTCGCTCGTGGATCACCGGAATAGCATACTGTGAAGCAGAAGTAGGAGAGGACTGGTGGGAGCTGCTAGGCATGTCCCTCAAGTCCAACTGTCGATCAGATCTGTTACTCATAATTTCTGACAAGCTCACCTCAGTTACCTCAAGAACACCTCGGCCGAGACACAGTCGACTGGACCGAGGCGAACTACTGTTCGTTCGCAAATCTCAAATCTGTAAGTTATTTTCCCCCAAATCACTACCAAATACTTCCTAAGGGTACTTATATCTTTCTCAACAATAAACAGTGGCAAATAAAGCCAGATTTGTGCAGAATCGACAAAAGAAGAACGAGTTAGGGTTTTGGAACGAAATACCCAAATTCTGCAGATTTGGAGCGTTTTCCGTGTTGTTTGATACTTGGAAACTGATCCTCTTGCTTCTTTGGTATAATCGAGCCAAGAATCGTGGAAAACAAGCAAGAATCGAAGATTTGAGGGTTTGAGCACGTCGCGGTCGAGGTTCGCTTTGGGAGGGAAAGAGTGAAGAGAGAGAAAACCGTTTCACCTTTTATACCCCTCGCTGATTTTGATTTCACCTCGATCGAGGTGGTCCTGACCGGACCGAGGTGTTTGACTGGATGTCAGACCTAGTCGCCTCGATTGCCCAAGAACGTCTCGGTCGAGGTGTTGTGACAGCAACCGAGATGTGTCTCAGTGAAGCTTCGTTTTTCCAATTTCTCGAACTTCTGTCCTTCCAGTGTAGCTCCTGAGCTGTAATCCTTCCTTAGAAAGTACCCGGTTCCTGTCTAGAGGACGCAAAAACAAAACGAAGTAAACTATCTAAAACTAAGCTAGAAAAGGGAAAAGAAAGCAATATCTTGGGTTGCCTCCCAAGAAGCGCTTGGTTTAAAGTCGCTAGCTAGACCGTACATCATCCTCAAACATGCTGGAAGGTTCCCTCACCCCATACTTCTCCTTCATCATGGGGTGAGACAAAGGAATCTATCCAACATTCCAACAAATGCAAGTGCTCATCGGGAAACAAATCATCTATGGGTAAGTCATCCTTTTCGAGCGAGAAGGGAGGTAGCCGGCTGAGGTGATCCGCAACAAAATTCTCGGATCCCTTCTTATCGAGAATCTCTAGGTCAAACTCTTGAAGCAAGAGAATCCAACGAATAAGACGCGGCTTTGCATCTTTCGTAGCGAGCAAGTAACGAATAGTTGCATGGTCAGAGTGTAAACAATAACTTTCGCTCCCACTAAGTAAGAGCGAAACTTCTCAAAAGCATATACAACCGCCAATAGCTCTTTTTCGGTGGTGGTGTAGTTAAGTTGAGCTACATCTAGCGTTTTGTTAGCATAGTAAATAACGTTGGTCCGGCCATCCTTCTTTTGTTCAAGTACCGCTCCTACGGCCACATCACTAGCATCGCACATGATCTCAAAGGGCATGGTCCAATCGAGAGGTTGAATGATGGGAGCGGTGATCAATGCTTCCTTTATCTTGTAAAAAGCATCAAGGCATTCCTGTGAAAACTCAAAAACAACATCCTTATTCAAGAGATTAGTAGTGGTTTAGAGATTTTAGAGAAATCCTTGATGAACCTACTATAGAAACCTGCATGCCCAAAAAAACTATGCTACCCTTAACAGAACAAGGGGGAGGAAGATCTCAATAGTTTCGATCTTAGCTCGATCGACCTCAATACCTCGGTTGGAAACGAGGTGTCCTAAAACAATTCCTTCGCTAACCATAAAGTGACACTTCTCCCAATTCAGAACTAGATTAGTGTCTTCACAATATTGTATTACTAGAGAAAGGTTAGCCAAACAATTATCAAAAGAGGAACCATATACCGAAAAGTCATCTATGAATACCTCCATGATCTCCTCAATGTATTCGGAAAAGATAGCTATCATACAACGCTGAAAGGTAGCGGGTGCATTACACAATCCGAATGGCATCCTCCTATAAGCGAATGTCCCCCATGGACAAGTGAAAGTGGTCTTCTCTTGATCATCCTGATAGATAGGAATCTGAAAGAAGCCACTATAACCATCTAGATAGCAAAAATGGGAGTGTTGAGCTAACCGTTCAAGCATTTGGTCGATGAAGGGAAGCGGGAAGTGGTCCTTCCGAGTGGCCACGTTCAGCTTTCTATAATCAATACACATCCTCCAGCCCGTAACGGTCCTAGTTGGAATCAACTCGTTGTTCTTATTCATCACAACGGTCATCCCTCATTTCTTCGGAACTACATGCACAAGGCTCACCCAATGCTTTTAAGCGGGAAGTGGTCCTTCCAAATGCCTCGGTCGAGGTACTGGAACTGGGACCGAAACCTATATTGCTTCTCTTCTCTTGGATTAGTTTCTCAATCTTAGCTCCTTGATCTGCTTCCAATGCTTTTAAGCTCCATATATCTGCATCACAAGAGACATGTATACCTTCCTCCATTAAACTAAAACTAAGAACTTTTTCAAGATGATTGTTAATAAGGATAGAGCTCACCAATTCTCTTGATTCTTCTTCATCATAGATGTTAAACATGTCATCCTCCAACGGCTCTCCCTTCATTGTAGCAAGCAATGCAAACTCCACATGATCTCCACCAATGTTGAATTTCAACTTGGCATTCTTACAATCCACATTGCAACCCAAAGTTACAAGAAATGACCTCCCGAGAATGATTGGAATGGGATAATCTGCGGGAATGTAAAGTACAACAAAGTCTATAGGTATGCAGAAATTACCTAACTTGATGGGAACGTCTTCCAAAATACCCACGGGACGGGTAATGGAGCGATCCGCCATGTATAACGTCATCTTCACCGGCTTGGGCTCTTCAAGACCGACTTTCTCACATAGCTCCAGCGGGATGATACTCACACTGGCTCCTAGATCACACAATGCATCATATTCCCAACTTGAATGGGAATGCAAAATGAATCGGGATCCCTCAATTTAGGTGACATCTTCTCCTTCACGATTTGAATGAGCTCCGAAGACTTAGATGTCATCCTTACTTCCCCAAAATCCTCCAGTTTCCTCTTCCTTGATAGAATCTCTTTCAGAAACTTCTCATAGGCGGGCATCCCTAGAATGGCATCAAGGAAAGGGATGTTAATATGTAGTTTATTCATTAGGTCTAGAAACTTACCAAAATGGTTGTCTAGATACGCCCTCGCCCTTGACTGAGGGAATGGAAGTGGTGGTTTATATGCAGGCGGTGGAACATAAACTTCAGATCTATCTTTCGCTTTCTGGGGCTCCGCCTCGGTTGGCACCTCGACCGAAGTGTTCGTCTGGTCATGGCTCGACCGAGGTACTGGATCTACAGTCTTCAATCCACTGCGTGTTGTAATAGCCATGATATGTCATTCAGGGTTGCTCTCTGTCCTTGCTGGGAGCTTCCCTGGATCTCTTGGCGCTTCATTCGCCTTGTTGAAGAATTGTTGCTCTAAGGCTTTTTGTGCCTTCGAAAATAAATTCATCGATGTCTCCATAACATTAAGCTTGATCAGAATTGCCTCTAGCACAACATCTTTCTTTTCTGGCTGGGACGAACTTGATGCAGGCTCCTGGCTTCTCAATGGAGTAGAAGAATAAGAGGGGGCGTTAAGAGCATTTTATTTCATTGCTAAGTGAGGTGAGTTGAGCTCCATTTGATGATGTGTTATGGAAGTTAACTCTCCTTGCTCCATTTTCAGTTCCTTGATGGGAGTACTTCTCCATGTGTAAAGCTTGCTTTTCAATGAAATCTCAAGCTTCATCTATTCGCATATCCATGAATGTGCCGGTGGAAAGTAGTTGGAGATTGAATTGAGTAACTCCATCCAAACCTTTGAAATAAATCTCCAGCAACTCGATCTTTGGAATCCCACGATATGGGCAATCTAATTGAAGATCCTTGAATCTCTCTCATGACTTGGACAAACTCTCCTTGTCCTTCATAATAAAAGCATTGATCTTTCCCCTCAATTCAGCGGTCTTAGAGGGAGGAAAGAACTTAGTAAGAAACTCCGTCGTCATCTATTATCAAGTGTTGATTTTTCCGGCCGGAAGAGATTGATACCAAGCAAGCGCCTTGTCTTTCAAAGAGAAATAGAAAGGCCTTAACTTGTAGTTGTTATTCTCCACTTTTGAAGGTCTTAAAGTCTCCATCAAAATCTCATAGTTTTGCAAATGATGATGCGGAGACTCTCTCTCCAAACCTCCAAATTGACATTGTCGAATCATGGTTAGAACTTGCGATCGAAGTTCATAATCATTCTCAGTTGGATCACCTAGGTTGACTCTTGGATGCCTAACTTGCTGATTAGGGTTCATCCTCTGTCCTAGGGTTTGTGGAACTCCAGAAAAAAGAACATCTCGGATAGGCATACGAGGTGGTGGGTGTATCTCGGCCGGGGCAACGTTAACTGGGTCTTGCATCAGTCGAGGATCTGGGATTGGTCAAAGAAGAAACTGGGCCCTTAGAGAGGCCATATCTGCTTCAATTCCTTCTATTCTTGCGCGAGTCTCTTCTCTTTCGCGCAACAGTTCTTCTCTATTGAGGCGTAATTGTTTCAATGCCTCCTTCAATTCGGCTTCAAGATCACGATCGTCTTGAATGACCATCTTAGCTTCTTTTAATCTTCTCTTGTAGGTCTTTTCTGGTTCGGGATCTTAGGGAACGATTTCCTTTCCAGCACGAGTTCTTCGCATAAACCTAAGAAAAGATCATGCGAAAACACTCAAGTAAAGTAGTTAAAAGCAACAAGGGCAATAGCCTCGAAAGACTACCGAAACCGGCTTGGTCTAGACCAAGTCCTTGGCAACGGCGCCAAAAATTTGTACGCTCCAAAAGGTGTGTGCAAGCTTTAAAATTTATAACCCAAGAAGTATGCTTGAAAAAAATGCGAACCCGCAGTGTACGGATCAATTGTAATAAAAGCAAGAATTCTAGGGGTCGAACACAGGGACTATGTTGAAACAAAGATCGGAAATCAGGTTGTCAAATAACTAATAACCACAAATTAAAGCAATCAAGATGATATAAAAGTCAGATAAAGGGAATGCGGATTCTATGGATTAAAGCATCTAGTTGTGGTTCCGACTCAAGATCTCAAAAGATATCATGGACAAAGCTGAGGTTTGCAAAGGGAAGGTGTTTCTAAGGTAAGAATAGATCACCGGGTAAGTCTCACTACTCACTATCCCAAACGAAAGCTCCTATTACCGGGTAAGTCTCAAGGTACTAAGGAAATGAACTATAATCTCAAACCAACACACAACCCAAGGGGATAGAACCAACCTTTACCGGGTAAGTCTCAGGCTAACTCTCAAATATGGGATGAAGGCACACTCAAACCCCAATAAAGGATAAACATTTATTACCTACACTCATGATCTTGGGTAAACAAGCAAAGGAATCACCGGGTAAGTCTCATCTTAGGCTTGCGTTGAACCAGGAAAGGTATAATAAGAATAGGATTTGGCAAACTTAAACTCTTAACTTAGATAAGGTTCAGGAAAGGTTCACCTCGTTCAGTTATATTTCATCCCGGCCGAGATGTTCAATGACTGACCGAGGTGTTCTACGGTTAAGGTAAAGGCTCGAGCTTTCAGGGTCCTGCTGGGATTAAGATCATTCTATCATCGTCTTTCCCACAACTTTCAGCCAATCACTCTAGAATCGCATAAGAAACTTAGCCAACAATCATCATGATAACAATAATCAAATTTATTAGAAAAGAATCACTATTCAAATAAGAAAACCTTAACAAAAAGGTCTCAATAACTGAATGAATCAAACAACAAATCAGCATTCCTCTAGTCACAATCAGAAAAGACAATAAAACCAAAAGCAATCTAAGAAGATCTTACAAACTCCTTCAAAAGTCAACTTCAACTATGATTCCTACCTTCCTTGAACTTCAACCTTCAAACTTCCTTCAATTCTTTAGAAAATACTCCAGAAATAAGTGATACGAAGATAATGGGTGATCCGTAGATAATGGGTGATCCGTAGATGGCTGAATTGTAGAAAATCAGACCATATGTATAGGAGAATTATCTTCCAAAGATAAAATATCTTAAAAGGATGATTTCTTAGAAAATATATCAATATCTCTCAAAATAAACCACCCAATTGTATTATACGTCAACAAAATCCACCTTAGGTAATAGACAAATCAAGAATTTCAGGAAATAGGTTAAAGAACCAAAAGTTAATCTAGAGGATGATTACAAGATTAAGGAAAAGTAATTCGACAAAACAATCTAGAAAGAAGGATAAATCATAAGGATTTCAAAGGTAACAACTTGCATACTGTAGTGATGGCAATCACTCCATAAAACCTTAACTTTTGCAGACAATCAATTTTTAGTTACATCATAAAAAGTAGCAACTTCATCATCTTGAATTTGAAAATGTATCAATGTATCTCTGGGTGATATTGAAAGCCAAATAACCTCTTTTCCTATCCTAAACAGCAGCAATAACACCCTGATCACTACGTGCTACTACCTCAAAACCCTCAGGAAGATGTTTGACCTCATGGGCATGACTATAAAACTGCAATTTTCCTACTAATGCAATCATTAAACAAGACCCAAACCATATAGAAGATGGGTTTAATTTAAAGGTTAAACCTGCAGGAAACACATATGCAGAAAGAAATTGAATACAACAACAACACCGTCAATTCATACTTGTGACTCTAACCACGAAGAAATCGAAGAATGGCGATTAAGTTTCTTTCATTAAAAGATGTCTGCCAAAACAAAGATCAAATAAACAAGCTGAGCAACTTCTTCAAGTTGTATTTGGTGTCATTCTAAGTTTTGAATTATCGAAATCTTCTTCTAGTGTTATGAACAGTTGCTTGATATTTATGCCTAAGATTTATCTTGTCACTAAAAAAGTTAGATCTATCATAGAAGCAGGTGATAAAACAGACAATTGAAAATAAGAGAACAACTTAGCTGTTGTTCACTCAATTAAGAGCGCACAACTGGCACCCGATTTACACAGGTGCAAGTCTGGCTTTGACAATGCTCTCAAATACCTTTTTCCCTGCAAAAATGATTTGGAAGGAGGGTAAGAGACAACAGACTAATGTATTTGTACACAAACAATAAGTATAAGCAACAAAAAATGCCTACCATATAGACGTTTGAATGGAAACAACCCACTTGTGAAGCTATGTTACTCGAAAACTCTCCAAAGGCTATGTGACACATTCCTGAAACTCTAGGAAACTCGAACTCTCAGGAAAATTTGGAGAAACTCATCTCTATCAAGGCATATCCACTAACAGGAAGCTTCACATCTCTGAGAACAACAAAAGCTTCAGCCGTTCGATTCGCAGGCATCTCTTGAGCAACGGGACATACATAACCAGCATTACATCACAATTTTTTTTTGGTGACAGTAGACAGACATACATAGTTCAAAATGAGGGGTCATACGCCTGAACTTAACTTATTGCCTTGATATCAAACTAATTAGAAGACCGAGAACAAAGAGAGAAAGCACAAATTCATCTCATTCGTATGATGGAACTGATTGGTGTGAAAGTGTCATGTTCCTATAGCAATAGTCCATGGGAGGCTTGCATTCTAACAATTACAAAGAACAACATGAGACACAAGGAAAAAAAATATAAAGAACAAATGGAAAATTAAATTCAGGAACTACAACTGAGTTGTATCAAAGAGTAACCACCAATCAAGTGTATGGCTTCAGTGAGCTGTTATCCCGTCTTTTCATTCCAAAGTCACATATTTTGAGATGACCCTAGTTACTAAATAGAAGACCAGCTGCCTTCAGGTCTCTATGAAGAACCCAATTGTTGTGAAGATATTTAACACCCTTGAAAATCTGAAGCATTAAGCATTTGACTTGACTTTGACTAAAGGGTTGTTTTCTAGAGTCAATTAAGGCCTTAAGATCATGCTCCATGTATTCCATGACCCTAAAAACATTGTCAAAACCATGATCACTATCATCGACTACTACTTCCTTGACACCATTAACTGAAGGGTGATCGAAAGACGAGATATGATTGATCACTCTCAGGTTCTCCCTTGCTTTACAAACAAGACCGTAGGTTCCCTCACTAAGTTTAGCAGCTCTCTCAAACTTAAACAAGCTTTTGTACTCCTGGTACATATTCCTGGTTGGCACATCAGGGATGCCTGAGGTAGGAACATCATCATCACATTCAGTATTTGTCTCACTAAAAGACTCCACGTCATTTAAACTCTCCAAAATTCCCTCAAAGCTAAGCTAAGATGACAGTGAAAAAGAGCGATAATATATTCCATTTTCTGTGAATATTTAACTTTAATTGTTCCACAACTTCAAATAATGGACGAAGCACATTGAATTGGTGGTACGTTTGATGTTATACCCAAACTTTTCTACCCAAAAAACAATTTATAACCAAACTTATGATGCTTCACTATCAACATCATTCATTAATCTTCTAGATAACCAAGTTTCTATTAGTATGGATCAAAGAAGCAAGCAAGAACATTACCTTTGCAGCAGATTGGATTTCCCTTGCAGTCATGTCAACTGCCAATGCATAGCCTATAGATAGAGGAACATATATTAAACTTAAAATCTCCAAACAACTGAGAACTGAAATCTTACACCATTAAATTAGGTTCAACTTGATATTGGAAAATCCCAACGCTTGACAGTCCAAAGCTGCCCAAAGAAACCCCTAATTGAATGGTCGAAGGAGGAGCTTCGTGGTGATGGTGGCATTGACAACAAGGATGTCCAAATCCTAAACAACGCATGAACAATGGAGAAAAGCTAAACACGAATTCGAATTGGAATTTATCAGAGAGAGGAGGAGAGAAACGAACCTTGAATTTGTGGTTGAATGTTGGCAAGCCCCTAAGCGAGCTTTCTTTCTCCGGCAACGAAAGAGGCAGGAATAGATGAGGAGGCACGGGTTTGTTAACAGGAAGAACACGGAAGCAGGTGCATGGGTTTTAAGTAATTTTTTGTAAAAGAAAGGGCAATAATTTGACTGGGTCCGGTTTGAACCAAACCATAAAACCGGCGGTTTGTGAATCGGCCCAAACCGGCGGTTAAACCGCCGGTTTGGTTATTTTTTTTATTTTTTTATTTTTTAAAAAATGGACCAAACCGGCGGTTTGGAGATCAAACCGCCGGTTTGGTCCTCAAAACCGGCGGTTAACCGCCGGTTTGGTCCGGCTTTTTTTTAAATAAACCGGCTCCGGTTTGGATTTTTACGGTTTAGGTTTAGGCTTGGGCTTTTTCAAAATCCTTTCACCCCTCCATAAATCAAGATTAAGACATGACTGCAGCAAGACGCGACAGAGAACAGGAGAAAAATAAAAAATCTATTATACTCACTAAAACAGAGTACGGGTTGATGACGTGGCGCGCTGTGGACGCAGGATTTTTGAAATTGAGCTCCCACAATTAAAGCCAATAAATCTTTATTTTTAACACTATTTTTTAAACCATAAAATCTTTTATTATTAAAATAATAATTTTATAGAAACCAAATCTATTATATCTACTAAAACAGAGCACGGGTTAATGACGTGGCGCGCTGTGGACGCAGGATTAGATTAGAAAAGTATACAAAACAAATGCACGTAAAAAAAATCTATTTCACAATATTCTTTCTCATTTTTTTCAAAACCCGCACAAGGTGCGGGTATTATACTAGTTTACATACAAATTGGACAACAAATTGTAGCTAAAGATTAACAATAGCAAATTTGCTGATTGAAAGGATTAACATTTGTCATTCACTTTCTTTTTTCACACCTTTGTGGCTATTCATCAAAACAGATTCCTCAATCATGTCTTCCAACAACTTCCCTTCAATTTCCTTCACCATACTATCAACCTCCATTCTAGTTTCATCAAACCACCCTTTCCCCACCAGCTCCTTCATCACCGCCCTCTCTGCCGCCAGGTAGCTCCGATCCGCACCATCCTCCTCCAACGAAACCCATGTTGCCTCCCCCTCCCAACTGCTCGCGTGCAACCACTCCTTTATCCAGACCCACACCCTATCCTCCAACAGCGCCCTTTTAGGGCTTGCATTTGAGCCCGTGCTCGTCATGTCAAGTAGAGCTTCATTCACACAGTCGAATACGAGCCGGTGGGTCGATCTCAGATGCCTCCACTTGGGATCTTGAGACTGTTCTGTCGCGTTCAAGTTAACATACTTGTCCCTCAACTGAGGGTCCAATGGGCTCTCAGGAGAATACCAACACAGCTCGGACACATTCTCCAGCGAAGGAACCGACAGTAGGGATTGGACCAAGAAAAGCCACTCCTCTTCTTCCTTGGTTCCTCCTTTGAGTGACTGGATGATGGATTTTCGTGGATTGGTGGTGGCTGCATCTACGCAGGGTTCTTCCCATGATAACGTCCGAGGAATGGATCCTATGGGTGGTGATTTCTCGATCAAGTTGTAAAAGCTGCATTTACCAAGCTCATTTGGTACAATGGAGCTAGACCAGTCCTTGATGATCATGCCTTCATCTTCCAATGTTGGCTCCAGGATTGTGATTGAACTCGCCTGGTTCTGGTTGTTCTGTGATTTTAGTGCAGTGGTTGGATTTGAAATAGACAGCGATCCCTGCATGAAATCAGTTCCAGTTATTAATGATGTTCTAGTATAACACAAAAGAGACTCAGGGCCGTTTGGTTTTTTTCACGTATACACTTGTTCATGAAATTTTTTGAAATCATTCCTTTTGGTTTGAAGTAATTGGACTACAATATGATTAGCTTTCATACCCTACAGGGAAACAAAAATGGGAAATCAATTGCATTATTCATGAAACCAAAAGGTCCAAAAATATTTATGAACAAGGTACATATATGGACTAGATTTATTTTCATTATGTTTTCGTTTCCGGAGTTACAACTAATTGCGGAGTTACAACTAAACGGGGGCTCAATTCATGTGACAAGCAGAAATGAAATGTTTCCACCAGTGAAAAATGGAGTGATTTCCCCACACAACAGGACCAACAGAGTTCAACTTAAAAGGCATTGTGAATATTGCCATTTCTTGAAGACAAATTTCAAAGTAGATGATCAAGAAAGGCACATCAAAATGGTTGAAAACGTTACCTGCTTAGAAGATGTGCCTTGCCTGGATTTATTAGGACATAGAACTTCATCAGATATGCTGGATTTTGAGCTATGATTAAAAGGTACAGGGGACATTAAACCTCCCACGGAGTCTAGGTGTCCTTTATCATGAGCTGGAGAGTTGGCAATCTTCTTTTTACTTAATTTCATGATCCTTGAGAACAATAAGCTTGTAACCTTTCCCCGTAATGACGATTTTGCCATCTGTATTAGTGCATCTTTCAGCCCATCTGTTTTGCAACTATCTTGATCTAAGGTAAGCCTTTGAGCAGCAGCTGTAGAGGAAACGGGAAGGGATTTTGACCTTGTAAAACTTTGAGGAGACTCACATGACATTGATGTTGTGGACTCGTCGTGGTCTCTCTTAGGATCCTCTACGTCAAATATTTCAGGTCTTTTACCGTCAGAAAGGGCAAGCATTTCACCTAGTGTACTCGAACTTCTGAACACATGCCCATGCTCGCCACCCGTCCCATTTGATGCCACCATGGCCCATCTCTCAGAAAGTCTCTTCTTTGCCTCCCGACAAACCGAGGATTCAGGAGAATAGGATCCATGGCTAAATGACGAATACGGACTACCATATTGATTTACAAAATCCCATGAATGCTTAGAGGCTGGAGACATAACTTCTGAATCACAATGATCTCCCACCATAAGTTCAGCCTCTGAATTATTAAAGGAACTCTCATCGCATGTGTAACCATCAGAAAGTAATGTTTCATCTCTTCGATGACTAGCCAGGTTTTCCCGCATCTTCTGTGTAATTTCCTTTGCAACTTCCCTTGCTTCTCGTGTTTCATCATCTCTGGGCTCCTCTGCTTTTCTCAAGTTTACTGGAGAAGATAATGTTTTCACATCCTGGATCCTCCCATTGCTAGGCTTCAACACCACAATACGTGTTGGTTGAGAAGGGCATTCTTCATCTTTCCAAGTAGCAACACTAGGATCAAACCTATAACGGTGGTTGTCCTTCCCATTAGTTTGCTCCCTTAACTGTTTCTCATATACTTTTCTAGAAGGTTTAAGAACAGTTATACGCTTTGTTTCAGATGGTGGAGGAATTTGCTGTTGCTCAAAGAAATGACCTGAAATCAAGGAGTTAGGCTCTTGAAGAACCTTAAGGAACAATTCTTGATTGGAACTCAAAACTTCTAAAGCATACTGGAACTCCTTTGTTTGACGGAGCTTCTGATTAGTAGAGAGGCGTTTGGCTTCCATGAACTTTTGGCGCACAAGAGCCATCTTTTCATCATGGGTGTAATCACATCTCGAACTGCTCATTTGAGGAGAAGGCTGCTGGATCTCGTAGATGTCTTTGTAATTGCACTGGTCCTTGTGGTGGTGATTGTCACAATTTATTTCTCTGTGAATGAAATTATCTTCTTGCTGCCAATACCCTACTGGTATCTCTGAGTAACTATTTCGTGTACAGCATTTAGATGATCGCATCTCCTGCGGAAGAGCATCAAGCCCCATCAACTTCGCAACCACGTTTGGTGAAGTATTCCTAGATTGTGAGCTATTTGACATCTCTTGAGATATGACCTTCTTCACCGAGGCTCCTTGGGACTTTTTGGCAGAAGATGACCTCATTACAGACATTACCATTTTATCCTCTATCTCCTCACCGGAGGGACTAGTCATCCTTGAGATATCAGATCGACTTCTTGATAGAGGAGAAACTGGAAACCAACAATGGTGGTGTATGTAAGTTAAAATTGACGACATATACTATGAAAGCTGGAAATCAGAGAAGGAGAAGAAGATGAGCATCACCGTGTGGCTTATCGGTAAGAAGCTTGTTTCTAGTTATGCCGGAGTTAAAATCAAAGAGGTTAACTACTCTTCCCAAACAGCCAGGAACGGGTGCTTCATAGCTTTGGGCTCTTCCTTTAGGGTGCATACTGTTAATTTGAAAACCTAAAACAAGCAAATTACAAAATCAATAGCAACTAGAGTGAAAAAGTAAAAGAAAGCTTTTCAAGTTGCTGATCATAAAGGCGAAAGAAAAGCAAGCAGTTCATCAGGTTAACAATCGAAGAAAAGCGTTGGTTTTTCCAGAATATACAAGGATAAACAATATCACACCATTGAACATTCTGCATTCACTCAAACTTGCAGAAAACGATAAACAAATTGCCGAAATTGGAATACCCAGGAAAGGTAAAAGGGAGGAGAAGTGCGGTAGAGAGATGAGGTAATCGATTCAAGTGGAATCTAGAATAGACGCGTGGTAGTTGAAGAAGGTAGATGAAGAGCTGGAAACCATTTTCAAAGAGTGGGAGGGAGTGTGAAAATGTGGAGAACAGAACTGGTGGCTGTGTTGTGGCACCGACTGCGAGTGGGGGATGAAGTCGGACTTGACAGAGTGGAATTTGAATGTGGTTAATAAATGGTTTGGATTACGTGAGCCTAGGGCACAACGGCTTTGGCTAATCACATTGTTTGATGCATTTTTTTTTTTTATAATTGTTACGATTTTATTTCAGATTTATTATATTTATCTTTTAACGTTTCTATTAATCTATACCTTTCTTGTATTATTTTCATGTGATTTTATGGAACACAAAAATTTGGATATTTTTAGTTTAAAACTCTTATAACATTACATTACTTCTGATATTAGTTAAGTTATTTTGTACTATTAGTTAATACTTAATATAATATTAGTTTAACGCTCCTATCTTATACAAACAACTTACTTTTTATATTGTTCATTATTATGGAATTTGATCTGATTTAAATATCAATCGTAATTTGAATGAAAGTAAAAGTTAATCTATATAAGAATTGTCTGATTTAAATAAAATATATTATCACGTGAAATAAAAATATAATTTTCAAGTTAGTTATTTTTTTATTTTTTAAAAAAGAATTCAATAACAATAATTTTCAACTGTCGAATGAACGTGAGCGCGACATAAGTGTTGGTACTTATGTTTTAGTATAGTATACATGTTCGATAGTTATGTTTTGTAAAACTTATAAACTCACGACCGTATAAAAATATTGAACTTACAAAATAGTTATCCGATATGATATGACCCTAAATCATATTACGGTATTAGGGTTTGTGTGTGGTTTAGCGGATTATTCGAATATCCACATATAACTAACATATTTTTAACTCCGTCATAACTAGAAACAAGGCGTTGAAAATTTTAAGAGAATAAATTTGTAATAACATACAAACATATTTTTAAACATGACAAGGTACATAAAGACAAATATAGGAAACCCTCGGATTTTAACTTTGTAATTTTAAATGTCGAATTAGGTAAGTCATATACATGCACGAACAATTACATGATTTTTAAAGAGTGGGATCGTTAACCACTCGAGAGAAAACCTCTCTATTGTACACAATATAGGAAACCCCTCAGATTTTAAAAATTAAAGGGGATCCCCTCTTCTCAAATGACTCCAATCTCTACTCTTCACTTACAATTAACGTTTCGTTCTCTAGACTTTCTTCCGGTGATCCCGGACCATCTCCCTATGACCCTTGGACTTGCTCCATGACAACCAAACATCTCATTGTCTCACGTAAATCAACAAGATCCATGACAACTAAAAGTGTATTATCTCCTCTAAAGAGACAGTAACAGTGGGGTACTCCATGAAAAACGCTCTTGTATCGAGAGCCACCAAAACATCTCAAATTCGTGTTTCCCATCTCCGACCTAGATTGAACATTTCTGCCAGATTTAAGCCCTTGTAGGCGTTAAACTCGGTTTCGATGACTTCCAAAGGACCACCGTAGGGGAATAGGGATCCTCCCAATCCCTATCCTACACTAATCGAGTCTACATAAACGATCCTTACCAAGATCTGGAGCCCCAAATTTTCTCCTTCTTTCCAGATTACTGACCATACTTGTTAACTACTCGATCCATCTTCATCCTCCATGAAGCCTTGCGAGTGACTCTAGTTTTGCAAGTCGGTTCTTGACCGTCTTCTTTGGGGGCGTCTTGGTCGAACCAACCATGTCTTTCATGGCTTTCAGACAATAGTTTTGTTAACTTTTTGAAAAAAAGAAGGAAAAAACGAAAAAAAAAATATTAAGTTGTACGCTCACTAATAAACTTATCATATTATTACTAACATATATTTAATATACTAATTACAAAAGTCATCTTTGTTTTAATCTAATTAACTTGTCAACTCTAAGTATGTGACTGCATATGACCGGTTTATAACAGTCTTGAGATTAACAGAATTGTAAATCTCTATTAATTGTCTTATTTCAAGTTTAGTGACATTAATTTAAAGGACATAATTATTTTAGTTTGTTCACGGCAGTTAGTCTCCTTGTCGATTGTTTTTGGCCTTTTGAGTCACTAGATGGCGTGTCTTCTAATGTTTCAAACCGCTGATTCTATATTGAAAAAAAATCACATGGTTTTAAAATCATTATTTTAGGGTTCGTAAAAAATCACCTATAACTTGTTGTTAACAAATCCGTTTTTACATTTTTATAAAGTACAACCACATCTAAATTTTTTTAACAAAAATATATTTCTTAAGTAAAACAAAATTTTAAAATACACTGTATAATTTGGAATTTTCATAATTTTTTTTACCGAAACGTATTGGTTCATGCTACCAAAAATACTCCTTAACATTTAAATTTTTTTAAAAATTACTCTTTAAATTTGTTAATGTTAACCAAATTTATGTATTTAAAAAATTACAAACAAATTATGTAATTATTATGAATATTTATTATTTTTATAAAATTTAAATCGATCACTAAGCCCTAATCACAAAAAAGAAGATTAAGGGCTTACTTATACTTTTTCTCCAAGTCAATACTATAACTTATAAACAAAGTGTAGAAATACAATTAAAATTAATTTTCAAATTCAAGGACTTTATTTTGTATGAATAGTTAAGATTTATGTATTTTTCTTAAACAATTTTTAAAGGATATTTCTACACAAATTTAACATTAACTCTTTAATTGGAAATTTAGTAGTTAAAAGGTAAAAATACTTATAATAAGGTATTGACTTAGGTACTATTATTCATTCGTTACGAAAATACAAAGAGTTGTCAACTTACTCCATGTCTATTTTCGACTAGAACTTTTTAGTTCAACTTTTTGTATCGTTGATTTTAAAAAAAATTATATATACATGGTTACAATCAATTTTATATATATATTTTTTATTATTGGTTCATGTATTTATTCATTTTATTTAGTAATTATGTTTTATTTATTTTGTATTGTTCAATTTGTATGATATTCCTTCTACTATTTTCTATGTTATACTAATAAAATTTGTGTTTGATAAATATTATCTGAAAATAGTAAAAATAAATAAATAAAAAGTACATGAACCAATAGTGTAAAATATGTGAAATAAATTAATAAAATTTTGAAATGTTAATATAAAAATCTGATTTAAAATTGCACAACTATTTCCTTTTTAGAAAAAAAAAGATCTAAAATTCAGTTTTTTTTTCTTCTTATATTAAAATCTAATCTTATAAAATTTAATTTTTTGGTAGATAATCTATTAACCAAGTAAACATATTTTAACAAAATACAATTTACTCTCCGTGATTCTCAGAAAAACAGTTTTACCCTTGCGTAATAAATTTATAATGTATTAAGAATAAATTGTTAAAGTAAAAAATCCTAATTAAGTCGATAATATTCTTATCCTCAGAGCATGATTAACGGGGTTCGGGTGGTTCTTGTAATATATGAAAAATATGGGTATAAGAATGTAATTAACCGGATAAACAACCTTATAATCATATTGCGCTAACGACCAATTGACCCAAGTTTTTGAATCGGACTAGGTGTGCCGGCGCGCGCTACGCGCGCGTGTTTTTTTTTCTCCGTAGGACGATCATCTGTACAACAATAAGTTACTAATTGCAAACGGTTATACTAATCAAAAAATGCAGCGTCGTGTGTAATTATGATTTCTTGTTCAAGATCATACATATTTGTCCGATTTCATGGGTTTTGTTAGGAGGATATCACCTTCAAGTCAACAAAATGATCTTCTTTGGAATCACACAGCTTAGATAATTGCTTTGGGACTCTTCAAGCTTGAAGGAGACAGTTGTTAACTCGTATTTTAGCTCCTCGGCGTTCGCTTGAGCTTTCGGTTGCGTCCGTTGTTAGGTTCGCACATTCATGTTTCTTTGAAGTTTGGTGTTTGTTTCACGATTTGACCCAGACAACACATCCCCAAGTTCCCAAAAATTAAACGTCAGCCTCACTTTTGAATAAAGGTTTACATCCCAAAGCCCATAGTAGTCCAACTGTCAAAGGCATATCCATAACTCACAGTCAATGAAGACAGGAATAGTAGATAACACATATTGGAGTCTAGGAAAATATTTTGTGTGAGAACAAAATAATGTGAGTCTTTAAGATATGCTCATGCTCTCTGTTTGTAGTCCATACAACCTACTTAAATGATTAATGAGATCAAAATGTGGCAAAGACCGTCCAACAATTAGTCTAGCATCTTTTGTAGCTTGTCTAGGGGCATCGTTGAAGTAAGCTGTACATTTATCCAGGATACTAAGTTAATATAAAAACAGCATACAATTTCATACTGGAAGGGCCACAGTGAATTTATTTTTACCAGACATAGTGACAATACATCCTTGATATTCTTTCCTAGGAAAGCTTCTGTTGTCTCCAATACCATTCCTCTCATTCAAAATTACAATAACAGGAGTAAGAAAGATGAATACAAGCAACTGCTATAAAAAGCTAGTATGGGATGGGTTTCTTCTAGGAAGAAGTAATTGTTGCATTATTCTCTACTTAACAAATCCATTGTGCTACTAAAAACCCAAAAGGTAAAAAATTCTATTTGTAATTTGTAACATAATCAACAGAATGAATAATGATCACAAATTGTTATGTTACAAAATACTACACACAAACCAGACCAATAGTCCTTACTGTAATAATAGAAAACTAAGCCACCAAAGGAATAAGAGTAATGAAGGATGACCGAGGACATACGGGCAAGTGTAGAGCTTCTCATCAATCATCTTGAAATGATCCCCTGCTAATATGACCTTCATCTGTCCAATAACCAGGCCAATAGTATAAGTAAAACTACACAAACAAAAAATAAATTCAAACAAATATCAATCAGCTTGAATATAATAGGAAACAATCAAATTAAAAAGAAATAAGGTATAGGAGATGAAACTTGTAAATGAAGAGTTAAAGCATACATTTCTTACAGTTCATAGTAAGCTCACAATCAACTTCAATATAACAGAAACAATCAAATTGAAAAGACATAAGTTATAGGAGATGAAAACATGTAGATGAAGTGTTTAAACATACATTGTCTCCACTAAGTAGCCATGTTAGAATGAAGCACATTACCCTCAACAGATTAAAATAGAAAATCCAACGAACATAGTAAACAAAGATAATCTTCCAATTGAGTGGATTTAGATTATTAGTATCCATGTGATACAAAAAGCTCATCCTGAATCATTGAATTAGGTTACTAAAAAATTTAAAATTAAAATAAGCTTTCAGTACAATGTAAACCTGCTTGTATCGATTTTGTGGCAGTATATTTGATCCATTTGAGAAGCGATGTCAAGCGTCTGATCAACAATGTTCCTAGAACAACGGAAAATTCCACCAAACAGATTTAGAAATTGAGCACACAATTTAGCTCAGGAATAGGAAAAGGAAAAGAGAGGTTACCAAAAAGAGCAGCTTCAATTTGATATTGAAGAAGAGAGGCGTTCAATGCCTCTTCCTTCATCTCTTGATTATAACACAACGTTGACTCCTTTGGAAGCCAACTGTCTGCATATTTCAAGTCCAATTCCCTTATTTGACCCTGTTCCTACTGTGTGCCTATACCCACAACCATTAGCAGAGTAAAACATATAGTTCGGTATGTTTAGGGTTTGGATTCAGAGTAACATAAGCTAAGATTTCAGATTTGAGAAAGAAAAGAAAAATAATGAGCACCTTGATGTAGAGAGGAAAGATGAATAAACCGTTGGAGAAAGTGAGATGCCCTCTTTCTGGCGAGCAAAAGTGTCGAGGGTGTCAAGAACTTCAACGTCAGCCTCAAACTCATACTTCTTCATCACTTCAGAGTTTTTCAGCTCAACCAGCGGAACCAGAGCCTAATTAAACAAAATCAAAGGGGAAAATTTCAAAATAATCAAAATTGGAGCAACAGAATAAAAGAAAAGCAAGGATTTGAGCTTGAATACTGAAATTGAAGGGGCTAAGTTTGACGTACGAGACCCAGATGTAGACCACAAAAGGTTGCGAGATTCATCAACAGACTTCGATTTCAGTCATTTGACATGGATGTTGTAGAGAGTATCATCTCGACACATCGGATTATCGATCACCCATTGAAGTATTTGGAGATTTGCCCGCTCATCTCTGTTCTCCCGTTCTCTCTTCCTTTGCAGCCAACGACTGGAGGCACCTGTAGAGGATCAAATAATGGGAAACCCATGAAACCAATCTACAAGAAGGATAAAATGAAGGTAATTAGAGAAAATCGGAAAATCAGAGGCGAGAAATGGAGCAGGAAGCTAGCGGCGAGGAGTGATAGAGAAGAAATACGGGTTGAACTGGTGAGGCATCCAGCTGACGTGTTGGGAGGAGAGAATAACGTAGAACACGTGTTTGGAGGTAGATGACAATCATCCGGCCCAACAGGATAAAAGAGGGATAGTGACATACGGACAGCCCAAAACGCGAAAATGAGCTGCTTAAACGGCCCAGAGGGCTATAAAGCCCGGTACTGTTTAAAAACTAAACTCAAACATATATTGTATATAGGATAATCATTACTTTAAAATTACTCCAAGATCATTTTTCAAATCTCTTTAATAAACGACGTAATTGCTTTGAGTCTTGCTTTTTTTCCCTCTCATGTTCTTCCAACTTCAATCTACTTTCTCTTTGCATTTTCATTTTTTCTTTTTAGTTTCAATCATCCTCATATATTTAGGTCCTCATACATACATGTGTCTGTTTACTTATAATTTATTTGTTAGTTTATAAATCCAACATTTAATTTTTGTACGTTTTTATTTGAGAATTGATTTATTTCTCTGCGAGTTTATTTTGATTTATAAATCACTCATAAATAAAAATCTAAGACCAAGGTTATTTTTGCTTATCTGAGTTTATTTTTGTATAAAACTCGATTTGGCCTTATGCTTTTCTATCCCGATATTATTTGTTTATCCCTGAGTATTCAACGTTATTGTTTGCTTTTTGTAGGGGCATGTGATGCTTTGAAGTAAAATAAATTCTAAAAAATAAACTCCAAGTAAACAACCTTATCTGGTTATTTATATAAACTTGTCGAAAAATAAATCCGTAACTAAACTATAAACCTATATAAACTCATTTAATTTATAAACTCGAAAATAAATCAATCTACAAGGAAACATGGCCTTAATCTCATCGCATTGTTTATTTTCCTCCTCTAGTGTCCTAAGAGCGCATATAGTAGTGGTTTTTTAGCATTGTTTATACTAAGTTTCTTACAAAAATTGTACTTTTTGATAAAAACCAAGTTGTGATTGCTTACTACACAACCCCTTAAAATCCAAATAAAGCACACATACCCTAATATTTTGCATTTGTTTAGTATGAACAAGTATAAAGACAAATAAAGTTTAAAACTAATATTAAGAAACCACTAGTGTGTAGAAAATCAACGTAGTTGTTAAAATAAGATGGAAGAGAGAGAAATGGAAAATAGAATTAAAAATCTGGGTTAAAAAACCACTAATGTACATGGTCTAAGCTCGTAGAAGAGAAAAATTAATTTATAATTAGGGTCATGCTAGATGAACCCATATATTTTATTTATAAAATTACCCAACTACGCACTTCGGTTGCGGAATTTATTAGGGCATTTAAAATAAAGTAATATATTAAAAAGTTTGGGCTCAAGTGAGGACTTGATTAAAATCAAGTTTGCTTCCAGGCCCCAGTACGGAATTGATTAAACCCAACTGAGTGAGTTGGTTAAGTAGACCTTTTTTGTTTAATGTAGCATCAAATAAGTTCATTTGTTTATTAAGTGACAATCTAGATCCTCTTATCTATTTATAAAGATTAACTAAAAGGGTTAAAAAATTATTAGAAAAATTGAAGGGCTTAGTTTGTATCAACGATACAAAAAAAGCTTAGTAACTCATACTTCTCGACCCAATTTTGTTTTCGCACCTCAAGTGCATAATTAATTAAAACTAATTGGACCTACGGGCCCCAAATACAAACTTTAATGCAAGTTTATTGATAACTTATCTCAGTTATGTTGTAGCACTCGAAATACCCTTATTCGAATATAAATAACCTTACCACATATAACTCACAAACTCACTCCTTTTTTGAGAGACTTTTTCAATCAATTGTCCTTATATGGGTTTTGATGTTTGATAATCTCATCTCGTATCTAACGTGTGTTTGAGTTGAAGCTTTAGAAATAATAAAGTTCCAAAGAAGGACTTCGTAGAGCATACACCCTTAGAGGGACTTCTAAACTCAATCGCAAATGGAAACACCAACTATTGTCAATCATAACCAGAGTTTCCATGTTACAATTAAGGAAAGTGTTGCACTGTATTTGGAAGATCTAGCAAGTCTCCTTAATATATTAAATTATTATTGTATTTTAGGATATTGTACTCTAGAAAATCTTAAATATGTTATTTTGTATATTTTGGTGTAGTATTTCAAAGAGATTTTATTCGAACTAATGTGGCTATATATATATACAAGGTCAATCCTATTATTAGGGTTAACGCCTCACACACATTTACACATACATGGTGATAAAGATAATCAGGTTTGGAGAAGATGAGGCGTCCATAAAAGCTTCAAGAAGACAAAACAAACAAAACCTGTGTACGAGTAGTTTGTGAGTTGTATTGGGTAAGTTTGTTTAGGTTCCGAGTGTAATTGTGTACTACGGTGTAACTGATGGTCCTAAAACCTACCCGCAAGGATGATGGGTCAGTTGTAGTATATCGAGTGTCAATTTCACAAGTATCGTGTTTGAGTTGATAATTGCTAACAATTAATTATTCTAAGTAAAGGGGATTAGTAAAGGAAGAGAAAAATCTGTTTTTGTAGAGTTTTTTTTATAAATATTAAAAAGACAAAAGTAATCAATGATTGTGTTGCAAAATATATATATATATTAACTCATTATAGTAAGGACTCTTGTTTCTTTAAACCGTCTTTCATCCATTGTTGCTACACCACGATTGCTTTCTCTTGTCATCAATGTTTGCTATATTGTTTTGTTTTCACTTTAACTAATCATTATTGTCATCCAAATTAGACACAACCTTGTGAGTTCGATATTCGATTATACTACATCCGATCTTGTATCCTTACTTGGGAGGTTGTTTGTACTTCGGTAAAACTTCCACAATCAAAAAGAAGGGTGGAAGGAGCGGGTGTCTCAGAAGTCCAACATCTCAAATCCTCAAGATCATCAATTGTACCTGTTGAATAGACAAATATCAACAAATTATCTAATCTAGGTAATGAAAAAACATAAATAAAAAAAGGGAAAAAAAGATCAAACTCATGGGTTGACTCCCGTGTAGAGCTTGTTTTGGTCATTAGCTCGACCCAATTATGCTCATTTTGGTGAAAATCCATTGATGTATCGAACGGACGTATAACTCAGGTGGACATCCATCAATCTTTGAAAGTGTGGTGGAAGATAATGAAGTCTTTATGCCTTCCGGGATGGTATGAGTAAACAATCTCATTAGTATATACTATCGTTCTCTTCTGATTTGAAGGTGGAGGAATAGGAGATATACCAACATCAACCAAATGAGAAGGTCAAGGATTAAGCTCTGAGAGGTGGGAGGACTATAGGAATCAACTAAAGATTTGCAAGATTTCAAACTTGGGCGACACAGGGGGAAGACGGCTTGGGAGATAGTATGGAGACGGGAAGAAGATGGCTTGGCTGCATGCCTAGTGGTCATATGGTCCTGGTCTTGTTGTTTTGCATCTGGATCAGCAATCCCCATGGGTAGACAAGCTGTATGGGGACCTGTATTTGATCGTATGCATCCCGTCTCTATTTGGTGTGCAAGTGGTCTGGAGCTATGACTTTTTGAAATTAATTCTAGAACTAAATTGTTTATAGGTCCAGACGACTTGGATGATAGTTTGGTTATCTGTATTTGGTCTTCTCTATGTTGCTTTCATGGATCTGGAGATACGGCTTTTTACTCTTAATTTCGCCGAATTAAATAATTCCAACATTGTTTTTAGATTTTTCAAGGAGGTTCCTTTGGACTTCAGATTTCTTCTTGACTTCATTTTTTATTGTTTTTGGATGTTCCATGGTGGTTGAAAGTTCATCTTGGGCTTCCTCTAATTGTTCAACTTGAATTTCTGAAGCTTCATAATTCTCGATGAGCTCGGCGACAATGGTTGCTAATCCACCAACAGTGGCTTGTAAAGCTTGGTGTCCTATTAACATTTGCTCCATCGTTATCTTCATAGAAGTCTTGTTAGGTTTGGGAGTAGGTTGATATTCTTCTCCCCCCCTTTAAAGTACGGAATCTAGGTGCTTCCGAAGGTTCCAACAAGTTATCAACAACAACTAGGAAAGGGTATTCTATAATCATACACTCATCATCAAATACGACGTTAGTGATTAAATAAACAACATCATCAATAACAAAGTGTTTAATAGCTTTAGGAAGAGTAAACTTCACTGAATCTTCATCGATTTGAAGATAATGTGTCCAACCCTCACATTTATGAGATCTCTAGTTGTAACAAGGAAATGACATCCAACAATGACTGGAACATGAGTGCTCTCATCAACATCTACCACAACAAAATCCACACGTATGTGCTCTCATCAACATCTACCACAACAAAATCCACACGTATCTCATAACTATATATCTTCACATTGACATTCTCAACGATTCATGTAGGCTTAATAATAAACTTGTCAGCTAAGGTTAAAATAAACTTAACGGGCGAAATCTTTCTTAAGTTTAGCTTCTTGCACAAACTCCTAACAGTGACACCTAAATCACAAGACTAGTATGCTTTCTACCACCAAAACTTAAGGAAATACAAGAACTTCTTGGATCATCTCTTTTAAGAGGCCTCTTGCTTTTCAAGATAAAGCGTTGCACTCTTTAGTCATTTCTACGGATTCTTCAATGTTGAGAAGTTTCTTGTATGACAACATATGTTTCATATACGTTGAAAATTTTGGCATTTGGTTCAGTGCTTCAACAAGGAGGATCTCCACATATAGCTTATACATAATCTTAAGGAATTCGCCGAAGTTCTCATTGTGCTTCTTCCTGTTATGAGATTGAGGAAAAGGGAAGGGGATGTTTATAAGTAAGGGGTGGAATAACCGGTACCTCTTTAGAAGTTGATTACATCTCAAGTGTCTTCTTAGTAGCCTTCTCGACCACTTTCTTAGCAAATCCTCTAGGATCTCCACATATAGCTTATGCATAATCTCAAGGAATTTGCCAAACTTCTATAGGATTATTTTCAATTTTTGCAGAAAGTTTGCTTTGTGCCTTCTCTATTTGTTCACCAAGTTGAGAAACTTGAATTTCTAGCAGTTTATGTCCTTTGCTTAGAACATCAACATTACTCTCCAGTTTGTTGAGATTAACCTCAAAAGCGTTTGAGAGTTCCTTATCTCTCTAATAGAATTGCACATTGCTTGTTGGGACTTCACAATTTGCTCTAAAAACTACTCCTAGATAGGCTTTGGTGGAGCTTGAACAAGTTTTCTTAGAGGAAAGTTTCCTCGTGATTGATATTGTTGTTGTGAAGGGAAGTGTCGTTGTTGTTGGTAGGGAGGAGGAGGTATGAAAGTCCCACCTTAATTGTTGTTGTTGTAGGTGTAATCCTTTTGATTTCCCATGTAGTTGACTTGCTCCGTGGCCTTGTTGATGCGGGGATCAACCACTGTTCCCGATCTAGATTCAAAGCCTTAAATGGGATAAAAATCGGGTTGTTCTATAGAGAAAATCGGTCGATTTTTCTCAAGAACATGTCGATTTTTTGACAAACTCATAATACGGATTAGTGAATGATATGAAAAGATAAGAAGATGCTTATGGAATGATAAATGAGAGAGATATATAGGAAGATATGAACTAAGATAGTTCCGCAAAAGAACCTTGACCAATGACGTGTCAAAACCCTTGAATGAGAAGATTACCTTAACCCGCACTTTTTTAACCTTACACAAGACTTCTAGTTAAGACAAGCACAAGGAGGGACTAGTATTGACCAGGAGCACCATCCTTCAATAAGATTAACACACACAAGCACAATTAGCAAGGACTTCACAAACAATTCAATCAAAAGCTTCCTTTATTGATTGAATGATTAATGAATAAAACACAAACTTCGTAAGTGAAGTTGCAAGTCTCACAATGTGTGGAAAATATTAATTCTAATCTACTAAACAATCTTCCCCACTAAGGCTATTTATAAGGGAGATTAATCCTACGAAAACTAGGAAAATATACTTAAAGATAATCTTGCAAAGATATCTTTAAGATATATAAAATATAAAATCTAAGAGATAAAATCTAAATAACTCCTTATTTAGTTAGTTTGAGAGTTATAAGGAATCATGACAAGATATAATTGTCAAAACATAGAAGACCATGGCCGGATCTTTGCAAAATTCGTCTCAGTGAAGAAAATCGGGAAATAAAATCGGTCGAATTTTCCTACATGAAAATCGGTCGATTTTCCTTCTTTAAGACTCTTCCTTGCTCTTATCCTTCTTCCTTGCTTAGTGGATATTTTTAATCGTGGTTTGACTCTTCTCTAACAGTCAGTAACGTCACCAAGGAACTCTTGAGAGTGAGGAGAGTTTCCTTGAGCGTACATGCCATAAGTATGTCCTTAACTTCATCTTGAATCGCCTTTGCTCTTGACCTTGTGATCGCTCCATCCATGATTGAATCTGAAGAAGGTGAAGGGGTTGTTGGTTTATCCTTCAATGCTTTAGCCTTTGAACGTGTAACTGGTCCTTGTGTTGGAGATGGTCCCACATCAGACTCCCCTTCTTGAAAAGGATTCGTCCTCGAATCATCGGCATGCTCATCTCTTAACTCAAGTCACTAACGTTGAGCGTGAGACTTACACCATAATCAGCTGGAAGTTCCAAGACGTAAGCATTGTCACCAACTTTCCTTTTTACTCTAAAAGTTCTGTCTCCTCGTGGAGATAACTTAGACTTCCGCTTATCCGGAAATCGCTCTTTCCATAGATGCAACCACACTAGATCTCCGGGTTTGAATAACATCTCTTTGCGATTCCGATTTGCTTTGGTAGCAACGGATATTCCCTTTTGTTCCAGTCGTAAGCGCGTCTTCTCATGTAATTCTCTTATGAACTTCACTTGCTTTCCTGCAACAAAATCTACTCACTCCTCTAAGGGCAACGATGTAAGATTAAAGGGAGTCAAAGGATTCACTCAATAAACACACTCAAACGACATTAGGTTAGTAGATAAATGCAAGGTTCGATTATAAGCAAATTCAACGTGTGGTAACACATCTTCCCATGCATTCAAATTATCTTTCAAAACAGCTCGTAATACAGTAGTTAAAGTTTGATTAGTTACCTCCGTACGACCATCCGTTTGAGGATGACTAGAAGTTGAAAACAACAACTTTGTACCTAGCTTTCCCCAAAGCGTCTTCCAAAAGAAACTAAGGAACTTAACATCTCTATCGCTTACAATAGTTCTTGACACTCCATGCAATCTAATAACCTCCTTTAAAAACAAGTTAGCGACATTATATGCATCATCAGTTTTATGACAAACAATAAAGTGAGCCATTTTAAAAAAGCGATTAACAACCACAAAGATAGAGTCTCTCCCCTTCTTAGTTCGTGGCAAACCTACAACAAAAAAATATGCTAATGTTAAGCCAAGATGAAGTAGGAATAGGTAAAGGAGTATACAAACCGTGTGGTTTTAGTCTTGACTTCGCTTTTAGACAAACAAGACCCCTCTTGATCATATGTTCAACATCCTTAAGCACGTGAGACCAAAAGAAATGAGAATGAAGCATGTGATAAGTCTTATCTCTTCCAAAATTTCCCATTAATCCTCCCATATAAGCCTCCACAACTAATAATAATCTCAGAGAACATCTAGGAATACAAACTTTATCCTCATGGAACAAAAAACCATCAAAAAGATAATACTTATCCCTCGACTGAGGCAGAAATTGGTCTGAAAATTGGCCGATTTTCCTGGCGATGGGTCAATTTTTGCATCCAGTGTAGATGTCCCCAAAGTCTTCATTCATCCTCGTATAGATCTTTGATATAATGGAATCCTAGGACCTTATAATCCAATATTGTGATCAAAGGATACCTCCTGAAAGGGCATCCGCTGCGACATTATCCTTCCCTTTCTTATATTTGATGATATAAGGAAATGTCTCAATGAAATCCATCCATCGTCCATGTCTCCTGTCCAACTTATCTTGACTTAAAAAATGCTTCAAAGACTCATGATCAGTTCTAAGGATGAATTCATTAGGCCAAAGATAGTGTTGCCATGTTTTAAAAACTCTAAATAAAGCATATAATTACTTGTCATAAGTAGAGTAATTCAAACATGGACCTTTTAATTTCTCACTAAAGTAGGCTAAAGGTTTACCTTCTTGCATGAGTACTCCTTCTATACCAATGCCTGAAGGGTCACACTCCACTTCAAATGGTTTGGTGAAATCCGGAAGTGCAAGAAGAGGTGCATTTGATAGTCGCCTCTTTAGTTCCAAGAATGCCTTCTCTTGCGCTTCTCCCCACTCGAACGATACTTGCTTCTTCGTGAGCTACATGAGGGGCTGCAATGGTGCTGAAATCCTTCACAAAGCATCGATAAAAAGTTGCCAATCCATGGAACAAACGCACATGCCCGACGCTGGTAGGTGTAGGCCATTCTTGAATGGCTTTGATCTTCTCTTTATCCACCTCGAAGCCTCTTGTGCTGACAACAAATCCAAGAAAAACTACTTGATTAGTACTAAACTCGCATTTCTTAATATTAGCATATAGAGATTTAGATCTAACAGTTGCAAGTACTTCCCTTAAGTGTTCTTCATGCTCCTCAATGGATTTACTATAAATGAGGATGTCATCAAAGTAAACAACAACAAACTTTACAATAAAATGGCGTAAGACATGAATTATTAACTTCATAAAAGTACTAGGGGCGCTAGTCAAACCGAAAGACATAACCAACCACTCATAAAGTCCAAACTTGGTCTTGAATGTTGTCTTACATTCATCTCCCTCCATCATTCGGATTTGATGATATCCACTCTTAAGATCAATCTTCGAAAACAAAGTGGAACCGCTCAACTCATCCAACATATCATCCAATCGAGGAATGTGATGTCTATACTTGATAGTGATGTTGTTGATTGCTCGATAATCCACACACATCCTCCAAGTGTTGTCCTTCTTAGGCACCAACAGAACCGGAACCGCACAAGGACTTAAAGTCTCACGTACATAACCTTTGTTAAAAAGGTCTTGCACTTGATCCTGTATTTCATGGCTTTCCTGTGGACTTATTCTATAAGCAAGGCGGTTAGGAAGTGAAGAACTTGGAATGAAGTCAATCCGATGCTCAATGCCTCGGAATGGTGGCAGTCCGACAGGAATCTCATCCGTAAATATGTCGTTGTATTCATCCAAAACCCTGTAAAATGTTTGAAGGCAAAGCGTGCTTCATATCATCACTCAAAGTCAGTAGGCTTTTATATAAACTTAGTAAAGAAAGTTCTAAAGGGATATAATCATTGAGAAACTCCCTTTTAGAAGAAAGAAGGGTTCTTTGTTGTCCCAAAGAGGAAAAACCGGATGAACTACATGAAGATCGGTCGATTTTCCCATGAACAAACCGATATTCTTCAAAAATCGGTCGATTTTTCAAAGAACTGCCCGATTGTTCTTCTTTGAGAGTTGATTCTCTGTCCTTATACTTACGTTTCTCCTTCTTATTGTCGTAATGCTCAGCAATCTGCAAAGGAGTCATGGGTTTAAGCGTAATGGCTTTCCCTTTAAACTTAAACGAGGGTTTGTTAGAAAATTCATCATGTGTAACCTTTCTATCAAATTGTCAAGGGCAGCCTAACAAAGTATGACATGCTTGCATAGGAACCACATTACAAACAATAATATCCTCATATTTTCCCTAAACACAATTCGAGCCTATTTATTAATCTTCAATTCTCCACAATCATTCATCCAATGCAATTTATAAGGTCGAGGATGGTAGAAGGTAGTGATTTGCAACTTAGTGATCAATTCTTTACTAGCAATGTTGCAACTGCTGCCCCCATCAATAATCATGTTACAAACCTTTTCTTGAACAATACATCAAGTATGAAAAAGGTTTTCACGTTGATTATCCTCACATAAATCATGTTTAGCATGCAAAGTACGTCTAGCAATCAAAGAATCACCATGCTCATATTCACAATCACTATCACTTTGATTAGTATGCTCATGCTCATGTAATGCATTGATGTGGATATGATCATGCTCATTTTCTTCCTCACTTTCATATTGTCCTTGTTGATTAATAAATAAAACTCGTCTATTAGGACAATCGCGCATGTAATGACCTCTACCTTGACATTTAAAACAAACAATATCTCTAGATCTTAAGGTAGAGTTAGAAGTACTCCATTTATGATCCTTTGAAGGCTCATTCAAAGGACGAGACTAAGTAGAAGGTTTGAGAGCTGCTGGATCGGGCAAATAATGCTTTCCTTCGTCACCCTGAGAAGAAAATCGGTTGAAAAATCGGTCGATTTTCCTGTTAGTGGGTCGATTTTTCTTCTTTGGAGTCCAAGAAATTGTTCATTTATTCCGTCCTTTGATCTTTTTCTCCACCCTGATAGCCAAATGCAGTAAATTAGTCATAGAAGCAAAGAGATAAAGTTCAATTTCATTAGCTAAAGAGGAATGTAAAATTCGTAAGAATCAAGCCATAATAGACTCCTCATCCTCTTGTATGTTGGCTTTCACCATTGCCGTTTACATGGGGGTGTAAACTTCTTCTACGGACATGGAACCCTGTTTAAGTTTCTCTAAGTGTTGTCTCAGCTCCCGACCATAGTGTGGCGGCACAAACCTAGCTTTCATCAAGACTTTCATACGTTCCCAAGTGTTGACGTCCGGTTCTCCCGCTCTTCTCCGTTATTTGATGAGATGATCCCACCAAATGAGAGCGTAGCCTTGGAATTCTAACGCAGCAAGTTGGATCTTCCGTTGCTCACTAAAGTTATGTCAACACCAAAGTTGTTCAATTTTGGTCTCCCACTCCATGTATGCATCCGGATTGCATCTACCTTCGAAACTCAAGCTTTTGACCTTGACTTTCCCAAGTCCGTCATTATCTTGTTGGGGCCTATGGTGTTCATTATAGCGCCTCCTGCGTTGATGACGTCATGGGTGATCTCTCCATATACCCTCATCCTTTTCATCAGTTATGTCCTGAAATTCGTCACTAAAAAGTGAATTGCGATTAGCATTAAAGAATTGATTAGGGTGAGTATTACCGGGCATCGGTTGATGATTTATTGTTGATACTGGGGGTGATGGATTAGCGGAGCTTCCGCATACTTCATAAACAACCTTCGGATCAAATCTTATGCGAGATTCAGATCGGTAGTCCGTATTGGCCCTTGCTTCCACTTGCTCAAGCCGTCTATCTATGTTGGACATCTTTGTTATGATTTGCTTGAACATGTCCGCTATATCCGGAGTGTTGTCCTTCTGCGATCTGCGTGGGTTATCTCTTCCTGACATCTATACAAACTCGCACAGTAACAACAAACTCGTAAGGTTAGAGAAATCGGAAAGATCTTACTTGTTTTCTCTCGCACTCACGCTCGTGTTGTGTTGTCGCAAGATGGTTTGATGGAATTGACTTGTATGGGTTAATGCTTCTTTACAAATCAGCACCTTGGTTGTAATAGCTAGGATTTCGAATTCTAATTAATGTTGATTAACTTAATCGTTGATAGTAATTAACATATAACTCGTGAAGACTTCGCAAGTGATGAGTAAGAGTCCCACCGTTATGTTCCCGGCGTAATTTTGGACGTTTGGGGAAGTTTTTACTTTTTCCCCCGGGTAATTATTTTTACCCTCCGGTGTTATTTGGAGCATTTGGGAGCTCCAATTAATAAAAATGCAGTTGAGAGAAATGATCAGGACATCAGATATGTCCTAGATATGAAATAACATGGAGAGGCAAAACGGCCAAAACAGTCGCTATTTCGTTTCTTAACGGCTAAGAAAGACGGCTTAGGAATACACGTTTTCCGAGGCAGTTGTGTAATAATTATCCCTACAATATTCCAGATTTAATGTTCCAATCTCTAGAAGTTTGGAGAAAGAGGTTCGACCCGCATTTGGATCGGTTAAAGGATAATTATCGACTTTACTAAAGGATAATTATCGTCTTCACTATAAATAGCGGAAAATCCTTTATTAATTCATTTCATTTCACGTTTCCTCGTAAAAACTCTGATTTCTCTCAACCTTCAAACTCAGATCTACTCTCCGTTTCTAATCCGATTTCAATTCCGTTTGAGTTTCTGGATTCCTCTCTTCATTCTCTTCATATCGGTACCGAGTTTCTGCATTTCCGAGTATATGGAGGGCTGGTCGAGCATATATGTCACCAGGACGGTTCCGTCGCTCAGATTCCGGTGAATTTGATGTTGTCCATGCGTAGCCTGCGTCGCTGTGTTTCCGAATCTTCTTTCAGATCGTCAATCGGGTTAGTAACGAATAAGTTATGAATTTATTCGTTTTTTGTACTACGATTTGGCCTAAATTGAATTTAGGCTTGTCAAAATGGATAATTAGAAATTTCATTATGGTCGTTATATTATTCTGGTGATTATGGATAGTTTGTTTGATGGAATCTGATGACAGGTGGGTTTAGAAATTGCCTGCGGGCAAAACGTTATTCTGGCGAAATCTAATTAATTAATTAAAGGTTAATTAATTAAATTAGGATTAAAATTGAGATTGAGGAATGTTGATTATATACTACCTTGAGATTTGAGGAATTGTGAGTTATGTTGAGATATTGAGGTTTAGTTGGCTGTGAGGCTCATAGATTGAGTATGATCCTTATGGATCCCTTTGGGTCTAGGTGTGACCCCTTTGATGAATAGAGGTTGATATATCTCTTTATGCCTTGTTTATAGGCCGTGTTGTCCCTCCAGTGTAGAGGTGATCGTGGTTGAGGTTGTACGAGGTTGAGGTAAGTCCGTAGGACTTACTTAGCTACCATCCCTATATTGGGTGTTTGCATGAGTGGTGTGTGCTTTATATGTTTGCTATGATAGCATGAGTTGTCGTTTTTATCGACCTATGTTCTATTGACTGCCCCACTGCGTGGCTATGATAACCTTTCCCTTTCATCCCGCCGTGGAGTCTGGGAGGTTCTCTGATGTCGGGTCAGACTGGTTTACAGGAAGGGCGCAATCCACTCCCATAGGGTACACGGATTGTGTGACCGATACTCGTACAGCTGGACATTGTACTCAGAGGCGGGGATGTATCGGTCCTCGTGTCACATACTTTCATATATCTATATATATACGGTTTTTGAGTGAATGGTTATTATATAAAGATAATAAATGGGTAAATGTGTGATAGCAGGCTGATGTGTTTATCTTTCATGATTGTGCTTGTGCTTATGCATTACCTCATATATGTATGGTTAGCTAATGGTTTCATACCGTGTTGTAGATGTTTACAGGTTAGGCGCTACTGGGTGATCTGACAGGGTGACAGGCCGAGGACTCTCGTACATTAGGTGGTTGGTTTGGGGTTGTTGTGTTTCCCCTCTGCGTGAGGATGATCTTTTGTACCTCCTGTGTGAGGATGTCGTTTTATATACTCGGCTATGTTGTTGTTTACTTTGGGTCGTACAATTTATACTGTTTTATGTATTTGTTTTATATCTGTCAGTGCCATGTTGTAAGGTTGATAACACGATTTATTTCTTAGTTTTAGGTAATCATTTAGATAGATTTCTCACTCATTCATGCATGGTTTAGCACTAGTTCATGACGTTTGCACTCAATTCACGTACTTTGTCGAGATAGACGTCTACACGGACTTGTGCGTTGCTTTATAGGTATTTCGGGAGATTTAGGAGCTAAAACGATACGTTGGAGGATCGTTCATCTAGATGACACACCCTCGGATTCATTAGGACACAAGCTAAAGGCTAAGGAGGACTCATGGAACCTTGCCAACACAAGCCATGCATCAAACCATGGCTCAACGAGCCTAGAAGAAGCTTCTGGAGCAAACCACGGTCTAGACCAAGACCACGACCGTGGTTCTACCCGTGGATTTTTCCAGATTCTTGTGACAGCTGTGCAACGACTCTCATGGCCAGCTCATGCAAAATTTGTTATAAAAGTGGTCCTTCATTGGTTGAGAAGAGCATCTTGGAGCAGCTCTCCTTTATCAAAATCTTCCAATCAAAAATACTCTCTCAACAAGAAGTCTTTCTAGGAAGGAAAGTGCCAAAAAAAAGGAAGAAGAAGAGCTCCATTGAAGAGGAGAAGAAGAACACACACCATTACCACACCTTGATAGTTTTTGTAGTGAAGAATTCCGGATTCTATTTCTAGAGTTGTATGAACCATTTGAACCTTCTTTAAGAAGGATTGTGAGTTACTCTAATTATATTTTTAGCTTGGTTTTGTTTTACTTCACTTGTTCATCTCTTTTCCTTCATCATCTTGCAAATGGATGTCATGATTTTATGTTTGTTTATTTCGATTTCTATTATGAACGTTGTAGGCTAAATAGATGTGGTTCTAGGGTAAGGAAAGGATGGTTATGGCTAGGGCTATGATAGGAAGGACTTAGATTTATCTTTGTATGACTTGTGTGCATAAACGTAGCCTCTATTAGGAATCACGGTTGGTTCTTGTCAAACCACGGCCGTGGTTTAGGTAGAACAAACCGTGATTTTCCCTGGTTCAGTGGATCTAGTCTTAGATTTTTAGAATGTTGAAATCCTAAGTGTTTGTTGAGTTAAATCTATCCTAGGGTGACCTAGTGTTAGCAACTAAGTGTTAGGAGAGACTTACCTGGTAATCCTTACTCTTAGATTCCAAAGATAACAAACCTTAGGTAGTGGTGAGCCTAATAAGCCGCCATTGGATTAAGTGTGCTGGATGGTAGCTTAGGACTAACCCTTCCGAGACTTACCCGGTGAGGATAGGTTGGATCTTTAGATAACAATCCGGTTTGGGTAAAATTCCGTCCCTTAGGTTCTTAGAGACTTACCCGGTGATGAGACCTCGGGAATGGACTAGCGGACCATGAGACCTACCCGGTGATTGATCCCAATTTAAAAACACTTAACCCCAACATAGTTAATCCAAGGAACGAATAGATAGCTTGAGTCCTATGCCATAACCGGAACTTCTAAACCCTAGAATCCGTCTTTTCTTTCTTTGATCTATATCTCGTATTTTTGCTTGTTTGTTTGCGTTGATTTGTTAGCTTAGTTGAATTATTATATTTCGCATGATTTGTGATCTTTGATTGATCACCGAAAACCAACCAAAAACAATTGAGAATTTTCATTTCTTTGTTTCTTTCTCTTTTCTTTACCTAGATCTTCACTAGACTTAATCACTAATTGAATCAATCTCACCTTAGTCTTTGTGTTCGACCTCGGAATACTATCCCTACTACAAACGTCCCGTACACTGCGGGTTTCGCTAGGTAGTTTAGGATTTAGTTCGAGTTATAAATGTAAAGCTTTTTTTGTGCTACATCCTAGCGTGAACAAGTTTTTGGCGCCGTTGCCGGGGACTAGGTCTAGATTGAGTCTATTTTGTGATTGTTATTAGTGTAGATCTTTCTTGTTGCTTTTGATCTCTCTTTGGTGTATGTTTTTGCTTTTCAGGACATCTCTTACTCTTTAGGTGTATGCGAAGATCTCGTGGCAAGGATTTAGCTCCATTCGATCCCGAACCGGAGAAAACCCTTAGATCTAGATCCAAGAGTATTAAAAAGGGAAAAGAGATGGCCGGAAGAGATCTCCAAGCTGAATTGGATGAAGCCTTAGAGCAAATAAGGCTAAGAGATGAGCTCTTGGAGGAAGAAAGGAGACTTGCCAATGAGAGGCAAGAAGCAACTAGGAGGGAGATTGATGAGATTAGGCAAGCCCTTGTACAAGGGGAGCTTAATCGTCAACAACCTCCACCTCCTCCACCACCGGTGGTACAACCGCAACCAGTGGCTAATGTTAGGGTTGTTCCCATTGCATTTGAGGAGCCACAAACCCTAGGGAGACGTATGGATCCGGCACAAAGAGCACACCGACCGGGTGTGAACTTAGGAGATCCCGCAACCCACAACTATGAGCTCCGCCCTCAAGTTCTACAAATGATCCGGCATAATCAATTTGGAGGGATGGAAGGAGAGTCTCCTCATCAACACTTGATGAATTATGAGATCTTGATGGAGACTCTTAGACCGCCAAGATTGGAGAGCAACAACCATAAGCTTAGGGTTTTTTCCTTCTCTCTTAAGGATAAAGCCTTAGCTTGGTATCAATCTATTCCACAAGGGCGAGTTGGTACTTGGGAGGAGATGACAACCGAGTTTTTGACTAAGTTCTTCCCACCTTCCAAGACTACCGAATTAAGAGGGAAGATCAATGCCTTCGTGATGAAGGATAGAGAGAGTTTATTCAAGTCTTGGGAGAGGTTCAAAGATCTTCTCCTTGATTGTCCACACCATGGCATACCGAAGATTGAGCTATTGGAGATCTACTTCAAAGGACTTGATGAAGATAGCCAATTCAAGCTCCAATCTCTTTCCGGTGGAACTTTTATAGAGAAGCATGTAGATGAGGCTTGGGAGTTTGTGGAGAAGCAAGCTCTAGTGATTGAGAAATACTCCCATAGGAAGAGTGAAGGGAGAAAGGCGGGAGCATATGAGGTGAGTGAAGTCACCATGAGCAATTTCAAGCTTGACGCCATCAACAATGAATTGAAGTCCTTGAGGGAGTTGTGTGCTACAACTTTGAAGAACCAAGCAACTCCTCAAGTGCTTCCACAAGCCAACTTGTCTTCCAAGGAGGAGGATGTGAATTATATGGGAAGGGGCAACTTCAACAATTATCAAGGCCCAAGGAACTTCAACAACAACCGGCAATTCAACAATTACCGGCCCAACCACAACCACCCCGGATTTTCTTACTCTAACCCGGATGGAGCCTTGAACCCTCCCGCTTCCACAAGCACAACTCCACCACCAAGAGCTTCACAAGAACCTCCACCCGGATTTACTCAACCTCCAAAGGATAGAACCGAAATAATGTTTGAGCAATTGCTTGGAAGGTTGAGTGGTCTTGAGAGCACCGTGACTTCAATCTCTAAAGCCCAAAAAGTCTTGGAAGCGCAAGTGTTCCAAAAAGCGGGTGAAGCCCATAGAGATCCGGGAAAGCTTCCCGGAAGAACCGAAGACAACCCAAGAGGCCAAGTGTTGGCTATTACAACGAGGAGTGGGTTGAGTATGAAAGATCCTTCGCCCAAGGACAATGCTAAGGGAAAGCAAGTAGTGGTAGAAGAGGGAAAGTTGCAAGAAGATGGAGGCAAGAGCAAAGATGTTGAGCCTACGTATGTGGCACCGCCTCCATACAAGCCACCACTACCGTTTCCACAATCAAGAGCAAGAGCTCGTTTGGACAGTCACTTTGGTAAGTTCCTTGAACTAATGTCCAAATTACATATTAACATTCCGTTCATGGATGCCATTTTAGGAATGCCGGCATATGGCAAGTTCTTGAAAGAGATACTCTCCAACAAAAGGAAGTTGGAGGAGTATGGGGAGATAAGAATGACCAAGAGATCCTCGGAATTGATCCAAACAATGAAGGAGGAAATGCCTCCTAAGCTAAGAGATCCGGGCTCCTTTTGTGTCCCAATTGGAGTGGGAGATGTGAAGTATGAGGCCCTTTGTGATCTTGGAGCGAGTGTAAGCATCATACCGCTTGCACTTTGCAACAAGGTGGGGCTAGGAGAGCCGAAACCGGTCAAGATGACCCTCTATATGGCAGACCGTTCTATCACTCATCCGGTTGGGATCTTAGAGGACATTCCGGTGCAACTAGGAGGATTCTATGTGCCAATTGATTTTGTAGTCTTGGACATTCCGGCGGACTATCCGGTTCCCATCATCTTAGAAAGGCCTTTCCTAGCCACCTCCGGATGCCTAGTGGATTGCAAGAATGGGACTCTCTCCTTCAACATTAGAGAAGAGAACATCAAGTTCAAATTGTCCACAATGATGAAAGGGCCGACCCTTGATGAGGATGTCTTCAGCATAGTCGAGCAAGAGGAATCTAGAGAAGTTGTGAGCTCGATCTTGATCAAGGATCCCTTGGAGAAGGTTCTTACCTTAAGTATGATGGAGGAAGGTGTTGAGAAGGATTGCAATGAAGAGGTCAAGGCCTTGGAAGCATTAGAAGAGGAGCCAAGAGTAGGATTTGAAGGCCACGAAGAGGTGTTGAACAACTGCAAGTTCCACGGTCGAGATTTATATTCCACGGCCGTCAAACTCTCTGGACAACTCCGAGAAGCAGGCTTGGCAAGAACCACGGCCGTGGAAGTTGAGCAAACCGTGGTTCCAGCCGTGGTTTCCCCTGGATCAGCCCTTGATGATGATCAAGCTTCTAGGAGCCTTGGAGGGTCTTCATTTGCTTTGGATTCATCTCATCCAGCATTATTTGGATCGTCTCCAACCGATAAAGGTCCTCCTAAACTTGAACTCAAACCCCTCCCCTCTCATTTAAAGTATGCTTTCCTTGGTGTTGATTCTACATATCCGGTAATTGTGAATGCATGCTTGAGTGATGATGAACTTGCTAAGTTGTTGCATGAACTAAGATTGCATAGGAAAGCCATAGGCTATACTATTGACGATTTGGTTGGCATAAAACCTTCTTTGTGCATGCATAAGATAATGATGGAAGATAATCATAAACCGTCTATTGAACATCAAAGGAGATTGAATCCTATAATGAAAGAGGTAGTCAAAAAGGAAATCATTAAGTTGCTAGATGCGGGAATTATCTACCCTATCTCGGATAGTAAGTGGGTTAGTCCCGTTCATGTAGTTCCTAAGAAGGGTGGGATGACCGTAGTGACTAATGAGAACAATGAACTAATCCCGACTAGAACGGTTACGGGGTGGAGGATGTGCATTGATTATAGGAAATTGAACATGGCCTCTAGGAAAGATCACTTCCCTCTCCCCTTCATTGACCAAATGCTATAAAGGTTAGCTCAACACTCTCATTTTTGCTATCTAGATGGCTATAGTGGATTCTTCCAAATCCCTATCCACCCCGATGACCAAGAGAAAACAACCTTTACATGTCCATGGGGTACTTTTGCATATAGGAGAATGCCATTTAGGTTATGTAATGCACCCGCCACCTTCCAAAGGTGTATGATGGCTATCTTTTCGGAATACATAGAAAATATCATGGAAGTGTTTATGGACGATTTCTCTGTTTATGGTTCTTCCTTTGATAATTGCTTGGCTAACTTGTCATTAGTATTACAAAGATGTGAGGAGACAAATCTTGTCTTGAATTGGGAAAAATGCCACTTCATGGTAAGTGAAGGCATTGTGTTAGGACACTTGGTGTCTAACCGTGGCATTGAGGTTGATAGGGCCAAAATTGAAACGATAGAGAAGTTGCCGCCACCTACCTCGGTGAAGGGGGTAAGGAGTTTCTTAGGGCATGCCGGTTTTTACCGGAGGTTTATTCAAGACTTCTCTAAAATTTCTAAGCCTCTCACTAACCTACTAATGAAGGATGTTGATTTTGTCTTTTCCAAAGATTGTCTTGAGGCTTTTTGTAGGTTGAAAAACGCCTTGGTCTCCGCACCTATCATGCAACCTCCGGATTGGAGTTTACCATTTGAGATCATGTGTGATGCAAGCGATGTAGCCGTTGGGGCTGTTTTGGGGCAAAGGAAAGATGGGCGCACTCATGCCATTTATTATGCTAGCAAAACGCTAGATGATGCCCAACTCAATTATGCTACCACCGAGAAGGAGTTGCTAGCGGTTGTGTATGCATTTGAGAAGTTCCGCTCATATCTTGTTGGAGCGAAGGTCATAGTTTATACGGATCATGCTGCGATCCGTTATCTACTTACCAAGAAGGATGCCAAGCCTAGGTTGATTCGGTGGATCCTTCTTCTACAAGAATTTGATTTGGAAATCCGGGACAAGAAGGGATCCGAGAACTCAGTGGCGGATCACCTTAGTAGACTCCCACCATTAGAGCTTGAAAGAGATGACATCCCAATTGATGACTCATTCCGGGATGAGCAATTACAAATGGTGGAGGAATGCTTGTTCCAAGTGTCTAGCGGAAGCGAGCCATGGTTTGCCGACATCGTGAACTACTTAGTGTGTGAGGAAGTGCCTCCCGGATTAACATATGCACAAAGGAAGAAGTTCTTCAATGATGTGAGGCACTACTATTGGAGTGAACCACTTCTATTCAAGAGAGGGCCGGATGGAATGTTTAGAAGATGCATACCGGAAGATGAAGTGGAGAGTGTGATCCGGCATTGTCACTCCTTACCATGTGGAGGCCATGCTAGCTCACACAAAACGTGTGCAAAGGTATTACAATCCGGTTTTTATTGGCCTAACTTATTTAGAGATGTGCAAGTTTTTGTAGCGGCGTGTGATGCTTTCCAAAGGACGGGCAACATCTCAAGGAGGAATGAAATGCCCTTGAACAACATCCAAGAAGTCGAAATATTTGATGTGTGGGGTGTGGACTTCATGGGACCATTCCCTTCTTCATGTGGCAATCTCTACATCCTATTGGCGGTGGACTATGTGTCAAGATGGGTGGAGGCAATCGCCTCTCCTACAAATGATGCCAAAGTGGTGGTGCGGTTCTTCAACCGAGTGATCTTCCCTAGGTTTGGTACACCAAGGGTGATCATTAGTTATGGAGGGAAGCACTTCACAAATAGGAACTTTGGAGCGCTTTTGGCTAAGTATGGGGTGACTCATAAGGTGGCGACACCTTACCATCCCCAAACTAGTGGCCAAGTGGAGATCTCCAACCGGGAGATCAAGGCCATTCTTGAGAAGACGGTCTCTAGGACGAGAAAAGATTGGGCTATGAGGCTCAATGATGCCTTATGGGCATATAGAACCGCCTTCAAGACACCGATTGGCACCACTCCTTACAAGTTGGTCTATGGCAAGTCTTGCCACCTTCCGGTAGAGATGGAGCATAGAGCTTATTGGGCCATTAAGTGGCTAAATTTTGATCTCAAAGAGGCGGGAGAAAAGAGATTGCTTGAATTGAATGCCCTCGAGGAGATCCGGTTGGATGCTTATGAGAACGCCCGGATTTACAAGGAGAGAACCAAAAGATGGCATGACAAGAGGATCATCCCCAAGGAGTTGAGTGAAGGAGACCTTGTCCTTCTCTTCAACTCAAGGCTGCGGCTCTTTCCCGGAAAGCTCAAATCAAGATGGACCGGGCCATATGTGGTGAAGAAGATCTTTCCCCATGGAGCTATTGAGATAGGAGGGGAACATTGTGAAAACTTTAAGGTAAACGGGCACCGGTTGAAGAAGTATATCCCGGGAGCTCCGGTGGATATGATTGCCCCACTTTACCTTGAATAGACGCTCCCGAGTTTGGTCAAGCTAATGACCTTAAAGAAGCGCTTGGTGGGAGGCAACCCATTGGTAACGTTTTTCCCCTTTCTTGTTTTGCTTTTGATTTAGATTTTTCTATCTTTGTGTGTTTTGTCTACTTTGTGTGTGCTAGAGTATTAGTGGCATTGGAAGCCTTGCTTGACATAGGAATGATGATGATGAACCCCTCATCAATTATGGGTGGAGCGGACGCGGAACTTGGACGGCTAGCGGTGCCTAGCGCGGGTCCTGACCCTTTGATGATACTTAGAGCTCTCTACCATGGTTGATAGGATCATCCAACATCGATTCACTTGAGAAATCCCAAATACCGAAGCAAACCATTTTACATTGTGAGAACCTTCTTTCACTCTTCCTTACTTCATTTACACATTAGGGACAATGTGTTTCTAAGTATGGGGTGGGGTTTGCATGATCCTTTGCATGATGAGCATCTAGGATAGCTTAAAATCTTCACATGTCTTGCATTGTACATACATATTTCGAAAATTCCAAAAAATCAGAAAATTTAAAAAATTTTGTGCTTTCTACGCTTGGATATGATCCTAATGATGAATCTTGTCTTGTGAATTGGCTATGGATGGCCTCATGTGTTAGGATTGATGAATGCATATGTGGACATGAAGTACTTCTCTTGAATTCTATGAATGATTTGTGATCATGATGTTTGCCTAGAAATGATTGAGTATTGAAGATCGAAATTACATGATAGTTCTTGCATACCATCTAGGAATGAATGAGGCAATTCATCTTTCTCTACTTCTCATCTTAATCATGATTGCTTGAGCACCTCAATTGAGATAAAGTTGACCTCTTTTAACCCATCCGGGAATAGGAGCATGCTAGTGTGTTGATGTGTGTGAAAAGCAAGTGTGGGGTGAAGTTGTTGATGAAAAGAATATCATGCATAAAATGCTGAATTTGTTGTGAAAAGTGTAGCCAAAAATATAGGTTTGGGGACGTTGGTTTAAATGACAAGTAACTCGGTACACTTCACATAATCGGGTGTTGGTGCCTTGCCAAAGTCAAATAAACCAATAGTCCTAACGAGCTTTGGTATGTGTGCCCGGTGTGGATGCACCTCGAAAACTAAGAAAAAGCCCGAGGACGGCTAATCACCAAGGTTTCGGCTTTTGTACACCAATGCCATTGTCTCAAAAATAAGTTAAAGAAAAGAAAAGAAAAGAAGGAAAAGATAGAGAAAAATATACACTTGAGGGAAGTTGATCGAGGACAAGATTGTGGAGTTAGTTCCATTCCCGGATTAGCATCACATAACCTAGAAAAATCCCCACCTAATCACAACGTTTCTTAGCCTTTTATTTTACAAGACCTTATGACCTATTTGCATGTTTGTAAGACTTAGTAATCTAGATTGGATATGCTCTCGATCTTCTTGGTTTCTTCATCTTTACATCTCATGCATGCTTTTGAGCTAAGTACAATTGTCTTTTCATGCCTTCAATTATTTGATGCGTGATTGCTTATCCATTGCCATGAAACATGACTTTGAAGGTGATCCAATAGTAGAAGCACAAAACCAAAAAGATTTTGCCATTTTTCTGCATACATAAATCATGTTATCTCTTAGTCTATAGTTGGGAGTCTGCTCGGGGACGAGCAAACCTTAAGTATGGGGTATTTTGATAACACGATTTATTGCTTAGTTTTAGGTAATCATTTAGATAGATTTCTCACTCATTCATGCATGGTTTAGCACTAGTTCACGACGTTTGCACTCAATTCACGTACTTTGTCGAGATAGATGTCTACACGGACTTGTGCGTTGCTTTATAGGTATTTCGGGAGATTTAGGAGCTAAAATGATACGTTGGAGGATCGTTCATCTAGATGACACACCCTCGGATTCATTAGGACACAAGCTAAAGGCTAAGGAGGACTCATGGAACCTTGCCAACACAAGCCATGCATCAAACCATGGTCAACGAGCCTAGAAGAAGCTTCTGGAGCAAACCACGGTCTAGACCAAGACCACGACCGTGGTTCTACCCGTGGATTTTGCCAGATTCTTGTGACAGCTGTGCCACGACTCTCATGGCCAGCTCATGCAAAATTTGTTATAAAAGTGGTCCTTCATTGGCTGAGAAGAGCATCTTGGAGCAGCTCTCCATTATCAAAATCTTCCAATCAAAAATACTCTCTCAACAAGAAGTCTTTCTAGGAAGGAAAGTGCCAAAAAAAAGGAAGAAGAAGAGCTCCATTGAAGAGGAGAAGAAGAACACACACCATTACCACACCTTGATAGTTTTTGTAGTGAAGAATTCCGGATTCTATTTCTAGAGTTGTATGAACCATTTGAACCTTCTTTAAGAAGGATTGTGAGTTACTCTAATTCTATTTTCAGCTTGGTTTTGTTTTAGTTCACTTGTTCATCTCTTTTCCTTCATCATCTTGCAAATGGATGTCATGATTTTATGTTTGTTTATTTCGATTTCTATTATGAACGTTGTAGGCTAAATAGATGTGGTTCTAGGGTAAGGAAAGGATGGTTATGGCTAGGGCTATGATAGGAAGGACTTAGATTTATCTTTGTATGACTTGTGTGCATAAACGTAGCCTCTTTTAGGAATCACGGTTGGTTCTTGTCAAACCACGGCCGTGGTTTAGGTAGAACAAACCGTGATTTTCCCTGGTTCAGTGGATCTAGTCTTAGATTTTTAGAATGTTGAAATCCTAAGTGTTTGTTGAGTTAAATCTATCCTAGGGTGACCTAGTGTTAGCAACTAAGTGTTAGGAGAGACTTACCCGGTAATCCTTACTCTTAGATTCCAAAGATAACAAACCTTAGGTAGTGGTGAGCCTAATAAGCCGCCATTGGATTAAGTGTGCTGGATGGTAGATTAGGACTAACCCTTCCGAGACTTACCCGGTGAGGATAGGTTGGATCTTTAGATAACAATCCGGTTTGGGTAAAATTCTGTCCCTTAGGTTCTTAGAGACTTACCCGGTGATGAGACCTCGGGAATGGACTAGCGGACCATGAGACCTACCCGGTGATTGATCCCAATTTAAAAACACTTAACCCCAACATAGTTAATCCAAGGAACGAATAGATAGCTTGAGTCCTATGCCATAACCGGAACTTCCAAACCCTAGAATCCGTCTTTTCTTTCTTTGATCTACATCTCGTATTTTTGCTTGTTTGTTTGCGTTGATTTGTTAGCTTAGTTGAATTATTATATTTCGCATGATTTGTGATCTTTGATTGATCACCGAAAACCAACCAAAAACAATTGAGATTTTTCATTTCTTTGTTTCTTTCTCTTTTCTTTATCTAGATCTTCACTAGACTTAATCACTAATTGAATCAATCTCACCTTAGTCTTTGTGTTCGACCTCGGAATACTATCCCTACTACAAACGTCCCGTACACTGCGGGTTTCGCTAGGTAGTTTAGGATTTAGTTCAAGTTATAAATGTAAAGCTTTTTTTTGTGCTACATCCTAGCGTGAACAAAGGTCCAGTGAACTTGTTGTCAGGCTAGGGTCAGGATCCATTGTGAGATCCTAGCCCAATGTGACATCCCGAGTCCCGCAGATTCGGGGTGTTACAGAGTTGGTATCAGAGCCCAGGTTGACAACAATGGCACTTGCTACCTGCAATGAGGTTTGATAAGTAAAATAAACAGAGCCCACATGGGATCTGACGTTTTCAAAGGTTTTGGTTTTAAGTGTGGTTTTGGGATAGAATGTACGAGAAGTCGTCACCTCTGCCATGGATCTTTGCAGCGTAGATATGTATATATATCTGTGTGTACTATGGATTATGTGGATGTATTATATACAGATCGATACCTATGGCATATATATAGCCTTATAAGATTAGGTGCGTATATCCTACAAATGACTCAGACTAGAGCAGTATCTGTAGTGGGATGAGGTAGGGGTACACCCCCTCTTCCTCCAGTGGTGATAAGTCAGGGACCAGTTTCCGCTGTTGTTTCGCCTATGGCAGATAACGAGTTTGAAGAGGCTGATCGTGTCTCCATGAGTAGATCCAAGTTTCAAGAATATATGTAACAAGTATATGAAGCGGTGATAGTGGGTAGATGCACACCGGATTTATCAACAATTGTAAGATCAACTGAAGCTTCTGGTTCCGGAAAGAAGCAATGGACTGAATCAGTTACCGGAGAAGCAAAGATGATGAATGGGGAACCAAGTCCGATATCAGGACAATCTAGTGATCCTTTGGCCATGAAGATGACTGGCAAGGAACTACAATGTTTTAATTGCGTGGAAGTTTGGACACCGGCGAGTTGTGTGCCCAAAGGCGCCCATCATATGCTTTACGTGTGGTAAAGCAGGGTATAGAGCGAAGTTTTGTCGATAGGGCAAGGCGTTGCCTTTAAAAGTTCCCTCTCGGAATAAGATCATTCAAGGTGGACGACGAAGATCGAGTTACCCTTCAGTTGCACAGGTTGCAAGAATGAGACAATTATGTTACAATTGTGGCTATCCAGATCATTTGCGTTCTGAGTGCCCTTTGGCACCGATAGTTTGTTTCATCTGTGGTGAACTAGGCCATCTGGCCCCTTTCTGTCAGCAAGGTAGTGTTTCTTTCCAACAAGACCTTCCTCTTTCCGGTATTGAAAGAGTGGAAGTGGAGGCTATAGTGAGGACCTCAGTGATACTTGAGGAGCATAGATCCGAGATCGAGTGATGATATGTAGTGGAGCTACGGGAGTTAGTTGTTACAAGTACCATTCTCGTTAATGGTTTACCTAGTGGAGTTTTGTTTGTTATGAGTGCTATGCACTTCTTGTCTTTCGATGCATGCGTTAATGGTTGATCTTTGATATATAGTAGAAGGTGGACTTTCCTTTACAGTATTACCAGTTAGGGGTCTGAGGTACCCGCGAGATATGTGTTTGTTCCCTTATTCCGGGACTTGTGTATGGCTTGTAGACTTCTTTGTCATGCCGTAGGTGCATGAGGAAGTCATTATGTGTATGGATTGGATAAATAGTTATCATGCGGTGTTAGATACTAATAGTAAGGCTATTATAGTCTTTACTGAGATGGTAAATAGAGGTCTTCTAAGGTTAAGACCTTTGAAGAGATGAGTTTGTCATCAGGACTGTACGAGCAGCGAGCTGATAGCACAGGGATGTGACGTCTTCTAGTGTTATACCATGATAGAGCGAGATAGTCCAACAATGGAAGGTATTCCAATTGTTTATGAGTTTATAGACGCGTTACTGAACCGTCTAGTTGCCACCTTAGCGGAGTGTGGACATTGTTATCGAGTTGAAGTATGATACAAGATTGAATGGGAAAGCCACACTATATGGTGCTTGTTGAGATATTGTACTAATAACTTGAAAAGTTGACTGAAACGGGCTTCTTTTACCCTAGTAGGTTCCATGTTCATTGTTGACTACCTGATGAGTTAGCTTCAAGAAGCAATTGTGTTTTCAGGATTCCTTTGTGCTCAAGATATCCCTAGTCATGGATGAGAGAGCATCATGTGTATGAGATAGCATCCCATACCCGCTATGGACACTACGAGTTTGTAGTGATGTCATTTAGATTGACAAATGTTTTAGTAGTTTTTATGGAGTTGATGAATAGTATCTTCATCGACTTCCTTGATTAGTTGGTGGTGGACTTCATGGATGACATGTCGGTATACTCTCATAGCAGAGAATAGTAGACCGATCGTCTGAGGACCGTTCTGCAGATTTTGAGAGATAGAGGGATGTATTCTACGCTCTCTAAGTGTAAGTTGAGATGCCAGTGGTAGCCTTTTTAGGCCATGTTGTCTCCGCCAGTGGGATCATGGTTGACCTGGCGAGAATTAAGTATGTTGTAACATGGGAGATACTGATGAACATTAAGGAATACGTAGTTTTCTCGGCTCAGCCGATTGCTACCAATGCTTTGAGGAAAGATTTTATATGATTACGTATTCATTTGCGAGTCTGATAGTTCAACCTCAACTTCAGAGAGACCTAGCTTGGCTAGAGTTGAACAATCAGTTCCTTGATGAGGATACCCAATTATACCTCAGAGGTTCTACCTGGTCTATTGGATGAAGTCCAACAGAAGCAGGAGACCTGCCCGACATTGACAAGGTTTAGAGAAAGGATGTCTCGTACTGAGGCACCATAGTTTTCCATGGGAGTAGATGGACTAATGAAGAGTCGTGACCACTTTTGTATACCTGCTGATGCAGATGGAGACATAGAATATTATGGTATACCCACTGTATGCCTTATTCAGTACATTCAGGTACGAGTAAGATGTACCACGAGATGAGACGATTATATTGTATGAAGCCGATATAACCAGATTTGTGATACAGTGTGTGACCTGTTAGCATGTCCAGATAGAGTATTTCCGATCTAGAGATAAGCCCCACCCACTACCAGTGCAGTAGTAGAATTTGGGAGGACATCTCTATGGACTTTTTTTTTTATAGGATTATGACCTAGTAGAAGATTTATGTTATCTGGATTGTTGGTAACAAATTAATGAAACCGGCACGTTTCATTTCTATCAGAAGGACGTGACTAGTGAATGAATTGGCTGAGGAGTACACTAGACAGATAGTGAGACTCCATGGTATACCGAGAACGATCATTTCTAATCGAGATGGATGTTTTTACTTTGAGAATTTAGGCAGCAGATTCAGACTGCTTTGGGGACGAGTTTGTACCTCATGACTACACTTCACCCCTTGACAGATGGTCAGTTAGAGAGGATCATCTAGATCTTAAAGATCTGTTATAAGTTGTAAGTCTAATGGGAAACGTGGATGGTTATATTACCTTCCATTAATGAGTTTATTATATAACAATGAAGGACGTGCATCTTTTTGGGATGACCCTATCAGGCAATATATAGACATAGATGTCGTATATCCTTATGCTAGAAGTAATCTAGCAGTAGTAGTGGAAATAACACATGACCAGACTCAGGATTTTATAGTTCGAGTAACGATGATTAAAGGAAGAGTGTTGGCTCTACATAGTCGCCAGATTGTGTGTGTAGACAAGAGGTGTTAACCTCTAAAGTTCAAGTGAGAGTTCATGTCCGGCTGGAGGTATCTCAGCTGTGAGACGTTTGTTGTGTATTATGGAAAGGGGAACTGAGTTTCCACTATGTCGGTTACTTGAGATCTTGATCAGTTTTGTGAAGGCAACATGATGTTTAGCTTTCACTCTGAAGTTGGTGGATGTTCACCCAGTTTTCATGTGTCTCAACTGAGGAAGTATGTACCAGGTTGGAAACACTTTGTGAGTTATAATGATCTAGTGGTTAAGTTGAACCACATCGTTGTTGAGCATCTTATTACATTTTTGGAATAAGATATGAAACGCTTGCATTTGAAAGACATTCCCATATTGAGGATATTATGGTCGAGATGAAGACATGAAGAGGCTATGTGAGAGACTGAGGATAGTGTATTGAGGAACTATCCAGAGTATATGTTAGGACATACCCATTTGTGGGAGCACGAGTATATCTTAGTGCTATCTTGATGAATGTTGTGCTTATGTGCTTATATGCCTTGATATGTTATTCCATGCTAGTTGTGATGTGATTTATGATCTTAGTAGATCTTGATGTGCGAGCGTGATGTATGCTATAGCTGGAGATGATTACTTCCTCCACGCTACCTGAGTATGATCATATTTATAGCTGGAGATGGTTCTTTCCTCCACGCTATTTGAGTGGGATTAGGATTCAGCTGGAGATGGTTCTTTCCTCCATGCTACCTTGATGGACATAGTTCAGTGGAGATGTGATTCCTCCATGCGATATATATGTTTATGGGTTGGCTAGAGACATATTTCCTCTATGCATGTGATATGTTTTGACTAGAGATGTGCTTCGTCTATGCCTTGTGATGTGGTATGGCGAGAGACGTGATTCTTCTACGCCTTTGGGTAGCGTTATGGCCCTGTTTCCTGGAGAGATGATGATTCCTCCATGTTTATACTTGAGGTTATAGATTGTTATAGGTTGTGATCTTTTGAACGGAGATGTGACACCTCCGATAGAAAGAGTGAGAGTTATACCTCGGCGTATGGGTCCGAGAGGATTTGGGAATTGTTCATGTTTCGGGACGAAACTTTTTTTTAAGGGGTGTGTGATGTAATAGCTAGGATTTCGAATTTTAATTAATGTTGATTAACTTAATCGTTGATAGTAATTAACATATAACTCGTGAAGACTTCGCAAGTGATGAGTAAGAGTCCCACCGTTATGTTCCCTGCGTAATTTTGGACGTTTGGGGAAGTTTTTACTTTTTCTCCCGGGTAATTATTTTTACCCTCCGGTGTTATTTGGAGCATTTGGGAGCTCCAATTAATAAAAATGCAGTTGAGAGAAATGATCAGGACATCAGATATGTCCTAGATATGAAATAACATGGAGAGGCAAAACGGCCAAAACAGTCGCTATTTCGTTTCTTAACGGCTAAGAAAGACGGCTTAGGAATACACGTTTTTCGATGCAGTTGTGTAATAATTATCCCTACAATATTCCAGATTTAATGTTCCAATCTCGAGAAGTTTGGAGAAAGAGGTTCGACCCGCATTTGGATCGGTTAAAGGATAATTATCGACTTTACCAAAGGATAATTATCGTCTTCACTATAAATAGCGGAAAATCCTTTATTAATTCATTTCATTTCACGTTTCCTCGTAAAAACTCTGATTTCTCTCAGCCTTCAAACTCAGATCTACTCTCCGTTTCTAATCCGATTTCAAGTCCGTTTGAGTTTTTGGATTCCTCTTTTCATTCTCTTCATATCGGTACCGAGTTTCTGCATTTCCGAGTATATGGAGGGCTGGTCGAGCATATATGTCACCAGGACGGTTCCGTCGCTCAGATTCCGGTGAATTTGATGTTGTCCATGCGTAGCCTGCGTCGCTGTGTTTCCGAATCTTCTTTCAGATCGTCAATCGGGTTAGTAACGAATAAGTTATGAATTTATTCGTTTTCCGTACTGCGATTTGGCCTAAATTGAATTTAGGCTTATCAAAATGGATAATTAGAAATTTCATTATGGTCGTTATATTATTCTGGTGATTATGGATAGTTTGTTTGATGGAATCTGATGACAGGTGGGTTTAGAAATTGCCTGCGGGCAAAACGTTATTCTGGCGAAATCTAATTAATTAATTAAAGGTTAATTAATTAAATTAGGATTAAAATTGAGATTGAGGAATGTTGATTATATACTACCTTGAGATTTGAGGAATTGTGAGTTATGCTGAGATATTGAGGTTTAGTTGGTTGTGAGGCTCATAGATTGAGTATGATTCTTATGGATCCCTTTGGGTCTAGGTGTGACCCCTTTGATGAATAGAGGTTGATATATCTCTTTATGCCTTGTTTATAGGCCGTGTTGTCCCTCCAGTGTAGAGGTGATCGTGGTTGAGGTTGTACGAGGTTGAGGTAAGTCCGTAGGACTTACTTAGCTACCATCCCTATATTGGGTGTTTGCATGAGTGGTGTGTGCTTTATATGTTTGCTATGATAGCATGAGTTGTCGTTTTTATCGACCTATGTTCTATTGACTGCCCCACTGCGTGGCTATGATAACCTTTCCCTTTCATCCCGCCGTGGAGTCTGGGAGGTTCTCTGATGTCGGGTCAGACTGGTTTACAGGAAGGGCGCAATCCACTCCCATAGGGTACACGGATTGTGTGACCGATACTCGTACAGCTGGACATTGTACTCAGAGGCGGGGATGTATCGGTCCTCGTGTCACATACTTTCATATATCTATATATATACGGTTTTTGAGTGAATGGTTATTATATAAAGATAATAAATGGGTACATGTGTGATAGCATGCTGATGTGTTTATCTTTCATGATTGTGCTTGTGCTTATGCATTACCTCATATATGTATGGTTAGCTAACGGTTTCATACCGTATTGTAGATGTTTACAGGTTAGGCGCTACTGGGTGATCTGACAGGGTGACAGGCCGAGGACTCTCGTACATTAGGTGGTTGGTTTGGGGTTGTTGTGTTTCCCCTCTGCGTGAGGATGATCTTTTGTACCTCCTGTGTGAGGATGTCGTTTTATATACTCGGCTATGTTGTTGTTTACTTTGGGTCGTACAGTTTATACTGTTTTATGTATTTGTTTTATATCTGTCAGTGCCATGTTGTAAGGTCCAGTGAACTTGTTGTCAGACTAGGGTCAGGATCCATTGTGAGATCCTAGCCCAATGTGACATCCCGAGTCCCGCAGATTCGGGGTGTTACATTGGCCTCACTAGAACTCCTTGATTGACTCAAGTAGTCAACTTGGATCGGTTAAAGGTTCTTGTAGGGTGCGATGGTTAAGGAATCCTTGTAAGAAGTTTATTCCACACACGACAAGATAGAAAGAAAATATTGCGGATAGACAACTAGTTTGTTAAGAAGTATAGATACTAACTAATACACTCAAAGAAAGATTCAGTGTTTAGAATAGAAAAAAGGTGAAAGAAACGCACCCAATAAATTAAGAAGAGAGAAGAACGTACCTTGAGTTGCGAAGTTAAGAGAGAAAGTTTAGCTGGATTTGGATTTAGATATGGCTAGAACTCTTTAATAGGACCAAGGTATATACTAAAACTCTTTTGTAGTAATACTCTTGCACATGATGCACTTGGATTCTACAAAGTATGCCTTAAAAATTTCTCGAAAATTGGCAACAATAGCAAAAATCGGATGATAAATCGGACGATTTTTCTTAAGAACATGTCGATTTTCTTTGTGAAAAATTGACTCTTGGATCCGACGTTCAAGAACTTTGTTTCTTCTCTCTCTTTTTTTTGTATTGGCGAGGTTTGAAGGTAAACGGTTGGCTTGTGTTTGGTTGATGGCGTTTCTCCCTTCAAAAACTTACACAAATCAACGTACGTAAAACTCAAATAATCTCGCAAAGATGGCGAACAAGAAAAGACTCGACTTTATATGACTCAAAGAAAACTCAAATAAAAAATCAAACCTTTTTATGAACGTCGGACTTCAATCACTTAGCATTGATACCACTTTGATGCGGGGATTAGCCGCAGTTCCCGATCTAGATTGAAAGTCCTTAACTTGATAAATCGGGTTGTTCTATAGAGAAAATCGGTCGATTTTTCTCAAGAACATGTCGATTTTTTGACAAACTCATAATACGGATTAGTGAATGATATGGAAAGATAAGAAGATGCTTATGGAATGATAAATGAGAGAGATATATAGGAAGATATGAACTAAGATAGTTCCGCAAAAGAACCTTGACCAATGACATGTCAAAACCCTTGAATGAGAAGATTACCTTAACCCGCACTTTTTTAACCTTACACAGGACTTCTAGTTAAGACAAGCACAAGGAGGGACTAGTATTGACCAGGAGCACCATCCTTCAATAAGATTAACACACACAAGCACAATTAGCAAGGACTTCACAAACAATTCAATCAAAAGCTTCCTTTATTGATTGAATGATTAATGAATAAAATACAAACTTCGTAAGTGAAGTTGCAAGTCTCACAATGTGTGGAAAATATTAATTCTAATCTACTAAACAATCTTCCCCACTAAGGCTATTTATAAGGGAGATTAATCCTACGAAAACTAGGAAAATATACTTAAAGATAATCTTGCAAAGATATCTTTAAGATATATAGAATATAAAATCTAAGAGATAAAATCTAAATAACTCCTTATTTAGTTAGTTTGAGAGTTATAAGGAATCATGACAAGATATAATTGTCAAAACATAGAAGACCATGGCCGGATCTTTGCAAAATTCGTCTCAGTGAAGAAAATCGGGAAATGAAATCGGTCGAATTTTCCTACATGAAAATCGGTCGATTTTCCTTCTTTGAGACTCTTCCTTGCTCTTATCCTTCTTCCTTGCTTAGTGGATATTTTTAATCGTGGTTTGACTCTTCTATAACAGTCAGTAACGTCACCAAGGAACTCTTGAGAGTGAGGAGAGTTTCCTTGAGCGTACATGCCATAAGTATGTCCTTAACTTCATCTTGAATCGCCTTTGCTCTTGACCTTGTGATCGCTCCATCCATGATTGAATCTGAAGAAGGTGAAGGGGTTGTTGGTTTATCCTTCAATGCTTTAGCCTTTGAACGTGTAACTGGTCCTTGTGTTGGAGATGGTCCCACATCAGACTCCCCTTCTTGAAAAGGATTCGTCCTCGAATCATCGGCATGCTCATCTCTTAACTCAAGTCACTAACGTTGAGCGTGAGACTTACACCATAATCAGCTGGAAGTTCCAAGACGTAAGCATTGTCACCAACTTTCCTTTTTACTCTAAAAGTTTTGTCTCCTCGTGGAGATAACTTAGACTTCCGCTTATCCGGAAATCGCTCTTTCCATAGATGCAACCACACTAGATCTCCGGGATTGAATAACATCTCTTTGCGATTCCGATTTGCTTTGGTAGCAACGGATATTCCCTTTTGTTCCAGTCGTAAGCGCGTCTTCTCATGTAATTCTCTTATGAACTTCACTTGCTTTCCTGCAACAAAATCTACTCACTCCTCTAAGGGCAACGATGTAAGATCAAAGGGAGTCAAAGGATTCACTCAATAAACACACTCAAACGGCATTAGGTTAGTAGATAAATGCAAGGTTCGATTATAAGCAAATTCAACGTGTGGTAACACATCTTCCCATGCATTCAAATTATCTTTCAAAACAGCTCGTAATACAGTAGTTAAAGTTTGATTAGTTACCTCCGTACGACCATCCGTTTGAGGATGACTAGAAGTTGAAAACAACAACTTTGTACCTAGCTTTCCCCAAAGCGTCTTCCAAAAGAAACTAAGGAACTTAACATCTCTATCGCTTACAATAGTTCTTGACACTCCATGCAATCTAATAACCTCCTTTAAAAACAAGTTAGCGACATTATATGCATTTTATGACAAACAATAAAGTGAGCCATTTTAGAAAAGCGATTAACAACCACAAAGATAGAGTCTCTCCCCTTCTTAGTTCGTGGCAAACCTACAACAAAAAAATATGCTAATGTTAAGCCAAGATGAAGTAGGAATAGGTAAAGGAGTATACAAACCGTGTGGTTTTAGTCTTGACTTCGCTTTTAGACAAACAAGACCCCTCTTGATCATATGTTCAACATCCTTAAGCACGTGAGACCAAAAGAAATGAGAATGAAGCATGTGATAAGTCTTATCTCTTCCAAAATTTCCCATTAATCCTCCCATATAAGCCTCCACAACTAATAATAATCTCAGAGAACATCTAGGAATACAAACTTTATCCTCATGGAACAAAAAACCATCAAAAATATAATACTTATCCCTCGACTGAGGCAGAAATCGGTCCGAAAATCGGCCGATTTTTCTGGCGATGGGTCAATTTTTGCATCCAGTGTAGATGTCCCCAAAGTCTTCATTCATCCTCGTATAGATCTTTGATATAATGGAATCCTAGGACCTTATAATCCAATGTTGTGATCAAAGGATACCTCCTAGAAAGGGCATCCGCTGCGACATTATCCTTCCCTTTCTTATATTTGATGATATACGGAAATGTCTCAATGAAATCCATCCATCGTCCATGTCTCCTGTCCAACTTATCTTGACTTAAAAAATGCTTCAAAGACTCATGATCAGTTCTAAGGATGAATTCATTAGGCCAAAGATAGTGTTGCCATGTTTTAAAAACTCTAAATAAAGCATATAATTACTTGTCATAAGTAGAGTAATTCAAACATGAACCTTTTAATTTCTCACTAAAGTAGGCTAAAGGTTTACCTTCTTGCATGAGTACTCCTTCTATACCAATACCTGAAGGGTCACACTCCACTTCAAATGGTTTGGTGAAATCCGGAAGTGCAAGAAGAGGTGCATTTGATAGTCGCCTCTTTAGTTCCAAGAATGCCTTCTCTTGCGCTTCTCCCCACTCGAACGATACTTGCTTCTTCGTGAGCTACATGAGAGGGGCTGCAATGATGCTGAAATCCTTCACAAAGCGCCGATAAAAAGTTGCCAATCCATGGAACAAACGCACATGCCCGACGCTGGTAGGTGTAGGCCATTCTTGAATGGCTTTGATCTTCTCTTTATCCACCTCGAAGCCTCTTGTGCTGACAACAATTCCAAGAAAAACTACTTGATTAGTACTAAACTCGCATTTCTTAATATTAACATATAGAGATTTAGATCTAACAATTGCAAGTACTTCCCTTAAGTGTTCTTCATGCTCCTCAATGGATTTACTATAAATGAGTATGTCATTAAAGTAAACAACAACAAACTTTACAATAAAATGGCGTAAGACATGAATTATTAACTTCATAAAAGTACTAGGGGCGCTAGTCAAACCGAAAGACATAACCAACCACTCATAAAGTCCAAACTTGGTCTTGAATGTTGTCTTACATTCATCTCCCTCCCTCATTCGGATTTGATGATATCCACTCTTAAGATCAATCTTCGAAAACAAAGTGGAACCGCTCAACTCATCCAACATATCATCCAATCGAGGAATGTGATGTCTATACTTGATAGTGATGTTGTTGATTGCTCGATAATCCACACACATCCTCCAAGTGTTGTCCTTCTTAGGCACCAACAGAACCGGAACCGCACAAGGACTTAAAGTCTCACGTACATAACCTTTGTTAAAAAGGTCTTGCACTTGATCCTGTATTTCATGGCTTTCTTGTGGACTTATTCTATAAGCAAGGCGGTTAGGAAGTGAAGAACTTGGAATGAAGTCAATCCGATGCTGAATGCCTCGGAATGGTGGCAGTCCGACAGGAATCTCATCCGTAAATGAGAGAGATATATAGGAAGATATGAACTAAGATAGTTCCACAAAAGAACCTTGACCAATGACGTGTCAAAACCCTTGAATGAGAAAATTACCTTAACCCGCACTTCTTTAACCTTACACAGGTCTTCTAGTTAAGACAAGTACAAGGAGGGACTAGTATTGACCAGGAGCATCATCCTTCAATAAGATTAACACACACAAGCACAATTAGCAAGGACTTCACAAACAATTCAATCAAAAGCTTCCTTTATTGATTGAATGATTAATGAATAAAACACAAACTTCGTAAGTGAAGTTGCAAGTCTCACAATGTGTGGAAAATATTAATTCTAATCTACTAAACAATCTTCCCCACTAAGGCTATTTATAAGGGAGATTAATCCTACGAAAACTAGGAAAATATACTTAAAGATAATCTTGCAAAGATATCTTTAAGATATATAAAATATAAAATCTAAGAGATAAAATCTAAATAACTCCTTATTTAGTTAGTTTGAGAGTTATAAGGAATCATGACAAGATATAATTGTCAAAACATAGAAGACCATGGCCGGATCTTTGCAAAATTCGTCTCAGTGAAGAAAATCGGGAAATAAAATCGGTCGAATTTTCCTACATGAAAATCGGTCGATTTTCCTTCTTTAAGACTCTTCCTTGCTCTTATCCTTCTTCCTTGCTTAGTGGATATTTTTAATCGTGGTTTGACTCTTCTCTAACAGTCAGTAACGTCACCAAGGAACTCTTGAGAGTGAGGAGAGTTTCCTTGAGCGTACATGCCATAAGAATGTCCTTAACTTCATCTTGAATCGCCTTTGCTCTTGACCTTGTGATCGCTCCATCCATGATTGAATCTGAAGAAGGTGAAGGGGTTGTTGGTTTATCCTTCAATGCTTTAGCCTTTGAACGTGTAACTGGTCCTTGTGTTGGAGATGGTCCCACATCAGACTCCCCTTCTTGAAAAGGATTCGTCCTCGAATCATCGGCATGCTCATCTCTTAACTCAAGTCACTAACGTTGAGCGTGAGACTTACACCATAATCAGCTGGAAGTTCCAAGACGTAAGCATTGTCACCAACTTTCCTTTTTACTCTAAAAGTTCTGTCTCCTCGTGGAGATAACTTAGACTTCCGCTTATCCGGAAATCGCTCTTTCCATAGATGCAACCACACTAGATCTCCGGGTTTGAATAACATCTCTTTGCGATTCCGATTTGCTTTGGTAGCAACGGATATTCCCTTTTGTTCCAGTCGTAAGCGCGTCTTCTCATGTAATTCTCTTATGAACTTCACTTGCTTTCCTGCAACAAAATCTACTCACTCCTCTAAGGGCAACGATGTAAGATCAAAGGGAGTCAAAGGATTCACTCAATAAACACACTCAAACGGCATTAGGTTAGTAGATAAATGCAAGGTTCGATTATAAGCAAATTCAACGTGTGGTAACACATCTTCCCATGCATTCAAATTATCTTTCAAAATAGCTCGTAATACAATAGTTAAAGTTTGATTAGTTACCTCCGTACGACCATCCGTTTGAGGATGACTAGAAGTTGAAAACAACAACTTTGTACCTAGCTTTCCCCAAAGCGTCTTCCAAAAGAAACTAAGGTTGGTAAGTAATCATAACAAGATATAATTTCCTCGTTTAGTGGCCAAATCTTTTAAGAGATTTAAGGAATCATAACAAGATATAATTTCCAAAAGAAACTAAGGTTGGTAAGTAATCATAACAAGATATAATCTCTTAAGATAGTTTGAGAGATTTAAGGAATCATAACAAGATATAATTTCCAAAAGATAGAAGATCATGGCCAAATCTTTGCAAAACTCGTCCCAGTGAAGGAAATCAGGAAATGAAATCTGTCGAATTTTCCTACAGGAAAATCGGTCGATTTTCCTTCTCTGAGACTCTTCCTTGCTTTTATTCTTTCTTCCTTTTTTTTAAAGGTTGGTAAGTAGCTCCCGGTTCGATCGGCTTTGCCGCTCTACATCCGGGACGGGTAGAAGTCGTGTCCCATTGCTGGGAGATACCCTCCCAATATCAGTTTTTCCATACATGCTGCCAGGAGGATTCGAACTCGAATCCCTAGACTAACCACTTAAGGAGTCTAGCACCACATCCTACTAGACCAACTGTGTATTGGTTTTATCCTTCTTCCTCGTTTAGTGGATGTAACACCCCAAATTCTCAGAACTCGGGGAGCTACTGGTTAGGACCTCACAATGGGTCCCGACCTTAGTTTGACAACAATTTTACTAGCATCTTACAACAAGGCACAAAAGTATTAAAACATTTGAAAACTTTAAACAATATATACATGAAGGATATGCATCAGCCTTACAAAGCAACGGTACTAAAACGACACATATAAAGAACATAAGACAACCTCGCCCCCAACTAAAAGAGTACGTTGACCATTTCCTCCGGATCTCTCTACAACTGTCTTAACCTGCAAGGCATCTACAAGCGGTATAAAACCGTTAGCTAACATTCTATGCATAAGTATAAAGGTAAAAGCACAAACACACAACATACACAATCAATATGCAACAATCAATCCTTTTATTATCTTTAATTAGGTGATATGTCATTACTAATGATACTTATTTTATGACACGAGGGATTCCCAAACCTCGCCCCTGCCCCCGTTTACCAACGCAGAATGGTACTAATGCATTTGACCGTCTACCTGACTGGGCTGGTCGCAGGGAACCACCTAGACTCTCGCAAGAGCTAGGCAGATGATGTCACGACCCGTTATCATATACTTGGGTCAATTACACAATATACTAAAGTCGACCTATTCCGGTTTCGTTATTTATCTTAACTAACAAACACCACTCATACACATCACACACATGCAAGAAGCCAACTAAGTAAGTTTGTGGACTTACCTGAATTAGATCTCGACTCTTTTAATCACAACTCAATCTGTAACTGTATAACTCGGTTGCCTATCAAAGGAGGCAAGTGTGTCAGCACACTTTCTAGGTAATTAAAAGTCTAAGACTTCTAAGATAGTAGATCCTATTAGAACAGAATTTAATGCAGTACCAATTTATGGTAAAATGACTATTTTACCCTTGGTCCCGAAACTTCCAAAAATTCCATAATTCATGCCTAAACCCTTATTTGAGACTAAAAAGTCATATTCTAACTCCTAAAGATGAGTTTGGTTACAAACTGACAATTTACCCATTTCCTTATTTTCCGGAAGATTGTTAAGGTCCAACTTCGGCTTCAAATATGAAATTCGAATAAATTTATAAAAATTCCGAAATAATTCTCTAGATCATCTATTATATCTCATCTACTCCTAGGATCAAGAATTTCTTAAAACTGTTCACCCTTCACTTCTACAAAAATTTCCAAAGTTGATTACAACACTTGAAATTTCCTATACTTAGCCAAAATCTGAGTATGTTTTCTAACTGTACAACAAGTCCACTTTGAAAATCATAACTCCTAAACCGCTCGCTGGATTTATCCCAAATTTTAATATGTTCTACTATAAACTCTTATCTATAATATATCCAAAATTCAGCAGCAAAGAAGATCAAAAGCCTATTTAAAACTATCTCACAAAACTGCATCACAAGCACCTTTCCTCAACACTTAGAAATTTCAGCACAACAGAAAAACTGTTTACGACCCAATCTTTGAAAAATCATAAATCCCAAACCACTCGCTGGATTCCTCCCAAATTTTAATATTTTCTATAACAATATGTCAACTATATCATATCCAAAATTCAAGCTCAACGGAGATCAAGAGCTTATCCAAAACCGTCTCACAAAACAACATCACCTGCTGTTTTCCCAACACTCAGCACATTTATAAAAACTGCATGAGGCGTCAACTTTGGAACACCATAACTCTCAAACCGTAGCTTGGATTCCTCTAAAATTTTAGTATGTTATACTATACAATATCGACTAAAACATATCCGAAAATCAGTAGTAAAGGTGGAGTCTAACCTACCTAAAACTGGAGCCGAAGTTGACTATTCTTCACTTCCGAAAACTCAGCAAACACCTCAGCTGTCCAAGTAAATCTTCTGAGGCTGTTAAGGTCGGCTTGGAGACACAATGAGTGCTCACATCAGCATATATATATATATATATATATATATATATATATATATATATTAAGGTTAACGCAAAGAGAAGGGATAGGAAGGACGATATGGATCTTACTCGATTCCGTGTTTCGAAGGGGTGAAGGGAACAACACCGGTTGCTGTCACTGGAGTCCGCTACTGCAGTAGGTTGGAGGCTCGACAAGATCCCATGAGGCACACCCGCGGCCTAGTCCAGTAGCACCGGCGGCCTAGGGAATGGCCGAACCCAAGGGTTGTGTACGCCGTTCCTACGATCTGCTGTCTAGTGCGTTGTTGCGTGTCTAGAGAAGAGCTCACCCCTGCAATCTATTGCTGCGCAACTAGGAGGACGAGGAACAGCGGTGGACGAAGACTTCGGTTGGTGACTCGGCTACAGGCGGACGGTCTCCTGTTGTGGGCGCGAGTCGGACGGCAAGAAGGTCGAGACGGCAGGAGGGAAAGCAGCGCTCTTGTTCAACCGAGTGAAGACGAAGGTTTGAGGGAGCGTCGACAGAGGAGTCACGACCACCCATGGCTCGCCGTATGACGACGTCAAACTTCCGTCGGCGTGAACCCCGAGCCCTCTGTTGCCGACTAGAGTAGAAGAGGGGAGGAGCGTGGTTGGCTCGTGTGAAGGAGTAGCGGCATTAGCAGCGTGAGAGGGAAGTTAGGGCAAGCAGGCGACTGAAGCTGCTGGTGTGTTTTGGGTTGGCAGGCCAGCACTCGAGATCGGGCCTTGTTTGGGCCTCGTCAAGGCTTTGTCTTAGCTTTGTCAATTGGTCTCATGGGCTTGACATGACTTGTCTTGATGACCCAAATGATCTACTACTAGTAAGATTAAATATAATAAAAAAAAAGTAACATATATTTTATGTGAATATAAATATCACATAAAATAATAGAAGTTGTGTTCGTTCATGATATCCATTATCATGTAGAAAGATTAAATCGGTCGATATCCGGTTTGACTCGGAATTAAATGGAAACAAAATTTCCGGATATTACAGTGGATCTTCTTGGTCGTGGCTTGGCTCTTCTATAATAGTCAGTAACTTCACCAAGGAACTCTTGAGAGTGAGGAGAGTCTCCTTGAGTGTACATCCCATAAATATGTCCGTAACTTCATCTTGAATCGCCTGAAGAACCGTATGGGTAAATATAAAGGATAAAAATACTCTAGAAGGGGGTTGAATAGAGTATGGGTACATCCCAGAAATATGTCCGTAACTTCATCTTGAATCGCCTGAAGAACCGTATGGGTAAATATAAAGGATAAAAATACTCTAGAAGGGGGTTGAATAGAGTATGGGTACATCCCAGAAATATGTCCGTAACTTCATCTTGAATCGCCTGAAGAACCGTATGGGTAAATATAAAGGATAAAAATACTCTAGAAGGGGGGTTGAATAGAGTATGTGAACTTTTCGCAAAAACCTATCTCAAGGCTTTGAAACTAATTTAAAGGCCTTGATGTCGATTTGAGCTCTTTGTGACGCAGCTGGTTTTGAAGAGCTTTGAAAGTGATTTCAAGGGCCTTGACTCTGTAAACCTGCAAAGCAACGTTAGTCACAATAAAGCAAGGTATGGTGCGGAAATGAAAAGATCAACACGGTGATATGTTCACGAAGTTCAGCTCTAACAGCCTACGTCTCCGCCCTAGGGTTTCGTTACCCGTAGGATCAAACTATCTATTATCAGCTTCAAAGAGTCCTAGATACAACCTAGAAGAAATCTCCTTCTTCTCTCACAGTAGCCAATGCTACGATCTAGTTCCAACTCTTGACCTAGCTATAATAGCCTAGTTACTTCGCATAGTAACACACACTCAAGTATAACACTATCTAGATATTCCAATGAAGCTCTCGTGTTTTTCTCTCTCAAAGGAAGTAAGCTTTTGTAATCAAAGAGGAAGAAAAACTTTTGGAACAAAATGAAGATGCTTTGATTGCTTAAAGACTTTAGATGTTTCCGTGTAAGCTTGTTGTTCTTCTCTTTAATCGTGATCTTCATTTATAGTCTTCAATGGAGAAGTCTTCTAGCCGTTGTGAAGATGACCGTTGTTGATGTTCCTTCTTCTCCATAGAAAACGATGTATGTTGAGATGAAATAGCCGTTGTAGATCTTCTAATCTTCTTCATATCGTTGACGCACATTTTGATTCCTTTTCTCCGAGATCTTCTCTTGAAAAGGACTGTTGAAGATCTTGTCATTGAAGTTCTTGTTTCAAGCTCCGAGATCTTCAAGTTTGTTGAGAATCTTTGATTGAAGATCTTTGAGATATTTGTGAAATTCCGTTTGGAAGAGATCTTCAATCTTGCGTCAATTTGTTGAGATGTTGGCAAGATCTTCTTGTTGGGCCGAATCTTCTCGTTGGTCGAGATCTTCTTGTTGGCCGAATCTTCTTGATATCTTCTTAGAAGATCTTCTCTTGATCCTTGGTAGATTTAGTTGTTAAGATTGAATCTTGAATTTTGAATTCCTTCCAGCCGGTATGTCCTTTGTATATTGTTTCAAGGCTTCCGTTTTGATCCCTTGGAATGGTTTTCAAGCCCTCCGTGTTGAACCTTTGAAATGCTTTTCAAGGCCTGCACATATTTGAAAAACACAAAACCATGCAATCTAGAAATATAATCGATATTTGTTAGTATAAAAACCGCTCATTTGTGTTAAGTCTTCTATCATCATATATGAAAACATATAACCAAGGTGGGGTTATCAATCTCCCCCTTGATGTAAGACAACATAAATATCGTACCTGCATTTAAGGTTAGCGATGCATATGTAATAATATCAAAAACTAAAATGCAGAATGCAAAAATATCGAAATTAAAACCAAGGGGATTTGAAATCCAAGTTAAGGCCTTGACATCGCAAGCTCAGTCCTGACTCCGGCTCCTGGATTGAGTAGTTTTGTTACTCATATCGTTGATCTCAACCTCTTATTTGCGTTTCTTTTCTTCAGCACGTCGTTCCTTGACCACTTCATATTCCTCAACCGTAAGAATGGTTGACTCAACATGTGTGGGATAAAGAATGAACTTGTTCTGTACTCCACGCTTGCAATTGATAAGAACATTCTCCACTTTTTCCTGGGTGTGTTGAGCAACATCTTCAGTCAGAGGCAACATTATACCAATGGTGGTAAGAGTGAGAGCATTCATGAGATACATTTGATTGATTTTTGCATGCATAATTGACAACATCTCATTATCGGCATCCATTATCCACATAGTATCAAATTGGAAATCAAACATTTCTCGATTAAGAGATCTATTTCATCTCAAAACCATCTATTTTGGCGTCCGAAACAGAAGAAGTTGAGGGAGCTATAGAGGAGAGGGTCAATGTAGTACTTTTTCCTTTCAAAGTCTATACTTCAGCAAGGGTTTTCTCTAGCCCTAATCTCTCTAAGCAAGACTCATCAATTTTTCCATTTGACAGTTGGCGATCTTATGTAGATGTGTCAATAGAAAAATGATCAAAGATTTTGGGCAGTAAGTTTTCATAAGGTAAAGGGATAGCTCGTTTGGAGTTTATGGTATGGACCATGTGATTTAAGATCAGGTTAGGCACATCAATATCTAAAGCGGTCATGATTAGGTAAATCAGTTCTAGAGACTGATCCGTCAACATTTCTCTTGAGTTAGATCGAGGGATAACACATATAACAAGAATGGTAAAAGCAATTTTAGCATCTAGGGTTAGGGAAGTGTGAGTGAGTTGACGGGATGTCGAGTTAGGAACCAAAAAATTTTCTTTCCGACCGGGATGGATGTTTAAGGGAAAGATATGTAGGAATCCCTAAAATCTCACACAAAACAGTGAAAGTGAGAGAAATTGGAGTACCTTTAATAGTCGTGTCAAGGGTGAGAATCCCCTTTTCCCTTTTTGTGACGAGGTTTACATAGAACAATCTCGTTAGTCTTGGGAAAGCAGAATCTCCTGGATTTAACACCTTCTAGATCGAGCAATTTTTGAGCATTGCAATACAGGGAATCTGAAGCGTTTCCAGGAATTCTATATCCACCATATCACACATATAGAGGGGACGATTGTGAAAACCATCAAGCCAAATTCCTGTAGCTTGAAAGTTAACAAACCAAGATGTTGGAAAACTAGTGTGTGGTGAAATCTCCATATCTTCAGGAAATTGTTCCTCGTCTGTAGCGGAGGAGATTTGAGCGGAGTCCTTTTTGAACATCGAGGCTAGACGGTATGCAGTTTTCTTTGAGTTTCTTCTTAGAGCTATGGATGAGCTTTTGAGAGCAATTGAAGGGTTTTGGCAAGAAGACAAAGTGAGGCGTTTTGTGTGGTGTAAAGCGTTGAAGAAGGAAAGGAAATAAAAATAGGAGAAGGTTGATATTTTAAAGGTAGAATATTAACTCAATTTATGGTTTATCAAGATCTTGAGAAAATCAAGCCCTTGAAAATCGAAAATTGATTTGTATTCTTTCCAATTAAATCTCAACCACTTTTTCAAACCAAATCTTTGATTTTGAAAACAGACTTTTGAAATCATTTTAAAAATCCATCTTTAAAATAATTTAGTGATCAAATATCAAAAAGATATAAATCACTAAATAGATCCGTGATTTCCAATGTGGCCCTTGAATTGCATTTCAAGGCCCTTGAAGTTGAAAAGTGGGTTGCATTCTAAGGAGGAAATAAAACAATTTACTTGTAACACCCCAAATTCTAAGAACTTGGGGAGCTGCTAGTTAGGACCTCACAATGGGTCCCGACCTTAGTTTGACAACAATTTTACTAGGATCTTACAACAAGGCACAAAAGTATTAAAACATTTGAAAACTTTAAACAATATATATTTGAAAAATATGTATTAGCCTTACAAATCAAAAGTACTAAAGCGACGCATATGAAGTATATAAGACAACCTCGTCCCCAACTAAAATGAGTACGTGGACCCGGCTGACCATTCCCTCCGGATCTCTCTACAAATGTCTTAACCTGCAAGGCATCTACAAGCGGTATAAAACCATTAGCTAACATTCTATGCATAAGTATAAAGTTAAAAGCACAATCACACATCATACACAATCAACATGCAACACTCAATCCTTTTATTATCTTTAATTAGGTGATAGGTCATTACTAATGATACTTATTTTGTGACACGAGGGATTGCCAAACCTCGCCCCTGTCCCCGTTTACCAACACGGAATGGTACTAATGCATCTGATCGTCTACCGAACTGGGCTGGTCGCAGGGAACCTCCAAGACTATCGCAAGAGCTAGGCAGATGATGTCACGACCCATTATCATACACTTGGGTCAATTACGTAAATAATAAAGTCGGCCTAATCCGATTTCGTTGTTTATCATAACTAACAAACACCACTCATACACATTACACTCATACAAGAAGTCAGATAAGTAAGTCCGTGGACTTACCAGAATCAAATCTCGACTCTCTCTTAACCACCACTAAATCCGTAAGTGCAGAACTCAGTTGCCTGTCAGAGGAGGCATGTGGGTCAATACATTGCCCTGGATACTTAAAAGTCTAAAACTCTTAAGATATACGATTCTATGTGCAGAAGTTATTACAGTGTTTATTTAAGGTAAAATGACTATTTTACCCTTAGTCCCGGAACTTCCAAAAACTCGGAATATGTACTTAAATTATAATTTGAGGCTAACTAACCATATTTTACTCCCTAGGATGATTTTAGGTAACAACTAGAAAATTTACCCATTTTCTATTTCCCGAAAAGTCACTAAAGTCCAACTACAGCTTCAAATATAAAATTCGAATAATCTTATAAAAATTCCGAAATAATTCCCTAGATAATATATGATATCCCATAGACTCATAGGAGAAAGAATTTCTTAAAACTGTTAAAGCATCGCTTCTACAAAAATTTTTAAAGTTGGTTACAACACTTAACAAGCAGCACACTGTCTTAACTTTGAAAAATCATAACTCCTAAACTACTCGCTGGATTTATCCCAAATTTTGATATGTTCTACTATAAAATCTTATCTCTAATATATCCAAAATTCAGACGCAAAGGAGATCAAAATCCTATTTAAAACTATCTCACAAAACCGAATTTCAGCACAACAGAAAAACTGCTTACGGCTCAATCTTGGAAAAATCATAAATCCCAAACCACTCGCTGGATACCTCTCAAATTTTAATATGTTCTACAACAATATGTCAACTATATCATATCCAAAATTCAAGCCCAACGGAGATCAAGAGCTTATTCAAAACCATCTCACCAAATAACATCACTTGTTGTTTTCCCCAACACTCAGCACATATATAACAACTGCATGAGGAGTCCACTTTGCAATATCATAACTCTCAAACCGTAACTCCGATTCTTCCCAAATTTTAGTATGATCTACTATATACTACTGACTACAACATATCCAAAATTCAGCAACAAAGGAGGAGTATAACTTACTCAAATCTTGACCCGAAGTTGACTGTTTTTCACTTCCGAAAATTCAGAAACCTGAGAGATGTAACAGCTCTCTGAAGTTGCTCCTTTGGGCTGAAATGTATGGTTTTAAATGTGGTTTAGAGGTACCCATTGACACATAAACATGGAGGGAAAGTAAGGGGGTAGATGTGGGTCTTACCCGACTCCAAAACTCGAAGGGATGCTTGTCCACTGGTGACAGCCGGTAGAAACGTTCCTTAATGTCCAGTGTGAGAGGTAAGTAATAGGCAAGGAAACAGAAGGGGGCAAGGGAGGGCATTTACCTGGTTGAACACGTGCACAGAGGGTCGCTGCAGCGTCCTTGTTTCTGTCGAGTAGGCTAACGCCCAGGGTTGTAGTTGTGCTGAAGGGGTTCCTCCACTTGCTGGCTCCTTTCCTGGTGAGTTTTTGTGCTTGAGGACAGTGCTGAATGTATGCAGAAGGGGAGGTGTCGTGCGAAAGGCGGAAACAGAAGGGGGTAAGAAGAGGCGTTCGGGAATTACCAATCTTGTAGCGTCTGAACGGTTGCTCTTCCAGGTGGGCTGGAGTGAAACACAACAAGGCTGGGCCTGCACAAGGGAGGAAGTGGAGGTTGGGCTCCTAGTGCCGCTGGGCCTGTGCAGCTGCGAGGACAAGCTGGGCTGGAGCAGGGCTAGAAAACTAGGCTGAAAACAAGGTAGGGATAGTGGGCTGAAAGAGTTGTCTTGGCTTTGTCACAGCCTTGTCAAAACGTGTCCTGGCCTTGTCATGGTCTCGTCTCAGCCTTGTCGAAATCTCGTCTCAGTCTTGTCATGATCTCGTCTAAAGTGATCGTTACGAATTAATTATAAGAATTAGGGTTTGATATAATTCTATCATTTTATGTGAATTAAATTCTACATAAAATGATAAATAATTATAAGAATTAGGATTTGATATAATTCTATCATTTTATGTAAATTAAATTCTACATAAAATGATAAATAATTATAGGAATTAGAGCTTGATATAATTTTATCATTTTATGTAAATTAGCTTCTACATAAAATGATAAAATTTGTGAAGAAAGAATTGCTAGATAGAATGGAAAACCGTCAACGGCTCAAAGTTCGATTTGATTCGAAATTAAACGGAAATAAAATTCCGGATATTACATCAGTACCTCCTTAAAAAAAAGTTTCGTCCCGAAACTTAGGACAAGGTACTTAATTAAACGACTTCCATAAATAAACTGGTCTGTCCTAGTCTCACTAAATTTTTATTCGTTTCCTAAACTTCTCTGACCCTATCAAAGCGTAACGAAAAAAAAAAAAAAAACTGGTCGTTACATTAGATCCCCCTCAAAATAAGTTTCGTCCCGAAACTTATGGTAAGACAATATTGATCGGCCTTTAAGGCACAAAATGGGTGTGTTTGATCACTACACAAAAGTCTCGTCGTTTCCACATCTAAATTTCCCGTACATCAAGATTACCAAAAACACACATCATTGACTAAGCACTCAATCATGAAATAAACAAGCAATCAACCAATATCACACATACAAGGTCAAGCTCTAACTCGTCACTCCCGAGGTTACAACTATCGCTACATGGGTCTTTGAAAGGTTACGTCTCTTACTATCTCCAATCATAGGTAATCTTATCGGATTTTCATAAAACCACTAAATCTTAAATCTTTTAAGGTACTTAGATCACAAGCGTATGTTACCACGTTCTAGAGTGGTTACCGGATGTCTCACCGGTATCATCCGACTCAACTGTCTAATCCTCTAATCTGATGACCTAACTCGTGTCTGGTAGGTATCTCTCCAACTGAAATTCTCAAACTCAGTTCCCAAACTTAGTCTCCGTGGAAAACTGAAGTTCTAGATCCTTTGATGACCCTACGGAAAATGATCTATTCAACTTTCTTCCCTTCGTTATGCCCACTTGCTTCGAGCCTTCTGAAAATGTTCTGTCTACACAATCAGGTCTAAGGTCTTGGACATCCACCAACACTTACCAAGTACTCAATGCTCTTCGTATCACGACCCACTTGGTCTTGTCTTTTAATATTACTCAGTCATCATGTTCCTCAGGTACGGAATAGTCACCGTTACCCTTTTCAGGCCTAACACTCGAGACAACTAAAAATCAAATCTAGTGGTCATCCTCTTTGTTCATCTGGCATTATTATATTATTTACAGATCTCTAATATATCGTTTGCTTAAACTTAGGTTTATCACGCATTTTCCAAGATCTTAAGTGACCTAGAATACGTCCGGAATGACGGTATTAGACACAAAGTGATCTCCTAACACCGTTATTTGATCATGACTACTCAATAATTGTTAACATACCATCAACAGTGCACTCTTTTCTCCATCACTTTTATCGGACTAATAATATCCCTCTAACTCAAAACGCAACTAGGCATTGTTCCAACATAACATTTCACATAAAATCTACTTTGAGATTATGATTTCTGTAAGCACAGTTACTAGGTTGCAAGTATGCTCCTGTCGCTTCTCTTTCTTATGTATCTTCGACTCAGGATGGTAGTTACTCACTTTGAGCTTTCTAGTGCAGGTCATGCACAATACTTTTATTACATCGTTAATTCCTTCCTCAATCCATCAAGAAAACTAACTCTAGAATACTCCGTTACATAGTGGATTTCAAACTAGTTATCTGACAACATGTGACAAGCCGTCATTATTCACTTGAATCCATAATAGGGTACTAATCTCCTTCTATTACCTCTTACATGCACATACTTTTCCGTACAACATTTCCAGTCACTCACATAGCTTATCTCACGTTTCTTCCAACTAGAATGCATTTTACCAACTATCACCATCTTTAACTCGACACGACATCCATCAGTACCCTTGAGCTTCTTGCTTTGTGGGTTAGGACCCACCACGCTTCCGCTGCGCTACTCTGATTATCCTGTTGTCACTCATTAAGAAAATAAAGCAACGATTGAAAAACAACTTCTTCCGCTTACTTTCTTAATTCTTCTACCACGGATCCAAACTCCCTGACTTGACCGGAGTTTGATCTTAACTACCCAAGAAGTAACCCTTAAAATGTTTCTCTTTATACCCTTAATTCATCCAAGAAGGTTGTCGTTGCCTACTTAAGGAAATCCTCTAAGGCGTCGATAAAGCTACTCCATAGATCCACAGTCACAAATATCTCTTCTTAACGGCACATAACTCGTCAATACCAAACAATACTTGCACGACCTTGGTTGACATCGGTCAGTCTATAATTGCCTTATCTCAATTTCATACCTCTATTGGTATTAAACTTTTGGTGCACATCACCTACTAGATTAATCCTTTTATCCTTCTTTAGTTCGTCTTATCTTTCACTCTTCTGCTTCCTTTGGGACAACTCTCTTTCTCAAGTCTCACTGTGCCATCCACTTGACGTCAAAAGTCGTTCCTAACACTCCACGATAGATGGTAAGCGTCTTGTAGTTCCGATGACTTTTAATTACCTCCCAATTGTAGTCCCTTTACAGGGACCGTCGGTGTTGATGACCTATGTTCTGTTATAAATGGTGGTTACCCTGGGCTCTTGAGTCCCCCACACAATTCTCTCAAGCACAGTTTCCTTAATCGGCGTTGTTTGTAATATTTCCTTCCAAATCTCTGTTGACTATGTTACAGGGCTTCAACCCTTTCGATACTGGCGTTGTGATTCCGTTTAGAATTCTTATCTTTAAAGAAGACAAAATGTCTCCAGACTTGTGAAGTCTACCCTTCGCTCTTACATTAAGTTGTATCTCTCCATTCCGTGTAAATTGTGATCTGTCAAAATTTCCTTAGCTAGTAGGTAAACAGTTGCTCACAACAATCCTTTTATACTTCTTTAGTTCGTTCAACCTTCCACCCTTCCGCTTCTTATAGGCTAACTCCATTTCTCTAGTCCGATTGTGTCATTCATTTGGCATAAATAGTCATTTCAAGTTTTCACGATAGCTTGCAAGCGTCTTTGAAATTCTTATGGCCGTAATGATCATCCTCTTACAGTTCCTTTTGCATGGACCATCTATGTTGATGGCTTAGGTCCCGTGATAATTCGGGTTACCCTGGACTCTCGAGTCTAGCATGGCCGTTCTCCCATACAGATTTCTTCACTGGAGTTAGTGGTAATATCGCCTTCGTGAAACTCCGTTGACCCTGCTACAGGCTTCCATTCTTTGGATATTGGCGTCGCGGTTTCTTTCAAACTACTTATATCACTGAGGTGGTCAAAACCTCCCCACGCTTGTGGAGTCTGCCTTTTCGCTTTTACACTCAATTGTAGGTCTTCATTCCGTGCACATTAGATTCTCGCACCCGGATTGACACTTTGTCACTTCTGGTTTCTCATGCCCATAATGGTCTATGGGGCATTCGCCTCGATGGTAATGTCCTTGATTCCACAATCTTGGTTGTACTCAATTCTACTTGTCTCGTTCCAACATTGTTATCTCTACTCCGCACTCTTGTAGTCTCTTGCATGGTTCTTATAATTCATCCCTCGGCTTCATACAACTCAGTCCCTTGTATGACCTTCTATTTCTTCTATCTGAGTTGACTCGGGAATTCTTCCTTATTTGATTGTACTTATGGTCAAAATTATCTCCACATCTTTACTTCTTCGCCTATTAGTTCTTTGGATGGTTAACAAGGGTTACTAGGACGCCCACCCGAGTATAATACTTGATCCAACGTCCGAGTCCTTTGTCTCGTGTTGAAAACTCTTCAAGTCTGCTACCGATTTATAATGAGGCGATAATCGCTTCATGATATCATAACTAAAGGATATAATATATCCTTTAGGATACTAACATACTATACATACACATATATATAACATACATTAATACTCATCATAATAAGTCCATATGCTAACTCATATCGATCCAAGTTGTAGAGATCCACGGAAAGCGATGGTGGTCCAACGTACTACTAACCCAACAACCCGACTATGCGCGCGTGTGAAAACATAAATCCGTTTTGAAAATTTTAGACCCCTTTCGGGTTCTAGTTACTTTATACATTTGGTCTTTAAGAAGATTTCAAGTGCCATTGTTGCCAACCCAGAGCTCTGATACCATATTGTAACACCCCAAATTCTAAGAACTCCGGGAGCTACTAGTTAGGACCTCACAATGGGTCCCGGCCTTAGTTTGACAACAATTTTACTAGGATCTTACAACAAGGCACAAAAGTATTAAAACATTTGAAAACTTTAAACAATATATATTTGAAAAATATGTATCAGCCTTACAAATCAAAGGTACTAAAACGACGCATATGAAGTATATAAGACAACCTCGTCCCCAACTAAAATGAGTACGTGGACCCGGCTGACCATTCCCTCCGGATCTCTCTACAAATGTCTTAACCTGCAAGGCATCTACAAGCGGTATAAAACCGTTAGCTAACATTCTATGCATAAGTATAAAGGTAAAAGCACAATCACACATCATACACAATCAACATGCAACACTCAATCCTTTTATTATCTTTAATTAGGTGATAGGTCATTACTAATGATACTTATTTTGTGACACGAGGGATTCCCAAACCTCGCTCCTGTCCCCGTTTACCAACACGGAATGGTACTAATGCATCTGACCGTCTACCGGATTGGGCTGGTCGCAGGGAACTTCCTAGACTCTCGCAAGAGCTAGGCAGATGATGTCACGACCCGTTATCATACACTTGAGTCAATTACGTAAATAATAAAGTCGGCCTAAGCCGATTTCGTTGTTTATCATAACTAACAAACACCACTCATACACATTACACTCATACAAGAAGTCAGCTAAGTAAGTCCGTGGACTTACCAGAATCAAATCTCGAGTCTCTCTTAACCACCACTTAATCCGTAAGTGCAGAACCCAATTGCCTGTCAGAGGAGGCACGTGGGTCAACACATTTCCCTGGATACTTAAAAGTCTAAAACTCTTAAGATATATGATTCTATGTGCAGAAGTTATTACAGTGTTTATTTAAGGTAAAATGACTATTTTACCCTTAGTCCCGGAACTTCCAAAAACTCGGAATATGTACTTAAATTATAATTTGAGGCTAACTAACCATATTCTACTCCCTAGGATGATTTTAGGTAACAACTAGAAAATTTACCCATTTTCTATTTCCCGAAAAGTCACTAAAGTCCAACTACAGCTTCAAATATAAAATTCGAATAATCTTATTAAAATTCCGAAATAATTCTCTAGATCATCTATGATATCCCATCGACTCATAGGAGAAAGAATTTCTTAAAACTGTTAAAGCATCGCTTCTACAAAATTTTTTAAAGTTGGTTACAACACTTAACAAGCAGCACACTGTCTTAACTTTGAAAAATCATAACTCCTAAACTACTCGCTGGATTTATCCCAAATTTTGATATGTTCTACTATAAAATCTTATCTCTAATATATCCAAAATTCAGACGCAAAGGAGATCAAAATCCTATTTAAAACTATCTCACAAAACCGAATTTCAGCACAACAAGAAAAACTGCTTACGGCTCAATCTTGGAAAAATCATAAATCCCAAACCACTCGCTGGATGCCTCTCAAATTTTAATATGTTCTACAATAATATGTCAACTATATCATATCCAAAATTCAAGCCCAACGGGGATCAAGAGCTTATTGAAAACCATCTCACAAAACAACATCACTTGTTGTTTTCCCCAACACTCAGCACATATATAACAACTGCATGAGGAGTCCACTTTGCAACATCATAACTCTCAAACCGTAACTCCGATTCTTCCCAAATTTTAGTATGATCTACTATATACTACTGAATACAATATATCCAAAATTCAGCAACAAAGGAGAAGTATAACTTACTCAAATCTTGACCCGAAGTTGACTGTTTTTCACTTCCGAAAATTCAGAAACCTGAGAGATGTAACAGCTCTCTGAAGTTGCTCCTTTGGGCTGAAATGTATGGGTTTAAATGTGGTTTAGAGGTACCCATTGACACATAAACATGGAGGGAAAGTAAGGGGGTAGATGTGGGTCTTACCCGACTCCAAAACTCGAAGGGATGCTTGTCCACTGGTGACAGCCGGTTGAAACGTTACTTAATGTCACTACAGGAAGGGGAACCGACTGAGGCTGTTGTGGCTACGTTGCTACACACTGCTGCGTCCTAGGCGGTTGCTGGTTGTGTGCAGGAGCAGATCCAGTGTGAGAGGTAAGTAATAGGCAAGGAAACAGAAGGGGGCAAGGGAGGGCATTTACCTGGTTGAACACGTGCACAGAGGGTCGTTGCAGCGTCCTTGTTTCTGTCGAGTAGGCTAACGCCCAGGGTTGTAGTTGTGCTGAAGGGGTTCCTCCACTTGTTGGCTCCTTTCCTGGTGAGTTTTTGTGCTTGAGGACAGTGCTGAATGTATGCAGAAGGGGAGGTGTCGTGCGAAAGACGGAAACAGAAGGGGGTAAGAAGAGGCGTTCGGGAATTACCAATCTTGTAGCGTCTGAACGGTTGCTCTTCCAGGTGGGCTGGAGTGAAACGCAACAAGGTTGGGCCTGCACAAGGGAGGAAGTGGAGGCTGGGCTCGAAGTGCCGCTGGGCCTGTGCAGCTGCGAGGACAAGCTGGGCTGGAGCAGGGCTAGAAAACTGGGCTGAAAACAAGGTAGGGATAGTGGGCTGAAAAAGTTGTCTTGGCTTTGTCACAACCTTGTCAAAACGTGTCCTGGCCTTGTCATGGTCTCGTCTCAGCCTTGTCGAAATCTCGTCTCAGCCTTGTCATGATCTCGTCTAAAGTGATCGTTACGAATTAATTATAAGAATTAGGGTTTGATATAATTCTATCATTTTATGTGAATTAAATTCTACATAAAATGATAAATAATTATAAGAATTAGGATTTGTTATAATTCTATCATTTTATGTGAATTAAATTCTACATAAAATGATAAATAATTATAGGAATTAGAGCTTGATATAATTTTATCATTTTATGTAAATTAGCTTCTACATAAAGTGATAAAATTTGTGAAGAAAGAATTGCTAGATAGAATGGAAAACTGTCAACGGCTCAAAGTCCGATTTGATTCGAAATTAAACGGAAATAAAAATTTCGGATATTACATTACTCCCCCTAAGTTAATCCTTTCTTGTTCAACATACCAAGCTCTAATCTAACAAAATTGTATTGATCTTCAGGTAGAGGCTTAGTAAATATATCTACAAGCTGCAAGTTAGTTGATATAAAAGATATCGAAACATCACCTTTTTCAACATGATATGCTTTGTCCTTGAATGCTGCACATGATTTTTAGTAATCGGGTATTATGACATTTAATCGGGATACCTTTAAGATCAAAGCGAAGATCACAAAGTTCTTGAGCTATCCATAGAACTTGTGCACAACAGGCTCCTGCAACTATGTATTCTACCTCAGCTGTGGATAGGGCGACTGAGTTTTGCTTCTTGGAGTGCCAACTGATTAGGAATGACCCCAAGAATTAGCAACATCCAAAAGCACTCTTACTATCGACCTTATAGCCTGCAAGTCAACATTTGAATAGCCAACGATGTGAAACGAGCTTTGACGTGGGTACCACAACACTAAATTCTTTGTGCCATTGAGATACCGAAATATCATTTTCACAGCTATCAAGTGTGACTCTTTAGGATCAATTGAAATCTTGCATACATGCACACACTAAACATAATATCAGGTCGACTAGCGCTTAGATATAACAAAGAACCGATCATACCTCGATACTCCTTTTGTACAACACTTTTACCGTCCTTGTCATGATCAAGTGAAAGTGTGGAACTCATAGGAGTTTTTGCTACCTTGGATTGATCCATTTTATACTTCTTAAGCAAGTCCTTGGTAAACATGCTTTGATTGAAAAATATTCCTTTTTTTGCTTGTGTAACTTGAAGTCCAAGAAAGAAATTGAACTCTCCCATTAAGCTCATGTCAAATTCCCTACACCTAATATCTGAAAATTCCTTGCATAGAGAATCGTTAGGAGCACCGAATAATATATTATTAACATATATTTGTACTATTAAAATATCGTTATCTCTGTTTTTGATGAATAAAGTTTTGTCAATCAAACCTCTTTTGAAATCATTTTCAAGGAGATACTTGGACAATCTTTCATACCAAGCTCGAGCAGCTTGCTTAAGACCATAAAGAGCTTTGTCCAATTTAAAAACATGATCCGAAAATTCATCATTTTCAAAACCAGGAGGTTGAGCAACGTAGACTTCTTCTAAGAAGCCATTTAGAAAAGCACATTTTACATCCATTTGAAATAACTTTATGTTCATGAAGGATGCAAAAGCAAGTAGCATACGCATGACTTCTAACCTGGAAACTGGAGCAAAAGTCTCCTCATAATCAATACCTTCTTTTTTGTTATAGTCTTGAGCTACAAGTCGTGTTTGTTTCGAATGACCTTTCTATTTTCATCCAACTTGTTTTGAAAAACCCATTTTGTGTCAATGACAGATTGGTGCTTTGGTCTAGATGTGAGGGTCCAAACTTTGTTTCTTTCGAACTCATTTAGTTCATTTTGCATCGCCATGATCCAATCGGGTTCTTGAAGAGCTCGAATGTAGTTCTCGGGCTCAATAAGAGACACAGCCGCAGAGAATGCACATAGGTTGTTAACCCTAGATCGAGTCTGAACTCCTACGTTTGGATCTGAGATCACATTCTCTGGTGGATGGTATGAAGAATGTTGAAACTTCCTCCTTTTGTAAGATGGAACAGATCCTGGAGATTGGGGATCATTTGCTTGACTAGATTCAGGTAACGCTGGAGTATTGCCCTTGGATCCTATGTCAAGGCTTTGAAACCGAGTTTTGACGTCGCAATTTTCCGTTTCAAGGTCTTGAAGATGCGTTTCAAGGTATTGAGATTGTTCTCCGGTATCTTGAATCTTTTCTTGCATATTCTTTTCCCGAGCTTTAGGATCTTCTTCTCCATCAGAATTATGATCTCCATGTTGATTCAGATTAGGATCTGTAAAACTTTCACTCAAAGTACCATCATTGATTTCATCAAATATAACATGGATACTTTCCTCGACGATTTTGGTACGTTTTTATAGAGTAGATAAGCTTTGCTATTTGAAGCATATGCAATGAATATTGCTTCGTCACTACGTGCATCAAATTTACCAAGGTTGTCTTTGCCATTGTTATGGACAAAGCACGTACATCCAAAGGGCTTAAAATAGGAAATATTAGGTTTTCTTCCCTTAAAGTGTTCATAAGGAGTCTTTTTCAAAATATGGAGGATTAAACATCTATTCAAAATGTAGTTAGTAGTATTAACTACTTCAGCCCAAAAACTTTTTGGCAAACTAATTTCTAAAAGCATGGTTCTAGACATGTCCTTTAGGGTGCGGTTCTTACGTTCCACAACCCCGTTTTGTTGAGGAGTTCTAGGAGCTGAAAAGTTGTGTGAAATACCATATTTTGCACTAAACAAATCAAACTTTAGTTGATCAAATTCTCTACCATGATTGCTTCTTATCAAAACAATAGGTAGGTTTTTCAAAGTTTGCAACTCCTTACACAATTTTTAAAACTCAAACAAGGCTTCAGATTTTTCCCCGAAGAATGAGATCCATGTAAAACGAGAAATATCATCCACAAGGACAAGAATGTATTGTTTACCTTTGGGAGATTTGATACTCATAGGGCCTCATAGATCCATATGTAAAAGTTCAATGGGTCGAGAAGAACTTACAACCTTCTTTGGTTTGAATGAACCTCTTATTTGTTTACCTTATGTACAACCTTTACATAGTTCATCTACTTTGAAGTTTAGGTTTGGCAAAGCACGTTTCAAATCCTTTGAAAGTAACTTCTTCATTGTATGCAAGCTTACATGACCTAGTCTTTTATGTCAAAGCCTTGAATTGTCAGTCAAGGTCTTGAGACACTTTAGTTTAGTTCCTGAAACTTGGTTAGTACTCATAGAATAAACATTGTTGCATCTAGGAGCTGTGAGCAAAACATCACCCGATATATTATCTTGAACTTCACATTTTTCTGAATCAAAATTCACCTTTTTGCCTTTATCACAAATTTAAGATATATTAAGCAAATTGTACTTTAAATCATCGACAAGATAGACATCATCAATGAAGTTAGATGAATTATAACCAATTTTACCAATGCCAATAATGTTACAATTTCCTTTTTCACCAAGCGTAATGGTTGCAGATGATTGCTTCTTTACATCTGAGAATAGCGAGCTTTTTCCACTCATATGTCTTGAGCAACCACTATCTAATATCCATTTATGCTCCTTTACCTTGGTGATATCCTGCAAAATAGCAAACATCAACCTTTCCGGGTCGACCAAATGACATATTATGGTCCATATTCAGGCTCAATCATGTTTGGTGGTCTAGTACCTTTAGGAACCCATATTTGCTTAACTTGTCTCCTTATACATAGAGGATAAGTGTTTCTAATGATGTAAGGGTCATTTCTTCTATATGGACATGTTGATTTTATGTGACCCTTTTTGTAACAATAGAAACATGTGGGCATATGAATACTTCTTTTAACTTTAACAAAAGTGGTAGTCGTTTTTCTAGGGAAACTAACATGATAGCCTATACCATTTTTGTTAAGAGAAGATTGTTGCTCATCCATCATCCATTCGAGGTTGGCTTTCGAACGAGTGAATTGAATAAGTGCAGCCTTCTGGTCTTGACACGTCACAATAAGATTAACCTTTTCTTTCTCTAGATCGATATATTCTCGATGAAGAGAAGATAGATTTCCCTTGAGAATTGCATTTTCTGATTCCAAGGCCTTGAGCGAATCTTCCATCATCTACAGAGTTCATGATTAGTCTCACTGATGGTTAAATCAATATACATGAGTCTAGCTCTGATACCAATTGAAGAACCATATAGGTGAATATAAATGATATAAATACTCTAGAAGGGGGGTTGAATAGAGTATGAGAACTTTTTGCAAAGACCTATCTCAAGGCTTTGAAACTAATTTCAAGGCCTTGATGTCGATCTGAGCTTTTTGTCACACAAATGGTTTTCAAGGGCTTTAAAAGTGATTTCAAGGGCCTTGACTCCTTAAACCTACAATGCAATGTTAGTCACAATAAAGCAATATATGGTGTGGAAATGAAAAGATCGACACGATGATATGTTCACGAAGTTCAACTCTAACAACCTACGTCTTCGTCCTAGGGTTTCTTTACCCGTAGGATCTAAATATATATTATTAGCTTCAAAGAGTCCTAGATACAACCTAGAAGAAATCTCCTTCTTCTCTCACAGTAGTCAATACTACGATCTAGCTCCAACTCTTAACCTAACTATAATAGCCTAGTACTTCGCAGAGTAACACATACTCAAGCATGACAATCTCTAGATATTCCAATGAAGCTCTCGTGTTTTTCTCTCTCAAAGGAAGTTAGCTTTTGTAATCGAAGAGGAAATTTTGGTACGAAATGAAGATGCTTTGATCGCTTGAAGACTTTAGATGTTTCCGTGCAAACTTGTTGTTCTTCTCTTTAATCGTGATCTTCATTTATAGTCTTCAATGGAGAAGTCTTCTAGACATTGTGAAGATGACCGTCGTTGATGTTGCTTCTTCTCCATAGAAAACGGTGTATGTTGAGACGAAATAACCTTTGTAGATCTTCTAATCTTCTTCATCTTCATCTTCTTGACGCATATTTTGATTCCTTTGCTCCGAGATCTTCTCTTGAAAAGGGTTGTTGAACATCTTTGAAGTTCTTGTTTCAAGATCCGAGATCTTTAAGTTTGTTGAGAATCTTTGATTGAAGATCTTCGAGATCTTTGTGAAATCCGTTTGGAAGATATCTCCAATCTTGCATCAATTTGTTGAGATCTTTGCAAGATCTTATTGTTGGGCTGAATCTTCTTGTTGGTCGAGATCTTCTTGTTGGCCGAATATTCTTGATATCTTTTTGGAAGATCTTCACTTGATCCTTGGTAGATTTGGTTGTTGAGATTGAATCTTTAATTTTTAATTCCTTCTAGCCGGTGTGTCCTTTGTATCTTGTTTCAAGGCTTTAGCTTTGATCCCTTGGAATGGTTTTCAAGGCCTCCATGTTGAACCTTTGAAATGCTTTTCAAGGCCTACACATATTTGAAAAACTCAAAACCATGCAATCTAGAAATATAATCGATATTTGTTAGTATAAAAACCGCTCATTTGTGTTAAGTCTTCTATCATCATATATACAAACATATAACCAAGGTGGAGTTATCATCGCCTTTGCTCTTGACCTTGCGATCGCTCCATCCATGATTGAATCTGCAGAAGGTGAAAGGGTTGCTAGTTTGTCCTTTAATGCTTTACCCTTTGAATATGTAACTGGTCCTTGTGTTGGAGATGGTCCCACATCACTTTTGATGTGCTATATTCTCATTGAATGCAACACAATCCTTGATCTCGTGTCCATATTTCTTGCAATATTGACATTTAATATTACTTTACACATTTGCAACCATATCAACAAGCTTACCTTGGTTTCCTTCAACCAGCTTCATCATGACTCGAACATTTTCAACCAACTTATCAATTCTATCATCATCCCTGATTTTGTAGACACCTCGTGTCTTATTTCTCTTCTTGGAGTACTTTCCCGTATGATCGGCAACTGTTACAAGATATTCCCATGATGCATCTTCATCCATGGTAGTAAATTCATGGGAATTATTGGTATCAACTAGATTCCTTGTGGTAACATCAACACCACTATAAATATACTCAACTAATGCACCTTTTTCAAAACCATGATGGAATATGAATGCAATAACTCATTAAATCTTTTTCAAGCAGAATGTATATTTTCACCATCTCCCATATCGAAATAATAAATATTTTTCCTGATATCAACAATTTTATGAGGAGGGAAGTACATACTAAGGAATACAGTGGTTAATTTCTCCCAAATAAATGATCATTTTGAATTAGCTTAAGTATTTGTTTTGCGATTGAAATCTCTAGCTCCTAATGTAGGAAGAGTCAAAGCGTGGTTTTGAACAATTTGTCTTGGATTCATCATAGGATCCAAGGTTTGTAGGTGATAAGCGCGTTCAACAATAAAAGCGGTAGTAAGTCTAGCAATATCCGCATCTCGATCTAGTACGGGAAGTTGGCCATGTCGTGGTGGTGGTGGGTTGACCGCACCTTGATCGCCATCTTGTCCGTTTTTGTCCGTCCATTTCTTGTCTTTTAAATGCTCTTTAGATAGCCTTTTGTGTATGGAGGGTAGTTTTAACAACCTAACCCGCGAACAAAGACAAAAAGAAAACAAAGATCAGTATTATGGGAAACTAAAAATAACAAAAATTGGAAATAAATAAAACTATCGACAATCCCCAGCAACGGCGCAAAAAACCTTGATGGTCCTAAAACTTACCCTCAAGGATGTCGGGGTCCGTTGTACTAGAAATTTAAAGAAGCATTGTGATTAAAGAAGACAAAAGGATTTGACATGCCAATTTCATCTTGCTTCTTGTGCTGTTTTAAATTATCATGAGGGACTCTACCATCCGAAACCAAATTGGGTTCGTAAGGACTATTCTCTTACATGTAGGATGAAGTGAAGTATGAAGGAATATGGTATGTGGATAGTGGGTGCTCTAGCCACATGATTGTTTTTTTTAAAGATTCATCTCACTTTAAGATTACAAAGAGGATCCATCACCTTTGGAGACAAAAAGGAGGGATTTGTTCATGGAATCGGGATGGTCAAGCTAACTGACAACATTCATGTGGACCGTGTCAGTTACGTTTATAGTCTTCGATTTGATCTCCTCAATGTTTTTCAACTATGCAACAATAGAAAAAATCGTATTATACTTATTACTAATGAATGCATTGTGGAGGGCAAACAAAAAGAAATGTGCTTCTTAAAGAAAACACATAAAACAAATTGCATGTAGTTAACAAGAACTTCATACCCATTGAAAACATTTGTATGTCTACCATTCTGAACATAACTGATCTCTAGCATAAGCATATTGGTCACGCCAATGCTCACACAATATACAAGCTCCAACACAATGATTTAGTCTTTGGATTTCCAATCGTAAGTGAGACACTGGAGATATGAAGCGGATCTTGTATTATGGGTAAGCAATTAAGAAATCATTTTCCCACCAATAAAGATGTAACCATTAATAAACCCCTTGAGTTGATTCACATGGATCTCTACAGACCCATGCGAATCAAGAGTTGAGGTGGCAACTAGTATATGTGTGTAATCATTGATGATTTCTCGAGGTATACTTGGACAATTTTCCTACCTTCCAAGGAAAAGACTTTTGTTGAATTCGAGCTTCTTATCAGCGGAATTGAGAGGAAACTGAATCTCCTCCTAGTTACTATCAAAACAAATCATTGAACTGAATTCAAAAATGTTGAATTTAATTTTTTTTTTTTTTGCAAACATAGAGGAGTGATTAACCAATTTCCAGCCCCCAAAACCCCTCAATAAAACGGTGTTGTTGAGTGAAAGAATGGTACTTTGAAAAGACATGACTAGAACACTTGCTTTATTTGATTATTCCATATTATTTGCATCTATCCTCTCTACTATTTGATTTCGGAATTTACAAAGATCTAAATTTTCTCTCTTCTTTCTCCTCTGCTTTATAAACTATTTTGCAAAGCAGCCGAACAACATCCTTGAGGGAGGTCAAGTGACTAGTGTTTCCAAGTTCGAGTTTTTGCTCCGGTTTCAGCTTTGGTTATTTGTACATTCATTTTTTGTTTCAAATTAAGTGTTTTAACCCGATCGACCTAGCCTGCTTAGTCGACCAAGTTCTTCGTCCTTCAGTTTTTGTTTGTATTCTTTATTGGTTGTACGTATTTAGTTTATTGATTTTTTTTATTTGACTTTCTTAATTAATTTATCAAAGCAAGAAATCATCTTTTCCGTGTTCGATCATGACTCCCTACACTAAAATGGCTCTTATATTTATTTGTTAGACATGAGACTCACACTTTTGCTCTCATCAAATTGGCGCCGTTTCTAGGGATGACTTTGAAGTTTGAATCGTTTTGGCTTATTACTTTTGAAACTATTAGTATTTAATCATTTTCCTTTTCTTTTAAATATGCAACGACAAGAGTGCATGGAAATTTCTAACACCCTCAAACCCCGACCCAAAAAATACCCTCTAGGTGCATAAGGTTTTCTTACTCTCTCGACCATTATGGGAATCTATTCACTCAACGCAACCAACCCACCCTTTGTTGTCGTGATGGATGATCCCGTTGGTTTGGTGCTTATTGATAATGCTGCTACCATTGATCAAATGTTGGAAAAATTACCGCGATACGGAAATTAATCAAGGATACTCATAACAGTGAAAGAGCTGCTCAGCAAGTCGTAGACAATGTTGATGTTGCATGCGTTGAAGCTGAAATGGTCAGATTAGTTGTTGAAAGGAACAAACCTACTACTTTGGAAACATATATGTTTTTCACCCACCCATGTCAATGGTGTTGTTACTTCAAAAGTTGTAGCCCTAAACTTTGAATAAAAAAATAGGGCTGATTAATTTGCTTGCTTCTCATGCTTTCTCTACCTAAAACAATAAGGTTGAATCGCCTTTATGTTCTCACTATCAAGAAAAGTTGTTGATTGGTTACGTTCTCTCTCCCCTCCGTCACCACGTGGGATCAACGACATGTAGCCTTTATGAATAATTTTTTGCCTACCACACAAATTGTTGAGTTACACACCAAGATTACTAGTTTCTTAGATATTTGTTGGGAAAACTAATAAAGCACGGGATGGATTCAAGGGTCTAGTGTGCCAATGCTCGATTCTAGTACTATCGTGGACGATAACTTCCATTGTCAGTTGTGTGGTCGCAATGAACATGATGCCCATATTTGCTCCATCCTAACGAGCATATCACACAAAGGGCAATCTAACAAGGAGATATACTTCATGAAACATCACTACAAAGATCCAAATCGTAATCTTCGCCAACGATTCAACGCCTACTCCAACGCTTACAACCCAAGATGAAGGCAATATCCAAACTCCAAATATAACAACACAACAACGTATAAAACCCACCAATTGAGATTGTTAGAAGACACTTGTTGAGAAATTTCTCCTCAGAAAGGAGAATGTTGCTATATGTTTCGTTCAACGCGACCAATGAACAACACAAAAATCTCCTAAGTTGAATCTCATTGAACATATCGTTGAACACCTAAAGGACATCGTGAAAATGACTCGACATGGTGGACAAACAAGTTTCCCAACAAGTGGAAAATCACCACGCCCACCAAAGCAACTACCGATGAGTGTCAAATGTAACATCATATAGCCTTTAGAATAATGTATTTCATATGCATATTGCTTGTCTATGCTTCGTTTTAGTGTAGAAAACTCCCCTTACCATAATTCAGTGTCTACTTCAGTTTATTTTGTGCTTCAATCGTTCAAGGCCATATATGGAGCATGATGAGATGATTTATGACACTAATTTAGGCATTCATTAAGATAGTTTTTCCCCTTATTCATGCATGGTTTGGCATTAGTTTGTCGCGTTTATGCTTAATCGAGTCATATTTCTAGAAAAGACGTCTACACGAGCTTTTGTCGGTTTTGTAGGTATTTTGGGGGGGCTTTTGGACTTAATCGATACATTCGAGGATCATTCCTCGTGGTGGCATGCATCCGGACTCCCTAAGGAGCAAGCTAGAAGCAAGGAAGAACACAAAAGACCTTGTTGGTGCATGCCTTGTACCAACTCATGACTTGACGATCCAAGGAGGGCTGAACTACAGAAACCAAGGCCTAGTTGTTGAAACCACGCCCGAGATTTTGGCCTGAGATTTTTGTCAGGACAACCATGACACTTGTCATGCGATTACTTTGCCCGACCTTTTCTTTCCTTGGTTGAGTGTGGACTTGGTAGAGCTTGCAGACTGTGTGTTAGGCGCCTCTCTCTCTCTCTCTCATCATCATCCATTGTTATGGGGAGAAGGAAGAAGAACAAAAAGACTCTCATTTTAGAGTCGAATAACATCATCAAAACTTAGATTTAGAGTTAGAGTTTGAAGGATTTTTAGTGACTTTTGTAGAGAAACATTTAGAAGTATTGTAAGGAACGTTTTGGAGCTGCTTTTGAAGGGTTGTAAGTCCTATTTTAACTCATATCCAACTAATATTACTTGCTTCTTTTCACTCTTATTTCACTTTCTTGCTATGGAAACCATGTATGCGTGCATGATGAGTTTAGATCTTAAAATGCATGTTATGGGCCAAGTAGTTTTGATTCTAGGGTGATGGACAGAAGATTATGGCTTGGATAATGATAGAATAGACTTGAATGCACTTTGGATGACTTGCATGCTCGAAACCTAACCCCCGACCAAAATATCGGCATGTTCTTCTTAAATCTCGCCCGTGGTTTCTTATGATAAGCCCGTGGTTTTACTCTGTTATACTTATATTGATAAATTTGTATGTTAGGATGTTAGATTGTTGAAATTCTAGTGTTTGTTGGGCATAACCTAGCTTAGGGTGACCTAATGCTAGCAAACTAAGTGAGGAAAGAGACTTACCCGGTGATTTTCGATATTAGATACCAAAGATGATGAACTCTAGGTAGTAGTGAGCCTCACAAGACGCTATTGGACTGAGTTTGCTAGGATCGTTGCTTAGGACTTGCCTTCCCGAGACTTACCTGGTAAGGAGAGATTTGACCCCTAGATAGCAATCCGGTTTGTGTAGAATTCCCAACTTTAGGTTCCTAGAGACTTACCCGGTAATAGGACCTTAGCTGAAGGATTAGTGGACCATGAGACCTACCCGGTGATTGTTCCCATTAGAGAAACACTCTTTTCCAACGTACCACAACTTCTCCAAGGTTGATTAGAAGCTTGAGTCCAATGCCATAATCGGAAGTCCGAATCCCTAGAATCTGCTTTTCTTACTTTGATCTCATATCTTGTGTTTGTGTTGCTTGTTTGAGTTGTTTGTTTGATTGATAATATTGCATGATTTGTGATCTTTGTTTGATCACCACAAAAAACCAACCAACAATATCATGATTTTTATTTATTTCTTTCTTTCTTTCTTTTTTCTTAGACTAGATTTGCACTATCTATGATCACTTGTTTGATTTGATTTCACCTTAGTCCTTGTGTTCGACCTCGGAATACTTTCCTTTCTACAAAACGATCCGTACAATGTGGGTTTCGCTAGGTAGTTTAGGATTTTAGTTCGAGTTTATAAATGTAAAACTTTTTGTGCTACCATTCTAGCGGAACAGAGCATAATAGTATGTACCAAAGCACAAGGATTCAATATTCCCTAGAGTCGTAGAATACATGGAAATGTCAAGACCGAGTAAAGATTGAAGAATCCAAGTTGAAACCATTGGAGTTAGATGCCATTTTATGACGACCTATGAGAGATTCTAGATTTCGACCATCTTTCCTTTAGCATTGGACAATCATAACAACTTCAGAGTTGTAGGTATTCGAAATATCTTCGAATGTATTATTCATGGATCACGTAGTTACAAAGAGAGCAGTGGGGAAATTAGTTTTACTAAACTGTCAAAAAGGTTGTCAAACAACGCTACCAGACGGCTTGTCAGACCGTCTCTATACCGTCTCAAAGCTGTTTGGAGCTACCAATATTTCTAATTTAAATCCCATACGGGATGACCAGACGGCTTCCAAGCCGTCTTGCTGTCGTTTAGCCTGCGTTGATGATCCGAATCATATATTTTGATCTTACCTTTGAAAATATATTATTTTATCTCTTTTTGGATCCGATTTGTACCCTATATAAAAAAATATATTAGCCCTAGTTTTGAATCTCCCTTATCACCTTATCATCCTCGCATCCTCTCATCTCGTAACCGTCAAGTAGTACTAGAGTAGATTTTAATTCCCGCTTGAAGGTTCGTCTGATTGTGTTGGAACCGAACAATGTGATTTTGTTCATACAGTTTCTATATTCAATAAATATTGTTTTACATTCAATCATGTCCGAATAATCTCTCTCTTGATCTAAGGATTAAATAATTTCTATAATGGTTTAAATAATTATTGTTTTTGAATTTAGATTATGATATTACTTCTTTTCAAAGCACTTCGTTTTCACCTTTTATTTACCTTCGAAATAAGTGGCGTTTATAATTTGGTTTAGATAAAGGGTTTTCCTATACTTGCCGAACCGTCGGATTGAGGGCTACCCGAATTAGGAAGCACTGTCTTTGTTTGTCTATGTCAAAAGTTATTTTAGATGGTTATTTGTTTTATTCACGAGTTTCATGCATATAGTCTTACTTTAATTCATTATAGTGGGGATTCATATTTTCTTTGATTATCTCCCTCCATTATTTACCTACAACTATTGCTTTCCCTTCTTTTCCATTTTATCATAATTTCTAAACGACATATTTTCATCTTCCCTTTCTCCTTATTTCCTACCTTTAACTTAGTATAATTGTCTATTATTTACATCCAAATCAGACGCAGTCCCTGTGATTCAACACTTAATATACTAAAGTTGACTCGTCATCCTTGCAAGTATATTTTAGGAGCATCAACTTCCAGGACAACTTGAGCCCAACCCCAAGGGACAAACGAGCTGAGCAAATCAGATCCAATTAAAAGACCTAAAAGAAGCGTTGATATGGAGACAACCCTACACCATTATGTGATTTTCTCTTTACTTACATTGAGGACAATGTAAGATTTAAGTATGTGGTGGTGAACAAAACGGTTTCACACGTTCTTAAATCTTCCCTTCTTTTTCAATTTTTTTTTCCAAAAAACTTCTTCCTCATCTTTTAAGCCTCGGTCGACCTAGGATAGCTCTGGTGGTCGCTCGATCGAGCACCCTTATGTAACACCCCGAATCTGCGGGACTCGGGATGCTACGGGCGAAGACCTCACAATGGGTCCCGACCCTTAGCCTGACAACAATTTCACCGGATCGTACAACAAAACACAAATAAAGGCGAAAACCGAAATAAATTTAATGCAAATGTTATAATCCCCGGAAATAAACAACAACAAACTCCATACTACAAAAAAAACTTTTGCGACGGATTTTTGCGACTGCACACTCTACAATCGTCATTGGTAGGGTTTTTGCGACGGCACAGCAACGGCATGTACAACCGCCGTTAGGTTTGCGTCGATAAAGTCCATACAGTCGCCAATAACATATATACTTGGGATGGCGTATGTATGTCGTCGCAAAAAACTTACCTTTGGCTTCGGGTATGGGTTGCCGTCGCAAACATTTTTACTTTTGGCGTCGGCAGTTATCAACTGTCGCAAATGTAACACATTGTTTTATCCCTTAAAAAATTTGTAAAATATAATTTTTATAAGGGAAAAAAACCCTGTAAACGTGGGAACTTTTAGAATGCGCTCTCGAGTCCTTTAACCCTAAAAACAAACCTGCAAACCTTGAAGAGTTGTTCATCACGATCCTGTACGAAGTTCACTATAAAATATACAACTTTGTACATACTCACATATTCATATCTTTCAGAATAAATATTCATGATATTTTTTATTATAAATTGATTACATTGTAAGATATATATATATATATATATATATATATATATATATATATTTATAAATATGATTATAAGTTCCGGTGAGAAGAAGCCTTATGGATAGGAATTAGGAGCTATGTGAGCCATTGGATCAAATTTAAATCAATGGCTCACAAACACTCATCATTAATGACATCTTGTAATTACATAAATCTGGAAGAAAGAAAAAAAAAGAGTACAACACTACAACACTCTCGTTGATCGACCGATTCACAAATCACAACACTCTCACATTCTTCATCTAACAAGCTCTATATTTGGCCGATTTTCAACCAAATCAAAGACGGATTATATAAAAATGATGAAATCAAAGAGAATACTAGACGATTTAGGTATTGTCTCTTCGAAATTTCTATTCTCAAGGTTTAGGTTTTTCATTCTTATAGTTTAGGAATCATTATGATTGATGTTTATTTTTGAAATCAAATTTGTTGAATCATTTTTTGTTTTGATAGGTTTAATTGAGATCATATATGTATATACATATGTTAAGTTGGTCTAATATTTCCAATTAAAACAATCTATAAGCTTTTTTTAGTGTGCACGCCAATTGTTCGACAAAATGTCTAATAGGAAAATAGTCTATAATATTTACATGAACATGAAATAAAAATTATGAACACCGAAGAATAAAAACATGAACAATGACGTATAAAAGTATGAACACCGATGAATAAAAAGTATGAACTTACACTAGTATAGTTTTACATTGTTTTACAGATTCAGTGATGTTGGGTACGCAATCATCACCAATCGTTGTGTCGGGATTGAGGGCGAATGCTCCATGTAATGAAGGTGGAACTATTATACAAGTAACTCCAAATTACTCTACCAATTGGGTTCTAATTTGTGAGGATACATTGAAGCTACATGTTGGTCAACAATTTTTAAGTGTGGAGGAAGTTGAGGGCTTCTATAGGAGGCCTCTATTTGTGAATTTGAGATTCGTGTTTCATGTAATCAAAAACCCAACAATGTTGTGTTGAGGAAGTATTTTGGTATGGACAAGGGAAGTTAAAAAATGGCAAACATAGTACGGGCAAAAGGAAGACAACTTTCAATCGATGTGATTGTAATGAAAGAGTTGGTTTAAGATTATGGAGGGTGGAAAGTATTTTGTGAAGTGGGTTCATGAAGCTCATTAATTTGGATAGTGTTTAATGCATTGTTGTCTTTTTTTTAGTGTTCAATGCATTGATGTCTGTTTTATACATACATAACATATTATGATCATATTTACATGAACAATGACGTATAAAAGTATGAACACCGATGAATGAACAATGACGTATAAAAGTATGAACACTAGTGACTTATCTATAACTTTTACACATACATATCATATTATGATCATATTTTCACGTTTTGTGATGATTTTTTTTATTTTTGTGGTTATATATTGTAAATGAACATCTATGTATTATAAAATAAACACAAAAGAATAAATCAACATGACACTTTGATGAATAAAAATACTATGAACACCGATGAATAAAAACATGAACAATGACATATAAAAGTATGAACACTGATCACCTATCTATGAACGTAGGAGATTTTTCCAAATTTTAAGTCAATTTACAAAAATGCCATTAATGATGAGCGTGTGTGAGCCCTTGATTTAAAACTCATCAAATGGCTCACAACCAGTGGCGGCCGCAGGATTTCTAAAGGGTGGGGCAAAAATAAATCATCGATAAAAATATCTATGAAATAAAATAGCGATAAAAGCAAAATCAGTATGTCATCTACTTGCGCAGTTTTGACTACAAGTATACCAAAAATAACTAGTCAATGCTACAAATAAATTGTCAATCTGACAACAAAGGGTGTAATTCATAAGAAGAAAAAAGAGAGTATATATTGATTAAAATTACCTATAGAATAATATGTTATTTAGATATCAAAATAAATTCATATAAAATATATATATCATTACATATATTTAGGGAGTTATATAAAGGATGAAATTAGTTTTTAAAAAAATCTTAACTGAAATAATGTTATTTTTTTCATAAATTATAACATCTTTTTTTATAGAGTATTAATTTTGTATTTGAATTATTTAATAAATTGATTTTAAGTAGAATCCATAAAAAGAGAAAAAAAGTGAATAACTTTTATATTTACAGTTTGGATAAATAAAAAAAATATTATGAAATATGTAATTTAAATCCGAAACAATAAGATCTTTTGAAAGGAAAACAAAAAAAAATAAAAAAAAAAAGAAGGAAAAGGTGGAAAATAAGCTAAAAGGTTAGTGATAGGATTTGAAGTCAGGACCATGTGAAAATTCCATTTCATGTTCAAATCATAACACCACTATACCACCATGTTTTCTGTAATAATTTCTCATATTATTTGTTATTATTCCGTGTCAAAGGGTGGGGCAACTGCCCCACCCTGCCCCACCCAAAGGCCGCCACTGCTCACAACCCTCCTAATTCCTATCTACAAGCTCTCTCCTCACTTGAACTAAAATCTATATGTATATATATATATATATTTATAAATATGATTATAAGTTGGTCACAATAATAATATTTTATTAGAAGTTGGTCTCATTTAAATGAACAAATGTTCATAATAATCTTTTATTATAAGTTGGTCTCATTTTAAGATATTGGTTCTTATAAATATAATTATAAAGTTGAAACAATTTGATATACTAGGCTTTTTCTAGTTTTGTGTTTAGTAAATATACCCCTTGAGAGAAGAATGTGTAGAGTTTGAAAATAAATACAAAAGGTTGGAGTACATTTACTTAATTGAAACATTAAAAAGCCTAGTTACTACTCTAGTTTTTCAAAAAAGCCTAGTTACCAAAATTGCCCTTATAAGTTGGCCTTAATAATAATCTTTTATCAAAAATTGGTCTCATTTAAATGAATAAATGTTCATAATAATCTTTAATTATGTTAGTCTCATTTTCAAAATATAGATTTTTATAAATATGATTATGAGTTGGTTTCAATAATAATCATTTATTATTATAAGTTGGTCTCATTTAAATAAATAAATGTTCATAATAATCTGTTTATTATAAGTTGATCTCATTGTAAGACATACATTTTATAAGATGATCTCAATAACAATCTTTTATTATAATGACCTTCTATTATAATTTGATCTCCATTGTAAGACATATATTTTATAATATGGTATCAATAATTATCTTTCATTAAAACTTGATCTCATTTAAATGAATAAATGTCCACAATAATCTTTTATCATAAGTTGATCTCTTTTATAACTATATATTTTTATAAGTTGATCTCTATAACAATCTTTTATTAGAAGTTGGTCTCATTTAAATGAACAAATGTCCATAATATTATCTTACTTTAAGTTGATCTCATTGTAAGGTATAGACTTTTAAGGAGTAGGAGGCAAGAAGGTGATTATCGTTGCACACATTATAAGTTGATCTCAAGAATAATAATATTTTATTAGAAATTGACCTCATTTAAATGAATTGTTCATGTTACATGGTAATAATTTTATATTTAGGCAAAACAATGAATGCATCATGTTCATTTTTTTTATAATGGAAAGCGGTTCGAAACCATTACACGGCGCACCATCTAGTGGGCCGAAAGACCGAAAAAATCGGCAGACGGTCTAACTGTCACGAAGGAACACAAATGAAGGAGAAAAGAAATACACAAAAATACATCAAATGACACCGAAAGCAAAAAAAATTTCAAGGAAAAGCATGATGATCCAGCCAGCAGGAAGCAAGAGCATAAACGTTCATCATGTTCATTTTTGTTTGCAATATACATACACACATGTTTATAAATATGATCATAATTTGAAGGATTGTTTTATTAATATGTTCATGTTTTTACTAATTTTCATAATAATATTTTATTATATGGTTGTAAAAACATTATCATATTTTAACATGGTTAAAAGAGTCAAACACACATATAATAAATTTTGACCCAAATAAGATTTCACTATAATTCTAAAAATTCATTTTTATATATTATAATTTATCATACATATTAATTATTATAGATCTATAATGAACTTTTTAATTTCAATTCTTATCACCATACTAAAGATAATATATGTGATAAAGTCTTAATTTAAGTTTCTCATTATAATGAAGATAATGATAATTGTAATTTTAGTATAAAAAGATGGCAAAATTTGATATACTAGGATTTTTTCAGTTTTTATAAAAGAAACTATACCCCTATTTTATTTACTGTTAATTGATAATAATTTACCTCATTAATTAACCTCATTAATTTACCCAATATTCCGCTCATTCACTCACTAACTTCGTTTTCATTATACCAGAGAAGAAACTGTCGCCCTTCGTCCTTTGCCAGTTCGATCCTCACGTTCAACTGTGATCTTCATCAATCTCTCTCGTAATCTTCATTTCCTTCAAGTTTGATTCATCTCTCGTCACTTTCCGGCCATCTCCTTCACTTGTTCTTTGTTTTTCGTCTTCGTTTTTACCCCAAACACTCCGGAATCGTTTTGAGTTCTGTAAACTCTAAGAAAACAAAAATGTCGACTCGATCAAAGGTTGCTGCCAACAAATCTTCTTGTGATGCTCCTACCTTCAACCTTCTAACTCCTACGCCTCCTTTATCTGTTGAAATTGCCACACCAAACGAAGGCGATGATTCTGTTGTCCCTCATGATGAATCAGGCCTTCAAATTGTTGTATATGGTGGTCCTCGAACAGTTGATATACCTATGGGTAGTATTGCTTTGATACTCTTTCATGTTTTATGGTGGTGTTTGTTCATATTAGTGTTTGTAAGTTTAATCATCGTTTCTGGTATCTGTTTTGATATGGTTTGTTCTATGTTTGTTTTGTCTTTATATTTACATGAGTTTTCTGGTATGTTTGTATGTTATTAGATTTTCTGGTATGTTATTGGTTTCAAGTTTTTTGGTATTTGCTTTAGTTTAAGTTTCTGGTATGTGTTTATTGTTAGTGTTCTGGTATTGCAGGTTCATGTATTACTTTGTGGTATGTTTTGTGGTATTTGTTCATATGAGGTTTTTTGTTTTAAGTTTTCTAGTATTTGCTTTAGTTTAAAATTTTGGTATGTGTTTCTGGTATTGCATGTTGATGTATTACTTTCTGGTATTTTTTCAGGTATTTGTTCATATGAGGTTTAATGTTTTCTGGTATAAGAAGTTCTGGTATGTTATTTGTTTTATGTTGTGTCTGATCATTTTGATGTATATATTCTGGTATGTTATTTGTTTCTGGTATTAGATGTTCTAGTTAGGGTTTCTGGTATTTGTTTTATTTATTAATGTTTTCTTGTATTTGTTCATATGAGGTTTTTATATTACTTTTTGGTATTTCATGTTGATGTATATATTGACATTATTTTCTGGTATGTTTACACAAGCTGTTGAGGAAAATGTTAGTTATGGACATGAAGAGTCTTATGTAAGTTGAATGTCTGATATGAGTTTCTGGTTTGTTGTTGAATGTTTTTCTTGTATTAACAATCTTATTTCCTTTACTAGTTAATGTACAGATTTGATGAAAACCCAAAATACGAGGCAACACGTATAACTGTCTTGTCTCGTGTCAATATGTTAAATTTTTACTTGAATGGTTGGATGCCAATGGGCAAGAATTGTTCAAGAACTCTATTTTTTCATATGTCATCTCCCTCTGTACCAATCTTAAACCTTCCAACCAATTAATACACTTCATGCTTCTGCATGAGGTTCAAACTGACCGCAAACACTCAATGTGGTTTGCAACCAACAAAACCCTGCTTAGGTATTTATTAACTATACACCTAACCTTTTTAGTTCAGTTTTGTACCTCCATTCCACTTTCTATTGTTAATGTGTTTCTTTCTTTTTTTGTTGTATATTTTTGCTCCTAAGGTTTGGCTTAAGCAAGTTTTCTGAAATTACCGGCCTTGAGTGTCGGTTCCATGTGTACAATGAAGAAGAAAATGTCGACATGAAGGAGTTGTTCAGCATGCCCAAGTGCAAATTGGAGCAATTGGAGGAAAAATATTCAAAGCTGAAAAAGAATGATGAAAGGAAATTCAAGATGGCTCTGCTGCTGTTTATTGAATTTGATTTGCTTGGCAATGACAAGAAGAAGTTTGTCTCCAATCTTCCTCTATCGCTTCTGAAGGACATGGATGCCTTTAATTCTTATTCATGGGGGCGCCTTGTCTTCAATAAGACACTTGACAACCTCAGGGATTGTGAGCCAACAAAGTTTAGGGCATCCGAAAATTACTGCCTTTTGGGTTTCCCTTTGGCATTCCAGGTATACTTCTGGTTTTCCATTTATGTGCCTCTGGTATGGTTATATTTGTTATTTTTGTTATGGTTTACGTTTCTGGTATGCTTGTTTTTCATTTATTTTCCTCTAGTATGAGTAATTAGTTACCAAAAATGTTACTTTTGTGATTTTATGGTATGCTTTATTGCATTAGCATTTCTGATTTTTGTTTCTGGTTTTTTATTCTTGTATTTTTGTTTTAATGTATTAGATTCTGGTATAATTGTGTCTGTTGTATAATTGAGTTTTGTGATGTATTGTTTTGTTGGTAGTATGTTCTGAATTTTATACTATTTGGTATGATTTTACTTGCTTTCTAGTATGAGCAATTAGTTACCAAAAATATTAATTTTGTGATTTATGGTATGCTTTATTGCAATAGCATTTCTGGTATATCTTTCTAGTTTGTGTTTTATAATTGAGTTATGTTATATATTGTGTTGTTTTTGGTATATCTTAAGTTTATACTTTTTTGTATGAGTTTACTTGTTTTCTGGTTTTCTGATATGCATTTGTGGTTTCATTTTCTGGTATGATATTATTTTATTAGTATTATATTATTTATTAGTTTGAGTTTCTGGTATGGTCTATTCATTTGTTTCCTGTCTATATTATGCAGGTTTTCATCCTTGACTCTATCCCCACACTAGCATCTTTGTTTGCCACATATGTTGATGAAGAAACAACCCCACTTTGTCTTAAGTGGATTTCATCAACCAAGGGGAAGATGAAATGCAGCTTCCAAACAATAAAGGATACAGCATCATCGGTGGCCCAAGATGACATCAAAACTATCCCCCTCAACCTAGAAGACCCAGAAACCGAGGATGACTGCAAATGATGGGGGGATGAAATTTTGGAACCAGCTGGCTATCTTTGTCATCTTTTCAAAGTTGGGTTCCACGATGTACGTGTATCCAGGCCTGGAGGGCATGATGTCAAGGTTATCAAGGAAGTCCCAAAGAAGGAGGAATCCGAGAGTGATGACTTTGCTACTCCTCCTCCTCCTCGTCATATTTTGAGGTTGCCAAGACCACAAAAGGTTTTCAAGAAAGAAGATGTCTCAAAGAAGAGAAAAATTGAAGAGGGAAGGAAAAGGTATCTCAATACATTTCATACTCAATCTAAATTTTAATAATGTTGCATTAGTTTCTGTTATACTAGTCTCTTTAGTTTATTGTATGACTGTTTTTTTGCTTTCTGGTATGTGTCTGTTAGTTTTTGGTATGCTTCTAATATAACTTCTGATATTAGTTTATGTTTTAGTTTTCTGGTATGAATGCTTTGTTACTTTCTGGTACGTGTCTTTTTGTTTATAGTTTTTGTTTTATGTTAATTCTTGTATAAGTTTTTTCTTACATTCTTGTATTAGATTTAATTTGTTTTCGGGTATGATCTTTTGAATCTTGTTTCCTGTGTATATTGTTATCTTTTGTTTGGTTTTTGTTTCTGGTATGTTATTCATTTACTTAATAATGTTTTTTTCCCTAATGTAGGGCTCCATCTAAGAAGCCTAAGACAGAACAGATTGTTGAGGAAGTATCATTGTAAACTGAAGTTGAATATGTATTTATATTATCATACCAGAATTCTTAATTTTTACAAAATTTGTTCTATTATTTTAGCCCTGAAGAAGACATGCTGGCATTGGCTACACCCCCAGTTGTTGGTGTTGCACCTTTTAGCACTGTTGGGATTGTTGTTGCTCCAGAAATGGATACGATTGTCCCTACAGATGCTTTGGTTGCACCACCTCTGCCCGATCCCACCACCTCCAATGTAGAAGCTGTGGTTGCACCACCTCTCCCTGATCCGACCACTTCTAACACAGAAGCTGTGGTTGCACCACCTGTCTCTGATCCCACCACTTCCACTATTTCTACCACAAACAGGTAGTTGAAATTTTACATACCATAATTTATTAGTTTCAAATGCTTATTTGATATCGTATTTGTAATTTTTTACTATGTTAATGTATAGTGTGCCTGATTGGGTTGAAGATTTAAAGAAACAACTACAAACCCAAAATCAATTGATTTCTGAGTTGGTCAAGAAGGTTGAGCAACAAGATGCCACTATCAACCAAGTTGTTATGAGGCAGAAGGCACAAACTATGACACAACACAAAATAGAAAATCAATGTTTCAGGATCGTCACTAATGTTCAAAGGATGACCGGTTCTTCTAAAGGTACCAAAGCCTCTAAAAAGCCGGCCTCCCAACCTCCAGTTGATGCTCCTAAGTTAGAAATTCTTGGGGTTTCTTCAAATTCTGAAGAGACGCTATCTACAGAGAAGTCAATGCCTCAGCCCCAGCCCCAGCCCGAGCCCAAGGAGGAAGCTGAAGTTGATCAGCCAAAGGAAGAAGCAGTGGAAGAGGTATAATACACTACTATTCTTCATGTGTTTTGTTTCCGTGCATATTTGTTAATGTTTGTGTTATGTTGTCGTCCTGGTACAAAAACCAATAGCAGATGTAGATGTGAAAGGGAAAGGGAAAGTTAAAACCAGAGGACCGAGGAGAATGGGTTTACGTGAAAAGAAACCCAATGACCTTGTTGTATCTTCCTATGTCGTCCCAGTAAAAATCCCCAAGCCACCCAAGCATAATTTCTTGAGCAAGAAGGATAGAGATGCTTTTTATGCTTGGTACCTTAACCCAAAGACTAAAAAAGAATTTATTACTGGATTTCAATATTCAGCAAATAAATAACACTTCAAGCTCTTACTCCAAAAAACTGGCTGGTTGTGGGATTATGTAAGTTAACACTAACCTTACTTTTGTTTAAGTTAATAATTTCTGGTATGATGTTTTCTGGTATGACTTTCTAAAACTAGCTACTGATGTGTTTCTGGTAAGATGTTGTTTGTACATTTTGTTTTTAAAATTTCTGGTATGATGTGTTGTATTGCTTTCTGGTATGATCTAGTTGTATAAGAGTCTAGTATGACTTTATTTTTGCTTCTTTTTTTTTTCTGGTATTATCTATTTCATTAGTTTTATGGTAAGTAATTCTTTCATTTTGCCATAAATCATCATTTGACTTCCTTAGATGATTTATTGCTTGAGCTTTCTGGTATTTGTTTATGTTTTGTGTTTCTGGTATGATGTGTTTTCATGTATGTGTATCTTGCCTAATGGTTTTCATGTCTTGAATTCTGGTATGAACTTTTTATGTTTTTCTGGTATTATTCTCATATGAGCTCTAGTATTGAATTATTAGTTTTTTCCTACTTTACAGCAACTAGATGAAATGATTACATACCTCCGAAAAGTTGTAATTGAGTATCCAGAGGTTTATCGCCGTATTACCATTGTTCCCGTACCATTTGTCGACTACTTCAACGATGTGCGTTATAAACAATTCTTAGAGTCGAAAGCTACAAGGAGTTTTAATTACGGTGAAGAAATTGCAGGTTATATATTTGGACTTGATCCTCCCTTTTTTAGCAAGAGCTTTTATGAAGTCGATACAATATACACTGCCATCAACACCTATGGTAAACACTGGATAGCGCTACAGATTGATTTAATTAAATGGTGTGTTGTTGTATATGACTCAATTGTGGATTGTATGTCTGATGGGGATTTGAAAGCTTTGCTCACCCCATTCCTTGGTATATTTCCTTATATTCTGAAACTTCATGGAGAATTTGAGAGGTTTGGGACAATCTTGATAAGCCATTGGATTAAGTTCGAAAGACAACCAAAGAAGTTCCACAGAACAACCCAAGGTGATTTCTACTATACTAGTCATATGTTTCTGGTATGTTTATTAGTATGATGTTTTGGAAAAACACTTATATAATCTATTGTCTACAATTGCAGTGGAAGTTGTGGTGTATTCACAATCAAGCACATTCACAGCTTTCAGGGAACAATTTTGTTCTATTTTGTACGGTGAAACCCCACGAGTCCCTTTGAAACTGAATATGTCCTAAATGATGTAGTTGACTCTTGCTAAACTTGTATTTTGGTATTGACTGACTCTGTTGTAATATATTAACTCTTTTGTAATATAATTTACCAGAAGTATTTATGTTGCTATTTACCAGAAGTATTCTGTTAATATAGTTTCTTTACCAGAAGTGTTTATGTTGCTATTTAGGATTCTAGTATTTCATTTAAGTCCCTCTGGTATGATTATATCTGGTATTTCTTTGTTATTTTATATGCTTCTAGTATGATTGGTTTTCATATATGTGCCTCTGGTATGAGTAATTACTTACCAGAAATGTTTATTTTATGATTTTATGGTATGAGTTATTGCATTAGTATTTCTGGTATGTGTTTCTGGTTTGTGTTTCTTGTAGTTTATTTCATCTATTTGATTCTGGTATGATTATTTGTTTACCAGAAACGATCAATTTGTGATTTTCTTGTATGTTTTATTGTCTATGCTTTCTGGTATTCATATAAATAGCCTGATGGTATACTTTTATTGGATTCTGGTATGAGTTTTTTTATTTAGTTTTTGTTATTACCTATTGTTTTGATTCTGGTATGTGGACATTTACCATAAAACAAACATATATTTATATAGTAATTGTTTACTACATATCTGATAATGACAAATAATCAAAATTAGTATTTTTGGTATGTGTCTTCATTCTTTCTCCATTGGTTGATTTCGGCAAGTTTTTTTGTTATGGCCTATCCTGCCGCAACAGTTGAATTTCTTCTTCTTGCTTCCTTCCATTGATCCCCGTATCCTAGCTTTAGGCAATCTTCCGGTTCTCTTCCTCTTTATAGGAGGGTTGCATTCAATAGATGTAATGGAACTTGGAATCTCACAATGCTCATGATCTACAATTGGGTATATTGTCTCCTCATATGCCGTGTTCCAATATTTGGTGCTATAATATTTACTTACCAGAGATGCCGGATTCATTTTCGCCATCTTTGTTGCAGCTATTGCATGAACACATGGTATTTTCTCAATATCAAATTCCTTGCAAGTACAACTCCTATCCACTAAACACACAACTTCCCTTTCCTGGTTCCATTGTACCTCAATGAACAGCCTTTTCGCATCAAACACGTAGCATTCATACTTTGTTGCCTCCCCATATTTAACTTGTATTAGGGCATCGACGTTTGGTGTTGTCATTTCTGAACATGATTCAGCATTTTGCCTTCGCGTTGCAAACCATCTACCCACTGTCTGTCTGATAACATCAATGAGAGCAAGCACTGGATAATCCCTTGCATCACACAGTACACTATTTATACATTCTACATTGTTGCTTGTCATAATGTTATAACATTTCGCGTTGCAAAAAGCTCGGGACCAAGCAGCAAATCCAATTTCTTCCAACAACTGTGCAACTACTACCTTCTCCTACAAACATTAGCAGGTACACATGAAGTTATATACAATACCAGAAAAAACATACCATACATCTAACATGTTTCAATACCAGAAAAAGGTAATACCATAATCATTGCTCATCAATAATAATGTTGAATACCAAAAACATGACATGTATGATACCAGAAACGATCACAAAAAGCATACCAGAATTCATACCAGAGTTTAAATGTAATACCAGAAATTATAATTTTCATACAACAAACCTAACCTGCGTTCATACCAAAAACATTCATACCAGAAACACTATAAATGAGAGATAAGGGACAATACCAGAAATGAAATAAACCACCAGAATTGAAATACCAGAAGCATAATGCGATTGCATACCAGAAAATAATAAAAACCATAATAAACATACCATCTTTATATTTTCAAACATTTCAAAACACTTATCCTTTCTGTAGCACCTAGCTGCATCCACGGACATTTGTTGAACTATATTCTTGGTTGATTTTTTCTTGATGTTCCCTTTCAAGTGGTACATGCAAACTCCATGAGATGCTTTTGTGTAGTACTTAGCAATACCATTCTTGATTGACATGTGTTTGTCCGATATAAATAGTTGTTCTTCGGTGTCAAGGACAAACTTGTGTATATGATAGAAGAAGAAATCATACGAGTCATCACATTCACGGTCAACAATTGCAAATGTTAGGGGGTATATTTGTTGGTTTGCATCTTGCGCTGTTGCAAGCAATAGCACCCCACCATATCGTCCTTTTAAAAATGTTCTGTCAACTGATATAACCTTAAACAAAAACAACCAAAAATCAATTAGTTTTCTGGTATATCAGAAATGGATAATAGTCATACCAAAAACTTAATTGTTCAAATATATATCACTATACTAGAAGCTGAGCTTGAAATCAAATCAGAAATGATATTACCAGAAGTACATTTATCAAACAATATCAGACACTAGTTATACAAAACAGAAAAGAGCATACCAGAAAGATAATTATACTGCTTACCAGAAACACAACATTACTAACAGAATCTATATCATTCATGCATAATTGATAATACCAGATGCATAATTTTATTACATACCAGAACAAGGATAATACCTTTCTCATTACTGAATATCCTTTGATTGATTGTCCCAAAGCAAAGAAGACATACTTGAATTTGTTTTCATCATCCAATTGCAGTGCTACAATAGTGTTCGGATTTGCCTCTTGCAATCGATGTAAGTACACCGACACACCCTTGTAGTTCTCTTCATTTGTTCCTCTTATATTGTCCTTGACAGCCTCTTGTGCCATCCAACATTTCCAGTAGCTAGCTTCTAAACAATGCTCGTTTATCAAAATTCCAATTATTGTCTTAGGCTCGGGGAGTTTATGTGTATTAGCATACCCGAATAACACAAACAATATGATTTGAATGTAGTTCATAACAGAATGGAAGAAAACAATATAGAATTGAATATTATATGTGATAATAAGCAATGGACTTACATTTTTGCAACTATTTCAGCAATGACAGGATATGAGACCTTTCTGCGATAATTTCTTCTGGTATGGAATGAACAAGTGTGCTCTCTGGTATACTTTGTTAGTGTAAACACTTTTGATTTCTTGATTTTTGAGAACCGTACGCGCCACTTACAATCTTTATCTAGACATCGTGCAAGAATAGCAAGCTTGATAGACTTTGTTATTCTGTATTGTGTACATTCGGCAACAGCATTCAAACACAATACATTTTTCACTGCGTTTTTATCTTTGAACTTTTGACCAAGCTTAAGACCCCATTGAGTTTCTTCAGGTTCAACTTCAGTGATTGCATAGCTATTCTCTATTTCTATTTCAGTCACACTGGGAGCAGGAACAATGGCAGTGTATGGATGATATTCATTAATTTCTTCAATTTCTGGTATAATAATTGTAGACTTTAATCTCACACACAATGACACACTCCAGCATGGCTGAGTCAATTGATTAACTTCAACAAAATCCTCGAAATCTTCTACCGTCTCAATATCAAATGGTTGCAACGCTTTATTTAAGGTATTTTTGTATATAAGTTTCAATTTGTTCACTGTCTCATCTACTTGAAAATGTTTGGCAATCAACATCCTAATTTCTGGTATGCTAACTGGATCTCCCACAGTGATGGGTTTGCACACTACTTTATCCCCTAAATATGTCCATTCATTTTCCACAGATTTCCATTCTCCTCCACAATAAACTATAATTTGTAACTGAGCCATGGCTAACAAGTTTTGTATATACTAGAAAAAAACTATTATAAGTATACCGGAAGTTAAAAGTATACCAAATTATGCACAACATCACAAATACCAGAAGTTAAAGTATACCAGAATTATGCACAACACCACAAATACCAGAAGTTCAAGTATACCAGAAGTTAAAGTATACCAGAATTATGCACAACATCACAAATACCAGAAGTTCAAGTATACCAGAAGTCATTCAATTCATTATACCAGAGAATTAATGATACCAGAAAGACAATTAGCATACTATAAAAGAGATTATACCAGAACTCATTAATTGATACCAGAATTAATGATACCAGAAAGATAATTATCATACTACAAAGGAGATTATACCGGAACTCATTAATTCATATCAGAATTATGCATAACACCACAAATACCATAGTATTAATGATACTAGAAAGACAATTATCATACTACAAAAGAGAGTATACCAGAACTCATTAATTCATACCAGAATTATGCACAACACCACAAATACCAGAAGTATACCAAACGCTGAAGTATACCAGAATTATGCACAAGAACATAAATACTAGAAGATCAAGTATACAAGACGTTCAAGTATACCATAATTATGCACAACACGACAAATACCAGAAATTCAAGTATACCAGAATTCATTGAAATCATTATACCAGAACTCATTCTTTCATATCAGAATTAAGAAAACAAACTAGCAACAAGGTTCATACCAGAATCGTAACACACTCATTCATACCAGAAACAAAATTTAAAACAAAACCAAATCTGACGATACCTTATACCAGAAATACAAGAATTTGATTAAAATTTCACAATGGTGAACAAAATACCAGAATAATACTGAAGAAAATGGCGAGAGAGAGAGAGAGAGTAGAATATTGTGAGAGAGATACCTGTTATATTGAAGCAAATTTTGGTATTTGAAGTCTTGAATCACAAGTCGATTGCGTTATATTCGTTTCTGGTGTTTGATCGATTGATACCAGAGAAGATTGCTCGATCGATGTCGATTGTGAGAGATAAGAGAGAAAATAGATCGATAATTGTGATACCAGAGAAGCTTGCGAGAAGGGCGAGATCGAAGGAGGAGAAGAATGTATTCTGAGATCGAGATCGAGAGGAGGAGAAGAGTGGATTTTGAGATCGAGATCGACAGGAGGAGAAGAAACTATATCGGTTTCTTTGATTGTAACAAAAAAGAGAGAGAAAGAGGAGATTTTACCTAATTATTATGGTAATTAATTTCTAGTTGAACGGTAAATATGATTTTGGGGTATATTTTATTGATGGAAAATATAAAAAAGCTTATTTAGTATCATGATTTCTTAAAAAAACCTAGTTACCAAATTTGCCCTAAAAAGATTTGACACAATAACTTTCCGAAAAGACTTATATAGAAAATGATATAAATAAATTTAGATCCAAATAAAATTTACTTTTATACTTTAGTTCTACAAATTAATTTTTTTAAATATGTTAAATAAAACTTGAAACAATTTGGTTTTAACTTCTAGTTTACTATAAAAGATTATAAATACAAATTACATATTATAAGTTTATATAATGATATTTTATAAGTCTTAACTATTTTAACCATGTTAGACATACGATGCGTAAAAGTCTTACAAATAATTTTCTCAATAATATAAGTAATGATGTTTATGATAGGTACAACTTTAGTCATTTTTTTTCTTAGCAAATCAACCTTTTATTATAAGATCATCTTATTTAATGAAACCGCCTATATATACATATAAACATATATATGTATGTGTATATATATACAAGATTTTCGTTTTAGAATATATAAAAAGTTTCATATTATATTATAAATTTGTATTAATATCATTTTTCTTTTGTGATTATTATTCATAATATTTATAATGAAATTATAACTATTATCTTTTATTAAAATAAACATAAGTTAATCAACTTTGATAATATTTAATAATAATAATATCTGCTATATATTAATGTTTTCAAGACTAAAAAAATTAATTGTTATCAATATTAAATTATTTACTTTTACTTTATCATTATCAATTTTTTTATTTAGTATTTTATGAAGTAGTTATAAAGTGTAAAAATAGAGATATATATTGTTTTAAAACTTTATTTTTATTTTCTTATTATAATGCACTTTAACATTCTCATTTTTATCATCTATAAGATTATTATTTTTATATGATTTTGTTTTATGTCTTTGAATTGTTTTTTTATTACATTTTGTGCTAAACAAGGTTGTAAATACATATCCAGATCAAACGGATATTCGGGTCAAACGGATCATTGGATATCCGGATAAAGTCATTTTTGGATAAAACGAATCAACTAGGTCAAACAAAAGTCATTCGGATCATCCGGATATCCGTGGATAATAATCCGATCCGATCCGGCTAAAACAACTTTTGGATACTATTTTTGGAATTCGGATCAAATGGATCGGCCGGATATCCGCGGATAATTATCCAATCCGATTCGGGAAAAAGTGCAGGATATCCGCCCGGATACGGAACGGATTCAGATCAGGGGTTTTATGAAATTTTCTATTCGGATATCCAGGTATTCGGATCGGATCTATCCGATGCCCACCCCTAGGTTGTGCATATATGTCCAAACCGGTGGACTGAAATTTCAAAAAATTGTACCGCTCGGTCCGGTCCATTTTGTTCCGGAATAATAGAAAAAAATAAATATTTTTTGCAAAAACTTAAAAAATAATTTAAAAAATATTTTTAAATATGTATAAAAAGATATATAATTTTTAAAAAATATATATAATTAAATTTATAAAAAATAATATTTCAGTCCAACCCAGTCTTTCTAGTCCTGGACCGGGACCAGACCGGAGTTTTTAATACTATTGATGGAGACCGGATTGAATCCGGAATTCAGATCGGTCTTGGATTGGACCGAAAAAACCGGTCCGGGTCCATTTGGTAACATAAGATTATATATATATATATATATATTTTTTTTTTGGTAAGTAACGTAAGATTATATAGATGAAGATGAAGATGAAGAAAATTATTTAGATGAAGATTAAGAAGATGGAATTATTTAAGGAGATACGTATGTAAAAAAAGTGAAATGTGTTTTTGGTAAAATGAATATTATTGTGGGTAAAATTACGAAAAAATATGTATAAGTTTTCATTCTAAATTTTTCTGTAGCTAAAAGAGATGTAAAAATAAAATGAATTAAAAAAAAGAGATTTTAGGGCTCAAAAATCTTCATAATTGAAGTTCAATAAAATTACACAATTACTATAATTTAATTTTATAATTTTCATAATCTAATTATCTTCGTTGGTGGTAAATGAGATTAAATTATTTTTATGGAGGATTGGACAAAATAATATTTGAACTTAATAAAGTTAACAAATGGCCCCTTGCAATGCATATGTGAATGGACTCCTTTTTTTCTCAACTGATAGCGCCGCCTATCACGGACGTCACAAGAGAAGAGACCTACCCTTTATTTTATTTTATTTTATGTTATATCTTATAATGGTGCTTTCCCGCTGCTTCGATCACCCTACAACTCTACAACGCGTCTACTGTATCCAAACAAACTTGCTCTTATCTTATATACTCTGCTAGTAGTGTCTTATACGAATCATGTTTGATGATATTATTAAAATAAAATTTTAAAATATATAAAATAATTAATTTTATACATTTATATTATTAAATATTTAAGAGAAAACACGTGTTATTAAATGAGTTATGAAACAACTATTAAAAACTTAGACTTTAAAATTGTTTCTGTATATATTCATATTTTAACATTTGCACTTGTTCGACGCCAAAGATTAGGAATGAGAAATTATAAAAGTACAGGAACTTAATTAAATACCAAATAGAGAAGATTTTATTTATCGTATAGGATTAGGACAAATGAGTTTAAAAGAAGGAAAACTTGATGAAAATATAGATAAATATGTAAATGTTGAAGCAATTATATAATTTTGATACCGTTTCCTAAATGGGTTGTGCTACTGGGGAAATATTATCTACTAACCAAAGGGCTTTGATAGTAACTAGGGGAGTTTATATATGGTTAGCATAGTTACACAAAGTAATTATGATAACGTCATTCATAATATGAAATGATCGGTTTGGAAATGTATATTTCTAATGCCCCTCCCTAACAACCCGACCCAATTCAATGAATTACTGACGGTTTATTTCAGGAAAATTTATTTATATATGAGTTTATTGAGTTTATAAGCCATTTAAAAATAAAATTTTTAGACCAATATTTTTGTTTGAATAATTTAAATTTTATTTTAAAATCCGAGTTTAACCTTTTAGTTTTGTATTTCGATATTCTCTGTTCATCTCTGGGTAATCAACGTTATTATTCGATTTTATAGGAATATAAAATGTCTTTTTTGAATAAAATAAAGCACAAAAATAAACTTTAATTAAATAACCTTATATGATTAATTTGTATAAATCTCGTAAAAAATACCTAAAAATAAACTATAAATATATATAAACTCTTTTAATTTATAAACTCAAAAAAAAAAAAAACAATATTCAATAAACAAACCCTTATTGTCAGATTAAAATGTGTACACTTGCAACAAATCCGTAGTTATATTTGTTTGAAGCCATTATCAATTAAAGACTTTGCACGTACTTGATGGCAAATTTGCCTATTGACCACCAGGTCCGACACTGGCGGTAAATAGGTCACCGTAAAACAAGCACAAATATACCACATCAATTCCACGGTCGTCACCGACTAACAAGCCCAAATATAAATAAATAAAATTAAAAGCTACTTGCTTTCTTTTATCAAATTTGAGCAGGACAACGGTACGTGACGCACGTCCGACCTGTTCAACTGCAATTCCCTACTTTTCCCGGTGGCAATATTGGTATTTCATGTTCCAATGCTTAACCTCAAGACCGAACCGACATGACAATATGACATGCCCAATGAACAAAACTTGCATATACGAAATGCACAACGCGCATTGCCAAGCAGTAAAATGAAATGAAATAATTAATTAAGAGAAAAAAAATAAAAGAATAACCCAAACCACTTTGCTTCGTAGGGGTTTTTTTCTTCTGCTCTTCTTCCTCCCCTCCCCGCTTCTTCTTTTTCTACAACCAAAACCACAAGCAACTATCAACCGGCTGATAGGGATTGGAGAAGTAAAGTCAGGTCTCCAACTGCGTCTCATTTGTGCAGAAAACTTTGTGATTTTGGGGGACAACTGTGCGGGGGTAGAAGAAAATATCAACTATCTTGCTTTTGCTCAGATTTGGGGTGCAGAGTTTGGCCAATAGGGAGATTTGCTTTAGCTACAAGGATTTGCTTGGGGGTATTTGTATCCATAATCGTGCAATCTGTGGATTTGAGTTGAATTTGCGTTGAAGTCGCTTGGGAAGCAGATCGGCTGCCGAAGGAGGACTTCGATTCAAATAAGCCGGAAATGGTATCGATACTTGTTGTATTCATGCTTATGTTGCAGGATTTTTGGTATTTAAAGCTTCTTCTTTGATTCGATTTGGTTGTTTTGCTACTGCTTCCAGTTTTTTAGTTTGTACTTCTGTACTGATCTGTTGTTGATCCGAGCGTACAGAGTCTCGAGCTCGTCTTAGCGTTAGTCCTATGAAAATGTAGCTGTACAGCGACAATTGCTTTCCTTTTTTTTTGTTTATTTATATGATTTCCTATGGATTTCAATATTTCCTCTTCGAACATAGTGCCGGCGTTTATTTGCAGTCGCATTGTAGTTCTAGTATGTCTTGTATATTAAGCTGCTATTTGTTTTTAAATATACTTTCAGGCGCTCAAATCAGCTGCAATTTTTACATATGTTTTTGGTGCTATTGTTTTTTTGGATGCTAAGCAAATACACTTACAACTCAGTCTAAATGTTATACTCCATGACAGCTCTCACAGCAAGGGGGTTGATTTGTTTCTGAACATGATAGGATGCTTAACTAGTGAGCTTTAAATATGGGCAGTCCAAATGGTATACTCCATGATAGCTCTCACAGCAAGGGGGTTGATTTGTTTCTGAACATGATAGGATGCTTAACTAGTGAGCTTTAAATATGGGCAGTCCAAATGGTATACTCCATGATAGCTCTCACAGCAAGGGGGTTGATTTGTTTCTGAACATGATAGGATGCTTAACTAGTGAGCTTTAAATATGGGCTGCGTGCTCTCGAATATACTTATGCGGATAACCTTATAGATAGAGTTAAATTGAAATTTGTCTGTACAATAGTTTAATATCCCTCCACCAATCCTGCAATGTACCTTCAAATTGCAGGATGAGCTTTTTGCAGCATGACTTGAATGGTTTTGGTTGGAAACCTATTTGATTAAATCAATCGAAGGTAAAAAGTAGGAAACATCCCAGGCTAATTGATTTCGGGATTTGTAGAGGGATATTGTAGTTCGATGTTTGAACACTCGCTGATTTGAACTTGTCTGTATGGACTTTGACACTGTTTATAGCGCCCCCATGCACTACATGAACATCGTTTTCTAGTGACCCGGTGACAGATTTGACCTACTGGTTGTCCCTTTTTGTGTTCCTAGTATCTGGATAATGTGTTTTTAAAAAGGTTTTGCACGATATGTAATTGTGATGCTGATTTGTATGTTTGCTCTTCTCTTGTTATTGTTGTTGCAGGCTGCACCAGCTAACCTGGCAGTCGGTTCTCTTGTTTGGGTTGAGGATTCTGAAGAGGCTTGGTTAGATGGAGAAGTTGTACAGGTTAATGGTGAACAGATAAAGGTTCTTTGTACAACAGGGAAAACGGTGAGTAAAAACCTTGCATCACTCTCTTGCCAGTCACATAGGCCTCATTACTTTTCCTTTACCTTTTAACTATTCATCGTGGGTTGATCCCCTCAAGTGGTGGTTAGTATTGGAACATTTTCTATTTATCCCCTCACAGGTGTTCTGTAATTAAAAAAAATGAGCTGTTTCGGTCTAGATCTCTACACTTTGTAACTGCCATATTACTTGTAGATTTACTTTTGATGTTTCTTTTACCAAAATGCAGGTCGTTGTTCAGGCATCAAATTCATACCCTAAAGATCCTGAAGCCCCGCCATGTGGGGTGGATGATATGACCAAGCTGGCATATTTACATGAGCCAGGGGTTTTGCAGAACCTAAAATCTAGATACGATATAAATGAGATCTATGTGAGTATCTAGTATGACCATTCCTTCCTGCTGAAAGTAGTGCATGCATCTTTATTTGTCCTTGCAGATATGAAAAGAAAATCAAATAAACTGACCTTAATTTTGGTTATTTCTTCAGACATATACAGGAAACATATTGATTGCTGTTAACCCTTTCACAAAATTACCTCACCTGTATGACATCCATATGATGGAACAATATAAAGGAGTAGGCATTGGTGAGCTAAGTCCGCATCCTTTTGCTATTGCAGATGCTTCATATCGGTATGTTGTCACATCTTTTCTGTACTATTTTGGAAACTGCCTCACCTGTGAAAGATGACCACACTCAACTTCATCTCTTCTTTCCTTTTTGCAGACTTATGATGCACGAGGGCGTCAGTCAGTCTATTTTGGTCAGCGGGGAAAGTGGTGCTGGTAAAACAGAGAGCACAAAGTTGCTTATGCGGTATCTTGCATATATGGGGGGCAGAGCTCAAGCAGAGGGGAGAACTGTTGAGCAGCAAGTTCTTGAGGTGATTGAACTTGCCAAACCGGAATTTCAATGCTGGCTGATGTGCTTGGAACATAATTCAATTAATTTCCTGCAGTGTTGTGTGTGCATTTGTTTATATCATGAATGTATTGGTTCTTCTATTTTGCAGTCCAACCCAGTTTTAGAGGCTTTTGGCAATGCAAAGACGGTCAGGAATAACAACTCCAGGTAGAAAATGTACTTCACGTAGAACTCATAGGTTAAGTATCTGGTATACTTTTGACCTACATGTGATTATCATTTGCAGTCGTTTTGGCAAGTTTGTGGAACTTCAGTTTGATCAGAAGGGAAAGATATCTGGAGCTGCTGTCAGAACGTATTTGCTAGAAAGGTCACGTGTTTGTCAAGTGTCTGATCCTGAAAGGAATTATCATTGTTTCTACATGCTCTGTGCTGCTCCAGCTGAGGTAAATTGATGGATTTTTGAGCTTTATCTACCTGACAAACTAACAAAAACAAATATGGTGCAACCAACATCACAGTGTTTATATTTCTATCTAATCTATAAAAAGGATGCTGCCCTAATTAAAAGGACCCAATGCGAATCAAGAGGCTGCTAAGCTATCTCATGAAAAATTTGACTTAGCATGCTAGGCCATGACTCAAATGCCAGATTTAGAAAATGAGTTGTTCTGATCGTTCTAAATCAGAATAGAATATCCATGTGGAAGGCATTTAAACAAGTATTCATCTTAAATTTTAATTTATTTAGCTCAGAACGAGACCAACTTTTCAACAGTCTTATATTAACTATTGTGTCCATGCATTTTTTATGCTTCAGGTCGTTCAGAAATATAAACTGGGAAATCCACGAACATTTCATTATCTGAATCAATCAAATTGTTTTGAACTGGAAGGATTTGACGAGGGTAAGGAATACATTGCCACACGGAGGGCCATGGATGTTGTTGGAATTAGTTCTGAAGAGCAGGTACTTTAGTGATTAATACTTACATATGCTCTAATTTTGCGTATTGAAACAAAGGCGTTTTTCTTAGCCACATTTTCTGATCCCAGGATGGAATTTTTAGAGTTGTGGCTGCTATTCTTCATTTAGGGAATATTGAATTTGTAAAGGGGGAGGAATCAGATTCATCAAAGCCTAAGGATGATAAGTCTTTGTTCCATTTGAGGACAACTGCTGAACTTTTTATGTAAGATTTTAATTTTATCTGTTCATTTATGAATGCTGAAACGTGTAGTTGCTTTGCTTAAGATCTGTTGGATAACTTGCTACTTCTTGATGTGAATTTTCTGTAGGTGTGATCCAAAGGCATTAGAAGATTCTCTTTGTAAGCGTGAAATTGTTACTAGGGATGAGACAATCACAAAATGTTTAGATCCGGAGTCTGCATCCCTCAGCAGAGATGCATTGGCCAAGATTGTTTACTCTAGGCTGTTTGACTGGTATCATTCTGCTTTTGCTTCCTGAATTCTGGGGGCATTATTATTATTTTTAAATTTTTTGCCACACTGTTTTCCTTTCATATTAAACTAGCCTTCTTTTGTAGGATTGTTGACAAAATTAACAGCTCGATTGGTCAAGATCCAAACTCAAAGTCCATTATTGGAGTTTTGGATATCTACGGATTTGAGAGTTTCAAGACAAACAGGTGCTTCATCAGTGCTGCTTTCATTTTCTAATTGTTTGGAATAATGTTTTAGGGATGGATGATTTGAGGGATTCATCACATGTTGTGCAATTGAGACTACATTTATTATTAAGTATATCAAGAATTTGATAGATTGAGCATTTCTGCTTAGAATATATGCCCCAAATTTCATTAGAAAGGGATAATATGTGGTCTAGGATGATTGTTCGTCAAGCGAGCTCTCCCATTTTTTCAGAAAATAGTAGTTATATATCCTATCCCTATAGAGGTCTTGTACTATTCTAGAGTATAACACAATTTATATACTTGTTGAGTAGCGACGTTTTTTTCCGAGGCATCAAATTAAGAGCTTGTACGGTACAAAGAGATTTTTGGGTGGTTTAAGATTTTTGTATAGCTTTGCTTTATGATAGGTTTTTTGGTAGAGTTTTAAATGGTTTCTTAAAATATGAAAATCTAATGAAAAATCCATGTAGTGGTTGGTAGGCTAAGGTTTGTGGGTAGATTTTTATGGGGTAAAAACCTAAAGGGACAAATATTGAAAATAATATGGACAAATGTAAATGTAATGAAAGTGGCATATTGGGCCAAAATAATTAAAAGCTAATGAAAAATCTACTAAAAACTATTTCAAAGAGCTTCAAAAAAGATCCTAAAAGATCTCTACAATAATCTACTAAAACTTATGTCTCTCAAATAAGCTACTTCTACCAAACATCTCCGCAACAAGCTATACCAAATACCCCTTGCGTCTAGCCCTCTAATCACAGTAGGGTTTTGTATAGCTGATAGTAATACTTTTTGTGTGATTCTAATATATTAATGCATGCTTACCAAGATTATATAATGTGACCTCTTTATTTGATGTATTTGCAGCTTTGAACAGTTCTGCATTAATTTAACAAATGAGAAACTTCAGCAGCATTTCAATCAGGTTTCCTTATCAAAAAGCCACCTTTTTCGCGTTAACAGTTTGTTTCCTATTGGTCTTCTTTTAATAGAAATATTCCATTGTGCAGCATGTCTTCAAAATGGAGCAAGAAGAGTATGAGAAAGAGCAGATTGATTGGAGCTACATTGAGTTTGTTGATAATCAAGACATTCTGGATCTAATAGAAAAGGTTTGTGTTTTCTTAGTACTTTGCTTCCTAAGTTTTGTTATTTGGTGTCTGTGAGTAAACAGAGATGAAGGGAAGTAATTTCTGTGTATTACTATTTCCATAGCAAAGCTTGAATACATACAACAAAGGAAGTCTGAAAGACACCATATAAAGTAGCTAAATAATGATAATCTGCAAGTAGAGTAGAGAAGCTTAAAGTCTACCTAACCCAGTATAGAAGAAGAAAGTTGCTTGCAGCTTAGGTCAAAATTTTTAAAAATTTATCCAACAGTGTCTGAATATTTTTTGTTTCGAGGATAGTTTCTGATATCCTTTCGTCTATGTGGAAAAATGTATGCTACATTATATTCATCCACCCTTATTAACCTTTTTCTCCTCCCTTCTTTTTCCATTTCCTGTATTTCTGTTTACATTATATGAATCCACCCTTACCATATTGATGAATAATTAATGCTTCTATCTCCAAGTCTCCGACTCCAGATGTATTTGTTTGATGATTATCAGATTATCCACCATGCATTTTTATGCAAGTAGTTACTTTTTTCTGCAGCACATGGTAAGTCTGAACACACAGAGAAATGACAATTGTTACCATATTTTGTTTCTTAGGATGTGCTAGCCTACTTTTGGGCTTTATTGTTCTACTATGTTTTTAGATTATGCTATAGGTATTAGGTTATGTAACCTAGGTTACTTTTATGATTTATCGTCTTTTGGGCTTCTTTTTCTCCTGTGTTCATTCTCAAGCTCTTGCGATTCTAAAAAACACACAGAAGTATTATATTTCCCTCCCTTGTTTACTAACAGCTACTATATAGACCGTTGAACTGATTAAGGTGTAACACAGAGCTAATACCAACTCTCCCAGATTCATTTTTTAAAATCAGGCCTTTTATTCAAGTGTGCTCTCTCCCCCACATTCAGCTAGTACATTCACCCTCATCGATTAAAACTGCTTTCTTGCTTTACGCATATGTTCACTTTCTTACCTGTCCCACCTTTATTTTCAGAAACCTGGGGGAATCATTGCTCTCTTGGATGAAGCTTGGTAAGCACTGGTTGATGCTTCATGGTAGTGATTTTGGTGAGGGTGAAATTTGCTTTCTCTGATCTTTGTATTTATTGCAGTATGTTTCCAAGATCTACACATGAAACATTTTCCCAAAAACTATATCAGACATTTCAAAAGCACAAGCGTTTCAGCAAGCCAAAATTGTCTCGTACTGATTTCACCATTTGCCACTATGCTGGTGATGTAAGTTAATGGAGCTATACTGACGATGTTCCTGTTTGTTGAGACCGTTTGCTTGTTGAATTTGTACAATCTGATCAATGTTGAATTTTTTGTTTCCAGGTAACCTACCAAACGGATCTGTTCTTAGAGAAGAATAAAGATTATGTTGTTGCTGAACATCAATCTCTTCTAACTGCTTCCAAATGCCCCTTCGTTGCCAGCTTGTTTCCACAATCATCTGAGGAATCTTCCAAGTCATCAAAGTTCTCTTCAATAGGCTCTCGTTTCAAGGTATAATTACTTGAGTTCGCAGTTTCTGTCCTATGTTTATCCACCTATACTCTGTGCCTGAAGTGTTTTTTTGTACTCAATGCAGCAACAATTGCAATCATTGCTTGAAACATTGAGTGCCACTGAGCCTCATTATATTCGCTGTGTGAAGCCAAATAATGTTCTTAAACCAGCTATTTTTGAAAACAAAAATGTCTTACAGCAGCTAAGATGTGGGGTGAGTATAAATTTAGATCCATGGATAGTTTTCTTGCATACACGATTAGGTATGCGGGTTTTGCATGTTCAAAATACTTATTATTTTGTTCGCAGGGAGTTATGGAGGCAATCAGGATAAGTTGTGCTGGATATCCCACTCGAAAGCAGTTCTATGAGTTTCTAGATAGATTCAGCATTCTTGCACCTGATGCTGTAGTAGGAAGGTAAACTGTTACTTTTGTCTGCTACCATTCTGACTGAATATTCAGTTCTAATTTATTTCTTGATATTAGTTCGGATGAAGTCATTGCATGCAAGAAACTACTAGAAAAGGTGGGACTGCAGGGTTATCAGGTAATTATCCATGCTGCAACTTCTCCTTTTAAATTGTAAACCTCAATGTTGCAACTTGTGGGGTAGTTACTTTCTTGTCTGTCTAGATGCATGACAACTATTTTATCTGGTTACGGTAGTCTTATTTACTAACTGTGCAGATCCATTATCTTGTTTTGAATGTCTTGAGTTCCTTTTATGTGTTGCATCTAAATTCAGTGACACTAGTGGTTCATGTGTCGATGAGCAGTCGGTTTAATCTACCTGTGTAGCTGCTCTGTGTCGTTTCATTTTTTTAGTTAGAAAGTCCTTTCCCTAATTGGCGACTTATGAATTTCTCGATTGAACAACTAGGTTCCTTTTTCTTAGTTGGTATAATATTAAGCTTATCTAAATCCCCTGCTTTTCTATGGGTGACTGACTTTATGGGTCCAATAATGCCAGATTGGTAAAACGAAAGTTTTTCTAAGAGCTGGTCAGATGGCTGAACTAGATGCTCGCAGGATTGAGGTCCTAGGACGATCAGCCAGCATAATCCAAAGAAAAATCCGTTCTTATCTGGCCCGAAGAAGTTTCGTTGGTTTACTTCGTTCCGCAATACAACTTCAAGCCTTTTGCAGAGGTACATAACTATGATGTTCTTGTCCATTGAACTCGGCCTTTCCTCGACTTTGAAACCTCTTCATGTCTTAATTGCTTTGCTAATGCTATTTGCTTGTTTGTATTCAGGAGCTCTTGCTCGTACTGTGTATGAGGGCATGCGGAGAGAAGCTTCATCCCTCAGGATTCAAACAGCGTTTCGCAGACATGTTGCAAACAAAACTTATGGGGAATTATGTAAATCTGCCGTTTGCCTTCAAACTGGTATGCGGGCAATGGTGGCTCGTAATGAGCTTCGGTTCAGAAGACAAACTAAAGCCGCAACTGTGATTCAGGTTGCAACAGACCCCATTGCCAGTGTTAAATTAAGACGAGTTCTTCTGTTAAAATATCTTCCTTATTTATGAGTTAAATTCAGGATTGTAGATGCTAGTATTTTCCTCCATATTAGCAAGCTTCTATCTGTTGTCAAGTAGCTCTGATAATTTTTTTTCAGAGTCATTGTCGCAAATACTTGAGCCGCATGCATTACAAGAAGATAAAGAAAGCAACTATTGTCACCCAGTGTGCCTGGAGAGGAAGAGCTGCCCGCAAAGAGTTACGACAACTCAAGTTGGTAAGTCCTGTTTATTTTATTAGTTTTTAGTTCGTTCATTGTTATCAATCCTCAATACACTTAATTTTATTGTTAAAGGTATTTTTGGGGAGTCATAATAAATTCAAGACTTCATGTAGCAGTGACTCCATCAGAATATTATTTTCAGTTGGAGTTTAATCTAATTTCATTTTCTTCAAACCGAAATCTAGCAGAAGCAGTTTGTAAACTAATTAATCAAGATTATAGTTTATAATTTTGCTTCATGCTTTTTGCACCTAAAACCTAAGGGCAACATAACATTAATGTATTTTGCTTACCATTTTGAAGTCTCAAGGTATTTAGGGTTTTTATTCTAGTATTGCCAGCAACCAGCAGTTAAATGCCTTTGCATATAAATATATTGAAAGAAACCTTTTCTGTCAATAATTATTCACCTTCTAAGCCTTTTACTGTCTCAATCACAGGCCGCAAGGGAAACTGGTGCCCTCCAAGCTGCTAAAAATAAATTAGAAAAGCAAGTTGAAGATCTCACTTTACGTTTACAGTTGGAGAAACGCATCAGGGTACGTCTATGATGTAATTCTGATGATCTAATCATCATTAACTTTATTTATCTGCATGTTTGTAATGTCCCAAGATGCCACTAGATTAGTTGACCGTCAAGAATCCCAGTAGATCTATTTACAGTGCAAATTTTGTAGGAAGGTGCTACTAGCAGCAGAAATAGCAAGAGTAAAACCTGGGGGTAACAAAGCTAGATATATTTTGCACTTGTTCTCGGTTGCAAATTAACTGAAAGATTTTCGACGTTAAGTGCAACAGCGTTCCACAGCCCATTATGTACAACATAGCTCTCCTTGATGGTTGCTCTTTATTTATGACACAAACTAGTTCTTGTAAAGTTTTGTGTGGTATCTGTGTGTTTACTCATAGTTAACTTATTTTGGAAAATGAGCAAACTTTATACAGTAAGTGCTATCATATGCCAGTCAACATGTAGACTATTATTATTATTATCCCCTACTACAATCACATGTGGTAGCTATGCATATTTTAATTGCAAATGCTAAAAGTTCTGCACTTAAAATGGGTTGTCATGCGTCTACTGGTCCTGCTGGAGTGGCTTCTGATGGATTTCAGTACTGTTCTTTCGTGTGCAAATTGAATGTCAGTATGTAATCAATTGAACTGCTTATATCGTGCGTCTGTGTATATTACTGGAGGTTTATCATTACATAAGCTCTTTCCTGAGAATTTTGTCTTTGCAGGCGGACATTGAAGAAGCTAGGGCACAAGAGACTGCAAAATTACAAGCGGTATTACAAGATATGGAAGTTAAACTTCAGGGTACCAAAGCAGAGCTTGTTAAAGAACGGGAGACTGCCAAAAAAGCAGTTGAGACAGTTCCTGTTATTCAGGAGGTGCAGGTCATTGATAATGCTTTGGTTGATAACCTTAATACCGAAAATGAAAAGCTCAAGGTTAGGAGTGTTCATTGTTTTTGTTTCAGTGGCTTATCTTATAGACCTTATTAATGGTTGCTCTCTGACTGACAAGATGCCATATAGTTAACTGGTCTATGTCTTGATCTTCTTGCCTTTGATTTCATGACATTATCAGGCCTTGGTGAACTCTTTGGAACAGAAAATTGATGAAACTGAAAAAAAATACGAGGAGGCAAATAAACTGGGGGATGAACGGATGAAACAAATATTGGATGCTGAATCAAAGATTATAAAGCTTAAAGTGGCTATGCAAAGGTTCATAGTGCTTAGTCATCTCTTAAAATATAGATTTATGTTACTCAGTTGCACCTAGGTCATTTATGGTATGTAGTTGGAGAATACCTCACCCTTCCGTATTTTTTTGCCTTAGGCTTGAAGAAAAAGTTTCTGACATGGAATCAGAGAACCAGATTCTTCGTCAGCAAACATTGCTAAAAGCTCCTGTAAAATCTTCAGTAGACACCTCTCCACTTCCATCAACTCCGGTAATTTTGTATCCCTCTCTTTCCTTTTCGATCAGTTAACTTCTAATCTTTTTTTTACAAGGTTGCAATTCTAAATTGATGTAGTTAATGTGTGTTTTATGTGTGTTTACTCTTTCAGAAACAGCAAAATGGTCACCACTTGAATGGAGATTATAAAGTCAATGTAACATCCTCCTTCATTGTTGCCGCTAATTGGTTCATTGTTTCACACTCTAAGCTTTATTTGTTTCCTTATATTTCTGCAGGAAGCACAAAGTGAACCTGTGAGGAAGTTAGATTTTGAATCTGATGCCAAATTTGCCAAATCTCAAATTGAACGTCTACATGTATGCTTTTGAATAGTGGTTTCATAACTTCTGGCATTCAAGTTCCTTAAGTTAGGATATCTTAGTTATATATTTTTATATGTTTTCTGTTTATTCAAGAAACTTACCTGCAATGTTGTCTTCTGATGCAGGAAAATCAGGATTCTTTACTGAATTGTGTAACTAAAAATATTGGCTTCAGCCATGATAAACCAGTTGCTGCTTTTACTATCTACAAATGTCTTGTCCAATGGAAATCATTCGAAGCGGAGAGAACTAGCATCTTTGACCGACTTATTCAGATGATAGGTTCTGCAATTGAGGTATCTGGATAATGTTGTGTGTGACATATATTTATGCTTCCCTATCTTGGGGAATTGGAATTCATAAAGTCATCCTCATACTCCTTTTTTTTTGACAACCTGAGTTTATATTTTCATTGACACCTTAGTGACTCCTTTTTCTTGCTGTTACATTTCGTATGGAAATGGTGGATTTTATTTGTCAGTTACTGTCATGTTAGAAAACTTTGAACGCTTGTTTTGTTGTTTTTTGGTAGTGTATTTCATTTGTTCTTTATTGGTAGAAATATTAGTGGAAGGTTATTGGAATTCAAAAAGCCATGATGAATGGTTGATCATCATGTCTATATCTATGTTCTGTCTGTATCCTGCTTTATGAAATTTTATTTTTAAGAATATAGAACACTCCTTTCGTTTTATCCTTGCATTCACCTTTTTATATTATAATTTATTTAAATATCATGTTCTGACCCCCAATCCCTAACCTGGAGTTGTGATGTTCTATTCAAACTAACTCCAAAGAATTGACCACATTGACATTTTGTTTCTGATTTTGTCTTTAACAGAATCAAGATGATAATAATCATATGGCATACTGGTTATCAAATACATCTACATTGCTGTTTTTGCTGCAACGAACTCTGAAAGCTTCTGGTACCTCTGCTGCTCCATCAAGTCGGAAACCTCCTCCTCCTACCTCCCTGTTTGGGAGGATATCTATGGTACTAGCTCCCCAATATGAATCTAATACCTATTTACCACTTATTGATTCATAAACTAAAATATTGGATTTTGCATATTGCACCTTGCGTAATGTTCCACCATATATGCAGGGATTTCGCTCCTCCCCTTCATCCAACAGTCTTGCTGCAGCAGCCACTCTAGCCACTATAAAGCAAGTTGAGGCCAAATACCCAGCTTTGCTTTTCAAGCAGCAGCTTACGGCTTATGTGGAAAAAATGTATGGCATAATCCGAGATAACTTGAAGAAAGAATTGACTCCTTTGCTGGCTTCATGTATCCAGGTAATCTAATAATCCTTTGCACACTCTCAAGTCTCTTCAGCTGCACCCCATGAATGAATATAAATTTTACACAGATAATGTTGATATCATGAATGTAACATTTATGAAATATTGAAGTTTCCCTTCAAGGTTGACATCATTTTTCCTTGAAGGATTTCATTGATTTACTTTTAGAAAGGAAACTAATTCGTTATGCCAGAAGCTAAGCTAAACCAAGCGTAGGGCTGATCACAATAACTGGCAAAGCATTTCATTGTTATTGCAAGATATCATTCTTTTTTACACAGCAAGCATAAAAAAAATTATTTTCAAGATTTGAAGATAATTCGTGATAGAATAACATGGTGCAGAGCTGTTGCTTTTGAGGTGAAGGGGAAATTTAGCTCTGGAAGGATCAGTGTTTGTTTAAGTACTTATGGAAATTGTTTGGCAAAATAAACGCCGATGGGAACTTGTTGATCGAGTTTCCACAAGTGTATTTTCATTGGTTATTGCCTAAGAAGAAACTTTATTTATTCCCCAGGACTTGTTTGTCAAAATGATTTTTTGCAGAGATAATGCGAGGGCTGTAGAAGACATAATTTATTGCAATTTTGTTTGGGCAACAGTAACCTCCTAATAAATCTTGTGATGTACAATGTTTGTTTCATTGAAATCCTTTCAGTTGCTGGATGAAATGTATGCATGTTATATCATTTACACCTATGATAATACATAGAAATCTGCTTTATTTAGTTTAGCTGTTATTTTAGTTCCTTTTTTTGTTTGTCTCTCAGTGCAATTGCTGTTTGCATATCTTTGGAAGGAGTTCCTGCTAATTCGTCTTCTATAAATAGTGTCATGTCCATATTATGAATTAGTTATTGGCTCTGTGGAAAGCATTGTGAAGCCCATTTTGACATGAACTACTGTCACAGGCACCTAGAACTTCTAAGGGAGGCATGCTCAGATCAGGCCGTTCGTTTGGGAAAGATACTGCAATAAGCCATTGGCAGAGCATTATCGAGTCTCTCAATTCTCTTCTCAAAACACTGAAAGAAAATTTTGTACGTAGCTTAACCTCTTATTCCTTTTTCTGTACAACATCTTCTGATCCATATCTCACAACTACATGTCCTTTTCAATGGGAGTCTGGTGTTTCAGGTGCCTTCCATTCTTTGTCAAAAAATCTTCACGCAAATTTTCTCATACATCAATGTGCAGCTTTTCAATAGGTAAGTTGTTAATCGAAGTGTGTTTACATTTCATATGCAAAATATGACATTATTGAACATCATCTGTCTCATCCTTCAGCCTTCTTTTGCGCCGTGAGTGCTGTACTTTTAGCAATGGGGAATATGTAAAATCTGGTTTGGCAGAGTTGGAGCTATGGTGTGCTCAAGCAAAGGAAGAGGTAAATAACAGCATATTTCTTCATTTCTAATTATAAATCTTTCTGCAAGGCCATGTTTTGTTATCTGACATCTAATGACGAGTATTATTTCAGTATGCAGGCTCATCTTGGGATGAACTTAAGCACATCAGACAAGCTGTTGGTTTCTTGGTATGCTACCGGAGAGGCTTCTTTGTTTCACTATAACACCATTTATAAGCTATAACAGGATGCTTGCCTGTCTTTTCATGATAATTTGGCAGGGATATTGCTCTTGTTGCATTTGGAATTACTAGTGGGGTTATAATTTTTTATGCTAATTAAGAATCTGGTCAGCATATAATTAACAATCTGGTCAGGCTTAAGCTAGTATTTGTGTTAACTTTATATTTTGTTCTGTATTTTGAGCCTTATTCGATTTTTCTTGGTTACTCGCACACATATTGACAGCCGCATTGGATGGAGTATTCAAGAGCCCTACTAATTTAGCAATATCAATGTTCATTGCCTTCATCAATATGAGAGACTGGATTTTTCTCATAAAATTTTCTGCTTCACATTGCAGGTTATTCATCAGAAATACCGAATTTCTTATGATGAAATCACCAGTGATCTGTGTCCTGTAAGTCTTTCCTTGACACTGTCTCATAAAAATGGGGAAAGTATCCCAGCAAATGGTCTTGTGGCTTATTTATTAAACAAGAAAGCAACTGTTTATTTTAGAATTTTTGTAACTGTTGCTTACAAGAATGAAACTGAAATTGGAAGTATGGAACATTTTCATATAGAGGAGTGTAAACACTCGTGTTAATTATATAACAAATAATAAACTAAAATCTGAGATAAACAAAACCGAAGCAAACTTGAACAGGATGGACCTAGATCTGAAATGAGAGTAGATCTGATTCAACTTAACTAACAACCTAAGTTGATGGCTTTCATTATCGAAATGTGAACTTATGAACTGTATCTTGACTCAATCTGCCCAAAAGTTATTACCTGTATATTCCTAGTCCATACAGCTAAAAATTTGTAGATATCACCCTTTATCTCTAATTTGGACTTGGGACCAATAGAGTCTTTCATTCATAAATCTGCTGAGATGTCTGATACATCATAGAGAGGCTTGATTTGAATAAATGAGATGGAAATAACGGAACCCCAGAACTCTTGTCACTTGTCTCCCATTTTCTCTTCTGTATTTGCTCTGCCTGATGAAGCTTATACATTCTATTTCAGATATTGAGTGTTCAGCAGCTGTACAGAATATGCACTTTGTACTGGGATGACAACTATAACACACGAAGTGTATCACCAGATGTGAGTTGAACCAAAATATAATGTCGTTCTACATGTGATTGAAGGCTCACTAATTCGATTTTTGTCTCCTTTAAAATCAGGTGATATCCAGCATGAGGGTTCTAATGACTGAAGACTCCAACAGTGCCGTTAGTAGTTCCTTTTTGTTGGATGATAATTCCAGGTAAATTTGGAATATATTTCATTTCTCTAATAGAACAGAAATAGCGGTTATATTTCTTTAATAAGCTCCTTACACATTATCCTTTTCTGGCAGCATTCCATTCTCGATCGACGACATTTCCAATTCATTGGAGGTAAAGGATTTCTTAGACGTGACAGCTGCGGAGGAACTCCTCGAGAACCCTGCCTTTCAGTTTTTACATGAGTAAGGCTTGGGATTCAAAAAGGAAGAATCTGAAAGCGTGTGGCGGAGGACGGTGGTAATACCAATACCATACACAATTCTTTGATTTCATGGCGTCACCTGATGCTCTCTTGTAAAGTCGTCATCTATTGTTATTCGTTTCTGTAAATGTTTCTGAAATGAAAAGACGGTCACGTTGGCCTAGTGACAAGGTGTGTACCCTTGTTGGCGGGGTGCTTATCAGTTCCTTATTATTTTGGAGTTGAATCCCTTTTGTTATCTTTTACTTGATATAGGTAATGTGTTTGGTTATATAGTTTGTATTTTGGGGCTAAAGCATGCAGGCTGCACCCCATTTTTGGTTGATGTACAAAGACTGATGATATTATTATAAAGAAACTATTCTTGTGGTGAGAATTGCTTCTCTTTCGTTGTCTCGTTTTGACTGACCCTACAATTTGCATGTATAAATCACATAGAAACGTATGAATACTATCTACACAATTCAACCCATCACTAAATTTGCTTAGTTTAATTTACATGCTAATGGGTTGGTGATCCACTAGGATTGTTAGGATCGACTTGTTTATAAATAAACTGAACATGTGCTGTGCATGCCAAAACTCAGATTGTTATAGTTCCTCATGTTCGTTCACATGTCAGGTAGACCAAGTTTTTTGTGTCATATATAACAGGTTATTCTAAGCTACTGTTCAAGCAAAAAAACCAATCTTGCAAACTTGTAAGCTAAAATAAATAAAAATGCTTAGCTCCTCCTAAGGGATGTTATGCGAGCCGAGCATTGACATACTAAAGTTCATTTCGTTTATAAACGAACCGAAACTAAGTTTTTAACAGGTTTTAAAATGTGTTCATATTCGATCAGAAAATGAATGAGTTCGAGCCGAGCCCGAATAGCTCAATCAATGTAACAAACTTATAGTGTTATTTTGGCCAAACGAGTTGAACATGAGCGAAAGTTAAATTTTAACCGAGTTTTAAAATGTGTTCATATTCTCCTCCTTAGAACGTGAATGAGCTTCAGAGCTTTTTTCTGAGCCCCTTGTCTCATATAACACTTGTAGTAATGCTAAATCTATTATAATCAGAGTTAAAACCAAAGCACCAGATTCATTGAACAAAGCAGGTATTCCATTGCACCAAACACACAAAATTACAAATTCAGCAAACCAAGATTGCAGTGGAGGTTGAAAGAGGATGCAAGTTGAGAGGGTGCTATTAGTCTAGCCTCGTATATGAAGCAATGAGGAAGGGCTGTGACTCGAGGAACAAAAATTGCGGGGATAAGCTGGTAATTATCTTGTTTATATATCGTAACATAGCAACAAACAAATCTGCATTGCTGATTAGGCTATTGTGATACCCCTAATTATGCTTCATTAGGCGGTAGCAAAGTTTGCAATCAATAAAAATATCAGTCATTTAAACCCTGAGGTCTCCTTTATATCTGATGCATCTTTACATTATGATTCAGGGGTCATACAGATGCTTTTTGCTGAACTGCCTTTGCTTGTGGATTCAAAAGTCAGTCTTGTAGTCCTCGGGTTTAAACCACAATGAGAAGTCGATTCCTTTCCCCTTCAAATTCTCTGTTGCAGGAACAATACTCGCTAGAAGCTGCAGTTTTCAGTCAAAATCATCAGTTACTAAATCAGCTCAACATTCCTATAGGCAAACATCACAGGGCCATCCGAAATCAATGGCCATGTTGGTTTGATAAGTTGAACACTAGCATATCTTCGAAATGGAATCAAACGGGTACATAGAAGCAATTTTAATCCGCAAAACATCAGTCATTCCCATTTCATGTTATAACCTCAGAAAGAATTCATCCCTCCACACTCTCTTACAAAACTGCCATCAAAACTCAAAATGAGAGAGAAATTGACAACTAACCTTCTCATGAACTACCGCATTAGAGACGATAACAGACCTATCAAATACACAAAACTTTCCCCCATCCATTCTTGTAACAGCTCCCCCAGCCTCTTCGACTATCTGCATAAAATTGAACATCATGAGGTTCCCACTAAATGCATATTTCGCCAAAACAGGATGGCTATAACAAATTTCTTCGTGTGCAAATTGAACATAAAAAGCTGTGAAAAGAAACATAAAATATAAACAGGAAAAGAGTGATTACCAAAACTCCAGCAGCCATATCCCATGGCTTTAAACGATATTCCCAGTAACCTTCAACGATTCCTAAAGCCACATGGCACATATCTGCAGCTGCAGAACCAATCCTCCTCACACCCTACATACAAAGTCAGCATTAGATCTCAATCAAGTAGACCGGTTCAAGTTATCCGCCCAGAAAAACGGGAGGGTATGAGCAATGGGTGAAGCCAGGCTGGACCCAGACAGGCCTTAAAATGTCTGACCGGGCCGCTAGCCAGCCCGGGTTTTTGTAAAAAAGAAAAATATTACAAATAATTATAATGTTTAACATGATTATACCACATTAAGTATATGCATTGCATAACATATATCAAGTATATTACAAATATAATATAGCAATTATACAATGTGTATTATATCATTATACCGTATTTTGTGTATGTTATACTACACATTTCAATGAATTTCCATTTTAATATAATATTTCTTATATAAACAGACTACCCGGCCTGGAATTGACTTTTAGTGAAAACCCTCCCAAATCCGGGTTTGAACAGGTCGGTTTCTGTACTTTAATACTTGAGAGGAGAAATAGTATACCCTGCTAACATCAGTAAAGTGCTTGAACAATTCAATATTAGTAGACCATGCATCATCATGCTCGTATCCAAAGCCCGTTGACAAAAGAGACCGCTCTACCTGAAAATAAAAAACAAGAACAGAATTCTAATTTGAATATCTTATCCATGCTCTCAACCCACAGAACTCCCAAAGATATAAGGAGAAAAAGAAACTAATCGCAAAAGCTATGTCACCGAAACTTACTGCATCAGTCTTGCTCACTTGAATCTTTTGAGCGTTACAAAAAGCTCCTCCTCCTTTATATTCAGATCAAACATCAGAATTGCTTTCTGAATTAAAGACAAAACCAGATTTTCAGAAATTTTGTACCAGTAGTTGCTGTAAATGTGCGAGTATTCCAACACATAGGACCTCCAACAAATTCCACCTGCAAATGAATGAACTAGGTGGAAGGTGAATGATAAAATTACCCAAACATTCCATGTTGAGATGCATAATCATTTTGAAGGGCAAAAAGTTCATAGCATGAATTGGATGTGTTATTCTGATAGGTATGTGAAGAGATTAAATTTACCACCACAGATGCAGCTGGGTTTCCTTGATATAGAACTCCCAAGGATACAGAAAAGCAAGGATAACCATGGGCAAAATTTGTGGTACCATCTGCAGACGAAAATGGTAATGCATAAACATTAAAAGTGACGGGAGAAGAAAAAGGTTGAACACACACAGATATGAAGGGAAAATTAAAACAAACCCAAAGGATCAATGCACCAAAGATAATCAGAAGAAGTTTCTCCAATAATTCCTCCCTCTTCACCAAGAATGAGGTGGTCCTTAAAATTCTTCTTCACTACTTCTAGAATAGTTGCTTCACTCTTTTTATCTGTGCTGCAAGGAAGTGACGCAAACTATAGTAAAAGACTGTTGTTGAAACCATAAAAGAAACAAACGCCATGGGTAACTTACAGATAGGAAGATGCCAAGAAATTATTTGGCCAATTTGCCCCATATATCAATGAGTATAAATTGCCCTAAAGTATTAATAACCCATAAGTTAAAATGTCATAAAAAGTACTTGTAGTACATACATGGCCTGCTAATTCAATTAGGATTGGTGGATTTCATGATCCATGATAGAAATTGCAACGTCCCTCTAGATGCTAAAAGTCTTAAGTGTCATACAACCTTCCATTCTCATCCTACTTCCAGAACAAAAACATGAAAAATGCATGGAACAAATCACAAATAGAAGTTGAAGAGTGAGACAAAAGGAAAGGATGCAGTACTCAGTCACTAGATCTGTGAGTCCTTTGTAAGTAATGTTGCGAGGCTTATTAACTGCATCCATCACAACCTGAAACAAAGAATCCGAAGTCTAATATTCCAAAATATATCCTTCAAGAAACCAGTAGCTTGCTCACTCAAATGCCGTAGTGATCGCCACCATAGAACCTTTATGCATTTCAAATTTTTAACTTATAAATATTTTTTTCTTTTCTGTGTGGGTGTTTGGATTCTGAATTTACTGATTTGAGTCAAAATCAAACCCCTTCCTCGGGAGCATTAAAAACAAAGCAAGACAGTTGGGTGGGAGAGGGAGACCTCAGCGCCAGCATTGGCAGCTTTTTCCATGACTTCGAGGATCTCCGAAGCGGGAATCGGGCCTGTTGATCGGGCGCCCACTTTAGGGTATTGGGTCGTTGACAAAGCAGAGTTGGTGCAAAATGTCGCCGTTTTGACTCTTCTTCTTGCGGTGGTGGTGAAGCTAGAAACCCTCCGAGCAAACCCATCTCGCAAGCCCTTCAAGGCGGCGGAGTTTTGGGAGAAAGAGGGCGAAAATGCAGAGTTCTGGTGGTGAATTGATCGAGGCATGTGAGATAGCCTCATAGCCAATGGAGCCATGCTCGAGTGCTCGACGACTGCTTGTGTTCTGTGGCTCTCAGCTTCGAGATTGTTGCTTTGCTTTCACCACAAGATTGAAGATGATGAATTCTTGTAAAAATCTCTATTCATCGTCAATCTACGGCTTTGATCAGTCCGCGGCACCCAAGCTGTACTTTTTGAGTAAATTACAGAAAATTTACTCTTACATACTCTAAATTTCACATCAAGATATGTTATATTTAATATTTTGTATGAATTAAAATTAAGCACCTATATATATTTCATTATGAGTATATATTATCAATCGGATGTTTATTTTTTTTGTTTTGGAGTGTGATTTAAAGTGTTTATGGATTTAAATGACAAAAAAAAGTCTCAAACAATGAGACAAAACTGAGTCAACATCGAAGCATTGAGACGCATAATACGAACTTTCCGGCAAAATTATTTTTTTTTAATTTTAAAAAATATTAATTTTTTATTTTTTAATATTTTTAATATTATTAAATTGATTTTTAAAAAATAAAATCCACATCACACATTTAATCCATTTATTTGATGACATGTAACAATCCGGCTGCCACGACATCGCCGGAGCTAGGTTTTTGCCGGAAAAGTATGATGTATTATTATTGGTAAATACATTGATAGTTTGTATCGTTCATAGTAATTTTCATAGTTCGTATTATTTTCGGTTCAATGTTGATAGTTGATATTATTTTGGGTTATTTTTCCTTAATATTTTGTATGAATTAAAACTAAGCACCTATATATTTCATTATGAATATATATTGTCAACCAGATGTTTATTTTCTTTGTTTTGTCTTGCGGGTGTGATTTGAAGTGTTTATGGACTTAAATGACAAAAAAAAAAGTCTCAAACAATGAGACAAAACTGAGTCAACATCGAAGCATTGCGACGCATAAGATGAGGCTAATAATCATAAACAATCAAGGGGACACTCAAATATGTAAATTATAGATGTATAAAAGCTTTAAAGAAGAGTCATGAAGCAAACAATGAGGATTTTTGGACACAAGAAGGTCTATAGATTACTTTTGTGCAGATTTAGTAAAACTAATATATAAGAGGCCTCGTGATAAGTTAGAAGACCCACAAGTACTTTTTTGAAAAGGTATTTCAAACCACGAGTTGAATCCATCAATAAGACATTTGAAAATGGCCAATAGTAGAGGAATGCCCTACACAAACAAGGAAAAAAGACCAAAGAAGAATCATAGACCAACCTTCAAATTAACTTGTCCAGATCTTGACCAGTCGGTCCCGACAATACAAAACCACAGATCAACCTTCGGACCAACCCCTGGACCAACCTAGCTTGGTCCTAAGCACCTCCAAAGGGCCCTTCTTCCTTTGGTTGAGTGTTGGTTTTTGGCTTTTTTAGGGATAATTTTGTTGGTTTTTGTCAAGAACAATTGAACAACACTGAGAACACTTAGTGAGCAATATTTTTCATGTTTTTAATTTAATTTCTATTTTCACTTTTTAAGTTTTATAGTCTCTTCTTAGTTGCTTCTTAGTATTTCCTTGCATTTTCCACATGAGTAGTTAGTTCCTTATCTAGGATTTGGGGGTGAAAGTCACATTTTTTGGGTGATATGCTATGATACGAATGTTTGAATGTTGGAACTCATGCATGCAACTTATTCTTCTTCCTAGATGGTGTTAAACTTAGGGTTTGAATGCTACACTTTGTCGTATCGCCAATGTGTGATGGTGGTAAGGTCACATGCCACTAGTGCCAACTTCTTCTTATATATATCTCGGGACCAAATGGTGTGGGGCACACGTCCAGTGAGCCACCCATACAAGCACACAGGGTTCGATCCTAAAACCAATTGAAAATAGGAGGAGTAGTCTGGGGACTTATATGTTAGGTTCACACAATACCATATTGTCGATGTGGGGTACTTTTCCTTACATCTCAACACTCCCCCTCAAGTGTTAACTACCTGAACTAGTTAACACTTGACACATTTTTTTCTTTCTCATGTCGAGCATCTCATTCTCTTTTTAGCTCTCCCATAATTTCTTTTTTTCCTGACGGGTTTCACATCTTATTCTCTTTTTAGCTAATGCCCGAAGTAACGACCGGAAATTTCATTCTCGGGAACCGGCCCTTGTGACTCGTATCAGATCCATGTGGAGTAGAGTAGAATGGCTTGTAGGAGCCTCTTCCCCTACGGCTTTGGAGATAGTGGCTCTAGCTTAGGAGTCACCGTCCCAGCGGCTAGGGATGCCGCGGGTGCGGGTAGTGACATCGAGTGTCACCACGGTCGCGGCTAAGTGCAGCCGCGGGTGTGGTAAATCGGGAGGTCGGGAGGACAATCTCGCCTACTTTCCGACCTCTCGCTCCCTTCGTCTGCTTTTCGACCCTTCGTTCCATCCATCTGATTCCGACCCCTCGTTGACCCAACTTGACTTACCCCCTTGAGTGACCTTCCTTTCCACTTTTTTGTGTACCTCTCTTCACCCTCTTCTCTTCCTCAACTCCTCATCCTTTCCTCCTCCACTATTCTGGATTAGTACTCATTGTTCTCCTTCATTAAGTGAGTGATCCACTCTATGCTTGTGGTATGCAGATCTGGGAAGCTTGTTGAAGTTATAATAAGTTCTCTCCCTATTTCTCCCCCTTCTTCTTGTGAGAGCCTTAGGGCAAGACACCCTCCTTATGGTTCTTCCTTACTTTGGTTGTGTGGCTTGTGGTTGACTTGGTCCAAGGGAGTAGAGGAAGTTGTGGATTCAAGTATTGAACGTTTGAGGCTAAGCTAGACCCGCCAAGTAGCACGAAGGACCTTCAAATATCACCACTGGAGTTCTTCCGCGGTCGCGCCCTTCCTTCCTTGCGATCGCGCCTCCAACCCAGTTTTCGCCCCCGCACCTCGGACCGCCGCGGTCGCGGCGTCTTGGGCAGTGTCACCGCAATCGCGACGCTTCTTCCCGCAGTCGCGTCTTTGCTCCAATGAGTGCCCCCTTTCCTAGTTGTTGTAATCTAGCTCTTAGCTTAGTATTGTTCTATAGTAGTATCAATTAGGTTGGACCTAGTATAACTTAGTGTGAATGTCAAGTAGTGGTTGTGGACCCTTGGATAGCTTGAGGATTTGATTTTGTTCTAAGGCTTGAGGTATTATGGTTTGATCTTGTGAGGATTTTGAGGCTTGAGGTGTTGTGGTAGTTATATGATCTTGTAGGATCAGTGAGACTAGAGAGTTGGTTTACAAGCATGATTTTGGGCATATGATCTTGTAAAGATCTTGGAGGTTAGAAGTTTGAGGACTTCTAGCACTTTGGTTAGTCTTTGATCGGGTGCCTTGTTTGGAGAGGCTTTGAGCATCCTCCTACGAGAAGTTGAGAGTTATAGTTATCGGGTTTATCTTTGAGATAGGTAAGTCCCATGGACTTATTTAGTTGGCTTCTATGTATTAGTTTGACCATGATGGTGGTCTGTGTTTTAACTATTGTTATAACAATAAACCGGACTAGGACGACCTTGTATATTAATTGGCCCAAGTGTATTATAAGTGGGTGGTGACATCACTGTCCAGCTCTTGCGAGAGCTGAGAGGTTCTCTGCGACTAGCCCATGCAGGTAGATGGTGCGGTGCATTAAACCATTCCTTGTTGGTAATCGGGACAGAGGTGGGTTTCGGTGACAAATGTGGGTTTCGGGGATTCTCGTGCCACAACATAAGTTGAATTAGTAAAGTAAATAACGAAATGAAAGATAATAACCGGCTTGTGTGCAAGCATGCTATGTGTTTTATATTACCTTATGTATGACATTGCCTTTACTTTTATTCTAATATTTAGAATGTTAGCTAACAGTTTTAAACCGTCGTTGTAGATGTCTTGCAGGTTAGGGATAATGCCGCGTGATCCGGTCGAGTGGGCAACCGGGGTTCCCATACATTATAGGATGGGATCGGGTTTTCCTATTATTGTTGCATGCATGTTTTTATTCAGAGCTCGGATGGGAGTCTTTGCTTTGTTGTATTCAGATAATGGCTTTTGTTGCATAAAATCTATTATGGTTTTACTTTTATTTGTGCCTTGTTGCAAGATCCGGTGAAATTGTTGTCAAGCTAAGGGTCGGGACGCATTGTGAGGTCCTAGTCCGTAGCGCTCTGAGTCCCGCAGATTTGGGGTGTTACACCATGGTATCCGAGCCCTAGGTTGACAATAATGGTACTCGTAATCTTCTAAAAAGCCGAATAGATAAATATTCATAACCCGTAGGGGGTCTGAGTTTTTTGTAAATGAGTTTCGTTTTCAAATCACGAGCATAGTCGGTCTGGGATAGAATGTACGGGGGACCACCACTACTTCCGTGGATCTCGGTAGCCTATTTTGGATTTGGACTATAGTCATGTTTTCCGGACTTGATATGTTGATAGTAATGTTAGCATAGTCTTATACGTAGTTAGATCTTTATCACATATGGCACGCGGTAGAGCTACATTTGTTGTAGGGTGAGGTAAGGGTCAACCACCTCTTTCTTCTACAGTCCGAGGACGCGGAAGAGCAGACAGACCTCCGATAGCGATAGGTCGGGGATGTATCCCCATTGCGGATCCGCCAGCTGCAGAAGTTTTTGTTGAGGAGGTTGTTGAGAGCGTTATTCCTAAGGCCCGCGATGGGGCCACTGCTAGGTCCAGAGCACAGAGATCACAGTCAGCCGAGTCTGGTCGAGTATCCATAGGGGCGTCTGAGTATAGAGAGTACGTCTAGAGACTCGAAGAGACCATCAAGACTGGGGGACCTGCCCAAGCACCGCCAGTACCTGCGAGATCGGCAGATGTTTCGCAGAGAGTGACACATGTGATAGTTGCACCGGCGAGAGTTGTGATGACATGAATTATATATCACCATATTCATGCATTATATGAGTCTATCACCTAAGTTTCACATTCATTTAATGGAAATTGTATGACTTTTAGTTCATTTTTATGTATATATCGAGAATAGAGATCTACACTATTTTATTTGTGAAAATGTAGGGAAAAGTGATGAGGTGGTACGAAAAGTGGCGAGGTGGAACGAAGATGGAGCAAGATATCGTAGAAGATCTGGGGGGGGAGCCAAAAGATATGAGAAAAGATCACAAGAGAAGATAGAAGTTATAACTCAAAGATATCACACGATCCGGGATAAAAATCGGATGATTACTTATAAAAAACGGTCGATTCCTTCACAAATGACTCGACTTTTATCTTGTGTAATCCGATTGGTTATAGGATTGTAACCATAAGATCACATCTCATACAATATAAAAGGGGGGTGTTTCATGCCTTCAGAATCATCCATTTCCATCCAAGACTACTGAGTCATAGGATCAAGAGCATTGAGGGAAGCATTCAAGGAGGAAGATCGAATGAAGTTCGGAAGTTCTAGTCCAAGAATATAGTTCTTAGAGGTTTTGTGAGTTTGTTTATATATTTTGTCTTTGTGATTGAGGATTGGAGTTTGTTATTGAGTTTTATTTGAGTTTTTAAAGTTTGAAACGTTGTTCTTAACCTGCAGATCATCTACAACACGATATAAGCCCTCAGGGGATCACCCATCTAGCTCACTCTACAGTCCTTCTAACCTGCAAATCATCTACAACACGGTATAAAACATTAGCTAACCATTCATATATAAGATAATGCATAAGCACAAAGACGGGTCATGGAATCATAAACACATAATCATTTTATCACACATTTACCCGTTTAATTATCTTTATAACGTCATACACTCAAGATATATATATATATAGATGAAAATATGTGACACGAGGAATATATCATCCTCACCTCTCGGTACCATATCCATTTGGAGTAGTATCGGCACACTTCTCGTGTACCCTAAGGGAGTGGTGAAGTGTCCATCCCGTATACCAGTACTGGCCTGACCATAGAGAACCTCCCAGACTCCTTATAGGATGAAAGGAAAAGGTTATCACTACCACTGCAAGGGGGCTATCCAATAAACCATAGGTCGTTAATAATCAATATCGCATGCTATCAAGCATATAACAAACACCACTCATGCATACATCCAATATAGGGATGATAGCTATGTAAGTCCTACGGACTTACCTCAACCTTAGAATAACCTCAGCCACGATCAACTCTAATCCGAAGGAATGCAATGCCTGATGACAAGGCACAAAGACGTGTCAAACCTCCTATCAATTAAAGGGATCACACCTAGACCCAAGGGATCCATAAGGATCATAAACATCGTATAAACCTCGAATAACATGCTAAACCTTAAAGCCACATTAGGGCATATATCCAACTCATGATATCATCATCAAACTAAAAGCCCATAATTACCAGAATAATGTAACGAGTATAATGGAATTTTCAATTATCCATTTTAACAAACTTAAGGTCAATTTATACTAACCCGTAATGTGGAAAACGAATAAATTGATAACTTATTCGTTACTAACCAGATATACGATCTGGAAGAAGTTATGGCATCCCGGCAATGCAGGGAGTAAGAGCACAATATCAAACTTAACGTTCGGCGGCTCGCGGTGGTCCGTCGGCGTTTCGATAACGATAAGCGGAGGCTTAACCAAAAAGCTATAAAACGGCAAAGAGCTTGGTACCACGTTGAAGAGAACAAGATAAGGGACTCGTTGATACAAACGGATTTGAAATTGGATTGAAGATGAGGGATTTGTGAAGTATTGAAGGTGGATCAATGCGAGCGGTTTCTATATATATATATATATATATATATATATAAATTGCCCTCTTTTATAACTTTGCTATTGGAATTGCAAATGTATAGACGTAAGTCTCTACAAGTCGCCTCATTCACTTCACATATGTATAATATAATATAATACTATATAATATTATACTATATATAAAGTTTATCCTAATTATTTAATTAAAACGCGGTTATATTTTCCGGTCTTCAAACTTTATGAAATTGGAATTTAAAATTCGGAATATTATCGGGATAACTATTCCATAACTTTCTTGTAAAATGGGCATTTCTAAGCCACATTTTTTAAACCATTAAGAATCGGGATAGCGACTCTTTTGCATGTTTCGTCTTTTCATATTATTCACATCTAGGACATATCCGATGTCCCGATCATTTCTCTCAACTGCAACTTTATTTATTGGAGCTCTCAAATGCTCCAAATAACACCGGCTATTACATCAGATCCCCCTAAAAACAAGTTTCGTCCCGAAACTTATACAAACCCCAAATCCTCTCGGACCCATATGCCGAGGTATAAACACTCACTCTATTGGGGTATAACATCTCAAAAACCTAAATAATCCCAAAGGCACAGAGGTAAAACATCTCCGGCAATCTAAACCCATCACAAAGACACGGAGGTAAAACATCTCCGGCATACCATAATCACAACAAATGCGTGGAGGAAGAACATCTCCAACAACTATAACCTCAACTAAAGCATGGAGGAAGAATATCTCCAACAACTATACTACAACAATAGCGTGGAGGAAGAATATCTCCAACACTAGAATGATCACAAGAGCATGGAGGAAGAACATCTCCAGTTAACTCATGACTCAATGGTATGCAGGTAGAACATCTCCAACCACAAGATCATCGCTCAAGGACATGGAGGTAGAACATCTCCAGCCATACCATAACTTGTGCTACATAACATGATCAACTAGGATCACAAATCACAATCTAGCACGAAAACAACATCACATAATCACATAATCACATAATGACATCATCATATAACTCATCAAATATAACTAAGACTCGCTCGACAAGTCTGCAGGTACAACTATCTTTGCATAAAAATCGAGATAGTTCCTCTGGATACTATTCTTAGTCTCTCGTGTGGCCTCTTCAGGTCCTCGCTTGGACCACTGTACCCTCATCATCAGGATGTCCTTCCAACATAAGCGTCTCATACCCCACTCTAGGACGGCAACATGATGCTCAACAAACGTGTGGTCCGGATCAACCACTAAGTCTTCATAATGGATAATGTGTCTCGGATCTGATATATACTCCCTCAGGTGAGACCCGTAAAATACGGGGTGAACACCCTCTAATCTAGGTGGCAATACAAGACATTATGCCACCTCACCGACTCGCTCCAAAATCTCAAAAGGTGCGACATATCGGAGACTCAACTTCCCCTTTATGCCAGAACATCTGACGCCTCCCGTCGAAGATACTCTCAGCCAGACGTGAGCTCCAACTCTGAACTCTAGAAGCCGACGCCTCTTGTCTCCAAACGACTTCTGGCGACTCTGTACAGTCAGCATCCTCTCTCTGATCAATGCCACACGGGCAATATCTTCCTGAATATGATTAGGTGTAAAACTACTAACCTTGCTAGGCTCTTCACAGCATAATAGTGTACGACATCTACACCCATACAATGCCTCATTTGGGACCATCCCAATCGATGCATGCTAGCTGTTGTTGTAGGAGAACTCAACCAATGAGAGGTAACTAACCATCCTTGTCCCCAATCCAACACACAGGCTCGCAACATATCCTCTACTGTCTGAATGATCCTCTTTAACTGACCATCTGTCTGAGGATGGAACGCAGTAGTGAAGTGCAAACTCGTCCCCTGGGCAGTCTGAATCTGCTGCCAAAACCTCGAGGTAAATCGTCCATCTCAATCTGAGACGATCGTCCTCGGTACACCATGGAGTCTCACTATATGTCTAGTGAACTCCTTAGCTAATCTACTCACTCGCCACGTTTCCCTGGTAGGGATGAAACGTGCAATCTTCGTCAATCTGTCAACCACAACCCAGATGGCATCAAAACTGTTGCGGGGCCTCAATCTAGTCACAAAATCCGTAGAGATGTACTCTCACTTCCACTACGGTAGTGGTAGTGGATGGAGCTCACCTCCAAGTCTGCAATGCTCTATCTTGACCTGTTGACAAGTCACGTACTGAACCACAAATCTGGCCACATTGGGATTTAGCCCTCCCCACCAATATGAACGTCTCACATCCTGATACATCTTATTCGCACTTGGGTGCACTGAGTAAGGTGTGGAGTAAGACTCCTGTAATATCCTCTGTCTCATATTCGCATTTGCGGGTACACAAACGCAATCACGGCGTCTCATCACTCGATCTGCTCCTATGGAGAACCGTGGTGCCTCACCACGAGACATCCTATCTCGTATCCTCATCAATGTCGGGAAGGTCTCCTGCTTTTGTTGGATCTCCTCCAACAGATCTGGTAGAACCTCTAAAGTACTCACTTGGGTATCCTCATCAGGAGACAGGATGTTCATCTCTAGCCAAGCTAGATCTCTCTGAAGTTGAGACTGAATTGTCAGCCTCGTAATCGCTTTCTCTCGAGGCGTCTTCCTGCTCATGATGTCGGCAACAATGTTCGCCTTCCCTGGATGGTACTGAATCTGAAGGTCAAAATCCTTGATCAGCTCAAGCCATTTTTGTTGGCGATTATTCAATTCCCGCTGCACGAAAATATATTTCAGACCCTTATGGTCTGTGAAGATCTGACATGTAGCACCATATAGGTAATGTCTTCAGATCTTCAATGCATGAACTACCACTGCCAACTCCAGATCACGAGTCTGGTAGTTCTGCTCATACGTCTTTATCTATCTAGACGCATATACAATCACCCTGCCTCGCTCCATCAGAACATATCCCAAACCTAACTTGGATGCGTCACTATAGGCCACAAAATCCTTTGTGCCCTCCGGCTGTTCTAAGATGGGAGAGGAAGTCAGACGTCTCTTCAGCTCCTCAAAACTCTGTGCACACTGCTCAGACCATACAAACCTGGTGGTCTTCCTCTGCAAACTCGTAAGTGGACGGGCAATGTTCGCCCCTAAACGTGCGTGCAAATAAGCTTTAAATTTATAAAACTAGAATCAAGCAAGCGAACCCGCAGTGTACGGATCGACGTAGATTAGCAAGAATTCCAGAGTATCGAACACAGAGATTTGGGGAGAATAAATCCGATCGTAGATTATCAAGCAATTGAATGTAAGAGCTTTGCAAATTATTGGGAAAACAACAATCCTAAAGATCCAAGTATCCCGCTGTGGCAATCGATTCAAAATATACTAATGATATAAGGACAGAGTTAAGATATGCAAAGGTATACTAATGTAAGGTAATCGTACGATGAAGTTCCAAAAACCTTATATGACTCACCTACAAGAAACTCTCTATACAGGTTGTTGAGGCTTCAATATAGAAAGGTTCTAAAGGTAAGAATTAATGTCAAATACCCAAACTTGTAATCCAAGGATCAAAACTAACTTAACCGATTACGGTTGTGACACTCATAATCGAGGTAGAGGTTGTTGAGGCTTCACTACCACCTAGAAAAGGCAAGCCTAAACTAAGTTAAAGCAAATCTTTAACTTTGGATTAAAGTAAAAGCAGGTTCGTAAACTTAAAGGAAATCACGGTTAGTTCTTGAGGTTCCACGGCCGTGGACTTCAAGAACAGGCCGTAATTTAAGGTTGTCGACGATTCTCTCTAACTCTCAGGGTCCAATCAAATTACGATCGATCTATCATTATCTAAGCCACAACTATCAACCCTTCACCTTAAAATTGTTAAGGGTTTCTAGCCAACAATCATCATTCTGATATCAAATTCAAAGATTAAAAGATTGAAAGATGAGAACTTCCGAAAACTTTCAATAAACTTCAAACCAATCTCAATGTCACAATCAAGAACAAATATTGTCGCTAGATTCGGAATAGAACAAACAAACACAATATTAGATAAGAGGGAAGAACGGGATGTCAATCCGTCTTCTAAATCAAACCTAAACAAGAAGAGAAATCTTCTTGCAATTAACCTTCCGAATCTTCGATCTTCCGTCAATCCGGAAATCTCTCTCACACTCTCCACCAAGTGCGAGATTAGGGCAACTCCAAAGATGAGTGCAAGTACGTCTTTTGCAAAGTCGCAAAATCTCCAAGCGTGGACGCAAGCGTAAGCCTAAAGCGAGGTCGCAAAGTGCGTCTAAGCGAAGATGACGGAATCTCTCTTTGTCCGTCCTTTTATAGTGTATGATGAAGTAGCGGCCCGGCCCAATCTTTTAAAAGATCGTGGCTTAAAGTGTGGCGAAAAAGATCGCCAAGATCACGGTCGTGGAAGATTCCACGACCGTAATTTAGAGCGTGGAATTCAATACAGTTTGAACATATGATTCCACGACCGTAGAATCCACTGGAATGAATCACGCTTCTCTTGCTAGGGTTCCACGGCCGTGGAACTGAACGTGGTTTGTAGTACGGCCGTATTTTAGAGCGTGATTTAGGGCAAGAACGTGATTCTTCCCTAGCCTCGTGCATTCCATAAGTTGACACTCATTTTGCTTCTAAGAATGCCCTCAATCCATGGACATACTCAATCAACTCATCCTCGCTAGATTCCGTTCGGAAATGGCTCTCAATCACCTATAATCAACATAAAGCTTGTGTAGACATCTATATCGACAATATAGGCAAACTAGCTCACAAATGCAACAATGCTAAATCAAAGACTATCAATATGAATCAAATACGTTTAGAAAACGTGCCTAAAACATCACAATATTTCATGCTAACAAATAACCCCATACTTAACACTTGCTTGTCCCTAAGCAAGGTCTTTCAAAAGCTTTAAACAAGAGTTAGGATGAAATATGTGTACCTTCTCAAAGCAATACTTCTTTTGGAGGAATGTGTCTTCTAAAGAATAGATCATTCTCAAATCTTGCTTCAATCGTTTATAGACTTTCATACACTTAATCAAATAGTAAAGAGTAAAGAAAGCTCATGAATCAATCGAACTTCCATACAAACATCATAACCTTTAAACATTATCAAAATCAATCATAAGAGACTTCAATTTAGATCACCAAGTCATATAACATTTTTTTGATCTTAAGGACTTTCAAAGAAAAAGGTCTAGAAAGTGGAAAGGGATGGAAACTTTAAGGAATGTGGTGTATGAATCCGGGAAAGTGGACAACTACTCCTTCTTCTTCTTTTGCGGTTCCCGCAACACTTCAACTTAGAGCTTCGCTCTCTTCCTTTCATTTTTCGACTTTACTTTTGGAGTTATGGACAGAGGTGCACAAAAACCGAAGCCTAGGAGATTGGCGTTTCTCAATTTTTCGAGATGCCTCAAACCCTTAGCGCACATACCATAATCCGCTAGGAATATCGCTCAATCCGACTTTGGCAAGACACAAACACCCGGCTATGTGAATGGTGCCGAGTTACTCATCATCATGATTGACTTCCCCAAACCTACAATTTCTTTCTATTCTTTTGATTGCAAATAATTGCTCTCATGTCCCTCCCACATCAAACATGCCTTTTTCATTCACTTCTCCAAATTCCCGGATAGGTAAAGGAGGTCAATATTTCAATGAGGAGTTAATATGATCAAAGAAAGAAGAAAGAAAAATCGAATTGCCTTAATCATCTCAACAAGAAGTATAAGAACTTATAGTGTGATTTCAACTTCAATTTCTCAACATGATTTAGGTAATATCCATCACATTATGAAACTTGTAAAAGAGGTATAATTAACTCATTTATTTCCTTTTCAATTCACTATCCTTTTAAGCATGCAATTGTCATCAAACTCAATTCACAAGTAGTGATTATCATAGAAATCATCTCAATTCATTAGAAGCACAAAATTTTCAAAATTTTTCAATTTTTATGGGTTTTTCAAGTTCTTTTTCATGCAATGCAATAATGAAACATGCAACAATATAATGAACATGCAATGATAGTCTTGAATAGAAGCAAACATAGTGAGTAAGAGTTATTACAAACTTTTAGTCACACCCCACCCCATACTTAGGACGAACATTGTCCCTAATCTTCAAAAGAAAGAAAGAAAAGAAGAAAAGAAAAAGAAACTCACAAAATGGCGGTGGAGCGGCTAAAGCGAACGGTCAATCATCATCATCACTGCGGCGCTGGTGGAGGCGGGAATGGAGAGAAGCTAGGATCATAAAACCGCCCAAACTGCTGGCGGTAGACGTCTCTCATCATGTGATCGAGGTCGTCCAAGCGTCCATCTCTAGCATCGGCTCGGATCTCCAATGCTCCTACTCTCTCCGAAAGACCAGTAGCCCAATCCGGCATCTGCTCATACCATCCCGGAGCCTGACTGTACCATGCTGGAGCGTCGGATGGTGCTAGTGCTGGTGCTGGTGCAGATGGTGTATCTGTAGCCCATAGAGGTGGAGCTCCATACCATGCAGGAGGTGTCTCAGCCCATGTGGGTCTCTCACTCACGCTGGCGCGGCGAGAAGACGAGCCTGAAGCTCTAGCTGGACGTGGAGAACGTCTAGGCACATCGGGGGCCGCATCCGGCTGATCCGGAAACGTGCCAAACTCCTCCTCGGCTCCTCCTCCACCCTCAAACTGATCTCTCATCTCCTCCTCCTCAACAACTGGTGGTGGAACGTATGGGGGAGCTGCAATCCTGTTCGCATGCATGGCAGCGAACGTCTCCTTCCAATTATGGCGTCCCGCCATAATGGAATACTCCTGCAGCCACTCAATACCCCTACCGGTCCTACTCTCCCAAGGCATGGCCACATAAGGCGGACCTCTATGTGTGGGGAAGATGATCCCTCTAGTCATGAAGGCATGAAGTCCTAGGGGTACGGCTGGTATACGGGTACAGGCAAAGAAATCAACACCCAAGCTCCTAGCAAGGTGGGTAACTATCCCACCGTATCCAATGTTGCCCCTCCTCTTGTTCTTGAGTTTGCTCATAGTAGCAGCCAAGAGGGTGGCACAGTCAGCTCGGCGCCCATACAGCATGGAATACAACAAAAAGAGCTCATCCGTCTTGATCTTTTGGGGCGTCTCCGTCCGAGGAAAGAGACACTCCGAAAGAACACGGTGAGCAATCTTCAAGGCCAAGTGATACATCAACTTAGCCTTGGTGTCAGCAGGTTGCCAGCGGAAAGCGACCGTTAAAGGTCTCATGAAACCCGAAGAAAGTCCCAAACTCTCGGATGCTAAAATCATAGTTTCTTTCCATAAGACAGAAAGAAACGGTCCTATCTACGTGGCTATGCTCGAAAGAGGTCACAACCTCCCTCGTAATCTCCTCATACGCGTCTTCTCAGATAGTCGAGAAGACAACTAGTCCGGCTCTACCCAAGAGCCAAGTAAGGTCGTCTACGATGTTAAGAGGAACTAGCTCCTCTAACAGCAGGTACCTAGGACCAATCACAACCCTCTCCTCGATCCTCTCAAATGCAGCAAGGTGATCCTCATGAATGGTCGGGACTCTAGGGCTAGGAGGTGAGGGTGATAAAGGTGAAGATGGAGGTGAAGGGGAAGAGGGTGGTGGTGCCCTAGAGGATGAAGAAGAAGAGGGATTACCCTTCCTCTTCTTGTTCTGATCATTCTTCTTCTCTTTGATTCTCCCCGAAACTCTCCTCACGAAGTCCATTTCTGTTCAAAATTACGGGCTGTTCTAGAGGTTCCACGGCCGTGGTTCTTCCAGGAACCGTGGTTTGTCTCAGTTTTTCGCAGATCTCAGAATTCAACACTCAATCTCAACAAACAGGCACCCCTAATCTTATTCCTTCCAATTTCAATCAGTTCTTCTTAAAATCTCTAACAAAAACGAACCAAATCGACAAAGATCAAGAAGAGTGGAAAAACCTATTTTTCGGATTTAAAAATCCGAATTGCGCGTTCCTTGGTGAATTTCCGCTCGATTCGTCGCTTGGATCTTGTTGGTGGTCGAATTTGCTTCAGTTTGGGAAGAAGAATCGTTAAAAACGATTAAGAAACGAGGATTTGAGAGAGGGGGCGTGGATTCGGCGTTTAGGTCGTGGAAGAGGGGTTTTGTGAGTGGTTTTTGTGAAGAACGTGGTTTATATAGTCACAGGCAAAATTTTGAAAATCACGGTCTGTCGGGGGGTTCCACGGCCGTGGTTTTGTACGGAACTGTGGTTTTGGTGATTTTTCAAAGGCTTTTGAAAATTACAGTCACTGTAGCTGTCACGACCGTGGTTTAGGCCGTGGAACTCTCTGTAAAGCTCCAAAGTCCAAATTTCGTCACTTTTCTTCAACATTATCCTCTCCTTTTCCTTTTCCATCGTTCCTACATCCAAAAACACGAACATACCGGAAGGAATCGAAGGCAAAACAAAGCAAAAACGTCTAAACTAAGCTAAACTATGAATCGAAAACAAAAATAAAAAAATGCAATACCTTGGGTTGCCTCCCAAGAAGCGCTTTGTTTAAGGTCCGTAGCTAGACCAATCTCGCACTTATTCGAGTGCGGTAGGCGCGAACTCTTCAGCTTGGAGTTCCGGCGTATACTTCTTAAGTCGTTGGCCGTTCACCTTAAAGCTTCCGCTCGTTTCACCCCATACTTCAACTGCACCATGGGGAAAATACGCTTAATTAGAAAAGGTCCGGTCCAACGGGATTTAAGCTTACCTGGAAAGAGACGAAGCCTTGAATTGAAGAGGAGAACTTGATCTCCTTCTTTGAAGTCCTTTGGAATGATATGCTTATCATGCCAACGCTTTGCTCTCTCCTTATAGATCTTAGCGTTTTCATAAGCATTCAAGCGGAGTTCGTCCAGCTCATTAAGGTTTAGGAGACGCTTCTCTCCCGCTTCCTTCATGCTGAAATTCAGCCACTTGATAGCCCAAAACGCTTTGTGCTCCAACTCTACCGGCAAGTGACAAGACTTCTCATACACAAGGTTGTATGGTGTGGTTCCTATGGGAGTCTTGTATGTAGTCCGGTACGCCCACAATGCATCGTCAAGTTTCAAGGACCAATCCTTCCTAGTCCTTGAAACCGTCTTCTCTAAGATTCCTTTGATCTCCCTATTTGAGATCTCAACTTGTCCACTTGTTTGTGGATGGTAAGGGGTAGCGATCATGTGAGTAACCCCATACTTAGCTAGAAGAGCTTCAAAGCGCCGGGCAATGAAGTGAGAACCTCCATCACTAATGATTGTCCTTGGCGTCCCAAATCGTGGGAAGATGGTCTTGTTGAAGAACTTAACCACCACCATGGCATCATTGGTGGGAGAGGCAATTGCTTCCACCCATCTAGAAACGTAGTCTACCGCCAATAGTATGTATTGGTTTCCACAAGAAGATGGGAATGGTCCCATGAATTCTATTCCCCAAACATCGAAAATCTCCACCTCTTGGATGTTGTTGAGGGGCATCTCATTCCTCCTAGAGATATTGCTTGTTCTTTGACAAGCATCGCAGCAAGAAACAAAAGATTTTACATCTCTAAATAAAGTAGGCCAAAAGAATCCGGATTGCAATACCTTTGCGCTAGTCTTGTTCGAACTAGCGTGTCCTCCACAAGGTAGTGAATGACAATGACGGATGACACTTTGCATCTCATCTTCCGGCACACATCGCCGAATGATGCCATCCGGACCTGTCTTAAAGAGGAGAGGTTCGTTCTAAAAGTATTCCCGGACATCCTTAAAGAACTTCTTCCTTTGTGCGTAGGATAATCCGGGTGGTATCTCCTGACAAACCAAATAGTTAACAAAATCAGCAAACAATGGTTCGTTACCTTTGGAGATCACATCGATGCACTCCTCTATAATGTGTAGGTGTTCGTCCGGGAAGGAGTCATCGATGGGTAAATGGTCGTCCTCTAGATGTCTTAGGCGACTCAAATGATCCGCAACAGAATTTTCTGAACCTTTCTTGTCGCGGATCTCAAGATCGAATTCTTGTAGGAGAAGAATCCATCTAATTAGCCTTGGCTTCGCATCTTTCTTCGTAAGGAGGTACCGGATCGCAGCATGATCCGTGTAGAAAATCACCTTTGCACCTACAAGATAAGAGCGAAACTTGTCAATAGCATAGACAATGGCTAAAAACTCTTTTTCGGTAGTGGCGTAGTTGAGCTGCGCTTTATCTCGCGTCTTGCTAGCATAGTATATGGCATGGGTTCGCCCTTCCTTTCGTTGTCCAAGAACAGCTCCAATAGCTACGTCACTAGCATCGCACATAATCTCAAAGGGAAGAGTCCAATCCGGAGGTTGGATAATAGGTGCTGAAATTAGAGCTTGCCGAATGGTGTTAAACGCATCCAAACATTCCTGCGAAAACACAAAAACCGCATCCTTCATCAATAGATTAGTGAGAGGTTTTGATATCTTAGAAAAGTCTTTAATGAAACGTCTATAAAATCCAGCATGTCCTAGGAAACTTCTTATCCTTTCACCGAAGTTGGGGGAGGAAGCTTCTCTATGGTCTCTATCTTAGCTTTATCTACTTCTATCCCTCTACTAGAGACTAAGTGACCTAATACAATTCCTTCCTTAACCATAAATTGACACTTCTCCCAATTAAGAACTAGGTTTGTGTCTTCACACCTTTGCAAAACAAGAGAAAGGTTAGAAAGGCAATCGTTAAAAGAGGAACCGTATACGGAGAAGTCGTCCATGAAGACTTCCATGATTTCCTCTACGTATTCGGAGAAGATGGCCATCATGCACCGTTGAAAGGTGGCTGGGGCGTTGCAAAGCCCGAACGGCATTCTCCTATAAGCAAACGTACCCCATGGGCACGTGAATGTGGTCTTCTCTTGATCGTCCGGGTGTATCGGGATCTGAAAGAAGCCACTATAACCGTCAAGATAGCAAAAATGCGAATGTTGCGCTAACCTTTCAAGCATTTGATCGATGAACGGCAATGGGAAGTGATCCTTCCTCGTTGCGTTGTTAAGCTTGCGGTAGTCAATGCACATCCGCCATCCCGTTACGGTTCGGGTAGGAATGAGTTCGTTGTTTTTGTTGGTGATGACCGTCATTCCTCCCTTCTTCGGAACTACTTGAACTGGACTCACCCACTTACTATCGGAGATAGGGTAGATGATACCTGCATCAAGAAGCTTAAGAATTCCTTCTTGACAACCTCCTTCATGGTCGGATTCAACCGCCTTTGAGGTTGTCTCGAAGTTCTAAAATCTTCCTCCATTAGTATCTTATGCATGCATAGGGAGGGTTTAATTCCTACTAAGTCCTCAATGGTATAGCCTAAAGCTTTCCTATGTTTCTTAAGGACAATCATGAGCTGATTATGTTCATCTATGCTTAGATCGGAACTAACAATAACCGGAAAGGTAGAATTAGGTCCTAGAAAAGCGTACCTTAGATGAGTAGGAAGGGGTTTGAGTTCCATTGCTTTCGGAGCTTCCAATGATCCTTGAGAAGCATCCGATGTCTCCTTAGAAGTTTCTAAGGGTGTTGAATGTGTGGGAGAAGAATCGAAAGAAGTTGAAGAAGTGTCTCGATCACCCCTTTCCACGCCCAAAATTACGGGTTCCTCATGGCCTCCACGGCCGTGGTTTAGGGCGTGGAAGGGAAATACGGTTGTCATGTCTTCTCTACGGCCGTATAACTCCCTGGAGTGGGACACGGTTTTGGTTGTGAAATCCACGGCCGTGGAATATAGTGTGTGGCCGTGGATTCTCACGTTTTCTACCTCATCGTGGAGTCTTTCAAACTCCACTTCATGCATCTCTTCTTGTGCTTCTAAGGCTTCAATTGCCTCATTGCACTCTTCTTCTTCTCCTACATTTGTTAGACTCATAGTGATAACTTTTTGTAAAGGATCGTTAAAGAGAATCGCACTTACCTCCTCCCTATACAAACCTTCTTCGTCTTGGATATCGAATATATCTCATCAAAGATTGGCTCCTTCACTAGAGTGGAAAGAACAAACTCTACTTTCTCTTCCCCTATATCAAAAGCGGGTCTACCATTCTTGCAATCGACTATGCAGCCGGAAGTTGCAAGAAACGGTCTTCCGAGTATGATCGGGACCGGACTATCTGCAAGAATGTCAAGCACAACAAAATCAATGGGAACAAAGAATTTACCTAGCTTGACCGGGACGTCTTCTACGATACCGACGGGGCGAGTGATGGATCGATCCGCCATGTACAACGTCATCTTTACCGGTTTAGGGTCGCCTAAACCGATCTTCCTACACAACGCAAGTGGTAAGATGCTCACACTTGCTCCTAGGTCACATAACGCATCGTATGTGACATCTCCCACTCCTATGGGAATGCAAAATAACCCCGAATCCTTTAGCTTTGGGGGCATCTTCTCCTTCATGGTCTTGATGAGATCCGAAGAATCCGAACTCATCTTAACTTCTCCGAAGTCTTCTAGCTTCCTTTTGTTGGAGAGGAGTTCCTTCAAGAACTTGCCATAAGCCGGCATACCTACAATAGCATCGATAAAGGGTATGTTAATATGCAGCTGGCTCATGAGTTCTATGAACTTACCAAACTGTTTATCTAGGCGCGCTCTCGCTCTAGATTAATGGAATGGTAGGGGAGGTTTGTAAGCTGGAGGAGGAACGTAGACATCTTCCTTCTCCTTCCCCTTCTCTTTGTCCTTCTCTACGGGGACTTCAACAAACTTAGGCTGCGGATCGGTGGTAGTCACTCCGCTCCTAGTTGTGATTGCCATTACCCTTCCCTTAGGGTTGTCCTCCGTCTTTCCTGGAAGTTTTCCTTGATTCCTAGGAACTTCCTCCGCATGGCTGAACATTTGGTTTTCTAAAACCTTTTGAGCTTTATCAACCTTGGAAATTTGATCATCAACCTTAATGATGCGGTTCTCCAGCCCTTGTAGCTTTCCAAAAATCGTTTCCAACATGGGATCGGGCTTCTCCTTCTCCGAAGTGTTTCCTCCATTAGATGATTGCCCCTGGCTTTTCAACGGAGTAGAGGAAGAGGAAGGTGGAGTTAGTGAATTAGAATTGGAAGGATAAGAGTTACCGGAATTTTGTTGATTGGAGCGCCAATTGTTGTTGTTTGAACCCCTATTGTTGTTCCAATTGTTGTTCCGGTTATTGTTGTTTCCATTCCAATTGTTATTCCGGTTGTTGTTCCGGTTATTGTTGTTGTTGTTGCGGTTGGTGTTATCACCACCATTGTTGTTGCCCAAATAGCTAACATCCTTCCCTTGTTGCTTTGGGAAGTTGGTCTTGATAGCCTCCTTTAACTCCTTGATCTCATTGTTGAGGGAGAAAATCTGATTTTGAGCTTCATGTGTGAGCTTTGCTCCTTGCTCCACACGATTTCCCTCCACTTTCCGGTGGGAATACTTCTCTATGACCCTTGCTTGCTTCTCAATGAAGTCTCAAGCGTCATCTTTCCTCATGTCCATGAATGTTCCACATGAGAGGGATTGGAGGTTGAATTGCGTTCCCGCATCCAGCCCCTTGTAATAAATCTCCAGTAATGCAAGCTTGGATATGCCATGATGAGGGCAATCCAACAACAAGTCCTGAAACCTTTCCCATGATTGAAACAAACTTTCGTTAGACCTCATGAAAAATGCATTGATCTTACCTCTAAGTTCCGCCGTTTTGGATGGCGGAAAGAATTTGGTGAGGAACTCCGCGGAAAGGTCTTCCCACGTGTCTAGTTTCCCCCTAGGAAGAGCTTGGTACCAAGACAACGCTTTCCCCTTCAAGGAGAAGAAGAAAGGCTTGAGCTTATAGTTGTTGGTAGTAGCACTCTTCGGTCTCATTGTCTCCATCATACACTCAAAGTTTTGCAAGTGTTGGTGTGGAGATTCAGCGCTTGTCCCGCCAAATTGGTTTTGGCGAACAAGAGTAATAACTTGAGGGTTGAAGCTAAACCCTTGCACATCTTCAGCATCAAAATTCATGCCCAAACGGCGCGGTTGTTGTGTTGGATCCATCCTTTGGCCAAGAGTTCTTGGCTCATCATCTACACGTTCGATCCTCGCATTCCTAGGCGGAATGCGACGATTAGCAGCTCCCCGTGGATGGAAAGGATTCACATTGATCGTGGGATCAATCTCCTCTAACGGTGGCATGGAAGAATCACTATCATCAGCGGATGAATGGCTTCTTCTTCTTGATCTTGATCCCCTCCTTGAGGATTTCTTGCTTCCCTTATTCTTAAGGTCGCTTAGTTCTATCCTCATTTGGAAAATCATATCCTGTAGATTGTTAACTTGAGATTGATGACGATCCATTTCATCTCGGCGGATGTTCTCATTCCATTGGAGTTGAGCTTCCTTCTCCGCCAACTCCGCTTGAAGATCAAGTTCGTGTTCTTCAACCATCTTCTTTTCCTTACGCTTCTGCCTTAAAGTCCTCTCAAGCTCTTGATCAAGAGGTAAGAGGTCTTCGGTGTTCCTAGACCTGCGCATGCACTCAAAGATATATCAAATAACGAGAGCAAGCTCCCAAGCTTGACAACCGGCTACCGAATTCGGTCTAGACCAAATCCCCGGCAACGGCGCCAAAAACTTGTTCGCCCCTAAACGTGCGTGCAAATAAGCTTTAAATTTATAAAACTAGAATCAAGCAAGCGAACCCGCAATGTACGGATCGACGTAGATTAGCAAGAATTCCAGAGTATCGAACACAGGGATTTGGGGAGAATAAATCCGATCGTAGATTATCAAGCAATTGAATGTAAGAGCTTTGCAAATTATTGGGAAAACAACAATCCTAAATATCCAAGTATCCCGCTGTGGCAATCGATTCAAAATATACTAATGATATAAGGACAGAGTTAAGATATGCAAAGGTATACTAATGTAAGGTAATCGTACGATGAAGTTCCAAAAACCTTATATGACTCACCTACAAGAAACTCTCTATACAGGTTGTTGAGGCTTCAATATAGAAAGGTTCTAAAGGTAAGAATTAATGTCAAATACCCAAACTTGTAATCCAAGGATCAAAACTAACTTAACCGATTACGGTTGTGACACTCATAATCGAGGTAGAGGTTGTTGAGGCTTCACAACCACCTAGAAAAGGCAAGCCTAAACTAAGTTAAAGCAAATCTTTAACTTTGGATTAAAGTAAAAGCAGGTTCGTAAACTTAAAGGAAATCACGGTTAGTTCTTGAGGTTCCACGGCCGTGGACTTCAAGAACAGGCCGTAATTTAAGGTTGTCGACGATTCTCTCTAACTCTCAGGGTCCAATCAAATTACGATCGATCTATCATTATCTAAGCCACAACTATCAACCCTTCACCTTAGAATTGTTAAGGGTTTCTAGCCAACAATCATCATTATGATATCAAATTCAAAGATTAAAAGATTGAAAGATGAGAACTTCCGAAAACTTTCAATAAACTTCAAACCAATCTCAATGTCACAATCAAGAACAAATATTGTCGCTAGATTCGGAATAGAACAAACAAACACAATATTAGATAAGAAGGAAGAACGGGATGTCAATCCGTCTTCTAAATCAAACCTAAACAAGAAGAGAAATCTTCTTGCAATTAACCTTCCGAATCTTCGATCTTCCGTCAATCCGGAAATCTCTCTCACACTCTCCACCAAGTGCGAGATTAGGGCAACTCCAAAGATGAGTGCAAGTACGTCTTTTGCAAAGTCGCAAAATCTCCAAGCGTGGACGCAAGCGTAAGCCTAAAGCGAGGTCGCAAAGTGCGTCTAAGCGAAGATGACGGAATCTCTCTTTGTCCGTCTTTTTATAGTGTATGATGAAGTAGCGGCCCGGCCCAATCTTTTAAAAGATCGTGGCTTAAAGTGTGGCGAAAAAGATCGCCAAAATCACGGTCGTGGAAGATTCCACGCCGTAATTTAGAGCGTGGAATTCAATACGGTTTGAACATATGATTCCACGACCGTAGAATCCACTGGAATGAATCACGCTTCTCTTGCTAGGGTTCCACGGCCGTGGAACTGAACGTGGTTTGTAGTACGGCCGTATTTTAGAGTGTGATTTAGGGCAAGAACGTGATTCTTCCCTAGCCTCGTGCATTCCATAAGTTGACACTCATTTTGCTCCTAAGAATGCCCTCAATCCATGGGCATACTCAATCAACTCATCCTTGCTAGATTCCGTTTGGAAATGGCTCTTAATCACCTATAATCAACATAAAGCTTGTGTAGACATCTATATCGACAATATAGGCAAACTAGCTCACAAATGCAACAATGTTAAATCAAAGACTATCAATATGAATCAAATACGTTTAAAAAACGTGCCTAAAACATCACAATATTTCATGCTAACAGGCAACCACGGAAAATCCCTCCACAAAGCGTCGGTAATAACCGGTTAGGCCAAGGAAGCTGCGTACTTCCTTGACGTTCGTCGGTGTCATCCATGCTGCTACTGTCTCTATATTCGCCGTATCAACCTTGATCCCATCGGTGGAGACTACATGACCCAGGAATGCTACCTCTGACATCTAGAACTCACACTTAGGAACTTGGCATACAGGTCTCTATCTCGCAAAACTAGCGTAACTATCCTTAGATGTCGTGCATGTTCCTCTTTGCTACGAGAGTACACTAGGATATCATCTATGAAGACCACTACAAACCGATCCAAGAAGTCGATGAAGATGCTGTTCATCAACTCCATGAAGACCGTTGGGGCATTTGTGAGCCCAAATGGCATCACTACAAACTCGTAGTGTCCATATCGGGTCCGAAATGTTGTCTTGTGCACGTCCTGCTCTCTCACTTTCAGCTGGTGATAACCCGAGCACAAGTCAATCCTGGAGAACACAGTCGCTCCGTGAAGCTGATCTAACAAGTCATCGATGCGCGGCAATGGATACTTGTTCTTGATGGTCACCTTGTTCAGCTCTTTGTACTCGATGCACAACCTCAACGATCCGTCCTTCTTCCGCACGAAGAGGATAGGTGCTCCTACGGGGATACACTAGGGCGGATAAAGCCCTTCTCATCCAACTATTAGAGTTGCTTCTTCAGCTCCAACATCTCGACAGGCGCCATGCATTATGGGGCCTTCGAGATCGGTCTCGTACCAGGCTCCAACTCGATGCCAAAGTCCATGCTCCTCTGAGACGGTAAACTGGATGGCTCAACAAACACATTTGTAAACTTGCAGACCACGGGAATGTCCTCTAACACCGGACTTTTGCCCTCCTTCATGGCATAAAACCAAAAGGCCTCGTAACCTTGTGCGATCAATCTCATTGCATGTATTGCACTAATCACCATACCTGACTTTCCAAGGTCCCAATATCGAAAAATCTCAATCTGACCCGACTCAGTAGAGACCGTCACGGTCCTCCTACCTATATCTAATACAGCACGATGGCTATGCATCCAATCCATACCCAAAATGACTTCCTCATGCAATAATGGCATGACAAAGAAGTCCACAGCCAAATCGTATTTTCCTAGGTGTATAGGACAACCGTGTACCTCTCGGGTACCTCTAACCTGACCCTCATCTGGTAACCCTATCAAGAAATGTCTACCCTTTATTGTATCTAAGGTCAGTCTATCAACGCATGCATCAGAAATGAAAGAGTGTGTGTCACCCGTATCAAAGAAAACTCTAACAGGTAAACCATGAATCAGAATGGAACCTCTAGCAGTTGGCACTGGCGGCTCCTCAACTCAAAAACTCTACCTTGTGCTCCTCTAGTGTCAGTGGTGCTCCCACAACGTCCTCTACCTCTACTTAATCCGGGAGTAGATCCCTGAGTAGAAGGACGATCTGAGACTCTATGTTGTCCCTATGTCTGCTATTGAGGTGGCCTCTGCCCACCTCCTGCTACAAAGTGGTTGCGCCCAGTCTACAGAAGACGGCTCTATGACCTGGTCTGCCACAAGTGTAACAAGTCACCAGTGGCCTCGTACACTGTGGTCGTATTTGGCCAAGATCGCCACAATTAAAGCATTGTCGTCCCTTCTCTACAACCGGTGCAGATGAGGGGTAACTCTGGCGTCTCTGGCTCCGCCCAGAACCTGAAGCTCCACCAACACCACTCGTTTGCCCAGTCCGTTGTCTCTTCTCAGACCGTCCCATCTGAGAAGTCCTCCTCTGACTGGCCCACTCACACTCATAAGTTGAGGCTTTGTCCTCGTAGTCTATCAAAGACTCGCAATGAAAACCCGCCATGTAAGAATGTGTACTCTCCCTCTGTCGACGGGAGAACAAATACACATGTTGGTCCTTAAAAGGTGCAGCTGGACCCAGCAATGCCAGCTTCTTCTGGAATCGACTGATGGCATCAGCTATCGGCACATCCTCAAAGCCTGCCTTAACAAAGTCCTACAGTTTCTCCCTCCTCAAAGAGGCAAGGCAAAAACGCTCTTTGATCATGGTCCGCATCTGGTCATAGCTAGTGGCTCGAACCCTCACAGTCCTCCGCCACTACTGAGCTAGGTCACGGAATAGAGTTTGTACCATCTTTATCCGTCTATCCTCTAGACATCTAATAGACTCTATAGTTGAGTCCACATGTCCAATCCAGATCTTTGTCTCCAATCTCACCTTCCCAGAGAAAGAGGGTACGCCCAACTGATAAAATGCCTTCAACTAGGTATCTGGTTGAGGCCCTCTATACTCCTCTAGAGCTCTAGCAATCTCAGCAGCACGTGCCGGTGTAATTGGCACTTGAGTAGCTCCCTGGGACAACTCAGAAGATCCCACCCGTGTTGGCAGATCCGGGGCACGTCTACCCACTCTGGCAGCCTCCTCAACTCATCTGATGTACGTGCGGAACTCTGGTCCCCTCATAGAGACATGATCCGAGTAATCTGACTAGACTCGCTGGGATCTCTGTCTCGCAGCTCCACTGCTCCTAGTCTCAGGAACGACGCTCTCAGATAATATATACATACATATATATATATATATATATATATATATATATATATATATATATATATATATATATATATATACATACACACGATGTTTATGTGATGTTGTGTTTGTACTAGCCTGACCACAGAGAACCTCCCAGACTCCTTACAGGATGAAAGATAAAGGTTATCACTGCCACTACAAGGGAGCTATCCAATAAACCATAGGTCGGTAATAATCAATATCGCATGTCATCAAGCATATAACAAACACCACTCATACATACATCCGAAATAGGGATGATAGCTAAGTATGTCCTACGGACTTACCTCAACCTCAGAAAAACCTCAGCCACGATCAACTCTAATCCGGAGGAATGCACTGCCTAATGACAAGGCATAAAGAGGTGTCAAACCTCCTATCAATAAAGGGATCACATCTAGATCCAAGGGATCCATAAGGATCATAAACATCGTATAAACCTCCAATAACATGCTAAACTTTAAAGCCACATCAAGGCATATATCCAACTCATCATATCATCATCAAACTAAAAGTCCATAATTACCAGAATAATGTAACGAGTATAATGGAATTTCCAATTATCCATTTTAACAAACTTAAGGTCACATTATACTAACCCGCAATACGGAAAACGAATAAATTCATAACTTATTCGTTACTAACCCGATATACGATCTAGAAGAAGATACGGACTCCTAGCAATGCAGGGAGTAAGAGAACAGTATCAAACTTAACGTTTGGCGGCTCGTGGTGGTCCGTCGGCGTTCCAATAACGGTAAACGAAGGTTTAACCAAAAAGTTATCAAACGAGAAAGAGCTTGGTACCACGTTGAAGAGAACAAGATAAGGGACTCGTTGATACAAACGGATTTAAAATTGGATTGAAGATGAGGGATTTGTGAAGTATTGAAGGTGGATCGATGCGAGCGGTTTCTCCTATTTGCAACTTCGTACAGTTGAAATGAAAAACCACAAATGTGAAATGAAGAAGGAGATGTAGCCGCCTATCACTTGTAACTTATAATATATATATATATATATATATATATATATATATATATATATATATATATATTCAAACCGTCCTCTTTTATAAATTTGCAATTGGAATTACAAATGTACAGACGTAAGTCTCTACAAGTCGCCTCATTCACTTCACATATGTATAATATAATATTATATAATATTACATTATATATAAAGTTTATCCTAATTATTTAATTAAAACAAGGTTATATTTTCCGGTCTCCAAACTTTATGGAACTGGAATCTAAAATTCGGAATATTATCGGGTAACTATTCCATAACTTTCTTGTAAAATGGGCATTTTTAAGCCACATTTCTTAACCATTAAGAATCGGGATAGCGACTCTTTTGCATGTTTCGTCTTTTCTTATTATTTCACATCTAGGACATATCCGATGTCCCGATCATTTCTCTCAACTGCAACTTTATTTATTGGAGCTCTCAAATGCTCCAAATAACACCGGCTATTACAATATCTTCCTATACTTATCATTTATCGCTTCCTATTCATCTTCTTATCTTTTCATATCATCCATTAATCCGTTTTCCGAGTTCTTAAAATCTCAGACTGTTCTTCATGAAATCTCGCCCGGGATTTCTTCTATTCATCCGAGATTTGTGTCTATGGAAGGACTTTTAAACTAGATCGGAAATTACGGCTTGACCTCACATCATCGGGCTTTGGGACCGAGAGGTTCGGCGTTTAGCAAGTTTCCAGACGAAACTTGTTTTTAGAGGGATTTGGTTAACAACCGGAAATTTCATTCCCGGGAACTAGTCCTTGCAACTCGTATTGGACCCTTGAGGAGTAGAGTAGAGTGGCTTGTAGGAACCTCCGCCCCTACGGCTATGGAGATAGAGGCTCAAGCTTAGGAGTCACCGCCCTAGCAGCTAGGAATGCCGCGGGTGCGGGTAGTGACCTCGAGTGTCACCGCAGTTGCGACTAAGTGCAACCGCGGGGGCGGCTAATCGGGAGGCCGGGAGGATATTCCCGCCTACTTTCCGACCTCTCACTCTCTTTGTATGCTTTTCGACCCTTCGTTCCATCCGTTTGATTTCGGACCCTCATTCCCCCAACTTGACTTACCCCCTTTGAGTGACCTTCCTTTTCTACTTTTTTGTCTACCTCTCTTTCACCCTCTTCTCTTCCTCATCACCTCATCCTTTCCTCCTCCACCATTCTGGATTGGTACTCATTGTTCTCCTTCATCAAGTGAGTGATCCACTCTGTGGCTGTGGTGTGCAAATTTGGGAATCCTGTTGAAGTTACAATAAGTTATTTCCCTCTTTCTCCCCCTTCTTCTTTCCTTTTTCTTGTGAGAGCGTTAGGTCAAGATACCCTCCTTGTGCTTCTTCCTTACCGCATGGCGCCTATCGAGATGCTTCAGCTTAAGAAGCAACTCGAGGAGTTAGTAAAGAAGGGCTTCATCCGCCCTAGTATATCTCCTTGGGGCGCACCAGTACTCTTTGTCAGGAAGAAAGACAGGTCAATGAGGTTATGTATCGATTACCGAGAGCTTAACAAGGTGACGATCAAGAATAAGTACCCATTGCCCCGTATCGACGATCTTTTTTGATCAGCTGCATGGAGCTTCAGTGTTTTCGATGATCGATATGAGATCTGGATATCACCAGCTGAGGGTGAGAGAGCAGGACATAGCAAAGACGGCATTTTGGACCAGGTATGGCCACTACGAGTTTGTAGTGATGTTATTCAAGCTTACGAATGCGCCCGCAGTTTTCATGGAGTTGATGAACGACATCTTCATCGACTTCCTAGACCAGTTTGTAGTTGTCTTCATAGATGACATTTTGGTTTACTCTCGCAGTAGAGACGAGCATGTAGAGCACTTGAGGATCGTTCTTTAGGTCTTACATGATAGAGAGCTTTATGTCAAGCTCTCTAAGTGCAAGTTCTGGATGTCCGAGGTAGCATTCCTTGGTCACATCGTTTCAGCCGAAGGGATCAAGGTAGATTCAGCGAAGATTGAGTCAATAGCATCATGGCCGCCTCCTAAGAACGTCAAGGAGGTACCCAGTTTCTTAGGGTTGGTGGGATACTACCGGATTTTTGTTGAGGGCTTTTTCAGTTATCGCCCGACCATTCACTTTCTTGCTGAAGAAGTCTACGAGGTTCGTATGGTCCGAGCCGTGCCTGCAGAGCTTTGAGGAGCTGAAGAATATGTTGACCTCTACTCCTATCTTAGCTCAGCCAGAGGGCATTGAGGACTTTGTGGTTTACAAAGATGCATTCAAGCTTGGCTTGAGATGTGTTCTGATGGAAAGGGGTAAGGTGATTGCTTACGCATCGAGACAACTGAAGACGTATGAGGAGAATACCCTACCCATGATCTGGAGTTAGGTGTTGTCGTTCATGCTTTGAAGATTTGGAGGCATTATTTGTAAGGAGCCACGTGTCAGATATTCACCGACCACAAGAGTCAGAAGTACATATTCACTTGGCGGGAGTTGAATAACCGTAAGAGGAGATGGTTGGAGTTGATCAAGGATTTTGATCTTGAGATCTTATATCACCCGGGGAAGGCAAATGTGGTAGCAGATGCCCTTAGTAGGAAGACTCTCCGGGAGATGACGATCGCTAGGTTGTCAACTCAACCACAGTTACAGCGAGATCTTGCATGGATAGAGATGGATATCCACTTTCTGGATTCCGATAGCTACATATCCACCTTGGAGATAGTACCTTATCTGTTGGGTGAAATCCAACAAAAGCAGGAGAGTTGTCCAGCTTTGACACATATCCGAGAAAGGATGTCTCGAGGAAAGGCACCATAGTTTGTATTCGGTGTTGATGGGATATTGAGACGCCAAAAGCATGTTTGTGTGCCTTCGGATCGAGAGTTGAGACAGCGGATCCTACAGGAGGCTCACTCTTCACCTTACTCAGTGCACCCCGATGCGAGTAAGATGTATCAGGATATCAGACGCTCTTTCTGGTGGGAAGGTATGAAGCGAGACATCACAAGATATGTAGCTCAGTGTATGACCTGTCAGCAGGTCAAGATCGAGCATCACCAGCCAGGAGGCAAACTACACCCAATTCCCGTTCCTTAGTGGAAGTAAATATGACATCTCTATAGATTTTGTTACCGGTTTGAGACCGAGTCGAGGTTTTGATGCTATCTGGTCATCGTAGATCGACTGACAAAGATAGCAAGTTTTATTCCGATCAAGGAGACGTGGCTGGTAAGTCGATTGGTAGAGGAGTTCACTAGGCAGATAGTGAGACTTCACGGAGTACCTAGGACTATAGTCTTTGACAAAGACTGACGGTTCACATCGAGGTTCTGGTAGCAGGTGCATGCCGCCCAAGGTACGAGTCTGCAGCTCACGACTGCTTATCATTCTCAGACCGATGGCCAGTCCGAGCGGACCATCCAGACTTTGGAGGACATGTTGAGAGTCTGCGTGTTAGATGATAACACAATTTATGGCGTTAGTCTAGGCATCCATTTAGATAGTTTTTCCCGCTATTGATGCATAGTTTAGCATTAGTTCGTGACGTTTACATTAAATACATGTATATTTGTCGAGATAGATGTCTACACGGACTTTTGCATGTTTTGTAGGTATTTTGGGAGCTTTTGGAGCCTAATCAATACATCCGAGGATCGTTCCTCGTGATAACACATATTCGAGCTCATTGGGAAGCAAGTTAGGAGTAAAGGAGAATACATAGGACCATGTTGGTGCATGCCTTGCACCAACTCATGGCTCAACGATCAAAAGAGGACTGAAACACCAGAATCACAGTCACTAGGACATCCATGGCCGTGGAATGGACCGTGATTCCCTCTGCACAACTGGGACAGCTGTCCCACGATCTCCATAACCCACTCTTGTAAATGGTGAAGGCTATAAGTACTCTTACAGGCTAATTCTAAAGGGGACTCCTCCACACACCTCTACACCTGACCTCACACACATTCTCTCAGGGGAGATTGGATTGGAGCTACTCTTGGAGGAGGACAAACACTCCCATTTGAGAAGAAGAGAAGAGCACACCATTCTTAGAGTTTCATAGTTTTTAGAGTGAAGTTTGTTGGAAAAATTTTCTAGGGTTGTAAGAACGATTCGAACCTTCTTTTGAAGGGTTGTAAGTCTCTCTTTTAACACTCATTCAGCTTGTTTTTCTTATTCTATTTGCTTCATCTCTCTTTCATTTCATCCTCTTGATATGGACTCCATGATTGTATGCTTGATGATTTTGATTTTGATGATGTATGTTGTTGGCTAAATAGATGTGATTCTAGGGTAAGGAAATGATGGTTATGGCTTGGACTATGATAGGATAGACTTAAACGTACCTTTGGATGATTTGTTTGCTCGAACCTAGCCTTTGTTGTAAATCACGGCCTGTTTTAGTAGAAACCACGGCCGTGGAAGTGATGAACTGACCGTGATTTTATCTGTCTTGCTTGTATTGATAAATCTAAGTGTTAGGTTGTTAGATTGTTGAAATCCTAGCGTTTGTTGAGCTAGATCTATCCTAGGGTGACCTAGTGTTAGCAACTACGAGTGAGAAGAGACCTACCCGGTGATTCTTGCTCTTAGGTACCGAAGATGATGAACTCTAGGTAGTAGTGAGCCTCACTAGCCGCTATTGGACTGAGTGTGCTAGGATTTATGTTTAGGACTTGCCTTCCCGAGACCTACCCGGTGAGGAGAGGTTAAATCCTTAGATAGCAATCCGGTTTGTGTAGAATTCCTAACCTTAGGTTCTTTGAGACTTACCCGGTAATGAGACCTTAGGAACGGATTAGTGAACCATGAGACCTACCCGGTGATTGATCCCAATCAAGAAACACCCACTCCCAACATATTATAGTTGATCCAAAGGATGACTAGATAGCTTGAGTCCTATGCCATAACCGGAATTTCTACCCCTAGAATCCGCTTTTCTCTTTGATTGTCTATCTTGAGTTTGTGTTTGCTCATTTGTGTTATTTGCCTAGTTGTTTGTTAATCTTGCATGATTTGTGATCCTTGATTGATCACCACAAAACCAAACCAAAACATTGAGATTTTCATTTCTTTATTTCCATTCTCTTTTCTTAACCTAGGTCTACACTATCCTTAGTCATTATTGATTCAATTTCACCTTAGTCTTTGTGTTCGACCTCGGAATACTATCCTTACTACAAAACGACTCATACACTGTGGGTTCGCTAGGAGTTAGTAAAAATATATCGAGTTATAAAATTAAGACTTTTGCGTGTCATGTTTCTAGCGTAACATTAGACTGGGGACAAGTGTGGCCAGATCACCTTCCCTTACTAGATTTTTCGTATAACAACAGTTGGCACGCTTCGATCAGGATGACTTCTTATGAGGCTTTATACGGACAGAGATGTCATACACCGTTGTGTTGGGACGAGCCGAGTAGTGCTAACGGAGTAGCACCTGAGAAGATTCAGGATGATATGGCTTGAGTAGCAGTGATTCGAGAACGGATGTTAGCAGCGCAGAGTCACAAAAGTCTTATGAAATAAAAGGTGCATTCATCTGGAGTTCAGAGTTGGAGCTCAGGTTTGGTTGAGAGTATCCCCGACACAAGGCGTTAGACGTTTTGGCGTCAAGGGGAAGCTGAGTCCCAGATATGTCGGACAGTTTGAGATCCTTGAGCGAGTTGGAGAGGCAACATACAGACTTGCTTTGCCACCGAGGCTTGAGGGTGTTCACCCCGTCTTCCATGTGTCTCAGTTACGGGAGTACATACCGGACCCGAGACACATCGCCAGTCAAGAGGATCTATTGGTTGAGCCAGACCACACGTTTGTTGAGTACCCGGTAGCTATCTTAGAGCATAGCACGAGACGCTTGCGTTCGAAGGACATACCGATGATGAAGATTCAATAGTCGATGCGAGGAGCTGATGAGGCGACTTGGGAGATAGAGGATAGTATCTAGAGGAACCATCCAGAGTTTTACGCTAAGCTTGATGCACCTTTAGCATAGTTGTATGTTTGGTTTTTCCTTGGATGCGTTACGTACGCTTTTGTGACATTTTGAGTTTTACCCCGAGTGGGATTATATATGAGTTTTGTTCAGCGTTTTGTGTTGTTGTGTGATCGTTCGGGTTGTTGCAAGTTTCGGGACGAAACTTCTTTTTAGGGGGATCTGATGTAAGATCCCAGTTTTCACCTTCATCGCCCCCGCGGTGAAGAAGGTCGCCCCAGCGGCCTTGGTGTTTGTCCCACCCCTGCGGTGACAAGGAGCTGCCCCTGCGGCTGAGGCGATCCGCCCCTGCGGATACGCTGCAGATCGTGCCCTCGAGTGCTGCAGCCTTGCTTCCTTAGATAGAATATTCGATCTTCTATCTTATGGGCCAACTTCCTTATCTTCTTCCCTACCCTAGACGTCCTTTCCATCTATCTTTCCAGCATTTTCTATACATTCCCGTATTTTCTTCTTTTTCTCGTTTCTTGCTTACACTTTCCTCAACCCTCGAGTGCTGCAGCCTTGCTTTCTATGTTCTTGCTGAACGTGTAAGTTATTCCTCTCTTGTTGTTCATCACGTTCAGGTGTTGGTACACCTTGCTTCATTCTATTTCGTTTTTCCCTTTGTTTCCTCTTTTCTTCTTCTCCAAGAATAAAGTTTGATCCTTGATTCTTATGGAGCGTTCCTTTGATGATCCTTTGTTGTTCACAGGCTCCCTTGGTTGAGTTGTGAAGTGTGAAAGTGTTGGAAGAACAAGTCTTGGCCTTTGTCGTGGTTCTGTTGTCGTCGAGAAGTCGATAGATGCTTTTGTCAAGGATACGCCCCCGCGCCTGCACAGAGCCGCCCCTGCGCCTATGTCGCGTGCCTCCCTTGCGCCTTTGTCACGTGCCGCCCCTACGCCTTTACCCAGCCGCCCCCGTGGTTTCTTCTGCAGTAACTCCCATTCTTGTGAATCGCTTCCTTCCTTGCTTTCTTCGTTCCTTTCCTTGGTTTGTATGGATGTTCTTTTCCCCCTGAGTGTTCTGTAAGACTAAGGTTGAGACCTTAGCTTGTGGAGATCTCTTAGAGATCATTGAGGCTAGAAGTTATTGACTTCTAGCAATCGTTTCGTTCTTGATTCGTGATGCTTGTGTGAACAGACTTTCCTTGCTCCTTTCGTGAGGGAAACTGAGTCGTTCTTTGAGTGTTTGTTGAGTTTTAGATTACCTTCGAGTAAAGTAAGTACCTTGGACTTACTTAGCTTCATTTTGCGTATTGGTTTTGATTGTATTGGCTTGTTTGCGTTATTTTTGTTATAACTGACAACCGACCTTTGTTATACCTTAATTGGCCCAAGTGTATTATAACCGGGAGGTTACCGCTTGTCCAATTCAAAATGGGGAAACTGGGAGGTACTCTCCCAAACAGTCTAGCAGTTGACAGAAGGATGCATACGTTCTATTCCTGTTGGTGAAAGGGGACGGAGGCGAGATCTTAGCGATACTCGTGTAATAACCATAAGTTGAATTAGTAATTGAATAACCTAATGAAAGATAATAACCGGCTGTTTGTGAGCATGCTTATGTGATTACTTTACGTTATGTGTGTTTGTGCCTTTATTTTGTAACACCCCGTAAAAATTGTCATCCCGCATCATATGAATGGGAATTTATGGTTAACTTATAAGGATGGGTTGCTACCCATGTCAACAAGAATTCTTCTTTTCCAGTGGTAGAGTGAGGACAAATAACTCTGGAGTTAAGTGTGCTCGTGCGGGAGAAATTTCAGATGGGTGATCTCTTGGGAAGTTTCTACGCGAGCATGGTTGGCATGGGGACAACATCCCTAAGACCTCGGATCTTACATATGGTATCAGAGCTAACCCTGAGTTATGAGTGTGCTCGCCTGAGTAGGCGGTCCTTCGGCTTGACGTGGACGTCATGAGTTTAAGTGGGGGAGATTGTAACACCCCGTAAAAATTGTCATCCCGCATCATATGAATGGGGGTTTATGGTTAACTTATAAGGATGGGTTGCTACCCAATTCTTCTTTTCCAGTGGTAGAGTGAGGACAAATAACTCTGGAGTTAAGTGTGCTCGTGCGGGAGAAATTTCAGGATGGGTGACCTCCTGGGAAGTTTCTGCGCGAGTATGGTTGGCATGGGGACAACGTCCCTAAGACCTTGGGTCTTACATAAAAAATACCGAGGTAGGATCGGGAGATTTGAACCCGACGTGAAGAGAAAGGTGAAGAGTCACCCTTGTCCCCATCCGTTGTGCAGCCCTATTGAGCCCTAGCCGTAGGCCGACCCTTCGACCTCCCCGCTGCGTCTCGCCTAACCCCAGCCCCAACCTCACTCTGCACGCCAATACCCTTTCCCTCTGGCCCTATCTCTCACTCTATGCCAACCCCCACCCAGCTCTCATACCTGTAGGATAAACGAGCAAGGCACACTCCCGTCCTGGTTCTGTCCTCCTCTTCGCACCTCTGTGCAGCCCGCGGGAGAGACTGCACCACCGGAGAAGCGCCCAGAGCCGTCTTCGTCTCAGCCAAAGCTCACTGCAGGCTCAATTTTTTTCCCTTCTTCTGCTGCAGCGGTTTCCAAGGAGAACCGCCGCCGACCACTGTGCCTTCCTCCGCCTCGAGCCATCGGTGTCGCCGGCGTGGTGAGTCGCCACCACCTCTCTCTTTCTTTCTCTTATTTTCTCCTCTGTGTAACGCGTCATCCCCTGATTTCATGTAGCAGCCGCCGGAAGGGCTTGGATTATCTCCTCCGCTGTTTTGCTACCGGAGACGTTGCAAGGGAGCCCGACGCCGGCTGCCCTTCTTCCTTCATCCCTGCAACCTGTAGCGCGCCGCCCCTCCCTCTGTTATGTTACTTCCAGGCTTGAAGAAGACTATTTGTGTTAATTAGTAAATTGGCCCAACCTTTTACTGTTATTATAATCTGGACCCCCCTCATTTATGTATTACAGTTTTGACCCCCCCCCCCTCTCTTGGAATTTGTTGTGTGTATCTTGTTGAATTGTATTATTGAAGTCATGACCTTATATTCTTAAAATGTGCAGCTTTTGCCTTTGGTTATAAATTATAATTTTGACCCAAAGCTTATTTCGGAAAAATGGCCGAGTTTTTGTGAGTTTCTTTGTTGCCGGAAAAGTTGACTTCGGGTTTTATCCATGTTTATAAATTTTGTATGGATCGTCCCGGAAAGCATTTTTTGCGAGTTTTAATCCTTGTTTTAAAAGCGGGACTTTCCTTATATTTTATGTCCTCGTTGGATTAATTTCGAGTTATGACTCAAGGGTTTAATTGTGGGTTTTTAGCATTTGCTTTTGAAAAAAAACATTACCTTAGAATATTATATCTTATATATTACGATCAAATTTAGCGTATTAGCTAAATTTGTGTAGTTTGGTTTTAGGTCCGAAAGCGCCCCGATAAAGGCCTAACGAGTCCAAGTTCGAATCCCGTCTTTTGACGTCACGTGAGTACCCTCTCCCTCGAGATTATGATCTTACTCGATTTAGTTATGTTTAGAATTAGTATCATGCTAGGTTGGATCTAGCATAACTTAGAGTGAATACCAAGTAGTGGTTATGGATCTTAGGCGAGTGGGACGAGCATGTTGGACCTCATAGGCTTTTACGTTGTTCTTGGTTGGTGAGTTTGATTATGAGAGTTAGTGGACGGTTGAGAGATCTCCTCATGCGTTGAGTGAGATGTGAGTGTTACAAATTCTAGGATGCGGTCCTAGAATGAGAGTCAAACGATCTTGTGTAGATCCTTTGTGTGAGATACCTTAGACTTATGAGTTGAGAGACTGTTGATATATATCTATCCTCTTTGATCAGGTTGTGGGCTTCTTCCCAAGGGAAGCGAGAGTTTTGTGAGTTGAGTGTGGAGACGAGGTAAGTCTCCGGACTTACTTAGCTCGTATTCGTCGTATTAGTTTCGATGTGTGTTTGGTGGTGTTTGTTTATCGTTTATTGTATAATAATTAAACCGGAATTAGGCTTACTGACTTTATTTATTATTGGCCCAAGTGTAAGGTAACGGGCGGTGACAACACTACTTAGCTCTTGCGGAGAGCTAGGGGGTTCTCGGCGACTAGCCCAGGCAGGTAAACGGCCAGATGCATCGGTGCCATTCCTTGACGGTGAGTAGGGACCGAGGCGAGATCATGCGGTGATTCTCGTGTCACAAACGGAAATTGAATTAGTAACGGGATACGACTTAATAAATAAAAAGATAATGAACCGGACTTGTGTGTTTTGACCATGTTGAGTGTTTTGTTTATTTCCGAGTGTTTGTGCCATCACCTTGTTTCTAATGCTTTGAATATTAGCTAACGGTTTTATACCGATTGTTGTAGATTGTCCTGTAGGTTAGGAATTCGGCCGAGAGATCCGGAAGAGTGGGCAGCCGGGGTCCGTACATTTTAGGAAGGTTTTTGTTTGAAGTTGTGTTTGGTGTTTTTATGTTGTATTTTTAGGAGGCCACGTGTATGGCTTATGGTCTTTGGTGTTGTGTTTTTAGCTGAAGTCCGTTGTTGTTGTCTTTCGGGTTTCTTATCATTGCATCAAAAAAAAGTATTTTGTTTTGGCCTTTATTTGTGCCTTGTTGAAAGATCCGGTGAAATTGTTGTCAAGCTAAGGGTCGGAACCCATTGTGAGGTCCCAGTCCATAGCATCCCAAGTCCCACGGATTTGGGGTGTTACAATATGGTATCAGGGTTGGAGTTGTGTTTGAGTTTTGTTTGTTGTATCTCGTATTTTTGTAGGTCGCATGTATGGCTTTTGATCTTTGGTTTTGTATCTCGGCTGGAGTCTTTAGTTTGGTTTCTCTGGGTTTCATTCATTGCATATAAATGTTTTTTCAGTTTTGGCCTTTATTTGTGCCATGTTGCAAGATCCGGTGAAACCGTTGTCAGGCTAAGGGTCGGGACCCATTGTGAGATCTCCGCCCGTAGCATCTCGAGTCCCGCAGATTCGGGGTGTTACAAAAGTGGTATCAGAGCCCTAGGTTGACAACAATAGCACTCGCAATCTTTTAAAGGCCGAATAGAGGGAAACGGAACTCTCAAGGGTTCCGATTTTTAAAATGAATTTCGTACGAGCATAGTCAGTTGGGGTAGAATGTACGGACCACCACTCCTTCCACGGATCTCGGCAGCGTAGTTTATTGGGTTATTAGTGTATGTATATAATTATATATAGATATGTAGATGTGGACTTAGGATGGTTGTTAGACTATTTATTATATGTGGATTGTAGTTATGCATGATGGACTTGTTATGTGAAAATGGTGGCATGATTTTTGTATTGATATGAATTTGTACATGTGGCATGATGATATCATATAAGTGTTGCGACCTTGTTTTGTTGTAATAGTTTTGCTTGGATGTGATATGCTGGTTATAGCAATGTGGGCATAGGACTTATATAGTCATATATGTATACTAGGATATATAGTAGCATATGGTTTTTGGACCTTATAGTTATGATGATAGAAAGCTATCATCGCCGCTAGGATGACACTGTTTGGCTCGGGATAGTTTACATATGAGGATGAGTATGCTCAAGTACCGAGTTGAGTACCACGTTTTGACAAACATCTTGGTGTTTCTCGGACTCCTTTAAGTGGATGTTGAAGCGGAAGATTAGAGATGGTGTAAACGAAGGACAAGCGAGTGGAAGAGAACCTCTAGTTAGATTAAGCAAACTAAGAAGGAAGTTATACAAGAAGGGAAGCGACATGATGACATGAGAGTGGTTGCATAGAAGCAACGTTTGAACAACGACGAGATCAACTAGAGATGATGAACTTATGGTTCTTCAAGAAGACGCAGGGACAACTAAAGACGCAAAGCAGAAAGGAAAGGAGTGCATCCTAGCAAGGGTAGAAGTGGTATCTCATTAAGATGTGAAGTTTTCCTGGGTGCTCCTAAGCATGGGAGTCAAGATGTGAAGTGTGGTCGAACTACTACGAAGATTTATGAGATACGTAAGGTAAGCGTGTAGAGGAACTAGAAAGTGAAGTGACGGTTTTGCGAGATCCTAAGGAGGAGACTTCTTTAGACATACGAGGGTTACGAAGGGGATTACGTGGTGAAAGTTCACATAGTAGGGTCACCTTGTGGAGTCAATCATTTTCCGTCAGTGTGATGAGATTGAGCAATGCTAGCAAGGAAGAGGTGTGTGGATGATGATCTTCGGGAGATGATGAATGTAATAAGAAGCTTTATTAAAAGATGAAGGATACCAACCAAGAGAAGAGTGAGTGGTTACTAACAATAGAGATGTAGGGAAGATGCACTTACGGGACATCTTGAAAGAGCGGTTGAGCATGTGAAAGTGGGTCGGATGATACAACAAGGCCCGAGAAGGTATAGTTATCTTAGAGAAGTGGAAGGAAGCGTGGAATATAGGAAGAGTTACGGAAGGGTGTGAAGAGTGAAATGAGCAAGTGAAGTTTAAGGCACAGTACCCTGAGAGGGTAGCCTTCAAGAGTATGGTAACATGGAGGGTAAGAAGAATGGTGAGCCTTTGGACTTGAAGAAGGTCAACTATAAGCTAATCGGTGATAGTCGAGAACATGCATGTGTTGGTGGTCTATGGATGAGTGTAGATGAGAAGAGTAACCAATAGTAACCAAGAGATGGTGTAAACATTTAGGTGTTTCTCGAAACTTTTGGGATTTAATGGTAGTGTTTAGTTGACCTTAGTTAGTCTAAGTAACTTTTAGGATTTTCTGGATCCAGGTTTAGAATTGCCGTTTCTCCAAGAAATGGTAGTTTAGTGCTTTCTTTCAAATGAGCGATATTAACTTAGAAGTGAAAACTTCTAAGGTGTTGGATATGTTATTGATACAAGTTTCATGTTATGATCAAGAAGTTGAGATTGGACCCATATGTAGCAAAGAGAAATCGTTATTTGGACTTGACCTAGTACAGGTAAGTCTCCGGACTTACTTAGCTCGCATTCTCCGTATTAATTTCGATGTGTGATTGGTGGCGTGTGTTTATTGTTCATGTGTGTGTTTATTGTTTATGTGTGCGTTTATGGTTTATGTTATAACAATTAAACCGGTAATAGGACCACCGACTTTAAATGTTTATATTTGGCCCAAGTGTATGATAACGGGCGGTGACCGCTAGTCCAGTCCAAAATGGGGATGACTGGGAGGTGCATTGCGACCAGTCCAACGGGTGATGCTGATCCGCATCAAGTACAAACCCGTATGGTGAAAGGGGACAAGGGCGAGGGATTCTCGTGTCACACCATAAGTGGAATAGTAAGGGATATGACTTATTAAAAATAAAAAGATAATGAACCGGACTTGTGTGTTAGATCATGTTGGGTGTTATGATTCCCTATGTGTGTGTGTGCCAATACCATGATTCTAATGCTTTCAATGCTAGCTAACGGTTTTATACCGATATGTTGTAGTTGACTTGTAGATTAGGGATGCGGCCGAGAGATCCGGAAGAGTGGGCAGTCGGGGTCCATACATTTTAGGATGGGTTGGTTGGAGTTGTGTTTGAGTTTTGTTTATTGTATCTCGTATTTTTGTAGGCCTCATGTATGGCTTTTGGTCTTTAGTTTTGTATCTCGGCTGGAGTCTTTAGTTTGGTTGCTTTGGGTTTCATTCATTGCATATAAATGTTTTTTCAGTTTTGGCCTTTATTTGTGTCATGTTGCAAGATCCGGTGAAACTGTTGTCAGGCTAAGGGTCGGGACCCATTGTGAGATCTCCGCCCATAGCATCTCGAGTCCCACAGATTCGGGGTGTTACATATTGTCTATCTGATATCTAGAATGTTAGTTAACGGTTTATACCGTTGTTGCAGATGTTCCACAGGTTCAAGATGTTGCTAAGTGATCTGGATGGTGTGATCAGTCGGGATTCCCGTACATTATAGGACAGAATCGGGTTTATGTTTATGTTGCTGCTTTCCCTTGTATTATGAACTCGGTTGTGAGTCTTTTACGATTCCCTTTGTTTAAACATTTGGTTTTATATTGAGTTTTGGTTTTCATTTGTTTGTGCCTTGTTGTAAGATTCGTTGTGTCGTTGCTACTCTAAGGGTCGGGACCCACTGTGAGGTTCTATCCCGTAACGCTTCGAGTTTCCAAAACTTTGGGTGTTACATTCACCTTGGTGTTTAGGCCGAGAGGGCTTGAGGTTATTCGAGTTTCGGGATGAAACTTGTTTTTACGGGAATCTGATGTGCTAACCTCTTCTTTCAAAGGTACCCATGACCGCGCCAGGTCTTGCCCGCATGCGCGCCACCGCGGTGCGGCGGTGAACAACCGCCTTCTTTGACCGATGCTTTCCACTTTGTTCTCCTTATAAACGATTAATTTATAAATAATTTGATATAATATATTAAAAAGTAATAGTTCATGGATTATATGGGAATAGTTCAAAGTTTATAGGAGAATAGTGCATAAATTATAACATGATATTTCAAACAAATTTCATTCGTTTCTGGAAAAAAAAACATTCGTTTCAAAAAAAAAAAAAAATTCTTTTTCGGGACACGTGTCGGCCGTACCGCATTAATTGAATGTACCTGAACAAAAGCCTCCAAATTATATCCACTTATTTTATAACAATATCTAATTAGTTAGTTTACAAAATTTGATTTTTTTTTTTTTAATAGCATACCTAGATAACGAAATTTTTTTTAACTCAAAGAACTTTTTAATTTTGTATTATTAATTCAGTTGTAACTAACTTATCTAATTAGTTTCTTAAAAAATTTATATAATTGGTATCTCCCTTTAAAATCAATACAATATCTACTCGGTTATTCAATAAACGTATTGGTAAGTTTTGTCGGATTTCATTTCTAATTGCTATATATAAGTAATCCCAGTTAGTTTAACCCCTTCATATTACTAGTTTTTACATGTTTTCACTTTTAGGCATCAACGCAGAATCCACCTTCGATCCTGACATTGTTGATTGTTGCTCATCTGCACAAAATAACGCGCTTGGTATGTTATTTCTTACTTGACATTATGTTATTTCTTACTCGATGTAGAATTTTATTTGTATGACGAGATTTGTTCGTTCAAACGATGGTTTTGCACATGTCTTGCACGGTTTCTGTTTTTGTTTGTATGACAAGATTTCTTCATTCGAAAAATCGTTCAAAAATATGTTTTGTAAATACTAGAATGAGGCACTGAACAAAAAATCTTGTAAAAACTATATCTGTTACTGTTTTTTTCAAAAAAAAAACTAGATTTGTTTTTTTAAAAAAAACTAGATTTGTTTTTTTTCTTAGCTAAAAAATGGATCATTTGTTTTCGTAAAGATACTGATTATATAAAAAAATTGGATTCGTCTTTTTTTTTTTTTTACTGTTTTTTAAAAAAAATTAGATTTGTATTTTTTACAGAAAAAATTGTACCTATTTTTTATTCCAATAAACTCTTTTAGTAAAAAAGAGTTTACAAAAAAATTGGATTCGTTTTTTTTTACAAAAAAATGGATGGCTTTTCAGTGCGTACTAACTAATAGGAGATTTAAAAAAAATCTTTGGTTTTTAATCTATATACTTTACGAAAGCAAGCTACACTAATGTTGAAGTGTCGCCCCACATTTTTTTCTCGGATTAAACCCTCTACTAAATCACTAATTAATCCAATAAATTTTGTTTTTTCTAATAAAGAAATATTTAAAAAAATCCTAAAAACATGGATCGGTTGCAGTTAATAAATCAAAATAGATTTAAAAATTATCTAATCGGTTTAATTATTTAAAATCAAAAAAATATCTACTCAGTTACAACTAACAATATAAATTATGTTTTATTTAATTTTAAGTCGTAATAATATGGATCAGTTGCAACTAACAAAGCAAATTAGTTTTTAAATTTATTGAATCAGTTTAATTATTTAAAATCAAAAAAATCTACTCAGTTGCAACTAATCAAAAAATATCTACTCGGTTGCAACTAACAAATCAAATCTATATACTCTACTAAAGTACATTACATTAATGCTGACGTGACGTCCCCATGATTTTTCTCGAATTAAATCTTTTACTAAATCACGAATTAAGCCAATAAATTTTTTTTACTAATATAAAATTTAAAAAAAATATTTTTTTAACTAAATCTAATAATGTTAAAATCTACAAAATCTCTGCGTTGTTATCCCCTAACACAATTTACGTTGAGATAAAATCTAAACTTCTCCTGCAAGTTAAAAAACAAATCCAAAGAAAATAAAATTAAAAAAAATATATTTTTAACTAAATCTAATAATATCAAAATCTACAAAATCTAATAATATCAAAATTTACATTGGGATAAACCCCAAACTTCTCATACGCGTTAAAAAACAAATTCAAACAAAAATTTATTTTTACTAAATCTAATAATATCAAAATCTACAAAATATGTGCGTTGTCATCCCCTAACACAATTTCCGTTGGGATAAGTCTTAAACTTCTCCTGCACTTTAAAAAATAAATCATTAGTGAATGAAACAAAATTAAAATCAAATATTTTTACAACTAAATCTAATAATATTAAAATCTACAAAATCTTTTCGTTGTTATCCCTTACCATTGATTTACGTTAGGATAAACCTAAACTTCTCATGTACTTTTTATTTCTCACACTATATATACAAATAATATCCTATCTTCCATTGAGATCTTGTTTTTCAATATTGATCAAAAATTTTTTTAATCTTTTTCAACATTCTGATAATTTGAAGAAATTTCTATGTTGCTTTGACATATCGCTTTTAGGTTATTGTCTACGTTACTATCATTCCGTTTTTTCATATCGATTTCCAATCATCGCATTCGTTTTGCTATCGTTTATTTATTTGAAAACAATCGCATGCCTCCTTATCTTCTCTCTGTCTTTTCTGTTTCACGATTTATGTGGTGTGTGTAATCTATAGTTCGAGAGAATATGTGAAATATGTAGCAAATAACCCAATTATTATCTCCATATGCTTGAATTTCTCGTACTTCCGTGATTTGTTTCAATAGCTTCCGTAATTCTGTTTCAAGATTTATTTTCGAGAGAATATATGTAATTTCTCATTACTTTTTTTATTCAAATTTGGTGTTTTACAAAAAAATAAATTATTTTGATTCATATTTTTAGTTTTATTTTGTTTTCTTATTCAGATTCCAAGCATATGTGTATCTTTAAAATCTTTAAAGACACAAATTACAATAATTTTTTATTCAATTTCGATTTTTCGAGAGAATATGTGTAATCTTTCGTTACTTTTAATTTTATTTTGTTTTGAATAACTTCGGTTAATTTGAATTTAAAAAAAATGAACTACAAGTTGTGTATCTTTAAAAATTTTAACGTGCCACAACTTGTATCTTTAAAAGATTTGTTTACTTTTTTTACAAAAATTCTCTTAAAAGATTTTATTACTTTTTTTTTTTACAATATTTCTCTTAATATTTTGTTTTAACATTTAAAAGATTTGTTTACTTTTTTCAATATTTCTCAAGCATGGTTTCTCTTCATTTTTTTAAAAAAATGATTCCTTTTTTGTTTTCAAAGATATTCTACTGTTTTTTATAAAAATATATTTGGATTTGTTTTACTCTTTTTTGTAAAATCTGTTTGGATTCTTTTTTTACAAAAGTGTTTTACAAATTTTGTTTACTGTTTTTTTATAAATAAATATGTGTTACTGTTTTTTTTATAAAAATACATTTGGATTTCGACTAACTAATCTATTTGGATTCTTTTTTCACAACACTATTTTACAAATTATGTTTATTGTTTTCTATTAATAATCTGTTTTATGTTTGTTTTTTCTTTTTTTTTTTTATAATAAAAATACGTTTAGATTCCGACTAACTAATCGGCTTGGATTCTTTTCAATTGAATTAAACACCATCTCATAAGCAACGACTTTAAAAAAAATTGATCAAATTCATTTTTAAAATATTTATATTTTGTTTTTGTTTTTTTGTACAGATATTTTCACAATGCCGAAAAATCTAAAGGTAAGATTTTGTAACTTAAAAATTATATTCTCTTTTTTCTTTTTCTTCATAAAATTTTTGTTGGTAGTAATTAAAAAATATTTAATTTATTTTTTTCATAAAATATATCATTAGTTCCTACATGCACAATTTACGGAAGGAAATCATCCATATGACATATGAAAAATCGAATTTTAAATTTTTGTGAAAAGAAATCAAAATTATCTTTTTTTACTAACGCAATTTTATTAAAACTTTTCTAAAATTGTAACAACATGGATCAGTTCCAACTAAAAAATATAATTAGTTTTAAACAAATATCTATTCGGTTTAATTATTTAAAATAAAAAAATATCTACTCGGTTACAACTAACAATAAATTATATATTATTTTTGTAAAGCCGATAAATCATTTTTTTTACTAACAACAATATCTCAAAAAAAAAAATCGTAACAACATGGATCGGTTGTAAATAACAAAACAAATTAGTTTTATGAATTATCCAATCGGTTTAATTATTAAAAATAAAAAAATATCTACTTGGTTACAACTAACAATATAAACTTTATTTTATTTTATTTTATCGTTGATTTACGTGTTTCAAATCCAAAATATTAAGATTATGTCTAATAACCTTATCCCAAATTATAACTAATTTATTCATTAAGCTTATTCGTTACGCTTTGTCTGATTTTCTTTCTCATCTATATATTTTACTAAAGCAGACGACATAATGCTGACGTCGCGACCTTACATTTTTACTCAGATTATATTTTTTTACTAAATTACAAATTAAGCCTGAAAAATCTATTTTTACTAAAACAATATCTAAATTATAAATGCTTTACTTTATAAAGATATGACAGATTGATTGTTAAACTTTTCGTGTACATTACGATGTTAATTTACAAGGGAAGCAAACCCGAAAACCCGAATCCGAAACCCGAAAACCCTTGATTTCAGATATACTTAATGTAAACGTCTCAAGTATACTTCTCACATTATTTCCACTATAAGTATGGAACACATCTTCTCATAAGCCAATACACTTTCTTTTTTTTTTTTTTCATGTCAATCTACAAATTTCTACATCTTCCAATTCCAATTCTATTGTTTATTGATCATATTTCGTCATCTTTTTCATGTTCCAACGATTTGAAGATATTTTTCAAGTTATAATTTTATTGATTCGTCGTATTTTTTCGTGGTAAATCTCGCACCATCTAATAAGAAAAAGTTTGTATATTGATCTATATTTTCAAAGTTTTCATGTTTTGTCGTATTTTTCATGTTCCATCTAATAAGCTTTGTCGTATTTTCTATGTTTTGTCGTATTTTTTTTTTAATTTTGATCAAATTTTGATCAGCCTAAACACCATCTCATAAGCAACAAACTGTTTTTTAAAATTTTGATTCGATTTGTTTTATTTTTAAATGCCAAAACTTTTAAAATTTTGATTAGATTTTGATCGGCCTAAACACCATCTAATAAGCAACATACAATTTTTAAAATTTTTGATCGAATTCGTTTTTTTAAATATCTGTATTTTGTTTTTTTTATGGTCGTTATCTAGGTCATTATAGAATATTTAAAATAAAAAATTTGAAACTATAAAGGTAGTTTTTATCTACATTCCCGTCTCTATCCGAGTTCATACGCCCGCGTGGCGGATGAAACGCATCTGTGTCCAAAAATACATTTGTTGCCCATTCTGATCCGACTGTTGTATACTACCTCCTCACCTCCACTCCACACGCCAACTCTCCGTCTCTCGGATCCATTACAACGTTCTTTCCCTCCCTCCCTGTTCGGTTCTCTCTCTCTTTCCCGAACTTCCATGGCTGCACTATTTCAGCTTTTATTCATTCATCTTCAGTCTCATATCTGTTCTATATTTTGATTGGAATTATATGCCCTTTTGTCATACAACTTCTTGTTTTGATATCGGATTGCAGCTTATGTGATTTGCTATTGCCTGTTATGATTTCATTTGTAACACGTGTTTTCGTACTGTTGTTTTCGATCTTTTATGGTTATTATGTGGTAATAGTCACTGAGACTTGCTTTCGTCTTCTTGATTTCTTCTAGGTTCACGAGGCCAATCGTAAAAGCGGCTGAATTCATCTGTTGCTATTCTTGCCTTTTCTCTTCAATTGGCTGCGCATGTGGATTAAGGATGAGGGGTTATTGTAAAGAATGGTTTTGAGGTTCGGATTGAGACAAATGGAAAGTCGCGTAGATGGGAATTTTCAATAACAGGAGGCCCGAGGTTGAAATTGAAGGCAGCGCGCCTAAACGACGCAGAGTTTCTAGACAGTTCATGACGATGGATGATTCATTGTCCACGGTGATTGGCCCCAAAGGGTTAATTAAGAAGGATGAGTTTGTGAGGGTGATTACTCAGTGCTTATACTCGTTAGGGTTTGCAAAATCTGCCTCCTGCCTGGAGTCAGAGTCGGGGATTTTGTACAAATCGAGGGATCTTGAAGAGTTGGAGTTGCAGATACAAGATGAAAATTGGGAAGACTGCATACACATCTTGAACCGGATCAAGTGTTTGAGTGACGAAGTGAAGTCTTCAGCATTGTTTCTGGTGTATAAGCACTTCTTATTGGTATATCTAAGTCAGGGGGATTACCAGGCTGCTCTGAATGTTCTTCAGAAGAGAGTTTCGGCATTGAATGTGGGAAGGGATAAAGTTCATGATCTTGCTCTTGACTTGGTCTGTATGAAAGATGTTGAACATGACAATGTAAATGCGAATGTTGTTCACGAGTCGTGCAAAAAGCTTTTGATGGAATTGAAGAGCTTGTTGCCCCCACCAATCACATTTCCAGAAAGAAGGTTGGAGCACCTGATCGAAATTGCCACCACTGTCCAGGTGGAATCATGCTTGTATCACAACTCCACTACTTCAGTTTCTCTTTATGAGGATCACTGTTGTGGGCGAAACCAGATTCCAAATCAGACCATTCAGGTATGCCAGATCAAACAAAGTTGTTATTAATGTTACATACACATTGTAATTCCTCATTAAGTCATATGTTGCCATTGCTCATTTCGGACCTATGTGACTATTTATTTTGTACCTTTCTTGTCCAACTGCACAAAGGGTTATGTTCTCCATCCAATGAATATGACTACCTTCAAAAGAATGAAGTCTTTTTGATTTTGCAGATACTTACCGAGCATAAGAATGAAGTCTGGTTTGTGCAGTTCTCCAATAACGGGAAGTATTTGGCCACATCATCATGTGACTGTACAGCTATTATATGGAAGGTATATTTATAGGTGTTCCATATAATATTTAAAAAACCAAACATGTTGCTCAATCCAGTTCTTTCAGTAGCTCTCTAGTCCTTTTCTTTTGTGTCGATCTATTCATCTCCTCATTAAGAAGGCATGTGATCAAATGAAATTTTACTATATTGTTGATTGGGATTGCTCGGGAGTATTTTTCTTTTTCACGTTCTATGAAGATTTTTTATTTGTTAAATTTGGATTTGTTGTTCTCGGGACTGAGATATTTATCTGTCATTTTAAGAAATACCCATTGAAATGTGACTTAGATGTTGATGTGTATGTGTCATCGTGTTGGCATCCTCATCTAGGTTAATGAAGATGGAGAGATCACTTTGAAACACACATTGCAGAGTCACCAAAAACCTGTATCTTTTGTTGCATGGAGTCCAGATGACACGATGCTGCTCACATGCGGAAATGTAGAAGTTGTTAAGCTATGGGATGTAGAAACAGGTACTTGCAAGCACACATATGGTGATCTTGGCTTCATTGTCAGTTCGTGTGCCTGGTTTCCCGACTCAAAAAACCTTGTCTGTGGCAGTTCTGAGGCTGAAAAAGGAATATGCATGTGGGATGTCTATGGGAATGAGAAAAGAGTATGGAGAGGAACAAGGATGCCAAAGGTTATGGATCTTGCTGTGACTGCTGATGGAAACAATCTTATTACTATATTTTCTGAAAAGGAAATCCGAATATTTAATCTGGTACAAAATACTGAACGAGTTATCTCAGAAGAACATCCAATTACGTCTCTTTCAGTTTCAGCAGATGGAAAGCATTTTATAGCTAACCTTAATAGCCAAGAAATCCACATGTGGGATGTTAAGGGTGAATGGCAGAAACCACAAAAGTACAGAGGGCACAAGCAACAGAAATATGTAATACGGTCTTGCTTTGGCGGGTTAAATAGTGCATTTATTGCTAGTGGCAGTGAAAATTCAGAGGTATGTCTACTCTTAACCTCTGTGTTTCAGCAAGCTATAGCTTTGCTTGCATGTTGGATGCAATACGGTGTTTGTAATATGACGTTCTCTTACCCTTCAAGACCCAATGCCAAATATCATTTCTTTTGAGGGCAATAAGAAAACCATCTAAATTTTCTTAACATGCTGAATCTGGAGGACGATCAAAGTTTTGTGCATACATAGGCATTTTTTCTATATAACACATTTGCCTTTTCGGAGATGTCTTTCGTGAAACATAACACCGGTGCTTGTTAAACCATGGAAATCAACAAATTGTTATTCACCAGTGTCGAGGCATCTTTACAATATAACTCACTACTTTACTTAATTTTTCCGTGTTGTGCACATTTCTTGTTACTGAGTACTGAAACATAATTTATCTTGACATGTAGGTAGGGGTATAGCCCTCTGAGCATTGACATTCATTCATGATGCACATTTTTGTTGGGAATATTGATCAAGTATGTAAATAAAAAAAATTGTCTTGTTTGAAGGTGTTCATTTGGAACCGGCAACGGTCTGACCCTATCGAGGTGTTGTGTGGTCATTCAATGACTGTGAATTGTGTAAGCTGGAACCCTAAGAGGCCTGATATGCTGGCTTCAGCAAGCGATGACCACACAGTCCGCATATGGGGGTCTAAATCAGCGGAATAAGAGTCCAAGGATGAGCGTTCACCAAAGTTGTCCAATTCATTGAGAGGGAGCAGGTGGCTTCAAGTAATTTATAGCGGCTGTTTGAAATTTGTATTTGGCATTCATCTCTTGTATATACTTGTTGACCTTAGATTTTGCATGATACCGTAGTCCTGATTAGAATTGGTTTCTTTATATTATATCTAGAGTAACCCATGATTAGAATTGGTCAACAACAAGAATTGAGGTTTTATTATCAGCAAGATTTGTAATGGAGATACAGATGAGTTAAAAGTGAGATGAGGAGTCAAATTTATAGAATTTGTCAAGAGGAAGCGAAACATCCCAAGTGCAAGAGAGTCCTTTGGGGATAATGACAAGGTCTCCGGCTCCAAACTCGACTACACTGGACGAGGAGCTCTGCTTTGTGTATACTTTGACCTTCCCTTTAAGGAGGTAGCATGTCTGTTGAGCATCAATCTTGAAATTATACTTCCCTGGGCAACATCCCCATCTGCAGAAAACAATCACCGCAGCGCAGGTAATTTCTTTGATGGTCTTCTTTTGTGAAGTATATGAAAAAGAGGGAGTGACTTACTTGGGCCAAAACTTGATGCCTAGTTCAGAGAGTTTGGATTCAGGCGGGTTGCTTTCCACAATGATTCTGAGATTCCTTGTAGAGTTCTCTGCATCGGTAGCCATGGTTGTTGATGTGTAGAAACTAGAAAGCTACCAAATGAGTGAAATAGGAGAGGTCTTGTGTTTGATGTTGGGAGAGAAGAGGTCAAAAAAGGTATAATAAGTGGGGAGTGATTAATGGAGGTGGTGGTGGGGGAGAAGAGAGGTTACCAAACTATGCTGTGCTCATTAACTCCACTTTGACCAATTATATTTACATCCCCCCACTACAGACTTACTTATTTTAAGAAATATGGTTTTATTTGGTAATGGGCAAGTTAATCCCAACAAGGGTTTTGCATTTTGTATCATTTTAATTGATGCTTCACCTACCACCCACTTTCTAGTGCTGAAACTAGTGATAAGACATTTGCATATTTCAACTCCATTTTTGTCATCGGCCAACGAAAATACCTTTCAATGTTAACACTGAAGATATTGATAACAGACTATGGCTGCAGACTGCAATTGAGGGGAAGTTGAAGCATAGAATTCCACACTTGTCTGGGCTGCTATTAGAACAACCATCACTTCCATCGCAACTTCCATTAAGTGCTTCCTTTAAGAAGCTAATGGTAAAACCTCGCCATGTCATGAACAAGGCTACATATAATTGCACATTCTACTAGGTTCGGGGGGCCATAAATCTCTTTCTTTTTATAACGAAAATAAGTTCAATATACTATATACATTCTAATATATCGAAAGACCATTGAAGACGAAATGACAGTCAAAAAAAGATGATAAAAGAAAAACAAATTAAAAAAACATCAACAAGCGAGAGCTTGAATACATGGATCAATGAAAACACAAGATAAGTCAGACAAGTAGAACGAGATAAAGCAAAGAGAACATGTATGTCAAAGATATGCATAGGAAAACTCTAAGATCACCGGTAGATTTTGACTCTTTTTTGAGCTTTCCACGGCCCCTCCAAACGAACAAACATAACCCACATCCCAAACAAAACTCAATTTACCAAGACATGCATCCAACGAGATCATTGAGAGTGAGTCAAAAAAATACTCGAGTGTTGTTGAAGTTTGTCAATTAATTCATTTAGTTGTTTATTTAATATTCGTTAATTTTGTCAAATTGGTAAAATAAAAGGCTTGCCCTACTATTGCTCAAGAGCTTTTCTCTCTTCTCTCTCACTTCTCTTAATTTTTGATCATGTTTTTTTTAATGTAATGATTGGTTCGTTGAAGTAAGCATGTTTGGTGCGTGAAGGATGAACACTTTTTTCCAAAGATAATAATATGTTATTTGTTGTTGAAAATGGAGGTTCAATGCATTGCAAATTGGAAGGAGAGGTGGAGGGGTGTTAATTGTTCTTTAATTGGTAGGAAGGAACAAATATGTCCTTTACATATATGAAATATTGTGTGGCTTTTGACGGTGACTAGGGAGGGGGGGTTGATGTCAAGCGGGCTAGAAAGTGGCGACTTGTAAGTCGGTAAGGGCTTATTTATCTCTCAAAGAGCATTTTTGTCATGTCGTAAAGATTTTAAAATGAAAAACGTTGATAAAACTTTCTTTTGTTGTATAAATATCTTAGACTCGAGGTCTTAGGGACGTTAGCCTCATGCCAATCATGCTCGCGTATAAACATTTCATGAGGTCACTCATCTTGGAATTGCTCCCGTACGAATACGTTTAACTTTAGAGTTCTTTGTTCTCACTCGACCACTAGAAAATAAGAATTCTTTTTGATATGGGTAGCAAACCATCCATATAAGTTAACCATAAATCCCCATTCAAATGATGCAGGATGATAATTTTATGGGATATTACAATCTCCCCCACTTAAACTCCTATCCTTCATGTTAGGCTGAATGACCGTTCACCGAGCCGGGTGACCGCCTACTAGGGAGAGCACAACGAGCACACTCGTAACTCAAGGTTAGCTCTAATACCATCCATAAGAAACGAGGTCTTAGAGGTCACCTATCCTGAAACAAAGTTCTTTGTCCTCACTCGACCACCGAAAAAAGAATTTATGTTGACACGAGTTGTAATCCATCCTTATAAGTTAACCCTAAATCCTCATTCAAATGATGCGGGATGATAATTTTTACGGTGTGTTACAATTGATATCATAGCGCTAGGTTGACAACAATAACACTTGCAATCTAACAAAAAGACCAAATGTAGAGAATAAATAGAACCCGAAAGAGGTCTGAAGATTACACCATCATGTGCATAGTCGGGATGTTGGGCTAGTAGTACGCCGAACCACCATCGCTCTCCATGGATCTCTACAGCTTAGTATTATAGGTGAGATATATTATGAACTTACATAATTATTCATTAGGATATACTACATAGTTATATATATATGTAGTATGTCAGTATCGTAGTAGTTATGTTGTTCTTTTAATTACACTAAATAGTTAGAAGTGGACAATTATGTAATGTCCTTTGGTTGAGATAGCGTGATACGATCATCGCTCCTTTAGCAACACCTAAGTAGGCTTAAAGGTGTATTAATACAAAGATAGTATGCTTAAGTTAGTTTGGTTTTGGTATTATGTTCCCGCGAATAACACTTGTAACTCATATAACTCCCCCAAAGAACGTCGAGGCAGAAAGGTGAAAACTACAAAGTGATATTAACGGCAATGACAATCAAATAGGGAGAAAATTTCGAGTAAACTCAAATCGAACTAATTTAAAAGCTACACAAGAAACGTAGTGGTATGAAGACATGGAGTGGTTTTAAAGAAGAATTGAATGACCGACAATTGTGTGAATGGGGGATAACAACTTAGGATTTCTTCCAAGTGTCACAATGGCAATCTTAAGACACGAATAAAATAGAGTGAAGTATAATCACGCTTGGTTGGTAAGGTGACATTACGATCAAGGGGGAAGTCTTCCTAGACAATTATAAGCATGAGAGTCAAGTTGAGATATGGTGTCGATCCAAACATGAAGAATTAAAGAGACACGGAATTGAAGCTTACTGACGGGCCAGAAGGTGAAATTTTGATTCCATAACCGTGGATGCAGATTGACTTCTTCAAAGATATGGGATTTACGAAAAGAATCACGATGCAGGTATCCAAATGGTGGAGTCCCTTTAACGGGGTCAACGAATGTCTATAAAGGTGACATTGCTAAGCAACACCAACAAGAAGGAAGTGTGTGTGGAAATGGCATAGGTAAGACGCGAGATCAAACAATAATCTCTCATTGATTGAAGGACTTAAGCTACCAATACCAAAGGACCATACAAGAGAACCGCGGGTGGACAATAATTAAGGTTATAGTAATTGAGAGGACGTGCTCACAAGCTATAATGAAAAACTTATTAAGCCTATTAGTGTTGGATGAATGATACAATGGGACTCGAGATGGTATAGTTATCTCACAAAAGAAAGAGAGTGTGGATGATAGAACAAGCTAGAGGAGTGTAACATGGATAAACTCGTATAAGTAGCTCTTCACAAGGAATATCAACATCGGAAAGTATGGGAGAAGAGTAAGACTATGACTTTAGAGAATGTCAATCACAAACCAACGGTGACAACTGAAGACATATATATTTTGGTTGTCTAATGATGAGTTGTTTGATCTGATATGAAGAGTTATCATGATTACAAAATTATAGGGGAATTTTATTGACTCCTTGAAGGAATTCCACATGTGGATCAATGACGACATTTAGGGAAAGTGATATTAGTAGAAGCACGCGTGCCTTTGATAGTTGCATTGAATGAGTTCAAGCAAGTAACTCTAAGTAATCATCCAAGAGAAGATTTTGATGATCGGAGATGACCCTCTTAGATCATTCAGCGGTATAAAAGGGAATTGTTGTTAGAAGTTGATTACCTACTAGTTGGTGAAGGACACCGATTAGAATTAGCAAAAATTGATCCATGTAAGAAGAACTAGAGGAGTAAGAAGAGGATATTGACTTCAAGTTTATTGTTTTACGTCAAGGAAGGCAGGTAAAGAGGGTGCATAGTGTTTCGTCCAAGTGGGACTGAGGGTGTGTTCTCATGAACGAGTTTTGGTTAATCTCCCAGACTCACGAAGGAAGCCATTGTGGCTAAGGGTGTGACTTGCAATAAAAGGATTTATAGCGGTGGTGCATGCAAGAAGATTATGACGTTATCACCTTGGCAAAACGACTTGTCAGGTTTAGAGCGATGGTAGTTGGAGTATGCAATTCGCGTGGAGCAGGCATAAGGTAGCGAGATATTGAGTGACGAGAGATTAATATATGGATCTTGTGTCACCTGACAAGATAAATACAGTATGGGCTCATCTAAAGAGTTATCAAGAGAGAGTGGTACTTCGTTGCTAATACTAGTCAATTTTGATAGCCTTTGTCATTTGTAGGTTGATGAGTGGTTTGGAACCACATACCTAATTGTTGTACCCTAGACTCAGTACCCAAATGATTGGAGAAGATTCGATGGAAACAATAAATTTAGTCTACGTATTCGATGAAGTTTGCGCGAGGAAGTTCAAAGGGATTTAATTATTATACTTTGGAATAAGGACTAACAAGGTGGAGAAGCGAAATTGTTATACTTGTGACCTTGTGGACCGGAATTCAAGAAATCAGATAATATTAGAAGGCCATATACATCTAATGATTCCTATTCAAATAGTAAGAAGATGTGTTTGAGAAAAAGTTATTACTGGGCTGGTAAATCCATTGTGGCTAAAGTGCAACTCCGAATGGACCAATTTTCAAGTAAAGAGAAGTTAGTCTTCCCACCGTAATATTTAGTGTTGAAGTGATGAGGAAGAGATATCCTTATGAATTTTACTCAAGATTACAACATAGCCAACGATTCAAAACTGAATGAGTGGTAATGATCAATTGACAATAGTGGGACCATTCCTTGTAAGAAAATGTTAATAGATGAGTCATCTAGTAAAAGAGTTCACGAGACAAACATGAGAATTACTCATGTGTCTAGTATCATTGCTCAAACATAGTTTTACTACCACACTTCAAGACTTTGGGAGCTAAGTAGGAACCTCAATGTCAAGATAGTTAGAAAATCAAGACAAGGAACTATAGACCAATATGATTCTCACGACTTGGATGCCAAGGTGATTGTGTGAGGATACTCACATTGAGTTTATTACTAGCTTGTATCAAAGTTAAAATCCCGATGAGACATAGATGATAATTTATTGATTGATGAAACTGCACGACTCGGTCGTATTAAGAAATATGACCAAGTGAGATACCTCCCAAAAAGAACACATTAAGAGCCTAGTAAAGTTCCGTGAGATGTCTAAGATCATTGTCCTAGATATGATGGCCGTGGTCTTTCGGGGAGTTAGAAGTAAGTGGATTCACTAAAAGGAATAAAGCTCATATACCTTATACTTAATATGGTTATCAAAGGATCTAGATGCGGTTTATAAGAGGCGCAAAGGGTTGTACGATGGTAGTATGGATGTATCTTAGACGTCATTACGAGTTGTTATTAGATGGTTTGGGATGACGTCGTTGGGGTAGCCTTTATCCAGACACATAAGTTAAAGGTTTCCCAACATATTAACGATTTGTATCAAGATAAATTAAAGGAACACTGTGGAGTTGAGGATTGATATTCATATACGGTGATTAAGTATTTTCCCCAACCGGAAATGACGTTCTAACAATAAGGGAAAAGGAAACCCTGATATGTGACACCATTTATGATCTTAGAGTCGATAGGGAGGTTGCTTACCGGCTAGCGCTTCCACCTGCACTAGAGGGTGTCCACCCAGTTTTCCACATGTCTCATTTGAGAGAATACATACCAAATCCGAGACATGTCATCTGCTATAAGGATTTGGTCATCGAGCTTGATCATACCTCCGTGGAGTATTTGGTAACAATCCTAGAGAGAGTACTAGACGCTTGCCGTCTAAGGATATACAGATGCTACGGATCCAGTGGTCTAGACGGGGAGCCGATGAGGCTACATGGGAGACCGAAGATAGTATTAGGAGGAACTATATTGGGATTTATGCAGAGTTAGTTGCAACCTCAGGACTAGCGGGTTAGTCCTCGGACCTATATCTGTTTGATATTATTTGATTTCTTGTTTGTTTTCATGCTTGAGTGTTTAATCTCTGATGTGTTTAATATTTACGGCCATTGTATGATGGATACTTATATGGTTAGAAAGGTAGAACGATAATACTTTTGGTATAGCAGTTAGATACGCTATATATATATAGACTAATTTAATGATTTTTATTATCTTAAGTTTCGGGACGAAACTTATTTTAAGGGGGAACTAATGTAATACCCGCAAATTTTATTTCCGATAAATTTCCGAGTCAAATCGGACTTCGACCGGTTTGGACTTCTTACATCTCATTTTCAAGCCATAAGTGGTACTGTCATGACCAACATTCTATATAATCCATCTTTTTATCATTTTATGTGATACTTAGTATCATAAGTAATATATTTTATCATTTCATGTGCGTACAACTATATATCCCCTACATTATTTTTATCATTTTATGTGAGAATTTTATTCACACAAAATACACAAATCCTTACCCAAAGTAGCCAAACAACTTCTTATCTCACATCTCCCATTACGTATGATATTACCTATATTATACTTAGTTTGACCCCCTCTTCTACACCTATTTTTTTATATACAAAAAGACAAGATAATTACCTCCACCCTCCTATCTTACATGTTGGTCTATAGTTATTTATGAACATATTTCAACCATGATCTTCTATTATTAGGCACCAATTTTATTTTATATCTTGACCCACATTAATAGCATTTATTTACTCCTAAAATAGCAACCTCTCCTTCCCGTTCAAATGAAAATAACGGTTTATTTCTATACAGACACAAACCCTCATTTCCCGTTCTCACCACCACAATCGTCGAAGTTCCCCTTCATCCATGGAGGATAAACGCCTTTCCATTTTCGATGCTCTCATGTCCAACACTCTCAAGGATGCTGCTTCCGCCAAAAAAAAAAACATCCCCCTTCTTCGCCCAAGATACGCAAGAACCTAGAGCCAATTTTGCAAAACCCTAATTCCGCCTCATCAAACCCTAGCTCCGATTCACCTCAAAACTCAATTGCTAAAACATGCGGTAACAATGAAACAGACCTTCAGTTGGCAGATTCTGCCAAGAAGGAATCAAAGGGAGGTGTTAGCTTCAAGAAGTCGCGGATAGTGGATACCGATTTGAATTTGAAGATAGGTTTACTGAAGAAGAAAGATTATGAATTTGTCCCTGAAAAGTTGGTTTGGTGGGACGAGGGACACAAGACCCCGTTCCTCTCTTTAACAAGGGCTTTGGATTTAGTTTCGAAAGAACCTAGTCAGATTGAGATCACCTTAATTGTTAGTAAGGTGTTACAAACTGTCATTATGATCTTTCCGGATGATCTCGTCAGCGTCGTTTATCTTCTGGGGAACAAGATTTCTCTTGCTCATGTGGGTTTGGAGCTCGGTATTGGTGAGTCTTTGTTCATCAAGGTTTTGACAGAGGCATGCAAAGTCAGTGAGAAATATATCAAGAGTCAGTACAAGGTTCCGGGAGATTTGGGACTTGTTACCATGTTAATCCGTTCTTCTCAATCTACTATGCTTCAACCTCTTCCTTTGACTTTTGCCAAGGTTTTCAACACGTTCACAAACATCACCAAGTCCTCGGGAAAGGACTATATGGAGAGGAAAAAGAACTATATCAAGTCACTTATCGCGGTTAAAATAGATTGTGAGCATGTGTATTTTGTTCGGCTGCTTCAGAAAAAGTTACCTATTGAGTGGGCAGAGCAGACCTTGTTGGAAGCTCTTGGGCAAGCTGTTGTGCATTCTGAAAAGCATTCGGTTTTGCCTTCAAGCATTCAGCCTCCATCAAAAGAATCTACAAAGATTATTTAGCAAGTGTACTCCGTGTTCCATGATTATGAAAAAATCATCCAACTTTGCTTAGTGGAGATGTGTGGGAATTTCCAAAGACATGTAGTTTTGTCGTTGGTATGCCCATTGAACCACCTCTGGCATTCGATTTTGCCAACATAGGCCCAATATGCACACCAACGGTGATACTACATGTCTTTGGAAATTCCCACACACCTCTACTAAGCAAAGCAGGAATGATTTTATCATAATTAGGGCACACGGAGTACACTTGCTTAATAATATTTGTAGCCTCTTCCAATGGAGACTGAATCCCTGAAGGCAGAACCGAATGCTTTTCGTAATGCACAACCACTTGCCCAAGAGCTTCCAACAAGGTCTACTTTGCCCACCCAATAGGTAACTTTGTCTGAAGCAGCCGAACTAAATACACAAGCTCACAATCTATTGTAACCATGATAAGTGACTTGATATAGTTCTTTTTCCTCTCCATATAGTCCTTACCTGAGGACTTGACGATATTTCTGAACGTGTTGAAAACCTTGGCAACAGTCAAAGGAAGAGGCTGGAGCTTAGTAGATTGAGAAGAACGGATCGATATGATAACAAGTCTCAAATCTCCTAGAACCTTGTACTGACTCTTGATATATTTCTCATTGACTCTACACGCCTCTGACAAAACCTTGATGATCAAAGACTCACCAAGACCGAGCTCCAAAGCCACATGAGAAGGAGAAATCTTGTTCGCTAGAAGATAAACGACGCTGACGAGATCATCCGGAAAGATCATAATGACTATCCGTAACACCTTACTAACAATTAAGGTGATCACAATCCGACTAGATTCTTTCGAAACCAAATCCAAAGCCCTTGATAAAGAGAGGAAAGGGGTCTTTTGTCCCTCGTCCCACCAAACCAACTTTTCAAGGAAAAATTTAGAATCCTTCTTCTTCAGTAAACCTATCTTCAAATTCAAATCGGCATCCACTATCCGCGGCTTCTTGAAGCTAACACCCCCCTTTGGTTCCTTCTTGGCAAAATCTGCCAACTGAAGGTCTATTTCAGTTTTACCGGTTGTTTTAGCAATTGATTCGTGAGGAGAATCGGAGCTAGGGTTTGAGGGGGTGGAATTGGGGTTTTGCAAAATTGGCTCTAGGTTCTTGCGTATCTTGGGCGAAGAAGGGGATGTTTTTTTACTTGGAGGAAGCAACATCCTTACGAGCGTTGGACATGAGAGCATCAAAAACGGAAAGGCGTTTATCCGCCATGGATGAAGGGAAACTTCGGCGATTGTGGTGGTGAGAATGGGAAATGAGGGTTTGTGTCTGTATAGAAACAAACTGTTATTTTCATTTGAATGGGAAGGAGAGGTTTCTATTTTAGGAGTAAATAAATGTTATTAAGATGGGTGAAGATATGAAATAAAATTGGTGCCTATTAATAGAAGATCATGGTTGAAATATGTTCATAAATAACTATAGACCAACGTGTAAGATAGGAGGATGAAGGTAATTATCTTGTTTTTTTCGTATATAAAAATATAGGTGTAGAAGAGGGGACCAAACTAAGTATAATATAGGTAATATCATACATAATGGGAGATGTGAGACAAGAAGTTGTTTGGCTACTTTGGGTAAGGATTTGTGTATTTTGTGTGAATAAAATCCTCACATAAAGTGATAAACATAATGTAGGTGATATATAGAATGTTAGCCATTGGAGTACCAATCATGGCTTGAAAATAAGATGAAAGAAGTCCAAACCGGTCAAAAACAATGACAAAGGTAGTAAACCCAACACCCACTTGTTGTGACCATATCGGAAATTGGAGAATGGGTCAACTTTGAGCTCATACCGAGCTTGATTCACTTGCTACCTTCGTTTGACGGGCTAAGCGGAGAAGATCTCATCAAGCACTTGAGAAAGTTTCATACCGTTTGCATGAGCATGAAGCCGGCAAACGTGACCGAAGAGCAAATCAAGATGAGAGCCTTCGGTTTCACTCTCAATGATGCGGTAGAAAATTGGTACTACCACCTCCCATCCGGTAGTATCGACACTTGGGTGAATCTCCACAAGGCTTTCTTGTAGAAGTACTTCCCCGCAAAGAAGGCCATCAACAATATCGAGCAAGAAGCGGACGAGACCCTCTACGAGTACTATGAGGGATTTGCAAGGTTAAGGTCCAGTTGTCCCTTACATGGGTATTCTACCCAAGACTTGGTGTTGTACTTGTACAATGGCCTACTAGACAATGAAAGGCGGATCATCGACGCCGCTTGTGGAGGTAACATCTTTAACTCTACCCCCGAACTTGCAATGGAAAAGGTTCAAGAGATGGCGGAGGGAACAAGAAATTTTGGTAGGACTACTACCAAAAGAGGGGTGCATGTTGTACACCCCAGCCTTTCGGAAATGTCTACTCAGATAGCTGAGCTCAAGGAGATGGTCAAGAGGCTCACTTTGATGGGAACTCCACAATAACTTAAGGCTTGTGGAGTATGTGTTGATCCTTTTCACCCCACGGACTTGTGTTAACAAGTCCAACATGATTCTGCTACTGAGGTAAACGCCATGAGATATGGACATAAGTAACAACGCCAAAGGAACGATCCTTATGCCCAAAATTACATGTCGGGATGGCGTGATCAACAAAATTTTAGGTAGAGGATCAACCAAATCAACAACAACAACATAGGCAAGGTAAGTCTCAATCTATTGAGGATATGTTGCAAGTTTTAACTAAACATTTTTCCACCCATATCCAAAGTACAAAACTAGTATCAAAAATCTCGAGAAGCAAGTTGGACAAATGGTGGAGGCAATCACGAGGATCGAAGCTCAAACCTTGGGAAACCTACCATCCTAGAATGTAGTGAATCCAAAGGAGAATGTTGGTGCACTAACATTGAGGAGCGGGAAGCAATTGAACTCAAATCAGGATTTGGTGTCGGAAAAACTGGTTCTTGACAGCCCAATCGCCCGCACATCCGCCCCTGCGCCTCTGGGAGTGCCCTCACCTGCTGTGATCCCACCCCTGCGGCCTGAGTCAGCCGCCCCTATGGCTAAAGAACCACTGCCGCCCCTGAGGCTGCAAGAGCCCACCCCGTGGCCAAAGGAATAGAAAGTGCACTTGAAGAGGGTATTTATGTCCGTCTAAGTTTTCCACCTCTCTACTCTGAGAAACCACCAGCCCCCTTTCCGGAGGCACTCAAGGAGAGGAGAGTGATAGAAGACAAGGATCGTTTTGAGACTTTCTCCAAATGCGAGGTAAAGATCCCTCTTCTTAAACTAGTGAAAAGCATTCCTAAGTATGCTCGTTTCTTGAAGGAGTTGTGCACTATCAAGAGGAACTAGAAGTTGAAGGGGAAACAGAAGGTCAAAGTAAGCGAGTATGTCTCGGCTGTCTTCCAATGAAGGATGCCCAAGTATAGTGATCCGGGCATGATAGTATCCCTTGTGTCATTGGTGAATCTCGCTTTGACAAAGCCATGCTAGATTTGGGTGCTTCAATAAACATACTTCCATATTCTGTCTATCAATCTCTTGGTCGTGGACCACTACATGAAACTCGAATTGTCGTCCAACAAGCCGATAGGTCTAACGTATATCCTAGAGCAATAATCGAAGATGTTCTAGTAACGATTGACAACTTGATTTTCTTGGCTGATTTATTTGTTTTAGACATGGAACATGATATGCATATTGCACCCATCTTGTTAGAGAAACTTTTCTTCAAAACAACTAGGACTAAATTAGATTATGTAAGTGGAAAGTTGACCATGAAATTTGATGCTGAGGTTGTTGAGTTTAATATATATGATGCCATGAAACACCCAATTGACGACCATTCTCTATGCTCTATTGACATAATTGAACCGATTGTGCAAGATGTGCTTGACATTTTCCAATATTGATGAATTGAAAAGTAATTGAAAATGACATTGATACTCATAAATTAGAATATGATTTGACATCTTACATGCAGGAGGTTCTAGCCCAATTGGATGGGCATAAAAGGCCCCCATCACCCCTTTGGCCATTGGGCCCACTTCATTAACCCCAAGCGAGAAGATTGTTCCTTCTGTTGTGCAGGCTCTGGAGATAAAACTAAAGGAACTTCCCCAATATCTCAAATATGCATTCCTTGGCGACAATGACACATTGCCCGTAAATGTGTCTAGCAAGTTGTCTCCACAACAAGAAGAGAAGTTGGTGGATATTCTTAGGGAGCATAAGAAGGCCCTTGGGTGGACTATAACTGACATAAAAAGGATTAGTCCCTCCACTTGTATGCACCGGATCCTCCTTGAGGAAGATGCAAAACCCTCAAGGCAACCTCAAAGGCGGCTCAACCCGCCTATGATGAACGTAGTAAAAAAAGGAGGTTTTGAAGCTCCTTCAAGCGGACATGATCTTCCCAATATCGGATAGCAAATGGGTTAGTCTGACCCAAGTTTTTCCAAAAAAGGGAGGAATCACCATGGTGGAGAACCAACACGGAGAAATGGTTCCAAGCAAGACCCAAACCGGGTGGAGAGTTTATATCGACTACCGTAAGTTGAACACGGCAACCCAAAATTACCACTTCCCTTTACCATTCATTGACCAAATGCTTGAACGTCTTGCAGGAGACCCTTACTACTGTTTCTTAGATCGTTATTTAGGTTATTTTCAAATAGCCATAGCTTTGGAGTATCAAGAGAAAACAACCTTTACTTGTCCTTTTGGCACTTTTGCATACTGCAGAATGCCATTTGGACTATGTAACGCTCCCGGTACTTCCCAACGATGCATGCTAAGTATTTTCTCTGAATATATCAAGAATTTTATTGAAGTTTTCATGGATGATTTCACCGTTCATGAAAATAGTTTTGATGCATGTTTAGGACACTTGAAGCTTGTTCTTAAAAGATGTGTAGAAACTAATTTAGTTCTCAACTCGAAAAAATGTCATTTTATGGTGGAGCAAGGGATTGTACTAGGACACATAATCTCATCTAAGGGAATAGAAGTGGACAAGGCTAAAATTGATGTTATCCAAACTCTACCTTATCCTACTAACGTGCGCGAAATCCGTTCCTTTTTAGGCCATGCAGAGTTTTAACGACGGTTCATCAAGGACTTCTCCAAGATTTTGGCACCGCTATGTGAACTCTTGAAGAAGGATGCCACGTTCATAGTGGATGAGAAATGCAAGAAGGCCTTCAACACATTGAAAAAGTGCCTCACAAGTCCTTTGGTAATTTAATCACCAAATTGGGAGAAGCCTTTTGAGATAATGTGTGACGCTAGTGATTATGCTGTAGGTGCAGTCTTTGGTCAAAAGGAAGGGAGATCCTCACATGCGATTCACTTCGCATCAAGGACCTTGAACTGAGCTCAAAGGAACTACTCCACCATCGAAAAGGATATGTTGGCGGTGGTCTTTTCTCTGGAGAATTTCAGGCAGTACTTACTAGCTGTGAAAGTAATAGTGTACACTGACCATACAGCGTTACACTGTCTCATGACCAAGAAGGAGGCCAAGTCAAGGTTGATTCGTTGGGTCCTACTTCTAAGTGAATTCAACTTAGAAATTCGGGACAAGAAGGGAGCGGAGAACTTGGTGCCGGATCACTTGAGCAGATTAGTGATGGAAGATGAAGATCCAGGAGAAGAGAAGGCCATCCTTGGAGTTTTTCCAAACGACAGATTATATACAACCCTCTATTGTATAACCGCACCTGCAATCAAAGGGAACCGCACATGCGACAAGCCGCCCCTGCGGCTAGGAACCACCGCACCTGCGTCTCCCTTGTCACCGCCCCTGCGGCATGCTCTAGCCGCCCCTACGGAAAACCCTACAGAGGTATTGTATAAGCTTTATTCCTTTAAGCCTTGGTTTGCCGACCTTGTGAACTTTCTTGTCAAAGGCGAGTATCCCCCGGATTTCACCAAAGCTCAGAGGGAAAAGGTGAAAGCCGAGGCTGGACACTATGTTTGGGATGATCCCTACTTGTGGAAACATTATAGTGATCAATTAATTCGCCGTTGCATCCCGGACAAAGAGGTACAATCTGTCCTTTCATTCTATCATTCTGAAGCATGTGGAGGACACTTTGGGGCTAACATAACGGCTAGGAAGGTACTAGATGCTGGTTTCTTTTGGCCACACATCTTTTCCGGTGCATTTGCATTTTGTAAGGTGCGTGATAGGTGTCAACACATAGGTAATATATCTAGGAGAAATGAAATGCCACAATCGTCTCTTATTTTTTGCGAATTTTTTTATGTTTGGAGGATTGATTTTATGGGACCCTTTCCTAACTCTTTTGGTAATACCTATGATAACGTGATTTATGACGTTAGTTTAGGCATTCATTTAGATAGTTTTTCCCGTTATGCATGTACGGTTTGGCATTAGTTCATGACGTTTACGCTTAATTCATGCATATTTCTAGAAAAGACGTCTACACGAGCTTTTGTCGGTTTTGTAGGTATTTCGGGGATCTTTTGGACATTAATCGATACATTCGAGGACCAAGCCTCATGGTGGTACATATCCAAGGCCTTGAAGGAACATAATTGGAGCAATGAAGGACACAAGGACCCTTGTTGGTGCATGCAATGAAGCAACTCATGGCTAGATGATCATAACAAGTCTCTGTTGAAGAAAATCGGACCAACACTCAGGAAAATCGGCCGATTTATTTGACTGGGTCGATTTTTGGCCTTTGACAGCTTAAGCCACGTGTCCCACAATCTCTTGTCCGGCCTTGCTCTTGATGGAGAATATAAGTGGTCCTGCAGGCTGATTTGTAGAGGCTTCTCCTTCCTTTGGACCCTTCTAGCATCTTCCCAAAGACTCTTCCATTGTAGCCTCTCTTCAAGGCACCCTTGTGGGTGTTCTTGAGAGAGATTAATGTAGGCTTTACTTTTGTAGTGAGATTTGAGTGATTTTTGTGAAGAAACTTGTTGAAGGTTGTAAGATCTGACTTGGAGCTACATTTGGTGTATTGAAAGACTTGTTTTGAGCTCAAATATAGCTAAGTTTCATTGCTTTCATTTCCTTACTTCATCTTCTTGCTATGGATTCCATGTATGCTTGTATGATGATTTTAGATCTTGAAATGCATGTTATTGGCTAGTTTGTTGTGATTCTGGAGTGATGGATTGATGGTTACGGCTTGGGTGATGATAAAATGGACTTATATGTTAGTTTAGGATGATTCGTATGTACAAAACCTAACTCAGACACAAAAATCGACCTGTTCTTCATAGTAAATCGGCCGATTTTTGCTATGATCCACCCGATTTTTCCTTCTGTTGCTCTTTAATTGATGAATCTGTATGTTAGGATGTTAGATTGTTGAAATCCTAGTGTTTGTTGAGGATAATATAGCTTAGGGTGACCTAATGCTAGCAAACTAAGTGAGGGAAGAGACCTACCCGGTGATTTCCGATCTTAGATACCTAAGATGATGAACTCTAGGTAGTAGTGAGCCTCATAAGCCGCTATTGGATTGAGTATGCTAGGATTGTTGCTTGAGACTTACCTTTTCCGAGACTTACCCGGTAAGGAGAGGTTTGCCCCTTAAGTAGTGTCCGGTTTGTGTAGAATTCCCAACTTTACCTCCTTGAGACTTACCCGGTAATAGGAGTTTGGTGCGGGATTAGTGAAGCATGACACTTACCCGGTAGTTGCTTCCATTAGAGAAACACCCTTTCCCAACACCGCAACCTTATCCTTAGAATCTTTAGAAGCTTGAGTCCAATGCCATAACCGGGAATCTTGATCTTTAGAATCCACTTATCTTACCTCTTATCTCCTATCTTGCATTCGTGTGTTTGTTTGCTTGTTTGATTTGCATATTTTGTGATCCTTGTTTGATCACCCCAAAACCAACCAAAAACATTGTGTTTTGCACCTTCTCTATTCCTCATCTCATCTTAGTTTAGATTTGCACTATCTTTGATCATTGAATGACTTGATTTCGCCTCAGTCCTTGTGTTCGACCTCGGAATACTTTCCTTCCTACATAACGATCCGTACACTGTGGGTTTCGCTAGGTAGTTTAGGAGATTAGATCGAGTTTATAAATGTAAAGCTTTTTGTGCTACACAATCTTAGCGTAACAACCTATATCTTACTTACGGTGGACTATGTTTCCCAGTGGGTGGAAACAAAAGTCACCAAAACTGATGATTCTAAAGTTGTGGCATATTTCCTTAAAGATAATAATTTTGCAAGGTTCGGAATTCCTAAAGCCTTAATAAGCGATAGGGGAACACACTTTTCCAACAAGACGATCACAACCTTACTTAAGAAGTATCACGTTCACCAAAGAGTCTCCATGGCATACCACCCATAAGCCAATGGGCAAGTAGAGTTGTCCAATAGGAAGATAAAGGCAATCCTCAAAAAGACGTTGACTCCCGGAAGGAAGGCTTGGAGTCTAAGACTCAATGACGACTTGTGGGCATAACGTACGGCCTATAAGACCCCCATCGGAATGTCGTCATTCCGGCTCGTGTTTGACAAGGCTTGCCACCTACCGGTGGAGCTAGAACACAAAGCTTGGTGAGCGGTGAAGAGGTGCAATATGCAAATGAATGCGGTCGTTGAGTTTCGGAAGCTCCAACTACAAGAAATAGAGGAATTGAGGCTTGACACTTATGACCATGCTACTACCTAAGAGAAAGTTGTTCGCCACTTAGCGTGCATGCAAATAAGCTTTAAATATAAAACTAGAAATCAAGCAAGCGAACCCGCAATGTACGGATCGATATAGTTGAGCAAGAATTCCAGAGTATCGAACACAGGGATTTGGGGGGTTAAATCCAATTATAGGTTATCAAGTGAGTAAATGTATGAAGCTTTTCAAATATTGGGAAAACAACAATCCTAAAGATCCGGATATCCAGCTGTGGCAATCGATTCAAGATATACTAAAGGTATAAGGACAGAGTTGAGGGTTGCAAAGGTATGCTAATGTAAGGTAATCGTACGGTGAAGTTCCAAACACCTTATATGACTCACCTAGAAGACACTCTCTATAAAGGTTTTTGAGGCTTTAGTATAGAAAGGTTCTGAAGATAAGAATTAACGTCAAATACCCAAACTTGTAATCCAAGGATCAAGACTAACTAAACCGATTAAGGTTATGACACTCACAATCGAGGTAGAGGTTGTTGAGGCTTCACTACCACCTAGAAAAGGCAAGCCAAGACTAAGTTAAAGCAAATCTTTAACCTTGGATTAAAGTAAAAGCAAGTTCGTAAACTAACACAAAATTACGGGTAGTTCTTGAGTTCCACGGCCGTGGAAGCTCAAGAACAGACCGTGGATTAGGGTTGTCGGCGATTCTCTCTAACTCTCAGGGTCCAATCTGTTTACGATCGATCTATCATCATCTAAGCCACAACTATCAACCCTTCACCTTAGAATTGCTAAAGGGTTTTAGCCAATAACAGTCATATTGATATCAAATTTAAGGTTTAAAAGAATGAAAGATGAAAACTTCCAAAAACCTTCAATAACATTCAAACTAATCTCAAATCCACAAATCAAGAACAATATCGTCAATAGATTCGAAATAACACAAACAATCACAAATCTTAGATAAGAAGGAAGAACGGGATGTCAATCCGTCTTTTATATCAAACCTAAGCAAGAAGCGAAATCTTCTTATGAACAATCTTCCGAATATTCAATCTTCCGTCAATCCGGAAATCCCAATAGCAAAGCGCAATTCTCTCAATCACAATCTCCGCAAGATGTGAAATTAGGGCAATTCCAAGTGTAAGCGGAAGTGCGTCTAAGCGTAAGCGAAGGTGACGGAATCTCTCTTCGTCCGTCCTTTTATAGTGTAAGATAAAATATTGGCCCGGCCCAACTTCGTAGGAGATCGTGGCTTAAAGTGTGGCGAAAAAGATCGCCAAGATCACGGTCGTGGAAGGGTTCCACGGCCGTAATTTAGAGCGTGGAAACTATCACGGTTTGACACAAGCCTTCCACGGCCGTAGAAGTTGCTGGAATGAACCACGCTTCCCTTGCCAAAGTTCCACGGCCGTGGACTTGAACGTGGAATGTAGTACGGCCATATTTTAGAGCGTGGTTTAGGGCAAAACCGTGATTCTTCCTTTCCTCGTGCATATTCTTCAAGTTAGCACTTTCCTTAGCTCCTAGAGATGTCCTCAATCCTTGGACATGCTCAATCAAACTCCATTCTCGCACAATCCGTTAGGAAATAGCTCTTAATCGCCTACAATTCAACATAAAGCTTGTGTAGATCTCTATATCGACATTATAGACAAACTAGCTCACAAATGCATCAATGCTTAATCAATGACTATCAATATGGATGAAATACACTTAGAAAACGTGCCTAAAATATCACAATATTTCATGCTAACAAATAACCCCATACTTGCCACTTGCTTGTCCCTAAACAAGGTCTTTCAAAAGCCTTAAAACACAAGTTAGGATGAAATATGTGTACCTTCTCAAAGCAAAACTTCTTTTGGATGAATGTGCCTTCTAATCAATAGATCATTCTCAAATCTTACTTCATTCGTTTATAAGACTTTCATACACTTAATCAAAGAGTAAAGAGTAAAGAAAGCTCATGAATTAATCAAACTTCCATACAAACATCATAACCTTCAAACATTAGCAAAATCAATCATAAGAAACTTCAATTTAGATCACCAAGTCATATAACAATCTTTTGATCTTAAGGACTTTCAAACAAGGTCTAGAATGTGGAAAGGGAAGGAAAACTTTAAGGAATGTGGTGCATAAATCCGGGAAAGTGGATAACTACTCTTCTCTTCTTCTCTTGCGGTTTCCGCAGCACTTTCAACTTAGAGCTTCGCTCTCTTCTTTTCATTTTTCGACTTTACTTTTGGAGTTATGGATAGAGGTGCACAAAAACCGAAGCCTAGGAGATTGGCGTTTCTCAATTTTTATGAGATGCCTCAAACCCTTAGCGCACATACCATAATCCGCTAGGAATAACGCTCAATCTGACTTTGGCAAGACACAAACACCCGGCTATGTGAATGGTGCCGATTTACTCATTGTCATGATTGACTTCCCCAAACCTACAATTTCTTTCTATTCCTTTGAATGCAAAGTATTGCTTTCATGGCCCTCTCACATCAAACATGCCTTTTTCATTCAACTCCTCCAAATTCCCGGATAGGTAAAGGAGGTCAATATCTCAATGAGGGGCTAAATGATCAAAGAAAGAAGAAAGAAAGATCGAATTGCCTTAATCATCTCAACAAGAAGTATAAAAACTTATAGTGTAATTTCAACCTTAATCTCTCAACATGATTTAAGTAACATTCATCACATTATGAAATTTGCAAAAGGGTTATAATCAACTCATTCAATTTCTTTTCAATTCACTATTCGTTTAAGCATGCAATTGTCATCAAACTCAATTCACAAGTAGTGATTATCATAGAAGTCATCTCTATCCTTAGAGGCACAAAATTTTCAAAATTTTTCAATTTTTTATGGGTTTTTCAAATTCTTTTTCATGCAATGCAATAATAAAACGTATAACAATATAATGAAACATGCAAGATAGTCTCAATAGAAGCAATCAAAGTGAGTAAGAGTTATTACAAACTTTTAGTCACACCCCACCCCATACTTGGAACAAACATTGTCCCTAATGTTCAAATAAAAGAAAAAGAAGAAAAGAAAGAAAGAAAAAGAAAGAAAAAGAAACTCACAAAATGGTGGTGGAGCGGCTAAAGCTGTCGGTCCTCAAGGTCGTCACTGCGGTGGAGGCGGGAATGGAGAGAAACTAGGATCATAGTACCGCCCGAACTGCTGGCGGTAGACGTCTCTCATCGTATGGTCGAGGTCATCCATACGTCCATCTCTCGCGTCAGCTCGGATCTCCAAAGCTCCCACCCTATCAGAAAGGCTGGTAGCCCACTATGGCATCTGCTCATACCAACCTGGAGGATGGCTGTACCACCCCGGTGCATCTGACGGTGCTGGTGCTGGTGGTGGTGGCGGTGCTTGTGCAGACCATGAAGGTGGAGCTCCGTACCATGCAGGAGGGGCCTCCATCCAAGTGGGTCTCTCACTCACGCTGGCGCGGCGAGAAGATGATCCTGAAGCTCTGGCAGGACGTGGAGAACGTCTAGGCATATCAGGAGCTATGTCCGGCTGATATGGAAACGTGCCAAAGTCCTGCTCAGCTCCTCCTCCTCCTCCCTCATACTAGTCTCTCATCTCCTCCTCCTCCTCCCTCATACTGGTCTCTCATCTCCTCCTCCTCAACTACAGGTGGTGGTGGAACATATGGAGGGGCTGCAATCCTGTTTGCATGTATAGCGGCGAACGTCTCCTTCCAGTTATAGTGTCCAGCCATAATGGAATACTCTGGGAGCCACTCAGTGCCCCTCCCCATCCTGCTCTCCCATGGCATAGCTGCGTAAGCTGGACCTCTATGGGTGGGGAAGATGAGACCTCTAGTCATAAAGGCCTGGAGTCCTAGGGGTACAGCAGGAATGCGTGTGCAGGCGGAGAAATCTACCCCTAATATCCTAGCAAGGTGGGTGACTATCTCACCATATCCAATGTTGCCAGCCCTCTTGTTCTTAAGCTTGCTCATGGTAGCAGCTAAGAGGGTGGTGCAGTCAGCAGGTCGTCCATATAGCATGGAGTACAGAAGGAAGAGCTCATCCGTCTTGATCTTCTGAGGTGTCTCCGTCCTAGGGAAGAGACACTCAGAAAGGACCCGGTGAGCAATCTTCAAGGCTAAGTGATACATCAACTTAGCCTTGGTATCAGCTGGTTGCCAGCGGTCCTCGCTGGCATAGATCATGGCTACCTCCTCCCAGAAATCCTTGGCGTAAACGCCGCTGGGGAAACGACCATTGAAGGTCTCTTGGAACCCAAAGAAGGCTCCAAACTCCCGGATGGTGAAATCATAGTTCCTTTCCATCAGACGGAAAGAAACTGTCCTATCAACATGACTATGCTCAAAAGACGTCACAACCTCTCTAGTAATCTCCTCATAAGCGTCTTCTCGGATAGCCGAAAAGACGATAAGACCGGCTCTATCCAAGAGCCAAGTAAGGTCATCTACGATATGTAGAGGAGCTAAATCCTCCAACAATAGGTACCTAAGTCCTATAACAGCCCTCTTATGGATCCTCTCTAGGGCGTCGAGATGATCCTCGTGAATGGTGGGGACCCTAGGGCTAGGAGGCGATGGTGATGAAGGTGATGATGGAGGTGAAGGGGATGAAGGTGGTGGTGCTCTAGAGGATGAAGAGGAAGAGGGGTTGCCCTTCCTCTTTTTATTCTTATCCTTCTCCTTATTCTTATCCTTATTTCTCCCGGAAACTCTCCTCACAAAATCCATTACTATTGAAAACCACGGTCTGTTCTTGGTGTTCTGTCACGCTAGGAAATAGCACAAAAAGCTTTACATTTATAAACTCGAACTAAAATCCTAAACTACCTAGCGAAACCCGCAGTGTACGGATCGTTATGTAGGAAGGAAAGTATTCCGAGGTCGAACACAAGGACTGAGGCGAAATCAAGTCATTCAATGATCAAAGATAGTGCAAATCTAGTCTAAGAAAAGAGAAAGAAATAAAGAAATGAAAATGATGATATTTTTGGTTGGTTTTTGTGGTGATCAATCAAGGATCACAAATCAAGCAAGGTAATAAAACAAACTAACAACTCAAGCTAGCAAACAAACAAATGACACAAACACAAGATATGAGATCAAAGAGAGAAAAATGTGGATTCTAGAGGTCAAGATTTCCGGTTATGGTATTGGACTCAAGCTTCTAAAGATTCTAAGGACAAAGCTGCGGTGTTGGGAAAGGGTGTTTCTCAAATGGAAGCAATTACCGGGTAAGTCTCTCGCTTCACTAATCCCGCACCAAACTCCTATTACCGGGTAAGTCTCAAGGAGGTAAAGTTGGGAATTCTACACAAACCGGTCACTACTTAAGGGGCAAACCTCTCCTTACCGGGTAAGTCTCGGAAAAGGTAAGTCTCAAGCAACAAACCTAGCACACTCAATCCAATAGCGGCTTGTGAGGCTCACTACTACCTAGAATTCATCATCTTAGGTATCTAAGATCGGAAATCACCGGGTAGGTCTCTTTCCTCACTTAGTTTGCTAGCATTAGGTCACCCTAAGCTATATCATGCTCAACAAACACTAGGATTTCAACAATTTAACATCCTAACATACAGATTTATCAATTAAAGAACAACAGAAGGAAAAATCGGGTGGATCATAGCAAAAATCGGCCGATTTACTATGAAGAACAGGTCGATTTTTATGTCTGAGTTAGGTTTTGTGCATACGAATCATCCTAAACTAACATATAAGTCCATTCTATCATCATCCAAGCAATAACCATCAATCCATCACTCCAGAATCACAACGAACTAGCCAATAACATGCATTTCAAGATCTAGAATCATCATACAAGCATACATGGAATCCATAGCAAGAAGATGAAGTAAGGAAATGAAAGCAATGAAACTTAGCTAGATTTGAGCTCAAAACAAGTCTTTCAACACACCAAATGTAGCTCCAAGTCGGATCTTACAACCTTCAACAATCTTCTTCACAAAAATCACTCAAATCTCACTATGAAATTGAAATCTACACTAATCTCTCTCAAGAACACCCACAAGGGTGTCTTGAAGAGAGCTCCCAATTGGAAGATTCTTTGGGAAGATGCTAGAGGATGTTGGAGAGGAGGAGAATGAATGGGAGAGAGCCAGCAACAGCTTTGAAGGACCACTTATATTCTCCACCAAGAGCAAGGCCGGACAAGAGATCGTGGGACACGTGGCTTAAGCTGTCAAAGGCCCAAAAATCGACCCAGAGGAAAAAATCGGCCGATTTTCCTGGGTGTAGGTCGATTTTCTTCAACAGAAGCATGCTATGATCGTCTAGCCATGAGTTGCTCCATTGCTTGCACCAATAGTGGTCTTTGTGTCCTTTGTTGCTCCAATTATGCTCCTCCAAGGCTTTGGATGTGTACCATCATGAGGATTGGCCCTCAAATGTATCGATTAACGTCCAATAGATCCCCGAAATACCTACAAAACCGACAAAAGCTCGTGTAGACGTCTTTTCTAGAAATATGCACGAAATGAGTGTAAACGTCGTGAACTAATGTCAAAACGTGCATGAATAACGGGAGAAACTATCTAAATGTATGCCTATACTAACGTCATAAATCACGTTATCAAAATACCCCATACTTAAGGTTTGCTCGTCCCCGAGCATGATCCAACTATAGACTAAGAGATGACGTGATTCATGCATGCAGAAAAACAACAAAATCTTTTTGGAATTGTGCTTCTAATGTTGGATCACCTTCAAAGTCATGTTTCATGGCAATGGACAAGCAATTATGTATCAAATAAATAATAGTATGGAAAGACAATTACACTTAACTTGATAGCATGCAATGAAATGTAAAGATGAAGAAGTCAAGATGATCATGAGCATATCCAATCTAAATCACTTAGTCTTACACACATGCAAGTAGGTCAAAAGGACTTGTAAAATAGAAGGCCAAGAAACGTTGTGATTAGGTGGGAATTTTCTAGGCTATGTGATGCTAATCCGGGAAAGGAACTAAACAACCACAACTTCAAATTTTCTTATCAACTTCCCTCAAGTGTATATTTTTCTTCATTTTCTTTTCTTTCTTTTATTTTTGAGACAATGGCATTGGTGTACAAAAGCCGAAACCTTGGTGATTAGCCATTCTCGGGTTTTTTTTCTATTTTTTGAGATGCATCCACACCGGGCACACATACCAAAGCTCGTTAGGACTATCGGTTTATTTGACTTTGGCAAGGCACCAACACCCGATTATGTGAAGTGTACCGAGTTACTTGTCATTTAAACCAACGTCCCCAAACCTATATTTTTGTCTACACTTTCACAACAATTTCAGCATTTCATTCACATCATTCTTTCATCAACAACTTCACCCCACACTTGCTTTTCACACGCATCAACACACTAGCATGCTCCTATTCCCGGATGGGTCAAAAGAGGTCAAATTTATCTCAATTGAGGTGCTCAAGCAACATGATCAAGATAAGAAGTAGAGAAAGATGAATTGCCTTATTCATTCCTAAATGATGTGCAAGAACTAGCATGCAATTTCGACTTTCAATACTCAATTCAATCAAGGCAAACATTCATGATCACAAATTATTCATGGTTTCAAGAGAAGTACTTCAAGTCCACATATACATTCATCAATTTAACATATAAGGCCATCCATAGCCAATCCACAAGACAAGGTTCATCATTAGGGTCATATCCAAGCCTAGAAGCACTAATATTTTTAAAATTTTCTGAATTTTTTTTGATTTTTCGAAATATGTATGTACAATGCAAGACATAATGAAACATGTGACAAAATTAAACTATCCTAGATGCTAATCATGCAAGTGATGATGAAAACCCCACCCCATACTTAGAAACACATTGTCCCTAATGTGTAGACTAAATAAAGAAGTGAAAGAGAGTCCTCACAATGTAAAATTGGTGATGCTTTGGTATTTCGGTTCTCATTGGATGATGATGGTGGATGATCGATCAAGGATGGTAGAGAGCTCTTGATGTTCATTATGGTGTCGGAACCCGCGCTTGGCACCGCAAGCCGTCCAAGTTCCACGTCCGCTCCACCCATGCTTGATTGGAGATCATCACTTTTCTTTACAGAGGAAAAATCGGCCAAGCAACCCAGGAAAATCGGCCGATTTTGTGCATGAACAGTCCGATTTCCTGGGTGCTTTCTTCCTTGTCCATGTGCTCGGATCTTGCTTCTTCAACCATTCCATGAGGCCTTCATATGACCTCCAACATCTCATAACTCATGACAATCAACAAGATCTAGCACCCAAAAACACAAAGGAGAAACAAAGCACACCAAGAGTAAGATCAAGCAAAAGCAAGAAAAAGAAAGGGAAAAATATGTACCAATGGGTTGCCTCCCATTAAGCGCTTCTTTAAGGTCATTAGCTTGACCAAATTCAGGAGTGTTTCAATCAAGGTGAAGCGGGGCAATCACTTCCACCGGGGCTTCCGGGATGTACTTCTTCAATCGATACCCATTCACTTTGAAGTCACCACAATGATCTCCTCCTATCTCTACCGCTCCATGAGGAAAGATCTTCTTCACCACATATGGCCCGGTCCATCTTGATTTGAGCTTTCCGGGGAAGAGCCGCAGCCTCGAGTTGAAGAGAAGGACAAGGTCGCCTTCACTCAACTCCTTTGGGATGATCCTCTTATCATGCCATCGCTTGGTTCTCTCCTTGTAGATCCGAGCATTCTCATATGCATCCAACCGGATCTCCTCAAGGGCGTTCATGTCTAGCAACCGCTTTTCTCCGGCCTCCTTGAGATCAAAATTTAGCCACCTTATAGCCCAATATGCTCGATGCTCCATCTCTACCGGAAGGTGGCAAGACTTTCCATAGACCAACTTGTAAGGAGTGGTGCCAATTGGTGTTTTGAAGGCGGTCCTATATGCCCACAAGGCATCATCGAGCTTCATAGCCCAATCTTTTTTCGTCCTTGATACCGTCTTCTCAAGAATGGCCTTGATCTCCCGGTTGGAGATCTCCACTTGGCCACTAGTTTGGGGATGGTAAGGTGTTGCCACCTTATGAGTCACCCCATACTTGGCCAAAAGTGCTCCAAAATTCCTATTGGTGAAGTGCTTCCCTCCATCGCTTATTATCACCCTAGGTGTTCCAAACCTAGGAAAGATCACTCGGTTGAAGAACCGCACCACAACCTTGGCATCATTTGTAGGAGAGGCGATTGCCTCCACCCATCTTGAAACATAGTCAACCGCCAATAGGATGTAGAGGTTGCCACATGAAGAAGGGAATGGCCCCATGAAGTCCACACCCCACACATCAAATATTTCCACCTCTTGTATGTTGTTCAAGGGCATCTCATTTCTCCTTGAGATGTTGCCCGTCCTTTGGCAAGCATCACAAGCTACCAGAAAGCCTTGCACGTCCTTGAACAAACTTGGCCAAAAGAAGCCCGATTGTAGCACTTTCGCACATGTCTTGTGTGCACTAGCATGCCCTCCACATGGCAAGGAATGACAATGGCGGATCACACTCTCCACCTCATCCTCCGGTATGCATCTTCTAAACATCCCATCCGGCCCTCTTTTGAACAAAAGTGGTTCACTCCAATAGTAATGCCTCACATCTTTGAAGAACTTCTTCCTTTGGGCATATGTCAAACCGGGAGACACTTCCTCACACACAAGATAGTTCACAATGTCGGCATACCATGGCTCACTTCCTCTAGACACTTGGAACAAGCATTCCTCCACCATTTGCAATTGCTCATCCCGGAATGAGTCATCAATCGGGATGTCATCTCTCTCAATCTCCAATGGTGGGAGTCTACTAAGGTGATCCGCCACGGAGTTCTCGGACCCCTTCTTGTCCCGGATTTCCAAGTCAAATTCTTGAAGAAGAAGGATCCACCGAATCAACCTAGGCTTGACATCCTTCTTGGTAAGGAGATAACGGATCGCAGCATGATCCGTATAAATAATGACCTTCGCTCCAACAAGGTATGACCGAAACTTCTCAAAGGCATACACTACCGCTAGCAACTCTTTCTCGGTTGTGGCATAGTTAAGTTGGGCATCATCTAGCGTCTTGCTAGCATAATAAATGGCATGAGTGCGCCCATCTTTCCTTTGCCCCAAGACAGCCCCAACGGCTACATCGCTTGCATCACACATGATTTCAAACGGTAGGCTCCAATCCGGGGGTTGCATGATGGGTGCGGAGATCAAAGCGTTCTTCAACCTACAAAAAGCCTCAAGGCAATCTTTGGAGAAAACAAATTCAACATCCTTCATTAGTAGGTTAGTAAGGGGCTTAGAAATTTTAGAGAAATCTTGAATGAACCTCCGGTAAAAACCGGCATGCCCTAAGAAACTCCTTACCCCTTTCACCGAGGTAGGTGGTGGCAACTTCTCTATCGTTTCAATCTTGGCCCTATCAACCTCAATGCCACGGTTAGACACCAAGGACAAAGCCTTGGCTTGGTATCAATCTATCCCCGGCAACGGCGCCAAAAACTTGTCACGCTAGGAAATAGCACAAAAAGCTTTACATTTATAAACTCGAACTAAAATCCTAAACTACCTAGCGAAACCCGCAGTGTACGGATCGTTATGTAGGAAGGAAAGTATTCCGAGGTCGAACACAAGGACTGAGGCGAAATCAAGTCATTCAATGATCAAAGATAGTGCAAATCTAGTCTAAGAAAAGAGAAAGAAATAAAGAAATGAAAATGATGATATTTTTGGTTGGTTTTTGTGGTGATCAATCAAGGATCACAAATCAAGCAAGGTAATAAAACAAACTAACAACTCAAGCTAGCAAACAAACAAATGACACAAACACAAGATATGAGATCAAAGAGAGAAAAATGTGGATTCTAGAGGTCAAGATTTCCGGTTATGGTATTGGACTCAAGCTTCTAAAGATTCTAAGGACAAAGCTGCGGTGTTGGGAAAGGGTGTTTCTCAAATGGAAGCAATTACCGGGTAAGTCTCTCGCTTCACTAATCCCGCACCAAACTCCTATTACCGGGTAAGTCTCAAGGAGGTAAAGTTGGGAATTCTACACAAACCGGTCACTACTTAAGGGGCAAACCTCTCCTTACCGGGTAAGTCTCGGAAAAGGTAAGTCTCAAGCAACAAACCTAGCACACTCAATCCAATAGCGGCTTGTGAGGCTCACTACTACCTAGAATTCATCATCTTAGGTATCTAAGATCGGAAATCACCGGGTAGGTCTCTTTCCTCACTTAGTTTGCTAGCATTAGGTCACCCTAAGCTATATCATGCTCAACAAACACTAGGATTTCAACAATTTAACATCCTAACATACAGATTTATCAATTAAAGAACAACAGAAGGAAAAATCGGGTGGATCATAGCAAAAATCGGCCGATTTACTATGAAGAACAGGTCGATTTTTATGTCTGAGTTAGGTTTTGTGCATACGAATCATCCTAAACTAACATATAAGTCCATTCTATCATCATCCAAGCAATAACCATCAATCCATCACTCCAGAATCACAACGAACTAGCCAATAACATGCATTTCAAGATCTAGAATCATCATACAAGCATACATGGAATCCATAGCAAGAAGATGAAGTAAGGAAATGAAAGCAATGAAACTTAGCTAGATTTGAGCTCAAAACAAGTCTTTCAACACACCAAATGTAGCTCCAAGTCGGATCTTACAACCTTCAACAATCTTCTTCACAAAAATCACTCAAATCTCACTATGAAATTGAAATCTACACTAATCTCTCTCAAGAACACCCACAAGGGTGTCTTGAAGAGAGCTCCCAATTGGAAGATTCTTTGGGAAGATGCTAGAGGATGTTGGAGAGGAGGAGAATGAATGGGAGAGAGCCAGCAACAGCTTTGAAGGACCACTTATATTCTCCACCAAGAGCAAGGCCGGACAAGAGATCGTGGGACACGTGGCTTAAGCTGTCAAAGGCCCAAAAATCGACCCAGAGGAAAAAATCGGCCGATTTTCCTGGGTGTAGGTCGATTTTCTTCAACAGAAGCATGCTATGATCGTCTAGCCATGAGTTGCTCCATTGCTTGCACCAATAGTGGTCTTTGTGTCCTTTGTTGCTCCAATTATGCTCCTCCAAGGCTTTGGATGTGTACCATCATGAGGATTGGCCCTCAAATGTATCGATTAACGTCCAATAGATCCCCGAAATACCTACAAAACCGACAAAAGCTCGTGTAGACGTCTTTTCTAGAAATATGCACGAAATGAGTGTAAACGTCGTGAACTAATGTCAAAACGTGCATGAATAACGGGAGAAACTATCTAAATGTATGCCTATACTAACGTCATAAATCACGTTATCAAAATACCCCATACTTAAGGTTTGCTCGTCCCCGAGCATGATCCAACTATAGACTAAGAGATGACGTGATTCATGCATGCAGAAAAACAACAAAATCTTTTTGGAATTGTGCTTCTAATGTTGGATCACCTTCAAAGTCATGTTTCATGGCAATGGACAAGCAATTATGTATCAAATAAATAATAGTATGGAAAGACAATTACACTTAACTTGATAGCATGCAATGAAATGTAAAGATGAAGAAGTCAAGATGATCATGAGCATATCCAATCTAAATCACTTAGTCTTACACACATGCAAGTAGGTCAAAAGGACTTGTAAAATAGAAGGCCAAGAAACGTTGTGATTAGGTGGGAATTTTCTAGGCTATGTGATGCTAATCCGGGAAAGGAACTAAACAACCACAACTTCAAATTTTCTTATCAACTTCCCTCAAGTGTATATTTTTCTTCATTTTCTTTTCTTTCTTTTATTTTTGAGACAATGGCATTGGTGTACAAAAGCCGAAACCTTGGTGATTAGCCATTCTCGGGTTTTTTTTCTATTTTTTGAGATGCATCCACACCGGGCACACATACCAAAGCTCGTTAGGACTATCGGTTTATTTGACTTTGGCAAGGCACCAACACCCGATTATGTGAAGTGTACCGAGTTACTTGTCATTTAAACCAACGTCCCCAAACCTATATTTTTGTCTACACTTTCACAACAATTTCAGCATTTCATTCACATCATTCTTTCATCAACAACTTCACCCCACACTTGCTTTTCACACGCATCAACACACTAGCATGCTCCTATTCCCGGATGGGTCAAAAGAGGTCAAATTTATCTCAATTGAGGTGCTCAAGCAACATGATCAAGATGAGAAGTAGAGAAAGATGAATTGCCTTATTCATTCCTAAATGATGTGCAAGAACTAGCATGCAATTTCGACTTTCAATACTCAATTCAATCAAGGCAAACATTCATGATCACAAATTATTCATGGTTTCAAGAGAAGTACTTCAAGTCCACATATACATTCATCAATTTAACATATAAGGCCATCCATAGCCAATCCACAAGACAAGGTTCATCATTAGGGTCATATCCAAGCCTAGAAGCACTAATATTTTTAAAATTTTCTGAATTTTTTTTGATTTTTCGAAATATGTATGTACAATGCAAGACATAATGAAACATGTGACAAAATTAAACTATCCTAGATGCTAATCATGCAAGTGATGATGAAAACCCCACCCCATACTTAGAAACACATTGTCCCTAATGTGTAGACTAAATAAAGAAGTGAAAGAGAGTCCTCACAATGTAAAATTGGTGATGCTTTGGTATTTCGGTTCTCATTGGATGATGATGGTGGATGATCGATCAAGGATGGTAGAGAGCTCTTGATGTTCATTATGGTGTCGGAACCCGCGCTTGGCACCGCAAGCCGTCCAAGTTCCACGTCCGCTCCACCCATGCTTGATTGGAGATCATCACTTTTCTTTACAGAGGAAAAATCGGCCAAGCAACCCAGGAAAATCGGCCGATTTTGTGCATGAACAGTCCGATTTCCTGGGTGCTTTCTTCCTTGTCCATGTGCTCGGATCTTGCTTCTTCAACCATTCCATGAGGCCTTCATATGACCTCCAACATCTCATAACTCATGACAATCAACAAGATCTAGCACCCAAAAACACAAAGGAGAAACAAAGCACACCAAGAGTAAGATCAAGCAAAAGCAAGAAAAAGAAAGGGAAAAATATGTACCAATGGGTTGCCTCCCATTAAGCGCTTCTTTAAGGTCATTAGCTTGACCAAATTCAGGAGTGTTTCAATCAAGGTGAAGCGGGGCAATCACTTCCACCGGGGCTTCCGGGATGTACTTCTTCAATCGATACCCATTCACTTTGAAGTCACCACAATGATCTCCTCCTATCTCTACCGCTCCATGAGGAAAGATCTTCTTCACCACATATGGCCCGGTCCATCTTGATTTGAGCTTTCCGGGGAAGAGCCGCAGCCTCGAGTTGAAGAGAAGGACAAGGTCGCCTTCACTCAACTCCTTTGGGATGATCCTCTTATCATGCCATCGCTTGGTTCTCTCCTTGTAGATCCGAGCATTCTCATATGCATCCAACCGGATCTCCTCAAGGGCGTTCATGTCTAGCAACCGCTTTTCTCCGGCCTCCTTGAGATCAAAATTTAGCCACCTTATAGCCCAATATGCTCGATGCTCCATCTCTACCGGAAGGTGGCAAGACTTTCCATAGACCAACTTGTAAGGAGTGGTGCCAATTGGTGTTTTGAAGGCGGTCCTATATGCCCACAAGGCATCATCGAGCTTCATAGCCCAATCTTTTTTCGTCCTTGATACCGTCTTCTCAAGAATGGCCTTGATCTCCCGGTTGGAGATCTCCACTTGGCCACTAGTTTGGGGATGGTAAGGTGTTGCCACCTTATGAGTCACCCCATACTTGGCCAAAAGTGCTCCAAAATTCCTATTGGTGAAGTGCTTCCCTCCATCGCTTATTATCACCCTAGGTGTTCCAAACCTAGGAAAGATCACTCGGTTGAAGAACCGCACCACAACCTTGGCATCATTTGTAGGAGAGGCGATTGCCTCCACCCATCTTGAAACATAGTCAACCGCCAATAGGATGTAGAGGTTGCCACATGAAGAAGGGAATGGCCCCATGAAGTCCACACCCCACACATCAAATATTTCCACCTCTTGTATGTTGTTCAAGGGCATCTCATTTCTCCTTGAGATGTTGCCCGTCCTTTGGCAAGCATCACAAGCTACCAGAAAGCCTTGCACGTCCTTGAACAAACTTGGCCAAAAGAAGCCCGATTGTAGCACTTTCGCACATGTCTTGTGTGCACTAGCATGCCCTCCACATGGCAAGGAATGACAATGGCGGATCACACTCTCCACCTCATCCTCCGGTATGCATCTTCTAAACATCCCATCCGGCCCTCTTTTGAACAAAAGTGGTTCACTCCAATAGTAATGCCTCACATCTTTGAAGAACTTCTTCCTTTGGGCATATGTCAAACCGGGAGACACTTCCTCACACACAAGATAGTTCACAATGTCGGCATACCATGGCTCACTTCCTCTAGACACTTGGAACAAGCATTCCTCCACCATTTGCAATTGCTCATCCCGGAATGAGTCATCAATCGGGATGTCATCTCTCTCAATCTCCAATGGTGGGAGTCTACTAAGGTGATCCGCCACGGAGTTCTCGGACCCCTTCTTGTCCCGGATTTCCAAGTCAAATTCTTGAAGAAGAAGGATCCACCGAATCAACCTAGGCTTGACATCCTTCTTGGTAAGGAGATAACGGATCGCAGCATGATCCGTATAAATAATGACCTTCGCTCCAACAAGGTATGACCGAAACTTCTCAAAGGCATACACTACCGCTAGCAACTCTTTCTCGGTTGTGGCATAGTTAAGTTGGGCATCATCTAGCGTCTTGCTAGCATAATAAATGGCATGAGTGCGCCCATCTTTCCTTTGCCCCAAGACAGCCCCAACGGCTACATCGCTTGCATCACACATGATTTCAAACGGTAGGCTCCAATCCGGGGGTTGCATGATGGGTGCGGAGATCAAAGCGTTCTTCAACCTACAAAAAGCCTCAAGGCAATCTTTGGAGAAAACAAATTCAACATCCTTCATTAGTAGGTTAGTAAGGGGCTTAGAAATTTTAGAGAAATCTTGAATGAACCTCCGGTAAAAACCGGCATGCCCTAAGAAACTCCTTACCCCTTTCACCGAGGTAGGTGGTGGCAACTTCTCTATCGTTTCAATCTTGGCCCTATCAACCTCAATGCCACGGTTAGACACCAAGGACAAAGCCTTGGCTTGGTATCAATCTATCCCCGGCAACGGCGCCAAAAACTTGTCACGCTAGGAAATAGCACAAAAAGCTTTACATTTATAAACTCGAACTAAAATCCTAAACTACCTAGCGAAACCCGCAGTGTACGGATCGTTATGTAGGAAGGAAAGTATTCCGAGGTCGAACACAAGGACTGAGGCGAAATCAAGTCATTCAATGATCAAAGATAGTGCAAATCTAGTCTAAGAAAAGAGAAAGAAATAAAGAAATGAAAATGATGATATTTTTGGTTGGTTTTTGTGGTGATCAATCAAGGATCACAAATCAAGCAAGGTAATAAAACAAACTAACAACTCAAGCTAGCAAACAAACAAATGACACAAACACAAGATATGAGATCAAAGAGAGAAAAATGTGGATTCTAGAGGTCAAGATTTCCGGTTATGGTATTGGACTCAAGCTTCTAAAGATTCTAAGGACAAAGCTGCGGTGTTGGGAAAGGGTGTTTCTCAAATGGAAGCAATTACCGGGTAAGTCTCTCGCTTCACTAATCCCGCACCAAACTCCTATTACCGGGTAAGTCTCAAGGAGGTAAAGTTGGGAATTCTACACAAACCGGTCACTACTTAAGGGGCAAACCTCTCCTTACCGGGTAAGTCTCGGAAAAGGTAAGTCTCAAGCAACAAACCTAGCACACTCAATCCAATAGCGGCTTGTGAGGCTCACTACTACCTAGAATTCATCATCTTAGGTATCTAAGATCGGAAATCACCGGGTAGGTCTCTTTCCTCACTTAGTTTGCTAGCATTAGGTCACCCTAAGCTATATCATGCTCAACAAACACTAGGATTTCAACAATTTAACATCCTAACATACAGATTTATCAATTAAAGAACAACAGAAGGAAAAATCGGGTGGATCATAGCAAAAATCGGCCGATTTACTATGAAGAACAGGTCGATTTTTATGTCTGAGTTAGGTTTTGTGCATACGAATCATCCTAAACTAACATATAAGTCCATTCTATCATCATCCAAGCAATAACCATCAATCCATCACTCCAGAATCACAACGAACTAGCCAATAACATGCATTTCAAGATCTAGAATCATCATACAAGCATACATGGAATCCATAGCAAGAAGATGAAGTAAGGAAATGAAAGCAATGAAACTTAGCTAGATTTGAGCTCAAAACAAGTCTTTCAACACACCAAATGTAGCTCCAAGTCGGATCTTACAACCTTCAACAATCTTCTTCACAAAAATCACTCAAATCTCACTATGAAATTGAAATCTACACTAATCTCTCTCAAGAACACCCACAAGGGTGTCTTGAAGAGAGCTCCCAATTGGAAGATTCTTTGGGAAGATGCTAGAGGATGTTGGAGAGGAGGAGAATGAATGGGAGAGAGCCAGCAACAGCTTTGAAGGACCACTTATATTCTCCACCAAGAGCAAGGCCGGACAAGAGATCGTGGGACACGTGGCTTAAGCTGTCAAAGGCCCAAAAATCGACCCAGAGGAAAAAATCGGCCGATTTTCCTGGGTGTAGGTCGATTTTCTTCAACAGAAGCATGCTATGATCGTCTAGCCATGAGTTGCTCCATTGCTTGCACCAATAGTGGTCTTTGTGTCCTTTGTTGCTCCAATTATGCTCCTCCAAGGCTTTGGATGTGTACCATCATGAGGATTGGCCCTCAAATGTATCGATTAACGTCCAATAGATCCCCGAAATACCTACAAAACCGACAAAAGCTCGTGTAGACGTCTTTTCTAGAAATATGCACGAAATGAGTGTAAACGTCGTGAACTAATGTCAAAACGTGCATGAATAACGGGAGAAACTATCTAAATGTATGCCTATACTAACGTCATAAATCACGTTATCAAAATACCCCATACTTAAGGTTTGCTCGTCCCCGAGCATGATCCAACTATAGACTAAGAGATGACGTGATTCATGCATGCAGAAAAACAACAAAATCTTTTTGGAATTGTGCTTCTAATGTTGGATCACCTTCAAAGTCATGTTTCATGGCAATGGACAAGCAATTATGTATCAAATAAATAATAGTATGGAAAGACAATTACACTTAACTTGATAGCATGCAATGAAATGTAAAGATGAAGAAGTCAAGATGATCATGAGCATATCCAATCTAAATCACTTAGTCTTACACACATGCAAGTAGGTCAAAAGGACTTGTAAAATAGAAGGCCAAGAAACGTTGTGATTAGGTGGGAATTTTCTAGGCTATGTGATGCTAATCCGGGAAAGGAACTAAACAACCACAACTTCAAATTTTCTTATCAACTTCCCTCAAGTGTATATTTTTCTTCATTTTCTTTTCTTTCTTTTATTTTTGAGACAATGGCATTGGTGTACAAAAGCCGAAACCTTGGTGATTAGCCATTCTCGGGTTTTTTTTTCTATTTTTTGAGATGCATCCACACCGGGCACACATACCAAAGCTCGTTAGGACTATCGGTTTATTTGACTTTGGCAAGGCACCAACACCCGATTATGTGAAGTGTACCGAGTTACTTGTCATTTAAACCAACGTCCCCAAACCTATATTTTTGTCTACACTTTCACAACAATTTCAGCATTTCATTCACATCATTCTTTCATCAACAACTTCACCCCACACTTGCTTTTCACACGCATCAACACACTAGCATGCTCCTATTCCCGGATGGGTCAAAAGAGGTCAAATTTATCTCAATTGAGGTGCTCAAGCAACATGATCAAGATGAGAAGTAGAGAAAGATGAATTGCCTTATTCATTCCTAAATGATGTGCAAGAACTAGCATGCAATTTCGACTTTCAATACTCAATTCAATCAAGGCAAACATTCATGATCACAAATTATTCATGGTTTCAAGAGAAGTACTTCAAGTCCACATATACATTCATCAATTTAACATATAAGGCCATCCATAGCCAATCCACAAGACAAGGTTCATCATTAGGGTCATATCCAAGCCTAGAAGCACTAATATTTTTAAAATTTTCTGAATTTTTTTTGATTTTTCGAAATATGTATGTACAATGCAAGACATAATGAAACATGTGACAAAATTAAACTATCCTAGATGCTAATCATGCAAGTGATGATGAAAACCCCACCCCATACTTAGAAACACATTGTCCCTAATGTGTAGACTAAATAAAGAAGTGAAAGAGAGTCCTCACAATGTAAAATTGGTGATGCTTTGGTATTTCGGTTCTCATTGGATGATGATGGTGGATGATCGATCAAGGATGGTAGAGAGCTCTTGATGTTCATTATGGTGTCGGAACCCGCGCTTGGCACCGCAAGCCGTCCAAGTTCCACGTCCGCTCCACCCATGCTTGATTGGAGATCATCACTTTTCTTTACAGAGGAAAAATCGGCCAAGCAACCCAGGAAAATCGGCCGATTTTGTGCATGAACAGTCCGATTTCCTGGGTGCTTTCTTCCTTGTCCATGTGCTCGGATCTTGCTTCTTCAACCATTCCATGAGGCCTTCATATGACCTCCAACATCTCATAACTCATGACAATCAACAAGATCTAGCACCCAAAAACACAAAGGAGAAACAAAGCACACCAAGAGTAAGATCAAGCAAAAGCAAGAAAAAGAAAGGGAAAAATATGTACCAATGGGTTGCCTCCCATTAAGCGCTTCTTTAAGGTCATTAGCTTGACCAAATTCAGGAGTGTTTCAATCAAGGTGAAGCGGGGCAATCACTTCCACCGGGGCTTCCGGGATGTACTTCTTCAATCGATACCCATTCACTTTGAAGTCACCACAATGATCTCCTCCTATCTCTACCGCTCCATGAGGAAAGATCTTCTTCACCACATATGGCCCGGTCCATCTTGATTTGAGCTTTCCGGGGAAGAGCCGCAGCCTCGAGTTGAAGAGAAGGACAAGGTCGCCTTCACTCAACTCCTTTGGGATGATCCTCTTATCATGCCATCGCTTGGTTCTCTCCTTGTAGATCCGAGCATTCTCATATGCATCCAACCGGATCTCCTCAAGGGCGTTCATGTCTAGCAACCGCTTTTCTCCGGCCTCCTTGAGATCAAAATTTAGCCACCTTATAGCCCAATATGCTCGATGCTCCATCTCTACCGGAAGGTGGCAAGACTTTCCATAGACCAACTTGTAAGGAGTGGTGCCAATTGGTGTTTTGAAGGCGGTCCTATATGCCCACAAGGCATCATCGAGCTTCATAGCCCAATCTTTTTTCGTCCTTGATACCGTCTTCTCAAGAATGGCCTTGATCTCCCGGTTGGAGATCTCCACTTGGCCACTAGTTTGGGGATGGTAAGGTGTTGCCACCTTATGAGTCACCCCATACTTGGCCAAAAGTGCTCCAAAATTCCTATTGGTGAAGTGCTTCCCTCCATCGCTTATTATCACCCTAGGTGTTCCAAACCTAGGAAAGATCACTCGGTTGAAGAACCGCACCACAACCTTGGCATCATTTGTAGGAGAGGCGATTGCCTCCACCCATCTTGAAACATAGTCAACCGCCAATAGGATGTAGAGGTTGCCACATGAAGAAGGGAATGGCCCCATGAAGTCCACACCCCACACATCAAATATTTCCACCTCTTGTATGTTTGTTCAAGGGCATCTCATTTCTCCTTGAGATGTTGCCCGTCCTTTGGCAAGCATCACAAGCTACCAGAAAGCCTTGCACGTCCTTGAACAAACTTGGCCAAAAGAAGCCCGATTGTAGCACTTTCGCACATGTCTTGTGTGCACTAGCATGCCCTCCACATGGCAAGGAATGACAATGGCGGATCACACTCTCCACCTCATCCTCCGGTATGCATCTTCTAAACATCCCATCCGGCCCTCTTTTGAACAAAAGTGGTTCACTCCAATAGTAATGCCTCACATCTTTGAAGAACTTCTTCCTTTTGGGCATATGTCAAACCGGGAGACACTTCTCACACACAAGATAGTTCACAATGATCGGCATACCATGGCTCACTTCCTCTAGACACTTGGAACAAGCATTCTCCACCATTTGCAATTGCTCATCCCGGAATGAGTCATCAATCGGGATGTCATCTCTCTCAATCTCCAATGGTGGGAGTCTACTAAGGTGATCCGCCACGGAGTTCTCGGACCCCTTCTTGTCCCGGATTTCCAAGTCAAATTCTTGAAGAAGAAGGATCCACCGAATCAACCTAGGCTTGACATCCTTCTTGGTAAGGAAGATAACGGATCGCAGCATGATCCGTATAAATAATGACCTTCGCTCCAACAAGGTATGACCGAAAACTTCTCAAAGGCATACACTACCGCTAGCAACTCTTTCTCGGTTGTGGCATAGTTAAGTTGGGCATCATCTAGCGTCTTGCTAGCATAATAAATGGCATGAGTGCGCCCATCTTTCCTTTGCCCCAAGACAGCCCCAACGGCTACATCGCTTGCATCACACATGATTTCAAACGGTAGGCTCCAATCCGGGGGTTGCATGATGGGTGCGGAGATCAAAGCGTTCTTCAACCTTACAAAAAGCCTCAAGGCAATCTTTGGAGAAAACAAATTCAACATCCTTCATTAGTAGGTTAGTAAGGGGCTTAGAATTTTAGAGAAATCTTGAATGAACTCCGGTAAAAACCGGCATGCCTAAGAAACTCCTTACCCCCTTTCACCGAGGTAGGTGGTGGCAACTTCTCTATCGTTTCAATCTTGGCCCTATCAACATCAATGCCACGGTTAGACACCAAGGACAAAGCCTTGGCTTGGTATCAATCTATCCCCCGGCAACGGCGCCAAAAACTTGTCACGCTAGGAATATAGCACAAAAAGCTTTACATTTATAAACTCGAACTAAAATCCTAAACTACCTAGCGAAACCCGCAGTGTACGGATCAGTTATGTAGGAAGGAAAGTATTCCGAGGTCGAACACAAGGACTGAGGCGAAATCAAGTCATTCAATGATCAAAGATAGTGCAAATCTAGTCTAAGAAAAGAGAAAGAAATAAAGAAATGAAAATGATGATATTTTTGGTTGGTTTTTGTGGTGATCAATCAAGGATCACAAATCAAGCAAGGTAATAAAACAAACTAACAACTCAAGCTAGCAAACAAACAATGACACAAACACAAGATATGAGATCAAAGAGAGAAAAATGTGGAATTCTAGAGGTCAAGATTTCCGGTTATGGTATTGGACTCAAGCTTCTAAAGATTCTAAGGACAAAGCTGCGGTGTTGGGAAAGGGTGTTTCTCAAATGGAAGCAATACCGGGTAAGTCTCTCGCTTCACTAATCCCGCACCAAACTCCTATTACCGGGTAAGTCTCAAGGAGGTAAAAGTTGGGAATTCTACACAAACGGTCACTACTTAAGGGGCAAACCTCTCCCTTACAGGGTAAGTCTCGGAAAAGGTAAGTCTCAAGCAACAAACCTAGCAGCACTCAATCCAATAGCGGCTTGTGAGGCTCACTACTACCTAGAATTCCATCATCTTAGGTATCTAAGATCGGAAATCACCGGGTAGGTCTCTTTCCTCACTTAGTTTGCTAGCATTAGGTCACCCTAAGCTATATCATGCTCAACAAACACTAGGATTTCAAACAATTTAACATCCTAACATACAGATTTATCAATTAAAGAACAACTAGAAGGAAAAATCGGGTGGATCATAGCAAAAATCGGTCCCGATTTTACTATGAAGAACAGGTCGATTTTTATGTCTGAGTTAGGTTTTGTGCATACGAATCATCCTAAACTAACATATAAGTCCATTCTAATCATCATCCAAGCAATAACCATCAATCCATCACTCCAGAATCACAACGAACTAGCCAATAACATGCATTTCAAGATCTAGAATCATCATACAAGCATACATGGAATCCATAGCAAGAAGATGAAGTAAGGAAATGAAAGCAATGAAACTTAGCTAGATTTGAGCTCAAAACAAGTCTTTCAACACACCAAATGTAGCTCCAAGTCGGATCTTACAACCTTCAAACAATCTTCTTCACAAAAATCACTCAAATCTCACTATGAAATTGAAATCTACACTAATCTCTCTCAAGAACACCCACAAGGGTGTCTTTGAAGAGAGCTCCCAATTGGAAGATTCTTTGGGAAGATGCTAGAGGATGTTGGAGAGGAGGAGAATGAATGGGAAGAGAGCCAGCAACAGCTTTGAAGGACCACTTATATTCTCCACCAAGAGCAAGGCCGGACAAGAGATCGTGGGACACGTGGCTTAAGCTGTCAAAGGCCCAAAAATCGACCCAGAGGAAAAAATCGGCCGATTTTCCTGGGTGTAGGTCGATTTTCTTCAACAGAAGCATGCTATGATCGTCTAGCCATGAGTTGCTCCATTGCTTGCACCAATAGTGGTCTTTGTGTCCTTTGTTGCTCCAATTATGCTCCTCCAAGGCTTTGGATGTGTTACCATCATGAGGATTGGCCCTCAAAATGTATCGATTAACGTCCAATAGATCCCCGAAATACCTACAAAACCGACAAAAGCTCGTTGTAGACGTCTTTTCTAGAAATATGCACGAAATGAGTGTAACGTCGTGAACTAATGTCAAAACGTGCATGAATAACGGGTGAAACTATCTAAATGTATGCCTATACTAACGTCATAAATCACGTTATCAAAATACCCCATACTTAAGGTTTGCACGTCCCCCGAGCATGATCCAACTATAGACTAAGAGATGACGTGATTCATGCATGCAGAAAAACAACAAAATCTTTTTGGAATTGTGCTTCTAATGTTGGATCACCTTCAAAGTCATGTTTCATGGCAATGGACAAGCAATTATGTATCAAATAAATAATAGTATGGAAAGACAATTACACTTAACTTGATAGCATGCAATGAAAATGTAAAGATGAAGAAGTCAAGATGATCATGAGCATATCCAATCTAAATCACTTAGTCTTACACACATGGCAAGTAGGTCAAAAGGACTTGTAAAATAGAAGGCCAAGAAACGTTGTGTGATTAGGTGGGAATTTTCTAGGCTATGTGATGCTAATCCGGGAAAGGAACTAAACAACCACAACTTCAAATTTTCTTATCAACTTCCCTCAAGTGTATATTTTTCTTCATTTTCTTTTCTTTCTTTTATTTTTGAGACAATGGCATTGGTGTACAAAAGCCGAAACCTTGGTGATTAGCCATTCTCGGGTTTTTTTTCTATTTTTTGAGATGCATCCACACCGGGCACACATACAAAGCTCGTTAGGACTATCGGTTTATTTGACTTTGGCAAGGCACCAACACCCCGATTATGTGAAGTGTACCGAGTTTACTTGTCATTTAAACCAACGTCCCCCAACCTATATTTTTAGTCTACACTTTCACAACAATTTCAGCATTTCATTCACATCATTCTTTCATCAAACAACTTCACCCCCACACTTGCTTTTCACACGCATCAACACACTAGCATGCTCCTATTCCCGGATGGGTCAAAAGAGGTCAAATTTATCTCAATTGAGGTGCTCAAGCAACATGATCAAGATGAGAAGTAGTAGAGAAAGATGAATTGCCTTATTCATTCCTAAATGATGTGCAAGAACTAGGCATGCAATTTCGACTTTCAATACTCAATTCAATCAAGGCAAACATTCATGATCACAAATATTTCATGGTTTCAAGAGAAGTACTTCAAGTCCACATATACATTCATCAATTTAACATTGTTCATCATTAGGGTCATATCCAAGCCTAGAAGCACTAATATTTTTAAAATTTTCTGAATTTTTTTTGATTTTTCGAAATATGTATGTACAATGCAAGACATAATGAAACATGTGACAAAATTAAACTATCCTAGATGCTAATCATGCAAGTGATGATGAAAACCCCACCCCATACTTAGAAACACATTGTCCCTAATGTGTAGACTAAATAAAGAAGTGAAAGAGAGTCCTCACAATGTAAAATTGGTGATGCTTTGGTATTTCGGTTCTCATTGGATGATGATGGTGGATGATCGATCAAGGATGGTAGAGAGCTCTTGATGTTCATTATGGTGTCGGAACCCGCGCTTGGCACCGCAAGCCGTCCAAGTTCCACGTCCGCTCCACCCATGCTTGATTGGAGATCATCACTTTTCTTTACAGAGGAAAAATCGGCCAAGCAACCCAGGAAAATCGGCCGATTTTGTGCATGAACAGTCCGATTTCCTGGGTGCTTTCTTCCTTGTCCATGTGCTCGGATCTTGCTTCTTCAACCATTCCATGAGGCCTTCATATGACCTCCAACATCTCATAACTCATGACAATCAACAAGATCTAGCACCCAAAAACACAAAGGAGAAACAAAGCACACCAAGAGTAAGATCAAGCAAAAGCAAGAAAAAGAAAGGGAAAAATATGTACCAATGGGTTGCCTCCCATTAAGCGCTTCTTTAAGGTCATTAGCTTGACCAAATTCAGGAGTGTTTCAATCAAGGTGAAGCGGGGCAATCACTTCCACCGGGGCTTCCGGGATGTACTTCTTCAATCGATACCCATTCACTTTGAAGTCACCACAATGATCTCCTCCTATCTCTACCGCTCCATGAGGAAAGATCTTCTTCACCACATATGGCCCGGTCCATCTTGATTTGAGCTTTCCGGGGAAGAGCCGCAGCCTCGAGTTGAAGAGAAGGACAAGGTCGCCTTCACTCAACTCCTTTGGGATGATCCTCTTATCATGCCATCGCTTGGTTCTCTCCTTGTAGATCCGAGCATTCTCATATGCATCCAACCGGATCTCCTCAAGGGCGTTCATGTCTAGCAACCGCTTTTCTCCGGCCTCCTTGAGATCAAAATTTAGCCACCTTATAGCCCAATATGCTCGATGCTCCATCTCTACCGGAAGGTGGCAAGACTTTCCATAGACCAACTTGTAAGGAGTGGTGCCAATTGGTGTTTTGAAGGCGGTCCTATATGCCCACAAGGCATCATCGAGCTTCATAGCCCAATCTTTTTTCGTCCTTGATACCGTCTTCTCAAGAATGGCCTTGATCTCCCGGTTGGAGATCTCCACTTGGCCACTAGTTTGGGGATGGTAAGGTGTTGCCACCTTATGAGTCACCCCATACTTGGCCAAAAGTGCTCCAAAATTCCTATTGGTGAAGTGCTTCCCTCCATCGCTTATTATCACCCTAGGTGTTCCAAACCTAGGAAAGATCACTCGGTTGAAGAACCGCACCACAACCTTGGCATCATTTGTAGGAGAGGCGATTGCCTCCACCCATCTTGAAACATAGTCAACCGCCAATAGGATGTAGAGGTTGCCACATGAAGAAGGGAATGGCCCCATGAAGTCCACACCCCACACATCAAATATTTCCACCTCTTGTATGTTGTTCAAGGGCATCTCATTTCTCCTTGAGATGTTGCCCGTCCTTTGGCAAGCATCACAAGCTACCAGAAAGCCTTGCACGTCCTTGAACAAACTTGGCCAAAAGAAGCCCGATTGTAGCACTTTCGCACATGTCTTGTGTGCACTAGCATGCCCTCCACATGGCAAGGAATGACAATGGCGGATCACACTCTCCACCTCATCCTCCGGTATGCATCTTCTAAACATCCCATCCGGCCCTCTTTTGAACAAAAGTGGTTCACTCCAATAGTAATGCCTCACATCTTTGAAGAACTTCTTCCTTTGGGCATATGTCAAACCGGGAGACACTTCCTCACACACAAGATAGTTCACAATGTCGGCATACCATGGCTCACTTCCTCTAGACACTTGGAACAAGCATTCCTCCACCATTTGCAATTGCTCATCCCGGAATGAGTCATCAATCGGGATGTCATCTCTCTCAATCTCCAATGGTGGGAGTCTACTAAGGTGATCCGCCACGGAGTTCTCGGACCCCTTCTTGTCCCGGATTTCCAAGTCAAATTCTTGAAGAAGAAGGATCCACCGAATCAACCTAGGCTTGACATCCTTCTTGGTAAGGAGATAACGGATCGCAGCATGATCCGTATAAATAATGACCTTCGCTCCAACAAGGTATGACCGAAACTTCTCAAAGGCATACACTACCGCTAGCAACTCTTTCTCGGTTGTGGCATAGTTAAGTTGGGCATCATCTAGCGTCTTGCTAGCATAATAAATGGCATGAGTGCGCCCATCTTTCCTTTGCCCCAAGACAGCCCCAACGGCTACATCGCTTGCATCACACATGATTTCAAACGGTAGGCTCCAATCCGGGGGTTGCATGATGGGTGCGGAGATCAAAGCGTTCTTCAACCTACAAAAAGCCTCAAGGCAATCTTTGGAGAAAACAAATTCAACATCCTTCATTAGTAGGTTAGTAAGGGGCTTAGAAATTTTAGAGAAATCTTGAATGAACCTCCGGTAAAAACCGGCATGCCCTAAGAAACTCCTTACCCCTTTCACCGAGGTAGGTGGTGGCAACTTCTCTATCGTTTCAATCTTGGCCCTATCAACCTCAATGCCACGGTTAGACACCAAGGACAAAGCCTTGGCTTGGTATCAATCTATCCCCGGCAACGGCGCCAAAAACTTGTCACGCTAGGAAATAGCACAAAAAGCTTTACATTTATAAACTCGAACTAAAATCCTAAACTACCTAGCGAAACCCGCAGTGTACGGATCGTTATGTAGGAAGGAAAGTATTCCGAGGTCGAACACAAGGACTGAGGCGAAATCAAGTCATTCAATGATCAAAGATAGTGCAAATCTAGTCTAAGAAAAGAGAAAGAAATAAAGAAATGAAAATGATGATATTTTTGGTTGGTTTTTGTGGTGATCAATCAAGGATCACAAATCAAGCAAGGTAATAAAACAAACTAACAACTCAAGCTAGCAAACAAACAAATGACACAAACACAAGATATGAGATCAAAGAGAGAAAAATGTGGATTCTAGAGGTCAAGATTTCCGGTTATGGTATTGGACTCAAGCTTCTAAAGATTCTAAGGACAAAGCTGCGGTGTTGGGAAAGGGTGTTTCTCAAATGGAAGCAATTACCGGGTAAGTCTCTCGCTTCACTAATCCCGCACCAAACTCCTATTACCGGGTAAGTCTCAAGGAGGTAAAGTTGGGAATTCTACACAAACCGGTCACTACTTAAGGGGCAAACCTCTCCTTACCGGGTAAGTCTCGGAAAAGGTAAGTCTCAAGCAACAAACCTAGCACACTCAATCCAATAGCGGCTTGTGAGGCTCACTACTACCTAGAATTCATCATCTTAGGTATCTAAGATCGGAAATCACCGGGTAGGTCTCTTTCCTCACTTAGTTTGCTAGCATTAGGTCACCCTAAGCTATATCATGCTCAACAAACACTAGGATTTCAACAATTTAACATCCTAACATACAGATTTATCAATTAAAGAACAACAGAAGGAAAAATCGGGTGGATCATAGCAAAAATCGGCCGATTTACTATGAAGAACAGGTCGATTTTTATGTCTGAGTTAGGTTTTGTGCATACGAATCATCCTAAACTAACATATAAGTCCATTCTATCATCATCCAAGCAATAACCATCAATCCATCACTCCAGAATCACAACGAACTAGCCAATAACATGCATTTCAAGATCTAGAATCATCATACAAGCATACATGGAATCCATAGCAAGAAGATGAAGTAAGGAAATGAAAGCAATGAAACTTAGCTAGATTTGAGCTCAAAACAAGTCTTTCAACACACCAAATGTAGCTCCAAGTCGGATCTTACAACCTTCAACAATCTTCTTCACAAAAATCACTCAAATCTCACTATGAAATTGAAATCTACACTAATCTCTCTCAAGAACACCCACAAGGGTGTCTTGAAGAGAGCTCCCAATTGGAAGATTCTTTGGGAAGATGCTAGAGGATGTTGGAGAGGAGGAGAATGAATGGGAGAGAGCCAGCAACAGCTTTGAAGGACCACTTATATTCTCCACCAAGAGCAAGGCCGGACAAGAGATCGTGGGACACGTGGCTTAAGCTGTCAAAGGCCCAAAAATCGACCCAGAGGAAAAAATCGGCCGATCTTCCTGGGTGTAGGTCGATTTTCTTCAACAGAAGCATGCTATGATCGTCTAGCCATGAGTTGCTCCATTGCTTGCACCAATAGTGGTCTTTGTGTCCTTTGTTGCTCCAATTATGCTCCTCCAAGGCTTTGGATGTGTACCATCATGAGGATTGGCCCTCAAATGTATCGATTAACGTCCAATAGATCCCCGAAATACCTACAAAACCGACAAAAGCTCGTGTAGACGTCTTTTCTAGAAATATGCACGAAATGAGTGTAAACGTCGTGAACTAATGTCAAAACGTGCATGAATAACGGGAGAAACTATCTAAATGTATGCCTATACTAACGTCATAAATCACGTTATCAAAATACCCCATACTTAAGGTTTGCTCGTCCCCGAGCATGATCCAACTATAGACTAAGAGATGACGTGATTCATGCATGCAGAAAAACAACAAAATCTTTTTGGAATTGTGCTTCTAATGTTGGATCACCTTCAAAGTCATGTTTCATGGCAATGGACAAGCAATTATGTATCAAATAAATAATAGTATGGAAAGACAATTACACTTAACTTGATAGCATGCAATGAAATGTAAAGATGAAGAAGTCAAGATGATCATGAGCATATCCAATCTAAATCACTTAGTCTTACACACATGCAAGTAGGTCAAAAGGACTTGTAAAATAGAAGGCCAAGAAACGTTGTGATTAGGTGGGAATTTTCTAGGCTATGTGATGCTAATCCGGGAAAGGAACTAAACAACCACAACTTCAAATTTTCTTATCAACTTCCCTCAAGTGTATATTTTTCTTCATTTTCTTTTCTTTCTTTTATTTTTGAGACAATGGCATTGGTGTACAAAAGCCGAAACCTTGGTGATTAGCCATTCTCGGGTTTTTTTTCTATTTTTTGAGATGCATCCACACCGGGCACACATACCAAAGCTCGTTAGGACTATCGGTTTATTTGACTTTGGCAAGGCACCAACACCCGATTATGTGAAGTGTACCGAGTTACTTGTCATTTAAACCAACGTCCCCAAACCTATATTTTTGTCTACACTTTCACAACAATTTCAGCATTTCATTCACATCATTCTTTCATCAACAACTTCACCCCACACTTGCTTTTCACACGCATCAACACACTAGCATGCTCCTATTCCCGGATGGGTCAAAAGAGGTCAAATTTATCTCAATTGAGGTGCTCAAGCAACATGATCAAGATGAGAAGTAGAGAAAGATGAATTGCCTTATTCATTCCTAAATGATGTGCAAGAACTAGCATGCAATTTCGACTTTCAATACTCAATTCAATCAAGGCAAACATTCATGATCACAAATTATTCATGGTTTCAAGAGAAGTACTTCAAGTCCACATATACATTCATCAATTTAACATATAAGGCCATCCATAGCCAATCCACAAGACAAGGTTCATCATTAGGGTCATATCCAAGCCTAGAAGCACTAATATTTTTAAAATTTTCTGAATTTTTTTTGATTTTTCGAAATATGTATGTACAATGCAAGACATAATGAAACATGTGACAAAATTAAACTATCCTAGATGCTAATCATGCAAGTGATGATGAAAACCCCACCCCATACTTAGAAACACATTGTCCCTAATGTGTAGACTAAATAAAGAAGTGAAAGAGAGTCCTCACAATGTAAAATTGGTGATGCTTTGGTATTTCGGTTCTCATTGGATGATGATGGTGGATGATCGATCAAGGATGGTAGAGAGCTCTTGATGTTCATTATGGTGTCGGAACCCGCGCTTGGCACCGCAAGCCGTCCAAGTTCCACGTCCGCTCCACCCATGCTTGATTGGAGATCATCACTTTTCTTTACAGAGGAAAAATCGGCCAAGCAACCCAGGAAAATCGGCCGATTTTGTGCATGAACAGTCCGATTTCCTGGGTGCTTTCTTCCTTGTCCATGTGCTCGGATCTTGCTTCTTCAACCATTCCATGAGGCCTTCATATGACCTCCAACATCTCATAACTCATGACAATCAACAAGATCTAGCACCCAAAAACACAAAGGAGAAACAAAGCACACCAAGAGTAAGATCAAGCAAAAGCAAGAAAAAGAAAGGGAAAAATATGTACCAATGGGTTGCCTCCCATTAAGCGCTTCTTTAAGGTCATTAGCTTGACCAAATTCAGGAGTGTTTCAATCAAGGTGAAGCGGGGCAATCACTTCCACCGGGGCTTCCGGGATGTACTTCTTCAATCGATACCCATTCACTTTGAAGTCACCACAATGATCTCCTCCTATCTCTACCGCTCCATGAGGAAAGATCTTCTTCACCACATATGGCCCGGTCCATCTTGATTTGAGCTTTCCGGGGAAGAGCCGCAGCCTCGAGTTGAAGAGAAGGACAAGGTCGCCTTCACTCAACTCCTTTGGGATGATCCTCTTATCATGCCATCGCTTGGTTCTCTCCTTGTAGATCCGAGCATTCTCATATGCATCCAACCGGATCTCCTCAAGGGCGTTCATGTCTAGCAACCGCTTTTCTCCGGCCTCCTTGAGATCAAAATTTAGCCACCTTATAGCCCAATATGCTCGATGCTCCATCTCTACCGGAAGGTGGCAAGACTTTCCATAGACCAACTTGTAAGGAGTGGTGCCAATTGGTGTTTTGAAGGCGGTCCTATATGCCCACAAGGCATCATCGAGCTTCATAGCCCAATCTTTTTTCGTCCTTGATACCGTCTTCTCAAGAATGGCCTTGATCTCCCGGTTGGAGATCTCCACTTGGCCACTAGTTTGGGGATGGTAAGGTGTTGCCACCTTATGAGTCACCCCATACTTGGCCAAAAGTGCTCCAAAATTCCTATTGGTGAAGTGCTTCCCTCCATCGCTTATTATCACCCTAGGTGTTCCAAACCTAGGAAAGATCACTCGGTTGAAGAACCGCACCACAACCTTGGCATCATTTGTAGGAGAGGCGATTGCCTCCACCCATCTTGAAACATAGTCAACCGCCAATAGGATGTAGAGGTTGCCACATGAAGAAGGGAATGGCCCCATGAAGTCCACACCCCACACATCAAATATTTCCACCTCTTGTATGTTGTTCAAGGGCATCTCATTTCTCCTTGAGATGTTGCCCGTCCTTTGGCAAGCATCACAAGCTACCAGAAAGCCTTGCACGTCCTTGAACAAACTTGGCCAAAAGAAGCCCGATTGTAGCACTTTCGCACATGTCTTGTGTGCACTAGCATGCCCTCCACATGGCAAGGAATGACAATGGCGGATCACACTCTCCACCTCATCCTCCGGTATGCATCTTCTAAACATCCCATCCGGCCCTCTTTTGAACAAAAGTGGTTCACTCCAATAGTAATGCCTCACATCTTTGAAGAACTTCTTCCTTTGGGCATATGTCAAACCGGGAGACACTTCCTCACACACAAGATAGTTCACAATGTCGGCATACCATGGCTCACTTCCTCTAGACACTTGGAACAAGCATTCCTCCACCATTTGCAATTGCTCATCCCGGAATGAGTCATCAATCGGGATGTCATCTCTCTCAATCTCCAATGGTGGGAGTCTACTAAGGTGATCCGCCACGGAGTTCTCGGACCCCTTCTTGTCCCGGATTTCCAAGTCAAATTCTTGAAGAAGAAGGATCCACCGAATCAACCTAGGCTTGACATCCTTCTTGGTAAGGAGATAACGGATCGCAGCATGATCCGTATAAATAATGACCTTCGCTCCAACAAGGTATGACCGAAACTTCTCAAAGGCATACACTACCGCTAGCAACTCTTTCTCGGTTGTGGCATAGTTAAGTTGGGCATCATCTAGCGTCTTGCTAGCATAATAAATGGCATGAGTGCGCCCATCTTTCCTTTGCCCCAAGACAGCCCCAACGGCTACATCGCTTGCATCACACATGATTTCAAACGGTAGGCTCCAATCCGGGGGTTGCATGATGGGTGCGGAGATCAAAGCGTTCTTCAACCTACAAAAAGCCTCAAGGCAATCTTTGGAGAAAACAAATTCAACATCCTTCATTAGTAGGTTAGTAAGGGGCTTAGAAATTTTAGAGAAATCTTGAATGAACCTCCGGTAAAAACCGGCATGCCCTAAGAAACTCCTTACCCCTTTCACCGAGGTAGGTGGTGGCAACTTCTCTATCGTTTCAATCTTGGCCCTATCAACCTCAATGCCACGGTTAGACACCAAGGACAAAGCCTTGGCTTGGTATCAATCTATCCCCGGCAACGGCGCCAAAAACTTGTCACGCTAGGAAATAGCACAAAAAGCTTTACATTTATAAACTCGAACTAAAATCCTAAACTACCTAGCGAAACCCGCAGTGTACGGATCGTTATGTAGGAAGGAAAGTATTCCGAGGTCGAACACAAGGACTGAGGCGAAATCAAGTCATTCAATGATCAAAGATAGTGCAAATCTAGTCTAAGAAAAGAGAAAGAAATAAAGAAATGAAAATGATGATATTTTTGGTTGGTTTTTGTGGTGATCAATCAAGGATCACAAATCAAGCAAGGTAATAAAACAAACTAACAACTCAAGCTAGCAAACAAACAAATGACACAAACACAAGATATGAGATCAAAGAGAGAAAAATGTGGATTCTAGAGGTCAAGATTTCCGGTTATGGTATTGGACTCAAGCTTCTAAAGATTCTAAGGACAAAGCTGCGGTGTTGGGAAAGGGTGTTTCTCAAATGGAAGCAATTACCGGGTAAGTCTCTCGCTTCACTAATCCCGCACCAAACTCCTATTACCGGGTAAGTCTCAAGGAGGTAAAGTTGGGAATTCTACACAAACCGGTCACTACTTAAGGGGCAAACCTCTCCTTACCGGGTAAGTCTCGGAAAAGGTAAGTCTCAAGCAACAAACCTAGCACACTCAATCCAATAGCGGCTTGTGAGGCTCACTACTACCTAGAATTCATCATCTTAGGTATCTAAGATCGGAAATCACCGGGTAGGTCTCTTTCCTCACTTAGTTTGCTAGCATTAGGTCACCCTAAGCTATATCATGCTCAACAAACACTAGGATTTCAACAATTTAACATCCTAACATACAGATTTATCAATTAAAGAACAACAGAAGGAAAAATCGGGTGGATCATAGCAAAAATCGGCCGATTTACTATGAAGAACAGGTCGATTTTTATGTCTGAGTTAGGTTTTGTGCATACGAATCATCCTAAACTAACATATAAGTCCATTCTATCATCATCCAAGCAATAACCATCAATCCATCACTCCAGAATCACAACGAACTAGCCAATAACATGCATTTCAAGATCTAGAATCATCATACAAGCATACATGGAATCCATAGCAAGAAGATGAAGTAAGGAAATGAAAGCAATGAAACTTAGCTAGATTTGAGCTCAAAACAAGTCTTTCAACACACCAAATGTAGCTCCAAGTCGGATCTTACAACCTTCAACAATCTTCTTCACAAAAATCACTCAAATCTCACTATGAAATTGAAATCTACACTAATCTCTCTCAAGAACACCCACAAGGGTGTCTTGAAGAGAGCTCCCAATTGGAAGATTCTTTGGGAAGATGCTAGAGGATGTTGGAGAGGAGGAGAATGAATGGGAGAGAGCCAGCAACAGCTTTGAAGGACCACTTATATTCTCCACCAAGAGCAAGGCCGGACAAGAGATCGTGGGACACGTGGCTTAAGCTGTCAAAGGCCCAAAAATCGACCCAGAGGAAAAAATCGGCCGATTTTCCTGGGTGTAGGTCGATTTTCTTCAACAGAAGCATGCTATGATCGTCTAGCCATGAGTTGCTCCATTGCTTGCACCAATAGTGGTCTTTGTGTCCTTTGTTGCTCCAATTATGCTCCTCCAAGGCTTTGGATGTGTACCATCATGAGGATTGGCCCTCAAATGTATCGATTAACGTCCAATAGATCCCCGAAATACCTACAAAACCGACAAAAGCTCGTGTAGACGTCTTTTCTAGAAATATGCACGAAATGAGTGTAAACGTCGTGAACTAATGTCAAAACGTGCATGAATAACGGGAGAAACTATCTAAATGTATGCCTATACTAACGTCATAAATCACGTTATCAAAATACCCCATACTTAAGGTTTGCTCGTCCCCGAGCATGATCCAACTATAGACTAAGAGATGACGTGATTCATGCATGCAGAAAAACAACAAAATCTTTTTGGAATTGTGCTTCTAATGTTGGATCACCTTCAAAGTCATGTTTCATGGCAATGGACAAGCAATTATGTATCAAATAAATAATAGTATGGAAAGACAATTACACTTAACTTGATAGCATGCAATGAAATGTAAAGATGAAGAAGTCAAGATGATCATGAGCATATCCAATCTAAATCACTTAGTCTTACACACATGCAAGTAGGTCAAAAGGACTTGTAAAATAGAAGGCCAAGAAACGTTGTGATTAGGTGGGAATTTTCTAGGCTATGTGATGCTAATCCGGGAAAGGAACTAAACAACCACAACTTCAAATTTTCTTATCAACTTCCCTCAAGTGTATATTTTTCTTCATTTTCTTTTCTTTCTTTTATTTTTGAGACAATGGCATTGGTGTACAAAAGCCGAAACCTTGGTGATTAGCCATTCTCGGGTTTTTTTTCTATTTTTTGAGATGCATCCACACCGGGCACACATACCAAAGCTCGTTAGGACTATCGGTTTATTTGACTTTGGCAAGGCACCAACACCCGATTATGTGAAGTGTACCGAGTTACTTGTCATTTAAACCAACGTCCCCAAACCTATATTTTTGTCTACACTTTCACAACAATTTCAGCATTTCATTCACATCATTCTTTCATCAACAACTTCACCCCACACTTGCTTTTCACACGCATCAACACACTAGCATGCTCCTATTCCCGGATGGGTCAAAAGAGGTCAAATTTATCTCAATTGAGGTGCTCAAGCAACATGATCAAGATGAGAAGTAGAGAAAGATGAATTGCCTTATTCATTCCTAAATGATGTGCAAGAACTAGCATGCAATTTCGACTTTCAATACTCAATTCAATCAAGGCAAACATTCATGATCACAAATTATTCATGGTTTCAAGAGAAGTACTTCAAGTCCACATATACATTCATCAATTTAACATATAAGGCCATCCATAGCCAATCCACAAGACAAGGTTCATCATTAGGGTCATATCCAAGCCTAGAAGCACTAATATTTTTAAAATTTTCTGAATTTTTTTTGATTTTTCGAAATATGTATGTACAATGCAAGACATAATGAAACATGTGACAAAATTAAACTATCCTAGATGCTAATCATGCAAGTGATGATGAAAACCCCACCCCATACTTAGAAACACATTGTCCCTAATGTGTAGACTAAATAAAGAAGTGAAAGAGAGTCCTCACAATGTAAAATTGGTGATGCTTTGGTATTTCGGTTCTCATTGGATGATGATGGTGGATGATCGATCAAGGATGGTAGAGAGCTCTTGATGTTCATTATGGTGTCGGAACCCGCGCTTGGCACCGCAAGCCGTCCAAGTTCCACGTCCGCTCCACCCATGCTTGATTGGAGATCATCACTTTTCTTTACAGAGGAAAAATCGGCCAAGCAACCCAGGAAAATCGGCCGATTTTGTGCATGAACAGTCCGATTTCCTGGGTGCTTTCTTCCTTGTCCATGTGCTCGGATCTTGCTTCTTCAACCATTCCATGAGGCCTTCATATGACCTCCAACATCTCATAACTCATGACAATCAACAAGATCTAGCACCCAAAAACACAAAGGAGAAACAAAGCACACCAAGAGTAAGATCAAGCAAAAGCAAGAAAAAGAAAGGGAAAAATATGTACCAATGGGTTGCCTCCCATTAAGCGCTTCTTTAAGGTCATTAGCTTGACCAAATTCAGGAGTGTTTCAATCAAGGTGAAGCGGGGCAATCACTTCCACCGGGGCTTCCGGGATGTACTTCTTCAATCGATACCCATTCACTTTGAAGTCACCACAATGATCTCCTCCTATCTCTACCGCTCCATGAGGAAAGATCTTCTTCACCACATATGGCCCGGTCCATCTTGATTTGAGCTTTCCGGGGAAGAGCCGCAGCCTCGAGTTGAAGAGAAGGACAAGGTCGCCTTCACTCAACTCCTTTGGGATGATCCTCTTATCATGCCATCGCTTGGTTCTCTCCTTGTAGATCCGAGCATTCTCATATGCATCCAACCGGATCTCCTCAAGGGCGTTCATGTCTAGCAACCGCTTTTCTCCGGCCTCCTTGAGATCAAAATTTAGCCACCTTATAGCCCAATATGCTCGATGCTCCATCTCTACCGGAAGGTGGCAAGACTTTCCATAGACCAACTTGTAAGGAGTGGTGCCAATTGGTGTTTTGAAGGCGGTCCTATATGCCCACAAGGCATCATCGAGCTTCATAGCCCAATCTTTTTTCGTCCTTGATACCGTCTTCTCAAGAATGGCCTTGATCTCCCGGTTGGAGATCTCCACTTGGCCACTAGTTTGGGGATGGTAAGGTGTTGCCACCTTATGAGTCACCCCATACTTGGCCAAAAGTGCTCCAAAATTCCTATTGGTGAAGTGCTTCCCTCCATCGCTTATTATCACCCTAGGTGTTCCAAACCTAGGAAAGATCACTCGGTTGAAGAACCGCACCACAACCTTGGCATCATTTGTAGGAGAGGCGATTGCCTCCACCCATCTTGAAACATAGTCAACCGCCAATAGGATGTAGAGGTTGCCACATGAAGAAGGGAATGGCCCCATGAAGTCCACACCCCACACATCAAATATTTCCACCTCTTGTATGTTGTTCAAGGGCATCTCATTTCTCCTTGAGATGTTGCCCGTCCTTTGGCAAGCATCACAAGCTACCAGAAAGCCTTGCACGTCCTTGAACAAACTTGGCCAAAAGAAGCCCGATTGTAGCACTTTCGCACATGTCTTGTGTGCACTAGCATGCCCTCCACATGGCAAGGAATGACAATGGCGGATCACACTCTCCACCTCATCCTCCGGTATGCATCTTCTAAACATCCCATCCGGCCCTCTTTTGAACAAAAGTGGTTCACTCCAATAGTAATGCCTCACATCTTTGAAGAACTTCTTCCTTTGGGCATATGTCAAACCGGGAGACACTTCCTCACACACAAGATAGTTCACAATGTCGGCATACCATGGCTCACTTCCTCTAGACACTTGGAACAAGCATTCCTCCACCATTTGCAATTGCTCATCCCGGAATGAGTCATCAATCGGGATGTCATCTCTCTCAATCTCCAATGGTGGGAGTCTACTAAGGTGATCCGCCACGGAGTTCTCGGACCCCTTCTTGTCCCGGATTTCCAAGTCAAATTCTTGAAGAAGAAGGATCCACCGAATCAACCTAGGCTTGACATCCTTCTTGGTAAGGAGATAACGGATCGCAGCATGATCCGTATAAATAATGACCTTCGCTCCAACAAGGTATGACCGAAACTTCTCAAAGGCATACACTACCGCTAGCAACTCTTTCTCGGTTGTGGCATAGTTAAGTTGGGCATCATCTAGCGTCTTGCTAGCATAATAAATGGCATGAGTGCGCCCATCTTTCCTTTGCCCCAAGACAGCCCCAACGGCTACATCGCTTGCATCACACATGATTTCAAACGGTAGGCTCCAATCCGGGGGTTGCATGATGGGTGCGGAGATCAAAGCGTTCTTCAACCTACAAAAAGCCTCAAGGCAATCTTTGGAGAAAACAAATTCAACATCCTTCATTAGTAGGTTAGTAAGGGGCTTAGAAATTTTAGAGAAATCTTGAATGAACCTCCGGTAAAAACCGGCATGCCCTAAGAAACTCCTTACCCCTTTCACCGAGGTAGGTGGTGGCAACTTCTCTATCGTTTCAATCTTGGCCCTATCAACCTCAATGCCACGGTTAGACACCAAGGACAAAGCCTTGGCTTGGTATCAATCTATCCCCGGCAACGGCGCCAAAAACTTGTCACGCTAGGAAATAGCACAAAAAGCTTTACATTTATAAACTCGAACTAAAATCCTAAACTACCTAGCGAAACCCGCAGTGTACGGATCGTTATGTAGGAAGGAAAGTATTCCGAGGTCGAACACAAGGACTGAGGCGAAATCAAGTCATTCAATGATCAAAGATAGTGCAAATCTAGTCTAAGAAAAGAGAAAGAAATAAAGAAATGAAAATGATGATATTTTTGGTTGGTTTTTGTGGTGATCAATCAAGGATCACAAATCAAGCAAGGTAATAAAACAAACTAACAACTCAAGCTAGCAAACAAACAAATGACACAAACACAAGATATGAGATCAAAGAGAGAAAAATGTGGATTCTAGAGGTCAAGATTTCCGGTTATGGTATTGGACTCAAGCTTCTAAAGATTCTAAGGACAAAGCTGCGGTGTTGGGAAAGGGTGTTTCTCAAATGGAAGCAATTACCGGGTAAGTCTCTCGCTTCACTAATCCCGCACCAAACTCCTATTACCGGGTAAGTCTCAAGGAGGTAAAGTTGGGAATTCTACACAAACCGGTCACTACTTAAGGGGCAAACCTCTCCTTACCGGGTAAGTCTCGGAAAAGGTAAGTCTCAAGCAACAAACCTAGCACACTCAATCCAATAGCGGCTTGTGAGGCTCACTACTACCTAGAATTCATCATCTTAGGTATCTAAGATCGGAAATCACCGGGTAGGTCTCTTTCCTCACTTAGTTTGCTAGCATTAGGTCACCCTAAGCTATATCATGCTCAACAAACACTAGGATTTCAACAATTTAACATCCTAACATACAGATTTATCAATTAAAGAACAACAGAAGGAAAAATCGGGTGGATCATAGCAAAAATCGGCCGATTTACTATGAAGAACAGGTCGATTTTTATGTCTGAGTTAGGTTTTGTGCATACGAATCATCCTAAACTAACATATAAGTCCATTCTATCATCATCCAAGCAATAACCATCAATCCATCACTCCAGAATCACAACGAACTAGCCAATAACATGCATTTCAAGATCTAGAATCATCATACAAGCATACATGGAATCCATAGCAAGAAGATGAAGTAAGGAAATGAAAGCAATGAAACTTAGCTAGATTTGAGCTCAAAACAAGTCTTTCAACACACCAAATGTAGCTCCAAGTCGGATCTTACAACCTTCAACAATCTTCTTCACAAAAATCACTCAAATCTCACTATGAAATTGAAATCTACACTAATCTCTCTCAAGAACACCCACAAGGGTGTCTTGAAGAGAGCTCCCAATTGGAAGATTCTTTGGGAAGATGCTAGAGGATGTTGGAGAGGAGGAGAATGAATGGGAGAGAGCCAGCAACAGCTTTGAAGGACCACTTATATTCTCCACCAAGAGCAAGGCCGGACAAGAGATCGTGGGACACGTGGCTTAAGCTGTCAAAGGCCCAAAAATCGACCCAGAGGAAAAAATCGGCCGATTTTCCTGGGTGTAGGTCGATTTTCTTCAACAGAAGCATGCTATGATCGTCTAGCCATGAGTTGCTCCATTGCTTGCACCAATAGTGGTCTTTGTGTCCTTTGTTGCTCCAATTATGCTCCTCCAAGGCTTTGGATGTGTACCATCATGAGGATTGGCCCTCAAATGTATCGATTAACGTCCAATAGATCCCCGAAATACCTACAAAACCGACAAAAGCTCGTGTAGACGTCTTTTCTAGAAATATGCACGAAATGAGTGTAAACGTCGTGAACTAATGTCAAAACGTGCATGAATAACGGGAGAAACTATCTAAATGTATGCCTATACTAACGTCATAAATCACGTTATCAAAATACCCCATACTTAAGGTTTGCTCGTCCCCGAGCATGATCCAACTATAGACTAAGAGATGACGTGATTCATGCATGCAGAAAAACAACAAAATCTTTTTGGAATTGTGCTTCTAATGTTGGATCACCTTCAAAGTCATGTTTCATGGCAATGGACAAGCAATTATGTATCAAATAAATAATAGTATGGAAAGACAATTACACTTAACTTGATAGCATGCAATGAAATGTAAAGATGAAGAAGTCAAGATGATCATGAGCATATCCAATCTAAATCACTTAGTCTTACACACATGCAAGTAGGTCAAAAGGACTTGTAAAATAGAAGGCCAAGAAACGTTGTGATTAGGTGGGAATTTTCTAGGCTATGTGATGCTAATCCGGGAAAGGAACTAAACAACCACAACTTCAAATTTTCTTATCAACTTCCCTCAAGTGTATATTTTTCTTCATTTTCTTTTCTTTCTTTTATTTTTGAGACAATGGCATTGGTGTACAAAAGCCGAAACCTTGGTGATTAGCCATTCTCGGGTTTTTTTTCTATTTTTTGAGATGCATCCACACCGGGCACACATACCAAAGCTCGTTAGGACTATCGGTTTATTTGACTTTGGCAAGGCACCAACACCCGATTATGTGAAGTGTACCGAGTTACTTGTCATTTAAACCAACGTCCCCAAACCTATATTTTTGTCTACACTTTCACAACAATTTCAGCATTTCATTCACATCATTCTTTCATCAACAACTTCACCCCACACTTGCTTTTCACACGCATCAACACACTAGCATGCTCCTATTCCCGGATGGGTCAAAAGAGGTCAAATTTATCTCAATTGAGGTGCTCAAGCAACATGATCAAGATGAGAAGTAGAGAAAGATGAATTGCCTTATTCATTCCTAAATGATGTGCAAGAACTAGCATGCAATTTCGACTTTCAATACTCAATTCAATCAAGGCAAACATTCATGATCACAAATTATTCATGGTTTCAAGAGAAGTACTTCAAGTCCACATATACATTCATCAATTTAACATATAAGGCCATCCATAGCCAATCCACAAGACAAGGTTCATCATTAGGGTCATATCCAAGCCTAGAAGCACTAATATTTTTAAAATTTTCTGAATTTTTTTTGATTTTTCGAAATATGTATGTACAATGCAAGACATAATGAAACATGTGACAAAATTAAACTATCCTAGATGCTAATCATGCAAGTGATGATGAAAACCCCACCCCATACTTAGAAACACATTGTCCCTAATGTGTAGACTAAATAAAGAAGTGAAAGAGAGTCCTCACAATGTAAAATTGGTGATGCTTTGGTATTTCGGTTCTCATTGGATGATGATGGTGGATGATCGATCAAGGATGGTAGAGAGCTCTTGATGTTCATTATGGTGTCGGAACCCGCGCTTGGCACCGCAAGCCGTCCAAGTTCCACGTCCGCTCCACCCATGCTTGATTGGAGATCATCACTTTTCTTTACAGAGGAAAAATCGGCCAAGCAACCCAGGAAAATCGGCCGATTTTGTGCATGAACAGTCCGATTTCCTGGGTGCTTTCTTCCTTGTCCATGTGCTCGGATCTTGCTTCTTCAACCATTCCATGAGGCCTTCATATGACCTCCAACATCTCATAACTCATGACAATCAACAAGATCTAGCACCCAAAAACACAAAGGAGAAACAAAGCACACCAAGAGTAAGATCAAGCAAAAGCAAGAAAAAGAAAGGGAAAAATATGTACCAATGGGTTGCCTCCCATTAAGCGCTTCTTTAAGGTCATTAGCTTGACCAAATTCAGGAGTGTTTCAATCAAGGTGAAGCGGGGCAATCACTTCCACCGGGGCTTCCGGGATGTACTTCTTCAATCGATACCCATTCACTTTGAAGTCACCACAATGATCTCCTCCTATCTCTACCGCTCCATGAGGAAAGATCTTCTTCACCACATATGGCCCGGTCCATCTTGATTTGAGCTTTCCGGGGAAGAGCCGCAGCCTCGAGTTGAAGAGAAGGACAAGGTCGCCTTCACTCAACTCCTTTGGGATGATCCTCTTATCATGCCATCGCTTGGTTCTCTCCTTGTAGATCCGAGCATTCTCATATGCATCCAACCGGATCTCCTCAAGGGCGTTCATGTCTAGCAACCGCTTTTCTCCGGCCTCCTTGAGATCAAAATTTAGCCACCTTATAGCCCAATATGCTCGATGCTCCATCTCTACCGGAAGGTGGCAAGACTTTCCATAGACCAACTTGTAAGGAGTGGTGCCAATTGGTGTTTTGAAGGCGGTCCTATATGCCCACAAGGCATCATCGAGCTTCATAGCCCAATCTTTTTTCGTCCTTGATACCGTCTTCTCAAGAATGGCCTTGATCTCCCGGTTGGAGATCTCCACTTGGCCACTAGTTTGGGGATGGTAAGGTGTTGCCACCTTATGAGTCACCCCATACTTGGCCAAAAGTGCTCCAAAATTCCTATTGGTGAAGTGCTTCCCTCCATCGCTTATTATCACCCTAGGTGTTCCAAACCTAGGAAAGATCACTCGGTTGAAGAACCGCACCACAACCTTGGCATCATTTGTAGGAGAGGCGATTGCCTCCACCCATCTTGAAACATAGTCAACCGCCAATAGGATGTAGAGGTTGCCACATGAAGAAGGGAATGGCCCCATGAAGTCCACACCCCACACATCAAATATTTCCACCTCTTGTATGTTGTTCAAGGGCATCTCATTTCTCCTTGAGATGTTGCCCGTCCTTTGGCAAGCATCACAAGCTACCAGAAAGCCTTGCACGTCCTTGAACAAACTTGGCCAAAAGAAGCCCGATTGTAGCACTTTCGCACATGTCTTGTGTGCACTAGCATGCCCTCCACATGGCAAGGAATGACAATGGCGGATCACACTCTCCACCTCATCCTCCGGTATGCATCTTCTAAACATCCCATCCGGCCCTCTTTTGAACAAAAGTGGTTCACTCCAATAGTAATGCCTCACATCTTTGAAGAACTTCTTCCTTTGGGCATATGTCAAACCGGGAGACACTTCCTCACACACAAGATAGTTCACAATGTCGGCATACCATGGCTCACTTCCTCTAGACACTTGGAACAAGCATTCCTCCACCATTTGCAATTGCTCATCCCGGAATGAGTCATCAATCGGGATGTCATCTCTCTCAATCTCCAATGGTGGGAGTCTACTAAGGTGATCCGCCACGGAGTTCTCGGACCCCTTCTTGTCCCGGATTTCCAAGTCAAATTCTTGAAGAAGAAGGATCCACCGAATCAACCTAGGCTTGACATCCTTCTTGGTAAGGAGATAACGGATCGCAGCATGATCCGTATAAATAATGACCTTCGCTCCAACAAGGTATGACCGAAACTTCTCAAAGGCATACACTACCGCTAGCAACTCTTTCTCGGTTGTGGCATAGTTAAGTTGGGCATCATCTAGCGTCTTGCTAGCATAATAAATGGCATGAGTGCGCCCATCTTTCCTTTGCCCCAAGACAGCCCCAACGGCTACATCGCTTGCATCACACATGATTTCAAACGGTAGGCTCCAATCCGGGGGTTGCATGATGGGTGCGGAGATCAAAGCGTTCTTCAACCTACAAAAAGCCTCAAGGCAATCTTTGGAGAAAACAAATTCAACATCCTTCATTAGTAGGTTAGTAAGGGGCTTAGAAATTTTAGAGAAATCTTGAATGAACCTCCGGTAAAAACCGGCATGCCCTAAGAAACTCCTTACCCCTTTCACCGAGGTAGGTGGTGGCAACTTCTCTATCGTTTCAATCTTGGCCCTATCAACCTCAATGCCACGGTTAGACACCAAGGACAAAGCCTTGGCTTGGTATCAATCTATCCCCGGCAACGGCGCCAAAAACTTGTCACGCTAGGAAATAGCACAAAAAGCTTTACATTTATAAACTCGAACTAAAATCCTAAACTACCTAGCGAAACCCGCAGTGTACGGATCGTTATGTAGGAAGGAAAGTATTCCGAGGTCGAACACAAGGACTGAGGCGAAATCAAGTCATTCAATGATCAAAGATAGTGCAAATCTAGTCTAAGAAAAGAGAAAGAAATAAAGAAATGAAAATGATGATATTTTTGGTTGGTTTTTGTGGTGATCAATCAAGGATCACAAATCAAGCAAGGTAATAAAACAAACTAACAACTCAAGCTAGCAAACAAACAAATGACACAAACACAAGATATGAGATCAAAGAGAGAAAAATGTGGATTCTAGAGGTCAAGATTTCCGGTTATGGTATTGGACTCAAGCTTCTAAAGATTCTAAGGACAAAGCTGCGGTGTTGGGAAAGGGTGTTTCTCAAATGGAAGCAATTACCGGGTAAGTCTCTCGCTTCACTAATCCCGCACCAAACTCCTATTACCGGGTAAGTCTCAAGGAGGTAAAGTTGGGAATTCTACACAAACCGGTCACTACTTAAGGGGCAAACCTCTCCTTACCGGGTAAGTCTCGGAAAAGGTAAGTCTCAAGCAACAAACCTAGCACACTCAATCCAATAGCGGCTTGTGAGGCTCACTACTACCTAGAATTCATCATCTTAGGTATCTAAGATCGGAAATCACCGGGTAGGTCTCTTTCCTCACTTAGTTTGCTAGCATTAGGTCACCCTAAGCTATATCATGCTCAACAAACACTAGGATTTCAACAATTTAACATCCTAACATACAGATTTATCAATTAAAGAACAACAGAAGGAAAAATCGGGTGGATCATAGCAAAAATCGGCCGATTTACTATGAAGAACAGGTCGATTTTTATGTCTGAGTTAGGTTTTGTGCATACGAATCATCCTAAACTAACATATAAGTCCATTCTATCATCATCCAAGCAATAACCATCAATCCATCACTCCAGAATCACAACGAACTAGCCAATAACATGCATTTCAAGATCTAGAATCATCATACAAGCATACATGGAATCCATAGCAAGAAGATGAAGTAAGGAAATGAAAGCAATGAAACTTAGCTAGATTTGAGCTCAAAACAAGTCTTTCAACACACCAAATGTAGCTCCAAGTCGGATCTTACAACCTTCAACAATCTTCTTCACAAAAATCACTCAAATCTCACTATGAAATTGAAATCTACACTAATCTCTCTCAAGAACACCCACAAGGGTGTCTTGAAGAGAGCTCCCAATTGGAAGATTCTTTGGGAAGATGCTAGAGGATGTTGGAGAGGAGGAGAATGAATGGGAGAGAGCCAGCAACAACTTTGAAGGACCACTTATATTCTCCACCAAGAGCAAGGCCGGACAAGAGATCGTGGGACACGTGGCTTAAGCTGTCAAAGGCCCAAAAATCGACCCAGAGGAAAAAATCGGCCGATCTTCCTGGGTGTAGGTCGATTTTCTTCAACAGAAGCATGCTATGATCGTCTAGCCATGAGTTGCTCCATTGCTTGCACCAATAGTGGTCTTTGTGTCCTTTGTTGCTCCAATTATGCTCCTCCAAGGCTTTGGATGTGTACCATCATGAGGATTGGCCCTCAAATGTATCGATTAACGTCCAATAGATCCCCGAAATACCTACAAAACCGACAAAAGCTCGTGTAGACGTCTTTTCTAGAAATATGCACGAAATGAGTGTAAACGTCGTGAACTAATGTCAAAACGTGCATGAATAACGGGAGAAACTATCTAAATGTATGCCTATACTAACGCCATAAATCACGTTATCATGTTCCACGGCCGTGGAAGTGACAGAGACCGTGGTTCGTCTCGACTTTTCTCAAAACTCAGCAGATAATCACCAAACTCAGCAGTCAATCAGTCCTATGCTAATTTCTTCCAATTTCAATCAGTTCTCCTACAAATGCTAGCAAAAACGAAGCCGAATTGACAAAGATAGAGAAAGAACCAAAAACCTAGGTTTTCGGATTTTAGAATCCGAATTGTGCTTTCTCCGGTGGTTTGCCGCGCGATTTGTTTCTTGGATCTTGTTGGTGGTTGGATTTTCTTCAGTTTGGGTCGAAGAATCGTTGAAAACGATTAACGAACGAAGAATTGAGGTGAGGGGCATGATTTCGGCGAAATAGGGCGTGGAATTTGGATTTGTGGTGTGTTTTTGTGAAGAACGTGGTTTATATAGTGGCCGGCAAATTTTTTGAAAACCACGGTCTATTGGGAGGTTCCACGGCCGTGGAATTGTATGGAACCGTGGTTTTGGTGAATTTTCAAAGGGTTTTGGAAATTACGGTCACTGTAGCTGTCACGGCCATGATTTAGGCCGTGGAACTCTCTGTAATGCTCCAAAGTCCAAGTTTCGTCACTTTTCTTCAAACTTTCTCTTCCCCTTTCCTTTTCCACTGTTCCTACATCCAAAAACACGAACATACCGGAGGTATCGAAGGCAAAACAAAGCAAAAACGTCTAAACTAAGCTAAACTATGAATCGAAAACAAAAACATAAATGCAATACCTTGGGTTGCCTCCCAAGAAGCGCTTTGTTTAAGGTCCGTAGCTAGACCATATTCGCACTTATTCGAGTGCAGTGGGCGCGAACTCTTCAGCTTGGAGTTCCGGCGTATACTTCTTGAGTCGTTGACCGTTCACCTTAAAGCTTCCGCCCGCTTCACCCCATACTTCAACTGCACCATAGGGGAAAATCTTAGCATTTGGGATGATATGCTTATCATGCCAACGCTTTGCTGGAAAGAGACGAAGCCTTGAATTGAAGAGGAGAACTTGATCTCCTTCTTTGAAGTCCTTTGGAATGATATGCTTATCATGCCAACGCTTTGCTCTCTCCTTGTAAATCTTAGCGTTTTCATAAGCGTTCAAGCGAAGTTCTTCAAGCTCATTAAGGTTCAAGAGACGCTTCTCTCCCGCTTCCTTCATGCTGAAATTCAACCACTTGATAGCCCAAAACGCTTTGTGCTCCAACTCTACCGGTAAGTGGCAAGACTTCCCATACACAAGGTTGTATGGTGTGGTTCCTATGGGAGTCTTGTACCCAGTCCGGTACGCCCACAATGCATCATCAAGCTTCAAGGACCAATCCTTCCTAGTCCTTGAAACCGTCTTCTCTAGGATTCCTTTGATCTCCCGGTTTGAGATCTCAACTTGTCCACTAGTTTGTGGATGATAAGGGGTGGCGATCTTGTGAGTAACCCCATACTTAGCTAGAAGAGCTTCAAAGCGCCGGACGATGAAGTGAGAACCTCCATCACTAATGATAGTCCTTGGTGTCCCGAATCGTGGGAAGATGGTCTTGTTAAAGAACTTAACCACCACCATGGCATCATTGGTGAGAGAGGCAATTGCTTCCACCCATCTAGAAACGTAATCCACTACCAAGAGTATGTATTGGTTTCCACAAGATGATGGGAACGGTCCCATAAAGTCAACTCCCCAAACATCGAAAATCTCCACCTCTTGGATGTTATTGAGAGGCATCTCATTCCTCCTAGAGATATTTCCTGTTCTTTGACAAGCATCGCAACAAGAAACAAAGGTTTGCACATCTCGAAATAAAGTAGGCCAAAAGAATCTAGATTGCAATACCTTAGCGCTAGTCTTGTTCGAACTAGCGTGTCCTCCACATGGTAGTGAATGACAATGGCGGATGACACTTTGCATCTCATCTTCCGGCACACATCGCCGAATAATGCCATCCGGACCTCTCTTAAAGAGGAGAGGTTCATTCCAAAAGTATTCTCGGACATCCTTAAAGAACTTCTTTCTTTGTGCGTAGGATAATCCGGGCGGTATCTCCTGGCAAACCAAATAGTTAACAAAACCAGAAAACCATGGTTCGTTACCTTTGGAGATTACTTCGATGCACTCCTCAATGATATGTAGGTGTTCGTCCGGGAAGGAGTCATCTATAGGTAAGTGGTCTTCCTCTAGATGTGTTAGGCGACTCAAATGATCCGCAACAGAATTTTCCGAACCCTTCTTGTCGCGGATCTCTAGATCGAATTTTTGTAGGAGAAGAATCCATCTAATTAGCCTTGGCTTCGCATCCTTCTTTGCAAGGAGATACCGGATTGCAGCATGATCCGTGTATACAATCACCTTTGCACCTACAAGATAAGAGAAAAATTTGTCAATAGCATAAACAATGGCTAAAAATTCCTTTTCCGTAGTGGCGTAGTTGAGCTGCGCTTCATCTAGCGTCTTGCTAGCGTAGTATATGGCATGGGTTCGCCCTTCCTTTCTTTGTCCAAGAACAGCTCCTATGGCTACGTCACTAGCATCGCACATAACCTCAAAGCGAAGGCTCCAATCCGGAGGTTGGATAATAGGTGCTGAAATTAGAGCTTCCCGGATCATGTTAAACGCATCCAAGCATTCCTGCGAAAACTCAAAAACTGCATCCTTCATCAATAGATTAGTGAGCGGTTTTGATATTTTAGAGAAGTCTTTCATGAAGCGTCTATAGAATCCAGCATGTCCTAGGAAACTTCTTATCCCTTTCACCGAAGTTGGGGGAGGAAGCTTCTCTATAGTCTCTATTTTCGCCTTATCCACCTCAATCCCTCTATTAGAGATTAAGTGTCCTAGTACAATTCCTTCCTTTACCATAAATTGACATTTCTCCCAATTAAGAACTAGGTTAGTGTCTTCACACCTTTGTAATACAAGAGCAAGGTTAGAAAGGCAATTGTCAAAAGAGGAACCATAAACGGAGAAGTCATCCATAAAAACCTCCATTATTTCCTCTATGTATTCGGAGAAGATGGCCATCATGCACCTTTGAAAGGTGGCTGGGGCGTTGCAAAGCCCGAACGACATCCTCCTATAAGCAAACGTACCCCATGGGCACGTAAATGTGGTCTTCTCTTGATCATCCGGGTGTATCGGAATCTGAAAGAAACCACTATATCCATCAAGGTAACAAAAATGTGAATGTTGCGCTAACCTTTCAAGCATTTGATCGATGAATGGCAATGGGAAGTGATCCTTCCTCGTGGCATTGTTAAGCTTGTGGTAGTCTATGCACATCCGCCATCCTGTCACGGTTCGGGTAGGAATGAGTTCGTTATTCTTGTTGGTGATGACCGTCATTCCTCCCTTCTTCGGAACTACTTGAACCGGACTCACCCACTTGCTATCGGAGATAGGTTAGATGATACCTGCATCAAGAAGTTTAAGAATTTCCTTATTGACAACCTCTTTCATGGTCGGATTCAACCGCCTTTGAGGTTGTCTTGAAGTCCTAAAGTCCCCTTCCATTAATATTTTATGCATGCATAGGGAAGGTTTGATTCCTACTAAGTCCTCAATAGTATATCCTAAAGCTTTTCTATGTTTCCTAAAGACAACCATGAGCTTACTATGTTCATCTATGCTTAGATCGGAACTAACAATAACCGGAAAGGTAGAATTAGATCCAAGAAACGCGTACCTTAGATGAGTAGGAAGTGGCTTTAGTTCCATTGCTTTCGGAGCTTCCAATGGTTCTTGAGGAGCATCCGATGCTTCCTTAGAAGTGTCTAAGGAAGTAGAAGGTGTAAGAGAAGTTGAAGAAGAGGCACGATCACCTTCTTCCACGGCCAGAATCACGGTTTCTCTGTGTCCTCCACGGCCGTGGTTTAGGGTGTGGAAAGGGAATACGGTTGCTCTGTCCTCTCCACGACCGTGTAACCCTCTGGAGTGAGCCACGCTTTGGGTGGTGAAATCCACGGCCGTGGAATATAGTGTATGGCCGTGGATTCTCATGTTTTCTGCTTCGTCGTGGAGTTTCTCAAACTCCTCTTCACATACTTCTTCTCGTGCTTCTAAGGCTTCAATTGCCTCATTGCACTCCTCTTCTCCCCCTACATTCATTAGACTTATAGTAATAACCTTTTGCAAAGGATCTTTGAAGAGAATAGCACTTACCTCCTCTCTAGACAACCCTTCTTCATCTTGGATATTGAATATATCCTCATCAAAGATTGGCTCCTTCACTAGAGTGGAAAGAATGAACTCTACCTTCTCTTCTCCTATGTCAAAGGCGAGTCTAGCATTCTTGCAATCGACTATGCAGCCGGAAGTTGCAAGAAACGGTCTTCCGAGTATGATCGGGACCGAACTATCTGCAGGAATGTCAAGCACAACAAAGTCAATGGGAACAAAGAATTTACCTAGCTTGACCGGGACGTCTTCTACAATACCGACGGGGCGAGTGATGGATCGATCCGCCATGTACAACGTCATCTTTACCGGTTTAGGATCGCCTAAACCGATCTTCCTACATAATGCAAGTGGTATGATGCTCACACTTGCTCCCAAGTCACATAATGCATCATATGTGACATCTCCCACTCCTATGGGAATACAAAATGACCCCGGATCCTTTAGCTTTGGGGGCATCTTCTCCTTCATGGTCTTGACGAGATCCGAAGAATCCGAACTCATCTTAACCTCTCCAAAATCCTCTAAATTTCTCTTGTTAGAGAGGATTTCCTTTAAGAACTTGCCATAAGCCGGCATACCTACAATAGCATCAATGAAAGGTATATTAATATGCAGCTTGCTCATGAGTTCTATAAACTTACCAAATTGTTTATCTAGGCGCGCTCTCGCTCTAGATTGAGGGAATGGTAGGGGAGGTTTGTAAGCCAGAGGAGGAACGTAGACATCTTCCTTCTCCTTCCCCTTCTCTTTTTCTTTCTCAACGGGGACTTCTACAAACTTAGGCTGCGGATCGGTAGTTGTCACCCCGCTCCTAGTTGTGATTGCCATCACCCTTCCCTTTGGGTTGTCCTCCATTTTTCCTGGAAGTTTCCCTTGATTCCTAGGAACTTCCTCCGCATGTGTAAACATTTGGTTTTCTAAAACCTTTTAGGCTTTATCAACCTTAGTTATGTGATCATCAACCTTGATGATGCGAGTCTCTAACCCTTGAAGCTTTCCCAAAATTGTCTCCAACATGGGATCGGGCTTCTCCTTCCGCGAAGTGCTTCCTCCATTAGATGTTTGCCCCTGGCTTTTCAAAGGAGTAGAGGAAGAGGAAGTTGGAGTTAGTGAATTTGAATTGGAAGGATAAGAGTTACCGGAATTTTGTTGATTGGAGCGCCAATTGTTGTTGTTTGAACCCCTATTGTTGTTCCAATTATTGTTCCGGTTGTTGTTGTTTCCGTTCCAATTATTCCGGTTGTTGTTCCGGTTGTTGTTGTTGTTGCGGTTTGTATTCTCACCACCGTTGTTGTTGTTGCCCAAGTAGCCAACATCTTTTCCTTGTTGCTTTGGAAAGTTGGTCTTGATAGCCTCCTTCAACTCTTTGATCACATTGTTGAGGGAGAAAATTTGATTTTGAGCTTCATGTGTGAGCTTTGCTCCTTGCTCCACACGATTTCCCTCCACTTTCCGGTGAGAACACTTCTCTATGACCCTTGCTTGCTTCTCAATGAAGTCCCAAGCGTCATCTTCCCTCATGTCCATGAATGTACCACATGAGAGGGATTGGAGCTTGAATTGTGTCTCCACATCCAGCCCCTTATAGTATATCTCCAAAAGTGCAAGCTTGGATATGCCATGATGAGGGCAATCCAAGAGAAAATCTTGAAATCTTTCCCAAGATTGAAACAAACTTTCGTTAGATCTCATGGAAAATGCATTAAGCTTACCTCTTAGCTCCGCCGTTTTGGATGGCGGAAAGAACTTAGTGAGGAACTTCGCGGAAAGGTCTTCCCACGTGTTTAGTTTCCCACTAGGAAGAGCTTGGTACCAAGACAATGCTTTCCCCTTCAAGGAGAAGAAGAAAGGCTTGAGCTTATAGTTGTTGGTAGTCGCGTTCTTCGGCCTCATTGTCTCCATCATACACTCAAAGTTTTGTAAGTGTTGGTGTGGAGATTCAGCGATTGTTCCGCCAAATTGGTTTTGGCGAACAAGAGTAATAACCTACGGGTTGAAGCTAAACCCTTGTACATCATCAGCATCGAAGTTCACACCTAAACGGCGTGGTTGCTGCGTTGGATCCATCCTTTGGCCAAGATTTCTTGGCTCCTCATCCACACGTTCGATCCTAGCATTCCTAGGTGGAACACGGCGATTTGCAGCTGCCCGTGGATGGAATGGATTCACATTGATCGTTGAATCAATTTCATCTAGCGGTGGCATGGAGGAGTCGCTATCCTCATTAGATTAGTTGGCTCTAACCGATCTTCCCGGTCTCCTCCTTCTCTTTTTCTCCTTAAGGTTGTTTATTTCCAACCTCATTTGGAACATCATGTCCGTTAGATCATCAACCTTCATTTGGTGACGATCCGTCTCTTCTCTACGTGTCTTCTCACTGCATTGGAGTTGAGCTTCCTTTTCCGTAAGCTCCGATTGAAGATCACGTTCGTTTTCTTCAGCCATTTTCTTTTCCTTACGCTTTTGCCTTAAAGTCCTCTCAATCTCTTGATAAAGAGGTAAGAGGTCTTCGGTGTTCCTAGACCTGCGCATGCACTTGAAAAGATATCAAAAAACAAGGGAAAAGCTCCCAAGCTTGACAACCGTAAACCGAATTCGGCCTTAACCAAATCCCCGGCAACGGCGCCAAAAACTTGTTCGCCACTTAGCGTGCGTGCAAATAAGCTTTAAATATAAAACTAGAAATCAAGCAAGCGAACCCGCAGTGTACGGATCGATATAGTTGAGCAAGAATTCCAGAGTATCGAACACAGGGATTTGGGGGGTTAAATCCAATTATAGGTTATCAAGCGAGTAAATGTATGAAGCTTTTAAAATATTAGGAAAACAACAATCCTAAAGATCCGGATATCCAGCTGTGGCAATCGATTCAAGATATACTAAAGGTATAAGGACAGAGTTGAGGGTTGCAAAGGTATGCTAATGTAAGGTAATCGTACGGTGAAGTTCCAAACACCTTATATGACTCACCTAGAAGACACTCTCTATAAAGGTTGTTGAGGCTTCAGTATAGAAAGGTTCTGAAGATAAGAATTAACGTCAAATACCCAAACTTGTAATCCAAGGATCAAGACTAACTAAACCGATTAAGGTTATGACACTCACAATCGAGGTAGAGGTTGTTGAGGCTTCACTACCACCTAGAAAAGGCAAGCCAAGACTAAGTTAAAGCAAATCTTTAACCTTGGATTAAAGTAAAAGCAAGTTCGTAAACTAACACAAAATTACGGGTAGTTCTTGAGTTCCACGGCCGTGGAAGCTCAAGAACAGACCGTGGATTAGGGTTGTCGGCGATTCTCTCTAACTCTCAGGGTCCAATCTGTTTACGATCGATCTATCATCATCTAAGCCACAACTATCAACCCTTCACCTTAGAATTGCTAAAGGGTTTTAGCCAATAACAGTCATATTGATATCAAATTTAAGGTTTAAAAGAATGAAAGATGAAAACTTCCGAAAACCTTCAATAACTTTCAAACTAATCTCAAATCCACAAATCAAGAACAATATCGTCAATAGATTCGGAATAACACAAACAATCACAAGTCTTAGATAAGAAGGAAGAACGGGATGTCAATCCGTCTTCTAAATCAAACCTAAGCAAGAAGCGAAATCTTCTTATGAACAATCTTCCGAATATTCAATCTTCCGTCAATCCGGAAATGCCAATAGCAAAGCGCAATTCTCTCAATCACAATCTCCGCAAGATGTGAAATTAGGGCAATTCCAAGTGTAAGCGGAAGTGCGTCTAAGCGTAAGCGAAGGTGACGGAATCTCTTTTCGTCCGTCCTTTTATAGTGTAAGATAAAATATTGGCCCGGCCCAACTTCGTAGGAGATCGTGGCTTAAAGTGTGGCGAAAAAGATCGCCAAGATCACGGTCGTGGAAGGGTTCCACGGCCGTAATTTAGAGCGTGGAAACTATCACGGTTTGACACAAGCCTTCCACGGCCGTAGAAGTTGCTGGAATGAACCACGCTTCCCTTGCCAAAGTTCCACGGCCGTGGACTTGAACGTGGAATGTAGTACGGCCGTATTTTAGAGCGTGGTTTAGGGCAAAACCGTGATTCTTCCTTTCCTCGTGCATATTCTTCAAGTTAGCACTTTCCTTAGCTCCTAGAGATGTCCTCAATCCTTGGACATGCTCAATCAAACTCCATTCTCGCACAATTCGTTCAGAAATAGCTCTTAATCGCCTACAATTCAACATAAAGCTTGTGTAGATCTCTATATCGACATTATAGACAAACTAGCTCACAAATGCATCAATGCTTAATCAATGACTATCAATATGGATGAAATACACTTAGAAAACGTGCCTAAAATATCACAATATTTCATGCTAACAAAAGCCAAAGCGTGGCATGACCGGAACATCCTCCAAAAGGATTTCCAACCAGGTAATAAGGTCCTTTTGTTTCAATCTCGTCTAAAGCTTTTTGCACGGAAACTCCGCTCCAAATGGACAGACCCATACGTCATTGCCGAAGTCCATCCTCATGGTGTTGTGGATCTATATGATCCACAATCACACAAGGTTTTCAAAGTCAACGGACAAAGGCTCAAGATGTACCATGATGGAGTATCAAACGATCCGATAGATGAGATGGTCTTGGAGGAAGCTCAAGCTTAGAGATGAAGATCTTACATCGAGCCAACAACGTAAAACAAAGGCGTTGCTCGGGAGGTAAGTATGTCCACGGGTCGGACCCGCCGGGTCGACGGGTCCGACCCGCCGGGTCATGGGTCAGACCTGGTAGGTAGACGGGTCGGCCACCTCACTATTAAAAAAATAATAATAAAAAATAATGGGAATAAACTTTAAAAAATAAGAAAATAAATAGAAGATAAAAATTGGACTTAAACTTAAAAAAGAAGAAGAAAATAAACTAATAAAAAATAGGACTTAAACTTAAAAAAGAAGAAAATAAACTAATAAAAAGAGGATTTAAACTTAAAAAAATTGGACTTAAACTTTAAGTTTAAGTCCAATTTTTTTAAGTTTAAGTCCTTTTTTTATTAGTTTATTTTCTTCTTTTTTAAGTTTAAGTCTTAAACTTTAAAAAAAAAAAGGGAAGAATTGGGCTTGAACCGGAATCCCGGTTGCCTACGTATCCTCTCGGGGAGGAGGAATCAAAACCCACGTAGTTCTCTTACCTTTGTTTATATCCCCGATTGGCCCTTACCTTAGTCGGACTCTCCCGCCGATACATCCGATGGCGTTTGTTGTCGCTCGTCGTCATCTTCGTCGCCTTCCTCCGCCGAGAGGTGTTTCTTTTGTGTTCGCATTTCCGCTTTTCTCCAATCGGCTAGGAGGACTTGTGCCTTCCTCCGCAGAGAGGTTGTTCTTTTAGTTCTCTTACCTTTGTTTATATCCCCGATTGGACCTTACCTTTCTCGGCTTGCCTCCCGATGGGAGGCAAGCCGAGAAACTAAAATGAGAAGGTTCTGATGCTTGGCCGCCCCCGCGCCTATGTGTCACCGCCCTAGCGGTGACACATCTCCCTCAGTGCCGCACCCGGCGCTGCGCCTGCGGCCGAAGCAACATTGTCACCGCCCCCGTGGTGACAATCCCCACCCCTACGATGACTTCATAGACCGACCGCTCCCAACGCCTCACCCGGCGATGTGCCTGCGACCGGAAGCGACCGTGTCACCACTGGGGCGGTGACACGCCCTGCGGTTTTACCCAGAAAAGAATATATATATATATATATAAAATCGAAAATTTAACCTAACCTTCCTACACCTACCCCCACCCACCTATCTCTCTCCTTCACCTAACTCTCTAATGCCCCATCTTTCCCGACTCTTGCTCTCACACTCAACCCACCAACTTTCACGCTCTCTCACCGATGCCCTCACCTCACGCACTCTGCGTACCACCCCACTTGCACCACCGCCCCTCAAATCGCCCTTGAGCGACTACTTTCACCAACCCACCACCCTCATCTCTCACCAACCTCCACTCCTATCCATCTCCACAAACCCTAACCTACGTCCACCGCCAAGTCCACCTCCAACTCTGGCGTCACCACCCTCTTACTCCACCTCTGGCGCCGACTGCAACCAGAAGAAGCTGCTCCACCAATACCACCACTGTGCTATATTCAAAGCTTCGAAAATCGTCCTCACGCATTTCTCCCGACCCCTGATAGCATGTTTTATTGGCTATATTTTGGGATTGGTTTAGACGTTTTATCTTCATAAATCTGCATGTATAGATGTATATTATTTGATCATTATGTTGTTTTGTTTACCTTTGCAAGAGTCGAGGTCTACACCTAGTTTCGTTGTGGTTATAGGGAAAATGGCACGTTTTGGAACAAAATGGAGCTAAATGAGGTAAGGAGTCATTGGAGCTACATTATGGAGCATTGAGGAGCTACAAGAAAGGCTCAGGAAGCATGGAAATGAGATGGAAGATTGATTTTGGACCAGATTAGAGAGATTTACACTTATCTGAAACTCACCTCGGTTGGCTACAATACCAACTCGACCGAGGTGATCTTTAGGAGAGGCTGGACCGAGGCGAAGTATATAACGGCTACAAGATCTTTATTTTTGGCTGAGATCTTCTATTTTTGGAAAGTGAATTTCCTATATTTTAGGATGATTTTCTGGATGGAAGCATATCTTTTTGACTGATTTATTTGGAAGATTGGTAGATATTCTAAGGAAGGAAATTGCCTTTCAAGATATCTTATTTTAGGAAGGTGATTCTCCTATATAAAGAGGTGTATTTTTTTGAAGAGAAATTATCTCTGAATCTCCGAATCTCGGATTCAGAAAGATCGTGGAGCTGCAGTTCTCTAGAGTTTGGAAGGAAGTTCGGAAGGTTGAAGATCAAGGAAGGAAGGAAGCTAGTTTGAAGGAAGGTTGGAGGAAGTTGTAAGATTTTCTTTGTTTGTTTTGATTTGTTGTCTTTATGATTGTGATTGAGTGTTTGTTTGATTGAGTTATTGAGACCTTTGTGGTAAGGTTTTCTTGTTTGAATATTGATTCCTTTCTTATATATTTGATTATTGTTATCATGATGATTGTTGGCTAAGTTCTTTATGCGATTCTAGGGTGATTGGCTGAAAGTTGTGGGGAAGACGATGAAAGAATGAACCTTTACCTTAGTTGACCCGGAAAGCACCAGCCTTTACCTTAACCGACGAACACCTCGTTCAGTCGTAGAACATCTCGACCGAGATGGGATACTAACTGAGCGAGGCGAGACCTTTCCTGATCCTTATCTGAGTTGAGGTTTCAGTTTGCCAAATCCTATCCTTGTTATACATTTCGTGGTTCAACGCAAGCCTAGGATGAGACTTACCAGGTGATTCCTTTGTTTGTATACCCAAGATCATGAGTGTAGGTAATAAAGGTTTATCCTTTATTGGGGTTTGAGTGTGCCTTCATCCCATCTTTGAGAGTTAGCCTGAGACTTACCCGGTAAAGGTTGATTCTATCCCCGTGGGTGGTGTAATGGTTTGAGATTATAGTTCCTTTCCTTAGTACCTTGAGACTTACCCTGTGAGAGGATCTTTGGTTTGGGATAGTGAGTAGTGAGACTTACCCGCTGATCTATTCTCACCTTAGAAACACCTTCCCTTTGCAAACCTCAACTTTGTCCACGTTATCTTTTGAGATCTTGAGTCAGAACCACAATTGGATGCTTTAATCTCTAGAATCCGCATTTTCTTTACTTGGTTATTACATCATCTTTGATATCTTTGCTTTGTTGCTTGTTTTTAATTGACAACCTGAATTACCGATTTTTGTTTCATCATAGTCCTTGTGTTCGACCTTGAAATTGTTGCTTTTATTACAATCGATCCGTACACTGTGGGTTTGCTTATTTGCAATTATTCTTGGTATAAATATTAAAGCTTGCACACACCTTTTGGAACGAACAAGTTTTTGGCGCCGTTGCCAGGGACTTGGTTAAGACCAAGTTCGGTTTCGGTTGTCTTTTGGGGTTGCTGCCCTTGTTGCTATTGATTGCTTTACTTGAGTGATTTCGCAGGATCTTTCCTTAGGTATATGCGAAGAACTCGTGTTAGAAAGGAAATCGTTCCTTACGATCCCGAACCAGAAAAGACATACAAAAGAAGATTAAGAAGCTAAGATGGCCGATCAAGATAATCGAGATCTTGAAGCCGAATTGAAGGAGGCATTGGAACAACTTTGCCTCAGTAAAGAAGAATTGCAACGAGAGAAAGACGAGACTCGTGTAAGAACTGAAGAGATTCAAGCTGATATGGCCGCTCTACGAGCTCAAATCTTACCTCGACCGGTCCTAGTTGCTCGACCGAGGCAAGACCCAGTCCTAATTGCACCGGCCGAGTGTTCGCTCCAAACGGTGTGTGCAAGCTTTAAATTTATAATCCTAGACTTAAGCTTAAAACAAGGATGCGAACCCACAGTGTACGGGTCAATCGTAGTAAAAAGCAAGGAATTCCAAGGGTCGATCACAGGGAATTAGTGAAACAAAGTCCAGTTACGGTATGCTTATGTAAATACTAACCACAAGAGCAATTAACACAATCAAAGATGAATAAGAAGTCAATAAAGCAAACATGCAATTCTAGGGATTAAAGCATCTAGTTGTGGTTCCAACTCAAGATCTAAAGATAAGCGGACAAAGCTGAGGTTTTTGCATGGGGAAGGTGTTACTAAAGTGGAATAGATCACCGGGTAAGTCTCACTACTCACTAATCCTAAACCGTAACTCCTATTACCGGGTAAGTCTCAAGGAATCAAGATAAAGAACTATAACCTCAAACTAACACACCATCTAAGGGAATAGAATCAACCTTTACCGGGTAAGTCTCAGGCTAACTCACAAAGATGAGATGAAAGCACACTCAAACCCCGATAAAGGATAAACCTTTATTACCTACACTTATGATCTTAGGTACACAAACTAAGGAATTACCGGGTAAGTCTCATCCTAAGCTTGCATTGAACCAGGAAAGGTGTAATAAGAATAGGATTTGGCAAACTCTAACACTTAACTCTCAGTTTCGGATCGGATAAGTCACCTCGGTCAACCGAATTCCACCCCGGCCGAGACGTTCATCGACTGAGCGAGATGCTTAGGGTTAAGGTTAAAGACTCGAACTTTCAGGGTCCTACTAGAATCTAAGATTATTCTATCATTGTTTTTCCCACAACCTTCAGCCAATCACCCTAGAATCACACAAGGAAATTAGCCACTCATCATCATGAAAGCAATAATCAAATATATGGGAAGAAGGTGAATATTTGAACAAGAAGAATTTAATGAAAAGACTTCAATAACTGAATCAAATATCACAACAAAAGCGTTCCTTGGATAGCAATCCAACAAGACAAGACAACAAGGAAGGGAATCAAAGACAATCTTACAAAACCCTTCAAAAAGCTATAAAAGCTATGATCTTCAATCTTCCTTCAACCTTCAAAAAGGTTCTTCAAATCTCCCAACTGGAGTATGGCTGTAGCGGTGTATAAACCCTGATCGGTGGTATAGCATGATGTTGGATTTGTGGAAATCCAACCCTTTTTATAGGAAAATAACCCTCCAAAGATAATATATCTTAGAAAGATCTCTTTCCATAAAAATAGGTAAAATATAAGATCTATAATATCTTCTTCCTTCCAGGATCCAAGCCCAAAAATATAAGATCACTTTCCAAATATAAAAGATCTCAGCCAAGAATAAAATATTCTCGCCGCGTCCTAGGTATTCGCCTCGGTCGAGTCGGCTTCTTTGGATCACCTCGGTCGAGATGAATCTGTGGCCAACCGAGGTGAGTCACAACTGAATGTGAAATCTCTCAAATCTGGTCCAAAGTGAATCTTTAATCCATGGCTATGCTTCCTGGATGGTTCCTTATGTTCCTCAATGTAGCTCCAATGACTCCATAGCTCTTTTTTGATGCAAAACGCGCCATTTTACCTACGATTACAACAAAACTAGGTGTAGACCTCGATTCTCGCAAAGGTAGATGAAATGGTAATATAATTACATAATGTACATACAAACATGCAGATTATGAAAGATAAAACGTCGAAACAAACCCTAAAATACAGACTATAATTCATGCTATCAAAATACCCCATACTTAGCCCTTGCTTGTCCCCAAGCAAGTTCCTCATATAGAAGACAAGATAGAATGGATTATAAGTCAATAAAATCAATGAAAAGTCTTTCAAAAAACATTTTTATGGTGTGCAACTATCATAGATCACTCTAAGAGAATACTTCATGGAATTTAAAATCAAAATATGGTCAAAACATTTTATAAATATAGAAAAGTTGTTCATCTTTGCATAAAATCATAGAATGCATAATAAGTCATAATTATCGAAATTAATCATGCATAATCCAGTTTAAACCACTAAGTCAATCAACAAGCTCAAGGTCTCAAGGGCTTCCCAAAAGAAAGGTCAAGAAACGTGTAGGGTAGGGATGTATGTAAGGTAATGTGGTGCTAGAATCCGGGAAAAGGATGAACTTCACTTTCACTTTGACTTGCAACATCTTCCACCAATAAGCTTTGCTTATTTCACACTTTTTCTTTTTACTTTACTTTTTGGGATGCATGGACAGAGGTGCACAATAACCGAAGCCTAGGAAATCAGCAATCATCAATTTCTTGAGATGCATCAAACCCTTGATGCACATACCATGACCCGTTAGGAATATCGCTCAATCCGACTTTGGCAAGACACAAACACCCGGCTATGTGAATGGTGCCGAGTTACTCATCTTCATGATATACTTCCCCAAACCTATTATTGCTTTCTAACACTTTCACTTCCAACCACTTCTCAACCTTAACTTCACTTGCTTTTGCCACTTCGCTTGCTTCCAAATTCCCGGATAGGTAAAGGGAGGCAAAATGTATATGAGGAGCTAAGCATGATCAAGAAGAAGAAGAGAGAAGAATGAATTGCCTTGGTCTTTCCAGGAAGAGAGTGAGAGAACTTATCTTGCGGTGTCAACCTTCAAATTCAACATAATTTGGATAAAAACAAAGTATTAAACATGCCACAAATTTCAAACAAAGCATTTAGAAACTTAAACATATCATAAAACCTTTCAAACATATAAAGATTTCAAAACCAGTCAGCAAACAAGATCTTCACTGAGGTCATATCCAGATAAGAAGCACAAAAATCGTTTCGAAATTCTCAGTTAACTCACCTCGGTCGAGGTGTTCGTAGGTCAACCGAGGTGAAACACCTCGTTCGGCCAGAACCGCCCCGGTCGAGGTCAAAATTTTTTTTTTTTAAAACCAGTTTTTTTCAGTTTCGACGTTTTTCTCAATCAAATCATCTGTATGTATGCATGCAATCTCAGATAAACATATAAATGCAGAAGTGAAGCATAAATATAAAATATCCGATCAAGTGAGTCATACATCAAAGTCATCAAATAAATACATCAAATACCCCATACTTGGGACACACTGTCCCAGTGGGTCAAAATAAGTCTAGAGAATAAAAGTACTCACCGGATAAATAGCTGAACTGCATAAAAATAATAAAAAAAATCCTGCAGCTCTCAGTAATCACGATCCGGTGGTGGTGGTACGTACGGATACTGAGTCGGGTCGAACGGGTAGCCCATGACATGCTCGAACTGAATCTGGGCCATCATATGCTGATAATGCTGCCGCTCCTGCATCTCGCGGATATCCAGTGACAAAGCAGCATATGAATCAATAACCTGATCCGTCAGGTCATCGATCCGTCTGTGAGCCTCTAGATCCCTGTGTCGGCGTGTCCTACGCCTAGCAGGTCTAGCAGGTGATGCAACAGGTGCAGGCTCAGTATCCTCCCCATCTAGATCTATAATCGGTGGTGCGCTCGTCCCTGCAGTATCTGTCCCTGTATCCATCGGGACTCCACCCTCTCTCTCATCAACTGTGTCCTCGTCATCAGCCTCCTCCTCCTCAGCTGGGGCAGCTGCTGCCTCTCTGTAATCCTCCATCAGTGGAGCCCAAGCGGTCTGCCAATAGTGTGGGTCATAAGTAGTGAACTGGGCAGACCACCTGATCCCCTGTGGCGCAGTCAGCTCCCACGGCATAGCCACATATGGAGTAGTCAGACCTCGGGGAACGAGAAACCGCCGAGTGATCATCTCCTGCAATCCAAGCGGCTTGGCAGCCGCCACCATCGTACAAGCACTGAGATCCATGTCCTGATAACTAGCTATGTGGGTGACAAGCCCTCCGCAGCAGATATCTCCCTTCGCTTTGGCCTTGATCCTGTGCAGATCCTCTGCCAGCATCAAACCAAAGTCTGGGAAACCCCCAGTAACCATGCAGTACAAACTGAAAAGCTCACCCTGTCGGATCTTCTGGGGCGTCTCAGTACACGCCAGAAGTGTCTCGCTGAATATCCGGTGGGCTAACCTAAAGGCTAGGTGGAAGATGACCTTCTCCTTGGAATCTCCAAGGCGCCATCTATCTGCGTGCTCAACAACATGGACAATCTGCCCCCAAAACTCCCTAGCTACTGATCGGGACGGGAAGTCAATAGCGGTGGGCTTCGGAAAGCCGAAAATATCTCTCCAGTACTCAAGTGGCACTAAGAAGTTCCGGTTCATCAACCAGTACTTCAAAGACTACTCTGTGGGAAGGTAGGTGAAGGAGCTAACGAACTCTAGGGTCGGCTCCAAGTAGGCTGGGGCTCGGATCTCAGTAAACTGATCCAGCCCAACTGTAGAAATCATCCTCCTAAGGTCTCCGTCAACCTGGAGGCAATCAAAAGCGGACACGTCCAGGAAGCGAGGTGCAATCACTGGACGGCCAGAAATACGGTCATAATCCACCCGGTGTCGCTCATGGATCACCGGGCGGTAAGGTCGGGAAGAAGAGGAAGAAGGGGAAGGTGAAGATCTATCCCTAAGGGCGAGGCGTCGCTCAGAACTCATTTTCAACTCAGCTACTGTCAGGTCACCTCGGTCGACTGACAATGCTCAAGAATCACCTCGGCCGAGGCACAACTCGACTGGACCGAGGCAAAAAACTAGATCTAATTCATTCTGGAAATTCAGTTCTTTTCCCCCAAAAATCACTACAATTGCTTCCTATGGGGTACTTAAGCTTTTCCTCAACAAATGCAGGGGCAACCAAAGCCCAAATCGAAGCGAAACGGAGAGGTTAGGGTTTCGGTTCGTTTTACCTCGTTTCGGCCGAATCAGTTCGATTTTCTGCAGATTTTTACTTGCAACGCGATCCTCTATCCTTCAATCGTAGTTTGGAGATAGAAATCTTCGAAAACGAGCAAGAAACGAAGGAGGCAAGGTGAATCTGTCGCCGCGGTCGAGGAGGGTTGAAAGTGAAGAGAGAGAAAATTAATCCCCCTTTTATCCCCTTTCTGAAATCTGCTATCACCTCGGTTGAGATGGTCTCGACTGGACCGAAGTGGTGTGGACCGAGGTGGTTCGTCAGAAAACCTTAGTCGCCTCGGTTGCTCAAGAATCGTCTCGGTCGAGGTGCTCTGACAGTAACCGAGATGCCTCAGTCAAACTTCGTCTTCTCAAATTCTCGAACTTCTGTACTTCCAGTTATGCTCCTTCCTTAGATGTCTCCTGTTATCTGTCTAGAACGCCAAAAACAAAACAAAGCAAAGCAAAAAGCAAAAACTATCTAAGCTAGACTAGAAAACGGGAAAAGAAAGCAATACCTTGGGTTGCCTCCCAAGAAGCGCTTGGTTTAAGGTCGCTAGCTGGACCATGATGCGTCTCAAATGTAAAGGGAGGTGTCCTCACCCCATACTTCACCTCCATCGTGGGGTGAAGTAAGTAAGTCTATCAAACGCTCCAACAAGTGTAAATGCTCATCGGGGAATGAGTCGTCTATGGGTGGATCGTCCTTCTCACGTGAAGATGCAGGTAGCCGGCTGAGGTGATCCGCAACAGAAATTTCGGATCCCTTCTTATCGCGGATCTCTAGATCAAACTCTTGAAGCAAGAGAATCCATCGAATAAGGCGTGGCTTGGCATCTTTCTTAGCCAACAAGTAACGAATGGCTGCATGGTCGGTGTAGACAATGACTTTCGCCCCTACTAAATAGGAACGAAACTTCTCGAAAGCATATACAACCGCCAATAATTCCTTCTCGGTGGTAGCGTAGTTGCGTTGTGCCACATCAAGCGTCTTGCTAGCATAGTAAATGGCGGTGGTCCGTCCATCCTTCGTCTGCCCAAGCACCGCTCCTACGGCTACATCACTAGCATCGCACATGATCTCAAAGGGCAAGGTCCAATCTGGAGGTTGGATAATGGGAGCGGAGATCAACGCTTCCTTAATCCTATAAAAATCATCAAGACACTCCTGCGAAAACTCAAAAACAACATCTTTGTTCAAGAGGTTAGTTAGTGGTTTAGAAATCTTGGAGAAATCCTTGATGAATCTCCTGTAGAAACCTGCATGCCCGAGAAAACTCCTCACACCTTTAACAGAGCAAGGGGGAGGGAGTTTCTCAATAGTCTCGATCTTAGCGCGATCGACCTCAATATCTCGATTAGAAACGAGGTGTCCTAGCACAATGCCTTCATTAACCATAAAATGACACTTCTCCCAATTCAAAACGAGATTAGTGTCTTCACATCTTTTAAGCACTAAAGAAAGGTTAGGTAGGCAATCATCAAAAGAGGATCCATATACGGAAAAATCATCCATAAATACCTCCATGATATTCTCTATGTACTCGGAAAAGATGGCCATCATGCATCGCTGGAAGGTAGCGGGTGCATTGCACAATCCAAATGGCATCCTTCTGTAAGCAAACGTCCCCCATGGACAAGTGAAGGTGGTCTTCTCCTGATCATCCGGATGGATAGGAATCTGGAAGAATCCACTGTAACCGTCTAAGTAGCAAAAGTGTGAATGCTGGGCCAACCGCTCGAGCATTTGATCGATGAAGGGAAGTGGAAAATGGTCCTTCCGTGTGGCCGTGTTCAGCTTCCTATAGTCGATACAAACCCTCCAGCCTGTGACGGTCCTAGTTGGGATCAACTCGTTGTTCTTATTCGTCACAACGGTCATCCCTCCTTTCTTCGGAACTACATGCACCGGGCTAACCCACTTGCTGTCCGAGATAGGATAAATGATACTTGCATCCAACAACTTAAGAATTTCCTTCTTCACAACCTCTTTCATGATCGGATTTAACCGTCTTTGAGGTTCCCGTGAAGTCTTATGATTGTCCTCCATTAGAATTCTATGCATGCAGACAAAAGGTTTAATGCCAATAAGATCTTCCGTGGTATAACCTATAGCCTTTTGGTGCTTTCTCAGGACATGCATTAATTTAGTCAATTCAGATTCGGAAAGGGAAGCACTAACAATAACGGGATAAGTAGAATCCGGTCCAAGAAAGACATACCTCAAGTGACTAGGGAGTTGTTTAAGCTCCACAACTGGGGGTGCTTTCTGAGGGGGATCCTTGCTTCCTCCTTCCAGTGGGATGGATTCAGAAACTGGACTTTCGGAAGTCTCAGTTGATATCATCTCGCCATCGACCTCGGTCGAGGTGCAGAGGCGTTGACCGAGATGTTCTTCAGTCGCCTCGCTCAGTCCAGGAAGTGCCTCGGTCGAGGTACTGCAACTGGAATCGAAACTGGAGATTTTCGTCTCCTGGATCAGCTTCTCAGTTTTAGCTCCTGGATCTTCTTCCAGTGCCTTTAAGCTCCGTATATCTGCATCACAAGAAGCATCTATTCCTTCCTCCATTAAACTGAAGCTAATAACTCTTTCGAGTGGATCATTAATGAGGATAGAGCTCACTAATTCTCTTGATTCTTCTTCATCGTAGATGTTGAAGATATCATCAGTTAGCTGCTCCCCTTTCATGGCTGCAAGTAGTGCGAACTCCACTTCATCGCCACCAACGTTGAATTTCAACTTGGCGTTCTTGCAATCCACGTTGCAACCCGAGGTTGCTAGAAATGGTCTCCCGAGAATAATAGGAACAGGATAATCTGCGGGAATGTCAAGTACAACAAAATCTATAGGTAGATAGAAGTTACCTAACTTGACCGGAACGTCCTCCAAGATGCCCACGGGATGGGTGATGGAGCGATCCGCCATATAAAGTCGAATCTTGACCGGCTTGGGCTCTCCAAGTCCGATCTTGACACATAGCTCTAGCGGGATGATGCTCACGCTAGCTCCTAGATCACAAAGGGCTTCACAAGTGACATCCCCAACTTGAATGGGAATGCAAAATGAGCCGGGATCTCTCAATTTAGGTGGCATCTTCTCCTTCATGATTTGAATAAGCTCCGAGGATTTAGATGTCATCCTAACTTCACCAAAGTCTTCCAGTTTCCTCTTCCTTGAAAAGATCTCCTTTAAGAACTTCCCATAGGCGGGCATTCCTAGAATAGCATCAAGGAAAGGAATGTTAATATGCAGCTTATTCATCAAGTCAAGGAACTTACCAAAGTGTTTGTCTAGATGTGCTCTGGCCCTTGACTGAGGGAATGGAAGTGGTGGTTTGTATGCAGGAGGTGGAATATAAACTTCAGTTTTCCCCTCCGCTTTCTGTGGCTCCACCTCGGTTGGCATCTCGGTCGAAGTGTTCTTCGACTGTATCTGGACCGAGGTGGTCTTCGTCGGTGCTGGCACCGACCGAGGCACTGGATCTGCAGTTTTCAGTCCACTCCTCGTAGTTATGGCCATGATTTGGCCCTTAGGGTTGCTCTCCGTCCTTGCTGGAAGCTTCCCTGGATCTCTTGGCGCTTCATTCGCCATACTTGCAAGTTGTTGTTCAAAGGCCTTTTGGGCCTTCGAAAATGAAGTCATAGAAGTCTCCATAGCGTTGAGCTTGACCAAGATAGCCTCCAGAACTGCGTCTTTCTTCTCCGGCTGAGACGAACTTGACCCTTGCCCTTGGCTTTTCAATGGAGTAGAAGAAGAAGAAGAAGAATGGGAAGAGAGGAAAGGGTTAGAGGAATCGTTAGAGTTGGAGTTTGAATGGTTGTTACCGTTATTTTGGTTGTTCGCCCTCCAATTATTGCTATTGGATCCTCTATTGTTGTTGTTGTTGTTGTTGTAATTGTTGTTACGGGGACCGTTGTTGTTGTTACGGTACCCGTTGTTGTTGTTCCTTTGCCCTTGCTCTTCCTTCTTGGTTTGAGCAACCAAGAGTTCCTTCAATTGCTTCACGTCATTCTTCAAAGACGTGAGTTGATTGTTATTGGGCTGAGTTTCTTGGAAGTTAACTCTTTTAACTCCACCTTCAGCTCCTTGGTGGGTATACTTCTCCATATGCAAAGTTTGCTTCTCGATGAAGTCCCAAGCTTCGTCAATCTCCATGTCCATAAAGGTACCGGCGGAGAGTAATTGGAGATTGAACTGGGTGCTTCCGTCCAGTCCCTTGAAGTAAATCTCCAATAACTCTAACTTTGGAATCCCATGATGTGGGCAATCCAAAAGAATGTCCTTGAACCGCTCCCATGACTTGGACAAACTCTCCTTGTCCTTCATAATGAAAGCGTTGATCTTTCCTCTCATTTCAGCGGTTTTTGAGGGTGGAAAGAATTTCGTTAAGAATTCCGTAGTCATCTCCTCCCATGTGCTGATTTTTCCTGGAGGAAGAGATTGATACCAAGTAAGAGCTCTATCTTTTAAAGAAAAGTAAAAAGGTCTTAGCTTGTAGTTGTTGTTTTCAATTCTCGGAGGTCTCAAGGTTTCCATCAAGATCTCATAGTTTTGAAGATGTTGATGTGGTGATTCCTTCTCTAGCCCTCCGAACTGGCATTGGCGAATCATAGACAAAACTTGCGGTCGAAGTTCATAGTCATGGTCCGCCGGATCTCCTAGATTAACTCCTGGACGCCTCAGTTGTTGATTGGGGTCCATCCTTTGACCTAGGGTTTGTGGGATTCCTGCAAGAAGAACATCTCGGACTGGCCTCCGAAGTGGAAGTACATCGGCCGGGGCATCAGGTACTGGAACCTGCCTCGGTCGAGGGTCAACAACTGGGACCTGCATCGGTCGAGGATCAACTGGTGGATCTTCCCTCGGTCGAAGTAGAATCTGGTCTCGTATGACTGCCATCTCCGCTTCGATCGCTTCAGTCTTGGTGCGAGTTTCTTCCTTCTCTTGCCTTAGTTCTTCCCTGCTGAGGCGTAGCAGCTCTAACGCCTCTTTCAACTCGGCCTCAAGATCGCGGTTGTCTTGTTGGGCCATCTTCGCTTCTCTTAAGCGTCGCTTGTATGTCTTTTCTGGTTCGGGATCGTAAGGAACGATTTCCTTCCCAGTGCGGGTTCTTCGCATATACCTAACAAAGAACCTGCAAAAGTCACTCAAGTAGAGTGGTTAGTAGACACGGGGGCAAGTGCCCCAAGAGCAAACCGTACCGGCTCGGTCTAGACCAAGTCCCCGACAACGGCGCCAAAAACTTGTTCGCTCCAAACGGTGTGTGCAAGCTTTAAATTTATAACCCTAGACTTAAGCTTAAAACAAGAATGCGAACCCGCAGTGTACGGGTCAATCGTAGTAAAAAGCAAGGAATTCCAAGGGTCGATCACAGGGACTTAGTGAAACAAAGTGCAGTTACGGTATGCTTATGTAAATACTAACCACAAGAGCGATTAACACAATCAAAGATGAATAAGAAGTCAATAAAGCAAACATGCAATTCTAGGGATTAAAGCATCTAGTTGTGGTTCCAACTCAAGATCTAAAGATAAGCGGACAAAGCTGAGGTTTTTGTATGGGGAAGGTGTTACTAAAGTGGAATAGATCACCGGGTAAGTTTCACTACTCACTAATCCTAAACCGTAACTCCTATTACCGGGTAAGTCTCAAGGAATCAAGATAAAGAACTATATCCTCAAACTAACACACCATCTAAGGGATTAGAATCAACCTTTACCGGGTAAGTCTCAGGCTAACTCACAAAGATGAGATGAAAGCACACTCAAACCCCAATAAAGGATAAACCTTTATTACCTACACTTATGATCTTAGGTACACAAACTAAGGAATTACCGGGTAAGTCTCATCCTAAGCTTGCATTGAAGCAGGAAAGGTGTAATAAGAATAGGATTTGGCAAACTCTAACACTTAACTCTCAGTTTCGGATCGGATAAGTCACCTCGGTCAACCGAATTCCACCCCGGCCGAGACGTTCATCGACTGAGCGAGATGCTTAGGGTTAAGGTTAAAGACTCGAACTTTCAGGGTCCTACTGGAATCTAAGATTATTCTATCATTGTTTTTCCCACAACCTTCAGCCAATCACCCTAGAATCACACAAGGAAATTAGCCACTCATCATCATGAAAGAAATAATCAAATATATGGGAAGAAGGTGAATATTTGAACAAGAAGAATTTAATGAAAAGACTTCAATAACTGAATCAAATATCACAACAAAAGCGTTCCTTGGATAGCAATCCAACAAGACAAGACAACAAGGAAGGGAATCAAAGACAATCTTACAAAACCCTCCAAAAAGCTATAAAAGCTATGATCTTCAATCTTCCTTCAACCTTCAAAAAGGTTCTTCAAATCTCCCAACTGGAGTATGGCTGTAGCGGTGTATAAACCCTGATCGGTGGTATAGCATGATGTTGGATTTGTGTAAATCCAACCCTTTTTATAGGAAAATAAGCCTCCAAAGATAATATATCTTAGAAAGATCTCTTCCCATAAAAATAGGTAAAATATAAGATCTATAATATCTTCTTCCTTCTAGGATCCAAGCCCAAAAATATAAGATCACTTTCCAAATATAAAAGATCTCAGCCAAGAATAAAATATTCTCGCCGCGTCCTAGGTATTCGCCTCGGTCGAGTCGGCTTCTCTGGATCACCTCGGTCGAGATGAATCTGTGGCCAACCGAGGTGAGTCACAACTGAATGTGAAATCTCTCAAATCTGGTCCAAAGTGAATCTTTAATTCATGGCTATGCTTCCTGGATGGTTCCTTATGTTCCTCAATGTAGCTCCAATGACTCCATAGCTCCTTTTTGATGCAAAACGCGCCATTTTACCTACGATTACAACAAAACTAGGTGTAGACCTCGATTCTCGCAAAGGTAGATGAAATGGTAATATAATTACATAATGTACATACAAACATGCAGATTATGAAAGATAAAACGTCCAAACAAACCTTAAAATATAGACTATAATTCATGCTATCACCGAGATACAACCACCTTCTCGGATGCCGGCCATGGTAGACCGATGTGTTCTTTTTGCTGGAGTTCCACATACCCTAGGTCAGAGGATGGACCCGAATCAGCAAGTGCGGCGTCCAGGAGTCAATCTAGGAGATCCAACTGAGCATGATTATGAACTTCGACCTCAAGGTCTAACCATGATTCGACAATGTCAATTTGGAGGTTTGGAGAGAGAATCTCCATATCAACATTTACAAAATTATGAGATTCTGATGGAGACTTTGAGACCATCAAGAGTGGAGAATAGCAATTACAAGGCGCTTGCTTGGTATCAATCTCTTCCGGGTGGAAATTTCAACACTTGGGAAGAGATGACTATGGAGTTTCTTACTAAGTTCTTTCCCCCATCAAAGACCGCTGAATTGAGGGGTAAGATCAATGCTTTTATCATGAAAGAAATAGAAAGTTTGTCCACGTCATGGAAAAGGTTCAAGGACCTTTTGTTGGATCGCCCTCATCATGGGATTCCAAAGATTGAGTTGTTGGAGATATACTTCAAGGGTTTGGATGGAGACACTCAATTCAAACTCCAATTACTTTCCGCCGGCACTTTCATGGATATGCTGATAGATGAAGCTTGGGATTTTATAGAAAAGCAAGCTTTACACATGGAGAAATATTCCCATCAAAGGATTGAAGATGGAGCAAGGTGAGTTAGCTTTCAAGATACAACATCAAATGCTGCTCAACTCACCCCGCTCAACAATGAAGTTAAGGCATTAAAGGAGCTTTTAGTAGCTCAAACCAAGAAGGAGCAAGATGCCGGATATAGACAAAATTATCAAGGGCCGCGGAACAACACCAATTACAACAACAACAACAACAGGAGTTCCAATAATAATTGGAGATCAAATCAACAAAATCCCGGTAACCCTTACTCTCATGCTGAAAATGCTCTTAACACCCCCTCTTCTTCTTCTTCTTGTACTCCATTGAGAAGCAAGGAGCCATCATCAAGCTCGTCCCAGACACCCAAGAAACCGGACGTTGTGCTGGAGGCTATATTGATCAAGCTCAACGCTATGGAGACTTCTATGAACTCATTTTCGAAGGCACAAAAAGCCTTAGAACAACAATTTTTCAACAAGGCTAATTAAGCGCCAAGGGATCCTAGAAAGCTTCCAGGAAGGACAGAGAACAACCCAAAAGGGCAAGTCATGGCTATCACAACACGTAGTGGGTTGAAGACTGCAGATCCAGTAACTTGGTCGGACCACGATCAGACGAGGAACACCTCGGTCGAGGTGCCAACTGAGATGGAGCCCCAGAAAGTGAAAGAAAAAGTTGAAGTTTATGTTCCACCTCCTGCTTATAAAACACCACTCCCGTTCCCTCAGTCAAGGGTGCAAGCACATCTAGACAATCACTTTGGTAAGTTTCTTGACCTTATGAATAAGCTACATATTAACATCCATTTCATTGATGCTATCTTAGGGATGCCCACCTATGGGAAGTTTCTGAAAGAGATCTTGTCAAGAAAGAGAAAACTGGAAGACGTTGGTGAAGTAAGGATGACCTCTAAATCTTCGGAGCTTATTCAAATCATGAAGGAGAAGATGCCACCTAAGTTGGGAGATCCCGGTTAGTTTTGCATTCCCATCCAAATTGGAGATGTGACTTATGATGCACTTTGTGATCTAGTGTGAGCATCATTCCTCTAGAACTTTGTGAGAAGGTCGGCCTTGGAGAGCCCAAGCCTGTGAAGATGACGTTATACATGGCGGATCGCTCCATTACCTGTCCCATTGGTATCTTGGAAGACGTTCCTATTAAGTTAGGTAAACTTCTACATACCTATAGACTTTGTTGTGTTGGACATTCCCACAGATTATCCCATCCTATCATTCTCGGAAGACCATTTCTAGCAACATTGGGTTGCAACGTTGATTGTAAGAACGCCAAGTTGAAGTTCAACATTGGTGGCGATCATGTGGAGTTTGCACTATTGGCTGCAATGAAGGGGGAGCCTTTGGAAGATGACATCTTCAACATCTATGATGAAGAAGATTCTCGAGAATTGGTGAACTCTATACTTATTAAAGATCCTCTTGAGAAAGTTTTGAGTTTTAGTATGATGGAGGAAGGTATAGATGTCTTGTGTGATGTAGATGTACGAAACTTGGAAATATTGGAAGCAGATCCAGGAGCTATATTTGATAAACTGATTCAGGAGAAGAAAAGCACATTAGGTTTCGGTCCCTGTTCCATTACCTTGACCGAGACAGTTTCCGTAGCAACCGAGGTGATCTTATCTGAAGAACACCTCGGTCACCCATCTCGGACCCTGACCGAGACAGCAAGTGAGATGACGTCAACTGAGGAGGACGATTTGTCCATTGATGATTCATTCTTTGATGATCACTCACAACTGGTGGAGCATTGGCTTCTCCAAGTTTCTGATGGTAAAGAGCCTTGGTACGCTGATATTGTCAACTATCTTGTTTGTCAAGAAGTACCTCCCGGCTTGACGTACACTCAAAGGAAGAAGTTCTTCAAGGATGTACTCTACTACTATTGGAATGAACCTCTACTCTTAAAGAGAGGTCCGGATGGGATGCTTCGACGATGCATTCCGGAGGATGAAGCTGCTAGTGTCATACGGCATTGCCACTCGCTTGCTTGTGGAGGACATGCTAGCGCTCACAAAACGTGCACTAAGGTATTACGTTCTGGTTTCTTTTGGCCTACATTATTTAAGGATGTACAAGCATTTGTTGTCTCTTGTGATGCATGCCAAAGAACAAGGAACTTGTCTAGAAGGAACGAGATGCCACTCAACAATATTTAGGAGGTTGAGATTTTTGATGTGTGGGGAGTTGATTTCATGAGACCTTTCCCATCATCCGCAGGGAACCTCTAGATCCTCTTAGCTGTTGGTTACGTTTCTAGGTGGGTGGAAGCCATTGCTTCTCCCACTAATAACGCCATGGTGGTTGTGAAGTTCTTCAATAAAACTATCTTTCCACGTTTTGGGACGCCACATATCATCATCAGCGATGAAGGGACACATTTTATCAACCGGAAGTTCAAGGCACTTTTATCGAAGTATGGGGTAACCCACAAGGTAGCAACCCCTTATCACCCTCAAACTAGTGGGCAGATGGAGATCTCGAATAGAGAAATCAAGGTAATTTTGGAGAAGAGCGTTTCGAGAACAAGGAAGGATTGGTCCATGAAACTGGACGATGCTCTTTGGGCTTATAGGATAGCATTCAAGACTCCCATTGGTACCACCCCTTACAATTTGGTATATAGGAAGTCTTGTCATCTACCCTTTGAGTTGGAGCACAAGGCATATTGGGGAATCAAGTGGTTGAATTTCGACATCAAGGAAGCTGGAGAGAAGAGACTTTTAGACATTAATGAGCTGGAGGAGTTGCGCTTAAACTCTTATGAGAATGCCAAAATCTACAAAGAAAGGACAAAGAGATGGCATGACAAGCATATCATTCCTAAGGAGCTCAAAGAAGGAGATCTTGTTCTACTCTTCAACTCCCACCTCCGCCTCTTTCCAAGTAAGTTAAAATCTAGATGGACAGGACCTTACGTTAACTGTTTTTCCCTATGGTGCAATTGAAATATGGGGCGAAACTAGCGGAAGCTTTAAGGTCAATGGTCATAGGCTGAAGAAGTATCGATTGGAAGTCCCGACTGAAGAGATTGCACCATTATACCTTGTTTGAGGATGATATAAGGTCCAACTAGCGACCTTAAACCAAGCGCTTCTTGGGAGGCAACCCAAGGTATTGCTTTCTTTTCCCTTTTTCTAGCTTAGTTTAGATAGCTTGCTTCGTGTTTTTGCGTCCTCCTGGACAGGAATCAGGTAATCTCTAAGGAGAAATTACAGCTCATGAGCTACATGGAAGGACAGAAGTTCGAGAAATTGAGAAGACAGAGTTTGATTGAGACACATCTCGGGTATGGTCAGAGGACCTCGACCGAGATGTTCTCCGTCAACCGAGGTGATTAGGTCTGACACCCTCTCTGACACCTCGGTCCGCTCAGGAACATCTCGACCGTGGTGTAATCAAATTCAGCGAGGGGTATAAAAGGCGCGACGGTTTCTCACTCCTCTCGCTTTTCCCTCTCTACGCTCACCTCGACCGCGCCTCCTCTACACTCAAATTCTCAATTCTCGATCATTTTCCACGATTATTGGCTCCAAATCAGTAGAGGAATCAAGAGATTCAGTTTCCAAGTAACAAACAAAACCGAAAATGCTTCGAATTTGCAGAATCTGGGGTATTTCGACATAAACCCTAACTCTTTCCCTCTTTCGTCGATTCTGCATAGATCTAGCTCTGGTTGCCATAGGTTGTTGCTGAAAAAGATATAAGTACCCCATAAGAGGCTTTTGGTAGTGTTTTTGGGGGAAAATCTTACATATTCAAAAAGTTCGATTTGCACAGCACACTGCCTCGGTCAACTCGACTGTGTCTCGGCCTAGGTGTTCTTGGCCAACCGAGGTGTTCTTCCAGTCAAGAGCAGCCCACGCAGATCTGATCGTCAGTTAGCCTTGAGGGATAGGCCCATCAGTTCACACCACTCCTTCTCTTCTTCTGCAGCATAGTTTACCATCCCGGTCATTCATGAGAGACACCAGCGGGATCATGACCGAATTTTTGTGGGCACCCCGTCATTGCCCCACGATTCCTGCATGTTGATGCCTTCGAGTGCCTCCACGTGGTGGAGGACTTGAAGAAGATGATTTCTATAGTTGGCTTGGAGGATTACTTGGCCATTGGAGCGCCAGCTTATTTGGAGCCGACATTGGAGTTCCTTAGGTTAATCACCTATGTGTTGGAGCATCGAGGGATCAAGTATAGGTTGTTGAACAGGAACTACGCAGTTCCTTTAGACCAGTTTGGGGATATTTTTGGCTTCCTGACCCCTACAGTTACTGATTTTCCTTCTCGAGCGGTGGCTCGGAGTTTTTGGGGCGAGATAGCCCACGTTCCAGATCACAGAGACAAATGGCAGCTCGACGATTCCCGGGAGCAAATCATCTTCCACCTCGCCTTCCGCTTAGCTCACAAGATTTTTAATGAGACACTTCTGGTGTACTGAGACACCCCAGAAGGTTAGACAGGGTGAGCTCTTGAGTCTTTTCTGTATGGTCACAGGAGGAGTTCCAGATTTTGCTGCCATGTTGGCAGATGACCTTCACAAGATCAAGGGGAAGTCGAAGGGCGATATATGTTGTGGTGGGCTGGTGACCCACATCGCCCCTTCCATGGGACTTGACTTATCTGGTTGTATGTTAGTTGCGGCTCCGAAGCCGCTAGGGTTGCAGGAGATGATCACACGACACATTCTCGTTCCCCGTGGCCTTGGCACACCCTATGTTACCATGCCATGAGAAAAGAAGTCTCCTAAGGGCATTCTTTGGTGTTTCCAGTTCTCCGTCTATGATCGCTAGTACTGGTCAGCTGTGTGGTTCCTTACATGCAGGATGCTGTTACGCTTAGGATGTGATACGCAATGGGTTTTAAATTTATATTCTCGTTATATTTATCCTAACTCCTAGCGAACCCGCAGTGTACGGGACGTTTGTAGTAGGGATAGTATTCCGAGGTCGAACACAAAGACTAAGGTGAGATTGATTCGATTAGTGATTAAGTCTAGTGAAGATCTAGGTTAAGAAAAGGGTAAGGAAATAAAGAAATGAAAATCTAAATGTTTTTGGTGGGGTTTTTAAGTGATCAATCAAGGATCACCAAGCATGCAAAATAAACAAATCAACTATGCTAACAATCAACACAAACAATCAAGCTAAAAACAAGATATAGATCAAAGATAGAAAAGCGGATTCTAGGGGTTGGAAGTTCCGGTTATGGCATAGAACTCAAGTTATCTAACCATTCCTTGGATAAACTATGATTGTGTTGGGAGTAAGTGTTTCTAGATTGGGATCAATCATCGGGTAGATCTCATGGTCCACTAATCCGTTCCTAAGGTCTTATCACCGGGTAGGTCTCTAAGAACCTAAGGGGCGGAATTCTACACAAACCGGATTGTCACCTAGGGTTCTAACCTATTCTTACCGGGTAAGTCTCGAAAGGGTTAGTCCTAAGAAACTATCCTAGCACACTTAGTCCAATGGCGGCTTATGAGGCTCACCACTACCTAGGGTTTGTCATCTTCAAAGTCTAAGGGTAAGAATCACCGGGTAGGTCTCTTCTAACACTTAGTTGCTAACACTAGGTCACCCTAGGGTAGATTTAACTCAACAATTTCTAGGATTTCAACACTCTAACTAGCTAAAGCTAGATCCATCGAACCAGGGAAGATCACGGGTTGTTCTACCAAGTCCACGGCCGTGGTTTGGCAAGAACAAACCGTGGATCCTAACAGAGGCTACGTTCAAGCACACAAGTCATCCAAGGGTTGATCTAAGTCCATCCTATCATAGTCCTAGCCATAACCATTCCTTCCTTACCCTAGAATCACATCTATTTAGCCTACAACATTCATCATAGCAATCAACATCATCAAACACAAAATCATGGCTTCTATTTGCAAGATAATGGAGACAAAAAGATGAACAAGTTTAAGTAAACAAAACCAAGCTGAAAATGGAATTAGAATGACTCACAACCCTTCTTAAAGAAGGTTCAAATGGTTCATACAACTCTAGAAATCGATTCCGAAATTCTTCACTACAAGGTTATGTTAATCTATCAATGGTGTGCTCTTCTTCTTCCCAAATGAAGCTCTTCTCCAATGGTGGTTTTCTTCTACCTCCTTCTTCCAAGAATCTTCTTGTTGAGAGAATATTTTGATTGGATGATAGTGGATAATGGAGGGCTTCTCCAAGATGCTTCTCCCAGCCAATGCAGGACCACTTTTATACTACAACTTTGCAAGAGCTGGCCAAGAGATCGTGGCACAGCTGTCACGAAAACCTGGCAAAATCCACGGGCAGTTCCACGGCCGTGGAGTGTCAGTGAACCGTGATTTGTGCTTCAGCTTTGCCTTTGATCATTAAGCTTCGATTTGGTGCATGGCTTGTGTTGGAAAGGTTCCATGAGTCCTCTCTAGCCTTTAGCTTGCATCCTAATGAGTCCGAGGGTGTGTCATCTTGATGAACGATCCTCAAACGTATCGTTTTAGCTCCTAAATCTCCCAAAACACCTACAAAGCAATGCACAAGTCCGTGTAGATGTCTATCTCGACAAAATACGTGAATTGAGTGCAAACGTCGTGAACTCTATCTAAATGATTACCTAAACCTAAGTCATAAATCGTGTTATCAAAAATACCCCATACTTAAGGTTTGCTCGTCCCCGAGCAAATTCTCAACTATAGACTACGAGATAACATGATTTATGTATGCAGAAAAATGGTAAAATCTTTTTGGTTTTGTGCTTCTACTATTGGATCACCTTCATAGTCATGTTTTATGGCAAAGGATAAGCAATCATGCATCAAATAAATGAAGGCATGGAAAGACAATTGTACTTAACTCAAAAGCATGCATGAAATGTAAGAATGAAGAAGCCAAGAAGATCAAGAGCATATCCAATCTAGATTACTAAGTCTTACAATCATGCACATAGGTCATAAGGTCTTATGAATTAAAAGGCCAAGAAACGTTGTGATTAGGTGGGGATTTTTCTAGGCTATGTGGTGCTAATCCGGGAATGGAACTAACTCCACAATCTTGTCCTCGATCAACTTCCCTCAAGTGTATACTTTTCTCTATCTTTTCTTTTTCATTTCTTTTTCACTTATTTTTGAGACAATGGCATTGGTGTACAAAAGCCGAAACCTTGGTGATTAGCCATCCTCGGGCTTTTTCTATTTTTCGAGGTGCATCCACACCGGGCACACATACCAAAGCTCGTTAGGACTATCGGTTTATTTGACTTTGGCAAGGCACCAACACCCGATCATGTGAAGTGTACCGAGTTACTTGTCATTTAAACCAACGTCCCCAAACTATATTTTTGGCTACACTTTCACAATAATTTCAGCATTTTATGCATGATATTCTTTCATCAACATCTTCACCCCACACTTGCTTTTCACACACATAAACACACTATCATGCTCCTATTCCCGGATGGGTCAAAAGAGGTCAAATTTATCTCAATTGAGGTGCTCAAGCAAAATGATCAAGATGAGAAGTAGAAGAAGATGAATTGCCTCATTCATTCCTAGGTGGTGTGCAAGAACTATCATGTAATTTCGACCTTCAATACTCAATCCATTCTAGGCAAACATCATGATCACAAATCATTCATGGGATTCAAGAGAAGTATTTCAAGTCCACATATGCATCATCAATTTAACACATAAGGCCATCCATAGCCAATCCACAAGACAAGGTTCATCATTAGGGTCATATCCAAGCCTAGAAAGCACAAAATTTTTTAAATTTTCTGAATTTTTATGGGATTTTCGAAATGAATATGTACAATGCAAGACATGTGAAAATGTTAAACTACCCTAGATGCTCATCATGCAAATGATTATGCAAACCCCACCCCATACTTAGAAACACATTGTCCCCAATGTGTAAATGAAGTAAAGAAGAGTGAAAGAAGGTTCTCACAATGTAAAAATGGTTTGCTATGGTATTTGGGATTCTCAAGTGGAATTGATGTTGGATGATCCTATCAACCATGGTAGAGAGCTCTAAGTATTCCTCAAGGCGTCGGGACCCGCGCTAGGCATCGCTAGCCGTCCAAGTTCCGCGTCCGCTCTACCCATAATTGATGAGGGGTTCATCATCATCATTCACTTGCCAAGCAAGGCTTCCAATGCTACTAAGGTTCTAGCATACGCACTTAAGCACACGAAACACACACAAAGATAGAAAAATCTAAAACAAAAGCAAAACGAGAAAGGGAAAATGTTACCAATGGGTTGCCTCCCACCAAGCGCTTCTTTAAGGTCATTATCTTGACCAAACTCGGGGGCGTCTACTCAAGGTAAAGTGGGGCAATCATATCCACCGGAGTTCCCGGGATATACTTCTTCAACCGGTGCCCATTCACCTTGAAGTTTTCACAATGCTCCCTTCCTATCTCAATAGCTCCATGGGGAAAGATCTTCTTCACCACATATGGCCCGGTCCATCTTGATTTGAGCTTTCCGGGAAAGAGCCGCAACCTTGAGTTGAAGAGAAGGACAAGGTCTCCTTCACTCAACTCCTTGGGGATGATCCTCTTGTCATGCCACCGTTTAGTCCTCTCCTTGTAGATCTGGGCATTCTCGTATGCATCCAACCGGATCTCCTCAAGTGCGTTCATATCAAGCAACCTCTTCTCTCCGGCCTCTTTGAGATCAAAATTTAGCCACTTGATGGCCCAATGTGCTCTATGCTCTATTTCTACCGGAAGGTGGCAAGACTTGCCATAGACTAACTTGTAAGGAGTAGTGTCAATTGGTGTCTTGAAAGCGGTTCTATATGCCCACAAGGCATCATTGAGCTTCATAGCCCAATCCTTTCTAGTTCTAGATACCGTCTTCTCGAGAATGGCCTTTATCTCTCGGTTGGAGATCTCCACTTGGCCACTAGTTTGGGGATGGTAAGGTGTTGCCACCTTATGGGTCACCCCATACTTAGCCAAAAGTGCCCCAAAGTTCCTATTGGTGAAGTGCTTCCCTCCATCACTTATGATCACCCTTGGTGTTCCAAACCTAGGAAAGATCACTCGGTTGAAGAAGCGCACCACAACCTTGGCGTCATTTGTAGGAGAAGCGATTGCCTCTACCCATCTTGATACATAATCAACCGCCAATAGGATGTAGAGGTTGCCACATGAAGAAGGGAATGGTCCCATGAAGTCCACACCCCACACATCAAATATTTCCACTTCTTGTATGTTGTTCAAGGGCATCTCATTCCTCCTTGAGATGTTGCCCGTCCTTTGGCAAGCATCACAAGCTACCACAAAGCTTTGCACATCCTTGAACAAACTCGGCCAAAAGAAGCCCGATTGCAACACCTTCGCACATGTCTTGTGGGAGCTAGCATGCCCTCCACATGGCAAGGAATGACAATGGCGGATCACACTCTCCACCTCATCCTCCGGTATGCATCTTCTAAACATTCCATCCGGCCCTCTCTTGAACAAAAGTGGCTCGCTCCAATAGTAATGCCTCACATCTTTGAAGAACTTCTTCCTTTGGGCATATGTCAAACCGGGAGGCACTTCCTCACACACTAAGTAGTTCACAATGTCGGCAAACCATGGATCGCTTCCTCTAGACACTTGGAATAAGCATTCCTCCACTATTTGCAATTGCTCATCCCGGAACGAATCATCAATCGGGATGTCATCTCTTTCAAGCTCTAATGGTGGGAGTCTACTAAGGTGATCCGCCACGGAGTTCTCGGATCCCTTCTTGTCCCGGATTTCCAAATCAAACTCTTGAAGAAGAAGGATCCACCGAATCAACCTAGGCTTTGCATCCTTCTTGGTAAGGAGGTAACGGATCGCAGCATGATCCGTATAAACTATGACCTTCGCTCCAACAAGATATGAGCGGAACTTCTCAAAAGCATACACAACCGCTAGCAACTCCTTCTCGGTGGTAGCATAATTGAGTTGAGCATCATCTAGCGTCTTGCTAGCATAATAAATGGCATGAGTGCGCCCATCTTTCCTTTGCCCCAAAACAGCCCCAACGGCTACATCGCTTGCATCACACATGATCTCAAACGGTAAACTCCAATTCGGAGGTTGCATGATAGGTGCGGAGATCAAGGCATTCTTCAACCTACAAAAAGCCTCAAGACAATCTTTGGAGAAGACAAAATCAACATCCTTCATTAGTAGGTTAGTAAGAGGCTTAGAAATTTTAGAGAAGTCTTGAATAAACCTCCGGTAAAAACCGGCATGCCCTAAGAAACTCCTTACCCCCTTCACCGAGGTAGGTGGTGGCAACTTCTCTATTGTTTCAATTTTGGCCCTATCAACCTCAATGCCACGATTGGACACCAAGTGTCACAATACAATACCTTCACTTACCATGAAGTGGCATTTTTCCCAATTTAAGACAAGATTTGTCTCCTCACATCTTTGCAATACTAATGACAAGTTAGCCAAGCAATTATCAAAGGAAGAACCATAAACAGAGAAATCATCCATGAACACTTCCATGATATTTTCAATGTATTCCGAAAAGATAGCCATCATACACCTTTGGAAGGTGGCGGGTGCATTACACAACCCAAATGGCATTCTTCTATATGCAAAAGTACCCCATGGACATGTAAATGTTGTTTTCTCTTGGTCATCGGGGTGGATAGGGATTTGGAAGAATCCACTATAGCCATCTAGGTAGCAAAAATGAGAATGTTGAGCTAACCTCTCTAGCATTTGGTCAATAAAGGGAAGAGGGAAGTGATCTTTCCTAGAGGCCATGTTAAGCTCCTATAGTCAATGCACATTCTCCAACCCGTAACCGTCCTAGTGGGGATCAACTCATTGTTCTCATTAGTCACTACGGTCATCCCACCTTTCTTAGGAACTACATGAACGGGACTAACCCACTTACTATCCGAGATAGGGTAGATTATCCCCGCATCTAGCAACTTCATGATTTCCTTTTTGACTACCTCTTTCATTATAGGATTTAGTCTTCTTTGATGTTCAATAGAGGGTTTATGATTATCTTCCATCAAAATCTTATGCATGCACAAAGAGGGTTTTATGCCAACCAAATCATCAATAGTATAGCCAATGGCTTTCCTATGCAATCTTAGCTCATGCAACAACTTAGCAAGTTCATCATCACTCAAGCTTGCATTAACAATCACCGGATATGTTGAATTATCACCAAGAAAAGCATACTTCAAATGAGAGGGGAGGGGTTTAAGATCAAGTTGAGGAGGACCTTTTTCGATTGGAGACGATCCAAATAATGTTGGATGAGAAGAATCCAAAGCAAATGAAGACCCTTCAAGGCTCCTTGAAGCTTGATCATCAATAAGGTCTGATTCAGGGGAAACCACGGCTGGAACCACGGTTGGCTCCACTTCCACGCCCGTGGAACTTGCCTGGCTCACTTGTTGTGGCTCTGCAGAGAGTTCTACGGCCGTGGAGCCGCTTCCACGCCCGTGGAACTTGCAGCTGTTCAGCTTCTCTTCGTGGTCTTCATCTTCAACTCTTGCCTCCTTTTCTAAGGCTTCTAAGGCCTTGATTTCTTCATTGCAAGCCTCCTCAACACCTTCCTCCATCATACTTAGGGTAAGAACTTTCTCCAAGGGGTCCTTGATCAAGATCGAGCTCACAACTTCTCTAGATTCCTCTTGCTCGACTATGTTGAAGATATCCTCATCAAGGGTTGGCCCTTTCATCATTGTGGACAACTTGAACTTGACATTCTCTTCTCCAATGTTGAAGGAGAGAGTCCCATTCTTGCAATCCACTAGGCACCCGGAAGTGGCTAGGAAAGGTCTTCCTAAGATGATGGGAACCGGATAGTCCGCCGGAATATCCAAGACAACAAAATCAATTGGCACATAGAATCCTCCTAGTTGCACCGGGATGTCTTCTAAGATCCCGACCGGATGAGTGATAGAACGGTCCGCCATATAGAGGGTCATCTTGACCGGTTTCGGCTCTCTTAGCCCAACCTTGTTGCAAAGTGCAAGCGGTATGATGCTTACACTTGCTCCAAGATCACAAAGGGCCTCATACTTCACATCTCCCACTCCAATTGGGACACAAAAGGAACCCGGATCTCTTAGCTTGGGAGGCATCTCCTCCTTCATTGTTTGGATCAATTCCGAGGATCTCTTGGTCATTCTTATCTCCCCATACTCCTCCAACTTCCTTTTGTTGGAGAGTATCTCTTTCAAGAACTTGCCATATGCCGGCATCCCTAAAATAGCATCCATGAACGGAATATTAATATGTAATTTAGACATTAGTTCAAGGAACTTACGAAAGTGATTGTCCAAGCGAGCTCTTGCTCGTGATTGTGGGAACAGTAGTGGTGGTTTGTATGGAGGTGGTGCCAAATAAGTTGGGTCTACATCCTTGCTCTTGCCTCCATCTCTTTGCAAAGTCTCTTCCTCTATCACCACTTGTTTCCCTTTATCATTCTCCTTGGGCAAAGGATCCTTCATACTCAACCCACTCCTTGTAGTGATAGCCAACACTGGGCCTCTTGGGTTGTCTTCGGTCCTTCCGGGAAGCTTCCCCGGATCTCTATGGGCTTCACCCGCCTTTTGGAACACTTGTGCTTCCAACACTTTTTGAGCCTTGGAAATGGAAGTCATGGTGCTCTCGAGACCACTCAACCTTCCAAGAAATTGCTCAAATATCATTTCGGTTCTATCCTTTGGAGGTTGAGTAAATCCGGGTGGAGGTTCTTGTGAAGCTTCCGGTGGTGGAGTTGTGCTTGTGGAAGCGGGAGGGTTCAAGGCTCCATCCGTGTTAGAATAGGAAAACCCGGGATGGTTGTGGTTGGGCCGGTAATTGTTAAATTGCCGGTTGTTGTTGAAATTCCTTGGGCCTTGATAATTGTTGTAATTGCCCCTTCCCATGTAATTCACATCCTCCTCCTTGGAAGATAAGTTAGCTTGTGGAAGCACTTGAGGAGTTGTTTGGTTCTTCAAGGTTGTAGCACACAACTCCCTCAAGGACTTTAGCTCGTTGTTGATGGCGTCAAGCTTGAAATTGCTCATGGTGACCTCACTCACCTCATATGCTCCCGCCTTTCTCCCTTCACTCTTCCTATGGGAGTATTTCTCAATCACTAGAGCTTGATTTTCCACAAACTCCCAAGCTTCATCTACATGCTTCTCCATGAAAGTCCCACCGGAAAGAGATTGGAGCTTGAATTGGCTATCTTAATCAAGTCCTTTGAAGTAGATCTCCAATAGCTCAATTTTTGGTATACCGTGGTGTGGACAATCTAGGAGAAGGTCTTTGAACCTCTCCCAAGACTTGAATAAACTCTCTCTATCCTTCATCACGAAGGCATTGATCTTCCCTCTTAACTCGGTAGTCTTGGAAGGTGGGAAGAACTTAGTCAAAAACTCGGTTGTCATCTCCTCCCAAGTACCAACTCGCCCTTGTGGAATAGATTGATACCAAGCCAAGGCTTTATCCTTAAGAGAGAAGGAAAAAGCCCTAAGCTTATGGTTGTTGCTCTCTAATCTTGGCGGTCTAAGAGTCTCCATCAAGATCTCATAGTTCATCAAGTGTTGATGAGGAGACTCTCCTTCCATCCCTCCAAATTGATTATGCCGGATCATTTGTAGAACTTGAGGGCGGAGTTCGTAATCATGGGCTGCGGGATCTCCTAAGTTCACACCCGGACGGTGTGCTCTTTGTGCCGGATCCATACGTTGCCCCAATGTTTGTGGCTCTTCCATAGCAATGGGCACAACCCTAATATTCACCGCCGCCGGCTGCGGTTGTGGTGGAGGTGGAGGAGGTTGTTGACGGTTAAGCTTTCTTTGCACAAGAGCTTGCCTAATCTCCTCAATCTCCCTCCTAGTTGCCTCTTGCCTCTCATTGGCAAGTCTCCTTTCATTCTCCAAAGCTTCATCTCTTATCCTAATTTGGTCTAAAGCCTCATCCAACTCAGCTTGGAGATCTCTTCCGGCCATCTCTTTTCCCTTTTTAATGCTCTTGGATCTAGATCTAAGGGTTTTCTCCGGTTCGGGATCGAATGGAGCAAAATCCTTGCCACGAGATCTTCGCATACACTTAAAGAGTGAGATGTCCTGAAAAGCAAAGACACAAACCAAAAAGAGATCAAAAGTAACAAGAAAGATCTACACTACAATCAATCACAAAATAGACTCAATCTAGACCTAGTCCCCGGCGACGGCGCCAAAAACTTGTTACGCTCAGGATGTGATACGCAATGGGTTTTAAATTTATATTCTCGTTATATTTATCCTAACTCCTAGCGAACCCGCAGTGTACGGGACGTTTGTAGTAGGAATAGTATTCCGAGGTCGAACACAAAGACTAAGGTGAGATTGATTCGATTAGTGATTAAGTCTAGTGAAGATCTAGGTTAAGAAAAGGGTAAGGAAATAAAGAAATGAAAATCTAAATGTTTTTGGTGGGGTTTTTAAGTGATCAATCAAGGATCACCAAGCATGCAAAATAAACAAATTAACTATGCTAACAATCAACACAAACACTCAAGCTAAAAACAAGATATAGATCAAAGATAGAAAAGCGGATTCTAGGGGTTGGAAGTTCCGGTTATGGCATAGAATTCAAGTTATCTAACCATTCCTTGGATAAACTATGATTGTGTTGGGAGTAAGTGTTTCTAGATTGGGATCAATCATCGGGTAGATCTCATGATCCACTAATCCGTTCCTAAGGTCTTATCACCGGGTAGGTCTCTAAGAACCTAAGGGGCGGAATTCTACACAAACCGGATTGTCACCTAGGGTTCTAACCTATCCTTACCGGGTAAGTCTCGAAAGGGTTAGTCCTAAGCAACTATCCTAGCACACTTAGTCCAATGGCGGCTTATGAGGCTCACCACTACCTAGGGTTTGTCATCTTCAAAGTCTAAGGGTAAGAATCACCGGGTAGGTCTCTTCTAACACTAGGTCACCCTAGGGTAGATTTAACTCAACAATTTCTAGGATTTCAACACTCTAACTAACTAAAGCTAGATCCATCGAACCAGGGAAGATCACGGGTTGTTCTACCAAGTCCACGGCCATGGTTTGGCAAGAACAAACCGTGGATCCTAACAGAGGCTACGTTCAAGCACACAAGTCATCCAAGGGTTTATCTAAGTCCATCCTATCATAGTCCTAGCCATAACCATTCCTTCCTTACCCTAGAATCACATCTATTTAGCCTACAACATTCATCATAGCAATCAACATCATCAAACACAAAATCATGGCTTCCATTTGCAAGATAATGGAGAGAAAAAGATGAACAAGTTTAAGTAAACAAAACCAAGCTGAAAATGGAATTAGAATGACTCATAACCCTTCTTAAAGAAGGTTCAAATGGTTCATACAACTCTAGAAATCGATTCCGAAATTCTTCACTACAAGGTTATGTTAATCTATCAATGGTGTGCTCTTCTTCTTCCCAAATGAAGCTCTTCTCCAATGGTGGTTTTCTTCTACCTCCTTCTTCCAAGAATCTTCTTGTTGAGAGAATATTTTGATTGGATGATAGTGGATAATGGAGAGTTGCTCCAAGATGCTTCTCCCAGCCAATGCAGGACCACTTTTATACTACAACTTTGCAAGAGCTGGCCAAGAGATCGTGGCACAGCTGTCACGAAAACCTGGCAAAATCCACGGGCAGTTCCACGGCCGTGGAGTGTCAGTGAACCGTGATTTGTGCTTCAGCTTTGCCTTTGATCATTAAGCTTCGATTTGGTGCATGACTTGTGTTGGTAAGGTTCCATGAGTCCTCTCTAGCCTTTAGCTTGCATCCTAAAGAGTCCGAGGGTGTGTCATCTTGATGAACGATCCTCAAACGTATCGTTTTAGCTCCTAAATCTCCCAAAACACCTACAAAGCAATGCACAAGTCCGTGTAGACGTCTATCTCGACAAAATATGTGAATTGAGTGCAAACGTCGTGAACTAGTGCTAAACCATGCATGAATGAGCGGGACATCTATCTAAATGATTACCTAAACCTAAGTCATAAATCGTGTTATCAGATGCTGCAGCTAGAGAGGCAACTGAGGAGGAGGAGGAGGATGATGATTATGGAGGAGGTGCTATGGACACCGGTACTGATACCGATGGGCCTAGTATTCCCACCGTTGACCTTGACGATGAGGCACGGAGGACGATAGAGAGGTACCACCACCACCTCCACCTCAGCGCCGATCCCGCCACCGTAGAGATCCCAAGGCACATCAGCGGATCGATGATCTTACTGAGCAGATGATATACTCTTACGCCGCCCTGACAGTTGACATCACCCAGCGTTTCGATGATCAGCGTTGATACATTGAGGGATGGATGCATCGTATGGAGGAGAGCTAGCATTACCAGCGTCGGATGATGGAGCTGCAGTATCAGCACACGATAGGCTATCCATTCGATCCTTCCCAGTATCCCTACATTCCACCACCACCACCGTCAACTGACGAGGACTGAGAGCTTCATAGATTTATTTTCTATCTTCATTATGCAGTTTAGCTAGGTCCGGTGAGTACTCTGTTCCTTCAGACATTGACCCATTGGGACAATGTTTCCCAAGTATGGGGTATTGATGTACTATGTGGCTTATGTGTATGACTTGTATGACTATTGGATATTATTATCTTATTCTGCTCTATGTGCTTATCTGTCATTACATGCATACATACAGGTTTTTGTTTAAGAAAAACGTCAAAAACCAGTTTAAAAAATTTTTTTAGCTCAACCGAGACGTTCTTGACCAAACAAGGTCGTGAAAACCGAGGCACATCTCGGTTGAACACCTCGACCGAGATGGGTTTTTAACTGAAAGATTTTCGAAAGGTTTTGTGCTTCTTTTCTGGATATGACCTCGATGAAGATTTTGTTTGCAGATTGGTTTTGAAATCTTTATATGCTCGAAAGGTTTTATGATATGTTTAAGTTGCTAAATGCTTTGTTTGAAATTCTAGCATGTTTAACACTTTGTTTTTATCAAAATTATGTTGGGTTTGAAGGTTGATACCACATTATGAGTTCTCTCACATTCTTCTTGGGATGACTAAGGCACTTCATTCTCTTCTTCTTCTTCTTCTTCTTGATCATGCTTTAACCCCTCATATACATATTTGCCTCCCTTTACCTATCCGGGAATTTGGATGCAAGTGACGAAAAGCATGTGAAGTGAAGTTGAGATCTTGGCTGAAAGTGTTAGAAAGAAATAAATTAGGTCTGGGGACGTTGATCTTGATGATGAGTAACTTGACACCATTCACATAGCCGGGTGTTTGTGTCTTGCCAAAGTCGGATTGATTGATCGTCCTAACGGGTCATGGTATGTGCATCAAGGGTTTAAGGCATCTCGAGAAATTGATGATTGCTGATCTCTAAGACTTCGGTTATTGTGCACCTCTGTCCATGCTCCCAAAAAGTAAAGTAAAAATAAGCAAATGCTTATTGGTGGAAAATGTTGTGATTCAAAGAAAGTGAAGAAAAGATCCTATTTCCGGATTCTAGCCCAACTTACTATACATCCTCAGCTTCAGATTGATCTTTCCCTAGCCTTTAGAGATTTTCCTAGATAAGGTTGTGGGTCTGTCCATGCTCCCAAAAAGTAAAGTAAAGTGAAAATAGATGAGCTGATGCTCCATAGTTGGTTCTCCTAGCTAAGGTTGTAGGTTTGTATCATCCTGGCAAGGCGAATGTGGTAGCTGACGCCTTGAGCAAGAAGACGCCTCGAGAGAAGGCGATTGTCAGACTTACTGTACAACCTCAGCTTCAGAGGGATCTAGCCTGGCTAGAGATGGACATCCAGTTTCCTGATGAGGATGCCCAGTTATATGCTTTAGAGATTTTACTTGGTCTGTTGGACGAGATCCAATATAAGCAGGGGACCTGCCCGACCTTGACGAGGGTCAGAGATAGGATGTCTCGTGGAGAGGCACCCCAGTTCACTATTGGGGCAGATGGAGTTATGATGCGTCATGATCGCATTTGTGTACCTGCTGATCGCATTTGTGTACCTGCTGATGCACCCCAATTCACTATTGGGGACCTATTGCCAGGATGATACAAACCTATTTCTCGATTCTCTTCACGTCTTCAACACACCACAACAACACATACACATATATACACACATGATCATCAAAAGGCTAGGGAAAGATCCACACAAGCCCAACTTGTGATCCTTAGCTAGAAGGAAGAAGAAAGAAGCAAGAATGAAGGAAAGAAGAGAGAAGAAGAGAAAGAGCTTACCACACCAACCCTAGGCTGCAACTATGGAGCATCAACTCATCTATCACCTCAACACAACTCCAACAACCTTCAGCAACATCTACAAGAGCATCCAAGGCCAAGAACACCCTCAAACTCTCAAGAACTCACTCACACAAGCAAGAAGAGATCAAAGAAGATCAAAGGAGAAGAAAGGAGAAGAGGAAGAACGTGGAGGGGAAGAAGAAGCTGGAACGAGGTAGCAAACCCCTCATTTGAAGTCTAAGGAGGCTTATAAGAGAAGCCATCCGCAAATCACGGTCAAGAGTCAACAAAAGCGACTGCACCAGCTATAGAGCCGCAGGGGCGGCTAGCCTAGGCGCAGGGGCGCCTAGCCCCAGGGGCGGACAAGGTGGTGCGCAGGGGCGGATGACTGGGTCAAGGCATGGCTCACTAAGGCTTATCAAGACTCCTAAGCTCCAAAGACTAGGGCTCTTACAGAATGAGCGAGGCGAGACCTTTCCTGATCCTTATATGAGTTGAGGTTTCAGATTGCCAAATCCTATCCTTGTTATACCTTTCCTGGTTCAACGCAAGCCTAGGATGAGATGTACCCGGTGATTCCTTTATTTGTATACCCAAGATCATGAGTGTAGGTAATAAAGGTTTATCCTTTATTGGGGTTTGAGTGTGCCTTCATCCCATCTTTGAGAGTTAGCCTGAGACTTACCCAGTAAAGGTTGATTCTATCCCCTTGGGTGGTGTGATGGTTTGAGATTATAGTTCCTTTCTTTAGTACCTTGAGACTTACCCGATGAGAGGGTCTTTGGTTTGGGATAGTAAGTAGTGAGACATACCCGGTGATCTATTCTCACCTTAGAAACACCTTCCCTTTGCAAACTTCAGCTTTGTCCACGTTATCTTTAGAGATCTTGAGTCAGAACCACAACTGAATGCTTTAATCTCTAGAATCTGCATTTTCTTTACCTGGATATTACATCATCTTTGATATATTTGCTTTGTTGTTTGTTTTTAATTGACAACCTGAATTACCGATCTTTGTTTCACCATAGTCCCTGTGTTCGACCCTGGAATTCTTGCTTTTATTAATATTGATCCACGGGATCGCTTATTTGCAATTATTCTTGGTATAAATATTAAAGCTTGCACACACCTTTTTGGAGCGAACACCCCCGCTCCTCCAGCATCCCGCCCCCATGCCTCGCCGCCCCTGCATCTCTATCAAGCCACCCTTGCGGTTTCTACAATAAAAGGTGCTCTTTTCTTCGTTTCTTTGTGAATTCTAATTCCAGTTGGTTAGAGTGTTGCTAGAATGGAAAGAGGAAGAAAATCCAAGATGAACACTAGGCAACTGGAGAGATATGAGATTACACAAAACCGGAATGTGATTGCAACTCGGTTGTTGCACGCCCCGATGCTGGATAGCTTGGGCATGCTGGATTGTATGCAGCATTTTCTCGAGCATGTTGGGTTCAGGGAATTTCTTGAGAAACATGTTGATGTGTATCCCGAGCTTGTGAGGCAGTTTGTGGCCACCTTCCAAATTGAGTTGGAAGATCTTATTTGTGTTGGTGTGGCGTTCATGTTCCAAAAGAGGAAGTATACAGTGAACTTGGACCAATTGAGAGTGGCGTTTTGGGTGACCAATAACCCTTCAGAGAATTGGTGAGATCCCGCTCCTACACCGGATTTGTTTGAGTTTTGGCATGTTGCTACATGTTCCAATTTTCATGCAGGAGGTGAGTACAACAACAAGCTCAATCACCCATATTTGCGGATGCTGAGCAAGATCATCATGTGTGTCTTTTGTGGACACAAGGAGGAGAACAAGGTCGTCCTCAAGGACCTTAGCTTGCTGGAAACGCTAAAAACCTATGGTTGTTGTGTTTTAGCTTTAATCAAAGTTGAATTCCGAACTTTACACTTAATCGATTGTATAGTGTGCAAGTAAGGGTCGAACCCAAGAGAGTTATAATCGAAGTATTGTTTAGATTCAATTAACAATTAGTAACCAGGGGGGTTGGATTGTAGAAGTAAGCAAGACAAAAGCATGTAAATAGCAAGTAAAGATGAATGATAATATGAATGATTTGGGAAACTACACTAGGTTAGATTTTAGCATGCATACAACTTGGTTGGTTCTTTTCAGAAGCATTCACCAAATGTTCTCATCTTGATCTTATTTATGTGTTAAGCCGACCGACATTAACACAAATTAACTAGTCTATTGATACGTAAACCTACAAGATCAAAACACAAGTTATCATTCAAATAAAGATAAAGAGATATAAAGAAGAAAAAAACCCCTTATTCTTACTTTATAGTTACGTTCCTTTCCCTTTAGATATTTACAACCAGCTTTTACCTAGGGGTTTACTACTAGATTAAGGACCCAAACCCGAAATCGATTAACCCTAGCCTTTTCCATGCAATTGTACACTTAAGGTGATAAAACTAAGTGAGAAAGGACATGCAAATATAAGTTAAAGAGCAAGGAAACGTAACACAAATGGACTCTGAATCAAACCTCTATTATAAAGACTTACAACCAATTTACATACAACTTCAATCAACCCTATGTAGCAAGGAAGCTTAGAACTCCATACAAATGGAACTTAGACAAAATAGAGCTTTTTAGGGGAAAAATGAGCATGATTCTCGTAATCAACCAAGGACCCTATTTATACTACAAAATACAATAAATGGGAGTAAAGAGGTTGTGTAAACAACCACCATTAAGGCCATAAAGGTGGTGCAAAAATCCAGAGTAAAGTCCTCTGGCGTTAACCGCAGGTGCGGGCAAGGGTGTCGCAAAGGCCGTTTAGGCCAAATCGTTCCATCTTCATTTTGGCCGCGGGGGCGGCATAGCAGGCCGGAAGGGGCGGGTTCTTTAATGCTCTGGAACGTCTGACTATTGATCTTCGTGACGTTTCCAGTGTCGATCTGCAGGGGAGGCCCAGTGTCACCTTAAGGGCGGTGACACAGTCTCTTCGGCTTCAAAGGTCCGCTGGTATAGGCGCAGGGGTGCTGACACTTGTTCTTCGGGCTGAGTCACTGCAGAGGCGGCTAGAGGCTGCCGCAAGGGCGGTGGCAAGGGCCTTCTGGGCGCAGGCCAAAGCGTTGACTGCGGCGTCGGACATTGGTCTTCAAGGGTTTCACCGCAGGGGCGACTAGGTGACGCCGTGGGGGCGGTGACACCCTGCTCTCGGGGCGCTAGCGAGGCGCTAGCTGCGTCGTCGGAGGCGTAGTGTCACCGTAGGGGCGGTGACATACGCCGCGGAGGTGGTGTGGCACCAGAAAGGCGTCTTCGATTTTCTTCTTCTCCCAAGGGTTGCTAGATCCTTTTACTTTATTTTTGGGCTCTTCATCTAGATCATAATGTTAGCAACACAATACGACTCAAAGACACTAAAAAGACTCTAAAAATTATCTAGAATAATAGTGATTCCATCACCTATCAAACCCCCCCCCCCATAATTAGACTCTTTACTTGTCCTGAGTAAACAATAAATCAAAACCGAAACAAAATCTCAGGAAGCATGGTGCAGTAGACAAGTGAGAAAACAAAAGAGAAAACTAGCAAAAGCAAATGAGAAAAGAGAAAAGAGAAAAGGTGAGAAGCAAACGAAACTACCATCCTTATCGCTCCAAGAATGACCTACCCGGACTCCTCCTTATGTCTCCCCTTCTTATGTCGCCAACATCGGAAAGAGGAGAACCTACACTCAAATGTCGCTCATTTTGCCAAGGAGCCCTTTTGGGTTTTTACCTTGCCACTCTTCTTCTTTCTATGATGGTCTCACCAATTTCCTCACATCCCTCAATTCCATTTTTACACCAACCTAGTGTTGGTCGGACTACCTTCTTTTTGCCTAAACCACCCTTTCAGGTTTTCGGTTTATCCAAGGTTTTTCATGCCTTTTTCTCAATTTGTTTGGCTTTTTCTCTTTGTTTTTTTCAGAATATAATGCTGAATTACAACTTGAATTCTCAAAAACAAACACACAAAAATGTACAAGCAAGATATGATCCCTCCCCCATACTTGAAGAACACTTTACCCTCAAAGTGCGAAAAGGAAGACAAAATAGAATATGGAGAAGGCAAAGAAGATGCTCACTAGTGGGATGGTACAGCTAGACCATCCGGCTCCTGAGGTGGGTACGTGAAGTGGCGAAAGAAATGCTCCTGCCGCCGGTAGATCTCGTCAAGGCGGCTCTGCTGCGTATCCATCCTAGCACCGAAGGAGGTCTCAAAGCAGGCCTGCCAAGCCTGTTGTTGAGTCTCCATCCTCATCAGGGCATCCCGCTACCAAGCGTTCTGATTCTGGTCAAGGTGAGCGGTCATGCTCGGCTGAAATCCTGCCAGCCAAGCCTGCTGTTACTCAAGCATCGTCTTCTGGTAGTCGGTCTGCCAATGCTAGTGTTGAGTGGATAGAGCTGCCATCTGAGCAAGCAGATTGGCGTGTGCTGTAACACCCCAATCCCGCGGGACTCGGGATGCCACATTGGGCTAGGATTTCACAGTGGATCCTGACCCTATCTTGACAATAAGTTCACTGGACCTTACAACATGGCACTGATAGGTATAAAAACAAATACATAAAACGGTACAAAATTGTACATCAAAAGGCATAAAAAAATCATAGCCGAGTATAAAACATCATCCTCACACAGGAGGTATACCAACATCAACCTCACGCAGGAGGTATATATATATCATCCCCAAAACCATAACCACCTAATGTACGAGAGTCCTCAGCCTGTCACCCTGCCGGATCACTCTGCAGCTCTCCTATCCTCCAAAGCATCTACAACACGGTATAAAACCGTTAGCTAACCATACGTATATAAGGTAATGCATAAGCATAAGCACAAGTCATGGAAGGTAAACACATAATCATGTTTCCACATATTTACCCGTTTTAATTATCTTTATATAAGTAGTCATTCACTCAAATCATATATATATATATATATATATATATATATATATATATATATATATATATAAAAACTATGTGACACAAGGAACATATCATCCTCGCCTCTGGACTTGCTAGCCATCTAGAGTAGTATCGGTCACACAACCTGTGTACCCTATGGGAGTGGTGTTGTGCCCTTCCCATATACCAGGTCTGGCCTGACGTTAGAGAACCTCCCAGACTCCTTACAGGATGAAAGGGAAAGGTTATCAGTGCCACTACAAGGGGGCTATCAATAAAACATAGGTCGGTAATAATCGATATTGCATGCTATCATATCAAGCATATAACACACACACCACTCATGCAAACACCCAATATAAGGATGGTAGCTAAGTAAGTCCTATGAACTTACCTCAGCCTCTAAATACTCTCAACCACAAGCAACCTCAATCCAGAGAGGGACATTGCCTAATAACAAGGCATAGAGATATATCAATCTCCTATCAATCAAAGGGGTCACACCTAGACCCAATGGATCCACATAGGATCATCATCAACCTAAGCCTCATAACCTACTAATCCTCAAAGCCATAACCGGCATACCATGATCATTTCATCATCACCACACTCTCATCTATATATCTAGCATGATTCTACACACTCACACTAGGAAAGGAAGGGACAATGCCAACCTTAGGCAAGCCCATAGCAAAACACACCTGTGTGACAAGAACAAAGCAAGGCTGGTGCAAGGAACCGCATGGGCGGCCTTTGGTGGCGCAGGGGCGGCGTTTGGCCGGCGTTGGGGCGTCCTGGCTGGGCGCTGAGGCGGCTGGTGTGTAGATTGCACACTTCAACTTCTCTTCCCCTCTTCACTCAAACCTCTTCACTCCTTCAGCCAGCAGCCCAATACATACATACACATACATATATACATCAAAGAAGGACTAGAAAGGCTGCCACAAGATCAAATCTTATGGAAATCCTAAGCTAGAAGAGAGTAAGAGAAGAAAAGAAGAAAGAAAGAAGAAAGAAAGGGAGAACTCACTAGCTGAACCCTAACAGAGGAAGAACCACACACCACAACCTCAAGGTAGGCTCAACACAAGCACAACAACATCTTCACACACCATCATCATCAAACAACACCAAACTCTCTTCAAAACTAGAAGAAATCAAGAAGAAGATCCAAAGAAAGAGAAGAAGAGAAGAAAAGCGTAGGAGAAAGATGTAGCTGAAGAGAGAATGAGGAAACCCTCTTCTAGAAGAAGAAGAAGAAGATATATAAAGGAGGGGTTAAAAGCAAAAGTACGAGTCAACGAAGACGGTTGCAACACACCATAAACCGCAGGGGCGGCTCATGGAGGGGAAGGGGCGGATTAGGATGACCATAGGGGCACAATGCCTGACCGTAGGGGCGGTTCAAGCATGGTTCAACACAACTCAACACTCTTAGTACCTTAAAAACTAAGGCTCTTACATGTGTGGGGTCATCCTCCTCCGCCGTGGACATCTCCGTGTCATCGGGGATGGGCTGATAGTCCTCATCCGAACCCCGACTCGAGATCACCACATGCCGCTCAACTATGGCAAACTATGATCGCCTAAACACGTAAGGATCAACGACACTGTATAGGTCGGAGATCTCATTTCCGAATGGTAGAGGCTGGGGCAAGTAAGTCACATGGCTCCCTTCTACAAAAGAAAGCCAAAAGAGGTTCTCACCCTCCCTCTTCAATAGCTTGCAATGTTAGAGAAGATCCTCGGTGTAGAACGGGATCGCCATCCCATCCTCCAACTCCGTGTTATCTATCAGCTGAGCTGCAATGAGGGTAATGATTCCTCCTCCAACGATTTCCGGGGGCTCGTCCTTCCAAAATCGTTCAAAGTGGACATGAAGAGGGTGATCCAGTCCGGCACATTGTCACATGCCGGGATGCAAGAGTAAAGCAGTGGAAGGTCCTTGAGAGCGACCTTATTCTCCTCCTTGTATCCATAAAGACACACATGATTATCTTGGAGAGTAGCCTCAAGCAGGGGTGAGTGAGTTTGTTGTTCCTCGACATGGAACTCAGAACCGGTAGCAGCTCGCCAGAACTCAATCAAATCCGGTGTAGGCTCCGTCTCCCACCAGTTCTCAGAAGGAACCTTCGTAACCCTAAAAGTCGCTCTCAGTTGGTCCAAATCCACTGTGCACTTTCTCTTATTGTACTTGAACGACAATCCCACGCAAATGTGGTTCTCCTTCTCCATGTTGAATGTGGCCACAAACTGCCTTGACAGCTCGAGATAGGTGGCAGCACTCTTTCCAAGGAAATCCCCAAGCACAACATGCTCGAGGAACACCCTCATACTCTCCAACATCCCTAGGCTTTCCAACATCGGCATATGCAAAAACCGAGTTAGAAAGACCGCTCGGCTCTGCACTATCTCATACCGCTCTAGTTCCCTTGGGTTCATCTTTTATTTCCTTGTAGTATCCATTATAAAAGCACTTTCAAACAACTGAATTAGCAATCACCACGAAATGCCAAGAAACAGAACTTTTTATTGTGAAAACCGCAGAGGCGGCTTACAGACCCGCAGGGGCGGTGAGGTGTAGGGGCGGTGGAGTCGAGGCATGGGGGAGGGAGAAGTGTTGAAGGAGATCTTTGACAGATCGTTCAAACTGCCAGATCTGGGGTGGTTGTTGGTGCCTGAAGGTGGTTGGACGTGGGGGAATAAATGGAAAGGTGAGGGATGTAGAGGGGTCGAGGAGAGGTAAGTGCAGACAGTGGAGGGGAATGGTGGCACTGGGGCAGAGGTAGGTGAGAATGAGAGAGAGAGAGAGGTGGGTAGGGTAGGTGTAGATAAATTTGATGATTTTTTTATTCTGGGTAAAACAGTAGGGACGGTGACAAGGTAGGGGAGGTCGCACGCTTAGTGCCGGGGGCGGTGTTGGGAGCGCAGTGTCACCGCGAGGGTGGTGACACAAGGCCGCGGGGGCGGTTTCTTTGACAAAAGCTCCTCTTTTTATTTTCTCGGGTTGCCTCCCGAGCAACGCCTTTGTTTTACGTCGTTGGCTCGATGTAAGTTCTTGATCAAGCGTCTATGATCTCTCCAGGATCAATTTCTTGATGTGGAAAGATTGTTCCTTCATCTCCGTTCATAATCCGATCACTTGGTTTCTCTCTTCCTTCTAAATATTATTTTCCTGTTTCAGTTCGGGAATTTCTTAGTTCATGCTCAACATCCTGCAAGATGAAAACAACAAGCTCTTGGCTTGTAGTTAAAAGACGGGGCCCATTGGCCAATTCATCATGTTTGTTCATTTCGGTTTGGTCGTCATGCAAGTCCATTTCCAAGGCAAACTTCTCATGTTTGTTCATACCAAATTAGTATTGTCATCATAGGAAGAGTTCTCTATAGACATAATACTATTAATGGAACACAACAAAGGAGTGTTAACGGGTTTCTTCAAAGATTTAAACAAGTCAAATTCAATAACCTCATCATTGAACTTCATAGTATGTTTTCCATCAACATAATCAATTTTTGTTCTAGCCGTTATTAGAAAAGGTCTACCTAACATGATGGTGTGCATGCTATTTTCCATATCAATAACAAAGAAATCAGCAGGGAAGATCAGTTTATCAATTTTGATAAGAACATCTTCAATTATGCCTTTGGGGTGGATATTAGATCCATCAACGAGTTGCGGTATAGTCCATGTTTCATGTAAATGTCCTAAGCCTAGAGATTGATAGATGGAGTAAGGCAGGACATTTATAGAAGCACCCAAATCAAGCATAGTTTAGTCAAAGCGAGAATCACCTATAACACAAGGAACACTTACCATACCCGGATCGCTATGCTTTTCCGGCATTTGGGTTTGGAAAACGGCGGACAAGTGCTCTGTTTGGGGGTAAAATTTCGCAAATCTTAAATTTGATGAAATAAAAAAAACGATTAATTACTCAAAATTTCGCATGAAGCTAAAATTTTATCATCAAATTTACGGACACATTTATATATATATATATATAAAATGTGTCACAAACATTAAGTGTGAATCTAAGTCGTTAAAAATTATGGTTCAAACATAGCCTACTCCTAATCTGTATCAATTTAGTATGAAAGCTAAATATACTAATTAGCTGATATTATACTAAATTAATAAATTAAAATATAAAAAAAAAAGTCCTTCTCAGTCAAGTTGAGTACAAATATACTTGATAAAGAAAAAGTTATTTAAAAGAAAAAGGTTAGTGGGAGGTTAATGAGTATAACTTCTCTAAACCACGTAACTTTTCTTCAACTGAAGTATAAGTGGGGAAGAGGACTTTTAAAAATAAAGAAAGGGGAGGCTAATCTGGAGCAAGAAAAAGAAGAAAGAGCAAAACTAAATACAGAGAGAGGAGACTCCATTTTTTATAAGAAGATGAACCTCCAATTCTCAAACTAGCCTTCTTTCAATTTGTACATGGAGAGTAAGAAACAATGAGGGTCTTCTTTCTAGCCATCTACAAAAAGAAGAGCAGCGGAAGAAGAACATCAACCGGAAATGAAGTACCCCGAAGGAGACGAAGAATCCTTAGCATCTCAAAATAAAGGTTTCGATCAAATTCAAATCACATATATGTTTGAAATCAAATGGTTTCACTATTGCGACACGGATCGTAGTGGGATTGAAAGAGAATTCTTTTACCCCTATAATCACATGTAGATCGAAATCAACTTCGATTTGATTTCGGTCTTAGTTTAAATATATATAACGGAATTTCCGTTCTTCTTCTCCACAAATACAAACACAAAACAACGGTCTAACAAAGATCCAAACTCTATGAACGATCTCAAAATCGATTACAGCCCAAACACGGAGTTCTTACACTCCGCTTCTTTTTCATCGTAGTCGAGAGCGAATCTTCACCATCTCGCACTTTACTTCTTAGATCTTGCGATATCGGGTTAAAGCTTTTCCTTTTCATATTTGCTCCGGTCTCTTGCTGCAAGAGATAAGGATATGAAGAGAGTATTAAGTTTTACAGAGAAATGAAAAGAAGTGATTAAAGAAGAAGAAGAAAATAAATGGTTAGAAGAAAACAAAGAAAAGAACAAATAAAAGAAAAGAAGAAGTAAATGGGTAAAAAATGTGTCAGACGTGTAAAATGTGGAAGGTGGAAAAGATTTAGGGGTTATTAATTACTCTATTTTTTTTAGCTCCTTTTTTCTTTGGCTATAAAACAACAAGAAAAAAAAGTCTTTTTCTTCCTTCATTTTTCTAAGTTGCAAACATACGTTACTGCAACAACAAAAAAAGAAGGAAAGGTTCAATTTGGGAGTTAGGAGGAACTACATTATGCTAATAAAGGGCAAATGAAAGAAGTCAAACACCATCTTTACATGATTAAAACTCTTGAGACTTGTTTCTTTGATTATCCCAAGTCACGTTTGGGGTTGACAAAAATAAACCCAAGAAAAATGTTTTATTCATTATTACCTCCAAGTTGAAGGATCAAATAGACGCTAATTGGTGTAATCGGACCGAAAGTTTCTACTTTCGATCACTACATTGACTCGTAGTTGGATCGAAAGTGCTTACTTTCGACCACTACACCGACTTGTAATCATATCGAAAGTAACTACTTTCGATTGTTGCAATCTTCCCAAATGTTGCTACAAAAATGCGTTTTATGCCTATGGCCTTCTTCCTTGGTTCCCTCCAACAATCTTAATCCATTTGTAAATGGACTCCCATACTTCTTCAAATTTGTCTTTCAAAAGACTTCAAGTATAGCTTTTTGTCAATGATGTCTATAAAATGCTTTCTTGCGGAAGACAACAAAGAAGGAGAAATAAAGAAAAAAAAGAAAGTAGGAGAGAGTAATCAAATGAATACTGGGACCCATATCATTTTTCTTTATAAAAACAAAAAAAGAAGAAAAGAAAAACAAAGTAAATTAATGTTGTAAAATTGATTTACGTGGAAAGGTGTCCCTTCCAATTCAACTATTGGTTTATTTACAAAATAAACCCACAAAATTAACTTTTATAAAAGATAACCCATAAATATGTTATTTTACAAAAAATGACCCCATTAAGACAAAATCTTATAATTAGGATCATAAATTTACGATTATGTATTGTAATTAAATATCTTTTAGGTAGAACTACGTTATGACTTGATACTCGTTCTGAGTTACGTAGGAAATCCGATCTCAAATTAAATTGGATTCAGTCGACCCGTCCAAGTAAATTATAATTAAATTCAAACCTTGGACTTAAAAAATCAAAATTCCTCAAACGAACTACGGGTGGTTTGATCTCTTTTATAAGAGTACGTAGGAAACTCGACTAATAAATTGTCGAGTTCAACCGCAAAAATTAAATTTAACTTTTATGTAATATAAAAGTCACTAATGAACCACGAGTGATTTGATGTCTTAAAAATAAAAAGACTACGTAGGAAACTCGGTTTCTAAATTATCGAGTTCAATCACACTTTCAAATTTGACTAAACAAAGCCAAAATATTAAATCAAAAGTAGTTCTTTTAGAACTACGTAAGGACTTGCGCCACTCAAATGGTTACGTAGGTAACCCGATACTAAGTTTAAAATATTATCGGGTACAGTCGCAAATCAAATCCAAACTATCTTTCATGGTAGAACTACGTTATGCCTTGATGCTCTTTCCGAGCTACGTAGGAAATCCGATATTAAGTTAAATTGGATTCAGTCGACCTACCCGAGTAAAGTAAATTATGAATCAAATCTCGGACGTAAAATCAAAAGAAACCAAGTTTTCTAAACTCGGTATATAGCATCCGCTCATCGAGTTTAACCTCACAAAAATCCAAATTATATATCTTTTCATCCATAACTACGTCACGACTTGGTGCTCTTTCCGAGCTACGTAGGAAATCCAATATTGGATTTAGTCGCACCGTCTAAATAAAATCAACTCTAAAAATAAATTTTGGAGTTAAACCAAAATTCTAAAATATTCATGAACTCGATATAAAGCATCCGCTCGTCGAGTTTAACCACAAAAACTCCAATGAATTAAGAACTACGTACGACTTGATTCCTAATAAAGGATACGTAGGAAATTTGGTAAACTAAGGACCAAATTCAGTCACAAAAAAAAATAATAAACAATCTATCACTAATCTTGATCATGCGCGTGATAGCGGGATGAATTAAGCAACCCTTCCTAGAAGGTGGGTTTAATTTAATCTTATGATGCATGATCGAGATATAAATGCCATGCAAATGATAGTTGAGTCATCGTCTAGGCAACCCTTCCTAGAAGGTGGGTTTGGACTTTGATTCTCTGATGCATGAAAACACCGCACGGAACTACGTGAGACTTGATCCTCTTGAAAGAGGTACGTATGCAATCCGTCCAAAAATGGGTGCAGTCCAAATCACCAAAACCAACCAAATATCGGTATTTATATAACTTAGAATCAAAAGGTCAAAAAGAGAAGGTCGAACTCAAATAAAAAAATAAATAAAATGTGTTTTGTAAATTTGTATTCGAATAAAACATAAAATGTGTTTTGTAAATTTGTATTCGAATAAAACATAAAATGTGTTTTGTAAATTTTGTGTACATTTTTACTCAACATATTTTTGGCACGCCCGGTGGGACTTTTTCTTTCTTTTCATCTCTAAGTTATACATATACTAATGGCGTTAAGGGCAATTGTGAACTTCAATGAACTTTCGGATACTTTCGTCATTCAAGGAGGACGATGGCTCCGCCGCAAGTCATTTGAGGTTGTCTTTGACATTGCTCCAAATGTAATCTATGCTGAAATCCCATTGGAGAACTCTTTCAGGAGTCTTCAAGGTTTGGAGGAACATGCAACTCCGAAGTCGTCCATGGCTCTTTCGGGACATGGGGGCATAAAGCCCAACAACAAGTTCAACAACAAGAAACCTGCTTATGTTCAAGTTGGAAATGACAATTCTTCTAGCTTCAATGGCACAAAGCCTTCTACTAGGGTTGTCCCAAGGCCATTCATTCGTATCATCAAGAAGAATGGTGTGCATGTTGGTATTCCTGCTGAAAACACTCTTAAGAAGGTGAACAAGTCTCGGAAAAGGAGGGGACGCAAGAATGGTTCCCATCGTAACACTGGACCGCTTCGTAAACTAGCTTCCTCACCGGCTTTAAAAGAAGCCAACGCAATCCTTTGTGAAGCTGTAAAAGAGCTTTTAAACTCAAAGCATGCAATGGATAATTATCCAATGACTACCACAAGGCAAATTCTTGTAGGGTCAATTCCTATCACATTGGACAAATTTGTGCAAGTCTACATAACTTCTTATTCCGAGGAGGGTAATCAACCAAAAGCTCCAAAACTTAAAATCAACAAACCCTCACCGGCCAAGAAAAATTCAAATGAGAATGAAGTGATTGAAGAAACTTCTAAAACTCAAAAGAGAGAAAGAAGTCTTCATATTTCTAAAAGCTCAGTCTTGCAAGAGGCTCAATTTGTGTCTTGTGATGGTTCAGTTACAAGATCAAAAGCTATGTCAACGACTTATGCTCAAGTAACTTCACAACCAATAAGTCCACAACGAGAATCGGAAGAAAGCTCAAGTTCTCCTTCGTATGGAGATTTATCTTCTCTATTCCAAGAGGAGGAATTTCCACAAGTTCTTACAAAGGAAGGAGCAACGAAAGTTGTAACCCAAGATGAATCTGAGAACATGCAAGTTTTTATGACCGGAACAACAAGTGCTGAGGAACAACTTCAAGACTTACAAAGGTCATTAGCCGCAAGAGAAGCTCAAATAGCTACACTTTTGGCTCAAATTGAAAACCAAGCTAATGTTAGTCGACATGAGCCAGTAAGGACGAATGATGAAAGTCCTGGCGGTAGCTTGTCCGTTTTCCCACAAGAGATTAGGGAGATGATTGCTCAAGGAATCCGAGAATTCCAAGTGTCACAAAACCCTCCAATACTCGGGTATAGAAAGTCATATCCGATTCAATACGATTCAGTATCATTCCCTCCCGGTTATCAAAGAGCAACTTTTGATAAGTTTGATTGAATGCATGGATCACCACACGAGCATTTGACTCATTTCTACTCAGCATGTGGTGAGACCGCATTGAGTGATGCTTTGTTGATCCGGCAATTTGTCCAATCTTTAGAGGGATCTGCATTTACTTGGTACACTCAACTCCAACCGGGATCAATCCACACATGGGATGATTTACAAAGAGCATTCCTAGCTCAATTTGTGAGCTCTAAGGCAAAGGTGTCTATTATGGATCTTGCTAATACCCTTCAAAGATCAAATGAGCTTGCAAATGATTTTATCGCCAGATGGTGAAGCTTGAGGCTCCAATGCCCAGAAAAGCTAAGTGAAGAGGCATGTGTCCAGATGTGTACTAATAACTTAATTCGTAAGTTATCCGTGCATGTTGGTAGTACTGAGCCTCGTTCTTTTGATGCCTTAGTTTCAAAGGCTTGCAATGTTGAACGACAATTGGCTCGACGTGATGTCAAAACCTATCGTCCTTAAGTAAATGAACTTAAAAGAGATGACGGAAAAAGAACCTTTAAAAAGGGAGAGTCTATGGCAACATTTATTAAACCCGGATATAAAGTCTTCACGGGAAATAATTCTCAAAATCAAGAAAGAGGAAGGAGTAAAGACGCTATTAAAAGACTCACTGTTGAGGAAAGGAAGCAAAAGAAATATCCTTTTGACGATGATGATGTTCAAGGGATTTTCGATGAGTTGATTTCGTCTAAGCTTCTTACACTTCCAAAGTCAAAAGGCCACATGAAGTTGGAAGGACAAATGATCCGAAGTATTGTCCTTATCACCAAATTGTTAGCCACCCTATCAAAGATTGTTATGTCTTCAAAGATATAGTCGAGAGGATGATTAACAAAGGAGAGATCGAGATTGAAGGTGAAGACTCGGTAGCTCTAAAGGCTTCATCAAATACTACATCCTTAGTGGATGCGGATACTTTGGTGATTTCTAATACACTCGAAGAACCATCTGGGTCAAATGAAGATGACGGTATTCCCACGGTAATTCCTTACCTATGATGGCGATACGCGTACAATTTTCAGTAGACGGTGGCAATGATATCCGCATCGTTTGGGCATACCCTGATATGCCAAGAGATGGTCCCGGAGTCCCAACTCTATATGAGATCATGACGTGCTCAGATATCGAAGATTTGTTTTCAGATGACGATGATCTTGACATTGATAGTGATTTTGAGTGGAAAACTTGTGTAACTCGAAACACTCGGCCAAAAACCACTAAAAATTGAGTTCTCCTGGGTTTAGAATGATCGGAAGAAAACCCGAGAAAAAGAAAACCAAGAAGAACAAACAGAAGAAAAACAAGAAAGAAAAGAAACCAAGATTTGATTCTGAGGAAGAATACATTCAACCTGAGAGGGTACAGGTTACCCTAAAAGATTTTGTCCCAAAGAAGTTTTATGGTGATGAAGAACCTTCAGAAGATGAGCCATTTTGGGGCGATGAAGTTGCTCAATGTTGCATGGCCACATGGGCCGATATATGGGAAGAGGAGGAACCAAAAGTTGATACGGTTTCTCTTTGTTCAGGACGTCAACTTCTATCTCCGAAACCCAATGAAAAAAGAAAGGAGAAAGAATTGATTTCCAATGAACATTCAAAAGTGACAAATTTTGATGAACGTCTTGATAAAGAAACTTCTCAACTACCTCAGAAAAATGTGGAGGAAATTGAGGCGTTACAAAAAGAATTCACTTCTCACGTACCGGTTTCGCTTCATAAAGCTCCGTACAAAGAGAAAGTAAAATATGACGTCATTAGTCACTTGAAACGCATTCCTACACGCTTGAGTGTTTATGATGCCCTACAAATGTCAAATAAATTAAGAAAAGCGCTAATTCAAGCTCTTATGGATCCCGATGATTATAAAGATCAAGTTGAACTAGTGGAGGTTAATGATGTTTCATTATCCCTGTCAACTCAATGTGCCTCATGCATGGCTTGTATAACATTCTCGGATGAAGATCTTCAATTAGGGAATGAATATTATAATCGGCCATTATATGTTACAGGCACCATTGGGGATACAAAGGTCAATCGAATCCTTTTGGATTGTGGATCCGCAGTAAATCTTCTGTCATTAAGAGTACTAAGGACAATGGGTTTGACGACCGCACATTTATCTCCTACTTTGCTAACCATCCAAAGTTTCAATCAAGTAGGACAAAAAGCCATGGGTACCATTGCATTACAGATTATTCTTGACAATCTTTATAAAGATGCTTTGTTCCATGTCATAGATGCGGACACCTCTTATAATGCTTTACTTGGTCGACCATGGCTTCATGCTAGTAAATCCATTGTTTCTACTCTTCATCAATGTTTGAAATACACTGATGATAATGGAAATGAAAGGATTATTCGGGGCGATCCAAACCCTTTTCATGGAGAAAGTGTTAATTATGCCGATGCCAAGTTTTACAAGGCGGTTAGTTTCGACTCAAACATGCCCATGAAGGTTGCCAATGGTAAAAATACCAATAGTGTTCACCAAGCACCAAAAGTTTCTCTCAAAGGGAACAATGAGAAAGGTGATCCATGTTCTAAGGTGTTGTTTAAGTACACATCAAAAGAAAAACAAAAAGCCGGTCAAAAACCCTTGAACTCGGTAGAGAAGGTTATGAACTCTCTCATGACAAGTTACACCTTTCCTCTCCGGAAAATTGACCAGTCTATTCCAAAAACGACTTTGGTCATACAAAGGTCCTTCGATTTTAAAACAAGTGATAACAAAAGGGTAGTGTCAAGAGTTGAAGCCAATAATCCTCCTTCCAAATCACTTTCAAGGAAGTTGAACAAGAAGTTCAAAGTTAAAGTGAAAAATCCAAAGTTCTTATAACCCCTATAATGAGGATGGTATTGAAAACTTAAAGGTTTCTCACGAAGGGGGTATATTGACAGCGAGTTTTAAAGAGCATATGACATTGACTCCGGAGGAGGAAAGCTTGTTTATCGAAGATAAAGCATCAACATCTCGCATTTTAGTATTTGATAGGCTTGAAACCGGTTCAACGAGTGGAGAAACAAGAGCTTCTGTTTTTCAAAGGCTTGAATATGTTTATAAGCCTAAAAACAAAGCAAAACAAGTCAAAAAATGGAGGATCAATAAGAAAAAGAAAAAAGGGCCATTGTACACAAATGATAGTGAAATAACTTGAAAAACCCTTCATAGAAGGTGGGTTCGAGTTGTTTTGGTGATGTGTATAGAAAAAAGGGCTTAAAAAAAAGTTCCCAAACGAACTACGGAAGGCTTGATCCCTCACAAAGGGGGTACGTATGCAGTCTAGCAAGTCAAAACGCTAGGTGCAGCCACAAAAACCAACAAAACATTTTCTTTTCGTTGTTTAAAAGAAAAGAAGAATAAGCAAAATACGTCTATGAAAGATGATAAGTTGAAGGCTTCAATGCCTAAATTGAACTACTTTGAACATCATTCTCAAGTTTGATGGTTAATCCAAATTTCTTCAAAACAAAAGTTCCTTTCAAGGAATAAATTTTTAAGTTTCCCCAAATATTTGATCAAGTTCACAATTGTTTCGCAATGTGAATTTTCTCATACCCTCAAATAAAAACAAAATGATATTCTTCCAAACTCTTTTATTTTTATCTCAAAGAAAGAGAGATTAATCATGTTGACTAACGTCATCAAAGTACTTGATCAGTGAAGCCCCCAAAACTAAAAGAGATACTTACAAAGACTCTAAACCAATGTCACAAAGCTTTATAAACTGAACACGTGTCCGCCACAAAAAGGCCTCAAGCCAAATATCAAATATCAAAAACAAATTCAAAGAAAAAAATTCTATAAAACTCAAAGTTTTTATACCCATACATCATATTCTTGACCAAATGACTATGGGTAAATTTCATATCCAAACAAATTTCCGTTGGAGCTATTCAAATATATACAATATGTTCATCTTTCATGCATGCATAAATGAAACCAAATGGTTTCAAATGCGAAGCATCTTACAAAAAAATAACGAACTTTAAACGCGTTCAATTTCTCACACGCATAAAGTTCGGGGGGCAACTGTTTGGGGGTAAAATTTCGCAAATCTTAAATTTGATGAAATAAAAAAAACGATTAATTACTCAAAATTTCGCATGAAGCTAAAATTTTATCATCAAATTTACGGACACATTTATATATATATATATATATATATATATATATATATATATATATATATATAAAATGTGTCACAAACATTAAGTGTGAATCTAAGTCGTTAAAAATTATGGTTCAAACATAGCCTACTCCTAATCTGTATCAATTTAGTATGAAAGCTAAATATACTAATTAGCTGATATTATACTAAATTAATAAATTAAAATATAAAAAAAAAAGTCCTTCTCAGTCAAGTTGAGTACAAATATACTTGATAAAGAAAAAGTTATATAAAAGAAAAAGGTTAGTGGGAGGTTAATGGGTATAACTTCTCTAAACCACGTAACTTTTCTTCAACTGAAGTATAAGTGGGGAAGAGGACTTTTAAAAATAAAGGAAGGGGAGGCTAATCTGGAGCAAGAAAAAGAAGAAAGAGCAAAACTAAATACAGAGAGAGGAGACTCCATTTTTTGTAAGAAGATGAACCTCCAATTCTCAAACTAGCCTTCTTTCAATTTGTACATGGAGAGTAAAAAACAACGAGGGTCTTCTTTCTAGCCATCTACAAAAAGAAGAGCAGCGGAAGAAGAACATCAACCGGAAATGAAGTACCCCGAAGTAGACGAAGAATCCTTAGCATCTCAAAATAAAGGTTTCGATCGAATTCAAATCGCATATATGTTTGAAATCAAATGGTTTCACTATTGCGACACGGATCGTAGTGGGATTGAAAGAGAATTCTTTTACCCCTATAATCACATGTAGATCAAAATCAACTTCGATTTGATTTCGGTCTTAGTTTAAATATATATAACGGAATTTCCGTTCTTCTTCTCCACAAATACAAACACAAAACAACGGTCTAACAAAGATCCAAACTCTATGAACGATCTCAAAATCGATTCAAGCCCAAACACGGAGTTCTTACACTCCGCTTCTTTTTCATCGTAGCCGAGAGCGAATCTTCACCATCTCGCACTTCACTTCTTAGATCTTACGATATCGGGTTAAAGCTTTTCCTTTTCATATTTGCTCCGGTCTCTTGCTGTAAGAGACAAGGATATGAAGAGAGTATTAAGTTTTACAGAGAAATGAAAAGAAGTGATTAAAGAAGAAGAAGAAGAAAATAAATGGTTAGAAGAAAACAAAGAAAAGAACAAATAAAAGAAAAGAAGAAGTAAATGGGTAAAAAATGTGTCAGACGTGTAAAATGTGGAAGGTGGAAAAGCTTTAGGGGTTATTAATTACTCTATTTTTTTAGCTCCTATTTTCTTTGGCTATAAAACAACAAGGAAAAAAAAAGTCTTTTTCTTCCTTCATTTTACTAAGTTCCAAACATACGTTACTGCAACAACAAAAAAAGAAGGAAATGTTCAATTTGGGAGTTAGGAGGAACTACATTATGCTAATAAAGGGCAAATGAAAGAAGTCAAACACCATCTTTACATGATTAAAACTCTTGAGACTTGGTTCTTTGATTATCTCAAGTCACGTTTGGGGTTGACAAAAATAAACCCAAGAAAAATATTTTATTCATTATCACCTCCAAGTTGAAGGATCAAATAGACGCTAATTGGTGTAATCGGACCGAAAGTTTCTACTTTCGATCACTACATTGACTCGTAGTTGGATCGAAAGTGCTTACTTTTGACCACTACACCGACTTGTAATCATATCGAAAGTAACTACTTTCGATTGTTGCAATCTTCCCAAATGTTGCTACAAAAATGCGTTTTATGCCTATGACCTTCTTCCTTGGTTCCCTCCAACAATCTTAATCCATTTGTAAATGGACTCCCATACTTCTTCAAATTTGTCTTTCAAAAGACTTCAAGTATAGCTTTTTGTCAATGATGTCTATAAAATGCTTTCTTGTGGAAGACAACAAAGAAGGAGAAATAAAGAAAAAAAAAGAAAGTAGGAGAGAGTAATCAAATGAATACTAGGACTCATATCATTTTTCTTTATAAAAACAAAAAAAGAAGAAAAGAAAAACAAAGTAAATTAATGTTGTAAAATTGATTTACGTGGAAAGGTGTCCCTTCCAATTCAACTATTGGTTTATTTACAAAATAAACCCACAAAATTAACTTTTATAAAAGATAACCCATAAATATGTTATTTTACAAAAAATGACCCCATTAAGACAAAATCTTATAATTAGGATCATAAATTTACGATTATGTATTGTAATTAAACATCTTTTAGGTAGAACTACGTTATGACTTGATACTCGTTCTGAGTTACGTAGAAAATCCGATCTCAAATTAAATTGGATTCAGTCGACCCGTCCAAGTATATTATAATTAAATTCAAACCTTGGACTTAAAAAATCAAAATTCCTCAAACGAACTACGGGTGGTTTGATCTCTTTTATAAGAGTACGTAGGAAACTCGACTAATAAATTGTCGAGTTCAACCGCAAAAATTAAATTTAACTTTTACGTAAATATAAAAGTCACTAATGAACTACGAGTGATTTGATGTCTTAAAAATAAAAAGACTACGTAGGAAACTCGGTTTCTAAATTATCGAGTTCAATCACACTTCCAAATTTGTCTAAACAAAGCCAAAATATTAAATCAAAAGTAGTTCTTTTAGAACTACGTAAGGACTTGCGCCACTCAAATGGTTACGTAGGTAACCCGATACTAAGTTTAAAATATTATCGGGTACAGTCGCAAATCAAATCCAAACTATCTTTCATGGTAGAAGTACGTTATGACTTGATGCTCTTTCCGAGCTACGTAGGAAATCCGATATTAAGTTAAATTGGATTCAGTCGACCTACCCGAGTAAAGTAAATTATGAATCAAATTTCGGACGTAAAATCAAAAGAAACCAAGTTTTCTAAACTCGGTATATAGCATCCGCTCATCGAGTTTAACCTCACAAAAATCCAAATTATATATCTTTTCATCCATAACTACGTCAGGACTTGATGCTCTTTCCGAGCTACGTAGGAAATCCAATATTGGATTTAGTCGCACCGTTTAAAAAAAATCAACTCTAAAAATAAATTTTGGAGTTAAACCAAAATTCTCAAATATTCATGAACTCGATATAAAGCATCCGCTCGTCGAGTTTAACCACAAAAATTACAATCAATTAAGAACTACGTACGACTTGATTCCTAATAAAGGATACGTAGGAAATTTAGTAAACTAAGGACCAAATTCAGTCACAAAAAAAAATAATAATAAACAATCTATCACTAATCTTGATCATGCGCGTGATAGCGGGATGAATTAAGCAACCCTTCCTAGAAGGTGGGTTTAATTTAATCTTTTGATGCATGATCGAGATATAAATACCATGCAAATGATAGTTGAGTCATCGTCTAGACAACCCTTCCTAGAAGGTGGGTTTGGACTTTGATTCTCTGATGCATGAAAACACCGCACGGAACTACGTGAGACTTGATCCTCTTTAAAGAGGTACGTATACAACCCGTCCAAAAACGGGTGCAGTCCAAATCACCAAAACCAACCAAATATCGGTATTTATATAACTTAGAATCAAAAGGTCAAAAAGAGAAGGTCGAACTCAAATAAAAAAATAAATAAAATGTGTTTTGTAAATTTGTATTCGAATAAAACATAAAATGTGTTTTGTAAATTTTGTGTACATTTTTACTCAACATGCTCCTTCTCAATTTCATTATGTTTTCCCTTTATTTTCTGCTTCCTCTTGATGGTATATAGTTCCTTCAAGAATGGAGCATACTTAGGCACACTTTCTCGAGTTTAAGGAGCGAAATGTTTACCTCACACTTTGAGAAGGTCTCAAAGAGAATTGTCCTCGATTACTCTTCTCTCCTTGAGTGCCTCGGGGAAGGGTGCTGGTGGTTTCTCAGCATAGTGTGGTTGAAAGCTAGGATGAACGTAAGGATCCTCCTCTAAAGCACTTTTTGTGTTGTTGACCGCAGGGGCGAGTGGAAAAGGCCGTGGGGGCGGTGTGACTTCAGCCGCGGGGGCGGCATCCTCTATGCGCAGGGGCGGTTAACCAACCGAGGGTTGGTTAATCATCCTTGTTTCTTCATTCTTCTTGACGAGTCTTCCACTTTTGAGAGTAATGGCATATAAACTCTTATTGGGGTTCACCACAGTCTGGGAAGGCAAATTCCCCGAGGTTCGAGCTTCGATCCTCATAATTGCCTCCGCCATTTACCCCACTTGCTTCTCGAGATTCTTGATACTAGACTCTGTACTTTGCACATGAGAAGCAAAATGCTTAGTTAACACATGAAGTATTTCCTTGGTTGAGTCAAACTTACCTTGTTGGGGCTGTTGTTGGTGTTGGTTTTTTTTTATCCGTCCACCGAAAGTTTTGTTGATCACGCCATCCCGATATGTAGTTTTGAGCATAGGGGTTGCTCCTTTAGCGTTGTTGTTATTGTTGGCCATACCCCATGGTGTTAACCTCAGTAGTGTCATCTTGGACTTGTGGGCACAAGTCCGTGGGGAGGAAGGGATCGGCACAAACTCCACAAGCCTTGAGTTGTTGTGGAGTTCCATCAAGGTGAGTCGCTTGACCATTTCCTTGAGCTCAGCTATTTCTTGTGACAGTTCTGGCCGGTGATAGCATAAATTATTGTCTATATTTCGGGCATGGTTTTGTAGTTTTCTCATCATAATTGTGCATGCATGCATATATATATTTGTAGTGTTTATGTCATTATTCAGTAACTTTGCAAGAATCGAGGTCTACACCACGTTTTGTTGTATTTGTAGAAAATATGGCACGTTTTGGGTGGAAATGGAGCATAAAGAGTTAAGGAAGCTATGGAGCTGCATTTAAGAGCATTATGAAGGACAAGGAGAAGGACAAGAACCATGCTGGAAGGAAGGGAGAAAGATCTAGATGAAGATATGATTTCATACACGTAGATCACCACTGATCTCGGATGGACACAACCATGCATTTCGACCGAGATGGCCCACTGGGCCTGGATCGAGGTTAACGTCCAACAACCCAAGAAGATAAAATATATTTTTGACCTAAAATTCTTCTATAAGAATGGAAGGTGAACATGAAGTGAAGGAGGCTGGACGCTCGAAGGAGAGACGTCATAAAGGTTTTCTTGATGGCTGCTTTGAAGGATTGAAGGGAGATTTGAAGGAAGAATTGCTTAGGGTTTGAGTAACCCTAAATTGTGAGGATTTCTTGGGGATTGTTAGTGAGTTGTTATTATCCCTTTTTCGAACACATTATTGATACTCTTGGTTGGTTTATTTGCTTTGATAATTGAGATACTTTTATTGCTTGCTTTTTTCCCTTTTCTTGATATTCTTGATATTCTTGATATTGCATTGATATGATGATTGTTGGTAAACACCCTTGCAATTCTACGGTGATTAGTTGATGGTTGTGAAATAGACGATGAAAGAATAGACATTTATCAAAGTGGACCCTGAAAGCTTGAGCTAACCCTAATCCGAAACCCGTCTCGGGCTATTCGTTGAGCATCTCGACCGAGATCGATATAGAACAGAACGAGATTGCCCACTACATTGCTTATCTTGAGTTTAGGTTATAGTTTGCAAATCCTATCCTTGTTGCACCTTTCGTGGTTTATACGCAAGCCTAGGATGAGACTTACCCGGTGATTCCTTTGCTTGTATACCTATGATGATGAGTGTTAGGTAATAAAGGTTTATCTTTTATTAGGGTTTAAGTGTGCCTTCATCCTACCTTTAAGAGTTAAACTAAGACTTACCCGGTGATGGTTAGTTCTGTACCCCTAGGTGAGTGATGTTGGTTTGAGCGTCTTTACCTTTCTCTAGTTCCTTGAGACTTAACCGGTGATAGGAGCTTTGGTATGGGAAAGTGGGTAGTGAGACTTACCCGGTGATCTATCCCATAGTTGCAATACCTTCCCTCAGCAAAGCTCAGCTTGTCCACGTTATCCGAAGAGATCTTGAGTCGAAACCACAACTGGATACTATGATCTTCAGAATCTACATTTCCCCATCTTGTTATGCATCTTGTCTTTTTCTTTTGATCAATATTTTTGCATGCTTCTAAGTCGGATTGCTTTGTTGTTATTATTCTCACCACTTCCCTGTGATCGACTCCGGAATATAAGCCCTTACTACGATAGATCCGTACACTGCGGGTTCGCTTATCGTTAGGTTTTATTATTCGGAATATAAATTTAAAGCTTTGTCTGCACACACCTTTTGGAGAGAACAACCGGCTGGGATTAATGGCATGAACTCCCCTTTTTTAAAGAGGTTCTACCAAAGTTTCTCGTGCCTTCCGCCATTTCCTGCGTTTTTTCATAGCGATTTAAGGAGTCGAGTTTAGAATGTTACCTCCACAAGCGGCGTCCGCGATCCTTCTTTCATTGTCCAACAATCCGTTGTACAAGTATAGTACTTCTCCAAGAAGACTTTGTGGAGGTTTTCCCAAGTATTTATGCTCCCGGACAGAAGATGGTAGTACCAATCATCCGCCCCATCCTTGAGGGTGAAGCCGAAAGCCCGCATCTTGATTTGTTCCTCGGTGACGTTTGCCGGCTTCATGCTCATGCAAACCGTGTGGAATTTCTCTAGATGCTTGATCGGATCTTCTCCGCTCAGCCCATGGAAAGATGGGAGCAAGTGTATCGATCCCGGTTTGAGCTCAAACCGGGATGATGAGTCACGTCGGGCTGCGTAAGTTGACGGAGAGTGTGATTCGTCATTGCTTCTTGATGTCGGTGTTGCCTTCGTTGTCGATTGTACGTTCTCTCGATTTTTGAATCAAAAGGCACAAAATCTGAGTTAGTAGCACAGTTTTGAACCATGAAAATGGTCCAAACCAATAATTGATAATTGAATGTAAAAACAAAAAATTAAACTTAAATTCCCCGGCAACGGCGCCAAATTTGACAATGTTAAAAACCTATGATCGTTGTATTTTAGCATTAATAAAAGTAGAATTCCGAACTTTATACTTAATTGATTGTATATTGTGCAACTAAGGGTTGAACCCAAGAGAGTTATAGTCAATATTTTGTTTAGATTCAATTAACAATTAGTAATCAGGGGGGTTGGATTGTAGAAGTAAGCAAGACAAAAGCAAGTAAATAGCAAGTAAAGATGAATGCTAATATGAATGATTTGGGAAACTACACTAGGTTAGATTTTAGCATGCATACAACTTGGTTGGTTCTTTTTAGAAGCATTCACCAAATGTTCTCATCTTGATCTTATTTATGTGTTAAGTCAACCGGAATTAACACAACTTAACTAGTCTATTTATCCATAAACCTACAAATCAAAACACAAGTTAGCATTCAAATAAAGATAAAGAGATATAAAGAAGAAAAAATAACCCGTTAATCTTACTTTATACTTATGTTCCTTTCCCTCAGATAATTACAACCAGCTTTTACCTAGGGGTTGCTACTATATTAAGGACCCGAACCCGGAATCGATTGACCCTAGCCTTTTGCATGCAATTGTACACTTAAGGTGATCAAACTAAGTGAGAAAGAACATGCAAATATAAGTTAAAGAGCAAGGAAACATAACACAAATGGATACTGAATTAAACTTCTATTATAAAGACTTACAACTAATTTTCATACAACTTCAATCAGCCTAATGTAGCAAGGAAGCTTAGAACTCCATACAAATGACACTTAGACAAAATAGAGCTTTTTAGGGGAAAAAGGAGGATGATTCTAGTAATCAGCCAAGGGCTCTATTTATACTACAAAATACAATAAATGGGAGTAAAGAGGTTGTGTAAACAACCACTATTAAGTCCAAAAATGTGGTGCAAATAACCGGAGTAAAGTCTTCTAGCGCTAAACCGTAGGCGCGGGCAAGGGTGCCGCAGGGGCGGTTTAGGCCAAATTGTTTCGTCTTCATCTTGGTTGTGGGGGCGGCATAGCAGCCCCACAGGGCGGGGTCTTTAATGCTCTAGAGCGTCTGACTGTTGATCTTCGTGATGTTTCTGATGTCAATCCGTAAGGGCGGCCCAATGTCACATTAGGGGCGGTGACATAGTCTCTTCAGCTTCACAGGTCCGCAGGCATGGGCACAGGGGCGCTGACACTTGTTCTTGGGCTGAGTCACCGTAGGGGCGGCTAGAGGCTGCCGCAATGGCGGTGATAAGGGCCTTCTGGGCGCAGGCCAAAGCGTTGACTCCGGCGTCGGACATTGGTCTTTAGGGGTGTCACCGCTTGGGCGGCTAGGTGATGCCGCGGGGGCGGTGACACCCTGCTCTCGGGGCGCTGGCGAGGCATTGGCTACGTCGTCAGAGGCGTAGTGTCACCGCAAGGGCGGTGACATACGCCGCGGGGGTGGTGACATACGTCGTGGGGGCGGTGTGGCACCCAAAAGGCGTGTTTGATCTTCTTCTTCTCCAAGTGTTGCTAGATCGTTTGTTTTACTTTATTTTTGGACTCTTCATCTGGATCATAATGTTAGCAACACAATATGACTCAAAGACACTAAAAAGAATCTAAAAACTACCTAGAATGATAGTGATTCTATCACCTATCACTTGTTGTACTCGTGCATTCCGACTTGTGAGATTGTGTTGTATTGAGTTTTGCTCTTCTTTTCAGCTTTGAAGTGGGTAAGGAAAGACGAACCTCAGGATATTGTCGGAAGAGGGTTCATTACCCTCATAGCTGCTCAGGTTATGGATGTGATAGGTTTTGAGGACAGCATGACGATTCCGCTCTACAATGAGAGCATCCTTCACCGTTACAAACTGCTAAAGGTGGCCGGCAAGCATAGGTTTTGGCTTTCATTCCATGATGGAATGAAAGCCAAGTGACATACTTGCCATGGCCCTTGCCATTTGGGCCGGAGATTTCCGACCTTTACATTGCCGTTGATCCGTATTTGCCAAAGCGACCACAAGTTGCCATCATTGAGCGGCATGCGGCGAGCTCGAGTCGGGGACCGGCTGAGGACTATCAGCCCATCCTTGGTAATATGGAGAGCTGGAATGGATAAGCAGAGCCGCCGTCTCTCCGACCTCTACCGGCAGCAAGAGCACTTCATCTTCAACTTCCCATACCCGTCACAAGAGCCGGATGGTCCAGCCGGATCATCCCACTAGTGAGTCTACTCTTTCCCTTCTCCGCGTATTATGATTTACCTTCATTTTTCACACTTTTGGGGCAAAGTGATCTTCAAGTATGGGGGAGGGATCATATCTTGCTTGTATATTTTGTGTTATTCGAAGAACTCAAACAAATAAAAAGAAAAGAAAAAACCAAAGAAAATGAGAAAAAGGCATGGAAATCCTTGGATAAATTGAAAACCCGAAAGGGCGGTTTAGGCAAAAAGAAGGTAGCCCGACCAACACTAGGTTGGTGCAAGAATGGACTTGAGGGATGAGAATTGGTGAGATCATCTTAGAAAGAAGAGGAGTGGCAAGGTGAAAACCCGAAAGGGCTCCTTGGCAAAATGAGCGAAAACCGAGTGATAGGTTCTCCTTTTTCCGACGTTGGCGACATAAGAAAGGGAGACATAAGGAGGAGTCCGGGTAGGTCACTCTTGGAGCGATAAGGATGTTAGTTCTTTCTCTCTTCCCACATCTCTTTAGTAAATTTTTGTTTTTCTCTTTAAGCATGCTTCATCTTCTTTCCTCCCTACTTCACCATGCTTCCTCAAACTTCTGTTTTACATTGGTTAGATATTTAGTTTACTCGGGATGAGTAAAGAGTCAAAGTATGGGAGAGTTTGATAGGTGATGGAATCACTATCATATCTAGGTTGTTTTAACATGTTATTAGAGTCATATTGGTTGTTGTGTGTTGCTAATATGTACATCTAGATGAAGAAGTCCATAATGAAGAATTATGAAGGTTTATTAACACTTGGAAAGCAAAGAAGATCAAAGAAGACAACCAAGGCAACATTTTGTTGCTCAGCCGCCCCTACGGCCCTATGTCACCGCCTCAGAGGTGACCGATGCCTCTAGCACCGCACCTAGAGCCCAACCAGCGCCCGAGAGCAAGGATTTCACCTCCCCTGAGACACTCCCAGTCCGCCCCTGCGGTGACACCCCATGAAGACCAATGCCGGCGCCCCTGCGCCCATGCCAGCAGACCTGCAAAGATGAAGAGTCTGTGTCACCTCCCTTGCGGATTAAGGACAAAAATGTTGAAAAGATCAAGCGTCAGACGTTCTAGAGCATTAAAGACTCCGTCCCCGTGGCCCTGTCATGCCGCCCCTACGGCCAAGTTGAAGATGGAGCATTTTGCACTAAACCTCCCCTGCGACTCCCAGATCCACGCCTGGGTTTTAGTAATAGAAGACATAACTCCAGTTGTTTAGACCCACCTTTATGACCATTAATGTGGCTATTTACATAGCCTATTTACTCCTATTTACTGTCATTTCTAGTATAAATAGAGGACCTAGGCTGATTGTTAGAATCATCCTTATTTATCCACAAAAACCTCTCTTTGTTTAGTTGTCACTTGCATAGAGTGCTAAATCTCCTAGCTACATTAGGTTGATTGAAGATACATATAAAGTGTTTGTAAGTTCATTTCAATAGAAGTTTTATTTTGTATACAATTGTGTTATATTCCTTGTCTTAACTTATGATTGCATGGTTGTTTTCACTTAGTTTGATCACCTAAGTTGTATAATTGCATGCAAAAGGCTAAGGTTATTTGGTTTTGGGTTCGGTTCACTAATCCAGTAGCAAACTGTTAGGTAATAATGGGTTGTGATTATCTAAGGGTAAAGGAATATAACTACATAACAAGATTAACGGGTTGTTTCTCTTTTATGTATCTCTTTATCTTTGCATGAATGCTAACTTGTTGTTTGGTCTTATAGGTTTACAGATCGATAACTTGCTAAGTTGTGTTAATGCCGGTTGGCTTAATGCATGAATATGATCAAGATGAGAACAATTGATGAAAGCTTCTAAAAAGAACCAATCAAGTTATGTGCATGCAAAAATCTAACCTAGTGTAGTGTTTTCTAAATATCATTATCACCATCTTTTCTTTGTTATTATATGCTTTTGTTTTGTTAACTTTCACAATCCAAACCCCCCCCCCGGTTACTATAAATTGATAATTGAATCTTAATCGTACTTTCAATCACTTTTCACTCTCTTGGGTTTGACCCTTACTTATTCACTATACCTTGTTTAGTGTTAGGTTCGGAACTTTACTTTGATAAATCTAAAAACAACGACCATCGATTTTACGCTTGTCAGGCTCTAGTAACAAAACGCTATTTTCGGGAGAAGTTACAAGCAGGGGTATGGTTCATTGTGTTAGGTACTAGGAGTTGGTCAGGTTGTGGTTCGGTGTGGGTCCGGTGGGATTTGAGTCCGCAAGGGAGTCCCAGTTAGGATGATGGTGGTTTAGTGGCGTGGAGATTGTTGGTCCGGCGGCTATGTTGGCATAAACGGAGTAAGCTCAAGGCTAGAAAAATGGGGGTTGTAGGGTGGTTTCCGAGGGATGTGAGTGGTGGTTCGATGCGGGGCCGATGGGGCTGGCTCCGGGATTAGATGGTGGTCAAGAGGGCGGTGGTCTAGTGGGGTGGCTCCTCTAGTGGTGATGATGGTGAGACTACTCCGGTATTTCTCTGGTGAGACTCCGCGGGTGAAGAAATGTTTTTGGTGCCAAAAGAATCAATTAATAACAACTGAATTTGAAATTGAAAGTAGTAAACAAACGAGAGTGATAGAAATACTAACCGTAATGGGTGTTTCTCCGGTTGACTCTTTTTTGTGGATATCTTTGTGAAAAGATCTAGTTTTTTTAATAGAAAAATAAAGATGCGATGTCGATATCAATTAACCAAAAGCTCTGATACCACTTCCTCCTAGTTGAGGCAATCATTTATTTTGCACATAACATGGTATATGCCATGATCTTACTCGAGGATGAGCAAGATTTTTGTATGGGGTATTTTGACGAGTTTCAAATGTAACATCATACAGCTTGCCCGTCAAACTCGATTATGGCGGACACTTAACCGTCACATCAGTTAGTATAACTACACGCAATCAACATCATAAATAGTAAATCAGTGCCCGTTGATTTAAAAGTGTGGTGGTTATTTTAACCAACATTTAACTTTACCATATTTTTATGAGTAAATCGTTGGAAACTACCCCTGCTAAATAAGGTCAATTGAACTTGACCACCCCTTAAATGCTTAATTGCCTAGAATTACCCGCTAAATGTATTCCGTCAACGTTTAAACACCCTTCCTAAATTCGTCAGCTTTGTCGTCAATGGGATCCACTTTTGAATATTTTATTATTTTCCCCTCTAGAACCCACACGGTTTGTTAAATTGTTTAATTTCATGAACCGAACTGAATTTTCTTATCCTATATATTTGTAAATTCTAGAATAATGAGTCATTACCGTAAATAAATATATGATGTCTCTTTTGTAGTTACACCCAAATACTACTAGATGGGTTTTCCTGGGGCGAAGAGGCGGCGACTCTCTGGAAGAGCTCCTGTACTCAAAGGCGGCTACTGTCGAGGTTTCGTCCGGCGAGGGTGACGGCAGCATACCCTGACGACGGTGGCATATCTAGAAGGTCGAGCGAGTTAGGCGACGGATCTAGACACCATTGTCCCTCCCTTCGTCTCTTCGACATCGCTGATGACTAGCCACCATCTTTCAAACGAAAAACTACATGAAAGGTAAAATTGGGTGTTCTAATGCGCAATGAACTTATTTGGGTTGTAGATGAGTATAACTAATGAACAACATCGACAAATACCTAGTTGAACTGCAACGGGAAAATGCTAAAACTTGGGGAAACTTCGACCGATTGCTAGATTTCTTGTCAATTTCTTAACAAGCTAAGGTCATTTTCATCAATGAGTCTTCAAAGCGAGGTCTTGCGTCATTTTTGTAGTTTTTCTTCAATAAAGTCTTATAACTTACTTTTTTCAGTTTATCAATGGGTCTTCATCAATGGGTCTTAGCTCGTTTTTCTCACCCACCCATTTATTTCCTCATACCATTTTACAAATATACCCCTACTAACTTTTTAATATCACAATTATTTTAACTATATCTTAAACCAAACTTTTTATTATTATAGAAATAAATAGTCATTTAATTATTTTTTGTTAACTTAAAATTATCCAATTATATTTAAAATAATATTTAATTATGAGAAATACTTAATTTCATTAAAATTGCATAAAAGCATCACACCATAAAATACATAAAACTTAAATCATGAAACAAACAACATTAAAATGAACATAAAAAAACATGAAACAAACAACATTAAAATAACACAATCTTGAGTCGATAACCTAATATCCAAAATTTTGCCAAATATTCTCCATTAAATCGTTCTGAAGTTGTTGATGTGTAGTTATGTCTCGCACTTGAATTGTGTTTTGGAGGTAGTCGTGCATATTAATCGGTCTTGATGTCGTGTAATCCGAAGGATTTACCGAGCCTGCAACTCCTTCTTGATCATACTTATGGAGCTCATCTTCGTATTCATCTCGTTCATCTTCTACAATCATATTATGCAAGATAATACATGCTCACATAACTTTCTCAATCTTAATCAAATCCCATGAAAGTGTTGGGTTTCGAATGATTGCAAATCGAGATTGTAAGACTCCAAACGCCCTTTCTACATCTTTGCGAACTCCCTCTTGAACTTGAGCAAATAGTTTAGCTTTAGGAATTTGCGGGTGTCGAACAAATTGCACAAATATGGCCCAAGGTGGATAAATACCATCGGTAAGATAATATCCCTTGTTGTATTGGTGACCATTAACCATGAAATTGATATATGGTGCCCTACCAGGCAAAATGTCATCAAAAACAGGAGAACGATCAAGCACGTTAATATCGTTACACGTATGTGGGACACCAAAAAATGCATGCCAAAACCATAAGTCATGAGATGCCAAACCTCTAGTACAATCGTTTGATATCCATGATCTCCACGTGCATATTGACCTTTCCATGCATTTGGAGAATTTTTCCAAGCCCAATGCAAGCAATCGATGCTACCCAACATCCCTAGAAAACCGCGAGCCTCCCCCTTCCCAAGTAGACGATGTAAGTCTTCCATTGTAGGTTGACGAAGATATTCACCACCAAAGGTGGATGTGACTCCATCAACAAAACATTCTAAGCTCTTCCTAGCAGTGCCCTCAGCAAGACGGAGATATTCGTCACTAGCGTCTGCAGTTGTTCCATACGCCAACATGCGTATCGCACTGGTGCATTTTTGTAATGCAAATATACCAAGTCTACTAGTCGCATCTGGCCTTTGCTAAAAGTATTCAACTCCATTCTCGAGGCTTTCAATAATGCGCATGAAAACATGTTTGCACATTCTGAACCAACATCGAAAGATTGCATCTGTGTACGTTGAGACCTCAGAGAAATAATCTCTAGTTAATTGTGCATCCCCTTGCTCCCTTCCTCTTTCAATGTGTGTGCGACGACGTCTTCTTCTTCTAGAGCTTTCTGCTCGTGCCTCATCAGCTCTTTGGCATGCAAGTTGCCACTCATTGAAAGCAGCGAAGAGCTCATTATCTGTTTCAGAGCTACTGCTACTAAGAAATGGGTTAGAGTTTGATAGATCAGAATCAGAGCTAGACATTGTGTAGTTATTTGTATGGGTCCGATAATGATAGAGTTGAATAAAATCCGTATACTCATATCACATTTATATATTAATCTATTTAGATGAATGTTGTATATGACCGTTGTATATTTAAATATCTTACAACTTTTCTCTGCCACCTTCACATGCATTTTCGGACTCATTATTAATTTTGCCCATTCCTTGCCACCTTCACATGCATTGTCGGACCCATTATTATCATTGCACATTCCCTTCTTTAAACCCATACCCTATCGAGACGTGACATGAAGTGACAACACTATGTAGCTTCACATGCATTACTTTTGTCCATTCTTTGCCACCTTATCTCTATCTTTGCCCATTCTCTGCCACCTTCACATGCATTGTCGGACCCATCATTATCTTTGCCCATTCCCTTCTTTAAACCCATGCCTTGTCGAGACGTGACATGAAATGACAACACTATGTAGTTTTATTTATCTTGACCACACTTTTGACACAAAGTAGAAAATACATTGATTGCAACAACTACATCTTACATCAAGAGAACTCATTACAAAAACATCTTACGTAATATAACCCTAAGCATTAGGATACAACAACATAAAACATAAAACATAAAACATAAAACATAAAACAAGAGCATTAACATCATTAGAAAATACATTGATATAACTTTCGATGATTGTAATTTCTTCAATTCATTTTGAGTTCCTTCATCAAACTTTCCTTCAATTCAATACCTGAAGCAGTCACTTCCTTATCTACCATCAAACTCATCAATAGATCAATCTTCTTAACTTTCACATAATCTTTTTGTTTCTCTACCTTTCGTGCCTCCTTCAATTTCTTAAACTCCAGTAGCTCGCTCATACGTCGTAATGCTTCTTCCTCTCTCTCTCTCCGTTGTCACTTCAAGGTGTTCATCACTCGTTGTTGATGCCTTCTATTTCCCCTTTCTCTTGGCGCTTTTGATAACTTAAGGACGATCAACATGTTGATGATCATGCATGCTTGTTGGAGTTTCAAGAGTTGGGTTAAAACCCATGGCATCTACAGTTGAAGCCCTTGATCTTTTGCCGCTTGAAACACTTTCCTCCTTCTCTTGGTTGATTTTTTTCAAATGATCAACTCTCCATTTTTCTTCATTACGAAGAACATACCATGCACGCTCATTTGCAAAATTACACCCATATGTAGCTCTATAAATTTCATCTGCTTTATTCATTACATCTTGATCTCCTTCGCCACTAGCTTGTAATTTGAGAGCTTTTTCATGGAAACCAACAAACTTACCAACCGTGTTGTTTAACTTTTGCCATCTACACTTCATTTTGTTTTTGTCTCGAGGAACTCAATAACACGATTTATGATGTTAGATTAGGCACTCATTTAGATAGTTTTTCCGCTCATTCATGCATGGTTTGCACTAGTTCGTGACGATTTGCACTCAATTCATGTATTTTGTCGAGATAGACGTCTACACGGACTTTTGCATGTTTTGTAGGTATTTTGGGAGCTTAGGGAGCTTAATCGATACATTCGAGGATCGTTCCTCGAGATGACACACATTCGGACTCATTGGGAAGCAAGCTAGGAGCTAAGGAGGACACATGGGACCTTGTTGGTGCATGCCATGCACCAAATTGAGGCTTGATAATCCAAAACAAGCTGAGGCACCAAAACCACGGCCACTGGGACTTCCACGTGCGTGGAAATGGGCCGTGGTTTTCCCCAGACAGCTGTGACAGTTGTCCCACGATTTTCATGGCCGATTCTTGCAATTTGTTGAGGATATAAGGTGGTCCTGCAGGCTGTTAGGGACAGACTCCATCACTCCCATTCTCTCCCACACTCTCAACAACACATATTCTCTCATTGGAAGATTGTATTGGAGCTTCACTTGGAGGATAAAAAAAAAAGGGTCCATTGAAGAAGAAGAGAAGAACACACCATTCTTAGTTTTTCATAGTTTTGAGTGATTTTGAGTGAGTTTTGTGAAGACGATTTGCTCGGTTTTGTAAGGAACGAGATTGAACCTTCTTTTGAAGGGTTGTAAGTCCTTCTTATCATACATTCAGCTTGATTTTCTTTGTTCTACTTGTTCATATCTATTTCACTTCATTCAATTGCTATGAAAGCCATGATTGTATGCTTGTTGAGTTTGATTGTTGAAATGCATATTGTCGGCTAGATAGATGTGATTCTAGGGTAAGGAAATGATGGTTATGGCTTGGACTATGATAGAATGGACTTAGATGTACCTTTGGTTGATTCGTTTGCTTGAAAAGGGCTGCTGTTGGAAACCACGGTTCGTTCTTACCTTTCCATGGCTGTGGACTGGGATGAACAACCCGTGGTTCTGACTAACTCACTTGTTTTGATGAATCTAAGTGCTAGAATGTTAGATTGTGGAAATCCTAGTGTTTGTTGAGCTAAATCTATCCTAGGGTGACCTAGTGTTAGCAACTAAGTGTTAGAAGAGACCTACCCGGTGATTCTTTCTCTTAGATACCGAAGATGACCAACTCTAGGTAGTAGTGAGCCTCACAAGCCGCTATTGGACTGAATGTGCTAGGATAGATGTTTAGGACTTGCATTCCCCAGACTTACCCGGTAAGGAGAGGTTAGATCCCTAGATAACCATCCGGTTTGTGTAGATACCCCTACCTTAGGCTCCTAGAGACTTTCCCGGTGATAGGACCTTAGGTGCGGATTAGTGGATCATGAGACCTAGCCGGTAATTGACCCCACTTGAGAAACATTCCTTCCCAACATACCATAGTTAACCCAAAGAATGATTAGAAGATTGAGTCCTATGCCATAACCGGAATTTCCAACCCCTAGAATCCGCTTTTCCCTCTTTGATCTCATATCTCGTGTTTGTCTTGCTTGTTTGTGTTTATTTGCTAGATTGTTAGTTTGTTTTGCATTCTTATATCGTTGTGATCCTTGATTGATCACCACACAAAACCAATCCAAAGACATTGAGATTTTCATTTATTTGTTTCTTTCTCTTTTCTTAGCCTAGATCAACACTATCCTTAGTCACTAATCGATTCAATTTCACCTCAGTCTTTGTGTTCGACCTCGGAATACTATCCCTACTACAAAACGTCCCGTACACTGCGGGTTCGATAGGAGTTAGGAAAAATATATCGAGTTATAAATTTAAGACTTTTGCGTGTCACGTTCTTAGCGTAACAAGTTTTTGGCGCCGTTGCCGGGGACTAGGTTAAGATTGAGTCATTGTTTGTGATTGTTTATAGTGCAGGTCTTTCTTGTTGCTTTTGATCTCCTTTGGTTTGTGTCTTTGCTTTTCAGGACATCTCCTACTCTTTAGGTGTATGCGAAGATCTCATGGCAAGGATTTAGCTCCATTCGATCCCGAACCGGAGAAAACCCTTAGATCTAGATCCAAGAGCATTAGAAAGGGAAAAGAGATGGCCGGAAGAGATCTCCAAGCTGAGTTAGATAAAGCTTTAGAGCAAATTAGACTAAGGGATGAAGCCTTGGAGAATGAGAGGAGACTTGCCAATGAGAGGCAAGAAGCAACTAGGAGGGAGATTGAAGAGATTAGGCAAGCTTTTGTGCAAAGAGAGCTTAATCGTCAACAACCTCCACCTCCACCACAACCGCAGCCGGCGGTCAATATTCGGGTTGTGCCCATTGCTATTGAAGAGCCACAAACGTTAGGGCAACGTATGGATCCGGCACAAAGAGCACACCATCCGGGTGTGAACTTAGGAGATCCCGCACACCGCCCTCAAGTTCTACAAATGATCCGGCATAATCATTTTGGAGGGAAGGAAGGAGAGTCTCCTCATCAACACTTGATGAACTATGAGATCTTGATGGAGACTCTAAGACCGCCTAGATTGGAGAGCAACAACCATAAGCTTAGGGCTTTCTTCTTCTCACTTAAGGATAAAGCCTTGGCTTGGTATCAATCTATTCCACAAGGGCGAGTGAGTACTTGGGAGGAGATGACAACCGAGTTTTTGACAAAGTTCTTCCTACCTTCCAAGACTACCGAGCTAAGAGGGAAGATCAACGCCTTCGTGATGAAGGATAGAGAAAGCTTATTCAAGTCTTGGGAGAGGTTAAAGGACCTCCTCCTAGATTGTCCACACCATGGAATACCGAAAATAGAGCTTTTGGAGATCTACTTCAAGGGACTTGATGAAGATAGCCAATTCAAGCTTCAATCTCTTTCCGGTGGGACTTTCATGGAAAAGATGAACCTTGGGAGTTTTTAGAGAAACAAGCTTTGGTAATTGAGAAGTACTCCCATAGGAAGAGTGATGGGAGGAAAGCGGGAGCATATGAGGTGAGTGAAGTCACCATGAGTAACTTCAAGCTTGATGCAATCAACAATGAGCTGAAATCTTTGAGGGAGTTGTGTGCTACAACTTTGAAGAATCAAGCAAGCCCTCAACAACAACCGGCAATTCAACAATTACCGGCCTAATCACAACCATCCCGGGTTTTCCTATTCTAACCCGGATGGTGCCTTGAACCCTCCCGCTTCCACAAGCGTAGCTCCACCACCCAAGGCTTCACAAGAACCTCCACCCGGATTTACTCAACCTCCAAAGGATAGAACCGAGATGATGTTTGAGCAATTGCTTGGAAGGTTGAGTGGTCTTGAGAGCACGGTGACTTCCATTTCTAAGGCTCAAAAGGTGTTGGAAGCACAAGTGTTCCAAAAGGCGGGTGAAGCTCATTGAGATCCGGGAAAGCGTCCCGGAAGAACCGAAGATAACCCGAGAGGCCAAGTGTTGGCCATTACAACAAGAAGTGGGATGAGCATGAAGGATCCCTTACCTAAGGGAAATGACAAGGGGAAGCAAGTAGTGGTAGAGGAAGAGACCTTGCAAGAAGAAGGAGGAAAGAACAAGGAAGATGAGCCAACATATGTGGCACCACCTCCATACAAGCCACCACTACCATTCCCATAATCACGAGCAAGAGCTCGCTTGGACAAGCACTTCGGTAAATTCCTTGAACTTATGTCTAAATTGCATATTAACATTCCGTTCATGGATGCTATTCTAGGTATGCTGGCATATGGCAGGTTCTTGAAGGAAATACACTCCAACAAATGGAAGTTGGAGGAGTATGGAGAAGTGAGGATGACGAAGAGATCCTTGGAATTGATTCAAACCATGAGGGAGGAGATGCCTCCTAAGCTAAGAGACCCGGGATCCTTTTGTGTGCCAATTGGAGTGGGAGAGGTGAAGTATGAAGCCCTATGTGATCTTGGGGCAAGTGTAAGCATCATTCCGCTTGTACTTTGCAACAAGGTTGGGCTAGGAGAGCCAAAGCCGGTCAAGATGACCCTTTACATGGCGGACCGTTCTATCACTCACCCGGTTGGAATCTTGGAGGACATACCGGTGCAACTCAGAAAGTTCTATGTGCCGATTGATTTTGTTGTCTTGGATATCCCGGCGGACTATCCGGTTCCTATCATCTTGGGGAGACCTTTCCTAGCCACTTCCGGATGTTTGGTGGATTGCAAAAATGGAATTCTCTCCTTTAACATTGGAGAAGAGAATATCAAGTTCAAGCTGTCCACAATGATGAAGGGGTCAGCCCTTGGTGAAGATGTGTTCAACATTGTAGAGCAAGAGGATTGTAAAGAAGTTGTGAGCTCGATCTTGATCAAGGACCCCTTGGAGAAGGTTCTTAGCTTAAGTTTGATGGAGGAAGGAGTTGAAGAGACTTGCAATGAAGAAATCAAGGCCTTAGATGCATTGGAAAAGGAGGGAAGAGCTGAATTTGAAGCACACGAAGATGTGCTGAATTTCTGCAAGAACCACGGCCAAGGACCAAGAACCACGCCCGTGGTTTATCCCGTGGAACCTACTGGATTGCTCCGAAGTGCTAACTTGGCAAGTTCAACGGCCGTGGTTGTGCCAGAGCCCGTAGTTTTGACCGTGGTTTCTCCAGAAACTGCCTTTGTTGTTGATCAAGCTTCAAGGAGCCTTAAGGAGTCTTCCATGGCTTTGGATTCATCTCAACCAACATTATATGGATCATCTCCACTCGATAAAGGTTCTCCTAAACTTGAACTCAAACCCCTCCCCTCTCATTTGAAGTATGCTTTTCTTGGTGAGAATGCTACATATCCGGTTATTGTGAATGCATGCTTGAATGATGATGAACTTGCTAGATTGCTAGATGCGGGAATCATTTTCCCAATTTCGGATAGTAAGTGGGTTAGTCCCGTGTATGTGGTTCCTAAGAAGGGTGGGATGCCCGTAGTAACTAATGAGAATAATGAACTAATCCCAACTAGAACGGTTACGGGATGAAGGATGTGTATAGACTATAGGAAACTCAATGTTGCCTCTAGGAAAGATCACTTTCCTCTTCCTTTCATTGACCAAATGCTAGAGAGATTAGCTCAACATTCCCATTTTTGTTACTATAGTGGATTCTTCCAAATCCCTATTCACCTCGACGATCAAGAGAAAACTACATTCACATGTCCTTGGGGTACATTTGCATATAGGAGAATGCCGTTTGGGTTGTGTATTGTACCCGCCACCTTTTAAAGGTGTATGATGGCTATATTTTCTGAGTATATTGAAAACATCATGGAACTGTTTATGGATGATTTTTCTGTTTATGGATCTTCATTTGATGATTGTTTAGTTAACTTGTCTCTAGTGCTAAAAAGATGTGAGGAGACTAATCTAGTCTTGAATTGGGAGAAATGCCACTTTATGGTAAGTGAAGGTATTGTGTTGGGGCACTTGGTGCCCAACCGAGGCATTGAGGTTGATAGGGCTAAGATAGAAACAATAGAGAAGTTGCCACCACCTACCTCGGTGAAGGGGGTAAGGAGTTTTCTAGGGCATGCCGGTTTTTACCAGAGATTTATTAAAGATTTCTCTAAGATTTCTAAGCCTCTTACTAACCTACTAATGAAAGATGTTGAGTTTGTTTTCTCCAAGGATTGCCTTGAGGCTTTTTGTAGGTTGAAGAATGCTTTGGTCTCCGCACCTATCATGCAACCTCCGGATTGGAGTTTACCGTTTGAGATCATGTGCGACGCGAGTGATGTAGCCGTTGGGGCTGTTTTGGGACAAAGGAAAGATGGGCTTACACATGCCATCTATTATAATAGCAAGATACTAGATGATGCCCAACTCAATTATGCTACCACCGAGAAGGAGTTGCTAGCGGTGGTGTATGCATTTGAGAAGTTCCGCTCGTATCTTGTTGGAGCGAAGGTCGTTGTGTACACGGATGATGCTGCGATCCGTTATCTCCTTACAAAGAAGGATGCCAAGCCTCGTTTGATTCGGTGGATCCTTCTTCTTCAAGAGTTTGACTTGGAAATCCGGGATAAGAAGGGGTCCGAAAATTCTGTGGCGGACCACCTTAGTAGACTACCTCCATTGGAGATTGGAAGAGATGACATCCCGATTGATGACTCATTACGGGATGAACAGTTGTAAATGGTGGAGGAGTGTTTACTTTACGTGTCTAGAGGAAGTGAGCCATGGTATGCCGACATTGTGAACTACCTCGTTTGCGAGGAGGTGCCTCCCGGTTTGTCATATGCCCAGCGGAAAAAGTTCTTCAAGGATGTGAGGCATTACTATTGGAGTGAGCCGCTTTTGTTCAAGAGAGGACCGGATGGAGTTTTAGAAGATGCATACCGGAAGATGAGGTGGAGAGTGTGATCCGCCATTGTCATTCCTTGCCATGTCGAGGCCATGCTAGCTCACACAAGACATGTGCTAAGGTGTTACAATCGGGTTTCTTTTGGCCAAGTTTGTTCAAGGATGTGCCGAATTTTGTGGTAGCTTGTGATGCTTGCCAAAGGATGGGCAACATCTCAAGGAGGAATGAGGTGCCCTTGAACAACATACAAGAGGTGGAGATATTCGATGTTTGGGGTGTGGACTTCATGGGACCATTCCCCTCTTCTTGTGGTAACCTCTACATCCTATTGGCGGTGGACTATGTTTCGAGATAGGTGGAGGCAATCGCCTCTCCCACAAATAATGCCAAGGTTGTGGTGCGGTTCTTTAACCGAGTGATCTTCCCTAGGTTTGGAACATCAAGGGTGATCATAAGTGATGGAGGGAAGCACTTCACTAATAGGAACTTCGGGACACTTTTGGCTAAGTATGGGGTGACTCATAAGGTGGCAACACCTTACCACCCCCAAACTAGTGGACAAGTGGAGATCTCCAACCGGGAGATAAAGGGAATTCTTGAGAAGACGGTTTCTAGGACGAGAAAGGATTGGGCTATGAAGCTCGATGATGCTTTGTCGGCTTATAGAACCGCTTTCAAGACACCGATTGGCACCACTCCTTACAAGCTAGTTTATGGCAAGTCTTGCCACCTTCCGGTAGAGATGGAGCATAGAGCGTATTGGGCTATAAGGTGGCTGAATTTTTACCTCAAGGAGGCCGGTGAGAAAAGGTTGCTAGACATGAACGCCCTTGAGGAGATCCGGTTGGATGCCTATAAAAACGCCCGGATCTACAAGGAGAGGACCAAACGTTGGCATGACAAGCGTCTCATCCCGAAGGAGTTGAGTGAAGGCGACCTTGTCCTTCTCTTCAACTCAAGGCAGCGGCTCTTCCCCGGAAAGCTAAAGTCAAGATGGACGGGTCCTTATGTGGTAAAGAAGATCTTTCTCCATGGAGCGGTTGAGATAGGAGGGGAGCATTGTGGAGATTTTAAGGTGAACGGGCACCGTTTGAAGAAGTACATCCCGGGAGCTCCGGTGGATATGATTGCCACAGTTCACCTAGAGTGAGACGCCCAGAGTTTGGTTAAGCTAATGACCTTAAAGAAGCGCTTGATGGGAGGCAACCCATTGGTAGACATCTTTCCCTTTTTCGTTTTTGTTTTTGTTTTGATTTTTCTGTTTTTGTATGTTTGGTGTGCTTTGTGTGTGTGCTAGAGTCTTGGTGGCATGGAAGCCTTGCATGGCATGTGGATGATGATGATAAGTCCCTCATCAATTGTGGGTGGAGCGGACGCGGGACTTGGACGGCTAGCGGCGCCTAGCACGGATCCCGACGCCATAACGAACACTTTGAGCTCTCTACCATCGTTGATAGGATCATCCGCCATCACTCCACATGAATGATCCCAAATACCAAGGCAAACCATTTTTACATTGTGAGAACACTCTTTCACCCTTCTTTACTTCATTTACATATTGGGGACAATGTGTTTCTAAGTATGGGGTGGGGTTTGCATGATCTTTTGCATGATTAGCATCTAGGGTAGTTTCTTTTAGTCACATGCTTCATTATGTCTTGCATTGTACATACACATTTCGAAAAATCCAAAAAATCAGAAAATTTTAAAAAAATTTAGTGCTTCTTAGCTTGGGAATGACCCTTATGATGAGATTGTTGTGTGGATTGGCTATGGATGGCCTTATGTGTTGAATAGATGAATGCATATGTGGACTTGAAGTACTTATCTTGAATACCATGAATTGTGATCATGATGTTTGTTTTGATTGGATTGAGGATTGAAAGTCGAAATTACATGCTAGTTCTTACACATCATCTAGGAGTGATTAAGGCAATTCATCTTTCTCTACTTCTCATCTTGATCATGTTGTTTGAGCACCTCAATTGATATAAATTTGACCTCTTTTGACCCATCCGGGAATAGGAGCATGTTAGTGTGTTGAGTGTGTGAAAAGCAAGTGTGGAGTGAAGTTGTTGATGGATGAATGTTATGAATGAAGTGTTGAATTTGTTGTGAAAAGTGTAGACAAAAATATAGGTTTGGGGACGTTGGTTAAAATGACGAGTAACTCGGCACCATTCACATAATCGGGTGTTTGTGCCTTGTCAAAGTCAAATAAACCGATAGTCCTAAGGAGCTTTGGTATGTGTGCCCGGTGTGGATGCACCTCGAAAAATAAAAAAGCCCGAGGACGGCAAATCACCAAGGTTTCGGCTTTTGTACACCAATGTCATCGTCTCAAAAATAAGTGAAAGAAAAAGAAAAGAAAAGATGGAGAAAATATACACTTTTGGGAAGTTGATCAAAAATATGAAATTGTGGAGTTAGTTCCATTCCCGGATTAGCATCACATAACCTAGAAAAATTCCCACCTGATCACAACGTTTCTTGGCCTTTTATTTCACAAGCCCTTGTGACCTATTTGCATGTGTGTAAGACTTAGTGATCTAGATTGAATATGCTCATGATCATCTTGACTTCTTCATTTTTACGTTTCATGCATGCTTTTGAGTTAAGTATAATTGTCTTTCCGTGCCTTCGTTTATTTGATACATGATTGCTTGTCCATTGCCATTAAACATGACTATGAAGGTGATCCAATATTAGAAGCACAACTCCAAAAATATTTTGTCATTTTTCTGCATGCACAAATCATGTCATCTCTTAGTCTATAGTTGGGACTTGCTCGGGGACGATCAAACCTAAGTATGGGGTATTTTTGATAACACGATTTATGATGTTAGATTAGGCACTCATTTAGATAGTTTTTTCCGCTCATTCATGCATGGTTTGCACTAGTTCGTGACGATTTGCACTCAATTCATGTATTTTGTCGAGATAGACGTCTACACGGACTTTTGCATGTTTTGTAGGTATTTTGGGAGCTTAATCGATACATTCGAGGATCGTTCCTCGAGATGACACACCTTCGGACTCATTGGGAAGCAAGCTAGGAGCTAAGGAGGACACATGAGACCTTGTTGGTGCATGCCATGCACCAAATTGAGGCTTGATAATCCAAAACAAGCTGAGGCACCAAAACCACGGCCATTGGGACTTCCACGGGCGTGGAAATGGGCCGTGGTTTTCCCCAGACAGCTGTGACAGTTGTCCCACGATTTTCATGGCCGATTCTTGCAATTTGTTGAGGATATAAGGTGGTCCTGCAAGCTGTTAGGGACAGACCCCATCACTCCCATTCTCTCCCACACTCTCAACAACACATATTCTCTCATTGGAAGATTGGATTGGAGCTTCACTTGGAGGATAAAAAAAAAAGGGGTCCATTGAAGAAGAAGAGAAGAACACACCATTCTTAGTTTTTCATAGTTTAGAGTGATTTTGAGTGAGTTTTGTGAAGACGATTTGCTCGGTTTTGTAAGGAACGAGATTGAACCTTCTTTTGAAGGGTTGTAAGTCCTTCTTATCATACATTCAGCTTGATTTTCTTTGTTCTACTTGTTCATCTCTATTTCACTTCATTCACTTGCTATGAAAGCCATGATTGTATGCTTGTTGAGTTTGATTGTTGAAATGCATGTTGTTGGCTAGATAGATGTGATTCTAGGGTAAGAAAATGATGGTTATGGCTTGGACTATGATAGAATGGACTTAGATGTACCTTTGGTTGATTCGTTTGCTTGAAAAGGGCTGCTGTTGGAAACCACGGTTCGTTCTTACCTTTCCACGGCCGTGGACTGGGATGAACAACCCGTGGTTCTAACTAACTCACTTGTTTTGATGAATCTAAGTGCTAGAATGTTAGATTGTTGAAATCCTAGTGTTTGTTGAGCTAAATCTATCCTAGGGTGACCTAGTGTTAGCAACTAAGTGTTAGAAGAGACCTACCCGGTGATTCTTTCTCTTAGATACCGAAGATGACCAACTCTAGGTAGTAGTGAGCCTCACAAGTCGCTATTGGACTGAATGTGCTAGGATAGATGTTTAGGACTTGCCTTCCCGAGACTTACCCGGTAAGGAGAGGTTAGATCCCTAGATAACCATCCGGTTTGTGTAGATACCCCTATCTTAGGCTCCTAGAGACTTACCCGGTGATAGGACCTTAGGTGCGGATTAGTGCATCATGAGACCTACCCGGTAATTGACCCAACTTGAGAAACATTCCTTCCCAACATACCATAGTTAATCCAAAGAATGATTAGAAGCTTGAGTCCTATGCCATAACCGGAATTTCCAACCCCTAGAATCCGCTTTTCCCTCTTTGATCTCATATCTCGTGTTTGTCTTGCTTGTTTGTGTTTATTTGCTAGATTGTTAGTTTGTTTTGCATTCTTATATCGTTGTGATCCTTGATTGATCACCACACACAACCAATCCAAAAACATTGAGATTCTCATATCTCGGGTTCGCTAGGAGTTAGGAAAAATATATCGAGTTATAAATTTAAGACTTTTGCGTGTCACGTTCTTAGCGTAACAGAACTTGGTGAGGCTTCCTCCACTGCATGTAGTTGCTAGTAATTCGACTCCAAAATGCCTATGAGGTTTGGCCATTGCCATCAATCGAATTAGTACTTACATTTATAAAACCGGAGATGAGCAACAAATCATCTTCGTGGGTCCAATAAGCGTGCTCACCTCCAACACCAACACCACTACCACCATGTCATTATCAACACCATCACCTCCATGACGACCACCACCACGACCACCTCGACGACCACCACAACGACCACCACCACCACCACCACCACTAATAGGAGTTTCATAACCACCACCTCCACCAGCACCACCACTATTATCACGATAACCTCCACCATAACCACCACCATAACTACTATCACTACTAACACCACCACTATTAGTACCATAACCACCACCACCACCACTACTAGCATCATAACCATCACCACTACTAGCACCATAACCACCACCATAACTACCACCATCACCACCACCATAACCACCACCACGACCACACCATAACCTCCACCATAAGCACCACCACCAACCACTATTAGCACCATAACCTCCACTATAACCACCACCATAACCACCACCACCACCATTACCACCACTAGAAGAGGGAGCTAAACCATCATGGTGTTGGGTGTTGTATGCAGGGATTTCAGAAGATTGAGTGAGTATTTGACTATAATAATTATAGTTAGAATCTAGGGTTAAATCATTGAAACCAAACATTTCACTAAAGTTTTGAGAATTTGGATGATTATCCATGATGAATGTAGAAAGAAGAGATGTGTTTTGGTGTTTTAAAATGATCCAACACCTTCACTATATATAGACAAGAATATGGGATAATTTTATTATTTATTACATTTTTATACCTTAAAATGAAATTTAAGTTAATTTTATTATTTATCTCTATGAACAATACAATAAGCAACGAAGAGATAAAAAAAATTGCAATTAAAAATGACCCAACACATATATGAAAAAATAAGGAATAATTTTTCATTATTTAGAATTTTTTATACCTTAAAACCAAATTTATTAATTTGTTATGTATTTTGATATTTTTAAACCTATAACTTTATCATAAACAAAGTTTTTTTAAAAAATTAATTTAAATATATTCAAAATGGGTGTCTATAGGTAGATAAAAAAAATTTATGAATTTTGGTATAATTTGTTTTTTTTTTAATATTTAAGCCGGAAAAACGGGTTTTTTAGTTAATAAAAAACCCATTTCCGTTGTCCAATGACAGGTTGCCACGCGTCGCGGTAGGCAAAGCGCCAATCAGGGCGCGACGCGTGGCACTGCAGCTTCCTTTTTGTCTTTTTTTTAAAAAAGGGGCCGGTTGAAGAGGCCAATGGGGGAGACACGTGTCCCCCATTTATTGCGTTCCTGAACCTATTAAATTCAAAATTTACAAGAACCACCCCCTGGACCCCGATAATTGTAACACCCGAATCCGCGGGACTTGGAGTGCTACGGGTTGAGACCCCACAATGGGTTCCGACCCTTAGCCTGACAACAATTTCACCGGATCTTGCAAAAAGACACAAATAATGGTCAAAACCGAAATACATTTTATGCAATGTTATGAAATGTAACACCCCGAATTCTCAGAACTCGGGGAGCTACTGGTTAGGACCTCACAATGGGTCTCAACCTTAGTTTGACAACAATATTACTAGGATCTTACAACAAAGCACAAACGTATTTAAATCATTTGAAAACATTAAATAATATTTACATGAATGATATGTATCAACCTTACATGACAACGATAAAAATACCACACATATGATGAAACTGAAGACACCCCTGTCTCCATCTAAATGAGTACGTGAACCCGGCTGACCATCCCCTCCGGATCTCTCTACAATTGTCTTAACTTGCAAGGCATCTACAAAGTGGTATAATACCATTAGCTAACATTCTATGCATTGACATAAAGGTAAAGGCACACAAACACATAACATACACATTCAACATGCAACACTCAAGTCCGTTTATTATCTTGATTTAAGTTATTCCTTACTAATGATACTTATTTTGTAACACGAGGGATTCCCAAACCTTGCCTCCGCCCCCATTTACCAGCAAGGAATGGTAGTAATGCATCTGAGCGTCTACCTGCCTGGTCTAGTCGCAGAGAATCTCCTAGCTCTCGCAAGAGCTAGACAGTGATGTCACCGCCCGTTATCATACACTTGGGCCAATTACGTAATATATAAAGTTGTCCTATTTCGAATTAGTTGTTTAACATAACTAACACACACCACCAATACACAACATGTTAATACGAAGAAGCCAGCTAAGTAAGTCTGTGGACTTACCTGAACTTGGTCAAGTCCCGTCACCCAAAGCACTCGATCCCGCTGAGTAATATCTCAACTGCCTGATCATAAGATAAAGCTCATATCAATATAACTATCAACCTCTAGAAGTTCCAACATCTAGGTCAACAACGAATATTCGAGAAGATGTACTAAATTGACTCTTCTTTGAGAAAAGACGGTTTTACCCCTAGTATCCAAAAACTCTAAAGGTGCTATTAAAGTTCATAAACCTCTACTAATGTCAATCATCCCAAAGCTCATCTAAATGGGAACAATATAACCGATCTGACCATACAACTACTCGTGAATCTCGAAAATTCTTAAATGATTCCATAACAAATCCATTTATTCCCATAATAATTCCCTTCTAATTAGTCATATATAAACCTCTGATGTGCTGCTCTTCTACGCATTAACACCTCAATTTCATTATTGAAATAAACTAAATTGACACATCTCACTTAACTAATCTAAATGTATCACACTAACTATTAATATCTAATCTAGTTAATAATATCATATAATCTCGAATCTATTGAGTGTATAAACATTCATCTGCTTCTAGTCACTTATTACTCCTTAATCAAATTAAAACATATAGGATATACCTTAATTCTACTTTTAATACTCCACCATTCTACAAAATTACACGATACCACTCACAATTAAACCAATAGTAAACAAACTCAAACCTTACTAATTTCTCTTTCCTCTCTTGATTGAACGTAATTAAAACCTACTTCTCACCTCCTTATATACCCTCATAAAGCCAAACATTAGCATTGAGAATGAACCAATTCCATGTGAATAATATCATTCTTCTACCTTTAACAACTCACAGGTAATGGAATATAAGGCTAGGCATTGAGAAGGAAATTGAGCTTACTCGCACGCCAAGGACTCGAACGGTGCTTTCAATGGCTGGTTGTCAACGATGAAGACAAGGACTAAGGACCCTCGATTTTCCTTGCACAAGCTGTTACAATCGATGAAGAGGGAAGGTCGAGACTGCCTCCCAGCTATCGTCGGTCGACCGTGATTATGCTTGAGGAAGGAGGTGTTTTCCCGTCACCAGTTGATAACGTGATTTATGACGATAGTATAGGCATTCATTTAGATAGTTTTTCCCGTTATTCATGCACGGTTTGGCATTAGTTCACGACGTTTACACTCATTTCGTGCATATTTCTAGAAAAGACGTCTACACGAGCTTTTGTTGGTTTTGTAGGTATTTCGGGGATCTTTTGGACATTAATCGATACATTCGAGGGTCAAGCCTCATGGTGGTACACATCCAAGGCTTTGAAGGAACATAATTGGAGCAATGAAGGACACAAGGACCCTTATTGGTGCAAGCAATGGAGCAACTCATGGCTAGACATCATAACAAGCCTCTGTTGAAGAAAATCGGACCAGCACTCAGGAAAATCGTCCGATTTATCTCACTAGGTCGATTTTCTGGCCCTTGACAGCTTAAGCCACGTGTCCCACGATCTCTTTGTCCGGCCTTGCTCTCGATGGAGAATATAAGTGGTCCTGCAAGATGTTGCTGAGGATCTCTCCCACATTCTCTCACACACACCTGATTCCAATTGGAGGATAGACTTGGAGAAGAAGAAAAACTCTCTCATTTTTGGGGGAAGAAGAAGAACACCAAACTTTAGAGTGATAGTGAGTTTTTGAGTGATTTTGAGTGATTTTTAGAGTCCTTGGTTGAAGAACTCTTGGAAGGATTGTTAGGAACGTTTTGGAACTTCTTTTGAAGGATTGTAAGTCAAACTTAAACTTATATTCAATTAAGATTTATTGATTTTACTTGCTTATCTTTCATCATCTATCTATGAAAACCATGTATGCTTGTGTGATGATTTTGGATCTTGAAATGCATGTTATTGGCTAGTTTATTGTGATTCTAGAGTGATGGATTGATGGTTATGGCTTGGGTGATGATAGAATGGACTTGTATGTTAGTTTAGGATGATTCGTATGCACAAAACTTAACCCAGACCGAAAAATCGACCTGTTCATAGTGTAGATCGTCCGATTTCCCCTATGATCCACCCGACTTTTCTCTCTGTTGCTCTTTAATTGATGAACCTGTATGTTAGGATGTTAGGTTGTTGGAATCCTAGTGTTTATTAAGCATAATATAGCTTAGGATCACCTAATGCTAGCAACCTAAGTGAGGGAAGAGACCTACCCAGTGATTTCCGACCTTAGATACCTAAGATGATGAACTCTAGATAGTAGTGAGCCTCACAAGCCGCTATTGGATTGAGTGTGCTAGGATTATTGCTTGAGGCTTCCCTTTTCCTAGACTTACCCGGTAAGGAGAGGGTTGCCCCTTATGTATAGTCCGTTTTGTGTAGAATTCCCTACTTTAACTCCTTGAGACTTACCCGGTAATAGGAGTTTGATGCGGGATTAGTGAAGCGAGAGACTTACCCGGTAATTGCTTCCATTAGAGAAACACCCATTCCCAACACCGCAGCTTTATCCTTAGAATCTTTAGAAGCTTGAGTCCAATGCCATAACCGGAAATCTTGACCTCTAGAATCCACTTTTCTCTCTTTGATCACATATTTTGTGCTTGTGTTACTTGTTTGTTTTGCTAGCTTGAGTTGCTAGTTTGTTTTATTACCTTGCTTGATTTGTGATCTTTGCTTGATCACCATAAAAACCCAACCAAAAATATCATGATTTTCATTTCTTTATTTCTTTCTCTTTTCTTAGACTAGATTCATACTATCTATGATCACTTGTTTGACTTGATTTCACCTTAGTCTTCGTGTTCGACCTCGAAATACTATCCTTGCTACATAACGACCCATACACTGTGGGTTCGCTAGGAGTTAGGAAAATATAACGAGTATAAATGTAAAGCTTTTTTTCCTAAAAAACTTGTTCGCTAAGATTCTGTAGCAGAAAAAGCTTTACATTTATACTCGTTATATTTTTCCTAACTCCTAGCGAACCCACAGTGTATGGGTCGTTATGTAGCAAGGTTAGTATTCTGAGGTCGAACACGAAGACTAAGGTGAAATCAAGTCAAACAAGTGATCATAGATAGTATGAATCTAGTCTAAGAAAAGAGAAAGAAATAAAGAAATGAAAATCATGATATTTTAGGTTGGGTTTTTGTTTTGATCAAGCAAAGATCACAAATCAAGCAAGGTAATAAAACAAACTAGCAACTCAAGCTAGCAAAACAAACAAGTAACACAAGCACAAAATATGTGATCAAAGAGAGAAAAGTGGATTCTAGAGGTCAAGATTTCCGGTTATGGCATTGGACTCAAGCTTCTAAAGATTCTAAGGATAAAGTTGCGGTGTTGGGAAAGGGTGTTTCTCTAATGGAAGCAATTACCGGGTAAGTCTCTCGCTTCACTAATCCCGCATCAAAGTCCTATTACCGGGTAAGTCTCAAGGGGTTAAAGTAGGGAATTCTACACAAACCGGACTCTACTTAAGGGGCAACCCTCTCCTTACCGGCCTCCTTGAGGTCAAAATCGAGCCACCTTATGGCCCAATATGCCCTATGCTCCATTTCTACCGGAAGGTGGCAAGACTTGCCATAAACTAGCTTGTAGGGAGTGGTGCCGATCGGTGTCTTGAAAGCGGTTCTATAAGCCCACAAAGCATCATTGAGCTTCATAGCCCAATCCTTTCTTGTTCTAGAAACCGTCTTCTCAAGTATCCCTTTTATCTCCCGGTTGGAGATCTCCACTTGGCCACTAGTTTGGGGATGGTAAGGTGTTGCCACCTTATGAGTCACCCCATACTTAGCCAAAAGTGCCCCAAAGTTCCTATTAGTGAAGTGCTTCCCTCCATCACTTATGATCACCCTTGGTGTTCCAAACCTAGGAAAGATCACTCGGTTGAAGAACCGTACCACAACCTTGGTATCATTTGTGGGAGAAGCGATTGCTTCCACCCATCTCGACACATAGCCATCATACACCTTTGGAAGGTTTGTCTCCTCACATCTCTTAAGCACCAAAGACAAGTTAGCTAAACAATCATCTAAGTAACAAAAGTGTGAATGTTGAACTAATCTTTCTAGCATTTGGTCAATGAAAGGAAGAGGGAAGTAATCCTTCCTAGAGGCCACATTTAGTTTCCTATAGTCTATACACATCCTCCATCCCGTAACCGTTCTAGTAGGGATTAGTTCATTATTCTCATTTGTCACTACGGTCATACCACCCTTCTTAGGAACCACATGAACGGGACTAACCCATTTACTATCCGAAATAGGGTAGATGATTCCCGCATCTAGCAACTTAATGATCTCTTTCTTGACTACCTCTTTCATTATAGGATTCAATCTTCTTTGATGTTCAATAGAGGGTTTATGGTCATCTTCCATCAATATCTTATGCATGCACAAAGAGGGATTAATGCCAACAAGGTCATCAATGGTGTATCCTATTGCCTTTCTATGCAGTTTCAATTCAGTCAACAATCTATTAAGCTCATCATCATTTAAAGATGCATTCACAATCACCGGATAGGTAGAATTTGAACCAAGGAAAGCATACTTTAAATGAGAAGGAAGAGGTTTTAGATCAAGTTTAGGAGGACCTTTATCGGTTGGAGATGATCCATACAATGTAGGTTGAGATGATTCCAAAGCCATGGAAGCCTCACCTAAGTCCCTTGATGATTGCTCACAAACACTTGGATGATGCTCAAAAGACTCAGGAAAATTGACCCTCTGTGAAGAAAATCGGACGATTTGGGGGTCGATTTCAGTTTCTGCATTTGCAAAATCGGATGAAAATTCAGGATTTATGCAAAAATCGGCGATTTTTGCACCCTCTGTCCGATTTTTCTACAGGTATTTGTCCCTTCTTTTAATACTTCAAATTCAACACTTGGTAGCTCATCCAATGCATTCAAGGCCTTGATCACTTCATTGCTACTCTCCTCAACTCCTTCCTCCATCAAACTCGAGCTAAGAACCTTCTCAAGTGGATCCTTCAGCAAGATTGAGCTCACAACTTCTCTAGACTCCTCTTCCTCAACAATGTTGAAGACATCTTCACCTAGGGCTGGCCCCTTCACCATTGTGGACAAATTAAACTTGATGTTCTCTTCTCCAATGTTGAAAGAGAGAATTCCATTTTTGCAATCCACCAAACATCCGGAAGTAGCTAGGAAAGGTCTCCCCAAGATGATAGGAACCGGATAGTCCGCCGAGATGTCCAAAACAACGAAGTCTATGGGCACATAGAACTTCCCTAGTTGCACTAGTATGTCTTCCAAGATTCCAACCGGGTGAGTGATTGAACGGTCCGCCATGTAAAGGGTCATCTTGACCGGCTTTGGCTCTCCTAGCCCAACCTTGTTGCAAAGTGCAAGCGGGATGATGCTTACACTTGCCCCAAGATCACATAGGGCGTCATACTTCACTTCTCCCACTCCAATTGGCACACAAAAGGATCCCGGATCTCTTAGCTTAGGAGGCATCTCCTCCTTCATAGTTTGAATCAACTCCGAGGACCTCTTTGTCATCCTCACTTCTCCATACTCCTCCAACTTCCTCTTGTTGGAGAGTATTTCCTTCAAAAACTTGCCATATGCCGGCATACCTAGAATAGCATCCATGAACGGAATGTTAATATGCAATTTAGACATAAGTTCAAGGAATTTACCGAAGTGTTTGTCCAAACGAGCTCTTGCTCGTGATTGTGGGAATGGTAGTGGTGGATTGTATGGAGGTGGTGCCACATATGATGGCTCATCATCCTTGCTCTTTCCTCCATTTTCTTGCAATGGCTCTTCTTCTATCACCACTTGCTTCCCCTTGTTATTTTCCTTAGGTAAGGGATCCTTCATGCTCAACCCACTCCTTGTTGTAATAGCCAACACTTAGCCTCTTGGGTTATCTTCGGTTCTTCTGGGAAGCTTCCCCGGATCTCTATGAGCTTCACCCGCCTTTTGGAACACTTGTGCTTCCAACACCTTTTGAGCTTTAGAAATCGAAGTCACCGTGCTCTCAAGACCACTCAACCTTCCAAGCAATTGCTCAAACATCATTTCGGTTCTATCCTTTGGAGGTTGAGTAAATCCGGGTGGAGGTTCTTGTGAAGCCTTTGGTGGTGGGGCTGCGCTTGTGGAAGCGGGAGGGTTCAAGGCTCCATCCGGGTTAGAATAGGAAAACCCGGGATGGTTGTGGTTAGGCCGGTTGTTGTTGAAGTTCCTTGGGCCTTGATAGTTGTTGTAGTTGCCCCTTCCCATGTAGTTCACATCTTCCTCCTTGGAAGACAAGTTTTCTTGCACTTGCACTTGAGGGCTTGCTTGACTCTTCAAAGTTGTAGCACACAACTCCCTCAAAGACTTAAGCTCATTGTTGATTGCATCGAGCTTGAAATTACTCATGGTGACTTCACTCACCTTATATGCTCCCGCTTTCCTCCCATCACTCTTCCTATAGAAGTACTTTTCAATCACCAAAGCTTGTTTCTCTACAAATTCCCAAGCTTCATCCACATTCTTTTCCATTAAAGTCCCACCGGAAAGAGATTGAAGCTTGAATTGGCTATCTTCATCAAGTCCCTTGAAGTAGATCTCCAATAGCTCAATTTTTGGTATACCATGGTGTGGACAATCCAGGAGAAGGTCTTTGAACCTCTCCCAAGACTTGAATAGGCTTTCTCTATCCTTCATTACAAAGGCATTGATCTTCCCTCTTAGCTCGGTAGTCTTGGAAGGTGGGAAGAACTTAGTCAAGAACTCGGTTGTCATCTCCTCCCAAGTAGTCACTCGCCCTTGTGGAATAGATTGATACCAAGCCAAGGCTTTATCCTTAAGTGAGAAGGAGAAAGCCCTAAGCTTATGGTTGTTGCTCTCCAATCTAGGCGGTCTAAGAGTCTCCATCAAGATCTCATTGTTCATCAAGTGTTGATGGGGAGACTCTCCTTCCATCCCTCCAAATTGATTATGCCGGATCATTTGTAGAACTTGAGGGCGGAGCTCGTAATCATGGGCTGCGGGATCTCCTAAGTTCACACCCGGACGGTGTGCTCTTTGTGCCGGATCCATACGTTGCCCTAACGTTTGTGGCTCTTCCATAGAAATGGGAACAACCCGAATATTAACCGCCGGCTGCGGTTGTGGTGGAGGTGGAGGTTGTTGACGATTAAGCTCTCTTTGCACAAGAGCTTGCCTAATCTCTTCAATCTCCCTCCTAGTTGCTTCTTGCCTCTCATTGGCAAGTCTCCTTTCATTCTCCAAGAGCTCATCTCTTAATCTAATTTGCTCTAAAGCCTCATCCAACTCAGCTTGGAGATCTCTTCCGGCCATCTCTTTTCCCTTTCTAATGCTCTTGGATCTAGATCTAAGGGTTTTCTCCGGTTCGGGATCGAATGGAGCTAAATCCTTGCTACGAGATCTTCGCATACACCAAAAGAGTGAGAGATGTCCTGAAAAGCATAGACACAAACCAAACGAGATCAAAAGCAACAAGAAAGATCTACACTATAAACAATCACAAAAATGACTCAATCTAGACCTAGTCCCCGACAACGGCGCCAAAAACTTGTTACGCTAAGATTGTGTAGCACAAAAAGCTTTACATTTATACTCGTTATATTTTTCCTAACTCCTAGCGAACCCACAGTGTATGGGTCGTTATGTAGCAAGGATAGTATTCCGAAGTTGAACACGAAGACTAAGGTGAAATCAAGTCAAACAAGTGATCATAGATAGTATAAATCTAGTCTAAGAAAAGAGAAAGAAATAAAGAAATGAAAATCATGATATTTTTGGTTGGGTTTTTGTGGTGATCAAGCAAAGATCACAAATCAAGCAAGGTAATAAAACAAACTAGCAACTCAAGCTAGCAAAACAAACAAGTAACACAAGCACAAAATATGTGATCAAAGAGAGAAAAGTGGATTCTAGAGGTCAAGATTTCCGGTTATGGCATTGGACTCAAGCTTCTAAAGATTCTAAGGATAAAGCTGCGGTGTTGGTAAAAGGTGTTTCTCTAATGGAAGCAATTACCGGGTATGTCTCTCGCTTCACTAATTCCGCATCAAACTCCTATTACCGGGTAAGTCTCAAGGGGTTAAAGTAGGGAATTCTACACAAACCGGACTCTACTTAAGGGGCAACCCTCTCCTTACCGGGCAAGTCTAGGAAAAGGGAAGTCCCAAGCAATAATCCTAGCACACTCAATCCAATAGCGGCTTGTGAGGCTCACTACTACCTAGAGTTCATCATCTTAGGTATCTAAGGTCGGAAATCACCGGATAGGTCTCTTCCCTCACTTAGGTTGCTAGCATTAAGTGATCCTAAGCTATATTATGCTTAATAAACACTAGGATTCCAACAAACTAACATCCTAACATACATATTCATCAATTAAAGAGCAACAGAGAGAAAAATCGGGTGGATCATAGGGGAAATCGGACGATCTACACTATGAACAGGTCGATTTTTCTGTCTGGGTTAGGTTTTGTGCATACGAATCATCCTAAACTAACATCCAAGTCCATTCTATCATCACCCAAGCCATAACCATCAATCCATCACTCCAGAATCACAATAAACTAGCCAATAACATGCATTTCAAGATCCAAAATCATCACACAAGCATACATGGTTTTCATAGATAGATGATGAAAGATAAGCAAGTAAAATCAATAAATCTCAGCTGAATATAAGTTTAAGTTTGACTTACAATCCTTCAAAAGAAGTTCCAAAACGTTCCTAACAATCCTTCCAAGAGTTCTTCAACCAAGGACTCTAAAAATCACTCAAAAACTCACTATCACTCTAAGTTTGGTGTTCTTCTTCTTCCCCCAAAAATAAGAGAGTATTTCTTCTTCTCCAAGTCTATTCTCCAATTGGAATCAGGTGTGTGTGAGAGAATGTGGGAGAGATCCTCAGCAACAGCTTGCAGGACCACTTATATTCTCCATCAAGAGCAAGGCCGGACAAAGAGATCGTGGGACACGTGGCTTAAGCTGTCAAGGGCCAGAAAATCGACCCAGTGAGATAAATCGGACGATTTTCCTGAGTGCTGGTCCGATTTTCTTCAACAGAGGCTTGTTATGATGTCTAGCCATGAGTTGCTCCATTTCTTGCACCAATAAGGGTTCTTGTGTCCTTCATTGCTCCAATTATGTTCCTTCAAAGCCTTGGATGTGTACCACCATGAGGCTTGACCCTCGAATGTATCGATTAATGTCCAAAAGATCCCCGAAATACCTACAAAACCGACAAAAGCTCGTGTAGACGTCTTTTCTAGAAATATGCACGAAATGAGTGTAAACATTGTGAACTAATACCAAACCGTGCATGAATAACGGGAAAAACTATCTAAATGAATGCCTATACTATTGTCATAAATCACGTTATCACTAGTCGTCTTCGTGCAAAAGAACGAGGGATGGTGATTTGATGCGTGCTGCTGACGAGGAGTCATGTTCGCTTGCTGATGAAGATCGTTGCGCTTACTGTCACCGATTTTGGAAGAGAAGGGAGAGCAGCGTATGTTTGTTGGGAGATAGCACGATCTAGCGGAGGGATCGAAGGAAGGAACCTCGGCAGTTACGATAAGCTCCCATAAAACAAGCTGAATAAAGGGAAAGAATCCGGTGGGCCCAGCTTGCATGGAGGGTCTAAGGAGCAACCCAACTTGCTCGACTAACGGGCCCAACTGGTTCCATTTGATGCCCCATCTCTTTAAAAGTTTTTAAGAAGGGTCTAATTTGATATGTACATTTTATGGGAGTAGGAACTCACATAAAGATGATAAAAACATTAGATAAAATATAGTACTAAGTATAATGTAAAAAGTTCAAAGCGATCGGGGGTTCGGTGTGGCTCGGAAACAATGGGACTTAAATTTTCCGAGTATTACATGAAACCCAAAAATAAAGGAAAGGAAAGACTTCAGCCGTCCTTACAACAACATCAACATAATACAAAATAACAACACAAGGACTCCAAAATCCAACTCAACCTAAGATGTAAGGGGACCCCGGCTGCCCACTCCTCTGGATCACTCGGCCACATCCTAACCTGCACATCACTACAACAATCGGTATAAAACCGTTAGCTCACATTCTAGGCATTATAAAGATAGTAAGGGCACAAACACGCACATAAGCACACATAACACACATCATGCTCATACACATACAATCCGATTCTTCTCTTCTCTTTTTAAGTCATTCCATTACTAGTTTCATTCGTTTTTTGTGTGACACGAGAATCTTAAAACTCTTGCCTCTGTCCCCGTGTAACCAACAGAAGTGATGCGGAGCTCAACCCGTATACCATGTGGAGTGGGAAGAAGACCGCCCGTATACCATGTATGACTTGGTCGTAGAGAACCTCCCAGTCTTCCTCGGGAGATGGGCAATGATGTCACCGCCCGATAATAATAAACAATGGGCCAAATATATATAACGAAGTTGTCCTAATCCTGTTTCATGATTATAAACAAAGATTCCACCATCACATATCCAAATAATGCGTAAAAGCGAGCTAAGTAAGTCCGTAGACTTACCTCGTCTCGAAGCTAACCGAAACCGATATCACTCTCCGAAGGAATATAATCAAAGCTTGTTCAAGACAAGCCACGATAATCAACAACCACTCACACAAGCTATAAGTCCTTAGACTTCTAGTCCTATATGATCTTATTATGTCATACACTCTCATAATCTAGGATACACTCCTAGCCTCATAAACTCATGAGATCTCAACTATAACCACATGCTAGGATACTCCCATCCTAATCCCACATTCTCAACAACACATACTCACAACCTCAACAAAGCTCACATGATAACATACACACCTCAATCCTTAGAACGTTCAAACCATCCTTAAATTCTCACCTAAAGTCCAAACCACTACTTGCTATTCTCTCTAAGTTATGCTAGATCCAACCTAGCATGATACTACCATTAAACATAACTATATCAAGGAAGGAGGTACTCACACGAGGTCAAAGGCGGAAGACGATCCACGGATGTCGAGAATGGGTTTGTTGGGCCTTTATCAGGGCGCTTCCGAACCTAACACCAAAACTAAACAAATTTAGCTTATATGCTAAATTTGAACGGAATATATATATATATATATATAAATCTTAGGAAACTCGTTTTTAATTGCCACGTTAAAATCTCGTAAATAATCCTTCCGGGGCAAAATATGGAATGCTCGAAACTTGGTCATAAAACCGCAATTAAAACTCAAGGTTGAAAACCGCTAACACATTTTCGGGGCAATTCATACAATTTCATATATATGAGTCATAATCTGAAATTAAGTGTTTGGCCATCTTTTGTAATTAATCCCATAGGGCAGCTTCTGAAATTCCCAAAATTAGGGCCAAAACTGTAAATACAAAGTATGGGTAAAATATGTAATTAACTTTGGGAGCCTTGTGTAATTATACCAAATATGTGGGAGCCCCGATCGTAAAACGTTAAAAGGGTTTTTCTGAACCCTGATGTTGCTGCGGCGAGAGGTTGCACTGGAGGGTGGCAGGGTCTCCAGCACGGCGAAGGCATGTTAGGGAGGCTCCGACGACTGCGATGGTGGTGACAACGAGGGAGGGATTCTCCGGCTCGGTCAAGGCAGTGGTTTCCTGATTAAATTTTCGAAGAGGCCTTTCAACCCCTTTTATAGCAGCTTGGGATTCTATGGAGGCTCGATCGGCGGGAGTAGGGCAGAGGCTTCGATGGAGGAGAAGGCGGGAGGTGCCAACGGCGGCTCCGATGGGCTCCCTCCAGTGGCTGCACTGGTGTACCAATGACATTGTTGAGTTGTCCAATTCCGAAACCAGGCGGAGAAGAAGGAAGGGAGAGAGGTCGGCTTGCACATTTTTCTCCGGCTAGGCGAGACGAGTTGAGGGCAGCGGTTTGAGGAGAGAGCGGGGCGAGAGCAGATCCGGGAGGAGATTCGAGTTGAGGTCGCTGCTTCTTGCTATCGAGAAAGAGTCTTGCTTGGGCGACCTTGGTGGGCAAAATTCCAGAGGAGGCGGGAACTGCTTGCTGCTGCGTGAAGAGAGGCACAAGGGTACAAGGAAAACGCTGAGGTTGAGTGTGAAATTAGGGCGAGGGGATGAGCTGAGCGTTTTGAGGGATCACTGCAGGAGTGAGGGGTCACTTGTGAAACGAGGAGTTGGGTAGCTGTCCACAGCTGGGGAGAAAACATGGGAAAGAAAGAAAAGGGGGAAAATAAAAGAAAGGAAAGGGTTGGAAAAAAAAGAAAATAATAGAAAAGAAAAGTAAAGAGTGACTCGTTCCAAATGTGTTCGGAACAAGATTTCCGAACCGAAAAACTTTTCCGAGTTTTTCCGAAAATAAAAATACGGATATACATGAACGCATCCAAAATAATAATATACTAGGAAAATATATTTACACCATAAAAATACTCTTTTAAAATACTTAAGCTAATAAAATATCGATAAAAGCCGAAATAAAATAAAAACGCAAACGCGCCAAATTTTGGGGCGTTACATCACATCCCCAAAAAAAACAAGTTTCCCGAAACTTGTCACATGCCAAACTTCTCGGTCCCTAAGGCCGAGGTATGAACTCTCAAACTAATGAGGCTTAAACCTTCTAATCTTTATACGCTAAAACTGCTCCAACCACCATCGCAATATAACTATAACCGGTCATAAAGCCTATTCCCGCACGGGGCGCAAACAACATATAACATCACACATATACACAACTAAGGGAAGAACTAGGTCCAACCCTTCGATTTATCAACGCTACTAGCTCAACATAAATCTCAACCAAAGATACTATCCTCCAACCTCCTATTAGCCTCATTGGTTCTACGACGCCACTAACTCATCAAGACCGGCAAAACTTCTCGAGTCATACATGTACTTCCTAGATTGATTCACATGAAACACCGGGTGAACACTCTCTACTCTTGGGGGCAACGCCAACTTTTAAGACACTTCTCCAACTTGCGCTAAGATCTCAAAAAGGTCGATAAACCGGAACTCAACTTCCTTCTCGGGTCTTTCTCAATGCAGCACCAAAGAATATCGAACTTCCCATTTACACCGTTGGATTTGGTTCTTGTCAAACCGAACTTTGATGTTACATTTCCTCAATCCTTATTGCAAATTCCAAGTAATGAAGGAAGCACTTCACTCCATACTACTTCTATTAACAAGACATATATGCTATTACTTTTACATCGCTCTACAATACTCGATCAAGACCTTGTCTTGAAGAATCACTTATACACTTCAAACCCATCATTCCTCAAAGCAAATCAAAATAGTTGTACCAATAAATCTCCTTTTTAACTCTCAAAACTCTATTATCAAATCTTCGTCCCATTCAATACTTCGTCGTCATCCGTAGTAGGTTACCATAATTGGCGTTATACAACTCCTTCTTTTATAGATCTGGTAAAGCTCGGCACATCTAAGAAAACTTGTAACTTCTTTCACATCTTTCGGGGTTTGCCATCCCGAGACAACTTGTCAAGCATCTTCTCTCTTTTTCAAGAGTAGACCCAAAATATCTCCTCCGGCATCAGTAAGCCCATATGGAGTGACTACAACTAGTAGTGACCCTGGTTGGTCCGCAATGCCGTAATTGCAATATCCGAGTCTCGGATTCTCAAACGGTGACAATCAAATCTTAGAAGAAACTACCGACCCTTGCAACTGATCGAGTAGGTCCCCCATTTGTTGTAAGAGATAATTGTCCTTCATTGTCATCTTGCTCAACTTATAGTAATCAATGTACAAACGGAGATAGTTGTCTCTCTCTTCGCAGACTGGTGTCCTCTATAATAACTTCAAATCAAGAATTCAAGATATATCCTAACGTGAACTTCAAATCATCTTAATGGTAAATCCACCTCCTGATGCATTGGAATCCGTTCTATCTCGGGTTCTAGCTTTCTTTCTCCCGTCACATATCGTAAGATATCAACACAATCTTGTCTTAACAATTGTCAAGTGGTCCACCCCGATCTGTTGAGGTGACGTCCATCGAACACGTGGTTTAATATTTCTTTAGTTGCAATGTTCACCGTCCTCTTTCAAAGATCCTTCATCTCTGGAACTCGGGAGACTTGCTCTAATAATCTTTTGAAGGTTTCACACTTATGTGAAGTCATGAAGGTCCTAACTGCAGGACTTAATCACGTCTTATAATATATTAGTATTACCTTCTTCGTATTCTACCAAAGCTTGCATCATTCCTTCGAGTAGGTGTAGAACTTACTCCCTTTTTTATTTTTATGCAACGTCCAATCGACCGTAGATGTTCTAACCTCAATCTTTCATGTACTTCTTGTACATCTCACATCGACTTCAAACTTCAAAATTTTAGTCTTCCCTTACTATGGTTGGTCACCTTGTGCATTTCTCGGTATGCTATGTACAGCTACAAAGGTAGCCTCATCTTACGGTTGCTCCACTAGCTCCCCTTACCATGATCAAACCTTAAAAGTTGTAACCCGTGGCGTTCCTCCATATGTCAATCCCATGACCTAAGAAGGTCGCGTAAGATCGTTACAATTTCCTCCTCGGAGGTCTTGTTATAACTACTTGCTTGAACTTGTTCAACATCATTTGAATTAAGACAAATGCGCGTCCATTGATGTACCTCCTTACCATTGACATTGATCCACCGCGAATACTCAAAGCTCTTGTTCCCGATCCTATATGTTCCCATTGTCTTGTTTACTCTTCCCATTTACACACATCAATAGACAACCCGCACTTGTGCATTCTCAGTTGTCACCGATTAACTTATATATGACCTTCTCCGAAGTTAGCGACTTACCCTCCTACCATACTTCCATGCTACCATACTCCTGAAAGGATACCCTCTCGGGATACTTTGTCTTAACTAGCTCATTTTACTCTGGTTCAACTCTGTTAGCTCTTTCTACGCTCCTCTCTTCCTTCCACTTCTGTAAGATAACCATACCTACCCATGTAATAGTTAAAAATCGAAGATGACCTAATCGAGTATTTTAGGAAATTAAATCCGTTTTAACACGAGATACCTCTCGAGGTAACCAGCTCCTAGATGATATTACACCCCGGTGTTATTTGGAGCATTTGGGAGCTTCAATTAATAAAAATGCAGTTGAGAGAAATGATCAGGACATCGGACATGTCCTAGATAAGAAAAACATGAAAAGGCAAAACGGCTAAAAGAGTCGCTATTTCGTTTCTTAGCGGCTAAGAAAGACGGCTTAGGAATACGCGTTTTTCGAAACAATTGCGGAATAATTATCCATACAATATTCCAGATTTATTATTCCAATTTCGAGAAGTTTGGAGAAGGGGGCTTAAACCGCTTTCGGATCGGTGAAAGGATAATTATCGACTCCGCTAAAGGATAATTATCGTCTTCGCTATAAATAGCGGAAATAACGTTTATTAATTCATTTTCTTTCACGTTTCCTCGTAAAAGCTCTGATTTCTCTCAACCTTCAAACTCAGATCTACTCTTCGTTTCTAATCCGATTTCAAATCCGTTTGAGTTTTTGGATTCCTCTCTTCATTCTCTTCATTTTGGTACCGAGTTTCTGCATTTCCGAGAAAGAGAAGGCCTGGTCGAGCATATATGATACCAGGGAGGTTCCATCGCTCAGATTCCTGTGAATTTGATGATGTCCGAGCGTAGCCTGTGTCGTTGTGATTCCGAATCTTCTTTCGGATCGTCAATCGGGTTAGTAACGAATAAGTTATGAATTTATTCGTTTTTCGTATTGTGATTTTGCCTAAATTGACCTTAGACTTGCCAAAATGGATAATTGGAAATTCCATTATACTCGTTACATTATTCTGGTGATTATGGGTTGTTTGTTTGTTAAGATTTGATGACAGGTGGGTTCAGAAATTGCATGCGGGCAAAACGTTATTCTGGCAAAATTTAATTAATTAATTAAAGGTTAATTAATTAAATTGGGATTCTAGAAAATTGTATAAGCTAATTAAATTCAAAGGAATGAATTTAACTGGTGTTTGAAGCGAGAAGTTTAATACGAGGAATATGATATTCTCCGCAGGTGTTGTGTTAGCATGAAATATTGTGATATTTTAGGCACGTTTTCTAAGTGTATTTCATCCATATTGATAGTCATTGATTAAGCATTGATACATTTGTGAGCTAGTTTGTCTATAATATCGATATAGAGATCTACACAAGCTTTATGTTGATTGTAGGCAATTAAGAGCTATTTCCGAACGGAATTGAGCAAGGATGGAGTTTGATGGAGCATGTTCATGAATTGAGGACATTCCTAGGAGCTAAGGAAATGTCAACTTGAAGAATGCACGAGACTAAGGAAGAATCACGTTCTAGCCCTAAACCACGCTCTAAAATACGGCCGTACTACATTCCACGTTCAAGTCCACGGCCGTGGAACCATGGCAAGGGAAGCGTGATTCATTCCAGCAACTTCTACGGCCGTGGAAGAGTTGTGTCAAACCGTGACAACTTCCACGCTCTAAATTACGGCCGAGGAACCCTTCCACGACCGTGATCTTGGCGATCTTTTTCGCCACACTTTAAGCCACGATCTCCTACGCAATTGGGTCGGGCCGATATTTTATCTTACACTATAAAAGGACGGACGAGGAGAGATTCCGTCACCTTCGCTTACGCATAGACGCATCTTACGCTTACGCTTGGAATTGCCCTAATTTCGCATTTGGCGGAGATTGTGATTGAGGATTTTGCGCTTTGTCATTGGGATTTCCGGATTGACGGAAGATTGAAGATTCGGAAGATTGTTCGCAAGGAGATTTCGTTTCTTGCTTTGGTTTGATTTAGAAGACGGATTGACATCCCGTTCTTCCTTCTTATCTAAGATTGTGATTGTTTGTGTTATTCCGAATCTATTGACGATATTGTTCTTGATTTGTGGATTTGAGATTGATTTGAAAGTTATTGAAAGTTTTCGGAATTTTTCATCTTTTATTCTTTCAAACCTTGAATTTGATATCAATATGACTGTTGTTGGCTAAAACCCTTTAACAATTCTAAGGTGAAGGGTTGATAGTTGTGGCTTAGATGATGATAGATCGATCGTAAATAGATTGGACCCTGAGAGTTAGAGAGAATCGCCGATAACCCTAATCCACGGTCTGTTCTTGAGCTTCCACGGCCGTGGAACTCAAGAACTACCCGTAATTTTGTGTTAAGTTACGAACTTGCTTTTACTTTAATCCAAAGTTAAAGATTTGCTTTAACTTAGTCTTGGCTTACCCTTTTCTAGGTGGTAGTGAAGCCTCAACAACCTCTACCTCGATTGTGAGTGTCACAACCTTAATCGGTTTAGTTAGTCTTGATCCTTGGATTACAAGTTTGGGTATTTGAAGTTAATCCTCACCTTTAGAACCTTTCTATACTGAAGCCTCAACAACCTTTATAGAGAGTGTCTTCTAGGTGAGTCATATAAGGTTTTTGGAACTTCACCGTACGATTACCTTACATTAGTATACCTTTGCATACCTCAACTCTGTCCTTATATCATTAGTATATCTTGAATCGATTGCCACAACTGGATATATGGATCTTTAGGATTGTTGTTTTCCCAATATTTGAAAAGCTTCTTACATTTACTCGCTTGATAACCTATAATTGAATTTGTTCCCCCCAAATCCCTGTGTTCGATACTCTCGAATTCTTGCTTAACTACGTCGATCCGTACACTGCGGGTTCGCTTGCTTGATTCTAGTTTTATAAATTTAAAGCTTATTTGCACGCACGCTAAGTGGCGAACAAGTTTTTGGCGCCGTTGCCGGGGATTTGGTTTAGGCCGAATTCGGTTTACGGTTGTCAAGCTTGGGAGCTTCTCCCTTGTTATTTGATATCCTTTCAAGTGCATGCGCAGGTCTAGGAACACCGAAGACCTCTTACCTCTTGATCAAGAGCTTGAGAGGACTTTAAGGCAAAAGCAAAAGGAAAAGAAAATGGCTGAAGAAAACGAACGTGATCTTCAATCGGAGCTTGCGGAAAAGGAAGCTCAACTCCAATGGAGTGAGAAGACACGTAGAGAAGAGACAGATCTTTATCAAATGAAAGTTGACGATCTAACGGACATGATGTTCCAAATGAGGTTGGAGATAAACAACCTTAAGGAGAAAAAGAGAAGGAGGAGACCGGGAAGATCGGTTAGAGCTAACTCATCCAATGAGGATAGCGACTCCTCCATGCCACCGCTAGAGGAAATTGAACCAACGATCAATGTGAATCCATTCCATCCACGGGCACCTGCAAATCGCCGTGTTCCACCTAGGAATGCAAGGATCGAACGTGTGGATGAGGATCCAAGAACTCTTGGCCAAAGGATGGATCCAACGCAACAACCACGCCGTCTAGGTGTGAACTTTGATGCTGATGATGTACAAGGGTTTAGCTTCAACCCTCAAGTTATTACTCTTGTTCGCCAAAACCAATTTGGCGGAACAAGCACTGAATCTCCACACCAACACTTGCAAAACTTTGAGTGTATGATGGAGACAATGAGGCCGGAGAACGCGACTACCAACAACTATAAGCTCAAGCCTTTCTTCTTCTTCTTGAAGGGGAAAGCATTGTCTTGGTACCAAGCTCTTCCTAGTGGGAAACTAGACACGTGGGAAGACCTTTCCGCGGAGTTCCTCACTAAGTTATTTCCACCATCCAAAACGGCGGAACTTAGAGGTAAGATTAATGCATTTTCCATGAGATCTAACGAAAGTTTGTTTCAATCTTGGGAAAGGTTTCAGAATTTGCTCTTGGATTGCCCTCATCATGGCATATCCCAACTCGCACTTTTGGAGATATACTATAAGGGGCTGGATGTGGAGACACAATTCAAGCTCCAATCCCTCTCATGTGGTACATTCATGAACATGAGGGAAGATGACGCTTGGGACTTCATTGAGAAGCAAGCAAGGATCATAGAGAAGTATTCTCACCGGAAGGTAGAGGGAAATTGTGTGGAGCAAGGAGCAAAGCTCACACATGAAGCTCAAAATCAAATTTTCTCCCTCAACAATGAGATCAAAGAGTTGAAGGAAGCTATCAAGACCAACTTTCCAAAGCAACAAGGAAAAGATGTTGGCTACTTGGGCAACAACAACAACAATGGTGGTGAGAATACAAACCGCAACAACAACAATAACCGGAACAACAACCGGAATAATTGGAATGGCAACAACAACAACCGGAACAATAATTGGAACAACAACAGGGGTTCAAACAACAACAATTGGCGCTCCAATCAACAAAACTCCGGTAACTCTTATCCTTCCAATTCGAATTCACTAACTCCACATTCCTCTTCCTCTACTCCTTTGAAAAGCCAGGGGCAAACATCTAATGGAGGAAACACTTCGGGGAAGGAGAAGCCCGATCCCATGTTGGAAACGATTTTGGGAAAACTTCAAGGTTTGGAGAACCGCATCATTAAGGTTGATGATCAAATTTCTAAGGTTGATAAAGCGCAAAAGGTTTTAGAAAACCAAATGTTCAGCCAAGCGGAGGAAGTTCCTAGGAATCAAGGGAAACTTCCAAGAAAAACGGAGGACAACCCAAAGGGAAGGGTGATGGCAATCACAACTAGGAGCGGAGTGACTACCACCGATCCGCAACCTAAGTTTGTTGAAGTCTCCGTTGAGAAAGACAAAGAGAAGGGGAAGGAGAAGGAAGATGTCTACGTTCCTCCTCCAGCTTACAAACCTCCCCTACCATTCCCTCAATCTAGAGCGAGAGCGCGTCTAGATAAACAATTTGGTAAGTTTATAGAACTCATGAGCAAGCTGCATATTAATATACCTTTCATTGATGCTATTGTAGGTATGCCGGCTTATGGCAAGTTCTTAAAGGAGATCCTCTCTAACAAGAGAAAGTTAGAGGATTTTAGAGAGGTTAAGATGAGTTCGGATTCTTCGGATCTCATCAAGACCATGAAGGAGAAAATGCCCCCAAAGCTAAAGGATCCGGGGTCATTTTGTATTCTCATAGGAGTGGGAGATGTCACATATGATGCATTATGTGATTTAGGAGCAAGTGTGAGCATCATACCACTTGCATTATGTAGGAAGATCGGTTTAGGTGACCCGAAACCGGTGAAGATGACGTTATACATGGCGGATCGATCCATCACTCGCCCCGTCGGTATTGTAGAAGACGTCCCGGTCAAGCTAGGTAAATTCTTTGTTCCCATTGATTTTGTTGTGCTTGACATTCCTGCAGATAGTCCGGTCCCGATCATACTCGGAAGACCGTTTCTTGCAACTTCCGGCTGCATAGTCGATTGCAAGAATGCTAGACTCGCCTTTGACATAGGAGAAGAGAAGGTAGAGTTCGTTCTTTCCACTCTAGTGAAGGAACCAATCTTTGATGAGGATATATTCAATATCCAAGATGAAGAAGGGTTGTCTAGAGAGGAGGTAAGTGCTATTCTCTTCAAAGATCCTTTGCAAAAGGTTATTACTATGAGTCTAACGAATGTAGGGGAAGAAGAGGAGTGCAATGAGGCAATTGAAGCCTTAGAAGCACAAGAGGAAGTATGTGAAGAGGAGTTTGAGAAACTCCACGACGAAGCAGAAAACGTGAGGATCCACGGCCATACACTATATTCCACGGCCGTGGATTTCACCAACCAAAGTGTGGCTCACTCCAAAGGGTTACACGGTTGTGGAGAAAACAGAGCAACCGTATTTCCTTTCCACGCCCTAAACCACGGCCATGGAGGATGTAGAGAAACCGTGATTCAGGCCGTGGAAGAGGGTGATCGTGCCTCTTCTTTAACTTCTTTTGATTCTTGTCCCACACCTTCTACACCCTTAGACACTTCTAAGGAGGCATCGGATGCTCCTCAAGAGCCATTGGAAGCTCCGAAAGCGATGGAACTAAAGCCACTTCCTACACATCTAAGGTACGCTTTTCTAGGACCTAACTCTACTTATCCGGTTATTGTTAGTTCCGATCTAACCATAGATGAACATAGTAAGCTTATGGTTGTCCTTAGGAAACATAGGAAAGCTTTAGGTTATACTATAGAAGACTTAGTAGGAATCAAACCTTCCCTATGCATGCACAAAATATTAATGGAAGAGGACTTTAGGACTTCAAGACAACCTCAAAGGCGGTTGAATCCGACCATGAAGGAGGTTGTCAAGAAGGAAATTCTTAAACTTCTTGATGCAGGTATCATCTACCCTATCTCCGATAGCAAGTGGGTGAGTCCGGTACAAGTAGTTCCGAAGAAAGGAGGAATGACGGTCATCACCAACAAGAATAACGAACTCATTCCTACCCGAACCGTAACGGGATGGTGGATGTGCATAGACTACCGCAAGCTTAACAACGCGACGAGGAAGGATCACTTCCCATTGCCATTCATTGATCAAATGCTTGAAAGGTTAGCGCAACATTCGCACTTTTTCTATCTTGACGGTTATAGTGGTTTCTTTCAGATTCCGATATACCCGAATGATCAAGAGAAGACCACGTTCACGTGCCCGTGGGGTACGTTTGCTTATAGGAGAATGCCGTTCGGGCTTTGCAACGCCCCAGCCACCTTTCAAAGGTGCATGATGGCCATCTTCTCCGAATACATTGAGGAAATCATGGAGGTCTTCATGGATGACTTCTCCATATACGGTTCCTCTTTCGACAATTGCCTTTCTAACTTTTCTCTTGTTTTACAAAGGTGTGAAGACACTAACCTAGTTCTTAATTGGGAGAAGTGTCAATTCATGGTTAAGGAAGGCATTGTTTTAGGACATTTAATCTCTAATAGAGGGATAGAGGTAGATAAAGCTAAGATAGAGACCATAGAAAAGCTTCCTCCCCCAACTTCGGTGAAAGGGATAAGGAGTTTTTTAGGACATGCCGGATTCTATAGACGCTTCATAAAAGACTTCTCTAAAATATCAAAACCGCTAACTAATCTATTGATGAAGGATGCAGTTTTTGAGTTTTCGTAGGAATGCTTGGATGCGTTTAACATGATCCGGGAAGCTCTAATTTCAGCACCTATTATCCAACCTCCGGATTGGACTCTTCCCTTTGAGGTTATGTGCGATGCTAGTGACGTAGCCATAGGAGCTGTTCTTGGACAAAGGAAGGAAGGGCAAACCCACGCTATCTACTACGCTAGCAAAACGCTAGATGAAGCGCAACTCAACTACGCCACTACGGAAAAGGAATTTTTAGCCATTGTTTATGCTATTGACAAGTTTCGCTCTTATCTTGTAGGTGCGAAGGTGATTGTGTATACGGATCATGCTGCGATCCGGTATCTCCTTGCAAAGAAGGATGCGAAGCCAAGGCTAATTAGATGGATTCTTCTCCTACAAGAATTCGATCTAGAGATCCGCGACAAGAAGGGTTCGGAAAATTCTGTTGCGGATCATTTGAGTCGCCTAACACATCTAGAGGACGACCACTTGCCTATAGATGACTCCTTCCCGGACGAACACCTGCACATTATTGAGGAGTGCATCGATGTGATCTCCAAAGGTAACGAACCATGGTTTGCTGATTTTGTTAACTATTTGGTTTGTCAGGAGATACCGCCCGGATTATCCTACGCACAAAGAAAGAAGTTCTTTAAGGATGTTCGGGAATACTTTTGGAATGAACCTCTCCTCTTTAAGAGAGGTCCGGATGGCATCATTCGGCGATGTGTGCCGGAAGATGAGATGCAAAATGTCATCCGCCATTGTCATTCACTACCTTGTGGAGGACACGCTAGTTCAAACAAGACTAGCGCTAAGGTATTGCAATTTGGATTCTTTTGGCCTACTTTATTTAGAGATGTGCAATCATTTGTTTCCTGCTGCGATGCTTGTCAAAGAACAGGAAATATCTCTAGGAGGAATGAGATGCCTCTCAATAACATTCAAGAGGTGGAGATTTTCGATGTTTGGGGAGTAGATTTTATGGGACCGTTCCCATCATCTTGTGGAAACCAATACATACTCTTGGCGGTAGATTACGTTTCTAGATGGGTGGAAGCAATTGCCTCTCCCACCAATGATGCCATGGTGGTGGTTAAGTTCTTTAACAAGACCATCTTCCCACGATTTGGGACACCAAGGACTATCATTAGTGATGGAGGTTCTCACTTCATTGCCCGGCGCTTTGAAGCCCTTCTAGCTAAGTATGGGGTTACTCACAAGATCGTCACCCCTTATCATCCACAAACTAGTGGACAAGTTGAGATCTCAAATCGGGAGATCAAAGGAATCCTAGAGAAGACGGTTTCAAGGACTAGGAAGGATTGGTCCTTGAAGCTTGATGATGCATTATGGGCGTACCGGACTGCATATAAGACTCCCATAGGAACCACACCATACAACCTTGTGTATGGGAAGTCTTGCCACTTACTGGTAGAGTTGGAGCATAAGGCGTTTTGGGCCATCAAGTGGTTGAATTTCAGCATGAAGGAAGCGGGAGAGAAGCGTCACTTGAACCTTAATGAGCTTGAAGAACTCCGCTTGAACGCCTATGAGAACGCTAAGATTTATAAGGAGAGAGCAAAGCGTTGGCATGATAAGCATATCATTCCAAAAGACTTCAAAGAAGGAGATCAAGTTCTCCTTTTCAATTCAAGGCTTCGTCTCTTTCCAGATAAGCTTAAATCTCGTTGGACCGGACCTTTTCTAATCAAACGTATTTTCCCCCATGGTGCAGTTGAAGTATGGGGTGAAGCGGGCAGAAGCTTTAAGGTGAACGGTCAACGGCTCAAGAAGCATACGCCGGAACTCCAAGCTGAAGAGTTCACGCCCACCGCACTCGAATGAGTGGGAGTTTGGTCTAGCTACGGACCTTAAACAAAGCGCTTCTTGGGAGGCAACCCAAGGTATTGCATTTACGTTTTTTGTTTTCGATTCATAGTTTAGCTTAGTTTAGACGTCTTTGCTTTGTTTTGCCTTCGATTCCTTCCGGTATGTTCGTGTTTTTGGATGTAGGAACAGTGGAAAAGGAAAGGGGAAGAGTAATTTTGAAGAAAAGTGACGAAACTTGGACTTTGGAGCATTACAGAGAGTTCCACGGCCTAAACCACGGTCGTGACAGCTACAGTGACCGTAATTTCCAAAAGCCTTTGAAAAATCACAAAAACCACGGTTCCGTACAATTCCACGGCCGTGGAACCCCCCGATAGACCGTGGTTTTCAAAAATTTTGCCGGCCACTATATAAACCACGTTCTTCACAAAAACACACCACAAAACCCAATTCCACGCCCTCTTTCGCTGGAATCACGCCCCTCACCTCAATTCGTCATTCGTTAATCGTTTTCAACGATTCTTCGACCCAAACTGAAGCTAATCCGATCACCAACGAGATCCAAGCGACAAATCGAGCGGCAAATCACCAAGGAACGCAGAATTCAGATTTTAAAATCCGAAACCTAGGTTTTTTTCGCTCTTCTCTATCTTTGTCAATTCGGCTTCGTTCTTGCTAGCATTTATAGGAGAACTGATTGAAATTGGAAGGAATTAGTCTAGGACTGCTTGATTGCTGAATTTGGCTGTTGATTGCTGAGTTTTGAGAAAAATCGAGACGAACCACGGTCTCTGTCAATTCCACGGCCGTGGAACACCAAGAACAGACCGTGGTTTTCAACAGTAATGGATTTTGTGAGGAGAGTTTCTGGGAGGATTAAGGACAAGAACAACGAGAAGGATAAGAACAAAAAGAGGAAGGGTAACCCCTCTTCCTCTTCATCCTCTAGAGCACCACAACCTTCCTCCCCTTCACCTCCATCATCACCTTCATCACCTTCACCTCCTAGCCCTAAGGTACCCACCATTCACGAGGATCATCTCGATGCATTAGAGAGGATCCACAAGAGGGTTGTTATAGGACCTAGGTACCTATTGTTGGAGGATTTAGCTCCTCTTCATATCGTAGATGACCTTACTTGGCTCTTGGATAGAGCCGGTCTTATCGTCTTTTCGGCTATCCGAGAGGACGCTTATGAGGAGATTACTAGAGAGGTTGTGACGTCTTTTGAGCACAACCATGTGGATAGGACAGTTTCTTTCCGTCTGATGGAAAGAAACTATGATTTATCCATCCGGGAGTTTGGAACCTTCTTTGGGTTCCAAGAGACCTTCAATGGTCGTTTCCCCAGCGGCGTTTACGCCAAGGATTTCTGGGAGGAGGTAACCATGATTTACGCCAGCAAGGACCGCTGACAACCAGCTGATACCAAGGCTAAGTTGATGTATCACTTAGCCTTGAAGATTGCTCACCGGGTTCTTTCTGAGTGTCTCTTTCCTAGGACGGAGACACCTCAGAAGATCAAGACAGATGAGCTTTTCCTTCTCTATTCTATGTTGTATGGACGCCCTGTTGACTGCGCCACCCTCTTAGCTGCTACCATGAGCAAGCTAAAGAACAAGAGGGCGGGCAACATTGGATATGGTGGGATAGTCACCCACCTTGCTAGGATGTTAGGGGTAGATTTTTCTACATGTACACGTATTCCTGCCGTACCCCTAGGACTTCAGGCCTTCATGACTAGAGGTCTCATATTCCCCACCCATAGAGGTCCACCTTATGCAGCTATGCCATGGGAGAGCAGGACGGGGAGGGGCATTGAGTGGCTCCCAGAGTATTCCATTATGGCTGGACGTCATAATTGGAAGGAGACGTTCGCTGCTATGCATGCGAACAGGATTGCAGCCCCTCCATATGTCCCACCACCACCTGTAGTTGAGGAGGAGGAGATGAGAGATCCATATGAGGGAGGAGGAGGAGCCGAGCAGGATTTTAGCACGTTTCCGGATCAGCCGGACATAGCTTCTGATATGCCTAGACGTTCTCCACGTCCCGCCACAGCTTCAGGTTCATCTTCTCGCCGCGCCAGCGTGAGCGAGAGACCCACTTGGATGGAGACCCTTCCTGCATGGTACGGAGCTCCACCACCATGGTCTGCACAGGCACCACCAGCACCAGCACCGTCAGATGCACCGGGGTGGTACAGTCAGGCTCCTGGTTGGTATGAGCAGATGCCGGAGTGGGCTACTAGCCTTTCTGATAGGGTGGGAGCTTTGGAGATCCGAGTTGACGCGAGAGATGGACGCATGGATGACCTCGACCATATGATGAGGGATGTCTACCGCCAGCAGTTCGGGCGGTACTATGACCCTAGCTTCTCTCCATTCCCGCCTCCACCGCAGTGACGATGATGATGACCGACAATTTTAGCCGCTCCACCGCCATTTTGTGAGTTTCTTTTTCTTTCTTTCTTTTCTTCTTTTTCTTTTATTTGAACATTAGGGACAATGTTTGTTCCAAGTATGGGGTGGGTGTGACTAAAAGTTTGTAATAACTCTTACTCACTTTGATTGCTTCTATTGAGACTATCTTGCATGTTCATTATATTGTTGCACGTTTTATTATTGCATTGCATGAAAAAGAGTTTGAAAAACCCATAAAAATCGAAAAATTTTGAAAATTTTGTGCTTCTAAGGATAGAGAGGATTTCTATGATAATCACTACTTGTGAATTGAGTTTGATGACAATTGCATGCTTAAACGAATAGTGAATTGAAAAGAAATTGAATGAGTTGATTATACCTCTTTTGCAAATTTCATAATGTGATGAATGTTACTTAAATCATGTTGAGAGATTAAGGTAGAAATCACACTATAAGTTCTTATACTTCTTGTTGAGATGATTAAGGAAATTCGATTTTTCTTTCTTCTTTCATTGATCATTTAGCCCCTCATTGAAATATTGACTTCTTTTACCTATCCGGGAATTTGGAGGAGTTGAATAAAAAAGGCATGTATGATGTGGGAGGGCCATGAAAGCAATACTTTGCATTCAAAGGAATAGAAAGAAATTATAGGTTTGGGGAAGTCAATCATGACGATGAGTAACTCGGCACCATTCACATAGTCGGGTGTTTGTGTCTTGCCAAAGTCGGATTGAGCGATATTCCTAGCGGATTATGGTATGTGCGCTAAGGGTTTGAGGCATCTCATAAAAATTGAGAAACGCCAATCTCCTAGGCTTCGGTTTTTGTGCACCTCTATCCATAACTCCAAAAGTAAAGTCGAAAAATGAAAAGAAGAGAGCGAAGCTCTAAGTTGAAAGTACTGCGGAAACCGCAAGAGAAGAAGAAAAGAGTAGTTATCCACTTTCCAGATTCATGCACCACATTCCTTAAAGTTTCCTTCCCTTTCCACATTCTAGACCTTTCTTGTTTGAAAGTCTTTAAGATCAAAAGAATGTTATATGACTTGGTGATCTAAATTGAAGTTTCTTATGATTGATTTTGATAATGTTTGAAGGTTATGATGTTTACATGGAAGTTTGATTAATTCATGAGCTTTCTTTACTCTTTACTCTTTGATTAAGTCTATGAAAGTCTTGTAAACGAATGAAGCAAGGTTTGAGAATGATCTATTGATTAGAAGGAACATTCATCCAAAAGAAGTTTTGCTTTGAGAAGGTACACATATTTCATCCTAACTTGTGTTTTAAAGTTTTTGAAAGACCTTGCTTAGGGACAAGCAAGTGGCAAGTATGGGGTTATTTGTTAGCATGAAATATTGTGATATTTTAGGCACGTTTTCTAAGTGTATTTAATCCATATTGATAGTCATTGATTAAGCATTGATACATTTGTGAGCTAGTTTGTCTATAATGTCGATATAGAGATCTACACAAGCTTTATGTTAATTGTAGGCAATTAAGAGCTATTTCCGAACGGAATTGAGCAAGGATGGAGTTTGATGGAGCATGTCCATGAATTGAGGACATTCCTAGGAGCTAAGGAAATGCCAACTTGAAGAATGCACGAGACTAAGGAAGAATCACGTTCTAGCCCTAAACCACGCTCTAAAATACGGCCGTACTACATTCCACGTTCAAGTCCACGGCCGTGGAACCATGGCAAGGGAAGCGTGATTCATTCCAGCAACTTCTACGGCCGTGGAAGAGTTGTGTCAAACCGTGACAACTTCCACGCTCTAAATTACGGCCGTGGAACCCTTCCACGACCGTGATCTTGGCGATCTTTTTCGCCACACTTTAAGCCACGATCTCCTATGCAATTGGGCCGGGCCGATATTTTATCTTACACTATAAAAGGACGGACGAGGAGAGATTCTGTCACCTTCGCTTACACATAGACGCATCTTACGCTTACGCTTGGAATTGCCCTAATTTCGCATTTGGCGGAGATTGTGATTGAGGATTTTGCGCTTTGTCATTGGGATTTCCGGATTGACGGAAGATTGAAGATTCGGAAGATTGTTCGCAAGGAGATTTCGTTTCTTGCTTAGGTTTGATTTAGAAGACGGATTGACATCCCGTTCTTCCTTCTTATCTAAGATTGTGATTGTTTGTGTTATTCCGAATCTATTGACGATATTGTTCTTGATTTGTGGATTTGAGATTGATTTGAAAGTTATTGAAAGTTTTCGGAAGTTTTCATCTTTTATTCTTTCAAACCTTGAATTTGATATCAATATGACTGTTGTTGGCTAAAACCCTTTAACAATTCTAAGGTGAAGGGTTGATAGTTGTGGCTTAGATGATGATAGATCGATCGTAAACAGATTGGACCTTGAGAGTTAGAGAGAATCGCCGATAACCCTAATCCACGGTCTGTTCTTGAGCTTCCACGGCCGTGGACTCAAGAACTACCCGTAATTTTGTGTTAAGTTACGAACTTGCTTTTACTTTAATCCAAAGTTAAAGATTTGCTTTAACTTAGTTTTGGCTTACCCTTTTCTAGGTGGTAGTGAAGCCTCAACAACCTCTACCTCGATTGTGAGTGTCACAATCTTAATCGGTTTAGTTAGTCTTGATCCTTGGATTACAAGTTTGGGTATTTGAAGTTAATCCTCACCTTTAGAACCTTTCTATACTGAAGCCTCAACAACCTTTGTAGAGAGTGTCTTTTAGGTGAGTCATATAAGGTTTTTGGAACTTCACCGTACGATTACCTTACATTAGCATACCTTTGCATACCTCAACTCTGTCCTTATATCATTAGTATATCTTGAATCGATTGTCACAGCTGGATATCTGGATCTTTAGGATTGTTGTTTTCCCAATATTTGAAAAGCTTCTTACATTTACTCGCTTGATAACCTATAATTGAATTTGTTCCCCTCAAATCCCTGTGTTTGATACTTTGGAATTCTTGCTTAACTACGTCGATCCGTACACTGCGGGTTCGCTTGCTTGATTCTAGTTTTATAAATTTAAAGCTTATTTGCACGCACGCTAAGTGGCGAACATGTTGTTGAAGGTTTTGTTTAACTATAGCTTAGTTCTTTGTGAGCGTATCCAAGCACGAAAAAAGAGGATAGTCCGAGTGAGAAACGGCCAATAGTTGGTTTGCGAGGTTTTATTGTTCTTACCTGCGAAGTAAGTGTATATGAATTACACTTGCTTAATATATGTTATGTATTTAATATGATATGATTTTATGCATGCTTGAGTGTATATATATATGTTTGTTATGATTGTATGCATGCTTATATGATTATGAGTGGAATGACGATGATGACTTGATATGATTTATGAATGCATGCATGAGATACATGAGATGATAATGGAAAGAAAATGATGGAAGAATATGATGAAAACATGAAATTGAGTTATGATATGGAAGTGATAATATAGGATGGTAATTGATTAATTAGCCCAACTAGGTCCCGCACAGGTTTCCGGGGGACGAGGTCGCTATCTGATCTACAGGGGGCCTCAGAGGTCGCTACCTGATCTACAGGGGGCCTCAAGATAAGAAAAACAGCCAGAGGTTGCTACCTGATCTACAGGGGACCTCAAGATAAGAAAAATAGTCCAAGATCGCAACCTGATCTACAGGGGGTCTTAGGACAAGATGGCCGAGGTCGCTACCTGATCTACAGGGGGCCTAGGACGCTATCGGGTTGGCCAACCGAAAAGGAAAAAAAAGAAAGAAAGAAAGAAAGAAAAGAAATACGAAAGCAATGAGAAAATATATCGTACGATCAGTTGGGGCTAGTTAGTTAATTATCACCTATGCATCGATGCGATCGAGTCTAGCATGTTATGTGTTATGTTATGATTATTTTTATGTGATGAGATGATATGTTTATATGTGATGTGTGATAACATGCTTGAATGTTTATGTGAAATGTGATATGAATGGTTGTGGAATTATATGTGAATGTGGATATGTATGTGTGCTTTGAAATGTGAGGAAGGGTATTAGAGTGTCCTTTGGGGACGGGATATTAGATACTTATATATATTGGGAGAGTGCGATTTGTATACCCTTACTGAGCGTGTGGCTCATTGTTGTTATATCCACATATTTTTCAGCTACTCAGACTCGGTCTGACCAAGGCAAGGACGTTGGACCCAACACCTGGATTTGAGATCATATCAGGTGGGCTGTTATGGAATGCTACCGCCTAGGATGTTTTGTGTGGTTTTAAACCGTTGTGTTTTGTTAAACAGGGTTTTATGACGTATGTTAGTATGTATATATGTTGTGAAGATGGTTGTAAGATAAAGTTATAAAATTTTACGTTTTCCGCTTTTCCGCTTATTGCTTTAAACAGGGTTAATTAATTGGTAATCAACTAGAAATGAAATAGGTGGGTCACAACCCATCTCTCTTGTGTCATATGTCCCACCTTTATAGGCTTAACCGCTCTTCATAATGTTTTGCAAATACACTCCTCAAATATTCGGACATTAAATAGCCTCCACTCGTATCCTTCTTGCTTGATAACTTAAGTTCTTCCATACAACTCCTTGTTTCCTCTTTCATCTTCTGAAGATCATCGTCCTCACACACTTCCTCCGTCTTAGCGTTGATTAGTCTCATCACAATGACGGAAATCGATTGACTCCCACGGTAATTCCACTATATGAATTTTTACCATGTGATCCTCCTCGTAACTCTCAAACTTCTGAATAAGTCACCCGCTTAGAATCTCACAAAGATCGTGACTACACCCTTTGGTACCTCCGTAAGCTTAACTTCCGGTGCTCGTCAATCTTTCTAAATTCTTGGACCACTCTTTTCATCTTGACTCCCATACTTAGGAGCACCTATTGAAAACTCGTCTTACTTAAAACGCCACTTTTATTCTCGAGCGAGAATGTAGTCCTCTTTACTTGATTCGCATCTTTAGTTCATCGACACCGCACTTGGAAAAATCTTACGTTTGTTGTCTCTAGTTGCCTCATTGATGCTCCTTCATTGTTTCCTTGATACCACCCTCATGTCTTCATGTCGCTTTTATATTGGTATTGTCTCCATCTTGGTTTCGCTTAAGTCAACACAAGGTTCTCTTTTATTTGTTTGTCCTTTGGTCATATCATCTCTAGTCTTCTTCTTCGACGTCCTCTTAAAGGAATCCGGGAAATCACCGGGGTGTTTGTGTAAACTTAATGCTCAACTCGATAACTTGAGCATACTCTTCGTATGTATACTATCCTAAGCCAAAAGGCGTTGTCCAAGGGGGCGATGATAGCTTTCTATCATCTTAGCTATAAGGTCCACTATCACTAATATGATATTAGTATACCATATGTTTATATATATATATATAAAGATATAAACGTCATGCTACTACTATAAACATAATCAGTCCATAAACGATTTACAATTCAACATACAAGTATAGTCCAAAACATCCTAAGTCCACATATACATATCTACATAATATAATAATCAATAACTATGTCGCCGAGGTCCGCGGAGGAAGTGGTAGTCTCGTACATTCTACCCCAACTGACTCATGCACATGATTTGAAAACTAAATTCATTTCTTTAAAACTCAGTACCCTTGAGGGTTCTGTTTATTTTTATTCGGCCTTTAGAAGATTGCGAGTGCCATTGTTGTCAACCTAGGGCTTTGATACCACTTTGTAACACCCCGAATCCGCGGGACTCGGAGTGCTACGGGTTGAGACCCCACAATGGATCCCGACCCTTAGCCTAACAACAATTTCACCGGATCTTTCAACAAGGCACAAATAAAGGCCAAAACCGAAATACATTTTTATGCAATGTTATGAAACCCGAAAACAAAGGAAAGGAAAGACTTCAGCCGTCCTTACAACAACATCAACATAATACAAAATAACAACACAAGGACACCAAAACCCAACTCAACCTAAGATGTACGGGGACCCCGGATGCCCACTCCTTTGGATCACTCGGCCACATCCTAACCTGCACATCACTACAAAAATCGGTATAAAACCGTTAGCTCATATTCTATGCATTATAAAGATAGCAAGGGCACAAACACACACATAAGCACACATAACACACATCATGCTCATACACATACAATCCGATTCTTCTCTGCTCTTTTTAAGTCATTCCATTACTAGTTTCATTCGTTTTAAGTGTGATGTTCGCCCCTAGAGGTGTGTGCAAATAAGTTTTAAAATTTATAAAACTAGAATCAAGCAGCGAACCCGCAGTGTACGGATCGACGTAGTTAAGCAAGAATTCCAGAGTATCGAACACAGGGATTTGGGTGAGAACAAATTCAATTGCAGATTATCAAGCGAGTAAATATGAGAGTTTTGCAAATATTGGGAAAACAACAATCCTAAAGATCCAGGTATCCAACTGTGGCAATCGATTCAAGATATACTAATGATATAAAGACAGAGTTGAGATATGTAAAGGTATGCTAATGTAAGGTAATCGTACGGTGAAATTCCAAAAACCTTATATGACTCACCTACAAGACACTCCCTATACAAGTTGTTGAGGCTCAATATAGAAAGGTTCTAAAAGCAAGAATTAATGTCAAATACCCAAACTTGTAATCCAAGGATCAAGACTAACTTAGCCGATTATGGTTATGACACTCACAATCGAGGTAGAGGTTGTTGAGGTTTCACTACCACCTAGAAAAGACAAGTGTAAACTAAGTTAAAGCAAATCTTTAACTTTGGACTAAAGTAAAAGCAGGTTCGTAAACTTAAGGGAAATTACGGGTGGATCTTGAGATTCCACGGTCGTGGAACTCAAGAAAAAACCGTGATTTAGGGTTCGTCGACGATTCTCTCTAACTCTCAAGGTCTAATCTGTTTACGATCGATCTATCATCATCTAAGCCACAACTATCAACCCTTCACCTTAGAATTGTTAAGGGTTTTTAGCCAATAACCGTCATGTTGATATCAATTCAAGGATTAAAAGATAGAAAGATGAAAACTTCCGAAAACTTTCAATAATCTTCAAACCAATCTCAAAGTCACAATCGAGAACAAATATTGTCAATGGATTCAGAATAAAGCAAACAATCACAATCTTAGGAAAGTAGGGAGAACGGGATGTCAATCCGTTTTCCAAATCAAACCTAAATAAGATGAGAGATCTTCTTGCAACAATCTTCTAAAAGATTCGATCTTCCGCCAATCCGGAGATCTCAACAGCAATCTCCACCAAAAGTGCGAGATTAGGGCAAATCCCAAATGCGAACTTCGATCTCCAATGAGATGTCAATGATTCCAAGCAAGGGCTTAAACGGCGTTGAAATTCTCTAAGCGGAGATGAAGCGTGGATTGCCAAATTTCCCTAAGCGAAGATAATCTTGCTTCGTCCGTCTTTTTATAGGGCAGGATAAAATATCGGCCCGGCCCAATCTTCAAAAGATCGTGGCTTCAAAATGTGGCGAAAAAGATCGCCAAGATCACGGTCGTGGAAGATTCCACGACCGTAATTTAGAGCGTGGATTGTGTCACGGTTCGGACCATATGTTCCACGACCGTAATAGTTATTGGAATGCATCACGCCTCTCTTTGCAGGGTTCCACGGCCGTGGAACTAAACGTGGTTTGTAGTACGGCCGTATTTTAGAGCGTGGTTTAGGGCAAGAACGTGATTCTTCCATAGCCTCGTGCATTCCTCGAGTTGAACTCCAATTTGCTCCTAATAATGCCCTCAATCTATGGACATATTCAATCAACTCTTCTTTGCTCGATTCCGTTCGGAAATGACTCTCAATCACCTATAATCAACATAAAGCTAGTGTAGATATCCATATCGACAATATAGGCAATACTAGCTCACATATGCAACGATGCTCAATCAAAGACTATCAATATGAATCAAATGCGTTTTGAAAACGTGCCTAAAATATCACAATATTTCATGCTAACAAATAACCCCATACTTAACACTTGCTTGTCCCTAAGCAAGGTCTTTCAAAAAGCTTTAAACAAGAGTTAGGATGAAATATGTGTACCTTCTTTTGGATAAACGTGCCTTCTAAAGAATAGATCATTCTCAAACCTTGCCTCAATCGTTTATCAAACTTTCACACACTCAATCAAAAAGTAAAAAGCAAAGAAAATTCATGAATCAATTCAACTTCTAAACAAGCATCATAACCTTTAAACATTATCAAAATCAATCATAAGAAACTTCAATTTAGATCACCAAGTCATATAACATTCTTTTGATCTTAAAGACTTCCAAAGAAAAGGTCTAGAATATGGAAAGGAAGGGAAAACTTTAAGGAAATGTGGTGCATGAATCCGGGAAAATGGACAACTACCTTCTTCTTCTTTTGCAGTTTCCGCAACACTTCAACTTAGAGCTTCGCTCTCTTCTTTTCATTTTTCGACTTTACTTTTGGAGTTATGGACAGAGGTGCACAAAAACCAAAGCATAGGAGATTGGCGTTTCTCATTTTTGCGAGATGCCTCAAACCCTTAGCGCACATACCATAATCCGCTAGGAATATCGCTCAATCCGACTTTGGCAAGACACAAACACCCGGCTATGTGAATGGTGCCGAGTTACTCATCATCATGATTGACTTCCCCAAACCTAGAATTTCTTTCTATTCTTTTGATTGCAAAAATTTGCTCTCATGGCCCTCCCACATCAAACACGCCTTTTTCATTCACTTCTCCAAATTCCCGGACAGGTAAAGGAGGCTAATATTTCAATGAGGAGCTAAAATGGTCAAAAGAAAGAAGAAAGAAAATTCGAATTGCCTTAATCATTTCAACAAGAAGTATAAGAACTTATAGTGTGATTTCAACTTCAATTTCTCAACATGATTTAGGTAACATTTTTCACATTATAAAACTTGCAAAAGAGGTAAAATTCATTCATTCAAATTCTTTTCAATTCACAATTCTTTTAAGCATGCAATTGTCATCAAACTCAATTCACAAGTAGTGATTATCATAGAAATCATCTCAATTCATTAGAAGCACAAAATTTTTCAATTTTTATGGGTTTTTCAAGTTCTTTTTCATGCAATGCGATAATGAAACGTGAAACACATAATGAAACGTGAAACACATAATGAACATGCAATGATAGTCTCGAATGAAAGCAAGCATAGTAAGTAGAGTTATTACAAACTTTTAGTACATCCCACCCCATACTTAGGACGAACATTGTCCCTAATGTTCAAAAGAAAGAAAGGAAAAAAGAAAAGAAAAAGAAACTCACAAAGTGGTGGCGGGAATGTCTAAAACGAACGGTCATGCATCAAATCACTGCGGTGCTGGCGGCGGCGGGAATGGAGAGAAGCTCGGATCGTAGAACCGCCCAAACTGCTGGCGGTAGACGTCCCTCATCATGTGGTCAAGGTCGTCTAAACGTCCGTCTCTAGCATCCGCCCGGATCTCTAGCGCTCCTACTCTCTCTGAAAGTCCGGTAGCCCAATCCGGCATCTGCTCATACCATCCCGGGGCCTGACTGTACCATGCTGGGGCGTCGGATGGTGCTGGTGCTGGTGGAGCTGCTGCTGGCTGCTCGGTGGACCAAGGAGGGGGAACGTCATACCATGCGGGGAGTGTGGTTATCCACGTGGGCCTCTCACTCACGCTAGCGCGGCAAGATGACGAGCCTGAGGCTCTAGCTGGACATGGAGAGCATCTAGGTACGTCTGGGGCCGCCTCCGGCTGGTCCGGAAACGTGCCAAACTCCTGCTCGGCTCCTCCTCCACTCTCAAACTGATCTCCCATATCCTCCTCCTCGACAACCGGTGGTGGGACATAAGGGGGAGCTGCTATCCTGTTCGCATGCATCGCAGCGAACGTCTCCTTCCAATTATGGCTTCCCGCCATAATGGAGTACTCTGGTAGCCACTCTATACCCCTACCCGTCCTACTCTCCCAAGGCATGCCCGCATAAGGCGGACCTCTATGTGTGGGGAAGATGAGACCCCTAACCATGAAAGCATGTAGCCCTAAAGGTACGGCCGGTATGCGGGTGCAAGCAGAAAAGTCGACACCAAAACTCCTAGCAATGTGGGTAACTATTCCACCATATCCAATGTTCCCCTTCTTCTTGTTCTTGAGCTTGCTCATCGTAGCAGCCAAGAGAGTGGCACAATCAGCCCGGCGTCCATAAAGCATGCAGTAAAGCAAGAATAGCTCATCCGTCTTGATCTTTTGGGGCGTCTCCGTCCTAGGAAAGAGACACTCCGAAAGAACACGATGAGCTATCTTCAAGGCTAGATGGTACATCAATCTAGCCTTGGTATCAGCGGGTTGCCAGCGATCCTCGCTAGCGTAAATCATAGCCACCTCTTCCCAAAAGTCCTTGGGGTAAACACCACTCGGAAATCGACCATTAAAGGTCTCATGGAATCCAAAAATGGTCCCAAACTCACGGATACTCAACTGATAATCTCTCTCCATGAGGCGGAAAGAGACGGTCCTGTCTACGTGGTTGTGCTCAAAGGATGTCACAACCTCCCGTGTAATCTCCTCATATACGTCTTCTCGGATAGCCGAGAAGACAACTAATCCGGCTCTATCCAAGAGCCAAGTGAGGTCATCAACAATGTTGAGAGGAGTTAGATCCTCCAACAACAAATATCTGGGGCCAATCACTGGCCTCTCCTTGATCCTATCAAGTGCATCAAGATGGTCATCGTGTATGGTCGGGATTCTAGGGTGAGGGGGTGAAGATGGAGGTGAAGGTGAGGATGGAGGTGAAGGTGAAGAGGGTGGTGGTACCCTAAAGGATGAGGAGGAGGAGGGATTACCCTTCCTCTTCTTATTCTGCTCATTCTTCTTCTCTTTTATCCTCCCTGAAACTCTTCTCACGAAATCCATTCTGCTCAAAATTACGGTCTGTTCTTCAGCAAACCACGGCCATAATTTACCCAGAGACCGTGATTCGTCTAAGAAAATCACAAATCTCAATAAATCCACAATCAATCTCCACAATAGGCAGTCCTAGTCTAATTTCCTCAATTCTCAATCATTTCTTCCTAAAAATCTCTAACAAAAACAACCGAATCAGCAAGAATCAAGAAGGGAAAAGAAAACCTCTTTTTCGGATTGAAAAATCCGAAATGCGCGTTTGTTGGTGAATTTCCGTTTGATTCGTCGCTTGGATCTTGTTTGTGGTTGAATTTGCTGCAGTTTGGGAAGAAGAATCGTTGAAAACGATTAGGAAACGAAGATTTGAGAGGGGGTCGTGGTGTTTCGGCACTTAGGTCGTGGAAAGAGGGGTTTTTGGGATGAATTTGTGAAGAATGTGGCTTATATAGTTGCAGGCAAAATTTTGAAAATCACGGTCTGTCGGGGTGTTCCACGGCCGTGGAAGTGTACGGAACCGTGGTTTTGGTGATTTTTCAGAGGCTTTTGGAAATTACGGCCACTGTAGCTATGACGACCGTAATTTAGACCGTGGAACCTTTTGTAAAGCTCCAAAGTCCAAATTTCGTCACTCTTCTTCAACATCATCCTTCTCTTTTCCTTTTCCATTGGTCCTACATCCAAAAACACGAACATACCGGAAGAAATCGAGGCAAAAACAAAGCAAAAACGTATATACTAAACTAATCTATGAATCGAAAATAAAAACAAAAATGCAATATCTTGGGTTGCCTCCCAAGAAGCGCTTTGTTTAAAGTCCGTAGCTAGACCATCTCGCACTTATTCGAGTGCGGTAGGCGCAAACTCCTCAGCTTGGAGTTCCGGCGTGTACTTCTTGAGTCGTTGGCCGTTCACCTTAAAACTTCCGCTCGCTTCACCCCATACTTCAACTGCACCATGGGGGAAAATACGCTTAATTAGAAAAGGTCCGGTCCAACGGGATTTAAGCTTACCTGGAAAGAGGCGAAGTCTTGAATTGAAGAGGAGAACTTGATCTCCTTCTTTGAAGTCCTTTGGAATGGTATGCTTATCATGCCAACGCTTTGCTCTTTCCTTGTAGATCTTAGCGTTTTCATAAGCATTCAAGCGGAGTTCATCCAGCTTATTGATGTCGAGGAGACGCTTCTCTCCCGCTTCCTTCATGCCGAAATTCAGCCACTTGATAGCCCAAAACGCTTTGTGCTCCAACTCTACCGACAAGTGACAAGACTTTCCATACACAAGGTTGTATGGTGTGGTTCCTATGGGAGTCTTGTACGCAGTCCGGTATGCCCATAATGCATCATCAAGCTTCAAGGACCAATCCTTCCTAGTCCTTGAAACCGTCTTCTCTAAGATTCCTTTGATCTCCCTATTTGAGATCTCAACTTGTCCACTTGCTTGTGGATGGTAAGGGGTAGCGATCTTGTGAGTAACCCCATACTTAGCTAGAAGAGCTTCAAAGCGGCGAGCTATGAAGTGAGAACCTCCATCACTAATGATCGTCCTTGGCGTCCCAAATCGCGGGAAAATGGTCTTGTTGAAGAACTTAACCACCACCATGGCATCATTGGTGGGAGAGGCAATTGTTTCCACCCATCTAGAAACGTAGTCTACCGCCAATAGTATGTATTGGTTTCCACAAGAAGATGGGAATGGCCCCATGAAATCGACTACCCAAACGTCGAAAATCTCCACCTCTTGGATGTTGTTGAGGGGAATCTCGTTCCTTCTAGAAATATTGCCTGTTCTTTAACAAGCATCGCAGCAAAAAACAAAGGATTGCACATCTCTAAACAAAGTAGGCCAAAAGAATCCAGATTGCAATACCTTTGCGCTAGTCTTGTTCGAACTAGCGTGTCCTCCACAAGGTAGTGAATGACAATGACGGATGACACTTTGCATCTCATCTTCCGGCACACATCGCCGAATGATGCCATCCGGACCTCTCTTAAAGAGGAGAGGCTCGTTCCAATAGTATTTCCGGACGTCCTTGAAGAACTTCTTCCTTTGTGCGTAGGATAGTCCGGGTGGTATCTCCTAGCAAACCAAATAGTTAACAAAATCAGCAAACCATGGTTCGTTACCTTTGGAGATCACGTTGATGCACTCCTCTATGATATGTAGGTGTTCGTCCGGGAAGGAGTCATCAATAGGTAGATGGTCGTCCTCTAGATGTGTTAGACGACTCAAATGATCCGCAACAGAATTTTCTGAACCTTTCTTGTCGCGGATCTCAAGATCGAATTCTTGTAGGAGAAGAATCCATCTAATCAGCCTTGGTTTCGCATCTTTCTTCGCAAGGAGGTACCGGATCGCAGCATGATCCGTGTAGACAATCACCTTTGCACCTACAAGATAAGAGCGAAACTTGTCAATAGCATAGACAATGGCTAAAAACTCTTTCTCGGTAGTGGCGTAGTTGAGCTGCGCTTCATCTAGCGTCTTGCTAGCATAGTATATGGCATGGGTTCGCCCTTCCTTTCGTTGTCCAAGAACAGCTCCAATAGCTACGTCACTAGCGTCGCACATAATCTCAAAGGGTAGAGTCCAATCCGGAGGTTGGATAATAGGTGCTGAGATTAGAGTTTGCCGAATGGTGTTGAACGTGTCCAAGCATTCCTGCGAAAACTAAAAAACCGCATCCTTCATCAATAGATTAGTGAGAGGTTTTGATATCTTAGAAAAGTCCTTGATGAAACGTCTATAAAATCCAGCATGTCCTAGGAAACTTCTTATCCCTTTCACCGAAATTGGGGGAGGAAGTTTCTCTATGGTCTCTATCTTAGCTTTGTCTACTTCTATCCCTCTACTAGAGACTAAGTGACCTAATACGATTCCTTCCTTAACCATGAATTGACACTTCTCCCAATTAAGAACTAGATTAGTGTCTTCACACCTTTGCAAAACAAGAGAAAGGTTAGAAAGGCAATCGTTGAAAGAGGAACCGTATACGGAGAAGTCGTCCATGAAGACTTCCATGATTTCCTCTACGTATTCGGAGAAGATGGCCATCATGCACCGTTGGAAGGTGGCTGGGGCGTTGCAAAGCCCGAATGGCATTCTCCTATAAGCAAACGTACCCTACGGGCACGTGAATGTGGTCTTCTCCTGATCGTCCGGATGTATCGGAATCTGAAAGAAACCACTATAGCCGTCAAGGTAGCAAAAATGTGAATGTTGCGCTAACCTTTCAAGCATTTGATCAATGAATGGCAATGGAAAATGATCCTTCCGCGTTGCATTGTTGAGCTTGCGGTAGTCTATGCACATCCGCCATCCAGTCACGGTTCGGGTAGGAATGAGTTCGTTGTTCTTGTTGGTGATGACCGTCATTCCTCCCTTCTTCGGAACTACTTGAACTGGACTCACCCACTTACTATCGGAGATAGGATAGATGATACCTGCATCAAGAAGTTTAAGAATTTCCTTCTTGACAACCTCCTTCATGGTCGGATTCAACCGCCTTTGAGGTTGTCTCGAAGTTCTAAAGTCTTCCTCCATTAGTATCTTATGCATGCATAGGGAGGGTTTAATTCCTACTAAGTCCTCGATAGTATAGCCTATAGCCTTCCTATGTTTCCTAAGGACAATCATGAGCTGTTTATGTTCATCTATGCTTAGGTCGGAACTAACAATAACCGGAAAGGTAGAATTAGATCCTAGAAAAGCGTACCTTAGATGAGTAGGAAGTGGTTTGAGTTCCATTGTTTTCGGAGCTTCCAACGATCCTTGAGAAGTATCCGATGATTCCTTAGAAGTTTCTAAGGGTGATGGGTGTGTTGGAGAAGAATCGGAAGAAGTCGGAGAAATGTCTCGATCACTCTCTTCCACGACCAAAATTACGGGTGGATCTTGTCCTCCACGGCCGTGGTTTAGGGCGTGGAAGGGAAATACGGTTGTCACATCTTCTCCACGGCCGTATAATCCCCTGGAATGAGGCATGATTTTGGTTGTGGAATCCACGGTCGTGGAATACAGAGTATGACCGTGGATTCTGACATTCTCAGCCTCATCGTGGAGTTTCTCAAATTCCTCTTCATGCATCTCTTCTTGTGCTTCTAAGGCTTCAATTGCCTCATTGCACTCTTCATCTTCCCCTACATTGGTTAGACTCATAGTGATAACTTTTTGTAAAGGATCGTTAAAGAGAATCGCACTTACCTCCTCTCTAGACAACCCTTCTTCATCTTGGATATCGTAAATATCCTCATCAAAGATTGGCTCCTTCACTAGAGTGAAAAGAACGAACTCTACTTTCTCTTCTCCTATGTCAAAAGCGAGTCTACCATTCTTGCAATCGACTATGCAGCCGGAAGTTGTAAGGAACGGTCTTCCGAGTATGATCGGGACCGGACTATCTACAGGAATGTCAAGCACGACGAAATCAATGGGAACGAAGAATTTACCTAGCTTGACCGGGACGTCTTCTACAATACCGACGGGGCGAGTGATGGATCGATCCGCCATGTATAACGTCATCTTCACCGGTTTAGGGTCACCTAAACCGATCTTCCTACACAATGCAAGTGGTATGATGCTCACACTTGCTCCTAAGTCACATAAAGCGTCATATGTGACATCTCCCACTCCAATGGGAATGCAAAATGACCCCGGATCCTTCAGCTTTGGGGGCATTTTCTCCTTCATGGTCTTGATGAGGTCCGAAGAATCCGAACTCATCTTGACCTCGCCGAAGTTTTCTAGCTTCCTCTTGTTGGAGATGAGCTCCTTCAAGAACTTGCCATAAGCCGGCATACCTACAATAGCATCAATAAATGGTATGTTAATATGCAGCTTACTCATGAGTTCTATGAACTTACCGAATTGTTTGTCTAGGCGCGCTCGCGCTCTAGATTGAGGGAATGGAAGGGGAGGTTTGTAAGCTGGAGGAGGAACGTAGACGTCTTCCTTCTCCTTCCCCTTCTCCTTGCCCTTCTCTACGGGGACTTCAACGAACGTAGGCTGCGGATCGGTGGTTGTCACTCCGCTCCTAGTTGTAATCGCCATCACCCTTCCCTTAGGGTTGTCCTCCGTCTTTCCTGGAAGCTTCCCTTGATTTCTAGGAACTTCCTCCGCGTGGTTGAACATTTGGTTTTCTAAAACCTTTTGAGCTTTGTCAACCTTAGAAACTTGATCATCAACCTTGATGAGGCGGTTCTCCAACCCTTGAAGCTTTCCCAAAATCGTTTCCAATATGGGATCGGGCTTCTCCTTCCCCGAAGTGTTTCCTCCATTAGATGATTGCCCCTGGCTTTTCAAAAGAGTAGAGGAAGAGGAAGGTGGATGTTAGCATGAAATATTGTGATATTTTAGGCACGTTTTCTAAACGTATTTGATTCATATTGATAGTCTTTGATTGAACTTCGCTGCATATGTGAGCTAGTATTACCTATATTGTCGATATGGATGTCTACACTAGTTCTATGTTGATTATAGGTGATTTGGAGCTATTTCCGAACGGAATCGAGCAAAGAAGAGTTGATTTGATATGTCCATAGATTGAGGACATTCTTGGGAAGCAAATTGAAGTTTAGCTTGAGGAATGCACGAGGCTAGGGAAGAATCACGTTCTTGCCCTAAACCACGCTCTAAAATACGGCCGTACTACGAACCATGTTCAGTTCCACGGCCGTGGAACCTTGCAAGAGAGGCGTGATGCATTCCAGTAACTATTACGGTCGTGGAATATATGGTACAAACCGTAACCTAATCCACGCCCTAAATTATGGTCGTGGAAACTTCCACGACCGTGATCTTAGCGAATCTTTTCGCCACACTTTGAAGCCACGATCTTTTGAAGATTGGGCCGGGCCGATATTTTATCTTGCCCTATAAAAAGACGGACGAAGCGAGATTCCAGGATCGACGCTTATCACCGCTTACACCCGCCATCTTGGCTTAGAAGGGAATTTTGGCAATCCACGCTTCATCGACGCTTATCACCGCTTACACCCGCCATCTTGGCTTAGGAAGGAATTTTGGCAATCCACGCTTCATCTCCGCTTAGAGAATTTCAACGCCGTTTGGCCTTCGCTTGGAAGCATTGATCATCTCATTGAAGATCGAAGTTCGCATCTGGGAATTGCCCTAATCTCACACTTTTGGTGGAGATTGCTGTTGAGATCTTCGGATTGGCGGAAGATTGTAGCTTTTGGAAGATTTTGCAAGAAGATCCCTCTTCTTGTTTAGGTTTGATTCGGAAAACGGATTGACATCCCGTTTTCCCTTCTTTCCTAAAGTTGTGATTGTTTACTTTATTGTGAATCTTTTGACAACACTTGTTCTTGATTGTGACTTTGAGATTGGTTTGAAGATTATTGAAAGATCTTGAAAGTTTTCATCTTTTTATCTTTTAATTCTTGAATTGATATCAACATGACTGTTATTGGCTAAAAACCCTTAACAATTCTAAGGTGAAGGGTTGATAGTTGTGGCTTAGATGATGATAGATCGATCGCAAACAGATTAGACCCTGAGAGTTAGAGAGAATCGCCGACAACCTTAAATTACGGCCTGTTCTTGAGTCCACGGCCGTGGAACCTCAAGAACTAACCGTGATTTCCCTTAAGTCTACGAACTTGCTTTTACTTTAATCCAAAGTTAAAGATTTGCTTTAACTTAGTTTAGACTTGTCTTTTCTAGGTGGTAGTGAAGCCTCAACAACCTCTACCTCGATTGTGAGTGTCACAACCTTAATCGGTTAAGTTAGTCTTGATCTTTGGGTTATAAGTTTGGGTATTTGACATAAATTCTCATCTTTAGAATCTTTCTATATTGAGCCTCAACAACCTGTATAGAGAGTGTCTTGTAGGTGAGTTACATAAGGTTTTTGGAACTTCACCGTACGATTACCTTACATTAGTATACCTTTGCATATCTCAACTCTGTCTTTATATCATTAAGTATATCTTGAATCGATTGCCACAGCTGGATACTTGGATCTTTAGGATTGTTGTTTTCCCAATATTTGCAAAACTCTCATATTTACTCGCTTGATAATCTGAAATCGAATTTGTTCCCACCCAAATCCCTGTGTTCGATACTCTGGAATTCTTGCTTATCTACGTCGATCCGTACACTGCGGGTTCACTGCTTGATTCTAGTTTTATAAATTTAAAGCTTATTTGCACACACCTTTAGGGGCGAACAGTGGAGTTAGTGAATTTGAGTTGGAAGGATAAGAGTTACCGGAATTTTGTTGATTGGAGCGCCAATTGTTATTGTTTGAACCCCTATTGTTGTTCCAATCGTTGTTCCGGTTGTTGTTGTTTCCATTCCAATTATTATTCCGGTTATTGTTCCGGTTATTGTTGTTGCCGCCATTGTTGTTGCCCAAATAACCAACATCCTTCCCTTGTTGCTTTGGAAAGTTGGTCTTGATAGCCTCCTTCAACTCTTTGATCTCATTGTTGAGGGAGAAAATCTGATTTTGAGCTTCGTGTGTGAGCTTTGCTCCTTGCTCCACACGATTTCCCTCCACTTTCCGATGGGAATACTTCTCTATGACTCTTGCTTGCTTCTCAATGAATTCCCAAGCGTCATCTTCTCTCATGTCCATGAACGTTCCACATGAGAGGGATTGGAGGTTGAATTGCGTTCCCGCATCCAGCCCCTTGTAGTAAATCTCCAACAAGGCAAGTTTGGATATGCCATGATGAGGGCAATCCAAGAGCAAATCCTAAAACCTTTTCCAAGATTGAAACAAACTTTCGTTAGGTCTCATGGAAAAAGCATTAATCTTACCTCTAAGTTCCACCGTTTTAGATGGCGGAAAGAATTTGGTGAGGAACTCCGCGGAACGGTCTTCCCACGTATCTAGTTTCCCACTAGGAAGAGCCTGATACCAAGATAACGCTTTCCCCTTCAAGGAGAAGAAGAAAGGCTTGAGCTTATAGCTGTTGGTAGTAGCGCCCTTTGGTCTCATTGTCTCCATCATACACTCAAAGTTCTGCAAGTGTTGGTGTGGAGATTCAGCGCTTGTCCCGCCAAATTGGTTTTGGCGAACAAGAGTAATGACTTGAGGGTTGAAGCTAAACCCTTGCACATCTTCAGCATCGAAATTCACGCCCAAGCGGCGTGGTTGTTGTGTTGGATCCATCCGCTGGCCAAGAGTTCTCGGCTCATTATCTACACGTTCGATCCTCACATTCCTAGGCGGAATGCGGCGATTAGCAGCTCCTTGTGGATGTAAAGGATTTACATTGATCGTGGGATCAATCTCCTCTAGCGGTGGCATGGAAGAATCACTATCATCAGCGGATGAGTGACTTTTTCTTCTAGACCTTGATGCTTTCCTTGAGGATTTCTTGCTTCCCTTATTCTTAAGGTCGCTCATCTCTACCCTCATCTGGAAGATCATGTCTTGTAGATTGTTAACTTGAGATTGATGACGATCCATCTCATCTTGGCGGAGAGTCTCATTCCATTGGAGTTGAGCTTCCTTCTCCGCTAACTCCGCCTGAAGATCACGTTCGTGTCCTTCAGCCATCTTCTTTTCCTTGCGCTTTTGCCTTAAAGTTTTTTCTAGCTCTTGATCAAGAGGCAAGAGATCTTCGGTGTTCCTAGACCTGCGCATGCACTCAAAGTAATATCAAATAACGAGAGCAAGCTCCCAAGCTTGACAACCGGCTACCGAATTCGGCTGAAACCAAATCCCCGGCAACGGCGCCAAAAACTTGTTCGCCCCTAGAGGTGTGTGCAAATAAGTTTTAAAATTTATAAAACTAGAATCAAGCAGCGAACCCGCAGTGTACGGATCGACGTAGTTAAGCAAGAATTCCAGAGTATCGAACACAGGGATTTGGGTGAGAACAAATTCAATTGCAGATTATCAAGCGAGTAAATATGAGAGTTTTGCAAATATTGGGAAAACAACAATCCTAAAGATCCAGGTATCCAGTTGTGGCAATCGATTCAAGATATACTAATGATATAAAGACAGAGTTGAGATATGCAAAGGTATGCTAATATAAGGTAATCGTACGGTGAAATTCCAAAAACCTTATATGACTCACCTACAAGACACTCCCTATACAGGTTGTTGAGGCTCAATATAGAAAGGTTCTAAAAGCAAGAATTAATGTCAAATACCCAAACTTGTAATCCAAGGATCAAGACTAACTTAGCCGATTATGGTTATGACACTCACAATCGAGGTAGAGGTTGTTGAGGCTTCACTACCACCTAGAAAAGACAAGTCTAAACTAAGTTAAAGTAAATCTTTAACTTTGGACTAAAGTAAAAGCAGGTTCGTAAACTTAAGGGAAATTACGGGTGGATCTTGAGATTCCACGGTCGTGGTACTCAAGAACAAACCGTGATTTAGGGTTCGTCGACGATTCTCTCTAACTCTCAGGGTTTAATCTGTTTACGATCGATCTATGATCATCTAAGCCACAACTATCAACCCTTCACCTTAGAATTGTTAAGGGTTTTTAGCCAATAACCGTCATGTTGATATCAATTCAAGAATTAAAAGATAGAAAGATGAAAACTTCCGAAAACTTTCAATAATCTTCAAACCAATCTCAAAGTCACAATCGAGAACAAATATTGTCAATGGATTCAGAATAAAGCAAACAATCACAATCTTAGGAAAGAAGGGAGAACGGGATGTCAATCCGTTTTCCAAATCAAACCTAAATAAGATGAGAGATCTTCTTGCAACAATCTTCCAAAAGCTTCGATCTTCCGCCAATCCGGAGATCTCAACAGCAATCTCCACCAAAAGTGCGAGATTAGGGCAAATCCCATATGCGAACTTCGATCTCCAATGAGATGTCAATGATTCCAAGCAAGGGCTTAAACGGCGTTGAAATTCTCTAAGCGGAGATGAAGCGTGGATTGCCAAATTTCCCTAAGCAAAGATGACGGAATCTTGCTTCGTCCGTCTTTTTATAGGGCAGGATAAAATATCGGCCCGACCCAATCTTCAAAAGATCGTGGCTTCAAAATGTGGCAAAAAAGATCGCCAAGATCACGGTCGTGGAAGATTCCACGACCGTAATTTAGAGCGTGGATTGTGTCACGGTTCGGACCGTATGTTCCACGACCGTAATAGTTACTGGAATGCATCACGCCTCTCTTTGCAGGGTTCCACGGCCGTGGAACTAAACGTGGTTTGTAGTACGGCCGTATTTTAGAGCGTGATTTAGGGCAAGAACGTGATTCTTCCCTAGCCTCGTGCATTCCTCGAGTTGAACTCCAATTTGCTCCTAATAATGCCCTCCATCTATGGACATATTCAATCAACTCTTCTTTGCTCGATTCCGTTCGGAAATGACTCTCAATCACTTATAATCAACATAAAGCTAGTATAGATATCCATATCGACAATATAGGCAATACTAGCTCACATATGCAACGATGCTCAATCAAAGACTATCAATATGAATCAAATGCGTTTTGAAAACGTGCCTAAAATATCACAATATTTCATGCTAACATGTGACATGAGAATCTTAAAACTCTCGCCTCTGTTCCCGTGTAACCAACAGAAGTGATGCGGAGCTCAACCCGTATACCATGTGGAGTGGCGAAGAAGCCCACCCGTATACCATGTATGACTTGGTCGCAGAGAACCTCCCAGTCTCCCTCGGGAGCTGGGCAGTGATGTCACCGCCCGATAATAATAAACAATGGGCCAAATATATATAACCAAGTTGTCCTAATCCGGTGTCATGATTATAAACAAAGATAAAGCACACGCACCATCGCATATCCAAATAATGCGTAAAAGCGAGCTAAGTAAGTCCGTAGACTTACCTCGTCTCGAAGCTAACCGAAACCGATATCACTCTCCGAAGGAATATAACCAAAGTCTGTTTAAGACAAGGCACGATAATCAACAACCACTCACACAAGCTAGAAGTCCTTAGACTTCTACTCCTATATGATCTTATTATGTCATACACTCTCATAATCTAGGATACACTCCTAGCCTTATAAACTCATAAGATCTCAACTATAACCACATGCTAGGATACTCCCATCCTAATCCCACAATCTCAACAACACATACTCACAACCTCAACAAAGCTCACATGATAACATACACACCTCAATCCTTAGAACGTTCAAACCATCCTTAAATTCTCACCTAAAGTCCAAACCACTACTTAGTATTCCCTCTAAGTTATGCTAGATCCAACCTAGCATGATACTACCATTAAACATAACTAGATCGAGGAAGGTGGTACTCACACGAGGTCAAAGACGGAAGACGATCCACGGATGTCGAGAATGGGTTTGTTGGGGTTTTGTCGGGGCGCTTCCGAACCTAACACCAAAACTAAACAAATTTAGCTTATATGCTAAATTTGAACGGAATATATATATATATATATATATATATATATATATATATATATATATATATAGTATAGATCCTATGAGAATACCCCCTAACGCGAGAACATGAGAACAAATTCGTAATTATTATCAGTTTTGTTACGAATGTGTCATATCGTTTAATGTATTATTTGTAGTTATTGTTGGATTCCTAATTATTATTATTCGTAGTTATTATTATTTTTGATATCTACTCTAAATCTCAACCATTAATACTCACATCCAACGGTGTACGATTGTTCTCTTGTTCTCACGTTAGGGGTGTTCTCATGGGAACCACACCATATATATATATATATATATATATATATATGTATGTATGTATGTATGTATGTATGTATGTATGTATGTATGTATGTATGTATGTATGTATGTATGTATGTATGTATGTATGTATGTATGTATGTATGTATGTATGTATGTATGTATGTATGTATGTATGTATGTATGTATGTATGTATGTATGTATGTATGTATGTATGTATGTATGTATGTATGTATGTATGTATGTATGTATGTATGTACGTACGTATGTGTGTATGTATATATGTATGTATGCATGTATGTATGTATGTATGTATATATATATATATATATGTATGTATATATATATAAATCTTAGAAAACTCGTTTTCAAATACCAAGTTAAAATCTCGTAAATAATCCTTCTGGGGCAAAATATGAAATTCTCGAAACTTGGTCATAAAACCGCAATTAAAACTCAAGGTTAAAAACCGCTAACACATTTTCGGGGCAATTCATACAATTTCATACATATGGGTCATAATCTGAAATTAAGTGTTTGACCATCTTTTGTAATTAATCCCATAGGGCAGCTTCTGAAATTCCCAAAATTAGGGCCAAAACTGTAAATACAAAGTATGGGTAAAATATGTAATTAACTTTGGGAGCCTTGTGTAATTATACCAAATATATGGGAGCTCCGATCGTAAAATGTTAAAAGGGTTTTTCTGAACCCTGATGTTGTTGCGGCGAGAGGTTGCATTGGAGGGTGGCAGGGTCTCCGGCACGGCGAAGGCAGGTCAGGGAACGACTACGATGGTGGTGACAACGAGGGAGGGATTCTCCGGCTAGGTCAAGGTAGTGGTTGCCTGATTAAATTTTCGAAGAGGCCTTTCAACCCCTTTTATAGCATCTTGGGATTCTATGGAGGCTCGATCGGCGGGAATAGGGCAGAGGCTTGGACGGAGGAGAATGCGGGGGCTGCCAACGGCGGCTCCGATGGGCTCCCGCCAATGGTTGCACTGGTGTTTCAATGACATTGTTGAGTTGTCCAATTCCAAAACCAAACGGAGAAGAAGCAAGAGAGAGAGAGGTCGGCTTGCACATTTTTCTCCGGCGAGGCGAGACGAGTTGAGGGCAGCGGTTTGAGGAGAGAGCGGGGCGAGAGCAGATCCGGGAGGAGATTCGAGTTGAGGTCGCTGCTTCTTGCTGTCGAGAGAGAGTTTAGCTTGGGCGACCTTGTTGGGCAAGCATTCCAGAGGAGGTGGGAGCTACTTGCTGTTGCGTGAAGAGAGGCACAAGGGTAGAAGGAAAATGCTGAGGTTGAGTGTGAAATTGGGGCGAGGGGATGGGCCGAGCGTTTTGAGGGATCACTGCAAGAGTGAGGGGTCACCTGTGAAACGAGGAGTCGGGTAGCTATCCACAGCTCGGGAGAAAACAGGGGAAAGAAAGAAATGGGGGAAAAGAAAAGAAAGGAAAGGGTTGGAAAAAAAATAAATAAAATAATAGAAAAGAAAAGTAAAGAGTGACTCGATCCAAACATGTTCGCAACAGGATTTCCGAACCGAAAAAGTTTTCCGACTTTTTCCGAAAATAAAAACACGGATATACGTGAACACATCCAAAATAATAATATACTCGGATAATATATTTACGCCATAAAAATACTCTTTTAAAATATTTAAGATAATAAAATATCGATAAAGTCGAAATAAAATAAAAACGCAAACGCGCCAAAATTTGGGGTGTTACAATAATCATGCCCTAAGAGAGTAAAAGAAGAAGGGAACGAGTCTGCTCACCATCAACAGAATTGCACCCACATGCATATTCCGAAGTGGCTATATACTTTGGGCACGAATAACGCACAACATTTGAATAAGAAAGGCGAAGAACAAAGGCAGTTGCTAGGTGGCGGAGCAAACGAAGAGGAAACCGAACAAGAAGAAGAAGACGGTTACGGCGGGGTTTCGTCTGGTAAGGGTGACAACGACATCGGTAGACGACGGTGACATATCTAAAAGGTTGAGTGAGGGAGTCGACCAATCTGGGCACCAGTGTCCCCTCCCTTCGTCTCTTCTAGCCGCTTGCATCTCGTTTCATTGGGCTCGAGACGGGTCTAACATTTCGCTTTATTGAATCCTTACCTTTTGATTTATAACAAAATCCGGTTCATTTTATGAAATTAAACAGTGCGTAGATAGATAGAGATAATAATAAAACATTTAAAATTGAGTCCATTGAGGACAAAACTAAAGACTCATAAATATTAAAAAGATAGACAAAATGCATTTAACCGACGGTCCTTGATAATTAAACATTTAAGGGACGATAAGTTCAATCGACCCCATTTGTTCCCGGCAATTTATATTTTACTTTAGTGCATTGCTTAAATGGACGGTTATGACGTGCATATATCCGTCGGCTCCTCCTCCTTCCCTCTTCCTCTTGCCTGCCCACTTAGCTCTGCTATTTTTCGGCGACTTTTTCATCCTCCATTGTTATTTTTAGCGACTTTTCTCCCTCCTCTCTCCCTTTTCCTTCACCATTGACTATTTTTGTTTCTCTCTCTAATCTCTTCCATGAATTACTTTAGTTTCGGCCGGCGAGGGCAAATCGTCCACCTAAGATATGATATTATTGTTTTTTGCTCATCTGTTTCAGACCGGAATTAATTTGGCACATTGATGAATCATTTTGGAGCGACGTGATTCGAACTAGTCTCGCATTGTCGGTGTCCTTGCATATTGTTTTATCGCTATTAATCTTCTTCTTCCCCATGCGATTCTGATGCTCCGTTCAGATTTCATCCAAAGGTTGAACTTATTCCAGGTTAACCCTTCGGGTTGAGTAATCGTAGGAATTTTTGAACGAATTTGGATTTCATGCAATGTGAAATAGCGTCACATTGAGGGGAGCAATGCAAGGAAAGATCGGGAAAGACGACGGCGAGCCGACAGATGATCCACCTCCACGGTCGGTAGTTCACGATCCATCGTCGGTGCCGGAAGCGCCGGTATCCGATCGTTTGCCGACTCATCAGCCGTCGGCTGATAAACCTTCTACGCCTCCACCACCGGCGGTCTTTCATGACCATTCGGCGTCCCTCCCCGTGGTTCTAGAAACAGAAGGAGACGGGGAAGGCGACGAAGATGCCACTGATGGCCAGCCTTCGCGGTTGCCGGTAGGGAGTTGTTTGTCGTCTCACCAGCAAGGAGCAGCTCGTCCCCCTGTGCATCCGGCATCAGCTGCCATACATGATAATAGGGCGCCGCTTCCTAAGGCTCTAGATGATCATGCGATACCCAATGCTTGTAATGGAACAGCTGGTTCTGGGATCAAGAACTCGTCAAGGCACCGGCGCTCCCAAAGTGAAGTCGTGATCAGTGGATCAAAGCGTACCAACAGTTTCCAGAATTTTAAGTCACATATTCAGAGGGCTTGTAAGTGGGGCGGGAGCTCGCAGGAGGAAAGCAGTCGGTTCATGTTCAACCCTGAGGTGTTGGCTAATCAAAAAAGACAGTGGTGTCAGCTCCAGTCTAAGTGTCTGGTATGCTCATTATCTTTACTGCGGAGGGTATGCATTGTTATTAGGTTCATGCTAGTTGATTTTGTTGGCGAGAGGGGGTAGAGTCAATGCTGTGTAATTTGTTGATTAATTTGCAAGATGAAATCCTGTGAACAAATGAATAGGAGCTGTTTTGCTTGATCGTGTATGGGAACACAAAGAGTTTAATCGTAGTATCTTAGATAGTTAGAAGCTATAGGATTATTGGTTCTGTTTTGACCTACCCGTGACCAACAAAATCAGACACTACTACGCTAGTTGTAACTTAAGCATTTAAGTGTTGCTATGCAAGCTGAGTGGCTGACCTAGTATAAGGAGGAGAGTTCAGGTAGAATTGCATGTTTATGCTCTTAACCCTCATTGAAAATAAATGATTCTCTTGGCAAATTGTCTCGGCAATCATAATAATCAGCCAAGACTAATTAGAAAATATTCTGACACTCACTTGAATAAAAGTTCTGCAAATTTCAGAGTTGAAGGCTGGACTTTTAGCGAAACTGGAACATTGATATGTAATTGTCAAACTTAATCCCTCATCCTGCTGATCATCACAAAGGATATGTGTCTATTTCTTATTTTATTGTTTGACTGGTCATGTTACTTATGATGGGTTAAATGTTATTTTGAATCTAGAAGTCTTCTTTTATCCTCAATTATATTCTCTATTGTTCTAACTCTCAAATAAGTTGTTCGTTGATGTTGCTTTAGGACCGAACAAAATATAAGGAGCCCATTGAACTTTTTGAACACTTGATTGTCACTGGACTGCCCCCTGAAGCTAATCTTGAAGCTGTGGAGCAGGCATTTGCCAGGAAAAAAAAATGGGAGTTAGCAATGGCAAGAACACTGATAGTCGATGAAAAACAGGAGTATCGGTTTCCTTCACCTCCATCGATGGAGCCCCAGGTTAAATTCAATCAAGTGTTCAATATTCTGCTTGCTGAATTTATTTTTATTTTCTTGTAACTCACTTTTCTTTCTGTTGAATTGATTGATAAGCCAAGAAACGAAATTATTAATGCTTGTGTGCATGTAGATGACTTGATTTGGTTCTTACATTCCTAAGTCATTTCTACTTCCATGCAGTATCTTTGACAGCTAAAGATGCTTATTCACTTCCTTTTGTTGTACAGATGCTTTTTAAATACCCTCCAGGAAAGAAGTTACCTATGGGTTCAAAGGATCTTTGTGCCTTCTGTTTCCCTGGAGGCGTCAAGGTTTTTATTTCCAATATCTTGCTTATGTAGACTGTATCAAGTGACGACTCATTGCTTTTTGGCTGAATTGGTGAAGAGAGAACTGGAGGAGAGGGATGTGAGAAACAGTGAGGACTTGGATTCTTTGGTCAATGAACATTTTCTTACTATGTGTGCCTTTTGTATGAATCAGGCACGCATGGTCGAGAGAACTCCTTCACTTAGCGATCTGAACGAACTTGTGTATGGACAGGTTATATACTTTCGCTACTGTAATTTCTCTAGTTAAGAGTATATATCTTCTTACCGGTATGTATCATGTGATGGTATATTCTTTCGCCAACTTCAAGATTCTTAAAATTGTCATCCTTCATATTGGAAATATTCCTTAGAAAATGTACTTTCTTATATTTGATAACAATATTGTCTTGTGGTAAAGATAAGAAAAGTAATTTAACAAATACTATCATCTAGGAGAAATGACTGCAACCCTTAATTTTCTCCATCTTCCTTTAGGCGGAATGGTTGATCTTCTTTGTTGTACTTGTGGTGCATGCTTGACAGTTGGTTCACCTAGTTTGAAGTGGATATTGATGATATTCTCCTAAATATTGCTATGTTTTCGTTCCCGGACACACTCTTTTGGCCCGATGTACTTCTAATGTCACACTCCCATGATTTAGCTAGTGATGCTATTTTCATTTACAGACAGCTGGTACAAAAGTATCTGCGCTTTTTGGACTTCGTACTGCAGGTTATTGTTTGCTGATATGCATACTGATCAGACTTTTTTTTCATTTTTGGTAGATTATCATCTTAAAATTTGTTAGGGTTAATTCTAACTACTAAAGTTAAAACCTTGCTGAAGCTCTTTCTTTAGCTTTTTAGTGTCTGATTAATTTATTGTTTTACGTCATCAAACAGGGACATCTTGGGAGGGATGATATGGCATTTATATTTTCCCTTAAGGTCAGATTATTAAATTGTCTTAGTTATATGTGTAATGTTGAACTCTTCTGTTTGCTAGGGATGACAATGTCACCCACACCTGATGAATACCCAAATCACCGACCCGAAAAAGCGGGTGAAAACCCAGACAAGTCAGGTGATGGGTGGACGATGGGCGAAGGCCTTACATCCATTACCCGACCCGATATATCTTGAATTTTGTATATTTAGTCCTAAAATCACAAAATATGACAATTTTATTGTTTTTTATGTAATAATAACTTGCTATAAATAGTTTTTACATCTTATTATTGATATTATTGGTTTTATTTATTGTTTTCAAAACTATTAATTTTTTACTACATCTGCGAAAATACTTTAAAGATGCATTATAAGTTAACGATATTCATAATTTTTAACCAACCGCGGATGAACCCAAGCCACCCCGTCACCTGACGGGTGATCGGTGGATGCACCTGATAAAGTTAACGGGTGCGTGCCGGAAGTGCTTCACCCACCCATCACCGACCCATTTCCATTCCTACCATTTGAGTCTATTAATTGATTGAGGTTTGTTATTTGAATGAACTTTTTAGAATTTGCATATGATTGATCATGGTATTAAAATCTCTAATTACTAGTTTTTGTTGTTGCAGGTATAGTCTATCTTGTAGCAAATAAAGATTTCTTTTTTGCACTGAATATAATCTTTTTCTATTAATGAGAAGAATGTTTTGTTCATTATTAGCTATATATGGAATTTCGTTGTAATCCCAAAAGCAATGAAGGTGAATGGGTTGTGTGAAAAAAATAATGTAATGGACTGTAAACTGGCATATTAGTTTGCAGATACAAAAATGTGATCAAACCTCCATATGAGGGTGTTTTAGAGAGAAAATAGCATGCATCTATTTCATGTCAATATAATTATAAGAGTTTTTTCTCATCCAAGAAAAGTGGGGTAAGCTGTTAGTGTATTATTAGGCGATGATAGGCAACCCTGCATTCAGCATTTTGAGAAAAGAATTCTGAAACTAGAATAAGCTGGTAGTGACTTAAATCTTCTCCCCCCTTTATATCAGATTTTTCTTGCTCTGTTAGTTTCTCATTTTAGTTAGTTTGGTTGGTATCTGGTAGATTTTGACAACTGCTCTGTTGCTAAAGGCATTTTGTCTTTAATCAGGTAGCAGATAACGCGTCACTTTATGGTGTTTGCTTGCTTGTGCCTGAAATTGTCCAGCGCCCGCCAAGCATGTTAGGTGGTACTCCACCCTTTCATCGTCCTGCAGCAAACCGTTTTTTAGTATCCGCACCACGCTGTTATTGCCTACTGACAAGAGTTCCTTTCTTTGAGTTGCACTTTGAAATGTTAAACAGGTTATATTTATTTCCAATATTTTTTTTAATGTAGAATCATTATGTTATTAAGTTCTGGTTAAAATACTTGAGATTCATCCTATAAGTCTGTTAGTTCACTTCATTCTACCATTGTTTTCCCAGTATTGTCTCCCAGGAGCGCTTGGATCGGATCACCCATTTTTTTAGTGAAGTTAATGTCACTGATCGTACTCCCTCAAAGATGAGGTCACCTGACCATTTTAATGACGTAGCTGGTTCCCCCTTCAGGGATTCCTGTACTGATTGGATGTCGTCTGCAATACCTGTTGATAGTGCAGTTCTTCTTAGTGCTTCTGCTGCTGGTCTTATAACTGATGATGAAGTTGCTTCTTCAATCAAGTCTGAGGACACTCGGTCTCTTTCAAGTGCTACAGCAAGTGAAGCTTCTTTTGGCAGGGCAGAAGAAATCAACAACAATGAAAGGAAGAATTTACATCAGTCTGATAAACATGCTTCTGTTATGGAGCAGCCTAGGTTAGAAAGACCATCTGCAAATCTTGAATGTGAGTTATCTTCTCCTGGACCCTTGTTACTATCTCATTCCAGTGGCACAAATATTGGGCGGAGTGCTAGCTCCATCTCTTTATTCAGGTATTATGGCTGAACTTGTCCTCATGGAAAAAGACATGTAAAAATTTGAAGTTAGTCAAAATAATTCAAGTTGTAGCTATACTCCTTGATGTTTCAGAAGCAGGCATGCAGAAAGATATGTTTTTTTTTTTTCTCTTCATCGTTGTACGTTTTCTCCATAATTTGATCTGGAATCCCATTTGTAGTGGTCCAGCAAGAACCATGGAACAAGAAGATGACAAAGCTTATTTATCGACTAACGAGAGTAATATTTCTGGCAAATTTATGACTCCGAACTCAGTGAAGGTCAATTCTTTTTCTTCTGTCCTTGATCCCTGTAGTTTTCTGTTATGAAACTGGCTATTGCTGTTTGGTTTTTAAATATATTGTTGTTTGTGCTTTAATGACAGGAGAGTAAAACTGATTTCATAAAAATTGTATGTGCTTATAATGCTGTGCCTGTTCCTGAACGAGGAAGTGAAATAGTTTTTCATCCTCTTGAACACCTGCAAACTATTCAGTATAGGCGCCCTGAAGCTTCAGATCTTGGTCTAGAAGAGGAGTTACAATACCTAGAGTTTGAGGATCCATCGGCTTTAGCAGAGGTCTGATGTCTGTTATTATGTTGTTTGCATGGTTTCCTTAAAACTTATCTTTGCTTATTTCTGATGTTATATTGTAAGGTCAGTGCAAAGCTAGCTGCTGCTGAAGAAGCTGCTGCTTTATCAATATGGACAATCTCAACCATTTGTAGAGCCCTTTCCCTCGATAATGTAACATTTATGTTTTTAACCTTGACTATTATTTTTATGGTCTACTTTCATCCTCCCATTTGCTAAATTCGAAGCAGATTACTAATTCCTTTATCTCATGAAGTAAATTTTCACTGTGCAAGCCTCAGCTATGATTGTTATATCATCTTAACTGTAAATTTAGGGGAAAAAAGGTCTTGAAACTGCTGAAATACATATGATGTTCTAGATAAAGTATGATACAAGTTAATTAGCAAGGGAATATGTACAAATCTTGTAATTTCGCATTTCTAACTCCTTTTCTGCTTGTTTCAAACGGACTTAGTTAAGCTGTTTGCTCCGTAAATATCAAAAAGCCTTTTTGAGATTGTGCTTTATCATTATACACAATTTTGTTGGTTTGTTTGAAGCTTGAATGTTTTTTATCACTCATCAAATGGTTTCTGATACTTTACTATCAGATAAAATGAGCTCCACGTTATATTGCCCCATAAAATTCTGTAGATGAAGGCATGGGCAAAGTGTTTATTTAACTTCAAGGTTTGACCTGTTGTAAAAGAAGTATTCCCCTTGTAGTTTTTGCAACAGTATGTGTATCCATAATCATTCATTCTCAAGTACTTTACTTGGAAACTTAAATTTGCTAGAACACCTTCCTCAAACCATTTTATTTTGAACCAGCACTTGCTTTTGTGCTGATTCCTCATTGTGCGTCCATTATTTATTGACTTGAACATGAAGATCTGACCTCTGTTTTGCTTGTCTCAGATCTTGGCTTTGGTTACTGGAGTGCTTCTGGAGAAACAGGTGGTTGTGACTTGCCCAAATCTGGTGAGTTTTCTTTTCCTGATCAAGTTTCTACATAGCATAGTTTTCTGCATAGGAAATTTTTCTGCATTCATAAAAGGCTCTCTTTCCTTTTGAGTTTCTACATCACTTAGTATTTTGCATAGATTAATTCCATACATCTATATAGGGCTCTGAGTGAGTCACCCTTAGTAATAATGCCTGGGCTCTATATGAGATAAACAATGCGTGTACATTGACAGGATTGAACATCTTGCTATAAATTGAGTGATTTTCTTGTCGAAGAACTCACAGAGGAGAGAAGTGTATGTTCAAATTTACTTTCAGAACGCTGTGTGGCTTTAGTTGAGAAGTGCAGTTTACTTGCAAGGCTAGTGTTCATATTAAGAAGACTTACTTCTGTCTATATTTTCCATAAGAAGTAATAAGATATTGAACAAAGATTAGACGTATAGATGAAGAATGTAAAGATTTGCAACATGTAGAATGCAAAGATATGCTGATGGCCAAGTCATTCAACAAGAGTCTGAAACTTAATTTGGCATTGATTTTGTCCACAAATAGAGATGTTCCCCAATCCCCATTGCTAGAAGTGATTGAAATATGAAATATGAGAATGGAATCTTAAGCCCATAGCTTAAAGGATTTTTTACCACCGCTGTACCTCTATACTTGAATTTGCATTAACTTTCATGCATGGAGACTTAAATCTTGTAGTGACAGGAAATTTTATTGTTGCAATAGTGCTTCGATTAATGCTTTCGTGTTTTTGAGAGGATTATTGATCTTATTTCAAACAGCCTGCCATCCCTTTCCCCTGGTTTAGGAAATAGGATGGTGTCTGAGCTACAGAATGCTTTTACAGTTTGATATGATTCAAGTATGAACTTTGATTTTTGTTTGCGTGTGTAAGGTCTAAAGCTATATTTTGGAAGCCATCTTAAAGTATTTGTCTTCTGATTTTTGTTTTCTAATTTCAGGGTGTTTTATCAGCTGTCGTGCTATCTCTTATTCCCATCATACAACCATTTGAGTGGCAGAGTTTATTGCTCCCGGTAATTTGACATTTTTAAAGGATTATGATGCCCTCACTTGCACTCTAACATAGGATGTTGTGCCAGAGTTTTGTTTATAGACGTTTCTGTTATTATATTTCTTATGCATCCACGGTAAAGAGCAGCTTCCTCTTCCTATAGGTTGGATATTTTGCCCTAAGTCATTTATGTGTTTAACTAAGATGGGGGTATGGAGGGGGTGGAGTATATGAAGACTACAAAACACATAGAATCAATTTTGCAATTGTAGGCCGGCTTCTCTCTTGCAGCGTATATCAATAACTTTTAACTTGAAAATATATTTTTAAATACAAGGGAATCTAGTATTATTCAGTTATACTCTATGACTCCCTCTTGATTGTGGGATTTAAATCTGGTGTTCATCCCTAGCATTAATGTGTTTTACAGACTACTTCGTTCCTCTTGCTAAATAGTTAGATGCTCAAAGGTAATGATATCAGACATTTACAAAAAAGTAGGTTTTCTGAATTCATACGTTTATCACTTTTTGGTTCTCCATGGAACATGATTTGGGCATTATTGCAGCACAAACACTTTTCTCTTCTTGTAACTATTTTTTTTAATCCATACTCTTTGCATTTGTAAGGGTTGACTCTGTTGTATTTTATTTTTATCAATAGACTCATAAAAAGGGTTTTGTTGTTGTTTAGATATCATTAAGTTAACTGAACCCTCAAAAGAGGAGATTTGGAACAGATTTGCTTGATGAAGTTTGTGAGGAGAGTTAGATTGGGCTGCATCCTGTTTGATAATTCACTGGTTATAGCAAGTAAAAGACTATGCGATTTTATATACTTATCTGTATTGAGTTCTATTTGTGAAATGTTGATGGAAGAAATTCAATCTCATAAACAAAACATCAATTATGCTCCCACCACAGTTTTATTTCTCTCATTTTTACAGAAAGAGATGCCAAAAACAAGTTTTGAAGAGATAGCAAATTATATCCAGTAATTGACATATTTGTGCACACCTATCTCTTTTATGTAAATCCTCCAGTTTTTATTTTTTTCTCACTGGCATTAAACTAATAACCTTTGTTTTAAACGGTTAGCATTTTCTAGGCATTTCTTAACGGTTTTGGTCCTTTCAGATTCTACCTGAGAAGCTGCTAGATTTTCTTGATGCACCCGTTCCATTCCTTGTAAGTCACTCTGAACTTTATGATGCCTGTTTAGTTCTTAGTGGTATATTGAGACGATGAGCAGTAATATACTTATGCATGCACTTGGTTATGTTATTCTTTTGTATTTTTGCTCAGGACAAATTACATGTATGTGATTGTTCTATGATATAAGATTTGAGTTGTTCGAGGACTTATTAAATTAAGTTGCGACGCATTTGTGAGATTGAAGTAAAGGAGACCATTTGCTTGTTTTACCTTTGAATGGATAAGCAATTGCCTTGACGTTTGATTTTTTATAACTAAGAAAGTAGGACTACTATTCCAATTAATATATAAAACTGCTTCAAGTACTCTTAAGGGAAATTTTGGAGCACTTATTTGCAGAAAGAACTCAGGTGTAAGATTTCGCTACCTAGGAAGAGTCATTTAACAGCAATTCTGGTGTATCGGCACCATTTGGTCTCAGATGGGAGCTGAGAGTAGTTCTGTTTTCATTAAATTTTGGAATGTTTACTATCTCAAGCAAAAGTTTCTCGTTTCTCTGATTCCAGATTGGGGATAGATGAATACTAGTCATCAAATGTATTGTGTTCATGTTTCAACAGAAGTAGCTTCAGAAACAACCCATGGCTGAAGCATTCTTTTTATTCTGCAGGTTGGCATACAACAGAAACCAGTTGACATTGTTGTCAAAAGTAATAATCTTATTTATATCGACGTGTTCAAAGATCAGGTTTTGCTCGAATTTTGATAACATTGCCGTTCCTTTAGTCTATGTGCGTAAAATTTCTGTACAGGCATGCACTTACCTTGTATGCTTGAATGTTGCTTACATGAACCTGGCAATAAATACACAATTATCCTTCTTGTGTTTGCCAAAAGAAAAGAAGACTAAAATTTGAATTTATATATGATATTATCTTTGAAAAGTCCCGATATATAAGAGAATGCATGAGAATATAACTCCAGTATACAAGATCTATTCCATTGATTCTTGCACTGCCACTTGGATTAATGCTTGTAGGTTGTAAAACTGAACTTTCTCCAGCCACTGTTTCTGATGCCCAAATGTTCTTTCCCTTCCTAGCCCTGATCTGTATTTAATTACTCATTTTATAGGATATATCTTAACTTTAGTAAGCCTAGCAGTTTAATTTCTGATCTTAATCTACTCTATAAAGATAATTCCAGTAGCCAAGATCTACTTCATTAATTCTTCTTCTGCTGCTTCTTGCTTCCCCTTTTTCTTTTTCTCCCTTTACTCCAAAATCAAACACTAAAGAGGTAAATGGTCCATAGTGGAGAAGTAAAACGAGGATGCAAAGCTTCCCAACACTAATTGCAGCCGGAAAAAGGCCAAGACCTCTATTGTAAGCCCAAAAAAAATTTTAAATAGAAAAGATGCAGTTTTTATCATATAAACTCTTGTAGATGGACCAAACACCTTTGTGCGAACATTATTTATCTGAACTTCATTTAAAATTTTTTTTGAAAGGATTGGGTTAAATAGGCTCTTTTTATAGGCTTTTGTTTTGCAGACTCCCCTAATTTTACCCTATATATAATTTCCCCTAGATGAAAGAAATTGGGTTGAATAAGGGTATATTTACCAAGTGAGTTTATGCTATGGGTACTCTTAATAGAGTAAATAGTGGTAAAAGGCCTAGTTAATCATTTTACCCAATTTGTTTATGCGTGCTTGCAGCACAGGCTTACAGTGGAGAGCATAACTTACACCATATTAGGATCTAAAGCCAGTAGATAAATTACTTGTAGTTTCATTCTTTTCTTTTTGTTGAGGTATGACTTATATTTGAGAGTTAATATAAATGGTGAATTTCGACTGGATTTTTGTTGTTGTTGTTGATGGTATGCCAGTATAGTTGTGCATTTGCATAACACTTTCACCTCTATGCTTAGAGTGCCTTTTCATCAAAGTTTAAAGGTTGTACATGTCCAATTAGCCAGTAAGATTTACTGCTAAAGGTGTTTTCTGCTCTCTTCTGGTTTTACAGCGGAATAGGTGTGACTTACCCTTGCTTCCCGAATATGACATACTTTTTGAGAGACTTCGACCTTTCCATGATAGACTTGTTTGTGAAAACTCAATAGCACAAAGGCAACATGTGTATAGGTGCACCGAAACGCAGGTAACTCTTGGAATCTTGTCATGTGCATTGATTTTAGATTGTACTTTGATATTTAAGGTCTATGCTAGATTTAAGAAGAAATTGATGAGAATTGATTCTTCAAAGACTCACGATTGTGTTTTGATCTTTTGATTTGAGATCTAACAACCAAAATCTTTTGATTAGAGATTCAACGACCAAAGTAATAAGCTTTACTGAATTAATGAATGCTAAAACATAAGACAATAGACACTTATATAACCTTCTATCTAAAAGATAAGATAATTAGCCTTAGGGCATGTTTACTTGCATATTGTTTTTTTTTCCGGGTTTATAAACTAAATGAGTTTATATGGGTTTATTGTTTATTTTCGGGTTTATTGCTCAACGGGTTTATATAAATAAATCAGATAAGGTTGTTTACTTAGAGTTTATTTTTGGATTTTTTAAACTTCAAAAGACACTTAACGGAGAATATTGGGATGAAAAAATCAAGGCCAAAATCGGGTTTTGAACAAAAATAAACTCATCCAAACAAAACTAATCTTGGTATGAGAAATTTATTTTTTTATTTAGAGGGGTTTATAAACCCAAATAATCCCCTTGACAAATAAACCCATCCCCAAGTAAACACCCACAAAAAGTTAAACCAGGTTTATAAACTAAATGAAATAGAAATAAGTCCTTAGTAAACAAGCCCTAATTAAAAGATAAGATTACTAAACTAAACTTACTAAAAGATAAGATAACTATTAAATAAGCATTATCAATTACGCTTATTACGCCTAGCATAAGTAAGCAAGGGATAATCCCTATTAAATGGCCTTGTAGATGGGGTCGGAATCCTATCATCCTCACGCCCTTGAGACAAGGCTTGTCCACAAGCCTTGAAAATGGGCAGCATGACCGTATACCCACTATACTCTTCCAAGTAGCTTTGGGTCCATTCGTTTGGTACTGGTTAAAGAGTATTAAGTGGTTGAAGGAGTTGAAATTTAAGAAAAACCTTCAACCACATAGATAGTTTAAGGGGATGAAGTTGGTTGAAGATGAAGTTTATTAAAAAAGTTTCATGTGCCGAACAGGGCCGTGTATTATTCTCGATCTTCAACCATTCCTGAGACATAGCCTCCTTTGACGTTTTTGGAATTAGGATTTCGGATGGTAGCCAAGTTGTGCGGTCTGGCTGAATAACCAATCAGTAGACAAGAATCTGATGATTTCTTGAGCAAGGACACATGTAAAACTGGATGAATTTGGCACTAAGCTGGCAGTTGCAGCTTATAATCAACTTTACCAGCCCTTTGTGGCTCCTGAGATGACCCGTGAAACTTGGGAGATAGGTTAGTGTAAGCCTGATTTCCTGTTGTTAGCTGTTGTGGCTGGGGCAATGGATTCTGCTGGCACGAATCTGAGTTTAGGGAAGGGGTTTGCTTCCAAATACGTCAAGTTTAGAAATGATTTGCTTCGGTGTTTCCTGGATTTTAGCAAGGATGGTAGTAAGTTGTTGCAGGGTGGTGGTGTTTGTAGTGATGTGACCTTCATGCCGGGCTGTGACTTCCTCAAGCTCTTTCAAATCATCGATGAAGGAAAGAAAAGTTAAAGACTTCTCACAACATCGCTATGATCATAGCGATACTAGATGATGAGACTTGATTCTTCAAGATTCACAATTGTGTTTTGATCTTTTGATTTGAGATCTAACAACCATAATCTTTTGATTAGAGATTCAACTACCAAAGTGATGCGCTATCTGAATGAATGAATGAATGAATGAATGAATGAATGAATGAATGAATGAATGAATGCTAAAACATAAGACAATAGATCCTTATATAACATCTTGTTTAAAAGATAAGATAACTAGACTTATTAAAAGATAAGATAACAAAACTTGTTAAAAGATAAGATAACTATTAAATAAGCATTATCAATTATTCTTATTACGCGTAGCATAAGTCAGCAAGAGATAATCCTTATTAGTTGGCCTTGTAGATAGGATCGGAATCCTTATAGAAATTTGCTCAAAAACAGTGTCAGAGCCAACGGATTGGGAAATCTGAAATCTGAAATCCTATAAGAAAAGAATTAGAGAAAAAGACGTTAATTCAAATTCACCATGTGGTTTTGTTCATAGTATCCATAATAATATTATTTTAGTGAATATTTTTTTTATCTAACGTTTCTCCGCTATGAATGCATATGCTGATCTTTTAATCCGGAGCATTCGATCATTAATTCAACGTTTTGTAGAGGTTCCCACTCCTTACCATAAGAAAAGTTCTCACTTGTTCTTAACTCTCTCTCTCTGTATATATATATAGGGTTTGGATCAGAGCATAACGTTTCTTATGGGAAGGAGTGAAAACTTCTAAAAAAACGTTCAATAAAAAATTATCAATCTCTCAATTTGAACGTGTACTGTGAGTGGGCATGAATCGTACAATCACGCTATTTGTACATAGATGTGGTCTCGTAGTTATTGTTGAAAAATGATGTGCAAGATCGCTCTTGTAAGGAGTACAATCATACATACACCTTGTTAGCACGGTCTTGCTTCTTAAAAGCACAATTGTGCACCTTGTTCACATTAAATAAATGTATCTCTAGAATATCGAACCCTGGTTAATAACCCTTTCATCCTATTACCAATTGGACAAGTAAAATTTCTTTTGTTATTGATTCAAAATTTAAAATATACTCATGTAAAGTGCTTTCCTTATCGTTCATTCTTGTTTATCATTCATCCTTGTTCATTGTTCATCGTGCACGAATTAATAATGAGAGTTGCAAATGAATGGGGTGATAACACACATTTCAAAGGCGCACAATCGGACCTACAAGACGCACAACTGTACATCTTGTAAATTATCACTAGCACGAGCATGCTATATAGGAGTTCTGAAATATAAAGAACACAAACTTGTATTCCTGGTCAAACTATAGAGGCTCTGAGTTTCTTAAAAAAAAAGTTAAATGATGTCACTTCCCAAACTAGTATCATTAAATGCGAGCAAAAATCGTGCTGGGCAGTTAGGAAACTAAATTTCTGATACACAGACAACATCTAATGTTTTTGTAACAGGAAATTAGTTGATACTCAAAAGGGGATGCCCTTAATGTATCACTGTTAGGAAAGTAATTCACTTTGTATGTAAGTATCTTTTGATGTTTGGTAGCTTAGTACAGAATTTGTTTAGGATAGTTATGACTTATGAGGGAGCACATTACACATCTTCTGAATGATGTGATCCCTAAATCCTCTTGCTTTGCAGGTTGAAGCTGCAATGGAATTTAAAGAAGTTATGAGGCACTACATGGATTATCTTTGTGCTGAAATCAGGCTTAATACAATCACAAGTGTGCAATCAAACAACGACAGAGTGAGTACATTATATGGAGATATTATTATACTAATTGGTAAACTTGAAAATAATATCACCCTTTGGAGTGATCTCATCCCAGCACACAATTTCATGTCCGTTTATGCTTGCAGGTATCCATACTTCTGAAGGATAGTTTTATAGATTCCTTTCCAGAAACGGGTCAACCATTTATGAAGGTAATGAAGCTCCCATTTACCTTACCTCATCTCCTCTACAAGTACTAGGCTTGTGATCTTTACATTTGTGATACCTTCAAACACATTGAAATCCTGTTGGCACTTGGTCTACAACTTTTGCAGATGTTTATAGAGACGCAGATGTTTTCTGTACTATCGGACTCTCGTTTGTCAAGATTCGAACAAGAATAGGAATAAGCTTAGCATAGGCTAGTTTTGACACTTGTGTTGCCAACTCTGCAAATGCAAAAGACAATGAACCCAGCAGCAAGAAGGTAGGTGCCTGCTACTCTGTTTGCTCATTGATATGGAGATGATTATGAATGGGTCTTTCAAGTAGGCTGACCATATCGGCTGATTGATCATCCCAATCGTTTCGGTCAAGCTTTAACTCACTAAACTGTAAATGTTGGTCTTTTTTCTTCTATATGTACCGTTTCCAGAGCTCTCCTTTTTCATCACTAGAATTTCCCCTATTCGTAGGCAATAATTATTTGGAATTTATATCAAAATTTGATTTACAAAATTGTACATTTTGTGTGTATGTTTTTTGTTATATTATCATCAGTTTCGTGATTACCTTTTCCTCTTCATGATTTCATGTACCTTCCTATGATTTCATGATTTCAGGTATGTAGAAAGATATAACATGAAACTGATGATCTTTTCACTAAGCAAATGTGCTTTAAATAGTTACAGAGTGCACGTGAGAAAATGCAGGAATCAAGCAACTACATAAATTAAAAATAGAAGATAATAACAATATGTTAAGCTAAGAGGGGTAAGTTGATGTTGGTTTGATCTATTGGAGAAGATCTCGGTAACACTCCCCCACAAGCTTGTGGTGCGTAACTATGTTCACCAAGCTTGGATAGGAAGTGAAGAAACGGTTTAGCTGACAATACCTTGGTCAGTATATCTGCGAGTTGATCAACTGACCGAACGTAACCAGTTTTCAGCGTCCCATTTTGAAGTTGATCACGAACCATGTGACAATCAATTTCGATGTGCTTCGCTCTTTCGCGAAAGATCGGATTAGAAGCTATGTACAGAGCAGATTTGTTATCACAGTCCAATTGCATCGGTAATGTTTGTCGAATACCCAACGAATGGAGCAAGGTGTGGAGCCGTAGTAGTTCGCATGTTGTTGTGGTCATAGATCGGTATTCAGCTTGTGCATATGATCTTGAAAAAATGACTTGTTTCTTCTTTTTCCAAGATATCGGTGAAAGACCAAGCATTATGAAGTAACCCGTAGTGGAACCTCTTGTTGTAGGGCAAGCTGCATAATCCGAGTCATAGAATGCCCTAAGACGAAGATCACTGTTGACGGAGAGGAAAATTCCTTGGGCCGGATTACCTTTCAGATATCGGAGGATGCGCATTGTTGTTGCCCAGTGTGATTGACGAGGTTGTTGCATAAATTCGCTAGCAAATGTATATTGTTACCAATTTTGCTACCGGAGCGTATGTTTCTTCAAAGTCAATCCCTTCTTTCTGAAGATTGCCAAGAACGACTAAGCAAGCTTTGTATCGTTCTACCTCCCCTTTGCATTGTACTTGATATACGAAAGACCCATTTAGAGCCAATTGTTGTTCGGTGTTGTGGTTTATCGACCACCTCCCAAGTGTTGTTGCGAGAAAGCGCATATAGTTCACTGTCAATGGCTGCTCTCCATTGTGGTTGTTTAATAGCCTCTGCAAATGTTGCCGGTTTCATCTCTATATAGTGGCGGAGCCAATAATATTTTTAAGGGGGTATTTAAAAATTAAACACTGAAATATATGATTAAATAAAAAGTATACTAAAGTTTTCGTACTATAAATTAGAGTTTTCGTTGCATTTTTTATTTATTTAGATGATAGTTAAATAATTTTATATATTTATTTTGTTTAATAAATAAATTGGTAAATATATTAGATAATGGTTGTTGAATTATTGTATTGATTAATTAACTAAGAGTGAATTTATAATAAAATTCACGTAATATTCATCTAAATATATGCATATTTTCGTAATATAAAAATATAAAACAAAGAGGTTTATTTTTTATATTAATTTTTAAAGTTGTGTTTTATAAATAAATTATCAAAAAAAAATTAAATGATGGTGGATAAAGTAGTGTGTAAAAAATTATATTGACTTGATTGTATTAATTAAGAGTTAGTGTATACAAAATATCAAATAAAAAGAGCTTTTGCTACTCCCAAGAATTGAACCCTGAACTCCAGGCACTTTCTCCTTCCCTCTACGAGTTAAGCTAGCAGAACAGTATATACTATATCCGTCTAAGGAGAATTAATTTCACTGGAATCCGGGGCACAGTCCCCTCCGTTACCCCTCTTGTCTCCGCCACTGTCTCTATATGTGTTTTCTTGATAGCAGCAAGAAAACCAGTTGATAAATTACGGTCAATTGATTAGCAATGGGATACAGTGTACTTGAAGAAGGCGATGAAGTTGGTTCATATACAAATGTGGCGAGAATGGCGAGCTATTTGACCAAAATCCCAGAGGTGGGATGGTTGTTTTGTCCGGCGAGAGTAGTACGACGAAGTGTGGAATGTTGGGCAATGCCATTTGCGGGAAATGGGGTGGCAGTAGGGTTTTCTAGGGAAGGGGGTGACGTTTGGGGGGTTTATATTTGAGGAGGGGGCTGACGCAAGGGGTAGAATTAGGGTTTCAGATTGGTCGGTTTAGGTGGTGGGGTTTCTGGGTTTTCAAACGAAAAATTTTCATTCGAAAATTTTTTCATCTCGAGTGACTAGAGTTTATTTTGTTTCAAGGTCTAACATTTTTTAGCCCTTCTAGTTGTAAGGGTTCCCTAACAATACACATTTTCTACTTCGAGGGGTGAAATTATTGGAATTTCATGGTATTAAAGGAACAATAAGCAAGACAACCTACAACTCACTCAAAGGTGTGACACGGATGGAGGTTTTCCATATAAAATTTCATATGGTGTTCTATGTCCAAGTGTATTTGTGGGTATTCGATTAATTAGATAACAAGTGAAAAGAACACACTCACCCCAATACTTTGTGGGAAGATTTCCCTCCCAAAGTAACGTCCGGGCTACATTTAAATTATGGCAATGCTTCCTCTCAACCTTTCCGTTTCGTTGTGGTGTGTATGGACAAGTTGTTTCAAGTAGAATTCCTTTGGAAGATAGAAACAGACATAGACCTAGAAATTCTTTTCTGTTATCACTCCGAAACTTGTGTATTTTTGTGTTGAATTGTGTTTCAACAAGAGCAGAAAAGTTGTGGATGATTTGGTTGACTTCACTTTTGCATTTTATTAAGAATATCCAAGTAGAACGAGAGTAGTCATCAATTATGATCACGAAATAAGATGAACCAGTGGTTGATATTATTCGATAAGGACCCTAAATGTCCAAACGAACTATGTCAAATGCAAATTTTGTAAGGCGTTTTTGATGAAATGGACCCTTTTCAATATAACGCTATTTTTTTGGTCCCCGCCTTTTTAACTTTGTAATTTAGGCCCCAAAGAAATGATATATATGAGAGAAAGTACAATGCTATAAAAGGAAGAAAGTACATTAGGGTAAGTTGAAGTGGCTCCTCTGCAAAGAAATGATGACATTTTCATCAAAAAAAAAGGAACAGTTCTCCCTCCAAAAATGAAACCTCTCTGCAACAAATGGCATTTCTTCCCATTTTGAATCGTCCTTCCTCCAAAAATGGTGCTTCTCCTTTCATACATAAAAACCCTATTCTTCTTGGTTGATTAAAATTGCGTATTTGAAGATAAAAAGCATTTTCGACCTACGATTGAGTAAGGTTACTGTTTGTTCGGGTTTAACTGAGTAATATTCATCACTGTCATACCAAAAATGATGACCTTTTCATACCCAAAGTATACATACTCAATCCATTTTTTTCTCTTCAATTTAATTCACATTTGATACTAAAAGAATACCCAATTTGAATTTGTCGTACCCAAAATTTACACAAATCGATTGTAACACTCCGAATTCGCGGGACTCGGGATGCCACATTGGGCTAGGATCTCACATTGGATCCTGACCCTAGTCCGACAACAAGTTCACTGGACCTTACAACATGACACTGACAGATATATAAACAAATGCATAAACTGTATAAACTGTAGAACCAAAAGGTGAACAACATCATAGCCGAGTATAAACAACAACATCCTCACACAAGAGGTAACCAAAAGATCATCCTCACACAGGAGGGAAAAATAACAACCCCAAAAGACCACAACAATCCTGTGTACGAGAGGTCCTCAGCCTACCACCCTGCTAGATCACTCAGTAGCACGCCTATCCTGTGGGGCATCTGCAACATGGTATAAAACCATTAGCTAACCATACATATATGAGGTAATGCATAAGCACAAACACAATCATGGAAAGATAAAGACATCAGCATGCTATCACACATTTACCCATTTATCATCTTTATATAATGGTCATTCACTCAAATCGTGTATATATAGATAGATGAAAGTATGTGACATGAGGACCGGTACATCCTCGCCTTTGAGCGTGATAGCCAGCTGTACTAGTATCGGTCACGTAATCCGTGTAACCTATGAGAGTGGATTGCGCCCTTCCTATAAAGTCAGTCTGGCCTGACATCAGAGAACCTCCCAGACTCCACGACGGGATGAAAGGGAAAGGTTATCACAACCACGCATACGGGGCAATCAATAAAATATAGGTTGGTAATAACGACATATCATGCTATCATAGCAAACATATAGCGCACACACCACTCATGCAAACACCCAATATAAGGATGGTAGCTAAGTAAGTCCTACGGACTTACCTCAACCTCGTATAAAGCTCAACCACAACTCGATCACCTCGACACTGGAGGGACAACACAACCTATGAACAAGGCATAAAGAGAGATATCAATCTCCTATCAACACAAGGGTCACACCTAGACCCAAAGGGATCCATAGGATCATCCTCAACCTAACCTCACAACCTAATAAACCTTAAAGGCCATACATGACATATATCGATCATAACCTCATCAAAACACCTCCTCACACATCTAGCATGAACCTATACACTCACACTAGGAAGGTAGGGAACAAAGGCATCCTAAAGCAAGTCTAGAAGCAACACACACCTGCAAAGCAAAGCCAACACAAGGTTGGACTGCAGGTGGCTGCAGGGGCGGCTATAGGAGGCGTTGGGGTGGATTCTGGCCGGTGCAGGGGCGGCTGGAAGGTGGCGCAGGGGTGGCTGGACAACAGTGGACACCAAGTCAACCCCTTTTCCCCTCCTTCCTTCGATTTCTTCACTCCTTCTTCATCTAACACACATACATACATATATATACATCAACATATGCCTATCATGGCTGGAACAAGATCCAATCTAAGGGGATCTAATCTAGAAGAAGAGAAGAGGAAAGAAGATGAAAGAATGATGAAAGATAGAAGGAGATGGGATGCAACTCACCAAGCTGAACCCAAATCAGAATAGGACACCATCAACACCTCAAGGCTGGCTCAAGCACAAGCACAACAGCAACAACCGCCATCAATCAACAACAAAACCATCCATAGCTTCTCATAAACTCAACAAAACTTCAAAGAAAATCAAGAAGAGATCCAAACGAAGAAGAGAGGAGAAGATGAACGTAGGGAGAGAGATGAAGCTGCAAATGAAGAACCCTCATCAGAAGGAGAGAGATGAAGCTTATAAAGGGAGGTAAAAGGTAAAGCACGGGTCAAAGGGTCAACAAAGACGGTTGCAGCCACACAGAGCCACAAGGGCGGACCTTGTGAGGCGCAGATGCGGCCCAGGCAAACCGCAGGGGCGGCCACTAGGTCACGCATGGGCGGATCAGGCTAAAACCAGGTCCTCAGCATACACTCTCAGCAACTCAGCAACTAGGCTCTTACATCTCACCCCTCTAAAAACAAGTTTTGTCCCGAAACTTGCAAAACCTCAAATCCTCTCGGACCCATAAGCCAAGGTATAACTCTCTCTCTATCGGAGGTCGCATCTCCACTTAGAAGATCATAACCTATATCAATCTATAACCTCAAACATGAACCGTGAGGAATCATCAACTCCAGAAAACAGGGCCATAACGCTACCCAAAGGCGTAGAGGAATCACATCTCTTGCCATACCGCATCACAAGGCATAGAGGAAGCACATCTCTAGCCAAATCATACTCATATACAACACATGGAGGAATAACATCTCCAATAAAACTATGTCCATCAAGATAGCATGGAGGAGAGAACCATCTCTAGCTGAAACCTAATCACACTCAGATAGCATGGAGAAAGAACCATCTCCAACTATAAACATGCATCATGCTAGCACATCAAGATCTAATAAGATCGTAAATCATATCATAGCTAGTATGGAATAAATATATCAAGGCATATAAGCACATAAGCACATAGTCATATACTCACCAAGATAGCACTAAGATCTACTCATCGACCCTAGGTGCATCTATCTTAGCATATAACTCTAGATAGTTCATCTGGATACTATCCTCGGTCTCCCACGTAGCCTTCTCAGGTCCTCGTCTAGACCACTGTATCCTCACCATAGGAATGTCCTTAGAACGCAGGCGTCTCACACCTCGTTCTAAGACTGCAATAGGATGCTCAACAAAGGTATGGTCTGGCTCCACCACTAAATAATCATAACTCACAATGTGTCTCGGAACTGGTATATACTCCCTCGGTTGAGACACATGGAACACAGGGTGAACACCCTCTGACCTCGGAGGCAATGCTAATTTGTAGGTTGCCCTCCCAACTCTATCCAGTATCTCAAAAGGACCGACATATCGGGGACTCAGCTTCCCCTTTATGCCAAATCATCTGACGCCTCGCGTCGGAGATACCCTCAACCAGACATGAGCTCCCACTTTGAACTCTAGAGGTCTACGCCTCTTGTCTACATATGACTTTTGGTGACTATGTGCAACCAACATCCTCTCTCTAATCAGCGCTACTCGAGCCATATCATCATGAATCTGCTCTGGCGTTATCCCACTGATACTGCTAGGCTCATCCTAGCATAAAGGTGTACGACACCTACGTCCATATAGTGCCTCATAAGGAGCCATCCTAATAGATGCATGCCAACTGTTGTTGTATGAGAACTCAACTAGTGGGAGGTAATCAGACCATCCCTGTCCCCAATCCAACACACAAGCTCGCAACATATCCTCCAGGGTCTAGATGGTCCTCTCAGACTGACCATCTGTCTGCGGGTGAAACGCAGTCGTGAAGTGTAGACTCGTCCCCAAAGCAGTCTGAATGGTCCTCTCAGAAAATCCCTCCACGAAGCATCGGTAATATCCGGTGTTACGCTAGAATTGTACCACGCAAAAGTCTTACAATTTATAACTCGATATAATTTCCTAACTCCTAGCGAACCCACAATGTATGGGTCGTTTTGTAGCAAGGATAGTATTCCGAAGTCGAACACGAAGACTAAGGTGAAATTAAATCAAACAAGTGATCATGGATAGTGCAAATCTAGTCTAAGAAAAGAGAAGGAAATAAAGAAATGAAAATCATGATATTTTTGGGTTGGGTTTTTGTGGTGATCAAGCAAAGATCACAAATCATGTAATATTATAAATCAAACTAGCAACACAAACAAACAAAACAAGAGCAAGATATGTGATCAAGAGATAAAAGCGGATTCTAGGGATTGGAACTTCCGGTTATGGCATTGAACTCAAGCTTCTAATCAAGCTTGGACAAGCTGCGGTATTGTTGGGAAAGGGTGTTTCTCCAATGGGGTCAATCACCGGGTAGGTCTCATGGTCCACTTATCCCTCATCTAAGGTCCTATTACCAGATAAGTCTCTAGGAGCCTAAAGTTGGGAATTCTACACAAACCGGATTGCTATATAGGGGTCAAACCTCTCCTTTCCGGGTAAGTCTCGGGAAGACAAGTCCTAAGCATCAATCCTAGCACACTCAGTCCAATAGCGGCTTGTGAGGCTTACTACCAATAGCGGCTTGTGAGGCTTACTACTACCTAGAGTTCATCATCTTTGGTATCTAAGATCGAGAATTACCGGGTAAGTCTCTTCCCTTACTTAGTTTGCTAGCATTAGGTCACCCTAGGCTAGATTATGCTTAACAAACACTAGGATTCAACAATCTAACATCCTAACATTCAGATTCATCAATACAAGCACAATAGAGAAAACCACGGGCTGATCATGAGAAACCACCGTCTAGATTTTAGATGAACAGGCCGTGGTTCTATCAGGGGTTAGGTTTCGAGCAAGCAAATCATCCAAAGGTACATTCAAGTCTATTCTATCATAGTCCAAGCCATAACCATCATTCCATCACCCTAGAATCACATCTACTTAGCCAACAACATGCATTTTAAGATCCAAACTCAACATGTCAGCATTCATGGCTTCCATAGCAAGAAAATGAAATAAGAGTGAAAAGAAACAAGTAATCTTAGCTGAATATCAGATTAAACAAGACTTACAACCCTTCAAACACAACTCCAAAGCATTCCTTACAATGCTTTCAAAAGTTCTTCAACAAAAATCACTAAAAACCACTCAAAAGTCTACTCTAAATCTAAGTTTTGATGTTGTTCTTCTTCTTCTTCTTCCCCAAATGAGAGTGTTTTCTTCTGCTCCAAGTCTATCCACAATGGAATGAGAGAGAATGTGTGAGAGTCTCCACTAGCCAGCCTGCAGGACCACCTCTATCCTCCACCAATGAGCAAGAGTCAGACAAAGAGATTGTGGTACAAGTGTTACAGCTGTCCAGAAGAAACCACGGCCAAAACCACGGTCTAGATTTTCCTCTGGGCCGTGGTTCTCACCAGAAACTCTCTTTCGATCACCAAGTCATGAGTTGGTGCAAGGCACGCACCAACAAGGTCCTATGTGTTCTCCTTTGCTCTTTAATGAGTCCGAAAGTGTGCCATCACGAGGAATGACCCTCGAATGTGTCGATTAAGTCCAAGAGCTCCCCAAAATTCCTACAAAAACCGACAAGAGCTCGTGTAGATGTCTATTTCGACAATGTGGATGAATTAAGCGTAAAGGCCACGAACTAATGCCAAACCATGCATGAATAACAAGAAAAACTAGCTAAATGAATGCCTAAACTAACGTCATAAATCATGTCATCATCCGGCTAGGCAAATAAAGCTACGCACTTCCTTGACGTTCGTCGGTGTCATCCATGCAACAACAAACTCGATCTTCGCCGGATCAACCATAATCTCATCGGCGGAGACGATGTGTCTAAGAAAAGCAACCTCAAACATCCAAAACTCACTTAGAGAGCTTGGCATACAACTCTCTATCCCTCAAAATCTACAAAACTATCCTTAGATGACCGGCATGCTCCTCTCTACTACGAGAGTATACCAGAATGTCATCAATGAAGACCATTAAAAACTAAACAAGGAAGTCGATGAAGATACTGTTCATCAACTCCATAAAGACTATTGGGGCATTCGTCAGCCCAAATGGCATCACTACAAACTCGTAATGTCCATAACGGGTACGAAATGCCGTCCTGTGCACATCTTGCTCCCTCACCCTCAACTGGTGATATCCTGAGTGTAAATCAATCCAGGAGAATACTTTCGCTCCCTAAAGCTGATCAAGTAGATCATCAATACGAGGCAATGGATACTTGTTCTTGATGGTCACCTTATTCAACTCTTTGTAATCAATACACAGTCTCAATGATCCGTCCTTCTTCCGCACGAAGAGGGCAAGTGCTCCCCAGGGGGATACGCTAGGGTGGATGGTGCCCTTCTCACCCAACTCCTCAAGTTGCTTCTTTAGCTCCAGCATCTCGACAAGCGTCATACGATATGGGGCCTTCGAGATGGGTCTCGTACCAGGCTCCAACTTGATACTGAAGTCCACACTCCTCTAAGGCAGCAAGCTCGATGGCTCAACAAACACGTTTGTAAACTCGCAGACCATTGGTATGTCCTCCAAAGCTGGACTCTCTCCATCCTTCATGGCGTAGCACCAGAAGACATCACATCCTTGTGCAATCAGTCAAGCTGCTCGTATGGAACTGATGACAGAACCCGTCTTCCCAAGGTCCCAACCTCAAAAGACCTCAATCTGACCAACCTCGGTAGAGATTGTAACAGTCCTCCTACCAACATCTAAAACCGCACGGTGTCTACGCATCCAATCTGATAACACGATTTATGACTTAGGTTTAGGCACTCATTTAGATGGTTTTTCCGCTCATTCATGCATGGTTTGCACTAGTTTGTGACGATTTGCACTCAATTCATGTATATTGTCTAGATAGACGTCTACACGGACTTTTGCATGCTTTGTAGGTATTTTAGGAGTTTTAGGAGCTTAATCGATACATTTGAGGATCGTTCCTCGAGATGACACACCTTCGGACTCATTGGGATGCAAGCTAGGGGCTAGGGAGGACACTTGGGACCTTGTTGGTGCATGCCATGCACCAAATTGAGGCTTGATGATCCAAAACAAGCTGAGGCACCAAAACCACGGCCACTAGGACTTCCACGGGCGTGGTTTTGGCCGTGGTTTTCCACAAACAGATGTGACAGTTGTCCCACGATCTTCATGGCCGACTCTTGCAAATTTGGAGGATAAAAGGTGGTCTTGTAAGGCTGTTAGGGGCATACCCCTCACTCCCATTCTCTCCCACACTCTCAACAACAAAGATTCTCTCATTGGAAGTTTGGATTGGAGCTACCATTGGAGGAGAAGAAAGGTTCCATTGGAGAAGAAGAGAAGAACACACCATTCTTAGTTTTTCATAGTTTTGAGTGAGATTTGTGAAGACGTTTTGCAAGGTTTTGTAAGAATCGATTGAACCTTCTTTTGAAGGGTTGTAAGTCTTTCTAAAACTCATATTCAGCTTTGTTTTTTTTGCTCTACTTGTTCATCTCTTTCTCTTCATTTTCTTGCTAATGGAAGCCATGATTTTATGCTTGATGACTTTGATTGTGATGATGCATGTTGTTGGCTAAATAGATGCGATTCTAGGGTAAGGAAAAGATGGTTATGACTTGGACTATGATAGAATGAACTTAGATGTACCTTTGGATGAATTGTTTGCTCGAACCTAGCCTCTGTTGTAAACCACGGTTTGTCGTATACATTCTACGGCCGTGGTTCTTGATGAACAACCCGTGATTTTGACTGACTTGCTTGATTTGATGAATCTAAGTGCTAGGATGTTAGATTGTTGAAATCCTAGTGTTTGTTGAGCTAAATCTATCCTAGGGTGACCTAGTGTTAGCAACTAAGTGTTAGAAGAGACCTACCCGGTGATTCTTGCTCTTAGATACCGAAGATGATGAACTCTAGGTAGTAGTGATCCTCACAAGCCGCTATTAGATTGAATGTGCTAGGATAGGTGTTTAGGACTTGCCTACCCGAGACTTACCCGGTAAGGAGAGGTTAGATCCCTAGATAACCATCCGGTTTGTGTAGAATTCCTATCCTTAGGCTCTTTGAGACTTACCCGGTGATGAGACCTTAGGAACGGACTAGTGGACCATGAGACCTATCCGGTGATTGATCCCAATCTAGAAACACTCACTCCCAACATACTATAGTTGATCCAAGGTTGATTAGAAGCTTGAGTCCAAAGCCATAATCGGAATTTCCAACCCCTAGAATCCGCTTTTCTCTCTTTGATCACATATTTCGTGTTTGCTTTATTTATTTGTGTTTATTTGCTAGATTGTTAGTTTTTTTTGCATTCTTATATTCGGGTTGTGCAAAGAGAGCTTAATCGCCAACAAACTCCACCTCCACCACAACCGCAACCGGAGGTTAATATTCGGGTTGTGCCCATTTCTATGGAAGAGCCACAAACGTTAGGGCAACGTATGGATCCGGCACAAAAAGCACACCGTCCGGGTGTGAACTTAGGAGATCCCGCAGCCCATGATTACGAGCTCCGCCCTCAAGTTCTACAAATGATCCGGCATAATCAATTTGGAGGGATGGAAGGAGACTCTCCCCATCAACAATTGATGAACTATGAGATCTTGATGGAGACTCTTAGACCGCCTAGATTGGAGAGCAACAACCATAAGCTTAGGGCTTTCTCCTTCTCACTTAAGGATAAAGCCTTGGCTTGGTATCAATCTATTCCACAAGGGTGGGTGAGTACTTGGGAGGAGATGACAACCGAGTTTTTGACAAAGTTCTTCCCACCTTCCAAGACTACCAAGTTAAGAGGGAAGATCAATGCCTTCGTGATGAAGGATAGAGAAAGCTTATTCAAGTCTTGGGAGAGGTTCAAAGACCTTCTCCTAGATTGTCCACACCATGGTATACCGAAAATTGAGCTATTGGAGATCTACTTCAAGGGACTTGATGAAGATAGCCAATTCAAGCTTCAATCTCTTTCCGGTGGGACTTTCATGGAAAAGAATGTGGATGAAGCTTGGGAATTTGTAGAGAAACAAGCTTTGGTGATTGAGAAGTACTCTCATAGGAAGAGTGATGGGAGGAAAGCGGGAGCATATGAGGTGAGTGAAGTCACCATGAGTAACTTCAAGCTTGATGCAATCAACAATGAGCTGAAATCTTTGTGGGAGTTGTGTGCTACAACTTTGAAGAATCAAGCAACCCCTCAAGTGCAAGTGCAAGCAAACTTGTCTTCCAAGGAGGAAGATGTGAACTACATGGGAAGGGGCAACTACAACAACTATCAAGGCCCAAGGAACTTCAACAACAACCGGCAATTCAACAATTACCGGCCTAATCACAACCATCCCGGGTTTTTCTATTCTAACCCGGATGGTGCCTTGAACCCTCCCGCTTCCACAAGCGCAGCACCACCACCAAAGGCTTCACAAGAACCTCCACCCGGATTTACTCAACCTCCAAAGGATAGAACCAAGATGATATTTGAGCAATTGCTTGGAAGGTTGAGTGGTCTTGAGAGCACGGTGACTTCCATTTCTAAGGCTCAAAAGGTGTTGGAAGCACAAGTGTTCCAAAAGGCGGGTGAAGCTCATAGAGATCCGGAAAAGCTTCCCGGAAGAACCGAAGACAATCCAAGAGGCCAAGTGTTGGCCATCACAACAAGAAGTGGGCTGAGCATGAAGGATCCCTTACCTAAGGGAAGTGACAAGGGGAAGCAAGTGGTGATAGAGGTTGCAAGAAGATGGAGGAAAGAGCAAGGACGATGAGCCAACATATGTGGCACCACCTCCATACAAGCCACCACTACCGTTCCCACAATCACGAGCAAGAGCTCGTTTGGACAAACACTTCGGTAAATTCCTTGAACTTATGTCTAAATTGCATATTAACATTCCGTTCATGGATGCTATTCTAGGTATGCCGGCATATGGCAAGTTTTTGAAGGAAATACTCTCCAACAAGAGGAAGTTGGAGGAGTATGGAGAAAGTGAGGATGACGAAGAGGTCCTCGGAATTGATCCAAACCATGAATGAGGAGATGCCTCCTAAGCTAAGAGATCCGGGATCCTTTTGTGTGCCAATTGGAGTGGGAGAAGTGAAGTATGAAGCCCTATGTGATCTTGGTGCTAGTGTAAGCATCATACCGCTTGCACTTTGCAACAAGGTTGGGCTAGGAGAGCCAAAGCCGGTCAAGATGACCCTTTACATGGCTGACCGTTCGATCACTCACCCGGTTGGAATCTTGGAGGACATACCGGTGCAACTACGGAAGTTCTATGTGCCCATAGACTTCGTTGTTTTGGACATCCCGGCGGACTATCCGGTTCCTATCATCTTAGGGAGACCTTTCCTAGCCACATCCGGATGCTTGGTGGATTGTAAAAATGGAATTCTCTCCTTCAACATTGGAGAAGAGAATATCAAGTTCAAATTATCCACAATGATGAAGGGGCCAGCCCTTGGTGAAGATGTGTTCAACATTGTCGAGCAAGAGGAGTCTAGAGAAGTTGTGAGCTCGATCTTGATCAAGGACCCCTTGGAAAAGGTTCTTAGCTTAAGTTTGATGGAGCAAGGAGTTGAGGAGGCTTGCAATGAAGAAATCAAGGCTTTGGAATCATTGGAAAAGGAGACAAGAGCTGAATTTGAAGCACACGAAGGTGTGCTGAATTTCTGTGAAAACCACGACCAGGTAGGGGAAACCACGCCCGTTGAAAGTCCCGTGGAACTCTTTGGAATGCTCAAAAAGGCTAGCTTTGCAAGTTCCACGGCCGTGGTTGTGCCAGAGCCCGTAATTTTGCCCGTGGTTTCCCCAGAAACTGCATTGGTTGTTGATCAAGCTTCAAGGAGCTTTGGGGGAGTCTTCCATGGCTTTGGATTCATCTCAACCAACAATATACGGATCGTCTCCACTCGATAAAGGTCCTCCTAAACTTGAACTTAAACCCCTCCCCTCTCATCTTAAGTATGCTTTTCTTGGTGAAGATTCTACTTATCCGGTTATTGTGAATGCATGCTTAAATGACGATGAGTTGAATAGATTGTTGCATGAGTTGAGATTGCATAGGAAGGCTATTGGCTATACCATTGATGATTTAGTTGGCATTAAACCTTCTTTGTGCATGCATAAGATCTTAATGGAAGACAATAATAAACCTTCAATTGAACCTCAAAGAAGACTAAACCCTATCATGAAAGAAGTAGTAAAGAAAGAGATCCTTAAATTGCTAGATGCGGGAATCATTTCTCGATTTTGGATAGTAAATGGGTTAGTCCCGTGCATGTGGTTCCTAAGAAGGGTGGGATGACCGTAGTGACTAATGAGAATAATGAACTAATCCCAACTAGAACGGTTACGGGATGGAGGATGTGTATAGACTATAGGAAACTTAATGTTGCCTCTAGGAAAGATCACTTCCCTCTTCCTTTCATTGACCAAATACTAGAGAGATTAGCTCAACATTCCCATTTTTGTTACTTAGATGGCTATAGTGGATTCTTCCAAATCCTTATTTACCCCAATGATCAAGAAAAAACCACATTCACATGTCTTGGGGTACTTTTGCATATAGGAGAATGCCATTTGGGTTGTGTAATGCACCCGCCACCTTCAAAGGTGTATGATGGCTATCTTTTCTGAGTATATTGAAAACATCATGGAAGTGTTTATGGATGATTTTTCTGTTTATGGATCTTCCTTTGATGATTATTTAGCTAACTTGTCTCTAGTACTTAAGAGATGTGAGGAGACTAACCTAGTCTTGAATTGGGAGAAATGCCACTTCATGGTAAGTGAAGGAATTGTGTTGAGACACTTGGTGTCCAACCGAGGCATTGAGGTTGATAGGGCTAAGATAGAAACCATAGAGAAGTTGCCACCACCTACCTCGGTGAAGGGGGTAAGGAGTTTTTTAGGGCATGCCGGTTTTTACCGGAGATTTATTAAAGATTTCTCTAAGATTTCTAAGCCTCTTACTAACCTACTAATGAAAGATGTTGAGTTTGTTTTCTCCAAGGATTGCCTTGAGGCCTTTTTGTAGGTTGAAGAATGCTTTGATCTCCGCACCTATCATGCAACCTCCGGATTAGAGTTTACCGTTTGAGATCATGTGTGATGCAAGTGATGTAGCCGTTGGGGCTGTTTTGGGACAAAGGAAAGATGGGCTTACACATGCCATCTATTATGCTAGCAAGATGCTAGATGATGCCCAACTCAATTATGCTACCACCGAGAAGGAGTTGCTAGCGGTGGTGTATACATTTGAGAAGTTTCGCTCGTATCTTGTTGGAGCGAAGGTCGTTGTGTACACGGATCATGCTGCGATCCGTTATCTCCTTACAAAGAAGGATGCCAAGCCTCGTTTGATTCGGTGGATCCTTCTTCTTCAAGAGTTTGACTTGGAAATCCGGGATAAGAAAGGGTCCGAAAATTCTGTGGCGGATCACCTTAGTAGACTCCACCATTGGAGCTTGAGAGAGATGAAATCCCGATTGATGACTCATTCCGGGATGAGCAATTGCAAATGGTAGAGGAATGCTTGTTTCAAGTGTCAAGGGGTAATGAGCCATGGTATGCCGACATTGTGAACTACCTTGTGTGTGAGGAGGTGCCACCCGGTTTATTTTATGCCCAAAGGAAGAAATTCTTCAAGGATGTGAGGCATTACTATTGGAGTGAACCGCTTTTGTTCAAGAGAGGGCCGGATGGAGTCTTTAGGAGATGCATACCGGAGGATGAGGTGGAGAGTGTGATCCGCCATTTTCACTCCTTGCCATGTGGAGGCCATGCTAGCTCACACAAGACATGTGCTAAGGTGTTGCAATCGGGTTTCTTTTGGCCGAGTTTGTTCAAGGATGTGCAGAATTTTATGGTAGCTTGTGATGCTTGCCAAAGAACGGGCAACATCTCAAGGAGGAATGGGATGTCCTTGAACAACATACAAGAGGTGGAGATATTTAATGTGTGGGGTGTGGACTTCATGGGACCATTCCCCTCTTCTTGTGGCAACCTCTACATCCTATTGGCGGTGGACTATGTTTCGAGATGGGTAGAGCAATCGCCTCTCCCATAAATGATGCCAAGGTTGTGGTGCAGTTCTTCAACCGAGTGATCTTCCCTAGGTTTGGAACACCAAGGGTGATCATAAGTGATGGAGGGAAGCACTTCACCTAATAGGAACTTCGGGACACTTTTGGCTAAGTATGGGGTGACTCATAAGGTGGCAACACCTTACCACCCCCAAACTAGTGGCCAAGTGGAGATCTCCAACCGGGAGATAAAGGGATACTTGAGAAGACGGTTTCTAGGAACGAGAAAGGATTGGGCTATGAAGCTCGATGATGTTTTGTGGGCTTATAGAACCGCCTTCAAGACACCGATTGGCACCACTCTCTACAAGCTAGTTTATGGCAAGTCTTGCCACCTTCCGGTAGAGATGGAGCATAGAGCATATTGTGCCATTAGGTGGCTGAATTTTGACCTCAAGGAGGCCGGTGAGAAGAGATTGCTAGACATGAACGCTCTTGAAGAGATCCGGTTGGATGCTTATGAAAACGCCCGGATCTACAAAGAAAGGACCAAGCGATGGCATGATAAACGTCTCATCCCGAGGAGTTGAGTGAAGGAGACCTTGTCCTTCTCTTCAACTCAAGGCTGCGGTTTTTCCCCGGAAAGCTAAAGTCAAGATGGACGGGTCCTTATATGGTGAAGAAGATCTTTCCCCATGGAGCGGTTGAGATAGGAGGAGAGCATTGTGGAGATTTTAAGGTGAATGGGTACCGGTTGAAGAAGTACATCCCGGGAGCTCCGGTGGATATGATTGCCCCCACTTCACCTTGAGTGAGACACCCCCGAGTTTGGTCAAGATAATGACCTTAAAGAAGCGCTTGGTGGGAGGCAACCCATTGGTAGACATCTTCCCCTTTTTGTTTTGTTTTCTATTTTTCTATTTTTGTATTTTTGTGTGTGTTTGGAGTTTGTGTGCTAGAGTTTGAGTAGCTTGGAGGCCTTGCATGGCATGTGGATAATGATGATGAACCCCTCATCAATTATGGGTGGAGTGGACCCGGAACTTGGACGGCTAGCGGTGCCTAGCGCGGGTCCCGGCGCCATAACGAACACCTTGAGCTCTCTATCATCGTTGATAGAATCATCCACCATCAATCCACTTAAGTGAACCCAAATACCGAAGCAAACCATTTTACATTGTGAGGACCCTCTTTCACTCTTCTTTACTTTATTTACACATTGGAGACAATGTGTTTCTATGTATGGGGTGGGGTTTTCATGATCACTTGCATAATTAGAATCTAGGATAGTTTAATATTGTCACATGTTTCATTTTGTCTTGCATTGTACATATATATTTCGAAAATCCAAAAAAATCAGAAATTTTTAAAACAATTTAGTGCTTCTAAGCTTGGGTATGACCCTTATGATGAAATTGTCTTGTGAATTGGCTATGGATGGCCTTATGTGTTGAATTCATGTATGCATATGTGGACTTGAAGTACTTATCTTGAATCCTATGAGTGAATTGTGATCATGAATGTTTGCCTTGATTAGATTGAGGATTGATTGTCAAAATTACATGCTAGTTCTTGCACATCATTTAGGAGTGATTAAGGCAATTCATCTTTCTCTACTTCTCATCTTGATCATGTTGTTTGAGCACCTCAATTTATATAAAATTTGACCTCTTTTGACCCATCCGGGAATAGGAGCATGCTAGTGTGTTGATGTGTGTGAAAAGCAAGTGTGGGGTGAAGTTGTTGATGAAAGTATGCAGTGAATAAAGTGCTGAATTTGTTGTGAAAAGTGTAGAAAAAAGTATAGGTTTGGGGACTTTGGTTTTGATGACGAGTAACTCGGCACCATTCGCATAATCGGGTGTTTGTGCCTTGCCAAAGTCAGATAAACCGAATGTCCTAACGATCCTTGGTATGTGTGCCCGGTGTGAGGCACCTCGGAAAAATCCCGAGATCCGCTAATCACCAAGGTTTCGGCTTTTGTACACCAATGCCATTGCCTCAAAAATAAAAGAAAAAGAAAGTGAAAAAGAAAAGAAAACAAAGAAAAGATGGAGTAAATATACACTTATGGTGAAGATGATCAAAAATGAAATTGTGGAGTTAGTTCCTTTCCCGGATTAGCATCACATGACCTAAAAATTCCCACCTATTGATAACGTTTCTTAGCCTTCTCTTTCCTAGTCCTTGTGACCTATTTGCATGTGTGTAAGACTTAGTGATCTAGATTGGACATGGTCATGATCATCTTGAATTCTTCATTTCTACCTTCCATGCATGCTTTCTAGTTAAGTATAATTGTCTTTCCATGCCTTCATTCGTTTGATGCATAATTGCTTGTCCATTTGCCATGAAACATGACTATGAAGGTGATCCAATATTACAAGCACGATTACAAAAAGATTTTGTTGTTTTTCTGCATGCATAAATCATGTCATCTCTTAGTCTATAGTTGGGACTTGCTCGGGGACAAGCAAACCTTAAGTATGCGGTATTTGATAACACGATTTATGACGTTAGTCTAGGCATCCATTTAGATAGTTTTTCCCGTTATTCATGCATAGTTTAGCATTAGTTCGTGGCGTTTACATTCAATACATGTATATTTGTCGAGATAGACGTCTACACGGACTTTTGCATATTTTGTAGGTATTTTGGGCACTTTTAGAGCCTAATCGATACATCCGAGGAACGCTCCTCGTAATGACACGTATTCGAGCTCATTGGGAAGCAAGTTAGGAGCAAGGGAGAACACTTGGGACCATGTTGGTGCATGCCTTGCACCAACTCATGGCTCAACAATCAAAAGAAGGCTGAAACACAAGAATCACGGCCATTGGGAGTTCCACGGCCGTGGAAACAGGCCGTGATTCCCTCTGCACAACTTGGACAGCTGTCCCACGATTTCCATAACCGACTCTTGCAAATGGTGAAGGCTATAAGTACCCTTGCAGGCTGATAGGAAGGGGGATCCACTACACACCGTACCTCACACACATTCTCTCCCATACAATATTCTCTCATTGGAAGATTGGATTGGAGCTACCATTGGAGGAGAAAAAAGGTTCCATTGGAGAAGAAGAGAAGAACACACCATTCTTAGTTTTTCATAGTTTTGAGTTAGATTTGTGAAGACGTTTTGCAAGGTTTTGTAAGAATCGATTGAACCTTCTTTTGAAGGGTTGTAAGTCTTTCTAAAACTCATATTCAGCTTGGTTTTTTTTGCTCTACTTGTTCATCCCTTTCTCTTCATTTTCTTGCTAATGGAAGCCATGCTTTTATGCTTGATGACTTTTATTTTGATGATGCATGTTGTTGGCTAAATAGATGCGATTCTAGGGTAAGGAAAAGATGGTTATGGCTTGGACTATGATAGAAAGGACTTAGATGTACCTTTGGATGAATTGTTTGCTCGAACCAAGCCTCTGTTGTAAACCACGGTTTGTTCTATACATTCCACGGCCGTGGTTCTTGATGAACAACCCGTGATTTTGACTGACTTGCTTGATTTGATGAATCTAAGTGCTAGGATGTTAGATTGTTGAAATCCTAGTGTTTGTTGAGCTAAATCTATCCTAGGGTGACCTAGTGTTAGCAACTAAGTGTTAGAAGAGACCTACCCGGTGATTCTTGCTCTCAGATACCGAAGATGACGAACTCTAGGTAGTAGTGAGCCTCACAAGCCGCTATTAGATTGAATGTGCTAGGATATAGGTGTTTAGGACTTGCCTACCCAAGACTTACCCGGTAAGGAGAGGTTAGATCCCTAGATAACCATCCGGTTTGTGTAGAATTCCTATCCTTAGGCTCTTTGAGACTTACCCGGTGATGACACCTTAGGAACGGACTAGTGGACCATGAGACCTACCCGGTGATTGATCCCAATCTAGAAACACTCACTCCCAACATACTATAGTTGATCCAAGGTTGATTAGAAGCTTGAGTCCAAAGCCATAATTGGAATTTCCAACCCCTAGAATCCGTTTTTCTCTCTTTGATCACATATTTCGTGTTTGCTTTGTTTATTTGTGTTTTAGCTTGATCCTTAGTTTGTTTGGCTATATTATATCATTGTGATCCTTGATTGATCATCACACAAAATCAAACCCAAAAATATTGAGATTTTCATTTATTTGTTTCTTTCTCTTTTCTTAGCCTAGATCTTCACTATCCTTAGTCACTAATCGATTCAATCTCACCTCAGTCTTTGTGTTCGACCTCGGAATACTATCCCTACTACAAAACGTCCCGTACACTGCAGGTTCGCTAGGAGTTAGGAGAAATATAACGAGTATAAATTTAAGACTTTTGTGTGTCACGTTCTTAGCGTAACACAATCCATACCTAATATGACTTCTTCATGCATCAATGGCATGACTAAGAAGTCAACAAGCAACACACGTTCTTAGCGTAACACAATCCATACCTAATATGACTTCTGGTGACTATGTGCAACCAACATCCTCTCTCTAATCCGCGCTACTCGAGCCATATCATCATGAATCTGCTCTGGCGTTATCCCACTGATACTGCTAGGCTCATCCTATCATAAAGGTGTACGACACCTACGTCCATACAGTGCCTCATAAGGAGCCATCCTAATAGATGCATGCCAACTGTTGTTGTATGAGAACTCAACTAGTGGGAGGTAATCAGACCATCCCTGTCCCCAATCCTACACACATGCTCGCAACATATCCTCCAGGGTCTAGATGGTCCTCTCAGACTGACCATATGTCTACGGGTGAAACGCAGTCGTGAAGTGTAGACTCGTCCCCAAAGCAGTCTGAATGGTCCTCTCAGAAAATCCCTCCACGAAGCATCGGTAATATCCGGTGTTACGCTAGAATTGTACCACGGAAAAGTCTTACAATTTATAACTCGATATAATTTCCTAACTCCTAGAGAACCCACAATGTATGGGTCGTTTTGTAGCAAGGATAGTACTCCGAAGTCGAACACGAAGACTAAGGTGAAATCAAATCAAACAAGTGATCATGGATAGTGCAAATCTAGTCTAAGAAAAGAGAAGGAAATAAAGAAATGAAAATCATGATATTTTTGGGTTGGGTTTTTGTGGTGATCAAGCAAAGATCACAAATCATGTAATATTATAAATCAAACTAGCAACACAAACAAACAAAACAAGAGTAAGATATGTGATCAAGAGATAAAAGCGGATTCTAGGGATTGGAACTTCCGGTTATGGCATTGAACTCAAGCTTCTAATCAACCTTGGACAAGCTGCGGTATTGTTGGGAAAGGGTGTTTCTCCAATGGGGTCAATCACCGGGTAGGTCTCATGGTCCACTTATCCCTCATCTAAGGTCCTATTACCAGATAAGTCTCTAGGAGCCTAAAGTTGGGAATTCTACACAAACCGGATTGCTATATAGGGGTCAAACCTCTCCTTTCCGGGTAAGTCTCGGGAAGACAAGTCCTAAGCATCAATCCTAGCACACTCAGTCCAATAGCGGCTTGTGAGGCTTACTACTACCTAGAGTTCATCATCTTTGGTATCTAAGATCGAGAATTACCGGGTAAGTCTCTTCCCTTACTTAGTTTGCTAGAATTAGGTCACCCTAGGCTAGATTATGCTTAACAAACACTAGGATTCAACAATCTAACATCCTAACATTCAGATTCATCAATACAAGCACAACAGAGAAAACCACGGGCTGATCATGAGAAACCACAGTCTAGATTTTAGATGAACAGGCCGTGGTTCTATCAGGGGTTAGGTTTCGAGCAAGCAAATCATCCAAAGGTACATTCAAGTCTATTCTATCATAGTCCAAGCCATAACCATCATTCCATCACCCTATAATCACAACTACTTAGCCAACAACATGCATTTTAAGATCCAAACTCAACATGTAAGCATTCATGGCTTCCATAGCAAGAAAATGAAATAAGAGTGAAAAGAAACAAGTAATCTTAGCTGAATATCAGATTAAACAAGACTTACAACCCTTCAAACACAACTCCAAAGCGTTCCTTACAATTCTTTCAAAAGTTCTTCAACAAAAATCACTAAAAACCACTCAAAAGTCTACTCTAAATCTAAGTTTTGATGTTGTTCTTCTTCTTCTTCCCTAAATGAGAGTGTTTTCTTCTACTCCAAGTCTATCCACAATGGAATGAGAGAGAATGTGTGAGAGTCTCCACTAGCCAGCCTGCAGGACCACCTCTATCCTCCACCAATGAGCAAGAGTCAGACAAAGAAATTGTGGTACAAGTGTCACAACTGTCCAGAAGAAACCACGGCCAAAACCACGGTCTAGATTTTCCTCTGGGCCGTGGTTCTCACCAGAAACTCTCTTTCGATCACCAAGTCATGAGTTGGTGCAAGGCATGCACCAACAAGGTCCTATGTGTTCTCCTTTGCTCCTTAATGAGTCCGAAAGTGTGCCATCACGAGGAATGACCCTCGAATGTGTCGATTAAGTCCAATAGCTCCCCAAAATACCTACAAAAACCGACAAGAGCTCGTGTAGATGTCTATTTCGACAATGTGGATGAATTAAGCGTAAAGGCCACGAACTAATGCCAAACCATGCATGAATAACAAGAAAAACTATCTAAATGAATGCCTAAACTAACGTCATAAATCATGTCATCATCCGGCTAGGCCAATAAAGCTACGCACTTCCTTGACGTTCGTCGGTGTCATCCATGCAACAACAAACTCGATCTTCGCCCGATCAACCATAATCTCATCGGCGGAGACGATGTGTCCAAGAAAAGCAACCTCAAACATCCAAAACTCACTTAGAGAGCTTGGCATACAACTCTCTATCTCTCAAAATCTACAAAACTATCCTTAGATGACCGGCATGCTCCTCTCTACTACAGAGTATACCAGAATGTCATCGATGAAGACCACTACAAACTGAACAAGGAAGTCGATGAAGATACTGTTCATCAACTCCATAAAGACTATTGGGGCATTCGTCAGCCCAAATGACATCACTACAAACTCGTAATGTCCATAACGGGTACGAAATGCCGTCCTGTGCACATCTTGCTCCCTCACCCTCAACTGGTGATATCTTGAGTGTAAATCAATCCAGGAGAATACTGTCGCTCCCTAAAGCTGATCAAGTAGATCATCAATACGAGGCAATGGATACTTGTTCTTGATGGTCACCTTATTCAGCTCTTTGTAATCAATACACAGTCTCAATGATCCGTCCTTCTTCCGCACGAAGAGGGCAGGTGCTCCCCAGGGGGATACACTAGGGTGGATGGAGCCCTTCTCACCCAACTCCTCAAGTTGCTTCTTTAGCTCCAGCATCTCGACAAGCGTCATACGATATGGGTCCTTCAAGATGGGTCTCGTACCAGGCTCCAACTTGATACTGAAGTCCACACTCCTCTAAGGCAGCAAGCTCGATGGCTTAGCAAACACGTTTGTAAACTCGCAGACCATTGGTATGTCCTCCAAAGCTGGACTCTCTCCATCCTTCATGGCGTAGCACCAGAAGGCATCACATCCTTGTGCTATCAATCTAGCTGCTCGTATGGAACTGATGACAGAACCCGTCTTCCCAAGGTCCAAACCTCAAAAGACCTCAATCTGACCAACCTCGGTAGAGATTGTAACAGTCCTCCTACCAACATCTAAAACCGCACGGTGTCTACGCATCCAATCTGATAACACGATTTATGACTTAGGTTTAGGCACTCATTTAGATAGTTTTTCCGCTCATTCATGGATTAGTTCATGACGATTTGCACTCAATTCATGTATTTTGTCGAGATAAACGTCTACACGGACTTTTGCATGCTTTGTAGGTATTTTAGGAGTTTTAGGAGCTTAATCGATACATTTGAGGATCGTTCCTCGAGATGACACACCTTCGGACTCATTGGGATGCAAGCTAGGGGCTAAGGAGGACACTTGGGACCTTGTTGGTGCATGCCATGCACCAAATTGAGGCTTGATGATCCAAAATAAGCTGAGGCACCAAAACCACGGCCACTAGGACTTCCACGGGCGTGGTTTTGGCCGTGGTTTTCCCCAAACAGCTGTGACAGCTGTCCCACGATCTTCATGGCCGACTCTTGCAAATTTGGAGGATAAAAGGTCGTCCTGCAAGGCTGTTAGGGGCAGACCCCTCACTCCCATTCTCTCCCACACTCTCAACAACAAAGATTCTCTCATTGGAAGATTGGATTGAAGCTACCATTGGAGGAGAAGAAAGGTTCCATTAGAGAAGAAGAGAAGAACACACCATTCTTAGTTTTTTATAGTTTTGAGTGAGATTTGTGAAGACGTTTTGCAAGGTTTTATAAGAATCGATTGAACCTTCTTTTGAAGGGTTGTAAGTCTTTCTAAAACTCATATTCAGCTTGGTTTTCTTTGCTCTACTTGTTCATCTCTTTCTCTTCATTTTCTTGCTAATGGAAGCCATGATTTTATGCTTGATGACTTTGATTGTGATGATGCATGTTGTTGGCTAAATAGATGCGATTCTAGGGTAAGGAAAAGATGGTTATGGCTTGGACTATGATAGAATGGACTTAAATGTACCTTTGGATGAATTGTTTGCTCGAACCTAGCCTCTGTTGTAAACCACGGTTTGTTCTATACATTCTACGGCCGTGGTTCTTGATGAACAACCCGTGATTTTGACTGACTTGCTTGATTTGATGAATCTAAGTGCTAGGATGTTAGATTGTTGAAATCCTAGTGTTTGTTGAGCTAAATCTATCCTAGGGTGACCTAGTGTTAGCAACTAAGTGTTAGAAGAGACCTACCTGGTGATTCTTGCTCTTAGAGACCGAAGATGACGAACTCTAGGTAGTAGTGAGCCTCACAAGCCGCTATTAGATTGAATGTGCTAGGATAGGTGTTTAGGACTTGCCTACCCGAGACTTACCCGGTAAGGAGAGGTTAGATCCCTAGATAACCATCCGGTTTGTGTAGAATTCCTATCCTTAGGCTCTTTGAGACTTACCCGGTGATGAGACCTTAGGAACGGACTAGTGGACCATGAGACCTACTCGGTGATTGATCCCAATCTAGAAACACTCACTCCCAACATACTATAGTTGATCCAAGGTTGATTAAAAGCTTGAGTCCAAAGCCATAATCGGAATTTCCAACCCCTAGAATCCACTTTTCTCTCTTTGATCACATATTTCGTGTTTGCTTTGTTTATTTGTGTTTTAGCTTGATCCTTAGTTTGTTTGGCTATATTATATCATTGTGATCCTTGATTGATCATCACACAAAATCAAACCCAAAAATATTGAGATTTTCATTTATTTGTTTCTTTCTCTTTTCTTATCCTAGATATTCACTATCCTTAGTCACTAATCGATTCAATCTCACCTCAGTCTTTGTGTTCGACCTCGGAATACTATCCCTACTACAAAACGTCCCGTACACTGCGGGTTCGCTAGGAGTTAGGAGAAATATAACGAGTATAAATTTAAGACTTTTGCGTGTCACGTTCTTAGCGTAACACAATCCATACCTAATATGACTTCTTCATGCATCAATGGCATGACTAAGAAGTCAACAAGCAACACACGAGTCCCTAAACCAAGGGGAAAACTATGTATCTCACGGGTACCTCTGACCTGGCTACCATCAGGTAACCATATAGTAAAGGGTATCCCCTCAATAGTAGCTAAACTCAGACGCTCAACACATGTATAAGAAATAAAGGAATGCGTAACAGCCGTATCAAACAAAACTCTAACAGGTAAACCATGAAGCAGAATGATACCTGTAGCAGCCGGTGCAGGCGGCTCCTCTACACTCCTCAGCTCAAAAGCTCTACCCTGAGCTCCTCTGGTGTCAGTGGTGCTCCCACCATGACCTCTACCTCTACTCGGCCCTGGAGCAAATCATTGAGTAGAAGGACGATCTGGGACCCTCTATTGTCCCGTGTCTGCTGTTGAGGTGTAATCTGACCACCTCTCACCACACTGGCAGGGGAAGAACCTTGTTGTGATGCAACACCACCCTGCCTACAGAAGGAAGCTTTATGACCTGGTCTACCACAGGTAACGCAAGTCACTAGTGGCCTCGTACACTCCGGTCGTATATGTTCGGGATCACCACAGTTGAAGCACTGTCGTCCCTTGTATTTAGTCAGTGCAAACGAGGGGTAACTCTGACATCTCTGGTCTCGTCTAGAACCAAATGCTCCTCCAACTCCACTGGTCTTCCCAGTGCGCTGCCTCTTCTCAGACCGCCCCGTCTAAGAAGCCCTCCTCTGACTGGCTCGCTCCCTCTCATATGCAGAAGCCTAGTCCTGATAATCAGCTAAGGACTCGCGATGGAACCCCGCCATGTATGAGCGTGTGCTCTCCCTCAGTCGACAGGAGAATAGGTACACATGCTGGTCCTGAGAAGGTGCAGTTGGACCCAACAAAGCTAACTCAGTCTGGAAGCGGTTGATGGCGTCAGCTATCGACACATCCTCAAAGCCGGCCTCCATAAAATCTTGCAGCTTCTCCCTCCTTAGTGAGGCAGGGCAGATCTGCTCTCTGATCATAATCCTCATCTGATCATAACTAGTGGCTCTAGCTCGTACAGTCCTCCACCACTGGTGTGCAAGGTCATGGAATAGAGATTGAACTAGCTCTATCTGTCTGTCCTCAGGACATTTGATAGACTATAAAGCTGAGTCTACATGTCCTATCCAGACCTCGGTCTCCAACCCTATCTTTCCCGGGAAAGGTGGTGCGCCCATATGATGGAATGCCTTCAACCAAGTATCTAGTCGAGGCCCTTTGGTCTCCTCTAGAACTCGAACACTCTCAGCAGCACGTGCCGGCATAGCTGTCACCTGTGTGGCTCCCTGAGACATCTCAGAAGATCCCTCATGCCCTGGTAGATCTGGGGCCCGTCTGCCAGCTCTGGCGGCCTCCTCAACACGTCTGATGTACTCTCTAAACTCTAGCCCCCTCATGGAGACACGATCCGAGTCATCTGATTGGACTCGATGTGAATACTGTCTCCTGGATCCACCACTCCTTATCTTTGGGATGACATTCTCAGCAACTTCCTTATGTACCTCCTCCACCACTGGTGGATCAGCAGCGGGAACTGGTCCCTCTCCTATCACGCCCGGAGGAAGAAGTGGCCTACCTCTACCTCGGCCTACAACAGCAGTAGCTCTAGTTCGAGCCATCTACGGGGTATGCACACCTAACTTATAAGGCTCTATATAGGCCATATGTATAGGTATATATATATAACACATATACAAACATAATCCACAACACATATATATACATATCTATACTGCAGAGATCCATAACAGAGGTGGCGACTTCTCGTACATTCTAACCCAAAACCACACTTAAAACAGAAAATCCTTTTGAAAACATCATACCCCTTTCGGGTTCTATTTATTTTACCTATCAAACCTCATTGCAGATAGCAAGTGCCATTGTTGTCAACCTAAGGCTCTGATACCAACTCTGTAACACCCCGAATCCGCGGGACTCAGGATGCCACATTGGGCTAGGATCTCACAATGGATCCTGACCCTAGCTTGACAACAAGTTCACTAGACCTTACAACATGACACTGACAGATATAAAAATGCATAAAATTGTATGAACTGCACAACCAAAAGGTGAACAACATCATAGCCGAGTATAAACAACAACATCCTCACACAAGAGGTAACCAAAAGATCATCCTCACGCAGGAGGGAAACATAACAACCCCAAAAGACCACAACCATCCTATGTACGAGAGGTCCTTGGCCTGCCACCCTGCTAGATCACTCAACAACACGCCTATCCTGTGGGGCATCCACAACATAGTATAAAACCATTAGCTAACCATACATATATAAGATAATGCATAAGCACAAACACAATGATGGAAAGATAAATACATCAACATACTATCACACATTTGCCCATTTATCATCTTTATATAATGGTCATTCACTCAAATCGTGTATATATAGATAGACGAAAGTATGTGACACGAGGACCGGTACATCCTCGCCTTTGAGCGTGATAGCTAACTGTACTAGTATCGGTCACGCAATCCGTGTACCCTATGAGAGTGGATTGCGCCCTTCCTATAAACTTAGTCTGGCCTGACATCAGAGATGTAACACCCCAATTCCGCGGGACTCGGGATGTTACATTGGGCTAGGATCTCACAATGGATCCTGACCCTAGCCTGACAACAAGTTCACTGGATCTTACAACAAGGCACAAGTAGAGTAAAACCAAATACATAAAAGCTATATATGATACATCAAAAGTGTTTACAAACACAAAGCCGAGTACAAAACATCAAACATAAACATCTGATATAAAAGATCCCTACCCATGCATCCTAATGTACAAAAGTCCTTGGCTGGTCACATCATCTGGCTCACTCTGCAGTCTTCCTAACCTACAGATCATCTACAACACGGTATACACCGTTAACTACAACAATAGATAAGCATGAAGGTAATAGCACAAACACACACCAACATCTCATACGTGCAATGTCACACACATTCATTTATTATCTTTTATTACGTTATTCTATTACTAATTCAACTTCTTTTGTAACACAAGGAGCCTAAAGAACCACATATCTTCCCCCTTTAACCTAGGTGTTGCATGGGGATCTACCTCCCCCCTGAGCTACTGGCTTCCGAGCACCTCCTTCCACTCTCGGCGAGCTTTTGGCAAGTGGTTACCGCCCGTTATAATACACTTGGGCCATTTAAATGTAATAAATGGTCATCATGGTCCGGTTTAGGATATAAATGCACAATCATATGAACACACACAACCATTACAATCATACAAATCCATAACTGAACGCTATGTAAGTCCTATGGACTTACCTGTCACACTCGTATCCACTACCACGTCACAGCTTCCCCTTGGGGAAGAAACCAATGCCTGCAAGAGCAAGGCACACAACATCACAACCTGAAAAGGTTAGGAGACTCGTCTCCATAACCAGAACCAACCTAACCTCAAACTAAACCTCAAGATCATAACAAGCTCACATATGCCTACAACATAACCTCAACATAGCCACAAGTGCCTAAGGCACAACTCTATCATGCTCCTCAACAAACTCATTCTAACCAAGCTAGCCTATCTCCATAACTAAAGCCAAGGCCAAAGGAAAGGAAGAAGGAATCATACCAACAAGGTATGCTCTGGACGCACCAGTAGAAACAAAGGACGCAAGGGCGCTGAACCAGTCAGGCGTAGGGGCGGATGGCTCAGGACGCAGGGGTGGCTCACACACCACGCGCAGGTGCGACTCAGGACAGGCGCAGAGGCGGCTGTCTATGCAGAAAGTTGGTTCCGACTTCTCTTCGACCTCTTTCTCGACTCTCTTCACGTCTTCAACATACCGCAACAGCATATACACATATACACACATATATGATCATTAAAAGGCTAGGAAAGGGTCCACACAAGCTCAGCTTGTGATCCTAAGCTAGAAAGAAGAAGAAAGAAGCAAGAAAGAAGGAAGGAAGAGAGATGAAGAGGAAGAGCTTACCACACAAGCCCTAGGCTGCAGCTATGGAGCATCAGCACGTCTATCACCTCAACACAACATCAACAACCTTCAGCAACATCCTCAAGAGCAACCACAACCAAAACCATACTCAAACTCTCAAGAACACTCTCTGACCGACGGTATTTCTATGGTCGTCTATACCCAATCAAAAGTAAATCCCGACTTAGCACTAAGAACAAGTATAGTGATTAAGTAAGGGTCGAACCCAAGAGAGTTAAGGTGTTTTAGATGCGATTATCGATTATAGTGACAAGTAACACAAGGGGGGGGGGTTGGTTGAATTGATGCACAAAAACTTATGAAAACGATTAAAGCAACAAGTAAGATAATAATGGATGAATCTACACTAGGTTGATTCTAAGCATGCAATCGCTACTTTGGTGAGTTCCCTTTACGAGTTTTCAAGTAATCTCCCGTCTCGATCATATATATGTGTTGAGCCAACCGGCATCAACACAACTTAACAAGTTAGAGTTCCGTAAACCTACAAGAACAAATAACAAGTTAGCTTTCAAACAAAGACTAAGGGATATAAAGAGAAGATTAAAACCGTTAAACTTAGCTTTATATTTGTGTTCCTTTTCTTTAAGTAATCACAACCTGTTATTACTTAAAGTTGCTAATAGATTAAAGACCCGAACCCGGAACCTAATAATCCTAGTTGTTTACATGCACTTTAGAACCTAAGGTGATCAATCTCAAGCAATAGTAAACATGCAATTAGACAATGGAGATCAAGGAGACACAAAGTATTACTGAATGAAAACTTATATTATAAAGAACTTACAACCAAAGTAACAATGCAACTTCAAACCAACCCAATGTAGCAAGGGAGTTAGCAACTCATTACAAAGGTAGCAAGACAATCTAAGTTGATAATTTGTTGGCTAACAAGATGATAAGATGCATCATTCTAACAATCAACCAAGGACTATTTATACTACAAAAGGCACTAAATAGGAGTAAATGGCCGGCCCAAAACAACCACCTTTAATGCCATAAAGGTGGTGTAAACAGCCGGAGTAAAGCTTCTGACGTTAAGCCGCAGGGGCGCCCTTCAGCTCTGCAGGGGCGGTGAAGGCAAAAACGCTTGATCTTCTTCAAGGCCACAGGGGCGGCTAGGCAATTCCGCTGGGGCGGATCTTCAATGCTCTTCAAACTTCTGACCTTGGACTTCCTGACGTTTTTGATGTCAAGCCGCCGGGGCGTCCCTATGTCGACGCAGGGGCGGTGACACAACCTCTTCGCCTTCCAGCTCCTAGGTTGAGGCGCAGGCAGGGGCGAAGTGAGAGACGCAGGGGTGCTGGTCTTCGTTTGTTCAGGGTAGGTCACCGTAGGGGCGCCAAGGAGTGGCGCAGGGGCGGTGACACACTTCATGGTTGGCGCTGGTGAAGCCGCAGGGAGCGCTCCGGTGTAAGGCGCCACCCGCAGGGGCGGTGGCAGGGCTCCGCAGGGGCAGTGAAGCAACAAAAGCTTTGCTTCGTGAACGATCTTCACTCCTAAGTGCTTATAACTCCTTTCTTAGGTTCTTTTAGTCTTCTTCTACTGGACTCAGGAGTTAGTAGCATAAACGGACATAAATGCAATCAAAAGACTCTAAAAACTATCCTAAATGATAGTGATTCCATCACCTATCAAACTCCCCCATACTTAGACCTTTTATTTGTCCCGAGTAAAACAAATGAAAACAACTAGACTCAAAGGCCTCAGGAAGCATGGGTAAGCAAGAAAAGACAATGAAAACAAGAGATAAACCAAGAAAGAAAGAATGAAAAGAGAGGAAAAATGAGAAAAAGAGATAAACTACCATCCTTATTGCTCCAAGAGTGGCCTACCCGGACAACCTTCTTATGAGTCCCCTTCTTATGTCGCCATACGACGGAAGGGAAACCTACACTCGGTGTCGCTCATTTTGCCAAGGCGCCCTTTCGGGTTTTCACCTTGCCACTCTTCTTCTTTTCTCACTTGAACTCACTTCCCTCAAGTCCAATTTTGCACCAACCTAAGGTTGGTCGGACTACCTTCTTTTTGCCTAAACGGCCCTTTCGGGTTTTCGGTTTATCCAAGGTTTTTCATGCCTTTTTTTCATTTTCTTTGTCTTTTTCACTTTTTTTTTGTGAATTTCAATATGAATTCAAAAGATGCAAAACAAACTCAAAACAACTCAATGAACGGTACAAGCAATGATATATCCCTCCCCCATACTTGCAGTACACATTGTCCTCAAAGTGGAAATGAGTCAAAGATAAATGTGGGAGAAGGGAAAAGAAATGTACCCCTCAGTGAGGCGGTCCGGATGGACCACCTGGACCCTCCTCCGGTGGGTAAGGAAAATGGCGGAAGAAGTGCTCCCCCAGCGGTGAAGGGTGTCGATACGGCCCTCTTGAGCCTCCATCCTCTCTCTAAATGAAGTCTCATAGCTAGCTTGCCAAGCCAGTTGCTGAGTCTCCAACTACTGCTGATGAGCCGCCTGCCAAGCATCCTGACGGCGGTCAAAGTGAGTGGTCATGGAGGAGGCGAAACTGGACTGCCACGCCTGCTGCTGCTCAAGCATGGACCGCTGGTACTCGGTCTGCCATGCCTGGTGCTGTGTAGTCAAGGCCGTCATCTGAGCCTGCAGACTCTCCATGGCCTGACTATCATGTGCTGCCGTCGGCATCTCCTCATCAGTGGTGGGGGCTCGGCTGGAGCCGGCTGCGTATCTCCCAACAATATCTGCCTGAGGTCTCTCGGAGGAACTGGGTCAGCTGGTACATACAGATCAGAGAGCTCGTCTCCCAATGGAAGTCGTCGGGGGAGGTATGTGATGTGACTCCCATCTGCTAAAGAGAGCAAAAAACGATGCTCTCCGTCTCTCCTGAGGAGCCTGCACCTCCTCAACATACCCTCCGTATAAAGTGGGGCTTCTAATCCGTCCTCTAAAGTAGAGAGATCCATCACCTGTGCAACCAACAAGGAGATGATCCCTCCTCCCACAATATCACGTGACTCATTCTTCCTAATCCGCTTCAAGGCGGTAAGGAAGAGGTATGTCCAATCCGATACCCAGTCGTTTGTGGGAGGCAGGCGTATAGCAGCGGAAGGTCCTTAAGAGCAACCTTATTCTCCTCCTTGTGTCCACAGAAGACACTCATGAATACCTTCGAGATGAGCCTCAAAGAGGGGTGAGTGAATTTATTGGAGTGCTCACCCCCTGCATGAAATTCAGACCTGGTGGCGGCCTGCCAGAACTCCATCAAATCAGGTGTCGGAATAGGTTCCCACCAGTCGTCGGAAGCGGCTATGGTCACCCCTAATGCCTCCTACAGCTGGGTGTAGTCTAATGTGTACTTTCTTTTGTTGAACTTGAATGTAAGTCCAACACACCCATGGTCCACCGTTTCCATTTTGAAGGTGGCAATAAACTGGCGGCTAAGCTCGGGGTATGTTGGAGCGGTTGTTGTCAAAAAATCCCCGAGCCCAGCATTGTTGAGAAGCTCTTGCATGCTTTCCAACAAACCCAATTGTTCCAAGGTAGGAACGTCCAGAAATTGGGTTGCATACACATCCCGACTTTGTGCAATCCTATACCGCATTGTCTCGGCTTCCGAAAACTTATACTTCTTCTGATTCTCCATCTCTTGTAATTGAGACAATCAAAGGAATTAGAAATTTCAGAAAATTGAGTAAGAAACGAACCATCTGTTGTGTTTTCCGCAGGCGCGGCTACAACCGGCGCAGGGGCGGCTTGACGCAGGGGCGGCTTGACGCAGGGGCGGGAGCTTGCAGGCGCAGGGGCGGGTGAAGAGCAGAGGGCGATTTGGGCGTTCGACGAAGGTGGTGGCGATGGGGCTTTTCCGGCGTCTTCCTTGCTGTCGTAGACGTCGCCGGAGGTGGGACAGTGGAGTTGGGAGAGTGAAAGGGTTGAGGGTGTGTGTGTGGTGGAAATGGTTGGTGTTACAAAGGGGCGGCGTCACTAGGTTGCCGGAGGCGGCGCAACAGCGTCTGGACAAGGCGGTGCGAGATCTTCCGGAGGGCGCGAGGGTGTGGGAGGCGAGTCGGCTAGGTTTTTGAAGGATGAATGGAGAGGGAGTAAAGAGGGCGGGAGATGTAAGTTTATTTTTGGGAAGTGTATTTTTTTTGTTTCCTTAACAGAACCGCAGGGGCGGCGTTTGTCAACGCGGGGGCGGTGACAAGGAAGAGGTGGTACGCAACCTCAACGTCGGAGGCGGAGCTGAGGATGTGTGTCAAGGGTGGCCGCCGCAGGGGCGTAGGGGTGTCACCGCGGGGGCGGTGGCCTACGTGAGCAGACGCTGGCCCCGCGCCGGGGGCGGCGCTGGCCAAGGGTGTCACCGCAGGGGCGGGGACTTAGAGCCGCAGGGGTGGTTTTCTTGACAGAAACTCCTCTACTTATTTCTTCGGGTTGCCTCCCGAGCAGCGCCTTTGTTTTACGTCGTTGGCTCGACGTAGGGATTCTTCCTCTATGATTGAGCCTCTTCCAACATCACCTTTGGGTTTATAACCGTTTGAGAAGGTAATCCGCCGGAGGCCCTAGTTTCAATTCTTGTAATGGCATCCGCCATTTGACCAATCTGTTTCTCAAGGTTCTTGATGCTAGATTTTGTTGTTTGGACATGAGTAGAAAAGTGTTTAGTCAAAACCTGCAACATATCTTCAGTTGAGTGATACTTATATTGGCGGGGCTGTTGTTGTTGGTTTTGTTGATCCCTCCAATGAAAATTCTGTTAGTCACGCCAATTTGGCATGAAATTCTGTGCATAGGGATCGTTCCTAGGTCTTTGCTGTTGTGGTTGTCCATAAACCATTGCGTTTACCTCAGCATCGTCATCCTGGACTTGTGGACACATGTCCGTTGGATGATACGGGTTAGCACAAACTCCACAAGCTTTGAGCTGCTGGGGTGTTCCCATAAGTGTTATCCTCTTCATCATTTCCTTCAATTTCGCGAGCTCGGTGGAAATCTCACTCTTCCCGGAACTCACAGCATGAACTCCTTTCTTAGCCGGGTTCCTTCCAAAGTTCCGAGTACCTTCCGCTAGTTCCTGTATCTTTTCCAAAGCAAGGTCAGGAGTAGAGTTAAGAATATTACCTCCGCAAGCCGCATCGACGGTCCTCCTTTCATTGTCTAGCAAGCCATTGAACAAGTACAAGACTAGATCTTGAGTTGAATATCCGTGAAACGGACAGCTGGATCGGAGGCGTGCAAACCTTTCGAAGTACTCCTAGAGAGTTTCGTTTGCCTCTTGCTCGATGTTGCTTATAGCTTTCTTCAAGCTATTGGCCTTCTTAGCTGGAAAGTATTTCTCCAAGAACGCCTTGTGAAGGTTCTCCCAAGTGTCGATACTCCCGGATGGAAGGTGGTAAAACCAATCATCCCCCGAATCTTTGAGTGTGAAGCCGAATGCCCTCATCTTGATTTGTTCTTCGGTAATGTTGGCCGGCTTCATGCTCATACACACGGTATGGAACTTCCCAAGGTGCTTGATGGGGTCTACACCACTTAGCCCATGGAAGGATGGGAGCAAGTGAAAGAGGCCCGGCTTGAGCTCAAAGTTGACTCCTTCCCCTAGTGCCGGTATAGTGACCGCAAGAGGGTTGTGAGCCAAGGTGGGCTGCGTAAGTTGACAAAGAGTACGGTCAACCATCTCTTGTTGAAGTTGTTGTTGTCTTCGATGCCGGATGTGCATCCTCTCAATTTCTGGATCAAAAGAAGCAAAGCCAGAGTTAGTAGCACGGGTTTGAACCATAAAAATAGTTCAAACCAATAATCAATAATGACTATAAAACACTAAAACTCTGTTAGCATGAAATATTGTGATATTTTAGGCACGTTTTCTAAGTGTATTTCATTCATATTGGTAGTCATTGATAAAGTATTGAAGCATTTGTGAGTTAGTTTATCTATTTTGTCGATATAGAGGTCTACATAAGCTTTGTGTTGATTATAGGCAATTAAGAGCTAAAACCGGACGAATCAAGGGAGAATGGAGATAGATTGAGCATGTCCAAGGATTGAGGACATCACTAGGAGCTAAGGAAGATGCTAAGTTGAAGAATATCACGAGACAAAGGAGAATTACGATCTACATGTGTTCCACGCTCTAAAATACGGTCGTACTAGGATCCACGCTCTAATCCACGGCCGTGGAACCTTGGCAAGACAAGCGTGGAGCATTCCAGCAACTTACACGGCCGTGGAGGATTTGAGGAACCGTGATCCAACTCCACGCTCTAAATTACGGGCGTGGAACCCTTCCACGACCGTGATCTTGACGATCTTTTACGCAATATTTTAAGCCACAATCTTCCACGCACATGGGCCGAAGACGCATTTTATTTGGGCCTATATAAGGACGGAAGAAAAGAGATTCCGTCACCTCTGCTTACCCTAGTTTACACCTTCGCTTAGACCTCCGTCGAGAGACTGCGCCTAACCCTATTGAGATTTCCGGATTGACGGAAAGTTAGAGAAAGAGTGAAGATTTGGAAGATTGTTCGTAAGGAGATTTCGTACTTTGTTCCTAGGTTTGATTGGAAGACGGATTGACATCCCGTTCTTCGTTCTTATCTAGAATAGTTACTTGTTTGTGTTCATTCCAAATCTGAGTTGCATTATCATTGATATTTGTGGATTTGAGATTGGTTTGAAGGTTATTGAAGGTTTTCGGAAGTTTTCATCTTTCATTCTTTTAAATCTTGAATTTGATATCAATATGACTGTTGTTGGCTAAAACCCTTTAGCAATTCTAAGGTGAAGGGTTGATAGTTGTGGTTTAGATGATGATAGATCGATCGTAAACAGATTGGATCCTGAGAGTTAGAGAGAATCGCCGACGAACCTAATCCACCGCCTGTTCTTGAACTTCCACGGCCGTGGAACTCAAGAACTACCCGTAATTTTGTGTCAGTCGAACCTTGCTTTTACTTTAATCCAAAGTTAAAGATTTGCTTTAACTTAGTCTTGGCTTGCCTTTTCTAGGTGGTAGTGAAGCCTCAACAACCTCTACCTCGATTTCGAGTGTCACAAACTTAATCGGTTAAGTTAGTCTTGATCCTTGGATTACAAGTTTGGGTATTTGACGTTAATATTTACCTTTAGAATCTTTCTATACTGAAGCCTCAACAACCTTTATAGGGAGTGCCTTTGGGTGAATTATATAAGGTCTTGGAACTTCACCGTACATCGCCTTACATTCGTATACCTTTGCATATCTCAACTCTGTCCTTATACCTTTAGTATATCTTGAATCGATTGCCACAACTGGATTCCTGGATCTTTAGGATTGTTGTTTTCCCAATATTTACAAAAGCTCATACATTTACTCGCTTGACAATTCTATAATTGGATTTAACCCCCCAAATCCCTGTGTTCGATACTTTGGAATTCTTGCTTAACTATATCGATCCGTACACTGCGGGTTCGCTTGCTTGATTCTAGTTTTATAAATTAAGACTTATTTGCACGCACGCTAACAAACTCCCCGGCAACGGCGCCAAAATTTGACCGACGGTATTTCTATGGTCGTCTATACCCAATCAAAAGTAAATCCCGACTTAGCACTAAGAACAAGTATAGTGATTAAGTAAGGGTCGAACCCAAGAGAGTTAAGGTGTTTTAGATGCGATTATCGATTATGGTGACAAGTAACACAAGGGAGGGGGGGGTTTGGTTGAATTGATGCACAAAAACTTATGAAAACGATTAATGCGACAAGTAAGACAATAAAGGATGAATATACACTAGGTTGATTCTAAGCATGCAATTGCTACTTTGGTGAGTTCCCTGTCAAGTTTTCAAGTAATCTCCCGTCTCGATCATATATATGTGTTGAGCCAACCGGCATCAACATAACTTAACAGGTTAGAGTTCCGTAAACCTACAAGAACAAATAACAAGTTAGCCTTCAAACAAAGACTAAAGGATATAAGAGAAGATTAAAACCGTTAAAACTTATCTTTATATTTGTGTTCCTTTTCTCTAAGTAATCACAACCCGTTATTACTTAAAGTTGCTACTAGATTAAGGATCCGAACCCGGAACCTATTAATCATAGTTGTTTACATGCACTTAAGAACCTAAGGTGATCAATCTCAAGCAATAGTAAATATGCAATTAGATAATGGAGATCAAGGAGACACAAAGTATTACTGAATGAAAACTTATATTATAAAGAACTTACAACCAAAGTAACAATGCAGCTTCAAACCAACCCAATGTAGCAAGGGAGTTAGCAACTTATTACAAAGGTAGCAAGACAATCTAAGTGGATAATTTGTTGGCTAACAAGATGATAAGATGGATCATTCTAACAATCAACCAAGGACTATTTATACTACAAAAGGAACTAAATAGGAGTAAATGGCCGGCCCAAAAGAACCACCTTTAATGCCATAAGGTGGTGTAAACAGCCGGAGTAAAGCTTCTGACGTTAAGCCGCAGGGGCGCCCTTCACCTCCGCAGGGACGGTGAAGGCAAAAACGCTTGATCTTCTTCAAGACCGCAGGGGTGGCTAGGCAATTCCGCTGGGGCGGATCTTCAATGCTCTTCAAACTTCTGACCCTTCGACTTCCTGACGTTTCTGATGTCAAGCTGTCGGGGCGTCCCTATGTCGACGCAGGGGCGGTGACACAACCTCTTTGCCTTCCAGCTCCCAGGTCTAGGTGCAGACAGGGGCGCAATGAGAGACGCAGGGGAGCTGATCTTCGTTTCTTCAGGGTAGGTCACCGCAGGTGCGCCAAGGAGTGGCGTAGGGGCGGTGACACACTTCATGGTTTGCATTGGTGAAGGCGCAGGGAGCGCTCCAGTGTAAGGCGCCACCCGCAGGGGCGGTGGCAGGGCTCCGCAGGGGCGGTGAAGCAACATAAGCTTTGCTTCGTGAACGATCTTCACTCCTAAGTGCTTATAAACCGACACAAATGCAATCAAGAGACTCTAAAAGCTATCCTAAATGATAGTGATTCCATCACCTATCACTCTCACAAAAGCAAGAAGAGATCAAAGAAGATCAAAGAAGAAGAGAGGAGAAGATGAAGGACGTAGAGGGGATGAAGAAGCTGGAAAGAAGTGGAAAACCCTCTCATCTTAAGGATAGGGAAACTTATAGGAGAAGACAGCCGCAAAGCACGAGTCAAGGAGTCAACGAATGCGGCTGCTCAAGCATAGAGCCACAGGGGCGGCTAGCCAGGGCGTAGGGGCACCTAGCCGCTGGGGCGGCCCAGATGGTGTGCAGGGGCGGTCAGCAGGGTCAAGACAAGGCTCACCAAAGCTCAACTAGACTCCAAAGACTAAGGCTCTTACAAGAAAACCTCCTAAACTCCACGGCGGGATGAAAGGGAAAGGTTATCACAGCCACACATACGAGGCAATCAATAAAACATAGGTCGGTAATAACGACATCTCATGCTATCATAGCAAACATATAACGCACACACCACTCATGCAAACACCAGATATAAGGATGGTAGCTAAGTAAGTCCTACGGACTTACCTCGATCTCGTATAAAGCTCAACCACAACTCGATCACCTCGACACTGGAGGGACAACATAGCCTATGAACAAGGCATAAAGAGAGATATCAATCTCCTATCAACACAAGGGTCATACCTAGATCCAAAGGGATCCATAGGATCATCCTCAACCTAACCTCACAACCTAATAAACCTCAAAGGCCGTACATGGCATGTATCGATCATAACCTCATCAAAACACCTCCTCACATATATAACATGAACCTATACACTCACACTAGGAAGGGAGGGAACAAAGGCATCCCAAAGCAAGTCTAGAAGCAACACACACCTGCAAAGCAAAGCCAACACAAGGCTGGACTGCAAGTGGCCGCAGGGGCGGCTGCAGGAGGCGCTGAGGCGGACTTTGGCCGGCACAGGGGCGGCTGCAAGGTGGAGCAGGGACGGCTGGAGAGCAGAGGACACCAAGTGCCCCTTCTTCACTCCTTCCTTCGATTCCTTCACTCCTTCTTCATCCAACACACATACATACAGAAACATATATATATATATATATATATATACATATATATATATACATCAACATATGCCAATCATGGCTGGAACAAGATCCAATTATAAGGGGATCTAAGGTAGAAGAAGAGAAGAGGAAAGAAGATGAAAGAATGAAGAAAGATAGAAGGAGATGGGATGCAACTCACCAAGCTGAACCCAAATTAGAGTAGAACACCATCAACACCTCAAGGTTGGGTCAAGCACAAGCACAGCAGGAACAACCATCATCAATAAGCAACAAAGCCATCCATAACTTCTCATAAACTCAACAAAACATCAAAGAAAATCAAGAAGAGATCCAAACGAAGAAGAGAGGAGAAGATGAACGTAGGGAGAGAGATGGAGCTGCAAATGAAGAACCCTCATCAGAAGGAGAGAGAAGAAGCATATAAAGGGAGGTAAAGGGTAAAGCACGGGTCAAAGGGTCAACAAAGACGGTTGCAACCACACAAAGCCGCAGAGGCGGACCCTGTGAGGCGCAGGTGTGGCCCAGGTAAACCGCAGGGGCGACCACTAGGTCACGCAGGGACGGATTAGGCTAAAACCAGGTCCTCAGCATACACTCTCAGCAACTAGGCTCTTACATCGATATTGTACGCAAACATCAATATCAAATGACATTTGGTCATTATAACACAGTCTGGGTACCCATAAAACACACCCAACATTTCACTTTAAACATATATAACAATAAGAAACATACCACAAAAATAATAACATATACCCGATAAAATAATCATACTCATAAATTGGGTAACATTTTACCACACTTAAATAATCCTGTAAGATTAAATCCACACACCCAAACATACCAATAATGCTCTAACAGTATACTCAATTCATCAAATACATACACAATACTACTTAACAAAACGAATCAAGATCATACCCAAAATCTAGTAGAAATAGCCCACGCAAAAAATACAAATTTGGTTTGCGGTAGCGACGAAGTAGCAATGATGAACTCCAGACGGCGGTGTTGTTGACAGAGAACAAAAATCGGGGACCGGTAAGAGAGAGGGTTGATGACAGAACGACGAGTAGACAGCGGCGCCGGCGACGGAAACAAGTGGCGTAGCCCCTCCTCACGACAACCTTGACGGCAAAACCCTAGATCTCTCGTTCGACTCGAGCTGTAGACGAATATATGGCGAAGATATGGCGAAGAAATGGCGAAGAAAGTATATATATATATATATATATATATATATCTCCTTGGAATGATTTTGAATCACCCGCTCAAAAAAGTTGCATCTCACTGTTCATTTGGAAAGGATGTGATGCCTCTGCAGGAAATGAGAAAAGTACTCCACTACACCATCATCATATTTTCCCTTTTTCTTTTCTGTAAAAAGCTTGTACGTGGGAGATCTTACCATTTTCCGGTGAAATTAGGAACTGAAACCTTTTTGGAGGAGTTTTATGATGAGTTTGATGAGCAATCCAAGATGTTCAAGGTGCATTGAGTCATCTATGGAGATAGGTCCAGCTAGCGACGTTAAACCAAGCGCTTCTTGGGAGGCAACCCAAGGTAATGCATCTTTTTTCCCTTTTCTTTTTTTCTTAGGATAGTTAGTTTGTTTGTTTTTGCTTTTGCTTTGTTTTTGTTTTCCTCGATGCACTCTCGGTTTATTTGTGTCATGGATCGCAGGAACTAGGTATAATCTTGAGGAATTGATGGAAAAAGGCAAACAAGTTTTTAGCGTCGTTGTCGGGGATTTGGTCTAGACCAATTTTGGTTTTCGGTTGTCGAGCTTGGGAGCTTTTGCTCTTGTGATTTGATTAGTCTTTTTGAGTGATTTTTGAAGATTCTTTAGGTATATGCAAAAGACTAGATCTACCAAAGATCTAGTTCCTTTTGATCCAGAACTTGAGAAAACTTTGAGAAGAAAGTTGAAAGAGAAAAAGATGGTTGAAAATAATGAGAGAAACATCCAAGCGGAGTTGGATGAAGCTCAAGCTCAACTCAAATTGAGTGAGAAGGCTCGTATGTAAGAATAAGAGCGTCATCAATTCAAAATAGATGAGCTCAAGGCTATGGTGCTAGACATGAAGTTGGAGATGAATGGCGCTAAGAAGAAGAAAGTCAAGAAACCTAAGTCCATTAGAGCTGAATCATCCGACGATGATGAAATGCCAGACTTAGAGGATATTACACCACTAGTCGGTCCAATTCGTGATAATCCTAGACCACAAGTTAATCCTCCCGTTCCCGTTGGAGATGTGAGAGTTGCTGATGGAGGGGATGAACCACGAACCCTTGGACAAAGGATGGATCCTTCAGCAACCACGCCATTTAGGTGTGAATTTTGGAGGTGAAGACGTCCAGGATTTCGGGTTTATCCCGTAAGTTATTACCATGGTTTGCCAAAGTAAGTTTGGTGGAACGAGTGCTGAATCTCTACACCAACATTTACAGAATTTCGAGATTCTTATGGAGACATTGAAGCCGAAGAGGGTTGTCAACAACAACTATAAGATTAAGCCATTCTTCTCCTCTTTGAAGGACAAGGCTTTGTCTTGGTATCAAGCTCTTCCAGCTGGAAGACTTAACACATGGGAGGATCTATCTTCGGAGTTCCTCACCAAGTTCTTTCTGCCATCCAAGACGGCGGATTTGAGAGGTAAGATTAATGCATTTTCTATGAAAACTAATGAAAGTTTGTTTCAATCTTGGGAAAGATTTCAGGATCTCTTATTGGATTGTCCACACCATGGCATTTCAAAGCTGAAATTATTGGAGATCTACTATAAGGGGCTGGATGTGGACACACGATTCAAGCTCCAATCTCTTTCTTGTGGTACATTTATGGACAAGAGAGAAGATGACGCTTGGGACTTCATTGAGAAGCAAGCCCAAGTGATTGAGAAGTATTCCCACCGGAAAGTGGATCCGAATAACCGGAACCAAGGAGATCCGGGAGCTAAGTTGACTCAAGCTGCACAAACTCAAATATTCTCCCTCAACACCGAGATCAAGGAGTTGAAGGAAATCATAAGAGCTAGCCTTCAAAAGACGAAGGAGCAAGAGGCCAACTACCTAGGGAGATACAACCACCAAGGCAATAGGAATGACTACCGGAACAACAACCGGAACAACTGGAACAACAACAATAGGAACTCCAACAACAACAATTGGAGATCCAACCAACAAAACTCCGATAATCCCTATTCGCAAAATAACAATTCACTAACACCTCCATCTTCTTCTTCTACTCCTTTGAAAAGCCGGGGTCAAACATCGAACGGTTCGGGCAAACCGAAGAAGGACAAGAATGATGCTATGATGGAGACAATCCTAGGAAAGCTCCAAGGATTAGAGAATCACATCACTTCGGTTGATAAGGCACAAAAATCCTTAGAAAACCAAGTGTTCAGCAAGGCCGGAGAAGTTCCTAGAGATCAAGGAAAGCTTCCCAGAAAGACGGAGGACAACCCGAAAGGACGGGTGATGGCAATCACTACTAGGAGCGGTGTAACAATCACCGATCCGCAACCCAAGTTTGTAGAAGTCCCAACTGAGAAAGGAAAAGATAAGGAGAAGAAGGAAGATGTCTATGTTCCTCCTCCAGCTTACAAACCTCCTCTACCAATCCCGCAATCTAGAGCAAGAGCGCGTCTAGACAAGCAATTCGGTAAGTTCATTGAACTAATGAGCAAACTACATATTAACATACCTTTTATTGATGTAATTGTAGGTATGCCCGCTTACGGGAAGTTCTTGAAAGAGCTCCTCTCTAACAAGAGGAAGCTAGAAGACTTTGGAGAAGTCAAGATGAGTTCGGAATCTTCGGAGCTTATCAAAATGATGACGGAGAAGATGCCCCCAAAGGTGAGAGATCCGGGGTCATTTTGCATTCCAATAGGAGTTGGAGAAGTCACGTACGCTCTTTGTGATTTAGGAGCAAGCGTAAGCATCATCCCGCTTGCTTTGTGTAGGAAGATCGGTTTAGGTGAACCTAAACAGGTGAAGATGACATTGTACATGGCGGATCGATCCATAACTCGACTCGTAGGTATCAATGAAGACGTCCCAGTCAAGCTTGGTAAATTTTACATTCCCATAGATTTCGTTGTGCTTGGCATTCCTGCAGAATTGTCTGGTCCCGATCATACTCGGAAGACCATTTCTTGCAACCTCTGGTTGTATGGTGGATTGCAAGAATGCTAGACTAGCCTTCGATGTAGGAGAAGAGAAGGTTGAATTTGTTCTCTCAACCTTGGTGAAAGAGCCTGCACTTGGGGAGGATATGTTCAACATATACGACGAAGAGCCGTCTAAAGAAGAAGTAAGTTCGATTCTATTCAAGGATCTATTGCGAAAGGTTATAACCATGAGCATCATGGAAAAGGGAGAAGAAGAGGATTGCAATGCTGATATTGAAGCTTTGGAGGAGCTAAAAGAGGTACATAATGAAGAGTTCGAAAAATTATATGATGGCTCGGAAAACAGAAGAAACCACGATTAGTCGTGCTATTCCACGGCCGTGGTTTCACCAAAACAGCCCGTAGAGTGTTATTTTGAGAACAACAGAGACTTCCACGCCCTAAACCACGGCCGTGGAAGTAACAGGTGTGCCGTAATTTTGGGAAATTTAGAGAACAATTCCGTCTTTTCCTCAACCACTCTTGAGTCTTCTTCCACCACTCCCACATCCTTAGAGACTACTAAGGAAGCATCAAGCACGCCTCAAGACACATCAAAGGCACCAATTGCTTTGGAATTGAAGCCGCTTCCCACACATATTCGGTATGCTTTTCTTGGAACTAATTCTACTTTTCCCGTTATTGTTAGTTCCGATTTAAAGGAAGATGAACATGAGACACTTATGAATGTGTGTGTGAATCGCAATAAGCTTTAAATTTATACTCGTTATATTTATCCTAACTCCTAGCGAACCCGCAGTGTACGGGACGTTTGTAGTAGGGATAGTATTCCGAGGTCGAACACAAAGACTAAGGTGAAATCGAGTCAAACAATGGTCATAGATAGTGTGGATCTAGTCTAAGAAAGGAGAAAGGAATAAAGAAATGAAAATCATGATGTTTTTGGTTGGTTTTTGTGGTGATCAAGCAAAGATCACAAATCAAGCAAGATAATAAAACAATCTAACAACTCAAGCTAGCAAGGTAAACAAGTAACTCAAAACACAAGTATGTGATCAAGAGAGAAAAGTGGATTCTAGAGGTCAAGATTTCCGGTTATGGCATTGGACTCAAGGTTCTAAGGATTCTAAGGACAAGTTGCGGTGTTGGGAAAGAGTGTTTCACTAATGGAGGCAATTACCGGGTAGGTCTCTCACTTCACTAGTCCCGCATCAAACTCCTATTACCGGGTAGGTCTCAAGGGGTTAAAGTAGGGAATTCTACACAAACCGGATACTACTTAAGTGGCAACCCTCTCCTTACCGGGTAAGTCTCGGAATAGGGAAGTCTCAAGCAATAATCCTAGCACACTCGATCCAATAGCGGCTTATGAAGCTCACTACTACCTAGAGTTCATCATTTTAGGTATCTAAGATCGGAAATCATCGGGTAGATCTCTTTCCTCACTTAAGTTGATAGCATTAGGTGATCCTAAGCTAAATTAAGCTTAATAAACCCTAAGATTTCAACAACCTAACACCCTAACATACAGATTCATCAATTAAAGATCAATAGAGAAGAAAATCGGGTGGATCTTATAAAAATCGGCCGATCTAGCATGATGGACAGGGTGATTTTTCCCTCTGGTTAAGGTTTTGTGAAATCAAATCATCCTAAACTAACATATTAGTCCATCCTATCATCACCCAAGCCATAACCATCAATCCATCACTCCAGAAGCACAATAAACTAGCCAATAATATGCATATCAAGATACAAAATCATCATACAAGCATACATGGTTCTCATAGATGGATGATGAAAGATAAGCAAGTAAAAACAATAAATCCCAGCTGAATCTAAGTTTAAGCAAGACTTACAACCCTTCAAATGAAGTTCCAAAACGTTCCTAACAATCCTTGCAATAGTTCTTAAATCCAAGGCTCCAAAAATCACTCAAAATCACTCAAAACCTCACTATCACTCTTAAAATGGTGTTCTTCCCCTTCCTTCAATCCTTGAGAGTTTTTCTTCTTCTCCCCATCTTGCCTCCAATGGATGAGCTGTGAATGAGAATGTGGGAGAGGAGAGATGCTCAGCAACAGCTTGCAGGACCACTTATATTCTCCACCAAGAGCAAGGCCGGATCAAGAGATCGTGGGACACGTGACTTAAGCTGTTAAAGGCAGGAAAATCGACCCAGAGATATAAATTGGCCGATTTATCTGCTAGTTGGTCCGATTTTCTTCAGCAGAAGCATGCTATGATCGTCTAGCCATGAGTTGCTCCATTGCTTGCACCAATAGTGGTCTTTGTGTCCTTTGTTGCTCCAATTATGCTCCTCCAAAGCTTTGGATGTGTACCACCATGAGGCTTGGCCCTCGAATGTATCGGTTAATGTCTAAAAGACCCCCGAAATACCTACAAAGCAATACACAAGTCCGTGTAGACGTCTATCTCGACAAAATACGTGAATTGAGTGCAAACGTCGTGAATTAGTGCTAAACCATGCATGAATGAGTGAGAAATCTATCTAAATGATTACCTAAACCTAAGTCATAAATCGTGTTATCAAAAATACCCCATACTTAAGGTTTGCTCGTCCCCGAGCAAATTCCCAACTATAGACTAAGAGATGACATGATTTATGTATGCAGAAAAATGGCAAAATCTTTTTGGGTTTGTTCTTCTACTATTGGATCACCTTCATAGTCATGTTTCATGGCAATGGACAAGCAATTATGTATCAAATAAATGAAAGTATGGAAAGACAATTACACTTAACTTGATAGCATGCAATGAAATGTAAAGATGAAGAAGTCAAGATGATCATGAGTATATCCAATCTAAATCACTTAGTCTTACACACATGCAAGTAGGTCAAAAGGATTTGTAAAATAGAAGGTCAAGAAACGTTGTGATTAGGTGGGAATTTTCTAGGCTATGTGATGCTAATCCGGGAAAGGAACAAAACAACCACAACTTCACATTTCTTATCAACTTCCCTCAAGTGTATATTTTTCTTCATTTTCCTTTCTTTCTTTTCTTTTATTTTTGAGACAATGGCATTGGTGTACAAAAGCCAAAACCTTGATGATTAGCCATCATCGGGCTTTTTCTATTTTTCGAGGTGCATCCACACCGGGCACACATACCAAAGCTCGTTAGGACTATCGGTTTATTCGACTTTGGCAAGGTACCAACACCCGATCATGTGAAGTGTGCTGAGTTACTTGTCATTTAAACCGATGTCCCCAAACCTATATTTTTGGCTACACTTTCACAACAATTTCAGCACTTCATTCATGACATTCCTTTCATCAACATCTTCACCCCACACTTGCTTTTCACACACATCAACACACTAACATGCTCCTATTCCCGGATGGGTCAAAAAAGGTCAATTTATATCAATTGAGGTGCTCAAACAACATGATCAAGGTGAGAATTAGAGGAAGATGAATTGCCTCATTCATTCCTAGATGGTGTGCAAGAACTAGCATGTAATTTCGACCTTCAATACTCAATCCATTCTAGGCAAACATCATGATCACAAATCATTCATGGAATTCAAGAGAAGTACTTGAGGTCCACATATACATTTATCAATTTAACACATAAGGCCATCCATAGCCAATCCACAAGACAAGATTCATCATTAGGGTCATATCCAAGCCTTAGAAGCACTAAAATTTTTTTGAAATTTTCTGAATTTTTTGGATTTTTCGAAATATGTATGTACAATACAAGACATAATGAAACATGTGACAAAATTAAACTATCTTAGATGCTAATCATGCAAGTGATCATGAAAACCCCACCCCATACTTAGAAACACATTGTCCCCAATGTGCAAACTAAATAAAGAAGTGAAAGAGAGTTCTCACAATGTAAAATTGGTGATGCTTTGGTATTTCGGTTCACATCGAATGATGATGGTGGATGATCGATCAAGGATGGTAGAGAGCTCTTGATGTTCGTTATGGTGTAGGAACCCGCGCTTGGCACCGCAAGCCGTCCAAGTTCCACGTCCTCTCCACCCATGCTTGATTGGAAATCATCACTTTCCTTTACAGAAGGAGAAATCGCCCCAACTGCCCAGGAAAATCGGCCGATCTGCTAAAGAACAAGCCGATTTTTCTGGGTGATTTCCCCCTCGTCCATGTGCTTGGATCTTGTACCTTCAACAGTTCCATGAGGCTTTCTCATGACCTCCAACATCTCGTCACACACGACAATCAACAAGATCTAGCACCAAAAAAACACAAAAGAAAAACAAAGCACACCAAGAGTGAGATCAAACAAAAGCAAGAAAAAGAAAGGAAAAATATGTACCAATGGGTTGCCTCCCATTAAGCGCTTCTTTAAGGTCATTAGCTTGACCAAATTCAGGAGCGTTTCAATCAAGGTGAAGCGGGGCAATCACTTCCACCGGGGCTTCCGGGATGTACTTCTTCAAACGGTTCCCATTCACCTTGAAGTCACCACAATGATCTCCTCCTTTCTCTACCGCTCCATGAGGAATGATCTTCTTCACCGCATATGGCCCAGTCCATCTTGATTTGAGCTTTCCAGGGAAGAGCCGCAGCCTCGAGTTGAAGAGAAGGACAAGGTCGCCTTCACTCAACTCCTTTGGGATGAGGCACTTGTCATGCCAACGCTTGGTCCGCTCCTTGTAGATCCGGGCGTTCTCATAAGCATCCAACCAGATCTCCTCAAGGGCGTTCATGTCTAGCAACCTCTTCTCTCCCGCTTCCTTGAGGTCAACATTTAGCCACTTAATGGCCCAATAAGCTCTATGCTCCATCTCTACCGGAAGGTGGCAAGACTTGCCATAGACCAACTTGTAAGGAGTGGTACCAATTGGTGTCTTGAAAGCGGTCCTATATGCCCACAAGGCATCATCGAGCTTCATAGCCCAATCCTTTCTCGTCCTTGAGACCGTATTCTCGAGAATCCCCTTGATCTCCCGGTTGGAGATCTCCACTTGGCCACTAGTTTGGGGATGGTAAGGTGTTGCCACCTTATGAGTCACCCCATACTTAGCCAAAAGTGCCCCAAAGTTCCTATTGGTGAAGTGCTTCCCTCCATCGCTTATGATCACCCTTGGTGTTCCAAACCTAGGAAAGATCACTCGGTTGAAGAACCGCACCACAACCTTGGCGTCATTTGTAGGAGAGGCGATTGCCTCCACCCATCTCGAAACATAGTCAACCGCCAATAGGATGTAGAGGTTGCCACATGAAGAAGGGAATGGTTCCATGAAGTCCACACCCCACACATCAAATATTTCCACTTCTTGTATGTTGTTCAAGGGCATCTCATTCCTCCTTGAGATGTTGCCCGTCCTTTGGCAAGCATCACAAGCTACCACAAAGCTTTGCACATCCTTGAACAAACTTGGCCAAAAGAAACCCGATTGTAACACTTTAGCACATGTCTTGTGTGAGCTAGCATGCCCTCCACATGGCAAGGAATGACAATGGCGGATCACACTCTCCACCTCATCCTCCGGTATGCATCTTCTAAACATTCCATCCGGCCCTCTCTTGAACAAAAGTGGTTCACTCCAATAGTAGTGCCTCACATCTTTGAAGAACTTCTTTCTTTGGGCATATGTCAAACCTGGAGGAACTTCCTCACACACTAAGTAGTTCACAATGTCGGCAAACCATGGCTCGCTTTCTCTAGACACTTGGAACAAGCATTCCTCCACCATTTGCAATTGCTCATCCCGGAATGAGTCATCAATCGGGATGTCATCTTTTTCAAGCTCCAATGGTGGGAGTCTACTAAGGTGATCCGCCACTGAGTTCTCGGATCCCTTCTTGTCCCGGATTTCCAAATCAAACTCTTGTAGAAGAAGGATCCACCGAATCAACCTAAGCTTTGCATCCTTCTTGGTAAGGAGGTAACGGATCGCAGCATCATCCGTATAAACTATGACCTTCGCTCCAACAAGATATGAGCGGAACTTTTCAAATGCATACACCACCGCAAGCAACTCCTTCTCGGTTGTGGCATAATTGAGTTGGGCATCATCTAGCGTCTTGCTAGCATAATAAATGGCGTGAGTGCGCCCATCTTTCCTTTGCCCCAAAACAGCCCCAACGGCTACATCGCTTGCATCACACATGATCTCAAACGGTAAACTCCAATCCGGAGGTTGCATTATAGGTGCGGAGATCAAAGCGTTCTTCAACCTACAAAAAGCCTCAAGGCAATCTTTGGAGAAAACAAATTCAACATCCTTCATTAGTAGGTTAGTAAGAGGCTTAGAAATTTTAGAAAAGTCTTGAATAAACCTCCGGTAAAAACCGGCATGCCCTAGGAAACTCCTTACCCCTTTCACCGAGGTAGGTGGTGGCAACTTCTCTATCGTTTCAATCTTGGCCCTATCAACCTCAATGCCACGGTTAGACACCAAGTGTCCTAACACAATACCTTCAGTTACCATAAAGTGGCATTTTTCCTAATTTAAGACAAGATTTGTCTCCTCACATCTTTGCAATACTAATGACAAGTTAGCCAAGCAATTATCAAAGGAAGAACCATAAACAGAGAAATCATCCATGAACACTTCCATGATATTTTCAATGTATTCCGAAAAGATAGCCATCATACACCTTTGGAAGGTGGCGGGTGCATTACACAAACCAAATGGCATTCTCCTATATGCAAAAGTTCCCCATGGACATGTAAAGGTGGTTTTCTCTTGGTCATCGGGGTGGATAGGGATTTGGAAGAATCCACTATAGCCATCTAAGTAGCAAAAATGAGAATGTTGAGCTAACCTTTCTAGCATTTGGTCAATGAAAGGGAGAGGGAAGTGATCTTTCCTAGAGGCCATGTTAAGCTTTCTATAGTCAATACACATTCTCCACCCCGTAACCGTCCTAGTCGGGATTAGTTCATTGTTCTCATTGGTCACTACGGTCATTCCACCCTTCTTGGAAACTACATGAACGGGACTAACCCACTTACTATCCGAGATAGGGTAGATAATTCCCGCATCTAGCAACTTAATGATCTCCTTTTTGACTACCTCTTTCATTATAGGATTTAGTCTTCTTTGATGTTCAATACAGGGTTTATGGTTATCTTCCATCATTATCTTATGCATGCACAAAGAGGGTTTTATGTCACCCAAATCATCAATAGTATAGCCAATGGCTTTCCTATGCAATCTTAGTTCATGCAACAATTTAGCAAGTTCATCATCACTCAAGCATGCATTAACAATCACCGGATATGTTGAATTATTACCAAGAAAAGCATACTTCAAATGAGAGGGGAGGGGTTTAAGATCAAGTTGAGGAGGACCTTTTTCGGTTGGAGACGATCCATACAATGTAGGTTGAGATGATTGCAAAGCCATGAAAGCCTCCTTGAAGTCCCTTGATGATTGCTCGCATTCAAGTGGTTGGTGCTGAAAAGACTCAGGAAAATCGACCCAGGAGGAAAAATCGGCCGATTTTCCTGAGGGTGGGTCGATCTGAGTTTCTGTTTTTGCAGAACTGGATGAAACTCCAGCACAAGGCCAAAAATCGGCCGATTTGGCCCAGTCAGGCCGATTTTTCTGCCTGTTTCTCTCTTCTTTTAGGACTTCAAATCCAACACTTGGTAGCTCGTCCAATGTATACAAGGCCTTGATTACTTCATTGCTACTCTCCTCAACTCCTTCCTCCATCAAGCTTGAGCTAAGAACCCTCTCAAGTGGATCCTTGAGTAAGATTGAGCTCACAACCTCTCTAGACTCTTCTTCTTCAACTATGTTGAATACATCTTCATCAAGGGTTGGCCCTTTCATCATTGTGGACAGCTTGAACTTGATGTTTTCTTCTCCAATGTTGAAGGAGAGAGTCCCATTCTTGCAATCTACTAGACATCCGGAAGTAGCTAGGAAAGGCCTCCCCAAGATGATAGGAACCGGATAGTCCGCCGGGATGTCCAAAACAACGAAGTCTATGGGCACATAGAACTTCCCTAGTTGCACCGGAATGTCTTCCAATACTCCAACCGGATGAGTGATCGAGCGGTCCGCCATGTAAAGGGTCATCTTGACCGGCTTTGGCTCTCCTAGCCCAACCTTGTTGCAAAGTGCAAGCGGGATGATGCTTACACTTGCCCCAAGATCACATAGGGCGTCATACTTTACTTCTCCTACTCCGATTGGCACGCAAAAGGATCCCGGATCTCTTAGCTTAGGAGGCATCTCCTCCTTCATCGTTTGAATCAACTCCGAGGATCTCTTTGTCATCTTTATCTCCCCATACTCCTCCAACTTCCTTTTGTTGGAGAGTATCTCTTTCAAGAACTTGCCATATGTCGGCATACCTAAGATAGCATCCATGAACGGAATGTTAATATGCAATTTAGACATAAGTTCAAGGAATTTACCAAAGTGATTGTCCAAGCGAGCTCTTGCTCGTGATTGTGGGAACGGTAGTGGTGGTTTGTATGGAGGCGGTGCCACATATGTTGGCTCAACATCCTTGCTCTTGCCTCCATCTTCTTGCAATGGCTCTCCTTCATTCACCACTTGCTTCCCTTTAGCATTCTCCTTGGGCAAAGGATCCTTCATACTCAACCCACTCCTTGTTGTAATAGCCAACACTTGGCCTCTTGGGTTTTCTTCGGTTTTTTCGGGAAGCTTTCCCGGGTCTCTATGAGCTTCACCCGCCTTTTGGAACACTTGTGCTTCCAAAACCTTTTGAGCTTTAGAAATTGAAGTCACGGTGCTCTCAAGACCACTCAAACTTCCAAGCAATTGCTCAAACATCATTTCGGTTTTATCCTTTGGAGGTTGAGTAAATTCGGGTGGAGGTTCTTGTGAAGCTTTTGGTGGTGGAGTTGTGCTTGTGGAAGCGGGAGGGTTCAAGGCTCCATCCGGGTTAGAGTAAGAAAACCCGGGATGGTTATGGTTGGGCCGGTAATTGTTGAATTGCCGGTTGTTGTTAAAGTTCCTTGGGCCTTGATAGTTGTTGTAATTGCCCCTTCCCATGTAATTCACATCCTCCTCCTTGGAAGATAAGTTAGCTTGTGGAAGCACTTGAGGAGTTGCTTGATTCTTCAAAGTTGTAGCACACAACTCCCTCAAGGACTTCAATTCATTGTTGATGGAGTCAAGCTTGAAATTGCTCATGGTGACTTCACTCACCTCATATGCTCCCGCCTTTCTCCCTTCACTCTTCCTATGGGAGTATTTCTCAATCACTAGAGCTTGCTTCTCCACAAACTCCCAAGCATCATCCACATGCTTCTCCATGAAAGTCCCACCAGAAAGGGATTGAAGCTTGAATTGACTATCTTCATCAAGTCCTTTGAAGTAGATCTCCAATAGCTCAATTTTCGGTATGCCATGGTGTGGAAAATCTAGGAGAAGGTCTTTGAATCTCTCCCAAGACTTGAACAAACTCTCTCTATCCTTCATCACGAAGGCATTGATCTTCCCTCTTAATTCGGTAGTCTTGGAAGGTGGGAAGAACTTAGTCAAAAACTCGGTTGTCATCTCCTCCCAAGTACCAACTCGCCCTTGTGGAATAGATTGATACCAAGCTAAGGCTTTGTCCTTGAGAGAGGAGGAGAAAGCCCTAAGCTTATGGTTGTTGCTCTCCAATCTTGGCGGTCTAAGAGTCTCCATCAAAATCTCATAGTTCATCAAGTGTTGATGAGGAGACTCTCCTTCCATCCCTCCAAATTGATTATGCCGGATCATTTGTAGAACTTGAGGGCGGAGCTCGTAGTTGTGGACTGCGGGATCTCCTAAGTTCACACCCGGACGGTGTGCTCTTTGTGCCGGATCCATACGTCTCCCCAAAGTTTGTGGCTCTTCAATAGCAATGGGTACCCTAACATTCGCCGCCGGCTGCGGTTGTGGTGGTGGAGGTGGAGGTTGTTGGCGATTAAGCTCTCCTTGAACAAGGGCTTGCCTAATCTCATCAATCTCCCTCCTAGTTGCCTCTTGCCTCTCATTGGCAAGTCTCCTTTCTTCCTCCAAGAGCTCATCTCTTAGCCTTATTTGCTCTAAGGCTTCATCTAATTCAGCTTGGAGATCTCTTCCGGCCATCTCTTTTCCCTTTTTAATGCTCTTGGATCTAGATCTAAGGGTTTTCTCCGGTTCGGGATCGAATGGAGCTAAATCCTTGCCACGAGATCTTCGCATACACCTAAAGAGAAAGAGATGTCCTGAAAAGCAAAGACACAAACCAAAGAGAGATCAAAAGCAACAAGAAAGATCTACACTATAAACAATCACGAATAGACTCAATCTAGACCTAGTCCCCGGCAACGGCGCCAAAAACTTGTTACGCTCAGGATGTGTGTGAATCGCAATAAGCTTTAAATTTATACTCGTTATATTTATCCTAACTCCTAGCGAACCCGCAGTGTACGGGACGTTTGTAGTAGGGATAGTATTCCGAGGTCGAACATAAAGACTAAGGTGAAATCGAGTCAAACAATGGTCATAGATAGTGTGGATCTAGTCTAAGAAAGGAGAAAGGAATAAAGAAATGAAAATCATGATGTTTTTGGTTGGTTTTTGTGGTGATCAAGCAAAGATCACAAATCAAGCAAGATAATAAAACAATCTAACAACTCAAGCTAGCAAGGTAAACAAGTAACTCAAAACACAAGTATGTGATCAAGAGAGAAAAGTGGATTCTAGAGGTCAAGATTTCCGGTTATGGCATTGGACTCAAGGTTCTAAGGATTCTAAGGACAAGTTGCGGTGTTGGGAAAGAGTGTTTCACTAATGGAGGCAATTACCGGGTAGGTCTCTCACTTCACTAGTCCCGCATCAAACTCCTATTACCGGGTAGGTCTCAAGGGGTTAAAGTAGGGAATTCTACACAAACCGGATACTACTTAAGTGGCAACCCTCTCCTTACCGGGTAAGTCTCGGAATAGGGAAGTCTCAAGCAATAATCCTAGCACACTCGATCCAATAGCGGCTTATGAAGCTCACTACTACCTAGAGTTCATCATTTTAGGTATCTAAGATCGGAAATCATCGGGTAGATCTCTTTCCTCACTTATGTTGATAGCATTAGGTGATCCTAAGCTAAATTAAGCTTAATAAACCCTAAGATTTCAACAACCTAACACCCTAACATACAGATTCATCAATTAAAGATCAATAGAGAAGAAAATCGGGTGGATCTTATAAAAATCGGCCGATCTAGCATGATGGACAGGGCGATTTTTCCCTCTGGTTAAGGTTTTGTGAAATCAAATCATCCTAAACTAACATATTAGTCCATCCTATCATCACCCAAGCCATAACCATCAATCCATTACTCCAGAAGCACAATAAACTGGCCAATAATATGCATATCAAGATCCAAAATCATCATACAAGCATACATGGTTCTCATAGATGGATGATGAAAGATAAGCAAGTAAAAACAATAAATCCCAGCTGAATCTAAGTTTAAGCAAGACTTACAACCCTTCAAATGAAGTTTCAAAACGTTCCTAACAATCCTTGCAATAGTTCTTAAATCCAAGACTCCAAAAATCACTCAAAATCACTCAAAACCTCACTATCACTCTTAAAATGGTGTTCTTCCCCTTCCTTCAATCCTTGAGAGTTTTTCTTCTCCTCCCCATCTTGCCTCCAATGGATGAGCTGTGAATGAGAATGTGGGAGAGGAGAGATGCTCAGCAACAGCTTGCAGGACCACTTATATTCTCCACCAAGAGCAAGGCCGGATCAAGAGATCGTGGGACACGTGGCTTAAGCTGTCAAAGGCAGGAAAATCGACCCAGAGATATAAATCGGCCGATTTATCTGCTAGTTGGTCCGATTTTCTTCAGCAGAAGCATGCTATGATCGTCTAGCCATGAGTTGCTCCATTGCTTGCACCAATAGTGGTCTTTGTGTTCTTTGTTGCTCCAATTATGCTCCTCCAAAGCTTTGGATGTGTACCACCATGAGGCTTGGCCCTCGAATGTATCGGTTAATGTCTAAAAGACCCCCGAAATACCTACAAAGCAATACACAAGTCCGTGTAGACGTCTATCTCGACAAAATACGTGAATTGAGTGCAAACGTCGTGAATTAGTGCTAAACCATGCATGAATGAGTGAGAAATCTATCTAAACGATTACCTAAACCTAAGTCATAAATCGTGTTATCAGACTCCTAAGGAAGCATCAAGCACGCCTCAAGACACATCAAAGGCACCAATTGCTTTGGAATTGAAGCCGCTTCCCACACATATTCGGTATGCTTTTCATGGAACTAATTCTACTTTTCCCGTTATTGTTAGTTCCGATTTAAAGGAAGATGAACATGAGAAACTTATGAATGTGTTGAGGAAACATAGGAAAGCTTTAGGCTATACTATAGCGGATCTTGTAGGAATTAAACCATCTTTATGCATGCACGAGATTCTAATGGGGGAGGATTACAAGCCTTCACGACAACCTCAAAGACGGTTAAACTCGGTCATGAAGGAGGTCGTGAATAAAGAAATCCTTAAGTTACTTGACGCATGTATCATCTATCCTATCTCCGATAGCAAGTGGGTGAGCCCCATTCAAGTCATTCCCAAGAAGGGAGGAATAACCGTTGTGACTGATAGCATGTATTATAGTCTATATTTTGGGGTTTGTTTGGATGTTTTACCTTTCATAATCTGCATGTTCGTATGTATATTATGTGATTATAATACCATTTCATCTACCTTTGCGGGAATCGAGGTCTACACCTAGTTTTGTTGTAATCGTAGGTAAAATGGCACGTTTTGCATCGAAAAGGAGCAAAAGGAGGTATGGAGTCATTGGAGCTACATCCAGGAACATAAGGAACCATCCAGGAAGCATAGCCATGGATTAGAGATTCACTTTGGACCAGATTTGAGAGATTTCACTTTCAGTTTTGACTCACCTCGGTTGACAACAGATTCACCTCGACCGAGGTGATCCAGGGAAGTCGACTCGACCGAGGCGAACACCTGCGACGCGGCGAGAATATTTTATTCTTGGCTGAGATCTTTTATCTATGGAAAGAGATCTTATATTTTTGGGCTTGGCTCCTGGAAGGAAGAAGATATGCTAGATCATATATTTTACCTATTTTTATGGGAAGAGATATTTCTAAGATATCTTATCTTTGGAGGGTATTTTTCCTATAAAAAGGGTTGGATTTCCACAAATCCAAGAGCATGCTATACCACCGATCAGGGTTTATACACCGCTGCAGCCATACTCCAGTTGGGAGATTTGAAGAACCTTTTTGAAGGTTGAAGAAGGAAGATTGTAGCTTTTAATAGTTTTTGAAGAGTTTTTGTAAGATCATCTTAGATTCCCTTCCTTGTTGTCTTCCTTTGTTGGATTTATATCCAAGGAATGCTTTTGTTGTGATATTTGATTCAGTTATTGAAGTCTTTTAATTAAATTCTTCTTGTTCAAATATTCACCTTCTTCCCATATATTTGATTATTGCTTTCATGATGATGAGTGGCTAATTTCCTTGTGTGATTCTAGGGTGATTGGCTGAAGGTTGTGGGAAAAACAATGATAGAATAATCTTAGATTCCAGTAGGACCTTGAAAGTTCGAGTCTTTAACCTTAACCCTAAGCATCTCGCTCAGTCGATGAACATCTCGGCCGGGGTGGAATTCTTCTGACCGAGGTGACTTATCTGATCCTAAACTGAGAGTTAAGTGTTAGAGTTTGCCAAATCCTATTCTTATTACACCTTTCCTGGTTCAATGCAAGCTTATGATGAGACTTACCCGGTAATTCCTTAGTTTGTTTACCTAAGATCATAAGTGTAGGTAATAAAGGTTTATCCTTTATTGGGGTTTGAGTGTGATTTTATCCCATCTTTGTGAGTTAGCCTGAGACTTACCCGGTAAAGGTTGATTTTATCCCCTTAGATGGTGTGTTAGTTTGAGGTTATAGTTCTTTATCTTAATTCCTTGAGACTTACCCGGTAATAGGAGTTACGGTTTTAGATTAGTGAGTAGTGAGACTTACCCGGTGATCTACTCCACTTTAGTAACGCCTTCCCCATGCAAAAACCTCAGCTTTGTCCGCTTATCTTTAGATCTTGAGTTGGAACCACAACTAGATGCTTTAATCCCTAGAATTGCATGTTTGCTTTATTGACTTCTTTATCATCTTTGATTGTTTTAATTGCTCTTGTGGTTAGTATTTACATAAGCATACCGTAATTGGACTTTGTTTCACTAAGTCCCTGTGATCGACCCCTGGAATTCCTTGCTTTTTACTACGATTGACCCGTACACTGCGGGTTCGCATCCTTGTTTTATGCTTACGTCTAGGGTTATAAATTTAAAGCTTGCACACACCGTTTGGACCGAACAAGTTTTTGGCGCCGTTTCCGGGGACTTGGTCTAGACCGAGCCGGTTACGGTTTACTTTTGGGGAACTTGCCCCCGTGTCTACTAACCACTCTACTTGAGTGACTTTTGCAAGTTCTTTCTTAGGTTTATGCGAAGAACCCGCACTGGGAATGAAATCGTTCCTTACGATCCCGAACCAGAAAAGACATACAAGCGACGCTTAAGAGAAGCGAAGATGGCCCAACAAGACAACCGCGATCTTGAGGCCGAATTGAAAGAGGCGCTAGAGCTGCTACACCTCAGCAGGGAAGAACTAAGACAAGAGAAAGAAGAAACTCGCACCAGGACTGAAGCAATCGAAGCAGATATGGCCGCTTTGAGAGACCAATATCAACTTCGACCGAGGGAAGATCCAGTTGCTGATCCTCGACCGATGCAGGTCCCAGTTGCTGACCCTCGACCGAGGCAGGTCCCAGTACCTGACGCCCCGGCCGATGTACTTCCACCTCGGAGGCTAGTCCGAGATGTTCTTCTTGCAGGAATCCCACAAACCCTAGGTCAAAGGATGGACCCCAATCAACAACTGAGGCGTCCAGGAGTTAACCTAGGAGATCCAGTGGACCATGACTATGAACTTCGACCGCAAGTTCTATCCATGATTCGCCAATGCCAGTTCGGAGGGCTAGAGAAGGAATCACCACATCAACATCTTCAGAACTATGAGATCTTGATGGAGACCTTGAGACCTTCGAGGATTGAAAATAACAACTACAAGCTAAGACCTTTTTACTTTTCTTTAAAAGATAGAGCTCTTACTTGGTATCAATCTCTTCCTCCAGGAAAAATTAGCACATGGGAGGAGATGACGACGGAATTCCTGACCAAATTCTTTCCCCCCTCAAAGACCGCTGAAATGAGAGGGAAGATCAACGCTTTCATTATGAAGGACAAGGAGAGCTTGTCCAAATCATGGGAGCGGTTCAAGGACATTCTTTTGGATTGCCCACATCATGGGATTCCAAAGTTAGAATTATTGGAGATATACTTCAAAGGATTGGACGGAAGCACCCAGTTCAATCTCCAACTACTCTCCGCCGGTACATTTATGGACATGGCGATTGACGAAGCTTGGGACTTCATCGAGAAGAAAGCTTTGCATATGGAGAAGTACACCCCACCAAGGAGCTGAAGGTGGAGTTAAAAGAGTTAACTTCCAAGAAACTCAGCCCAACAACAATCAACTCACGTCTTTGAAGAATGACGTGAAGCAATTGAAGGAACTCTTGGTTGCTCAAACCAAGAAGGAAGAGCAAGGGCAAAGGAACAACAACAACGGATACCGTAACAACAACAACGGTTCCCGGAACAACAACTACAACAACAACAATAGAGGATCCAATAGCAACAACTGGAGGGCGAACAACCAAAATTCTGGTAACAATCATTCAAACTCCAACTCTAACGATTCCTCTAACCCTTTCCTCTCTTCCCCTTCTTCTTCTTCTTCTACTCCATTAAAGAGCCAGGGGCAAGGATCAAGTTCGTCTCAGCCGGAAAAGAAAGACGCAGTTCTGGAGGCTATCCTGATCAAGCTCAATGCTATGGAGACTTCTATGACTTCATTTTCGAAGGCCCAAAAAGCCTTTGAGCAACAACTAGCAAGTAGGGTGAATGAAGCGCCAAGAGATCCAGGGAAGCTTCCAGCAAGGACGGAGAGCAACCCTAAGGGCCAGATCATGGCCATAACTACGAGGAGTGGACTGAAAACTGCAGATCCAGTGCCTCGGTCGGTGCCAGTACCGACGAAGACCACCTCGGTCCAGGTGCAGTCGAAGAACACCTCGACCGAGATGCCAACCGAGGTGGAGCCACAGAAAGCGGAGGGGAAAGCTGAAGTTTATGTTCCACCTCCTGCATACAAACCACCACTTCCATTCCCCCAGTCAAGGGCAAGAGCACATCTAGACAAGCACTTTGGTAAGTTCCTTGACTTGATGAATAAATTGCACATTAACATTCCTTTCCTTAATGCTATTCTAGGAATGCCCGCCTATGGGAAGTTCTTGAAGGAGATCCTATCAAGGAAGAGGAAACTGGAAGATTTTGGTGAAGTTAGGATGACATCTAAATCTTCGGAGCTCATTCAAATCATGAAGGAGAAGATGCCACCTAAATTGAGAGATCCCGGCTCATTTTGCATTCCCATTCAAGTTGGGGATGTCTCTTGTGAAGCCCTTTGTGATCTAGGAGCCAGCGTGAGCATCATCCCGCTGGAGCTATGTGCGAAGATCGGATTTGGAGAGCCCAAGCCGGTCAAGATTCGACTATATATGGCGGATCGCTCCATCACCCATCCCGTGGGCATCTTGGAGGATGTTCCGGTCAAGTTAGGTAACTTCTATTTACCTATAGATTTTGTTGTACTTGACATTCCCGCAGATTATCCTGTTCCTATTATTCTCGGGAGGCCATTTCTAGAAACTTCGGGTTGCAACGTGGATTGCAAGAACGCCAAGCTGAAATTCAACATTGGCGGCGATGAAGTGGAGTTCGCATTACTTGCAGCCATGAAAGGGGAGCAGCTAACTGATGATATCTTCAACATCTACGATGAAGAAGAATCAAGAGAATTGGTGAGCTCTATCCTTACTAACGATCCACTCGAAAGAGTTATTAGCTTCAGTTTAATGGAGGAAGGTATAGATGCTTCTTGTGATGCAGATATACGGAGCTTAAAGGCACTGGAAGAAGATCCAGGAGCTAAAACTGAGAAGCTAATCCTGGAGACAAAGATCTCCAGTTTCGGTTCCAGTTGCAGTACCTCGACCGAGGCACTTTCTGGACTGAGCGAGGCGATTGAAGAACATCTCGGTCAACGCCTCTGCGCCTCGACCGAGGTCGATGGCGAGATGACTTCAACTGAGACTTCCGAAAGTCCAGTTTCTGGATCTACTCCACTGGAAGTAGGAAGCAAGGATCCCCCTCAGAAAGCACCCCCAGTTGTGGAGCTTAAACAACTCCCAAATCACTTGAGGTATGTCTTTCTTCGACCGGATTACACTTATCCCGTTATTGTTAGTGCTTCCCTTTCCGAAACTGAATTATCTAAACTAACGCATGTCCTGAGAAAGCATCAAAAGGCTTTGGGTTATACTATAGATGATCTTATTGGTATTAAGCCCTCTTTCTGCATGCATAGAATTCTAATGGAGGATGATCATAAGACTTCACGGGAACCTCAAAGACGGTTAAATCCGATCATGAAAGAGGTTGTGAAGAAGGAAATTCTTAAGTTATTGGATGCAGGTATCATATATCCTATCTCGGACAGCAAGTGGGTTAGTCTGGTGCATGTAGTTCCGAAGAAAGGAGGGATGACCGTTGTGACAAATAAGAACAACGAGTTAATCCCAACCCGGACCGTTACGGGCTGGAGGGTTTGCATCGATTATCGGGAGCTGAATACGGCCACCCGGAAGGACCATTTTCCACTTCCCTTCATTGATCAAATGCTCGAGCGGTTAACCCAGCATTCACACTTTTGCTACTTAGACGGCTATAGTGGATTCTTCCAGATTCCTATCCATCCGGATGATCAGGAGAAGACCACTTTCACTTGTCCATGGGGGACATTTGCTTATAGGAGGATGCCATTTGGATTTTGTAATGCACCCGCTACCTTCCAGCGATGCATGATGGCTATCTTTTCCGAGTACATAGAGGAGATCATGGAGGTATTTATGGATGATTTTTCTGTATATGGTTCCTCTTTTGATGATTGCCTATCTAACCTTTCTATAGTGCTTAAAAGATGTGAAGACAATAATCTTGTTTTGAATTGGGAGAAGTGTCATTTTATGGTTAATGAAGGCATCGTGCTAGGACACCTCGTTTCTAATCGAGGCATTGAGGTCGATCGCGCTAAGATCGAGACTATTGAGAAACTCCCTCCCCCTTGTTCTGTTAAGGGTGTGAGGAGTTTTCTCGGGCATGCAGGTTTCTACAGGAGATTCATCAAGGACTTCTCTAAGATTTCTAAACCTCTAACTAACCTCTTGAATAAAGATGTTGTTTTTGAGTTTTCGCAGGAGTGTCTTGATGCTTTTTACAGGATTAAGGAAGTGTTATTCTCCGCTCCCATTATCCAGCCTCTGGATTGGACCTTCCCTTTGAGATCATGTGCGACGCTAGTGATGTAGCCGTAGGAGAGGTGCTTGGACAGAAAAAAGATGGACGGACCACCGCCATCTATTATGCTAGCAAGACGCTAGATGTAGCACAACGCAACTACGCTACCACCGAGAAAGAATTATTGGCGGTTGTATATGCTTTCGAGAAGTTTCGTTCCTATTCAGTAGGGGCGAAAGTCATTGTCTACACCGACCATGCAGCCATCCGTTACTTGTTGGCTAAGAAAGATGCCAAGCCACGCCTTATTCAATGGATTCTCTTGCTTCAAGAGTTTGATCTAGAAATCCGCGATAAGAAGGGATCCAAAAATTCTGTTGCGGATCACCTCAGCCGGCTACCTGCATCTTCACGCGAGAAAGACGACCCGCCCATAGACGATTCATTCCCCGATGAGCATTTACACTTGTTGGAGCGTTTGATAGACTTACTTACTTCACCCCACGATGGAGGTGAAGTATGGGGTGAGGGCACCTCCCATCATGTATGAGAGACGCATCATGGTCCAGCTAGCGACCTTAAACCAAGCGCTTCTTGGGAGGCAACCCAAGGTATTGCTTTCTTTTCCCTTTTCCTAGTCTAGCTTAGATAGTTTGCTTTTGCTTTGCTTTATTTTGTTTTTGGCGCTCTAGACAGATAACAGGAGACAACTAAGGAAGGAGCATAATTGGAAGGACAGAAGATCGAGATTTTGAGAAGACGAAGTTTGACTGAGGCATCTCGGTTGCTTTCAGAGCACCTCGACCGAGATGATTCTTGAGCAACCGAGGCGACTAGGGTTTTTTGAAGAACCACCTCGGCCCGTACCACCTCGGTCCAGTTGAGACCATCTCGACCGAGGTGACAGCAGTTCCAGAAAAGGGTATAAAAGTGGCGAAGATTTCTCTCTCCTCACTTTACTCTTTTCCCTCGACCGCGGCGACAGTTTCACCTTACTTCTTTTATTCTTGCTTGTTTTCAAGGATTTCTGTCTCCAAACTACGATTGAGGATTAGAGGATCGCAGTGCGTCATCGATCTGCAAGAAAATCGAACCGATTCGGCCAAACGAGGTAAAACAAAACCGAAACCCTACCTCTCCGATTTCGCTTCGATTTGGGCTTTGGTTGCCCTTGCATTTGCTGAGAAAAGGCTTAAGTACCCCATAGGAAGCAGTTGTAGTGATTTTGGGGGAAAAGAACTGAATTTTCTGAGGAAATTAGAATCCAGTTTTTCACCTCGGTCCAATCGAGTTGTGCCTCGGCCGAGGTGATTCTTGAGAGTTGTCAGTCGACCGAGGTGACCTGACAGTGTGATTTTCTGAAAATGAGTTCTGACAGACGCCTTGCCCTCAGGGATAGATCCTTACCTTCCCCTTCTTCCTCTTCTTCCCGACCTTACCGCCCGGTGATCCATGAGCGACACCGGGTGGATTATGAGCGTATTTCTGGCCGTCCAGTGATTGCACCACGCTTCCTGGACGTGTATGCTTTTGATTGCCTCCAGGTAGACGGAGACCTTAGGAGGATGATATCCACTGTAGGGCTGGATCAGTTCACTGAGATCCGAGCCCCAGCCTATTTGGAGCCCACCTTAGAGTTCGTTAGCTCCTTCACCTACCTCCCCACAGAGAGATCTATGAAGTACCGGTTGACTAACCGGAACTTCTTAGTGCCACTAGAGTATTGGAGAGAGATTTTTGGCTTTCCTGAGCCCACTGCTGTTGACTTCCCGTCCCGATTTGTAGCTAGGGAGTTTTGGGGGCAGATTGCCCATATTATTGAGCACGCAGATAGATGGCGCCCTGGAGATTCCAGGGAGAAAGTCATCTTCCATTTAGCCTTTAAGTTAGCCCACCGGATATTCAGCGAGACACTTCTGGCGCGTACTGAGACGCCCCAGAAGATCCGACAGGGAGAGCTTTTCAGTTTGTACTGCATGGTTACTGGGGGTATCCCGGACTTTGGCTTGATGTTGGCAGAGGATCTGCACAAGATCAAGGCCAAGGCGAAGGGAGACATCTGCTGCGGAGGGCTTGTCACCCACATCGCTAGTTATCAGGACATGGATCTCAGCGCTTGCACGATGGTGGCGGCTGCCAAGCCGCTTGGGCTGCAGGAGATGATCACTCGGCGGATTCTGGTTCCCCGAGGTTTGACTACACCGTACGTGGCTATACCGTGGGAGCTGACTGCACCACAGGGGATCAGGTGGTCTGCCCAGTTTACTGTTTTTGACCCACATTATTGGCAAACCGCTTGGGCTCCACTGATGGAGGATTACAGAGAGGCAGCAGCTGCCCCAGCTGAGGAGGAGGCAGATGATGAGGAGATAGTTGATGAGAGAGAGGGTGGAGTCCCGATGGATACAGGGACAGATATTGCAGGGACGAGTGCACCAGTTATTGATTTGGACGATGACACTGAGGCTGAGCCTGCACCTACTGCATCACCATTGAGACCTGCTAGGCGTAGAGCACGCCGACACAGAGATCCCGAGGCACACCGTCGGATCGACGATCTGACGGATCAGATGATAGATTCTTATGCTGCCCTCACGGTGGACATACATGAGAGATTTGCTGCCCAGCGCCGACAGATTGACAGCTGGACTCATCAGATGTTAGAGGGACAACACTATCAGCGCAGGATGATGGAGATACAGTTCCAGCAGTCTATGGGTTATCCATTCGACCTGTCTCATTATCCGTACGTGCCACCACCACCACCACCGGATCAGGATTCTTGAGAGCTACAAGATCTTCTTTCTTATTTTTATGCAGTTCAGCTATTTATCCGGTGAGTACTTTATTTCTTAGACTTATTTTGACCCACTGGGACAGTGTGTCCCAAATATGGGGTATTTGTGTATTACTTGACAGTTATTTGATGTATGACTCTATTTGACCGGATATTTATATTTATGCTTCACTTTTGCATCTATGTGTTTATCTGAGATTACATGCATACTTACAGGTTATTTGATTGAGAAAAACGTCGAAACTGAAAGAAAGCTGGTTTTAAAAAAAATTTTGGACCTCGACCGGCGGAGTTCTGGCCGAACAAGGTGTTTCACCTCGGTTGACCTAAGAACACCTCGACCGAGGTAGTTTAACTGAAAGTTTTCGAAACGATTTTTGTGCTTCTTATCTGGATATGATCTCTGTGAAGATCTTGTTTACTGACTGGTTTTGAAATTCTTTATGTGTTTGAAAGGTTTTATAATATGTTTAAGTTGCTAAATGCTTTGTTTGGAATTATTGGCATGTTTAATACTTTGTTTTATCCAAATTATGTTGAATTTGAAGGTTGACACCGCAAGATAAGTTCTCTCACTTTCCTCCTGGAAAGACCAAGGCAATTCATTCTTCTCTCTTCTTCTTCTTGATCATGCTTAGCCCCTCATATACATTTTGCCTCCCTTTTACCTATCCGGGAATTTGGAAGCAAGCGAAGTGGTGAAAGCAAGTGAAGTTAAAGTTGAGAAGTTGGCTGGAAGTGAAAGTGTTAGAAAGTAATAATAGGTTTGGGGAATTCAATCATGATGATGAGTAACTCGGCACCATTCACATAGCCGGGTGTTTGTGTCTTGCCAAAGTCGGATTGAGCGATATTCCTAACGGGTCATGGTATGTGCATCAAGGGTTTGATGCATCTCAAGAAATTGATGATTGCTGATTTCCTAGGCTTCGGTTATTGTGCACCTCTGTCCATGCATCCCAAAAAGTAAAGTAAAAAGAAAAAGTGTGAAATAAGCAAAGCTTATTGGTGGAAGATGTTGAAAGTCAAAGTGAAAGTGAAGTACATCCTTTTCCCGGATTCTAGCACCACATTACCTTACATACATCCCTACCCTACACGTTTCTTGACCTTTCTTTTGGGAAGCCCTTGAGACCTCGAGCTTGTTGATTGACTTAGTGGTTTAAACTGGATTATACATGATTAATTTCGATAATTATGACTTATTATGCATTCTATGATTTTATGCAAAGATGAACAACTTTCTTATATTTATAAAATGTTTTAATCATATATTTTGATTTTAAATCCCATGAAGTATTCTCTTAGAGTGATCTATGATTGTAGCACACCATAAAATGTTTTTTTTGAAAGACTTTTTCATTGATTTTCTTGACTTATAATCCATTCTATCTTGCCTTTTATATGCGGAACTTGCTTGGGGACAAGCAAGGGCTAAGTATGGGGTATTTTGATAGCATGAATTATAGTCTACATTTTGGGGTTTGTTTGAACGTTTTATCTTTCATAATCTGCATGTTCGTATGTATATTATGTGATTATATTACAATTTCATCTACCTTTGCGGGAATCGAGGTCTACACCTAGTTTTGTTGTAATCGTAGGTAAAATGGCACGTTTTGCATCGAAAAGGAGCAAAAGGAGCTATGGAGTCATTGGAGCTACATCCAGGAACATAAAGAACCATCCAGGAAGCATAGCCACAGATTAGAGATTCACTTTGGACCAGATTTGAGAGATTTCACTTTCAGTTTTGACTCACCTCGGTTGACCACAGATTCACCTCGACCGAGGTGATCCAAGGAAGTCGACTCGACCGAGGCGAACACCTGCGACGCGGCGAGAATATTTTATTCTTGGCTGAGATCTTTTATCTTTGGAAAGAGATCTTATATTTTTGGGCTTGGCTCCTGGAAGGAAGAAGATATGCTAGATCATATATTTTACCTATTTTTATGGGAAGAGATCTTTCTAAGATATCTTATCTTTGGAGGGTATTTTTCCTATAAAAAGGGTTGGATTTCCACAAATCCAAGAGCATGCTATACCACCGATCAGGGTTTATACACCGCTGCAGCCATACTCCAGTTGGGAGATTTGAAGAACCTTTTTGAAGGTTGAAGAAGGAAGATTGTAGCTTTTAATAGTTTTTGAAGAGTTTTTGTAAGATCATCTTAGATTCCCTTCCTTGTTGTCTTCCTTTGTTGGATTTATATCCAAGGAACGCTTTTGTGGTGATATTTGATTCAGTTATTGAAGTCTTTTCATTAAATTCTTCTTGTTCAAATATTCACCTTCTTCCCATATATTTGATTATTGCTTTCATGATGATGAGTGGCTAATTTCCTTGTGTGATTCTAGGGTGATTGGCTGAAGGTTGTGGGAAAAACAATGATAGAATAATCTTAGATTCCAGTAGGACCCTGAAAGTTCGAGTCTTTAACCTTAACCCTAAGCATCTCGCTCAGTCGATGAACATCTCGGCCGGGGTGGAATTCTTCTGACCGAGGTGACTTATCTGATCCTAAACTGAGAGTTAAGTGTTAGAGTTTGCCAAATCCTATTCTTATTACACCTTTCCTGGTTCAATGCAAGCTTAGGATGAGACTTACCCGGTAATTCCTTAGTTTGTTTACCTAAGATCATAAGTGTAGGTAATAAAGGTTTATCCTTTATTGGGGTTTGAGTGTGCTTTTATCCCATCTTTGTGAGTTAGCCTGAGACTTACCCGGTAAAGGTTGATTCTATCCCCTTAGATGGTGTGTTAGTTTGAGGTTATATTTCTTTATCTTAATTCCTTGAGACTTACCCGGTAATAGGAGTTACGGTTTTGGATTAGTGAGTAGTGAGACTTACTCGGTGATTTACTCCACTTTAGTAACGCCTTCCCCATGCAAAAACCTCAGCTTTGTCCGCTTATCTTTAGATCTTGAGTTGGAACCACAACTAGATGCTTTAATCCCTAGAATTGCATGTTTGCTTTATTGACTTCTTTATCATCTTTGATTGTTTTAATTGCTCTTGTGGTTAGTATTTACATAAGCATACCGTAATTGGACTTTGTTTCACTAAGTCCCTGTGATCGACCCCTGGAATTCCTTGCTTTTTACTACGATTGACCCGTACACTGCGGGTTCGCATCCTTGTTTTAAGCTTACGTCTAGGGTTATAAATTTAAAGCTTGCACACACCGTTTGGAGCGAACAGTGACCAACAAGAACAACGAGCTCATTCCTACAAGAACTGTGACGGGCTGGACGATCTGCATTGACTATCGCAAGCTGAACAATGCAACAAGGAAGGATCACTTCCCACTACCATTTGTAGATCAAATGCTTGAAAGGCTAGCACAACACTCCTACTTTTGTTATCTTGACGGTTATAGTGGTTTCTTTCAGATTCCGATTCACCCGGACGATCAAGAGAAGACCACATTTACGTGCCCATGGGGTACGTTTGCTTATAGGAGGATGCTATTCGGACTTTGCAATGCTCCAGCCACCTTTCAAAGGTGTATGATGGCCATCTTCTCGGAGTATATTGAGGAAATCATGTAGGTTTTTATGGATGACTTTTCAGTTTATGGTTCCTCATTTGACAATTGTCTTGCTAACCTTTCTCTTGTGTTGCAAAGATGTGAAGACACTAACCTAGTTCTTAATTGGGAGAAGTGTCAATTCATGGTTAAGGAAGGTATTGTGCTAGGACACTTGAACTCTGATAGAGGGATCGAAGTTGACAAGGCTAAGATAGAGACTATAGAGAAACTTTCTCCTCCATATTGGGTGAAGGGAATAAGAAGTTTCCTAGGACATGTAGAATTTTATAGGGAATTTATCAAAAACTTTTCAAAATTTTTGAAACCGCTAACTAATCTATTGTTGAAAGATGTAGTTTTTAACTTTTCGCAGGATTGTTTAGATGTCTTCTATAAGATTAGAGAAGCTCTCATCTCAGCCCCGATAATCCAACCTCCAGATTGGAATCTTCCTTTCGAGGTTATATGTGATGCAAGTGATGTAGTTGTTGGAGTGGTGCTTGGACAAAAGAAGGAAGGCCGCCCTCATGCCATCTATTATGCTAGCAAGACGCTAGACGAAGCGCAACTCAACTACGCCACAACAGAAAAAGAATTATTAGCCGTTGTATATGCTTTTGAAAAGTTTTGTTCTTATCTTGTAGGAGCGAAGGTGATTGTATACACGGACCACTCAGCAATACGATTTTCCTGGGTGCTTTCTTCCCCGTCCATGTGCTCGGATCCTGTACCTTCAACAGTTCCATGAGGTTTTCACATGACCTATCACACATGACAATCAACAAGATCTAGCACCCAAAAATACAAAAGAAAAACAAAGCACACCAAGAGCATGATCAAACAAAAACAAGAAAAATAAAAGGGAAAAATATGTACCAATGGGTTGCCTCCCATTAAGCGCTTCTTTAAGGTCATTAGCTTGACCAAATTCAGGAGCGTTTCATGGGAGGCAACCCATTGAACCTTTGGGTTTAAGGTCATTAGCGTAACAAGTTTATAAATTATATCGAGTTTATAAATTGTAAGACTTTTGTGCTACACAATCTTAGCGTAACAAGTTCCTTGGGTTAGAGAGTTTTTCTTCTTCTCCAAGTCTATCCTCCAATGGAATGAGGTGTGTGTGAGAGAATGTGGGAGAGAACGTCAGCCACAGCCTGTAGGACCACTTATATTCTCCATCAAGAGCAAGGGCCGGACAAAGAGATCGTGGGACACGTGGCTCAAGCTGTCAAAAGCCAGAAAATCGACCCAGACAGAAAAATCGTCCGATTTTCCTGAGTGTTGGGTCGATTTTCTTCAACAGAGGCTTGTTATGATCGTCTAGCCATGAGTTGCTCCATTGCTTGCACCAATAAGGGTCCTTGTGTCCTTTATTGCTCCAATTATGTTCCTTCAAAGCCTTGGATGTGTACCACCATGAGGCTTGACCCTCGAATGTATCGATTAATATCCAAAGATCCCCGAAATACCTACAAAACCGACAAAAGCTCGTGTAGACGTCTTTTCTAGAAATATGCATAAATTAAGCGTAAACGTCATGAACTAATGCCAAATCGTGCATGAATAACGGAAAAACTATCTATATGAATGCCTAAACTAACGTCATAAATCACGTTATCAAAATACCCCATACTTAAGACTTGCTCGTCCTCGAGCAAGACCCAACTATAGACTAAGAGATGACATGATTTATGCATGCAGAAAAACAACAAAATCTTTTTGGAATCGTGCTTCTAACATTGGATCACCTTCATAGTCATGTTTTATGGAAATGGACAATCAATCATGCATCAAATGAATGAAGGCATGGAAAGACAATTATACTTAACTAGAAAGCATGCATGAGAGGTGAAAATGAAGAAGTCGAGATGATCATGAGTATATCCAATCTAGATCACTAAGTCTTACACACATGCAATTAGGCCACAAGGACTAAGAAAAGAAGAAGCTAAGAAACATTGTGATTAGGTGGGAATTTTTAGGTCATGTGATGCTAATCCGGAAAAGGAACTAACTCCACAATTTCGTTTTTGCTCAACTTCCCAACAAGTATATAATTTTCTCCATCTTTTCTTTGTTTTCTTTTCTTTTTCACTTATTTTTGAGACAATGGCATTGGTGTACAAAAGCCGAAACCTTGGTGATTAGCGGGCCTCGGGTTTTTTTTTCCTTCGAGGTGCTCCACACCGGGCACACATACCAAAGCTCGTTAGGACTATCGGTTTATTTGACTTTGGCAAGGCACAAACACCCGATTATGTGAATGGTGCCGAGTTACTCGTCATTTAAACCAACGTCCCCAAACCTATATTTTTTTCTACACTTTTCACAACTAATTCAGCAATTCATTCACATCATTCATTTATCAACAACTTCACCCCACACTTGCTTTTCACACACATCAACACACTAGCATGCTCCTATTCCCGGATGGGTCAAAAGAGGTCAAATTTTATATCAATTGACAACATGATCAAGATGAGAAGTAGAGAAAGATGAATTGCCTTAATCACTCCTAAATGATGTGCAAGAACTAGCATGTAATTTCGACTATCAATCCTCAATCCAATCAAGGTAAACATTCATGATCACAATTCACACATGAGATTCAAGATAAGTACTTCAAGTCCACATATACATTTATCAATTTAACACATAAGGCCATCCATAGCCAATCCACAAGACAAGATTCATCATTAGGGTCATATCCAAGCCTTAGAAGCACTAAAATTTTTTTGAAATTTTCTGAATTTTTTGGATTTTTCGAAATATGTATGTACAATGCAAGACGTAATGAAACATGTGACTAAAAGAAACTATCCTAGATGCTAATCATGCAAGTGATCTTGAAAACCCCACCCCATACTTAGAAACACATTGTCCCCAATGTGCAAACTAAATAAAGAAGTGAAAGAGAGTCCTCACAATGTAAAATTGGTGATGCTTTGGTATTTCGGTTCATATCGAATGATGATGGTGGATGATCGATCAAGGATGGTAGAGAGCTCTTGATGTTCATTATGGTGTCGGAACCCGCGCTTGGCGCCGCAAGCCGTCCAAGTTCCACGTCCGCTCCACCCATGCTTGATTGGAGATCATCACTTTCCTTGACAGAAGAAAAAATCGGACCATCTACCCAGGAAAATCGGCCGATTTTTGTGCAAGAACAGTTCGATTTTCCTGGGTGCTTTCTTCCTCGTCCATGTGCTCGGATCCTGTACCTTCAACAGTTCATGAGGTTTTCACATGACCTCCAGCATCTCATCACACATGACAATCAACAAGATCTAGCACCCATAAACACAAAAGAAAAACAAAGCACACCAAGAGCAAGATCAAACAAAAACAAAAAAATAAAAGGGAAACATATGTACCAATGGGTTGCCTCCCATTAAGCGCTTCTTTAAGGTCATTAGCTTGACCAAATTCAGAAGCGTTTCACTCAAGGTGAAGTGGGGCAATCACTTCCACCGGGGTTTCCGGGATGTACTTCTTCAAACGGTGCCCATTCACCTTAAAGTTACCACAATGATCTCCTCCTATCTCCACCGCTCCATGAGGAAAGATCTTCTTAACAACATAAGGACCCGTCCATCTTGACTTGAGCTTTCCAGGGAAGAGCCGCAGCCTTGAGTTGAAGAGAAGCACTAAGTCACCCTCACTCAACTCCTTTGGGATGAGACGCTTGTCATGCCAACGCTTGGTCCTCTCCTTGTAGATCCGGGCATTTTCATAAGCATCCAACCGGATCTCCTCAAGAGCGTTCATATCTAGCAACCTCTTCTCGCCGGCTTCTTTGAGGTTAAAATTCAGCCACCTTACGGCCCAATATGCCCTATGCTCCATCTCTACTGGAAGGTGGCAAGACTTGCCATAAACTAGCTTGTAGGGAGTGGTGCCAATCGGTGTCTTGAAAGCGGTTCTATAAGCCAACAAAGCATCATCGAGCTTCATAGCCCAATCCTTTCTTGTTCTAGAAACCGTCTTCTCAAGGATCCCGTTTATCTCCCGGTTGGAGATCTCCACTTGGCCACTAGTTTGGGGATGGTAAGGTGTTGCCACCTTATGAGTCACCCCATACTTAGCCAAAAGTGTCCCAAAGTTCCTATTAGTGAAGTGCTTTCCTCCATCACTTATGATCACCCTCGGTGTCCCAAACCTAGGAAAGATCACTCGGTTGAAGAACCACACCACAACTTTAGCATCATTTGTGGGAGAAGCGATTGCTTCCACCCATCTCGACACATAGTCCACCGCCAATAGGATGTAGAGGTTGCCATATGAAGAAGAGAATGGTCCCATGAAGTCCACACCCCAAACATCAAATATCTCCACCTCTTGTATGTTGTTCAAAGGCATCTCATTCCTCCTTGAGATGTTGCCCGTCCTTTGGCAAGCATCACATGCTACCACAAAATTCTGCACATCCCTAAACAAGTTAGGCCAATAAAAACCGGATTGCAATACCTTTGCACTCGTCTTGTGTGAGCTAGCATGGCCTCCACATGGCAAGGAGTGACAATGGCGGATCACACTCTCCATCTCATCCTCCGGAATGCACCTCCTAAAGACTCCATCCGGCCCTCTCTTGAACAAAAGCGGTTCACTCCAATAGTAATGCCTCACATCCTTGAAGAACTTTTTCCTTTGGGCATAGGATAAACCAGGTGGCACCTCCTCACACACAAGGTAGTTCACAATGTCGGCATACCATAGCTCATTTCCCTTGGACACTTGAAGCAAGCACTCCTCCACCATTTGCAATTGCTCATCCCGGAATGAGTCATCAATCGGGATGTCATCTCTCTCAATCTCCAACGGTAGGAGCCTACTAAGATGGTTTGCCACAGAATTTTCGGACCCTTTCTTATCCCGGATTTCCAAATCAAACTCTTGAAGAAGAAGGATCCACCGAATCAAACGAGGCTTGGCATCCTTCTTTGTAAGGAGATAACGAATCGCAGCATGATTCGTATACACAATGACCTTTGCTCCAACAAGATACGAGCGGAACTTCTCAAATGCGTACACAACCGCTAGCAACTCCTCGGTGGTAGCATAATTGAGTTGGGCATCATCTAGCGTCTTGCTATCATAATAGATGGCATGTGTACGCCCATCTTTCTTTTGTCCTAAAACAGCCCCAACAGCCACATCACTTGCATCACACATCACTTCAAATGGTAAGCTCCAATCCGGAGGTTGCATGATGGGGGCGGTGATCAAAGCATCCTTCAACCTACAAAAAGCCTCAAAGCAATCCTTGGAGAAAACAAACTCAACATCTTTCATTAGCAGGTTAGTAAGAGGCTTAGAAATCTTAGAGAAATCTTTAATGAATCTCCGGTAAAAACCGGCATGCCCTAGAAAACTCCTTACCCCCTTCACCGAGGTAGGTGGTGGCAACTTCTCTATCGTCTCTATGAAGTGGCATTTCTCCCAATTCAAGACAAGATTTGTTTCTTCACATCTCTTTAGCACCAAAGACAAGTTAGCTAAACAATCATCAAATGAAGATCCATAAACAGAGAAATCATCCATAAACACTTCCATGATATTTTCAATATATTCAGAAAAGATAGCCATCATACACCTTTGAAAGGTGGCGGGTGCATTACACAACCCAAATGGCATTTTCCTATATGCAAATGTACCCCAAGGACATGTGAATGTAGTTTTCTCTTGGTCATCCGGGTGGATAGGGATTTGGAAGAATCCACTATAGCCATCTAAGTAACAAAAATGGGAATGTTGAGCTAATCTTTCTAGCATTTGGTCAATGAAAGGAAGAGGGAAGTGATCTTTCCTAGAGGCCACATTTAGTTTCCTATAGTCTATACACATCCTCCATCCCGTAACCGTTCTAGTAGGGATTAATTCATTATTCTCATTTGTCACTACAGTCATACCACCCTTCTTAGGAACCACATATACGGGACTAACCCATTTACTATCCGAAATCGGGTAGATGATTCCCGCATCTAGCAACTTAATGATCTCTTTCTTGACTACCTCTTTCGTTATAGGATTCAATCTTCTTTGATGTTCAATAGAGGGTTTATGGTCATCTTCCATCAATATCTTATGCATGCACAAAGAGGGCTTAATGCCAACAAGGTCATCAATGGTGTATCCTATTGCCTTTCTATGCAGTTTCAATTTAGTCAACAATCTATTAAGCTCATCATCATTCAAAGATGCATTCACAATCACCGGATAAGTAGAATTTCAACCAAGGAAAGCATACTTTAAATGAGAAGGAAGAGGTTTTAGATCAAGTTTAGGAAGACCTTTATCGGTTGGAGATGATCCATAGAATGTAGGTTGAGATGATTCCAAAGCCATGGAAGCCTCACCTAAGTCCCTTGATGATTGCTCACAAACACTTGGATGATGCTCAAAAGACTCAGGAAAATCGACCCTCTGTGAAGAAAATCGGACGATCTGGGGGTCGATTTCAGCTACGGCATTTGCAAAATCGGATGTAAATTCAGGATTTATGCAAAAATCGGCCGATTTTTGCCCCTCTGGTCCGATTTTTCTACAGGTATTTGTCCCTTCCTCTAGTACTTCAAATCCAACACTTGGTAGCTCATCCAATGCATTCAAGGCCTTGATCACTTCATTGCTACTCTCCTCAACTCCTTCCTCCATCAAATTCGAGCTAAGAACCTTCTCAAGTGGATCCTTGAGCAAGATTGAGCTCACAACTTCTCTAGACTCCTCTTCCTTAACAATGTTGAAGACATCTTCACCTAGGGCTGGCCCCTTCACCATTGTGGACAAATTAAACTTGATGTTCTCTTCTCCAATGTTGAATGAGAGGGTTGCATTTTTACAGTCCACCAAGCATCCCGAGGTGGCTAAGAAAGGTCTCCCCAAGATGATGGGAACCGGGTAGTCCGCCGGGATGTCCAAAACAACGAAGTCTATGGGCACATAGAACTTCCCTAGTTGCACCGGTATGTCTTCCAAGATTCCAACCGGGTGAGTGATTGAATGGTTCACCATGTAAAGGGTCATCTTGACCGGCTTTGGCTCTCCTAGCCCAACCTTTTTGCAAAGTGCAAGCGGGATTATTCTTACACTAGCACCAAGGTCACAAAAGGCTTCATACTTCACTTCTCCCACTCCGATAGGCACACAAAAAGATCCCGGATCTCTTAGCTTTGGAGGCATCTCCCCCTTCATAGTTTGAATCAATTCCGAGGACCTCTTTGTCATCCTCACTTCCCCATACTCCTCCAACTTCCTTTTGTTGGAGAATATTTCCTTCAAGAATTTGCCATATGCCGGCATACCTAGAATAGCATCCATGAACGGAATGTTAATATGCAATTTAGACATAAGTTCAAGGAATTTACCGAAGTGTTTGTCCAAACGAGCTCTTGCTCGTGATTGTGGGAATGGTAGTGGTGGCTTGTATGGTGGTGGTGCCACATATGATGGCTCATCATCCTTGCTCTTCCCTCCATCTTCTTGCAATGGCTCTTCTTCTATCACCACTTGCTTCCCCTTATCATTTCCCTTAGGCAAGGGATCCTTCATGCTCAGCCCACTCCTTGTTGTAATAGCTAACACTTGGCCTCTTGAGTTATCTTCGGTTCTTCCGGGAAGCTTTCCAGGATCTCTATGAGCTTCACCCGCCTTTTGGAACACTTGTGCTTCCAACACCTTTTGAGCTTTAGAAATGGAAGTCACCGTGCTCTCAAGACCACTCAACCTTCCAAGCAATTGCTCAAACATTATTTCGGTTCTATCCTTTGGAGGTTGAGTAAATCCGGGTGGAGGCTCTTGTGAAGCTTTAGGCGGTGGAGTTGCGCTTGTGGAAGCGGGAAGGTTCAAGGCTCCATCCGGGTTAGAATAGGAAAACCAGGGATGGTTGTGGTTAGGCCGGTAATTTTTGAATTGCTGGTTGTTGTTGAAGTTCCTTGGGCCTTGATAGTTCCCATGTAGTTTCCGGCAACGGTGCCAAAAACTTGTTACGCTAAGATTGTGTAGCACAAAAGTCTTACAATTTATAAACTCGATATAATTTCCTAACTCCTAGCGAACCCACAGTGTATGAGTCGTTTTGTAGCAAGGATAGTATTCTGAGGTCGAACACGAAGACTAAGGTGAAATCAAATCAAACAAGTGATCATAGATAGTGTGAATCTATTCTAAGAAAAGAGAGAGAAATAAAGAAATGAAAATCATGATATTTTTTTGGTTGGGTTTTTGTGGTGATCAAGCAAAGATCACAAATCAAGCAAGATAATAAATCAAACTAACTACTCAAACTAGCAAAACAAACAAGCAACACAAACACAAGATATGTGATCAAAGAGAGAAAAGTGGATTCTAGAGGTCAAGATTTCCGGTTATGGCATTGGACTCAAGCTTCTAAAGATTCTAAGGACAAAGTTGCGGTGTTGGGAAAGGGTGTTTCTCTAATGGAAGCAATTACCGGGTAAGTCTCATGCTTCACTAATCCCGCACTAAACTCCTATTACCGGGTAGGTCTCAAGGGGTTAAAGTTGAGAATTCTACACAAACCGGACTCTACTTAAGGGGAAAACCTCTCCTTACCGGGTAAGTCTCGGAAAAGGCAAGTCTCAAGCAACAATCCTAGCACACTCAATCCAATAGCGGCTTATGAGGCTCACTACTACCTAGAGTTTATCATCTTAGGTACCTAAGATCGGAAATCACTGGGTAGGTCTCTTCCCTCACTTAGTTTGCTAGCATTAGGTGACCCTAAGCTATATTATGCTTAATAAACACTAGGATTTCAACAACCTAACATCCTAACATATAGATTCATCAATTAAAGAACAACAGAGAGAAAAATCGGGTGGATGATAGGGAAAATCGGACGATCTAACTTATGAACAGGTCGATTTTCTTGTATGGGTTAGGTTTTGTGCATACGAATCATCCTAAACTAACATACAAGTCCATTCTATCATCACCCAAGACATAACCATCAATCCATCACTCCAGAATCACAATAAACTAGCCAATAACATGCATTTCAAGATCCAAAATCATCACACAAGCATACATGGTTCTCATAGATGGATGATGAAAGATAAGCAAGTAAAACAATAAATCTCAGCTGAATCTAAGTTTAGCCAAGACTTACAACCCTTCAAAAGAAGTTCCAAAACGTCTCTAACAAAGCTTCTAAAACTTCTTCAACCAAAGAATCAAAATCACTCAAGAGCTCACTTTCACTCTCTAAGTTTTGGTGTTCTTCTTCTTCTCCCAAAATGAGAGAGTTTTTCTTCTTCTCCAAGTCTATCCTCCAATGGAATGAGGTGTGTGTGAGAGAATGTGGGAGAGATCCTCAGCCACAACCTGCAGGACCACTTATATTCTCCATCAAGATCAAGGGCCGGACAAAGAAATCGTGGGACACGTGGCTCAAGCTGTCAAAAGCCAGAAAATCGACCCAGACAGAAAAATCGTCCGATTTTCTTGAGTGTTGGGTCGATTTTCTTCAACAGAGGCTTGTTATGATCGTCTGGCCATGAGTTGCTCCATTGCTTGCACCAATAAGGGTCCTTGTGTCCTTCATTGCTCCAATTATGTTCCTTCAAAGCCTTGGATGTGTACCACCATGAGGCTTGACCCTCGAATGTATCGATTAATGTCCAAAAGATCCCCGAAATACCTATAAAACCGACAAAAGCTCGTGTAGACGTCTTTTCTAGAAATATGCATAAATTAAGCGTAAACGTCATGAACTAATGCCAAACCGTGCATGAATAACGGGAAAAACTATCTATATGAATGCCTAAACTAACGTCATAAATCACATTATCAGAATATGCTTTTGAAAAGTTTTGTTCTTATCTTGTAGGAGCGAAGGTGATTGTATACACGGACCACTCAACAATACGGTATTTGCTCGCTAAGAAGGATGCAAAACCAAGGCTGATTAGATGGATTCTTCTTCTTCAAAAATTCGATCTAGAGATTCAGGACAAGAAAGGTTCCGAAAATTCTGTAGCGGATCATTTAAGTCGTCTACCACACACCGAAGGTGAAAACCTACCCATTGATGACTCCTTCCCGGATGAGCACCTACACATCATGGAAGAGTGCATCGACAAGATATCTAGAGGTAACGAACCTTGGTTTGCTGATTTTGTAAATTATTTGGTTTGCCAGAAAACACCTCCCGGACTATCCTATGCACAAAGAAAGAAGTTATTTAAGGATGTCCGCCAATATCATTGGAATGAACCTTGATAGCATGTATTATAGTCTATATTTTGGGACTTGTTTAGACGTTTTATCTTCAATATTCTGCATGTTTGAATGTATATTATGTGATTATATTGTCGTTTCATCTACCTTTACGGGAATCGAGGTCTACACCTAGTTTTGTTGTAATCATAGGTAAAATGGCAGAATTTGGATCGAAATGGAGCTAAGGAGCAAAGGAGTCATCGGAGCTACATTCAAGAGTTTAAAAGAGAACTCAGGAGGCAAGGAATTAACAAAGAAGATTTACTTTGGACCAGATTTAAGAGATTTCACATTCAGCTGAGATTCACCTCGGTCAGCTATAGTGTCACCTCGACCGAGGTGATCTAGAGGAGCGCCCCGACCGAGGCAAATATCCTGACGCGGCGAGATATATTTTATTTGGCTGAGATCTTTTATTTTTGGAAGGAGAGATCTTATATTTTTGGGCTGGATTTCTGGAAGGAAGATCATATATTTAGGAGATCTATTTTAGAGATAAGATATATTTTATTAGGATATTATCTTTTTAAGATATTATTATCTTTGGAAGATAATTCTCCTATATAAATGTTGGATTTTCCACAAGTTGGAGGATTTTAGAGATAAGATATATTTTTTGGAAGCTTTGAAGGAAGGAAGGAAGATTGAAGATCAATCAAGGAAGGATTGATAGTTCGAATATAACTTTTGAGGGGATTTGTAATACTTTTTTATATTCCCTTTTGTTTGATTGTCTTGTTGGATTTGTGATCCAAGGAATGCTGATTTGTTTGATATTTGATTCAGTTATTGAAGTCTTGTTCTTAAGGTTTTTGTGTTCAAATATTCATTCTCTTCCCATATATTTGATTATTGCTTTCATGATGATGAGTGGCTAATTTCTTTGTGCGATTCTAGGGTGATTGCCTGAAAGTTATGGGAAAGACAATGATAGAACAATCTTAATTCCAGTAGGACCCTGAAAGCTCAAGTCTTTATCCTTAACCCTAGAACATCTCGTTCAGTCGATGAACATCTCGGCCGGGCTGGAACTTGACTGACCGAGTGACCTTTTCTGATCCGAAACTGAGAGTTAAGTGTTAGAGTTTGCCAAATCCTATTCTTATTACACCTTTCCTGGTTCAATGCAAGCCTAGGATGAGACTTACCCGGTAATTCCTTAGTTTGTTTACCCAAGATCATAAGTGTAGGTAATAAAGGTTCATCCTTTATTGGGGTTTGAGTGTGCCTTCATTCCATCTTTGTGAGTTAGCCTGAGACTTACCCGGTAAAGGTTGATTCTACTCCCTTAGTTGGTGTGTTGGTTTGAGATTATAATTCCTTTCCTTAGTACCTTGAGACTTACCCGGTAATAGGAACTTTTGGTTTGGAGTTAGTGTGTAGTGAGACTTACCCGGTGATCTATCACACCTTAGAAACACCTTCCCTTTGCAAAATCTCATCTTTGTTTGCTTATCTTGAGATCTTGAGTTTGAACCACAACTAGATGTTTTAATCCCTAGAATTTGCATATTTCCTTTAATTGACCTTATTATCATCTCTTTGATTGCTTTAGTCGCTTTTGTGGTTATTAGTTGCATTGACTACCTATACTTGCTTTGTTTCACCTAAGTCCCTGAGATCGACACCCCGGAATTCTTGCTTTTACTATAATTGATCCGTACACTACGGATTCGCATTCTTGTTGAAGCATATTTCTTGGGATATAAATTTAAAGCTTGCACACACCGTTTGGAGCGAACAAACCTCTACTCTTCAAGAGTGATCCCGACGGAATCATTAGGAGATGTGTGCCAGAAGACTAAATCCAAAGTGTCATTCATCATTGTCATTCACTTCCTTGTGGAGGACACGCTAGTTCCAAAAAAACTAGCGCTAAGGTATTGTAATCCGGATTCTTTTGGCCTACTTTATTTAAGGCTGTGCAAACCTTTGTTTCTTGTTGCGATGCTTGTCAAAGAACAGGAAATATCTCTAGGTGAAACGAGATGCCTCTCAACAACATTCAAGAGGTGAAAATCTTTGACGTTTGGGGAGTTGATTTCATGGGACCATTCCCATCATCTTGCGGAAACCAATACATACTTCTAGCTATAGATTATTTTTCGAGATGGGTTGAAGCTATTGCCTCTCCAACTAATGATGCCATGGTTTTTGTCAAGTTCTTTAATAGAACTATTTTCCGAAGGTTTGGGACACCACGAACCATCATTAGTGACGGAGGTTCGCACTTCATAGCCCGACAATTCGAAGCTCTACTAACTAAGTATGGGGTGACTCACAAGATCGACACTCCCTACCATCCACAAACATGTGGATAAGTGGAGATTTCGAATAGAGAGATCAAGGGCATCCTTGAGAAGACGGTGTCAAAGACAAGGAAGGATTGGTCTTTGAAACTAAATGATGCATTATGGGCGTATAGGACAACTTACAAGAATCCCATAGGTACAACACCATACAACCTTGTGTATGGGAAGTCTTGTCATCTCCCGGTAGAGCTGGAACACAAGGCGTATTGGGCTGTGAAGTGGTTGAACTTCAGCATGAAAGAAGCGGGCGAGAAGAGCCTCTTAGACCTTAACGAGCTAGAAGAACTCCGCTTGAACGTCTATGAGAACGCCAAGATTTACAAGGAAAGGCCGAAACATTGGCATGATAAGCATATCATTCCAAAAGACCTTAAAGAAGGAGACCAAGTTCTCCTCGTCAATTCTCGACTTCGACTCTTTCCAGGTAAGCTTAATACTCGTTGGACTGGACCTTATTTGATTAAACGTGTTTTTCCCCATGGTGTAGTTGAAGTATGGGGTGAGAAGTGCGGAAGTTTCAAGGTGAATGGCCAACGACTTAAGAAGTACTCACCGGAGCTCCAAGCTGAGGAAATCGCTCCGATTGTCCTCAATTGAACATAGGAACGGTCTAGCTACGGACCCAAAACAAAGCGCTTCTTGGGAGGCAACCCAAGGTATTGCATTATCGTTTTTGTTTTCTTTCTTTCTTTCTTAGGTTAGGTTAGGTTAGATGTCGTTTTTGTTTGTTTTCCCCTCGATACCTTCCGGTATGTTGTGTGTTTGAATGTCAGGAATAAGGAATGAGCAAAGGAAGGAAGGAAAAGTCGGAAAGAATGACGAAACTATAATTTTTAGCACAGATCAGAGAGTTCCACGGTTGTCCGTACAAAACCACGGCCGTGGAACATCCCGACTGGCCGTAATTTTCCAAGTTTTGACACAAATCAGAGGATTCCACGGCCAAAACCACGGCCGTGGAACACCTCGAGTGACCGTAATTTTCCAAAACTTTACGGCCACTATATAACTCCCTTTCCTTCTCAAAAACAAATCCACCCTCATAACCACGTCCAGAACCACGCCCAAAATCGCCGGCCTTCTCCCCTCTCCCGTAATCCTTCATCCGGAGTCCGATTCGAGCGATTCTTCAACCAAAACTGGAGCAATTTCAATCCTCTACAAGATCCAAACAACAAACTGAGCAAACAATCCACATTGGGGAAGGAATTTGGATTTTTCAAATCCAAACTTAGGTTTTATTCTCTATTCTCTTCTTGGTTTATTTGGTTTGTTTTTCTTGCAATATTATAGGAGAACTGGACGAAATTGGAATTAGAAGTAGTCTAGGGCTATGATTGTTGAAGTTTGCTGTGCATTTGCTGAATTTTGATAGAAACAAATCAATTCCACGGGTTCCGTACAGTTCCACGGCCGTGGAAATTGAAGAACAGACCATGGTTTTCTCTGTTTTGAGTAAAAATGTTTAGAAGGAAGTCAAGCAGAAATAAGAAGCAGAAAGGTGATAGTTCCTCTTCTTCCCAACCTCCTCCTAGTGACCTACCATCACCACTACCCCCTAGAATCCCTAATATCCATGAGGATTATGAAAGATCCATGGATAGGATTTCCGAGAGACCGATAATAGGTCCTAGGTACCTTGTCTTAGAGGAACTTGAAGAGCTGAATGTGGTGAATGACTTGAGTTGGCTTTTGGATAGAGCTGGATTGATCATCTTCTCCGCCATTAGAGAAGATGCTTATGAGAAGATAACAAGGGAGTTTATAACTTCCTTTGAGCATAGCGCCGTTAGCCGAACGGTGTCTTTTAGGTTGATGGAGCAAAACTATGAGTTCTCCATAGTTTAGTTTGGAACCTTCTTTGGGTTTCAAGAGAGTTTTAATGGAAGATTTCCCGGGGGAGTGCATGCTAAAGACTTTTGGAGAGATATGGCTATGATCTATGCTTGCGATGATCGTTGGCAACCGGCCAACACTAAGGCTAAACTCATATACCACTTAGCCTTAAAGATATCCCATAGAGTCCTATCGGAATGCCTTTTCCCTAGGACCGAAACACCACAAAAGATTAAGGCCGGTGAACTTTTCCTCCTCTATTGCATGCTTACCAGTACTTCCGCAGATTGTGCCATCTTACTTGCCTCTACCCTTAGTAAGGTGAAGAACAAAAGGGCCGGGAATATAGGTTATGGAGGTATGGTGACTCACATCGCCAACCAGCTGGGCATTGATTACTCCGCTTGCACTATGGTAGTTGCGATACCTTTGGGTCTCAATGGACTTATGACTAGAGGCATCATATTTTCCCGCCACCGAGCTTCACCTACCGCCGCCATGCCATGGGAGGAGAGAGGTGGTAGGGGCATTCCATGGCTTCCGGAGTACTCTATCATGCTAGGCCATCACAATTGGAAGGAGGCTTTCTTACCGATGCATGCCAATAGACTAGTAGCTCCTCCATATGTTCCTGATGAGGTTCTAGCTGAGGATGATGAGGAGATGGGAGGAGGAGATTATCAGGATATAGGAGGGGTTGAGCATGACTTTGGCTCATTCCCAGACCAACCAACCGACTTCCCAGAGCCACCTAGGAGATCTCTCCACCAGTCTAGACCTTCCGGTTCTTCTTCCTCACGCCGGGCTAGAGTGAGTAAGCGGCCAACATGGATGGAGACTCCACCTGCTTGGTATGGATAGCAGTCATCTTGGATGGGAGCTCCACCTCCTTGGTATGATCAGCCACCAGTTGCACCCACACCTATCCAGCAGCAGCAGCCGGAGTGGTTGCAGCAGCCTCCAGCTTGGTACGGCCAGCAGCCAGCATGGGCGAGCGATCTTTCTAGGAGAGTGGGAGACTTGGAGATACACAAACAGGCTCATGATTTGGAGCGGCAGGAGAACGACAGGATATTACGAGATGTGTACCGACAACAGTTTGGGCGTCCCTTCAGCCCCGACTTCTTTCCATACCCACCACCTCCTTCACAATGATCTTGTTGGATGCATTGAGCCACTCTACCACCATTAGTGAGTTCTTTGTTTCTTTTATTTTTTTTTTATTTTTTCTTGAACATTGAGGACAATGTGTATGTCAAAGTATGGGGTGGGGTGTGACTCTCGTTTGTAATAGCTCGATACACTTGCTTGCTTTCAATTCCATGAACATTTGCATCATTCAATTATTTGTCACACGTTTCATTATTGCATTGCATTGAAAAACTTTGAAAAATCCATAAAAATTTTGAAAATTTTGAAAAATTATTGTGCTTCTAAGATTAGAGATGATTTCTATGATGAATCTACTTGTGGAATGAGTTTTTGATGACATTTGTATGCTTGAATTGAATTATGAATTGAGAAGAGATTGGGTATGTTGTTTATCCTTTCTTGCAAGTTTCATAATGTGAAAGTTTTATCTAAATCATATTGAGAAATGAAGGTTGAAATAACAATATAAGTTCTTATACTTCTTTAGAGATGATTAAGACACCTCGATTTTCTTACTTCTTTCTTTGATAATTTAGCCCCTCAATGAAAATATTTGCCTCCTTTACCTATCCGGGATTTAGGAAGAGTTGATTTTGGCATTTTTGATGTAGGAGGCTCATGAAAGCAATTGTTTGAATTCAAAGTATAGGAAAATAGGTTTGGGGAAGTCAATCATGATGATTTGTAACTCGGCAACATTCACATAGCCGGGTGTTTGTGTCTTGCCAAAGTCGGATTGAGCGATATTCCTAACGGATTATGGTATGTGTATCAAGGGTTTGAGGCATCTCGAAATTGAGAAACGCCAATCTCCTAGGCTTCGGTTATTGTGCATCACTGTCCATATTTCCAAAAGTAAAGTCGAAAAATTATGTGCAAAAAGTCTTGAGTCTTCTTCCACCACTCCCACATCCTTAGAGACTCCTAAGGAAGCATCAAGCACGCCTCAAGATACATCAAAGGCACCAAGTGCTTTGGAATTGAAGCCGCTTCCCACACATCTTTGGTATGCTTTTCTTGGAACTAATTCTACTTTTCCCGTTATTGTTAGTTCCGATTTAAAGGAAGATGAACATGAGAAACTTATGAATGTGTTGAGGAAACATAGGAAAGCTTTAGGCTATACCATAGAGGATCTTGTAGGAAATAAACTATCTTTATGCATGCACGAGATTCTAATGGAGGAGGATTACAAGCCTTCACGACAACCTCAAAGACGGTTAAACCCGGTCATGAAGGAGGTCGTGAATAAAGAAATCCTTAAGTTACTTGACGCATGTATCATCTATCCTATCTCCGATAGCAAGTGGGTGAGCCCCGTTCAAGTCATTCCCAAGAAGGGAGGAATGACCGTTGTGACCAACAAGAATAACGAGCTCATTCCTACAAGAACCGTGACGGGCTGGACGATGTGCATTGACTACCGCAAGCTGAACAATGCAACAAGGAAGGATCACTTCCCACTACCATTCATAGATCAAATGCTTGAAAGGTTAGTACAACACTCCTACCAAATTTGCATCCTGAGGAAAACGAGAGAGATCGGACCAAATTTGCATCAGCTTTGGGCCATTTGCAATAACGAATTGTTGCTTGAGATCGTCCCACATGCCCTTTGTTGTCAAGAAGTAGGAGACCGATTTCGAACGTTTGGATCGATTGCTGCCATAGTCCATCCTACCAGCATCGAATTAACACTGATCCAGTATGGATCAGTGTTAATAACCAGATAAGTTTGGATTTTGAAGACTAACAAACTAAGTTTGGATTTTGATTTCTCCCTGCATATTAATAATATGTTTTGTAAGTATTCTTCCCCTTTACTTGTTGATTTCATTAGATATATTGTTGGCTAGATTTCTAATGATTCTAGGGTGAATAGAGACTTGGCTGTAGAATGGATGATTATTGATTAGTTATCCAGATTGTGTAAATCGTAGTGTTGATTGAGTTGAATCTAGGCTAGGTTTTATCTAGACTAGCAAACCAAGTTAGAATGGAGACTTACCCGGTAATGTTCTTCCTTGATATTGATGAAAAATGAACACTAGGTACTAGAGGTGAAAAACTCTCTTTAGGAGGAGATGTGTTGGTTTACCTTGAGCTAGGCTAAACCCGTGACTTACCGTGTAAAGGTTGGCTTAATTCTTAGGTTGAGAAACCAACTTGTGCTGAATTTTCATCCTTGTTACCTTGAGACTTACCTAGTAATAAGTAGTTTGGATTGAAATTAGAGGAATTTAAGACCTCTCAAGTGATAGTTCCTTTGATGAAACATACTACCTTATAGCAATCAAGCCCAGTCTACCATGAGTTAACTTGAGTTCATTGTCATAGCCAATGATCTTGAAACCTTAGAGTCCCTTTTTTCACACATTGTTATCATCTTGTCTGCTTTGTACATTTCCTAGATTTACTTGTTTTAGTTTAATTTGATCCTTGATCAAACAACCAACAAAAAACCCAACTAAAAATGGATTTTCTAACCTTTCTTCATCTCCCTCATTTCTTATTCTAGAACCTTACTATTTCGTAATTAAAAGTGCGAAACAAACTCACCATAGTCCTTGTGTTCGACCTTGAATACTTACCTAGCTATGAAATGATTCATACATTGTGGGTTCTCTAAGTAATCATCGGTATTTATTATATGCATTTAGAAATTTTAAAACTACGGATCATAAAAAGAGAGAAAAAGGTTGTCCGGGACTTGGTCTTTTTTTATTTGCATCTTTATTTGTTATAGTCTAGGTCTTTCTTTTTCTTTTGATCTTGTTTTGTTTTGCGTGTTTGTTTCCAGGATTGCCAAGAAGAAAAAGATGGTCGTAAGAAACCTACAAGCGGAACTTGATGAAGCTTTGGAGAAAAATAGGATTAGAGATGAAACATTGGAAAATGAGAGAAGGATAGCAAGACAAAGAGAAGAAGCTATCAATAATGAGCTCAAGTCTTTAAGGGAGCTTCGCATTTGAGCCTATAAGTCTAGTAGCCAAGCTCACACACCCTTCAAGGGTCGAGTTGAGTTGATATTCAAACAAATGATGGGAAGCTTGAGTAGCCTTGAGAGCACCGTGACATGTAATGTAAAGGCTCAACCGGAGGAAGTGTGCAACAAAGAATTCCGAGCATTGAATATCCTTCTCGTCAATCCCGGTGCTAAATTTGAAGATCTCACAAAAGAGGGAGAAGACTCACAACATCTCGGCCAAACTTCTAGAATCTCGTCCGAGATGGAATTAATTTCAATTAGCTGGGACAAGATTTCATAGGTTGAGAGGCATCTTGGCACCAATCTTGGCCCGAGATTTGAGGAGTTGCACCTGAGATTTGAAGATTCACTTGTTTTCCCTATTTTGAAGAAAAATCTTGACCCTGAACTTCCAGATCTCGACCCGAGATATACTCAAGATGACCCGAGATTCACATATGCTTTACTAGGAGCATTAAACCTCACCCGAGATGCAATAGAGGGTTCATACTAATATATCTCCTAAACTACCTAGAAAAACCTGCAGTGTACGGGTCATATAGTAGAAACGGAAGCATTCCAAAGTCGAACACAAAGACCGAGGTGAGATTCAACCATGCAATGATCAAAGATAGTTCAAGTCTAGACCAAGAAGAGAGATGGAAACAGAGAAATGAAAATCATATATTTATGATGGGTTTTTTGCGGTGATCAAGCAAAGATCACAATCAAGCAACAATGTCAACCAAACAACAAAACAAACACGAGATATAAGATCAATGTATAGAAAGCGGATTCTAGAGATTCGGATGTCCGGTTATGGTATGGACTCAAGCTTCTAATCAACTTAGGAACAAGCTGCGGTATGTTAGGAAGGAATGTTTCTCTAATGGGATCAATCACCGGGTAGGTTTCATGGTCCACTAGTGCCGCACCCAAGGTCCTATCACCGGGTAAGTCTCAAGGGACCTAAGGTTGGGAATTCTACACAAACCGGATTGCTATCTAAGAGTCGAACTTCTTCTTACCGGGTTCGTCTCGGGAAGGTAAGTCCTAAACAACAATCCTAGCACACTCAATCCAATAGCGGCTGTTGAGGCTCACTACTACCTAATGTTTGTCATCTTTTGTACCTAAGAGCGTGAATTACCGGGTAAGTCTAATCCCTCACCTAGTTTACTAACATAGGTCAACCTAATGCTAGATTAGGCTCAACAAACACTAGGATTTCAACTCTCAAACTCCCTAACATGAAGATATAACACTACAGGAACAACAACTTACACACCTCGGGTGGATCAAGAACACCTCGGCCAAAATGGTTGAAGAACATGCCGAGATTGCAAACTGAGCTAGGGATTTCGAGCATACAACTATACTAAGATACATCTAAGTCCAATCTACCATTATCCTAGACATAACCTTTCATCCATATCCCTAGAATAACATGCTACTTAGCCAACAACAATCATCTCAAGTTCATTCATCATCAAAACAACAAACATGCATGTCATAGCTAGATGAAGGTAAGAGAAGCAGTATAAACCAAGAACAAGCTGAATAATAAGTTTATAATGAGCTTACAATCATCCAAAGGTAGCTTCAAATCGAGCTCAACAATCTCTACAACTTTCCTCACTAAAAGTCTCTCAAAAACTCACTCTAAGACTATGAAAAATGAGTTCTTCTCTTCAATGAAGTCTCCTCTCTTCTCTTCTCCACACTTTGGGTTTCAAACTTAGAAATGTTATAGAATGGAATGGATTGGAAGGAGACCTACAAAAGTATGCAGCTTGCAAACATGACATCCCCCATCCATCATGGGAGAGAAAGGTCGTGGGCTAGAAGTTGTGTGCCAAGTGTCAAGGTGGTCCAGTATGCGAACTCGGACGGCCCATAAATCATCTTGGCCGAGATGGGTGAGGGCTACACCGAGATGAAGGGTTGTATGGCTAAAATCATGGCTAAACACAAGCCGGTGCATGGCTCGAACCAGCTAAGATCAATTTCTTCTTTTCTTCATGCTTGCTCCATTGGAACCTTGAATTCGGGTCGTGACGAGGCTTGATCCTTGGATATGATCAATAATGCATGAAAGCTCCCGAAAATACCTACAAAACCAACAAATGTTCGTGTAGACGTCTATTCCGACGATACGACTCGATAAATCATGAAACGTCCCGAACATGTGCAAAACCATGCATGAATGAATGTACAAACTACCTAAAAGAGTGCTTAATCTAGTGTCATAAATCACGTCATCATATTTCACTATTTCAAATAGTCAACCCACAAATGTATACATACGCATTATTCATAATTAATATGAGTTTACGGCTTCATACACATGAATATCAAATTATTCATAATTATTTAAACGTTTAAATAGGGGTGGGCATAAATCCTGCATAATCTCGTCCCGTCCCGGTCCCGTCCCGATCCCGGCGGGATTTGGAAAAAAAAATTGTGTATCCCGTCCCGTCCCGTCCCGTCCCGCAAATTTGGGACGCGGGACGGAGACTTCCCATCCTGGTTAATCTCGTCCCGTCCCGCATATAATATTTTTATATTTTATAAATATTACATAGATAAATAATATACATAAATTATAGTTTTTAAAAACATAATTTTTAAAATATTTTTATATTTTAAAAATCATTAGATCGATAATTTTTAATTAGTTATTCACTCATTCTTTACGACTCATTTGGTTGGATCTAAAATACTAGAGATTCGCTCTCCCTTGATTTAGTCCGTTCGCCGCCTTGCTCTGGTCCGTTCCATCGTCGTCCTTCCTCTAGTCCGTTCCATCACCCTTGTATTTGTGGATTCCCACAATTTTAATCGATAGTTAAATAAATGTAAGAATCTGTAAATAGTTGTTATTTTTTGAATGTAAATCGGTAAGACACTTTGATGTAACTTTAATTTGTTTTCAATCTATTAACATTAATGTAGGCGTCATGAATCGATAATCAGGTATCAATTTTTTTTAGATCCTTTGCGTTTTTAAATATGAGAGAAAACATGTATACATATTGAATATAATCGGTGCATAATTTTCGCGCAATTTTTCCCGTCCCGTCCCGTACCGCATGGGACAAGGCCCGCGCGGGACGAAGAAAAAAGTTATAAATCCCGTCCCGTCCCGCAAATAACTTGCGGGACGGGACGTGGGACGAACCCTATCCCGTCCCGTCCCGTCTCATGCCCACCCGTACGTTTAAATAAGAAACTAGATGGTTCAAATACAAAATGGTGACTAATTAATTCAACTTATATGTATATTAATTTCAAATGTATACAATACATTTGGTTATTAAAAAAAAGTACATACCTTCATGATTCTGCCTAGTTTCCCTGATGTAACTCATGCGCTATCCACTAGTCATTCTATTCAACCTCATAGAAATAGGAACGTTTTTGAAATCTTCGGAGCTTTTATCATCACAAACGAACTTTCTTCGTGTATTTTTATCATTCATTTGCCCCTTTAAGCTTTCTTTATTTCTTCCCGATGACTTTTAACGAACTGATCCACCCTATCGGATCATGCTTCTTTTTGGATCTGACATCTATGCCGAATTGTTCGTCAACAACCTTTTTTCCTGACGGTGTAACACCCCAAATTTTGGTGCGTTTGCGATTTTTATTCCTTCCGGCTTTTATCGATATTTTAATAGCGTATATATATTTTACGTAGTAAATTAAATTCTATGAGTATACGTGTATAAATACACCGATATATTTTATTATCCATGTTTAAACTATCATATAATCTCGGAAAATAATTTGAGAGAATGATTTTTTTATTTGAAAGTATATTATGCGAGTTCGTTTATATATATTCGATCATATTTTTCCCATATTTTATTTCGCGAGGAAAGTTCGGAAAAATTCTCCGATCCGATAATCCCGTTTCGAGTAACTTGTATCCGGTTTATTTTTTTATTATTTCTTTTAATTCTTCTTTTCCCTCCTTACTATGACCCGGAGGTCGCGGGTTCGAACCCAGCCGGGGCTGAGTTTTGGCCCTTTTTCTCCTTTCAGCCCTCCCTTGCTTTTTCTTTCCTTTTGTTATTTCCTCTGTGACAGTAGCAGCTTCGCTGCCTTGCGCCAGACCCGCCTAGCATCCCTAGGCCTGCAGGCTCGTCGACCTCTCGTTCTCCCCAGCCTTCCCTGCTTCACCTCCTCACACTTGAAGTTGACCCTTGAGGCCCTCTGTTTTCAGCTCTTAGCCTCCCTCCCCTACTTCTCTCCATCCCCTTGAACCCACTGTGATTGGCAGCAAGCCCACCTCACTCTCCCTCCCTTACCTACATCAACAAAATAATGGGGCAAAAAGAGCCTCCTCTTCCTGCCGTATGCACTAGAACAGCAACGCCGCCGGACTGGAGCTCCTTCGGATGCCGCAACAATCGCCTCGAGCCCGGGAGCCGCCTACAACCCTTGATAACGACCCATGGCCGAGTGCATCATCTCCAGTCTGTTGTCCTCGCAAGCCCTTTCCCGAACCGGATCTACGCCATCAGTAGTTCGTCTAACGCCCAGAGCCGCTAATATACTCTGCCAGAAGAAGAAGAAACGACCCGTTGTTCACCGGAGTTCTCCCCTTGCTGCTACGCTACTACGCCGCTCCAGCCGCCGGGGAGGAAGACACTTCAACCACCTTCTTCTTTCCCTGTATTCGTTGTTCTCCCTGCCGCCAAAGAGCAGCCCCTGCCGCCGGATTTGGGCCGCCTCTGTTGCCGCCGACTGGGCCGCCTTCCTTCTACAGTCACCAGGAGTTGCCGGAGCCAGAGGTCGCCGCCTGCGCAGCCAACCCTCTTCTGCTTTCATCCATCGGGTCAAAGAAACCCTATTAATCTATTTAAATCGCCCCCCCCCTTACTTTTGTGTTATTACAAATTTTAGCCACTGTTTTGCATTTACAGATTTGGCCCTAATTTTGGAATGTTGCAACATTACCCCTGCTGGAATAAATTACAGGAAATAGCCCAAAGATTTATTTACAATTGATGACACAAGTTTCTAGCATTTCATAAATTGCCCTTGACAATGTTTCTATGAGTTTTAAATTTGGGATTTACTTGAATTATATTCTTAATTATTTATGCCATAGATATTATGCTCATGTTGGATTAATTTCGGGTTATGATTCAAATATTAAATTACGGGATTTTAACGTTGGCTTTGAAAACGAGTTTTACCTTGGGTTTTTGATGTTATACAATTTGCCCGGGAATATATAATTACGGTTTTAACTTGGGTTTTAAAAGTGGGATTTTCCTTAGATTTATATATGTTAATTGTTCCGTTCAAATTTAGCGTATAAGCTAAATTTATATAGTTTTGGTGTTAAGTTCGTAAGCGTATCGATAAAGACCTAACAAGTCCAAGTCGACATCCGTTGATAGATTTCCGTCTTTTGACGCCGTGTGAGTATCCTTTCCCTCGATCTAGTTATGTTTAGTAGTATCATGCTAGGTTGGATATAACATAACTTAGAGTAAATACCAAATAGTGGTTACAGACCTTAGGTGAGTGTTTGAGGATTGTGAAATGTTTTGTGACTTAAGGTGTTGATGTCACTTTGTGAGGCTTGTGAGGCTTGAGAATTGGGGTATATGGTTGTTGAGTTTATGAGCTAGGATATGTGTATCCTAACATGGTGTTATGACCATTGAGATTGTTTGGACTAGGCATGTTATCCTAGCGGTGTTGTGAGTTATGATCTTGCGAGATCCGAGGGTTTGGAAGTCTTAGGACTTCTAGCTTCCGTTTAGTGTGATGTGAGCATGAGGGATTCTAGGATACAGTCCTCGAATTGAGAGTAAAATGGTCTTGCGTAGATCATTTGTATAGAAGTCTAAGACTTCTATTGTGAGTGGGTTGTTGTTGATATAGTTATCTTCTTGTGAGCAGGTTATGGGCTTCCTCCCTAAGGAAGCGAGAGTGTTGTGAGTTGAGTTGTATTAGCATTGATGTGTGTTTGGTGGTGTGTGTTTATTGTTTATTGTTTATAACATCTAAACCAGAATTAGGATTACCGACCTTTATATTATTTTGGCCCAAGTGTATGATAACGGGCGGTAACAACTTGCCTAGCTCCCGCGAGAGCTAGGAGGTTCTCGGCGAATATCCCGTGTTGGTAGACGGTCGGATGCATCAGTACCATTCCATGCCGGTAAGTAGGGACCAAGGCGAGTTTCGGTGACTCTCCTGTCACAACCTAAGGTGAATTAGAACGGGATACGACTTAATAATAATAAAGATAATAAACCGGATTGGTGTGCTTTTAAGTATGTTGTGTGCTTGCGGTGTTCTACTTGTGTATATGTCTTTCCCATTAATTCTAATGCTTCGAATATGAGCTAATGGTTTTATACCGATTGTTGTTGATTGCCTTGCAGGTTAGGAGTGCGGCCGAGAGATCCGAAAGAGTGGGCAGCCGGGGTTCATACATTTTAGGAAGGGTTTTTGGATAGAGTTGAGTTGTGTTTTGTATGCCGTGTTTTTGGCGTTCGGTTTTTGTATTGTATCTTGGCTAAAGTCCTTTGTTGTATTCTTTCGGGTTTTTCTTTTCATTGCATAAAAATGAATTTCGGTCTTGCCTTTATTTGTGCCATGTTAGAAAGGTTCGGTGAAATTGTTGTCAAGCTAAGGGTCGGGACCCATTGTGAGGTCCCAACCCCTAGCGCCCCGAGTCCCGCGGATTCGGGGTGTTACAAAACTGGTATCAGAGCCCTAGGTTGACAACAATGGCACTCGCAATCTTCTAAAGGACGAATGAGAAATAAACAAAACCCACACGATTTTTGACTTTTCGTTTTTGAAAAAAAAACACATGCATGAGTCGGGGTAGAATGTACGGACCACCACTCCTTCCGCGAATCTTGGCAGCTTAGTTTTTTGGATTTTGATATGTATATATATATGTATATATAGATGTGGATATGAGGTTTTTAGTTATGCATGATGGAATGTGTATCTTTGTGGATTGTAGTTGCATGATGGATATGATTTATGTGTATAGTTGTATATGTGAACGATTATACGTATTAGACCTTGTTTTGTTGTAATGAATTTCCGGATGTGTTATAATAGTAGTAAGATGGACATAGGACATATATAGTCTTGTATATGGATTCGGATATGTATAGTAATAGCATGGTGTTTTTATCGATATATATAGATATATAATCATATGGTATGCTAATATCATATTAGTAATAGTGGACCTTATAGCTAAGATGATAGAAAGCTATCATTGCCTCTTGGACAATGCCTTTTTGGCTTAGGATAGTATACATACGGAAATGAGTATGCTCAAGTTATCGAGTTGAGCTTTTCGTGCTAACGAACACCACGGCGTTTCTCGGATTCCTTTAAAGGGATGTCTAAGAGGAAGAGTAGAGATGATGTAAACAAAGGGCAACCAAGTAAAAGAAAATTCGAGATGACTTAAGGGGGGATCAAGATGAGAGCCATACAAGAAAAGGGAGCAGCATTAAAGTGTAGAAGTGGTTCTAAAGGAGCCATGATCGAACGACGACGAGACCAAGGGAAAGAATGAACTTAAGTTCTTCGAGAAGAAGCGTGGACAACTAAAGATGTAAATCGACGAGGAGATGAGTACGTTCTTGCAAGGTTAAGGTGACATTCCATTAAGATGTGAAGTTTTCTTTAGACGCTCCTAAGCATTTGAGTCAAGATGAGAAGAGTGATATAACCAATTGCTAAAGATTTAAGATACCGTAAGTTAAGCTTATGAGGTACCAAAAAGTAAAGTTTCAACATTACTAGAGTTATGAGAAGAAGGGCATGGTGGGGATTCACGTGGAGTTGACCGATTTCCATTATGATGATAAGACTAAGAAATGCCAAGAAGGAGGAAGTGTGTATAAATGATGACCCCAAGAAGATGAAAGACGAAACGAAGAGCTTTGGTCGAAAGATTTAAGATACCAACCAAGAGGAACACGAGTGGAAGCTAGCTAAGGTTATAATATTTGGGAAGGTGCTCTTGAAAGACATCGAGGAAGAATGGTTAAGTCTATGAAAGGGAGTTATATGAAACAACAAGGCCAAAAAGATATAGTTACCTTATAAAGAAGAGGAAGCATGGAATAAAGAAAGAACTAACGGAGTTTAAGATAAAGTACCCCGAGGAGGGTAGCCTTCATGAGAATGGTAACATGAGAAGTGTAGTAGAAGAATAAATCGTTGACTTCGGAGAAGGTCAGATACAAGTTAACCGGTGACAACTGAGAACGCACAGGTGTGGGTTGTCTATTGGTGAGTGTGGAAGGGGGATGAGTAAACAAGATTATGGGCAAATAGAGGTATTTGGATGACCTTATGCGACCTTTGTAGGTCATGGAATTGGCATATGGGAGAACGACACGAATTAGAGGTTTTAAAGTTTGATCACGGTAAAGGGGAAGTAGTGAATCAAGAAGAAGGTAAGCTGTCATGGAGGTGGTACATAAACGTTAGTATATAGAGGATGCAGGGTATGAAATGGATGATATGTTACCGCGGGCAAGAGATAAGTCAAGTTTCTAGACTCACACGGAAGAGATATGGTGCTATGATGTTAGTACCTGGAGATGTAATGAGTTTGATATTTTAGTGGTTTTGGTTGGGGAGTTTCTTCTAGCATTTTCCACGGGATATACCGGTACAATTGTGAAGTTGTTCATGGAATACCGAGAGATGCATAAGGTGACCAACAAGAGTAAGAGAAGATCGAAGTTTTGAAGTTTGATGTCGACAAGAGATGTACAAAAAGTATATGGAAGATTGAGGTTAGAACCTCTATTGTCGGGTTAACTCTACAAAAGGAAAGTGAAGTATAATTTCTACTTGAAGAAAGGATGTTTATAGTGCAAGCTTACGTAAAATGCAAGGAGAGTTTCCCATATGTTGGGGAATATAGTGGAAAGCGAAGAAGATGAGGTCAATTGTTTTAAAGCACGGTTAAATCCTGCAGTTTGAACCCTTAAGGTTGCACATAAGTGAGAAAGCTTAGAAGATTTTTAAAATTATGTCATCAAAGAGGGAGAATGAGATTAAGATAAAAGAAAACTTAAATAAGGCTACAAGAGTCAGAAGACTCGAGCAAGTCTCTCGGGTTCAAGAGATGAAGGATCTATAAAAGAGGACGGTTAACATTGTAGCTAAAGATGGAACAATACACATGTTTGAAGGACGTCATCCCAACAGATCAGGGGAGATCATTAATACCATGACTACTTGTCAAGTGATAAAATAGGATTATGGCGGTTATTATGATATGTGACGGGAAGAGAAAAGATGAAACCTGAGATATCACAAATTCCAATACGTCAAAATGTGGAATTTTCCACTAGGGTCGAGCTTGATTTATTTCCGGTGTCAAAGGCGCCGTATGGAATAACACTTGTGCAGAGACATGAGTTGTGGAAGCAAGTGAAGGAGAAATTGCAAGAACTTAGTGATAAGATTTCATTAGAATTAGTGAAATGCCATGGAGAACACCAAACGTTATCTTCAACTCTTGATCGGAAGTTCGTACTGGAATACATCTTAAACTCTTGATTTGAAGTTGTTATGGAGAACCCTAGTTACGAAACGTGAGACGGTTATCTCCGTTTGTACATCGATTACAATGAGTTGAACAAGATAACAATGAAGAACAAGTATCTCTTACGACGGATAGACGATCTACTCGACCGGTTGAAAGGGTCGGTAGTCTCTTCTAAGAATGATTTAAGGTTTGTTTGTCACAAATGAGAATTCGAGACTGGGATGGTGTAAATACGGCTTTCCGGACAAACCATGGTCACTTTGAGTTGTAGTGATTCCATATGGGCTTACTATGCCCAGACAAGATATTCTGGTCTACTCTCAAAGAAGAGAGATGTTGTATGACAAGTTATCTCGGGATGGCAACCCCGAAGGATGTGAAAGAAGTTACAAGTTTTCTTGGATGTGCCGGTCATTCCCAGATTTGTGGAGAGATTCTTCAAAGTAACACCATATACGGTTAACCTACTTTGGAAGACAAAAAGATTTTGAGTGGGACGAAAATTGACAATGAAGTTGTTGAGAGTTAAGAGGAGATTCATTGGTGCAACTATTTTTACGTTGCCTTGAGGTATGATGGGTTTGACATGTACAAGTGATTCTCCAAGACATGGTTTTGATTGGGTATTGAGGAACGATGTAAAAGTAATAGCATATGTGTCTTGTTAGTCGAAGCAATGTCAAGTTAAGTACTTCCTTCATTCCTTAGAGCTTGCAACAAGAATTGATGAAATGGAACATTAAAATTTGGTTTGAGAAGAACCTGTTCGCTCCAAACGGTGTGTGCAAGCTTTAAATTTATAACCCTAGACGTAAGCTTAAAACAAGGATGCGAACCCGCAGTGTACGGGTCAATCGTAGTAAAAAGCAAGAAATTCCAGGGGTCGATCACAGGGACTTAGTGAAACAAAGTCAGAAAAGGTAAGCTTTGTAAATACTAACCACTAGAGCAATTAAAACAATCAAAGATGATAAAAGTCAATAAAGGAAATATGCAATTCTAGGAATTAAAGCATCTAGTTGTGGTTCCAACTCAAGATCTAAAGATAAGCGGACAAAGCTGAGGTTTTTGCATAGAGAAGGTATTTCTAAAGTGGAATAGATCACCGGGTAAGTCTCACTACTCACTAATCCCAAACCGTAACTCCTATTACCGGGTAAGTCTCAAGGAATTAAGATAAAGAACTATATCCTCAAACTAACACACCATCTAAGGGAAAAGAATCAACCTTTACCGGGTAAGTCTCAGGCTAACTCACAAAGATGGGATGAAAGCACACTCAAACCCCAATAAAGGATAAACCTTTATTACCTACACTTATGATCTTTGGTAAACAAACTAAGGAATTACCGGGTAAGTCTCATCCTAAGCTTGCATTGAGCCAGGAAAGGTGTACTAAGAATAGGATTTGGCAAACTCTAACACTTAACTCTCAGTTTCGGATCAGATAAGTCACCTCGGTCAGACGAATTCCACCCCGGCCGAGATGTTCATCGACTGAACGAGATGCTTAGGGTTAAGGTAAAGACTCGAACTTTCAGGGTCCTACTGTGATTAAGATCATTCTATCATTGTTTTTCCCACAACCTTCAGCCAATCACCCTAGAATCACACAAAGAGATTAGCCACTCATCATCATAAAAGTCTTAATCAAGTATATGGGAAGAAAGAGAATAATTGAACAAGAAAACCTTAAGAGAAAGGCTTCAATAACTGAATCAATTATCAAACAAACAAGCGTTCCTTGGATAGAAATCCAACAAGACAATGACAAAGAAGGGAATCTAAGATGATCTTACAAAAACCCTCCAAAAAGCTATAAAAGCTATAGACTATCTTCCTTCAACCTTCAAAAAGGTTCTTCAAATCTCCCAACTGGAGTATGGCTGCAGCGGTGTATAAAACACGATCGGTGGTATGCGGATGTCTAAGCACGATATTTCGGTGTAAGCGGGCTGTATGCAGCGTGTCGGATTTGTGGGAAATCCGACCCTTTTTATAGGAAAATTACTCTCCAAAGATAAGATATCTTAGAAAGATCTTTTCCCACAAAAACAGGTAAAATATATGATCTATCATATCTTCTTCCTTTCAGGAGCCAAGCCCAAAAATATAAGATCTCTTTCCAAAGATAAAACATCTCAGCCAAGAATAAAATATTCTCGCCGCGTCCCAAGTGTTCGCCTCGGTCGAGTCGACTCCTCTGGATCACCTCGGTCGAGGTGACTCTGTAGTCAACTGAGGTGAGTCATAACTGAATGTGAAATCTCTCAAATCTGGTCCAAAGTAAATCTCTAATTCATGGCTATGCTTCCTGGATGTTTCCTTATGTTCCTGAATGTAGCTCCAATGACTCCATAGCTCCTTTTGCTCCTTTTTGATGCAAAACGTGCCATTTTACCTACGATTACAACAAAACTAGGTGTAGACCTCGATTCTCGCAAAGGTAGATGAAATGGTAATATAATCACATATTATACATACAGACATGCAGATTATTGAAGATAAAACGTCCAAACAAACCCCAAAATATAGACTATAATTCATGCTATCAAAATACCCCATACTTAGCCCTTGCTTGTCCCCAAGCAAGTTCCGCATATAAAAGGCAAGATAGGATGGATTATAAGTCAAGAGAATCAATGAAAAAGTCTTTCAAAAACATTTTTATGGTGTGCTCCAATCATAGATCACTCTAAGAGAATACTTTATGGAATTTAAAATCAATATATGATCAAAACATTTTATAAATATAAGAAAGTTGTTCATCTTTGCATAAAATCATAGACTGCATAATAAGTCATAATTATCGAAATTAATCATGCATAATCCGGTTTAAACCACTAAGTCAATCAACAAGCTCGAGGTCTCAAGGGCTTCCCAAAAGAAAGGTCAAGAAACGTGTAGGGTAGGGATGTAAGTAAGGTAATGTGGTGCTAGAATCCGGGAAAAGGATATACTTCACTTTCACTTTGACTTTCGACATCTTCCACCAATAAGCTTTGCTTATTTCACACTTTTTCTTTTTACTTTACTTTTTGGGATGCATGGACAGAGGTGCACAATAACCGAAGACTAGGAAATCAACAATCGTCAATTTTTTGAGGTGCATCAAACCCTTGATGCACATACCATGACCCGTTAGGAATATCGGTCAATCCGACTTTGGCAAGACACAAACACCCGGCTATGTGAATGGTGCCGAGTTACTCATCATCATGATTGACTTCCCCAAACCTATTTTTTTCTTTCTAACACTTTCACTTCCAGCCAACTTCTCAACTTTTACTTCACTTGCTTTCACCACTTTGCTTGCTTCCAAATTCCCGGATAGGTAAAGGGAGGCAAAAATGTATATGAGGGGCTAAGCATGATCAAGAAGAAGAAGAGAGAAGAATGAATTGCCTTGGTCTTTCCAGGAAGAAAGTGAGAGAACTTATCTTGCGGTGTCAACCTTCAAATTCAACATAATTTGGATAAAAACAAAGTATTAAACATGCCAAAAATTTCAAACAAAGCATTTAGCAACTTAAACATATCATAAAACCTTTCAAACACATAAAGATTTCAAAACCAGTCAGCAACAAGATCTTCACTGAGATCATATCCAGATAAGAAGCACAAAACGTTTCGAAAACTCTCAGTTAAACCACCTCGGTCGAGGTGTTCTAGGTCAACCGAGGTGAAGCACCTCGTTCGGCCAGAACTGTCCCGGTCGAGGTCAAAAATTTTTTTTTTTTATAAACCAGTTTTTTGACGTTTTTTCAATCAAATAACCTGTATGTATGCATGCAATCTCAGATAAACACATAGAAGCAAAATGAAGCAAATATAAACCATAAATATCATATAAAGTCGAGTCATACATCCATAAGGGTCAAATAATACATCAATAAATACCCCATACTTGGGACACACTGTCCCAGTGGGTCAAAATAAGTCTAAGGAAATAAAATACTCACCGGACATAAAGCTGAGCTGCATAATAAATAAGAAAGAAAATCCTGCAGCTCTCAGTAGTCACGATCCGGTGGTGGTGGTGGTGGTGGCACATATGGATACTGAGATGCGTCGAACGGGTAGCCCATGATGTGCTGAAACTGAATCAGAGCCATCATGTGCTGGTAATGATGTCTCTCCTGCATCTCACGGATATCCAGTGATAGGGCAGCATAAGAATCGATCATCTGATCCGTCAGATCATCGATCCGACGGTGAGCCTTTGGATCTCTGTGTCGGCGTACCCTACGCCTAGCAGGTCTCACAGGTGATGTGGCTGGTGCAGGCTCAGTATCATCATCATCAATGTCAATAACCGGCGCACTCGTCCCAGCAGTATCCGTCCCTCTATCCATTGGAACTCTGTCATCCCTGTCATCCTCCTCAGTTGTCTCCTCCTCCACCTCATCCTCCTCAGCTAGTGCAGTTGCTGCCTCTTGTTCGCCACTTAGCGTGCGTGCAAATAAGCTTTAAATTTATAAAACTAGAATCAAGCAAGCGAACCCGCAGTGTACGGATGGATATAGTTAAGCAAGAATTCCATAGTATCGAACACAGGGATTTGGGGGGAACAAATTCGATTTCAGATTATCAAGCAGGTAAATGTAAGAGCTTTGCAAATTATTGGGAAAACAACAATCCTAAAGATCCAAGTATCCAGCTGTGGCTATCGATTCAAGATATACTAATGATATAAGGACAGGGTTAAGATATGCAAAGGTATGCTAATGTAAGGTAATCGTATGGTAAAGTTCCAAAAACCTTATATGACTCACCTACAAGACACTCTCTATAAAGGTTGTTGAGGCTTCAATATAGAAAGGTTCTAAAGGTAAGGATTAATGTCAAATACCCAAACTTGTAATCCAAGGATCAAGACTAACTAAACCGATTACGGTTGTGACACTCACAATCGAGGTAGAGGTTGTTGAGGCTTCACTACCACCTAGAAAAGGCAAGCCTAAACTAAGTTAAAGCAAATCTTTAACTTTGGATTAAAGTAAAAGCAAGTTCGTAGACTTAAGGGAAATCACGGTTAGTTCTTGAGGTTCCACGGCCGTGGACTCAAGAACAGGCCGTAATTTAAGGTTGTCGGCGATTCTCTCTAACTCTCAGGGTCCAATTTGTTTACGATCGATCTATCATCATCTAAACCACAACTATCAACCCTTCACCTTAGAATTGTTAAAGGTTTTTAGCCAACAATAGTCATAATGATATCAAATTCAAGGTTTAAAAGATTGAAAGATGAAAACTTTCGAAAACTTTCAATAAACTTCAAACCAATCTCAAAGTCACAATCAAGAACAAATATTGTCACTAGATTCAGAATAGAACAAACAAACACAATCTTAGGCAAGAAGGAAGAACGGGATGTCAATCCGTCTTCTAAATCAAACCTAAATAAGAAGAGAAATCTTCTTGCGAATACTCTTCCGAATCTTCAATCTTCCGTCAATACGGAATTCTCAATCACAATCTCCACCAAAGTGCGAGATTAGGGCAACTCCAAAGATGAGCGCAAAGATCTCCAAGTTGCGGCGTCGGCGAAAGTGCGTCAAACGGAGTTGTAAGCGTAAGCCTAAAGCGAGGTCGCAAAGTCTCTAAGCGGAGGTCCAAGCGAAGGTGACGGAATCTCTCTTCGTCCGTCCTTTTATAGTGTATGATGAAGTAGCGGCCCGGCCCAATCTTTTAAAAGATCGTGGCTTAAAGTGTGGCGAAAAAGATCGCCAAAATCACGGTCGTGGAAGGTTCCACGACCGTAATTTAGAGCGTGGAATTGGACACGGTTTGAACACATGATTCCACGACCGTAGAAGTTGCTGGAATGAATCACGCTTCACTTGCTAGGGTTCCACGGCCGTGGAACTGAACGTGGAATGTAGTACGGCCGTATTTTAGAGCGTGGTTTAAGGCAAGAACGTGATTCTTCCCTAGCCTCGTGAATTCCTCAAGTTAGCTCTCTTTTGGCTCCTAAGAATGCCCTCAATCCATGGACATACTCAATCAACTCCTCCTTGCTAAATTCCGTTCAGAAATGGCTCTCAATCACCTATAATCAACATAAAGCTTGTGTAGACATCCATATCGACAATATAGGCAAACTAGCTCAAATGCAACAATTCTAAATCAAAGACTATCAATATGAATCAAATACGTTTAGAAAACGTGCCTAAAATATCACAATATTTCATGCTAACAAATAACCCCATACTTAACACTTGCTTGTCCCTAAGCAAGGTCTTTCAAAAGCTTTAAAACAAGAGTTAGGATGAAATATGTGTACCTTCTCAAAGCAATACTTCTTTTGGAGGAATGTGCCTTCTAATCAATAGATCTTTCTCAAATCTTGCTTCAATCGTTCATAAGACTTTCATACACTTAATCAAAGAGTAAAGAGTAAAGAAAGCTCATGATTCAATCAAACTTCTATACAAACATCATAACCTTCAAACATTATCAAAATCAATCATAAGAAACTTCAATTTAGATCACCAAGTCATATAACATTCTTTTGATATTAAGGACTTTGAAAGAAAAAGGTCTAGAATGTGGAAAGGGAAGGAAACTTTAAGGAATGTGGTGCGTGAATCCGGGAAAGTGGACAACTACTCCTTCTTCTTCTCTTGTGGTTTCCGCAACAACTTCAACTTAGAGCTTGGCTCTCTTCCTTTCATTTTTCGACTTTACTTTTGGAGTTATGGACAGAGGTGCACAAAAACCGAAGCCTAGGAGATTGGTGTTTCTCAATTTTTATGAGATGCCTCAAACCCTTAGCGCACATACCATAATCCGCTAGGAATATCGCTCAATCCGACTTTGGCAAGACACAAACACCCGGCTATGTGAATGGTGCCGAGTTACTCATCATCATGATTGACTTCCCGAAACCTACAATTTCTTTCTATTCTTTTGATTGCAAATAATTGCTCTCATGGCCCTCCCACATCAAACATGCCTTTTTCATTCACTTCTCGAAATTTCCGGATAGGTAAAGGAGGTTAATATTTCAATGAGGGGCTAAATGATCAAAGAAAGAAGAAAGAAAAATCGAATTGCCTTAATCATCTCAATAAGAAGTATAAGAACTTATAGTGTGATTTCAACTTCAATTTCTCAACATGATTTAAGTAACGTTCATCACATTATGAAACTTGCAAAAGAGGTGTAATCAACTCATTTATTTCCTTTTCAATTCACTATTCTTTTAAGCATGCAATTGTCATCAAACTCAATTCACAAGTAGTGATTATCATTGAAATCATCTCAATTCCTTAGAAGCACAAAATTTTTCAAGTTTTATGGGTTTTTTCAAGTTCTTTTTCATGCAATGCAATAAGAAACATGCAACACTATAATGAACATGCAAGATAGTCTCGAATAGAAGCAAACATACTGAGTAAGAGTTATTACAAACTTTTAGTCACACCCCACCCCATACTTAGGACGAACATTGTCCCTAATGTTCAAAAGAAAGAAAGAAAAGAAGAAAAGAAAAAGAAACTCACAAAGTGGCGGTGGAGCGGCTAAAGCACACGGTCATGCAAGTCATCATTGTGGCGTTGGTGGAGGCGGGAATGGAGAGAAGCTAGGATCATAAAACCGCCCAAACTGCTGGCGGTAGACATCTCTCATCATGTGATCGAGGTCGTCCAAGCGTCCATCTCTAGCATCGGCTCGTATCTCCAATGCTCCTACTCTCTCTGAAAGACCAGTAGCCCAATCCGGCATCTGCTCATACCATCCCGGAGCCTGACTGTACCATGTTGGAGCGTCGGATGGTGCTGGTGCTGGTGCTGGTGTAGATGGTGTCTCTGTAGCCCATGGAGGTGGAGATCCATACCATGCAGGAGGTGTCTCAGCCCATGTGGGTCTCTCACTCACGCTGGCGCAGCGAGAAGACGAGCCTGAAGCTCTAGCTGGACGTGGAGAACGTCTAGGAACATCGGGGGCCGCATCCGGCTGATCCAGAAACGTGCCAAACTCCTGCTCGGCTCCTCCTCCACCCTCAAACTGATCCCTCATCTCCTCCTCCTCAACTACGGGCGGTGGTGGAACATACGGAGGAGCTGCAATCCTGTTCGCATGCATAGCAGCGAACGTCTCCTTCCAATTATGGCGTTCAGCCATAATGGAGTACTCCTGCAGCCACTCAATACCCCTACCGGTCCTGCTCTCCCAAGGCATGGCCGCATAAGGCGGACCTCTATGTGTGGGGAAGATAAGACCCCTAACCATGAAGGCATGAAGTCCTAAGGGTACGGCTGGTATACGGGTACAGGCAGAAAAATCAACACCTAACGCCCTAGCAAGGTGGGTAACTATCCCACCGTATCCAATGTTGCCCTTCCTCTTGTTCTTAAGCTTGCTCATAGTAGCAATTAAGAGGGTGGCACAGTCAGCTCGGCACCCATACAGCACGGAGTATAGCAGAAAGAGCTCATCCGTCTTGATCTTTTGGGACGTCTCCGTCCTAGGAAAGAGACACTCCGAAAGAACACGGTGAGCAATCTTCAAGGCCAAGTGATACATCAACTTGGCCTTGGTATCAGCAGGTTGCCAGCGGTCCTCGCTGGCGTAGATCATCGCTACCTCCTCCCAAAAGTCCTTGGCGTAAACGCCACTAGGAAAGCGACCGTTAAAGGTCTCATGAAACCCGAAGAAAGTCCCAAACTCACGGATGGAAAAGTCATAGTTTCTTTCCATAAGACGGAAAGAAACAGTCCTATCTACATGGCTATGCTGAAAGGACGTCACTACCTCCCTCGTAATCTCCTCATACGCGTCCTCTCGGATAGCCGAGAAGACAACTAGTCCGGCTCTATCCAAGAGCCAAGTAAGGTCATCTACGATGTTAAGAGGAGTTAGCTCCTCTAACAATAGATACCTAGGACCAATCACAGCCCTCTCCTCGATCCTCTCAAATACAGCAAGGTGATCCTCATGAATGATCAGTACTCTAGGGCTTGGAGGTGAAGGTGATGAGGGTGATGATGGAGGTGAAGGGGAAGAGGGTGGGTGTGCTCTAGAGGATGAAGAAGAAGAGGGATTACCCTTCCTCTTCTTGTTCTGATCATTCTTCTTCTCCTTAATTCTCCCCGAAACTCTCCGCACAAAGTCCATTACTGTCAAGAATCACGGTCTGTTCTAGCCTTTCCACGGCCGTGGTTCTTCCAAGAACCGTGGTTCATCTCAGTTTTTCGCAAATCTCAGAATTCAACACTCAATCTCAGCAATCAAGCAGCCCTAGTCTAATTCCTTCCAATTTCAATCAGTTCTTCCTAAAATTTCTAACAAAAACGAACCAAATCGACAAAGATCAAGAAGAGTGGAAAAACCTAGGTTTTGGATTTTGAAATCCGAGTTGCGCGTTCCTTGGTGAATTTCCGCTCGATTCGTCGCTTGGATCTTGTTGGTGGTCGAATGTGCTTCAATTTGGGAAGAAGAATCGTTGAAAAAGATTAACAAACGAAGAATTGGAGGAGGGGGCGTGGATTCGGCGTTTAGGTCGTGGAAGAGGCTTTTGTGGAGTGTTTTGGTGAAGAACGTGGTTTATATAGTCACAGGCAAAATTTTGAAAATCACGGTCTGTCAGGGTGTTCCACGGCCGTGGAATTGTACGGACCCGTGGTTTTGGTGATTTTTCAAAGGCTTTTGGAAACTACGGTCACTGTAGCTGTCACGACCGTGGTTTAGGCCGTGGAACTCTTTGTAATGCTCCAAAGTCCAAGTTTCGTCACTTTTCTTCAACATTATCCTTCCCTTTTCCTTTTCCATCGTTCCTACATCAAAAAACACGAACATACCGGAAGGAATCGAAGGCAAACAAAGCGAAAAAAACGTCTAAACCAAGCTAAACTATGAATCGAAAACAAAAACAAAAATGCAATACCTTGGGTTGCCTCCCAAGAAGCGCTTTGTTTAAGGTCCGTAGCTAGACCAAACTCGCACTTATTCGAGTGCGGTAGGCGCGAACTCTTCAGCTTGGAGTTCCGGCGTATACTTCTTGAGTCGTTGGCCGTTCACCTTAAAGCTTCCGCCCGTTTCACCCCATACTTCAACTGCACCATGGGGGAAAATACGCTTAATTAGAAAAGGTCCGGTCCAAAGACTTAAGCTTACCTGGAAAGAGGCGTAGCCTTGAATTGAAGAGGAGAACTTGATCTCCTTCTTTGAAGTCCTTTGGAATGATATGCTTATCATGCCAACGCTTTGCTCTCTCCTTATAGATCTTGGCGTTTTCATAAGTGTTCAAGCGGAGTTCGTCCAGCTCATTAAGGTCTAGGAGACGCTTCTCTCCCGCTTCCTTCATGCTGAAGTTCAACCACTTGATAGCCCAAAACGCCTTGTGCTCCAACTCCACCGGTAAGTGACAAGACTTCCCATACACAAGGTTGTATGGTGTGGTTCCTATGGGAGTCTTGTATGCAGTCCGGTACGCCCACAATGCATCGTCAAGCTTCAAAGACCAATCCTTCCTAGTCCTTGAAACCGTCTTCTCTAGAATTCCTTTGATCTCCCTATTTGAGATCTCAACTTGTCCACTTGTTTGTGGATGGTAAGGGGTAGCGATCTTGTGAGTAACCTCATACTTAACTAGAAGAGCTTCAAAGCGCCGGGCAATGAAGTGAGAACCTCCATCACTAATGATAGTCCTTGGCGTCCCAAATCGCGGGAAGATGGTCTTGTTAAAGAACTTAACCACCACCATGGCATCATTGGTGGGAGAGGCAATTGCTTCCACCCATCTAGAAACGTAATCTACTGCCAATAGTATGTATTGGTTTCCACAAGAGGATGGGAACGGTCCCATAAAATCTACTCCCCAAACGTCGAAAATCTCCACTTCTTGGATGTTGTTGAGGGGCATCTCATTCCTCCTAGAGATATTGCCTGTTCTTTGACAAGCATCGCAGCAAGAAACAAAGGATTGCAAATCTCTAAATAATGTAGGCCAAAAGAATCCGGATTGCAATACCTTTGCGCTAGTCTTGTTCGAACTAGCGTGTCCTCCACAAGGTAATGAATGACAATGGCGGATGACACTTTGCATCTCATCTTCCGGCACACATCCCCGAATGATGCCATCCGGACCTCTCTTAAAGAGGAGAGGCTCGTTCCAAAAGTATTCCCGGACATCCTTAAAGAACTTCTTCCTTTGTGCGTAGGATAATCCGGGTGGTATCTCCTCACAAACCAAATAGTTAACAAAATCAGCAAACCATGGTTCTTTACCTTTGGAGATCACGTCGATGCACTCCTCTATAATGTGTAGGTGTTCGTCTGGGAAGGAGTCATCGATGGGTAAATGGTCGTCTAGATGTGTTAGGCGACTCAAATGATCCGCAACAGAATTTTTTGAACCTTTCTTGTCGCGGATCTCTAGATCGAATTCTTGTAGGAGAAGAATCCATCTAATTAGCCTTGGCTTCGCGTCTTTCTTCGCAAGGAGGTACCGGATCGCAGCATGATCCGTGTAGACAATCACCTTTGCACCTACAAGATAAGAGCGAAACTTGTCAATAGCATAGACAATGGCTAAAAACTCTTTTTCGGTAGTGGCGTAGTTGAGCTGCGCTTCATCTAGCGTCTTGCTAGCATAGTATATGGCATGGGTTCGCCCTTCCTTTCGTTGTCCAAGGACAGCTCCAATAGCTACGTCACTAGCATCGCACATAACCTCAAAGGGAAGAGTCCAATCCGGAGGTTGGATAATAGGTGCTGAGATTAGAGCTTGCCGAATGGTGTTAAACGCATCCACACATTCCTGCGAAAACTCAAAAACCGCATCCTTCATCAATAGATTAGTGAGAGGTTTTGATTTCTTAGAAAAGTCTTTAATGAAACGTCTATAAAATCCAGCATGTCCTAGGAAACTTCTTATCCCTTTCACTGAAGTTGGGGGAGGAAGTTTCTCTATGGTCTCTATCTTAGCTTTATCTACTTCTATCCCTCTACTAGAGATTAAGTGACCTAATACAATTCCTTCCTTAACCATAAATTGACACTTCTCCCAATTAAGAACTAGGTTAGTGTCTTCACACCTTTGCAAAACAAGAGAAAGGTTAGAAAGGCAATCGTTAAAAGAGGAACCGTATACGGAGAAGTCGTCCATGAAGACTTCCATGATTTCCTCTATGTATTCGGAGAAGATGGCCCTCATGCACCGTTGAAAGGTGGCTGGGGCGTTGCAAAGCCCGAACGGCATTCTCCTATAAGCAAACGTACCCCATGGGCACGTGAATGTGGTCTTCTCTAGATCATCCGGGTGTATCGGAATCTGAAAGAAACCACTATAACCGTCAAGATAGCAAAAATGCGAATGTTGCGCTAACCTTTCAAGCATTTGATCGATGAATGGCAATGGGAAGTGATCCTTCCTCGTTGCATTGTTAAGCTTGCGGTAGTCAATGCACATCCGCCATCCTGTTACGGTTCGGGTAGGAATGAGTTCGTTGTTCTTGTTGGTGATGACCGTCATTCCTCCCTTCTTCGGAACTACTTGAACCGGACTCACCCACTTACTATCGGAGATAGGGTAGATGATACCTGCATCAAGAAGCTTAAGAATTTCCTTCTTGACAACCTCCTTCATGGTCGGATTCAACCGCCTTTGAGGTTGTCTTGAAGTTCTAAAATCTTCCTCCATTAATATCTTATGCATGCATAGGGAGGGTTTAATTCCTACTAAATCCTCAATAGTATATCCTAAAGCTTTTCTATGTTTCCTAAGGACAACCATGAGTTCATTATGTTCATCTATGCTTAAGTCGGAACTAACAATAACCGGAAAGGTAGAATTAGGTCCTAGAAAAGCGTACCTTAGATGAGTAGGAAGTGGTTTTAGTTCCATTGCTTTCGGAGCTTCCAATGATCCTTGAGGAGCATCCGATGTCTCCTTAGAAGTTTCTAAGGGTGTTGAATGTGTGGGAGAAGAATCAGAAGAAGTTGAAGAAGTGTCTCGATCACCCCTTTCCACGCCCAAAATTACGGGTTCCTCATGTCCTCCACGGCCGTGGTTTAGGGCGTGGAAAGGAAATACGGTTGTCATGCCTTCTCCACGACCGTATAACTCCCTGGAATGAGCCACGCTTTGGGCTGTGAGATCCACGGCCGTGGAATATAGTGTGTGGCCGTGGATTCTCTCGCTTTCTGCTTCATCGTGGAGTTTTTCAAACTCCACTTCATGCATCTCTTCTTGTGCTTCTAAGGCTTCAATTGCCTCATTGCACTCTTCTTCTTCCCCTACATTTGTTAGACTCATAGTGATAACTTTTTGTAAAGGATCGTTAAAGAGAATCGCACTTACCTCCTCCCTAGACAACCCTTCTTCATCTTGGATATCGAATATATCCTCGTCAAAGATTGGCTCCTTCACTAGAGTGGAAAGAACGAATTCCACTTTCTCTTCCCCTATATCAAAGGCGAGTCTACCATTCTTGCAATCGACTATGCAGCCGGAAGTTGCAAGAAACGGTCTTCCGAGTATGATCGGGACCGGACTATCTGCAGGAATATCAAGCACGACAAAATCAATGGGAACAAAGAATTTACCTAGCTTGACCAGGACGTCTTCTATAATACCGACGGGGCGAGTGATGGATCGATCCGCCATGTACAACGTCATCTTCACCGGTTTAGGGTCGCCTAAACCGATCTTCCTACACAACGCAAGTGGTATGATGCTCACACTTTCTCCCAAGTCACATAAAGCTAGGTAAATTCTACAATACCGACGGGGTAAGGATTAATGTCAAATACCCAAACTTGTAATCCAAAGATCAAGACTAACTAAACCGATTACGGTTGTGACACTCACAATCGAGGTAGAGGTTGTTGAGGCTTCACTACCACCTAGAAAAGGCAAGCCTAAACTAAGTTAAAGCAAATCTTTAACTTTGGATTAAAGTAAAAGCAAGTTCGTAGACTTAAGAGAAATCACGGTTAGTTCTTGAGGTTCCACGGCCGTGGACTCAAGAACAGGCCGTAATTTAAGGTTGTCGGCGATTCTCTCTAACTCTCAGGGTCCAATCTGTTTACGATCGATCTATCATCATCTAAACCACAACTATCAACCCTTCACCTTAGAATTGTTAAAGGTTTTTAGCCAACAATAGTCATAATGATATCAAATTCAAGGTTTAAAAGATTGAAAGATGAAAACTTTCGAAAACTTTCAATAAACTTCAAACCAATCTCAAAGTCACAATCAAGAACAAATATTGTCACTAGATTCAGAATAGAACAAACAAACACAATCTTAGGCAAGAAGGAAGAACGGGATGTCAATCCGTCTTCTAAATCAAACCTAAACAAGAAGAGAAATCTTCTTGCGAATACTCTTCCGAATCTTCGATCTTCCGTCAATACGGAATTCTCAATCACAATCTCCACCAAAGTGCGAGATTAGGGCAACTCCAAAGATGAGCGCAAAGATCTCCAAGACGCGGCGTCGGCGAAAGTGCGTCAAACGGAGTTGTAAGCGTAAGCCTAAAGCGAGGTCGCAAAGTCACTAAGCGGAGGTCCAAGTGAAGGTGACGGGATCTCTCTTCGTCCGTCCTTTTATAGTGTATGATGAAGTAGCGGCCCGGCCCAATCTTTTAAAAGATCGTGGCTTAAAGTGTGGCGAAAAAGATCGCCAAAATCACGGTCGTGGAAGGTTCCACGACCGTAATTTAGAGCGTGGAATTGGACACGGTTTGAACACATGATTCCACGACCGTAGAAGTTGCTGGAATGAATCACGCTTCACTTGCTAGGGTTCCACGGCCGTGGAACTGAACGTGGAATGTAGTACGGCCGTATTTTAGAGCGTGGTTTAGGGCAAGAACGTGATTCTTCCCTAGCCTCGTGCATTCCTCAAGTTAGCTCTCTTTTGGCTCCTAAGAATGCCCTCAATCCATGGACATACTCAATCAACTCCTCCTTGCTAAATTCCGTTCAGAAATGGCTCTCAATCACCTATAATCAACATAAAGCTTGTGTAGACATCCATATCGACAATATAGGCAAACTAGCTCACAAATGCAACAATTCTAAATCAAAGACTATCAATATGAATCAAATACGTTTAGAAAACGTGCCTAAAATATCACAATATTTCATGCTAACAAATAACCCCATACTTAACACTTGCTTGTCCCTAAGCAAGGTCTTTCAAAAGCTTTAAAACAAGAGTTAGGATGAAATATGTGTACCTTCTCAAAGCAATACTTCTTTTGGAGGAATGTGCCTTCTAATCAATAGATCATTCTCAAATCTTGCTTCAATCGTTCATAAGACTTTCATACACTTAATCAAAGAGTAAAGAGTATAGAAAGCTCATGATTCAATCAAACTTCTATACAAACATCATAACCTTCAAAAATTATCAAAATCAATCATAAGAAACTTCAATTTAGATCACCAAGTCATATAACATTCTTTTGATATTAAGGACTTTCAAAGAAAAAGGTCTAGAATGTGGAAAGGGAAGGAAACTTTAAGGAATGTGGTGCGTGAATCCGGGAAAGTGGACAACTACTCCTTCTTCTTCTCTTGCGGTTTCCGCAACAACTTCAACTTAGAGCTTGGCTCTCTTCCTTTCATTTTTCGACTTTACTTTTGGAGTTATGGACAGAGGTGCACAAAAACCGAAGCCTAGAAGATTGGCGTTTCTCAATTTTTATGAGATGCCTCAAACCCTTAGTGCACATACCATAATCCGCTAAGAATATCGCTCAATCCGACTTTGGCAAGACACAAACACCCGGCTATGTGAATGGTGCCGAGTTACTCATCATCATGATTGACTTCCCCAAACCTACAATTTCTTTCTATTCTTTTGATTGCAAATAATTGCTCTCATGGCCCTCCCACATCAAACATGCCTTTTTCATTCACTTCTCGAAATTTCCGGATAGGTAAAGGAGGTTAATATTTCAATGAGGGGCTAAATGATCAAAGAAAGAAGAAAGAAAATTCGAATTGCCTTAATCATCTCAACAAGAAGTATAAGAACTTATAGTGTGATTTCAACTTCAATTTCTCAACATGATTTAAGTAACGTTCATCACATTATGAAACTTGCAAAAGAGGTGTAATCAACTCATTTATTTCCTTTTCAATTCACTATTCTTTTAAGCATGCAATTGTCATCAAACTCAATTCACAAGTAGTGATTATCATTGAAATCATCTCAATTCCTTAGAAGCACAAAATGTTTCAAAATTTTTCAAGTTTTATGGGTTTTTTCAAGTTCTTTTTCATGCAATGCAATAAGAAACATGCAACACTATAATGAACATGCAAGATAGTCTCGAATAGAAGCAAACATACTGAGTAAGAGTTATTACAAACTTTTAGTCACACCCTACCCCATACTTAGGACGAACATTGTCCCTAATGTTCAAAAGAAAGAAAGAAAAGAAGAAAAGAAAAAGAAACTCACAAAGTGGCGGTGGAGCGGCTAAAGCAAACGGTCATGCAAGTCATCACTGTGGCGCTGGTGGAGGCGGGAATGGAGAGAAGCTAGGATCATAAAACCGCCCAAACTGCTGGCGGTAGACGTCTCTCATCATGTGATCGAGGTCGTCCAAGCGTCCATCTCTAGCATCGGCTCGTATCTCCAATGCTCCTACTCTCTCTGAAAGACCAGTAGCCCAATCCGGCATCTGCTCATACCATCCCGGAGCCTGACTGTACCATGTTGCAGCGTCGGATGGTGCTGGTGCTGGTGCTGGTGCAGATGGTGTCTCTGTAGCCCATGGAGGTGGAGATCCATACCATGCAGGAGGTGTCTCAGCCCATGTGGGTCTCTCACTCACGCTGGCGCGGCGAGAAGACGAGCCTGAAGCTCTAGCTGGACGTGGAGAACGTCTAGGAACATCGGGGGCCGCATCCGGCTGATCCAGAAACGTGCCAAACTCCTGCTCGGATCCTCCTCCACCCTCAAACTGATCCCTCATCTCCTCCTCCTCAACTACGGGCGGTGGTGGAACATACGGAGGAGCTGCAATCCTGTTCGCATGCATAGCAGCGAACGTCTCCTTCCAATTATGGCGTTCAGCCATAATGGAGTACTCCTGCAGCCACTCAATACCCCAACCGGTCCTGCTCTCCCAAGGCATGGCCGCATAAGGCGGACCTCTATGTGTGGGGAAGATAAGACCCCTAACCATGAAGGCATGAAGTCCTAAGGGTACGGCTGGTATACGGGTACAGGCAGAAAAATCAACACCTAACGCCCTAGCAAGGTGGGTAACTATCCCACCGTATCCAATGTTGCCCTTCCTCTTGTTCTTAAGCTTGCTCATAGTAGCAGCTAAGAGGGTGGCACAGTCAGCTCGGCGCCCATACAACATGGAGTATAGCAGAAAGAGCTCATCCGTCTTGATCTTTTGGGACGTCTCCGTCCTAGGAAAGAGACACTCTGAAAGAACACGCTGAGCAATCTTCAAGGCCAAGTGATACATCAACTTGGCCTTGGTATCAGCAGGTTGCCAGCGGTCCTCGCTGGCGTAGATCATCGCTACCTCCTCCAAAAAGTCCTTGGCGTAAACGCCACTAGGAAAGCGACCGTTAAAGGTCTCATGAAACCCGAAGAAAGTCCCGAACTCACGGATGGAAAAGTCATAGTTTCTTTCCATAAGACGGAAAGAAACAGTCCTATCTACATGGCTATGCTGAAAGGACGTCACTACCTCCCTCGTAATCTCCTCATACGCGTCCTCTCGGATAGCCGAGAAGACAACTAGTCCGGCTCTATCCAAGAGCCAAGTAAGGTCATCTACGATGTTAAGAGGAGTTAGCTCCTCTAACAATAGATACCTAGGACCACTCACATCCCTCTCCTCGATCCTCTCAAATACAGCAAGGTGATCCTCATGAATGATCGGTACTCTAGGGCTTGGAGGTGAAGGTGATGAGGGTGATGATGGAGGTGAAGGGGAAGAGGGTGGGTGTGCTCTAGAGGATGAAGAAGAAGAGGGATTACCCTTCCTCTTCTTGTTCTGATCATTCTTCTTCTCCTTAATTCTCCCCGAAACTCTCCTCACAAAGTCCATTACTGTCAAGAATCACGGTCTGTTCTAGCCTTTCCACGGCCGTGGTTCTTCCAAGAACCGTGGTTCGTCTCAGTTTTTCGCAAATCTCATAATTCAACACTCAATCTCTGTAATCAAGCAGCCCTAGTCTAATTCCTTCCAATTTCAATCAGTTCTTCCTAAAATTTCTAACAAAAACGAACCAAATCGACAAAGATCAAGAAGAGTGGAAAAACCTAGGTTTCGGATTTTGAAATCCGAGTTGCGCGTTCCTTGGTGAATTTCCGCTTGATTCGTCGCTTGGATCTTGTTGGTGGTCGAATGTGCTTCAATTTGGGAAGAAGAATCGTTGAAAACGATTAACAAACGAAGAATTGGAGGAGGGGCGTGGATTCGGCGTTTAGGTCGTGGAAGAGGCTTTTGTGGAGTGTTTTGGTGAAGAACGTGGTTTATATAGTCACAAGCAAAATTTTGAAAATCACGGTCTGTCGGGGTGTTCCACGGCCGTGGAATTGTACGGACCCGTGGTTTTGGTGATTTTTCAAAGGCTTTTGGAAACTACGGTCACTGTAGCTGTCACGACCGTGGTTTAGGCCGTGGAACTCTCTGTAATGCTCCAAAGTCCAAGTTTCGTCACTTTTCTTCAACATTATCCTTCCCTTTTCCTTTTCCATCGTTCCTACATCCAAAAACACGAACATACCGGAAGGAATCGAAGGCAAACAAAGCGAAAAAAACGTCTAAACCAAGCTAAACTATGAATCGAAAACAAAAACAAAAATGCAATACCTTGGGTTGCCTCCCAAGAAGCGCTTTGTTTAATGTCCGTAGCTAGACCAAACTCGCACTTATTCGAGTGCAGTAGGCGCGAACTCTTCAGCTTGGAGTTCCGGCGTATACTTCTTGAGTCGTTGGCCGTTCACCTTAAAGCTTCCGCCCGTTTCACCCCATACTTCAACTGCACCATGGGGGAAAATACGCTTAATTAGAAAAGGTCCGGTCCAACGAGACTTAAGCTTACCTGGAAAGAGGCGAAGCCTTGAATTGAAGAGGAGAACTTGATCTCCTTCTTTGAAGTCCTTTGAAATGATATGCTTATCATGCCAACGCTTTGCTCTCTCCTTATAGATCTTGGCGTTTTCATAAGTGTTCAAGCGGAGTTCGTCCAGCTCATTAAGGTCTAGGAGACGCTTCTCTCCCGCTTCCTTCATGCTGAAGTTCAACCACTTGATAGCCCAAAACGCCTTGTGCTCCAACTCCACCGGTAAGTGACAAGACTTCCCATACACAAGGTTGTATGGTGTGGTTCCTATGGGAGTCTTGTATGCAGTCCGGTACGCCCACAATGCATCGTCAAGCTTCAAAGACCAATCCTTCCTAGTCCTTGAAACCGTCTTCTCTAGAATTCCTTTGAACTCCCTATTTGAGATCTCAACTTGTCCACTTGTTTGTGGATAGTAAGGGGTAGCGATCTTGTGAGTAACCCCATACTTAACTAGAAGAGCTTCAAAGCGCCGGGCAATGAAGTGAGAACCTCCATCACTAATGATAGTCCTTGGCGTCCCAAATCGCAGGAAGATGGTCTTGTTAAAGAACTTAACCACCACCATGGCATCATTGGTGGGAGAGGCAATTGCTTCCACCCATCTAGAAACGTAATCTACTGCCAATAGTATGTATTGGTTTCCACAAGAGGATGGGAACGGTCCCATAAAATCTACTCCCCAAACGTCGAAAATCTCCACTTCTTGGATGTTGTTGAGGGGCATCTCATTCCTCCTAGAGATATTGCCTGTTCTTTGACAAGCATCGCAGCAAGAAATAAAGGATTGCAAATCTCTAAATAATGTAGGCCAAAAGAATCCGGATTGCAATACCTTTGCGCCAGTCTTGTTCGAACTAGCGTGTCCTCCACAAGGTAATGAATGACAATGGCGGATGACACTTTGCATCTCATCTTCCGGCACACATCGCCGAATGATGCCATCCGGACCTCTCTTAAAGAGGAGAGGCTCGTTCCAAAAGTATTCCCAGACATCCTTAAAGAACTTCTTCCTTTGTGCGTAGGATAATCCGGGTGGTATCTCCTCACAAACCAAATAGTTAACAAAATCAGCAAACCATGGTTCGTTACCTTTGGAGATCACGTCGATGCACTCCTCTATAATGTGTAGGTGTTCGTCTGGAAAGGAGTCATCGATGGGTAAATGGTCGTCCTCTAGATGTGTTAGGCGACTCAAATGATCCGCAACAGAATTTTTTGAACCTTTCTTGTCGCGGATCTCTAGATCGAATTCTTGTAGGAGAAGAATCCATCTAATTAGCCTTGGCTTCGCGTCTTTCTTCGCAAGGAGGTACCGGATCGCAGCATGATCCGTGTATACAATCACCTTTGCACCTACAAGATAAGAGCGAAACTTGTCAATAGCATAGACAATGGCTAAAAACTCTTTTTCGGTAGTGGCGTAGTTGAGCTACGCTTCATCTAGCGTCTTGCTAGCATAGTATATGGCATGGGTTTGCCCTTCCTTTCGTTGTCCAAGGACAGCTCCAATAGCTACGTCACTAGCATCGCACATAACCTCAAAGGGAAGAGTCCAATCCGGAGGTTGGATAATAGGTGTTGAGATTAGAGCTTGCCGAATGGTGTTAAACGCATCCACACATTCCTGCGAAAACTCAAAAACCGCATCCTTCATCAATAGATTAGTGAGAGGTTTTGATTTCTTAGAAAAGTCTTTAATGAAACGTCTATAAAATCCAGCATGTCCTAGGAAACTTCTTATCCCTTTCACCGAAGTTGGGGGAGGAAGTTTCTCTATGGTCTCTATCTTAGCTTTATCTACTTCTATCCCTCTACTAGAGATTAAGTGACCTAATACAATTCCTTCCTTAACCATAAATTGACACTTCTCCCAATTAAGAACTAGGTTAGTGTCTTCACACCTTTGCAAAACAAGAGAAAGGTTAGAAAGGCAATCGTTAAAAGAGGAACCGTATACGGAGAAGTCGTGCATGAAGACTTCCATGATTTCCTCTATGTATTCGGAGAAGATGGCCCTCATGCACCGTTGAAAGGTGGCTGGGGCGTTGCAAAGCCCGAACGGCATTCTCCTATAAGCAAACGTACCCCATGGGCACGTGAATGTGGTCTTCTCTTGATCATCCGGGTGTATCGGGATCTGAAAGAAACCACTATAACCGTCAAGATAGCAAAAATGTGAATGTTGCGCTAACCTTTCAAGCATTTGATCGATGAATGGCAATGGGAAGTGATCCTTCCTCGTTGCATTGTTAAGCTTGCGGTAGTCAATGCACATCCGCCATCCTGTTACGGTTCGGGTAGGAATGAGTTCGTTGTTCTTGTTGGTGATGACCGTCATTCCTCCCTTCTTCGGAACTACTTGAACCGGACTCACCCACTTACTATCGGAGATAGGGTAGATGATACCTGCATCAAGAAGCTTAAGAATTTCCTTCTTGACAACCTCCTTCATGGTCGGATTCAACCGCCTTTGAGGTTGTCTTGAAGTTCTAAAATCTTCCTCCATTAATATCTTATGCATGCATAGGGAGGGTTTAATTCCTACTAAATCCTCAATAGTATATCCTAAAGCTTTTCTATGTTTCCTAAGGACAACCATGAGTTCATTATGTTCATCTATGCTTAAGTCGGAACTAACAATAACCGGAAAGGTAGAATTAGGTCCTACAAAAGCGTACCTTAGATGAGTAGGAAGTGGTTTTAGTTCCATCGCTTTCGGAGCTTCCAATGATCCTTGAGGAGCATCCGATGTCTCCTTAGAAGTTTCTAAGGGTGTTGAATGTGTGGGAGAAGAATCAGAAGAAGTTGAAGAAGTGTCTCGATCACCCCTTTCCACGCCCAAAATTACGGGTTCCTCATGTCCTCCACGGCCGTGGTTTAGGGCGTGGAAAGGAAATACGGTTGTCATGCCTTCTCCACGACCGTATAACTCCCTGGACTGAGCCACGCTTTGGGCTGTGAGATCCACGGCCGTGGAATATAGTGTGTGGCCGTGGATTCTCTCGCTTTCTGCTTCATCGTGGAGTTTTTCAAACTCCACTTCATGCATCTCTTCTTGTGCTTCTAAGGCTTCAATTGCCTCATTGCACTCTTCTTCTTCCCCTACATTTGTTAGACTCATAGTGATAACTTTTTGTAAAGGATCGTTAAAGAGAATCGCACTTACCTCCTCCCTAGACAACCCTTCTTCATCTTGGATATCGAATATATCCTCGTCAAAGATTGGCTCCTTCACTAGAGTGGAAAGAACGAATTCTACTTTCTCTTCCCCTATATCAAAGGCGAGTCTACCATTCTTGCAATCGACTATGCAGCCGGAAGTTGCAAGAAACGGTCTTCCGAGTATGATCGGGACCGGACTATCTGCAGGAATATCAAGCACGACAAAATCAATGGGAACAAAGAATTTACCTAGCTTGACCGGGACGTCTTCTACAATACCGACGGGGCGAGTGATGGATCGATCCGCCATGTACAACGTCATCTTCACCGGTTTAGGGTCGCCTAAACCGATCTTCCTACACAACGCAAGTGGTATGATGCTCACACTTTCTCCCAAGTCACATAAAGCATCATATGTGACATCTCCCACTCCTATGGGAATGCAAAATGACCCCGGATCCTTTAGCTTTGGGGGCATTTTCTCCTTCATAGTCTTGATGAGATCCGAAGAATCCGAACTCATCTTAACCTCTCCGAAGTCTTCTAGCTTCCTCTTGTTGGAGAGGAGCTCCTTCAAGAACTTGCCATAAGCCGGCATACCTACAATAGCATCGATAAAGGGTATATTAATATACAACTTGCTCATGAGTTCTATAAACTTACCAAACTGTTTATCTAGGCGCGCTCTCGCTCTAGATTGAGGGAATGGTAGGGGAGGTTTGTAAGCTGGAGGAGGAACGTAGACATCTTCCTTCTCCTTCCCCTTCTCTTTGTCTTTCTCTACGGGGACTTCAACGAACTTAGGCTGCGGATCGGTGGTAGTCACTCCGCTCCTAGTTGTGATTGCCATCACCCTTCCTTTAGGGTTGTCCTCCGTCTTTCCCGGAAGTTTCCCTTGATTCCTAGGAACTTCCTCCGCATGGCTGAACATTTGGTTTTCTAAAACCTTTTGAGCTTTATCAACCTTGGAAATTTGATCATCAACCTTAATGATGCGGTTCTCCAACCCTTGTAGCTTTCCCAAAATCGTTTCCAACATGGGATCGGGCTTCTCCTTCCCCGAATTGTTTCCTCCATTAGATGATTGCCCCTGGCTTTTCAAAGGAGTAGAGGAAGAGGAGGGTGGAGTTAGTGAATTAGAATTGGAATGATAAGAGTTACCGGAATTTTGTTGATTGGAGCGCCAATTATTGTTGTTTGAACCCCTATTGTTGTTCCAATTGTTGTTCCGGTTGTTGTTATTGCCATTCCAATTGTTCCGGTTGTTGTTCCGGTTGTTGTTGTTGTTGTTGTTGTTGCGGTTTGTGTTCTCACCGCCATTGTTGTTGTTGCCCAAATAGCCAACATCCTTGCCTTGTTGCTTTGGAAAGTTGGTTTTGATAGCCTCCTTCAACTCTTTGATCTCATTGTTGAGGGAGAAAATCTGATTTTGAGCTTCATGTGTGAGCTGTGCTCCTTGCTCCACACGATTTCCCTCCACTTTTCGGTGGGAATACTTCTCTATGACCCTTGCTTGCTTCTTAATGAAGTCCCAAGCGTCATCTTCTCTCAAGTCCATGAATGTTCCACATGAGAGGGATTGGAGGTTGAATTGCGTTCCCGCATCCAGCCCCTTGTAGTAAATCTCCAGCAATGCAAGCTTGGATATGCCATGATGAGGGCAATCCAATAACAAGTCCTGAAATCTTTCCCATGATTGAAACAAACTTTCGTTAGACCTCATGGAAAATGCATTAATCTTACCTCTAAGTTCCGCCGTTTTGGATGACGGAAAGAATTTGGTGAGGAACTCCGCGGAAAGGTCTTCCCACGTGTCTAGTTTCCCACTAGGAAGAGCTTGATACCAAGACAACGCTTTCCCCTTCAAGGAGAAGAAGAAAGGCTTGAGCTTATAGTTGTTGGTAGTAGCGTTCTTCGGTCTCATTGTCTCCATCATACACTCAAAGTTTTGCAAGTTTTGGTGTGGAGATTCAGCGCTTGTCCCGCCAAATTGGTTTTGGCGAACAAGAGTAATAACTTGAGGGTTGAAGCTAAACCCTTGCACATCATCAGCATCAAAATTCACGCCCAAACGGCGTGGTTGTTGTGGTGGATCCATCTTTTGGCCAAGAGTTCTTGGCTCATTATCTACACGTTCGATCCTCGCATTCCTAGGTGGAATGCGTCGATTTGCAGCTCCCCGTGGATGGAAAGGATTCACATTGATTGTGGGATCAATTTCCTCTAGCGGTGGCATGGAAGAATCACTATCATCGGCGGATGAATGGCTTCTTCTTCTTGACCTTGATCCCCTCCTTGAGGATTTCTTGCTCCCCTTATTCTTAAGGTCGCTTAGTTCTATCCTCATTTGGAAAATCATATCCTGTAGATTATTAACTTGAGATTGATGACGATCCATTTCATCCCGGCGGATGTTCTCATTCCATTGGAGTTGAGCTTCCTTCTCCGCCAACTCCTCCGCTTGAAGATCACGTTCGTCTTCTTCAGCCATCTTCTTTTCCTTGCGCTTTTGCCTTAAAGTTCTCTCAAGCTCTTGATCAAGAGGTAAGAGATCTTCGGTGTTCCTAGATCTGCGCATGCACTCAAAAAGATATCAAATAACGAGAGCAAGCTCCCAAGCTTGACAACCGGCTACCGAATTTGGCCTAGACCAAATCCCCGGCAATGGCGCCAAAAACTTGTTCGCCACTTAGCGTGCGTGCAAATAAGGTTTAAATTTATAAAACTAGAATCAAGCAAGCGAACCCGCAGTGTACGGATCGATATAGTTAAGCAAGAATTCCAGAGTATCGAACACAGGGATTTGGGGGGAACAAATTCGATTTCAGATTATCAAGCAGGTAAATGTAAGAGCTTTGCAAATTATTGGGAAAACAACAATCCTAAAGATCCAAGTATCCATCTGTGGCTATCGATTCAAGATATACTAATGATATAAGGACAGGGTTAAGATATGCAAAGGTATGCTAATGTAAGGTAATTGTACGGTGAAGTTCCAAAAACCTTATATGACTCACCTACAAGACACTCTCTATAAAGGTTGTTGAGGTTTCAATATAGAAATGTTGTAAAGGTAAGGATTAATGTCAAATACCCAAACTTGTAATCCAAGGATCAAGACTAACTAAACCGATTACGGTTGTGACACTCACAATCGAGGTAGAGGTTGTTGAGGCTTCACTACCACCTAGAAAAGGCAAGCCTAAACTAAGTTAAAGCAAATCTTTAACTTTGGATTAAAGTAAAAGCAAGTTCGTAGACTTAAGAGAAATCACGGTTAGTTCTTGAGGTTCCACGGCCGTGGACTCAAGAACAGGCCGTAATTTAAGGTTGTCGGCGATTCTCTCTAACTCTCAGGGTCCAATCTGTTTACGATCGATCTATCATCATCTAAACCACAACTATCAACCCTTCACCTTAGAATTGTTAAAGGTTTTTAGCCAACAATAGTCATAATGATATCACATTCAAGGTTTAAAAGATTGAAAGATGAAAACTTTCGAAAACTTTCAATAAACTTCAAACCAATCTCAAAGTCACAATCAAGAACAAATATTGTCACTAGATTCAGAATAGAACAAACAAACACAATCTTAGGCAAGAAGGAAGAACGGGATGCCAATCCGTCTTCTAAATCAAACCTAAACAAGAAGAGAAATCTTCTTGCGAATACTCTTCCGAATCTTCGATCTTCCATCAATACGGAATTCTCAATCACAATCTCCACCAAAGTGCGAGATTAGGGCCACTCCAAAGATGAGCGCAAAGATCTCCAAGTCACGGCGTCGGCGAAAGTACGTCAAACGGAGTTGTAAGCGTAAGCCTAAAGCGAGGTCGCAAAGTCTCTAAGCGGAGGTCCAAGTGAAGGTGACGGAATCTCTCTTCGTCCGTCCTTTTATAGTGTATGATGAAGTAGCGGCCCGGCCCAATCTTTTAAAAGATCGTGGCTTAAAGTGTGGCGAAAAAGATCGCCAAAATCACGGTCGTGGAAGGTTCCACGACCGTAATTTAGAGCGTGGAATTGGACACGGTTTGAACACATGATTCCACGACCGTAGAAGTTGCTGGAATGAATCACGCTTCACTTGCTAGGGTTCCACGGCCGTGGAACTGAACGTGGAATGTAGTACGGCCGTATTTTAGAGCGTGGTTTAGGGCAAGAACGTGATTCTTCCCTAGCCTCGTGCATTCCTCAAGTTAGCTCTCTTTTGGCTCCTAAGAATTCCCTCAATCTATGGACATACTCAATCAACTCCTCCTTGCTAAATTCCGTTCAGAAATGGCTCTCAATCACCTATAATCAACATAAAGCTTGTGTAGACATCCATATCGACAATATAGGCAAACTAGCTCACAAATGCAACAATTCTAAATCAAAGACTATCAATATGAATCAAATACGTTTAGAAAACGTGCCTAAAATATCACAATATTTCATGCTAACAAATAACTCCATACTTAACACTTGCTTGTCCCTAAGCAAGGTCTTTCAAAAGCTTTAAAACAAGAGTTAGGATGAAATATGTGTACCTTCTCAAAGCAATACTTCTTTTGGAGGAATGTGCCTTCTAATCAATAGATCATTCTCAAATCTTGCTTCAATCGTTCATAAGACTTTCATACACTTAATCAAAGAGTAAAGAGTAAAGAAAGCTCATGATTCAATCAAACTTCTATACAAACATCATAACCTTCAAACATTATCAAAATCAATCATAAGAAACTTCAATTTAGATCACCAAGTCATATAACATTCTTTTGATATTAAGGACTTTCAAAGAAAAAGGTCTAGAATGTGGAAAGGGAAGGAAACTTTAAGGAATGTGGTGCGTGAATCCGGGAAAGTGGACAACTACTCCTTCTTCTTCTCTTGCGGTTTCCGCAACAACTTCAACTTAGAGCTTGGCTCTCTTCCTTTCATTTTTCGACTGTACTTTTGGAGTTATGGACAGAGGTGCACAAAAACCGAAGCCTAGGAGATTGGCGTTTCTCAATTTTTATGAGATGCCTCAAACCCTTAGCGCACATACCATAATCCGCTAGGAAAATCCTTTCCTTGATGTAGTCGGCTCCCATGGCATGGCTACATATAGTGTAGTGAGTCCTCGGGGAACCAGAATCCTCCGAGTGATCATCTCTTGAAGTCCTAGCGGCTTGGCAGCCGCCACCATAGTACAAGCGCTGAGATCCATATCCTGATAGCTAGCAATGTGGGTCACAAGGCCTCCGCAGTAGATGTCCCTCTTCGCTTTGGCCTTGATCTTGTGCAGATCCTCTTCCAACATCAAGCCAAAGTCGGGGATCCCTCCAGTCACCATGCAGTAAAGGCTGAAAAGCTCCCTCTGTCGGACCTTTTGGGGCGTCTCAGTACGCGCCAGAAGTGTCTCGCTGAAAATGCAGTGAGCTAACCTAAACGCTAGGTGAAAAATGATACGCTCCCTGGAATCTCCAGGGCGCCATCTATCTGCGTGCTCAACTACGTGAGCAATCTGACTCCAAAACTCCCTAGCTACATTCCAGGAAGGAAAATCAACAGCAGTCGGGGCCGGGAAACCAAAAATGTCTCTCCAATACTCTAAAGGAACTAGGAAGTTCCGGTTCATCAATCGGTACTTCACAGCTCGCTCTTTGGGGAGGTAGGTGAAAGAGCTAACAAACTCTAAGGTAGGCTCTAGATAGGCAGGTGCACGGATCTCAGTAAACTGATCTAGCCCTACCATCGAGATCATCCGTCTAAGGTCTCCATCCACATGGAGACAATCAAAAGCCGAAACGTCCTGGAAGCGTGGTGCAATCACTGGACGGGCTGCTATACGGTCATAATCGACCTGGTGTCGCTCGTGGATCACCGGTCGATAAGGTTTGGAAGAAGAAGAGGAAGGGGAAGGGGAGGATCTATCCCTAAGGACAAGCTGTCTGTCAGAACTCATTTTCTAAACAACCTGTCAGACCACCTCGGTCGGCCTGACAACAATGAAGAACACCTCGGCCGAGGCACAGCATGACTGGACCGAGGCGAATAACTGCGCGACGAATTTCCTCAAAAATCCAGTTCTTTTCCCCCAAAAATCACTACAACTGGTTCCTATGGGGTACTTAATCTGTTCATCAGCAAATGTAGGGCAACCAAAGCCCAAATTGAAGCAAAAACAGCGAGGTTAGGGTTTTTTCTGTTTTTACCTCGTTTGGTCGATTCGATTCGATTTTCTTGCAGATTCGCACTTGCAACTCGATCCTCTACGCTTTGATCGCAATTTGGAAGCGAAAATCTTCGAAAACGGGCAAGAAACGAAGGGGCGAGGTGAAGGACAATGCCGCGGTCGAGGAGGTAGGTAAAAAGGAAGAAAGAGAATTTCACCCCCTTTTTATACCCTTTCTGGAACTGCTGTCACCTCGGTCGAGGTGGTCTCGACTGGACCGAGGTGGTACGGACCGAGGTGGTTCTTCAGAAACCCTAGTCGCCTCGGTTGCTCAAGAATCATCTCGGTCGAGGTGCTCTGACAGCAACCGAGATGTGCCTCAGTCAAATTCCGTCTTCTCAAATTCTCGAACTTCTGTCCTTCCAGTTATGCTCCTGGTTTGTATTCCTTCCTTAGATGTCACCTGTTGTCTGTCTAGGACGCCAAAAACAAAACAAAGCAAAGCAAAAGCAAAACTATCTAAGCTAGACTAGAAAAAGGGAAAAGAAAGCAATACCTTGGGTTGCCTCCCAAGAAGCGCTTGGTTTAAGGTCGCTAGCTGGACCATAGTGCGTCTCTCAAACGTGATGGGAGGTGCCCTCACCCCATACTTCACCTCCATTGTGGGGTGAAGTAAGTAAGTCTATCAAACGCTCCAACAAGTGTAAGTGCTCATCGGGGAATGAATCGTCTATGGGTGGGTCGTCCTTCTCGCGCGAAGATGCAGGTAGCCAGCTGAGGTGATCCGCAACAGAATTTTCGGATCCCTTCTTATCGCGGATCTCTAATTCAAACTCTTGAAGCAAGAGAATCCATCGAATAAGGCATGGCTTGGCATCTTTCTTGGCAAGCAAGTAACGGATGGTTGCATGGTCGGTGTAGACAATGACTTTCGCCCCTACTAAGTAGGAACGAAACTTCTCGAAAGCATATACAACCGCCAATAACTCCTTCTCGGTGGTAGCGTAGTTGCGCTGGGCTACATCTAGCGTCTTGCTAGCATAATAAATGGCGGTGGTCCGGCCATCCTTCTTTTGTCCAAGCACCGCTCCTACGGCTACATCACTAGCGTCACACATGATCTCAAAGGGCAAGGTCCAATCCGGAGGTTGGATAATGGGAGCAGAGATCAACGCTTCCTTAATCCTGTAAAATGCATCAAGACATTCCTGCGAAAACTCAAAAATAACATCTTTATTCAAGAGGTTAGTTAGAGGTTTAGAAATCTTAGAGAAGTCCTTGATGAATCTCCTATAGAAACCTGCATGCCCGAGAAAGCTCCTCACACCTTTAACAGAACAAGGGGGAGGGAGTTTCTCAATAGTCTCCATCTTAGCGCGATCGACCTCAATACCTCGATTAGAAACGAGGTCTCCTAGTACAATACCTCAATAGTCCCAATTCAAGACAAGATTAGTGTCCTCATATCTTTGTAGCACTAGAGAAAGGTTAGATAGGCAATCATCAAAAGAGGAACCATATACTGAAAAATCATCCATAAATACCTCCATTATTTCCTCTATGTACTCGGAAAAGATAGCCATCATGCATCGCTGGAAAGTAGCGGGTGCATTGCACAATCCAAATGGCATCCTCCTATAAGCAAATGTCCCCCATGGACAAGTGAAAGTGGTCTTCTCCTGATCATCCGGATGGATAGGAATCTGGAAGAATCCGCTATAGCCGTCTAAGTAGCAAAAGTGTGAATGTTGGGCCAACCGTTCGAGCATTTGATCAATGAAGGGAAGTGGAAAATGGTCCTTCCGAGTGGCCGTGTTCAGCTTCCTATAATCAATGCAAACCCTCCAGCCCGTGACGGTCCTGGTTGGGATTAACTCGTTGTTCTTATTCATCACAACGGTCATCCATCCTTTCTTCGGAACTACATGCACCGGGCTCACCCATTTGCTGTCCGAGATAGGATATATGATACCTGCATCCAACAACTTAAGAATTTCCTTCTTCACAACCTCTTTCATGATCGGATTTAACCGTCTTTGAGGTTCCCGTGAAGTCTTATGATCATCCTCCATTAGAATTCTATGCATGCAGAAAGAAGGGTTAATGCCAATAAGATCATCTATAGTGTAACCCAAAGCCTTTTGATGCTTTCTCAGGACATGCATTAGTTTAGACAATTCAGATTCGGAGAGGGAAGCACTAACAATAATGGGATAAGTGGAATCCGGTCCAAGAAAGACATACCTCAAGTGATTTGGGAGTTGTTTAAGCTCCACAACTGGGGGTGCTTTCTGAGGGGATCCTTGCTTCCTTCTTCCGGTGGAGTAGATCCAGAAACTGGACTTTCGGAAGTCTCAGTTAAAATCGTTTCGCCATCGACCTCGGTCGAGGCACAGAGGCGTTGACCAAGATGTTCTTCGGTCGCCTCGCTCAGTCCAGAAAGTGCCTCGGTCGAGGTACTGTAACTGGAACCGAAACTGGAGATCTTCGTCTCCTGGATTAGCTTCTCAGTTTTAGCTCCTGGATCTTCTTCCAGTGCTTTTAAGCTCCGTATATCTGCATCACAAGAAGCATCTATACCTTCCTCCATTAAACTGAAACTAATAACTCGTTCAAGTGGATCGTTAATAAGGATAGAGCTTACCAATTCCCTTGATTCTTCTTCATCGTAGATGTTGAAGATATCATCGCTTAGCTGCTCTCCTTTCATGGCCGTAAGTAATGCGAACTCCACTTCATCTCCACCAATGTTGAATTTCAACTTGGCGTTCTTACAATCCACGTTGCAACCCGAAGTTGCTAGAAATGGCCTCTCGAGAATAATAGGAACAGGATAATTTGCGGGAATGTCAAGTACAACAAAGTCTATTAGTAAATAGAAGTTACCTAACTTGACCGGAACGTCTTCCAAAATTCCCACGGGATGGGTAATGGAGCGGTCCGCCATGTATAATCGAATCTTGACCGGCTTGGGCTCTCCAAGTCCGATCTTCACACATAGTTCCAGCGGAATGATGCTCACGCTGGCTCCTAGATCGCATAAGGCTTCACAAGTGACATCCCCAACTTGAATGGGAATGCAAAATGAATCGGGATCTCTCAACTTAGGTGGCATCTTCTCCTTCATGATTTGAATAAGCTCCGAGGATTTAGATGTCATCCTTACTTCACCAAAGTCTTCCAGTTTCCTCTTCCTTGATAGGATCTCTTTCAAGAACTTCCCATATGCGGGCATCCCTAGAATAGCATCAAGGAAAGGAATGTTAATGTGCAGTTTATTCATCAAGTCAAGGAACTTACCAAAGTGCTTGTCTAGATGTGCTCTGGCCCTTGACTAGGGGAATGGAAGTGGTGGTTTGTATGCGGGAGGTGGAACATAAACTTCAGCTTTCCCCTCCGCTTTTGTGGCTCCACCTCGGTTGGCATCTCGGCCGAAGTGTTCTTCGACTGCACCTGGACCGAGGTGGTCTTCGTCGGTACTGGCACCGACCGAGGCACTAGATCTGCAGTTTTCAATCCACTCCTCGTAGTTATGGCCATAATCTGGCCCTTAGGGTTGCTTTCCATCCTTACTGGAAGCTTCCTTGGATCTCTTGGCGCTTCATTCGCCCTACTAGCAAGTTGTTGTTCAAAGGCTTTTTGGGCCTTCGAAAATGAAGTCATAGAAGTCTCCATAGCACTAAGCTTGATCAAGATGGCCTCCAGCACTGCGTCTTTCTTTTCCGGATGAGACGAACTTGATCCTTGCCCTTGGCTTTTTAATGGAGTAGAAGAAGAAGAAGAAGGGGAAGAGAGGAAAGGATTAGAGGAATCGTTAGAATTGGAGTTAGAATGATTGTTGCCAGAATTTTGGTTGTTCGTCCTCCAATTATTGTTGTTGGATCCTCTATTATTATTGTAGTTGTTGTTCCGGGAACCTTTGTTGTTGTTACGGTATCCATTGTTGTTGTTCCTTTGTCCTTGATCTTCCTTCTTGGTTTGAGCAACCAAGAGTTCCTTTAATTGCTTCACGTCATTCTTCAAAGACGTGAGTTGATTGTTGCTAGGCTGAGTATCTTGGAAGTAAACTCTTTTAACTCCACCTTCAGCTCCTTGGTGGGTGTATTTCTCCATATGCAAAGCTTGTTTCTCGATAAAGTCCCAAGCTTTATCAATCGCCATGTCCATAAATGTACCGGCGGAGAGTAGTTGGAGGTTGAACTGGGTGCTTCCGTCCAGTCCCTTGAAGTATATCTCCAACAACTCTATCTTTAGAATCCCATGATGTGGGCAATCCAAAAGAATGTCTTTAAACCTTTCCCAAGACTTGGACAAGCTCTCCTTGTCCTTCATAATGAATGCATTAATCTTCCCTCTCATTTCAGCGGTCTTAGAGGGGGGAAAGAATTTAGTCAAGAATTCCGTAGTCATCTCCTCCCAAGTGCTAATTTTTCCTGGAGGAAGAGATTGATACCAAGTAAGAGCTCTATCTTTTAAAGAAAAGTGTTCGCTCCAAACGGTGTGTGCAAGCTTTAAATTTATAACCCTAGACGTAAGCTTAAAACAAGGATGCGAACCCGCGGTGTACGGGTCAATCGTAGTAAAAAGCAAGGAATTCCAGGGGTCGATCACAGGGACTTAGTGAAACAAAGTCCAATTACGGTATGCTTTAGCAATTACTAACCACAAAGCAATTAAAACAATCAAAGATGATAAAAGTCAATAAAGGAAATATGCAATTCTAGGAATTAAAGCATCTAGTTGTGGTTCCAACTCAAGATCTAAAGATAAGCGGACAAAGCTGAGATTTTTGCATAGGGAAGGTGTTACTAAAGTGGAATAGATCACCGGGTAAGTCTCACTACTCACTAATCCAAAACCGTAACTCCTATTACCGGGTAAGTCTCAAAGAATTAAGGTAAAGAACTATAATCTCAAACTAACACCCCATCTAAGGGAATAGAATCAACCTTTACCGGGTAAGTCTCAGGCTAACTCACAAAGATGGGATGAAAGCACACTCAAACCCCAATAAAGGATAAACCTTTATTACCTATACTTATGATCTTAGGTAAACAAACTAAGGAATTACCGGGTAAGTCTCATCCTAGGCTTGCATTAAACCAGAAAAGGTGTAATAAGGATAGGATTTGGCAAACTCTAACACTTAACTCTCAGTTTCGGATCAGATAAGTCACCTCGGTCAGCCAAATTCCACCCCGGCCGAGATGTTCATCGACTGAACGAGATGCTTAGGGTTAAGATTAAAGACTCGAACTTTCAGGATCCTACTGTGATTAAGATCATTCTATCATTGTTTTTCCCACAACCTTCAGCCAATCACCCTAGAATCACACAAAGAGATTAGCCACTCATCATCATGAAAGTATTAATCAAGTATATGGGAAGAAGGTGAATATTTGAACAAGAAAAATTTAATGAAAAGACTTCAATAACTGAATCAAATATCACAACAAAGCGTTCCTTGGATAGAAATCCAACAAGACAAGACAACAAGGAAGGGAATCTAAGATAATCTTACAAAAATCCTTCAAAAGCTATAAAAGCTACAATCTTGCTTCTTCAACCTTCAAAAAGGTTCTTCAAATCTCCCAACTGGAGTATGGCTGCTGCGGTGTATTAGGTGTAAGCGAGGTGATAGCGGATGTCGGATTTGTGAGAAATCCGACCCTTTTTATAGGAAAATTACTCTCCAAAGATAAGATATCTTAGAAAGATCTCTTCCCATAAAAATAGGTAAAATATATGATCTAGCAAATCTTCTTCCTTCCAGGAGCCAAGCCCAAAAATATAAGATCTCTTTCCAAAGATAAAAGATCTCAGTCAAGAATAAAATATTCTCGCCGCGTCCCAGGTGTTCGCCTCGGTCGAGTCGACTTTTCTGGATCACCTCGGTCGAGGTGACTCTGTAGTCAACCGAGGTGAATCAAAACTGAATGTGAAATCTCTCAAATCTGGTCCAAAGTGAATCTTTAATCCATGGCTATGCTTCTTGGATGTTTCCTTATGTTCCTGAATGTAGCTCCAATGACTTCATAGCTCCTTTTGCTCTTTTTATGCAAAACGTGCCATTTTACCTACGATTACAACAAAACTAGGTGTAGACCTCGATTCCCGCAAAGGTAGATGAAATGGTAATATAATCACATAATATACATACAAACATGCAGATTATTGAAGATAAAACGTCCAAACAAACCCCAAAATATAGACTATAATTCATGCTATCAAAATACCCCATACTTAGCCCTTGCTTGTCCCCAAGCAAGTTCCGCATATAGAAGGCAAGATAGAATGGATTATAAGTCAAGAAAATCAATGGAAAGCCTTTCAAAACATTTTTAATGGCGTGCTACAATCATAGATCACTCTAAGAGAATACTTCATGGAATTTAAAATCAAAACATGTTAAAACATTTTATAAATATAAGAAAGTTGTTCATCTTTGCATAAAATCATAGAATGCATAATAAGTCATAATTATCGAAATTAATCATGCCTAATCTAGTTTAAACCACTAAGTCAATCAACAAGCTCGAGGTCTCAAGGGCTTCCCAAAAGAAAGGTCAAGAAACGTGTAGGGTAGGGATGTATGTAAGGTAATGTGGTGCTGGAATCCGGGAAAAGGATATACTTCACTTTCACTTTGACTTTCAACATCTTCCACCAATAAGCTTCGCTTATTTCACACTTTTTCTTTTTATTTTACTTTTTGGGATGCATGGACAGAGGTGCACAATAACCGAAGCCTAGGAAATCAGCAATCGTCAATTTCTTGAGATGCATCAAACCCTTGATGCACATACCATAACCCGTTAGGAATATCGCTCAATCCGACTTTGGCAAGACACAAACACCCGGCTATGTGAATGGTGCCGAGTTACTCATCATCATGATTGACTTCCCCAAACCTATTATTATTTTCTAACACTTTCACTTCCAGCCAACTTCTCAACTTTAACTTCACTTGCTTTCACCACTTCGCTTGCTTCCAAATTCCCGGATAGGTAAAGGGAGGCAAAATGTATATGAGGGGTTAAGCATGATCAAGAAGAAGAAGAGAGAAGAATGAATTGCCTTGGTCTTTCCAGGAAGAAAGTGAGAGAACTTATCTTGTGGTGTCAACCTTCAAATTCAACATAATTTAGACAAAAACAAAGTATTAAACATGCCAAAAATTTCAAACAAAGCATTTAGCAACTTAAACATATTATAAAACCTTTCAAACACATAAAGATTTCAAAACCAGTCAGTAAGCAAGATCTTCACTGAGATCATATCCAGATAAGAAGCACAAAAATCGTTTTCGAAAACTCTCAGTTAACCCACCTCGGTCGAGGTGTTCTTAGGTCAACCGAGGTGAAACACCTCGTTTGGCCAGAACTACCCCGGTCGAGGTCAAAAAAAAAAATTTTAAAGCCAGTTTTTTTCAGTTTCGACGTTTTTCTCAATCAAATAACCTGTATGTATGCATGCAGTCTCAGATAAACACATAGGTGCAAACTGAAGCATAAATATAAATAAAGATCCGATCAAGTAGAGTCACACATCACATAAGTGTCAAATAATACACAAATACCCCATACTTGGGACACACTGTCCCAGTGGGTCAAAATAAGTCTAAGGAATAAAATACTCACCGGATAATAAGCTGAACTGCATAAAAATAAGAAAGAAAATCCTGCAGCTCTCAGTAGTCACGATCCGGTGGTGGTGGTGGTGGCACATATGGATACTGAGACGGGTCAAATGGATAGCCCATGATGTGCTCAAACTGAATCTGGGCCATCATGTGCTGGTAATGCTGTCGCTCCTGCATCTCGCGGATATCCAGTGATAAGGCGGCATAAGAATCAATCATCTGATCCGTCAGATCATCGATCCGACGATGAGCCTCTGGATCTCTATGTCGGCGTGCCCTACGCCTAGCAGGTCTCACTGGAAGATGCGGCTGGTGCAGGCTCAGTATCATCATCATCATCATCAAGATCAATAACTGGCGCACTCGTCCCAGGAGTATCTGTCCCTGTATCCATCGGGACTCCACCATCCCTGTCATCAACAGTCTCCTCATCATCTACCTCCTCCTCCTCAGCTGGGGCAGCTGTTGCCTCTCTATAATTCTCCATCAGTGGGGCCTAGGCGGTCTGCCAGTAGTGAGGATCATAGACTGTGAACTGGGCAGACCACCTAATCCCCTACGGTGCAGTCAGCTCCCATGGCATAGCCACGTATGGTGTAGTCAGTCCTCGGGGAACCAGAATCCGCCGAGTGATCATCTCCTGCAGCCCAAGCGGCTTGGCAGCCGCCACCATAGTGCAAGCGCTGAGATCCATGTCCTAGTAGCTGGCGATGTGGGTCACAATCCGTCCGCAGCAGATGTCCCCCTTCGCCTTGGCCTTGATCCTGTGCAGATCCTCTGCCAGCATCAAGCCAAAGTCGGGGATCCCTCCTATCACCATGCAATATAGGCTAAACAGCTCCCCCTGTTGGACCTTCTGGGGCGTCTCAGTACGCGCCAAAAGCGTCTTGCTGAAAATGCGGTGGGCTAACCTAAAAGCTAAGTGAAAGATGACCTTCTCCTTGGAATCTCTAGGGCGCCACCTATCTGCGTGCTCAACCACGTGAGCAATTTGTCCCCAAAACTCCCCAGCTACAGATCGGGACGGGAAATCAATAGCTGTCGGGGCAGGGAAACCAAAAATATCCCTCCAATACTCTAGTGGAACTATGAAGTTCCGGTTCATCAACCGGTACTTCACAGAACGCTCTGTGGGGAGGTAGGTGAAGGAGCTAATGAACTCTAAGGTGGGCTCCAAATAGGCAGGGGCTCGGATCTCAGTAAACTGATCTAGCCCTACTGTCGATATCATTCGTCTAAGGTCTCCATCTACATGGAGACAGTCAAAGGCTGACACGTCCAGGAAGCGAGGTGCAATCACTGGACGGCCGGAAATACGGTCGTAATCGACCTGGTGTCGCTCGTGGATCACCGGTCGATAGGGTCGGGAAGAAGAGGAGGAAGGGGAAGGGGAGGATCTATCCCTAAGGGCAAGATGTCTGTCAGAACTCATTTTTAAAATTCTCTTTGTCAGGTCACCTCGGTCGGTCTGACAATACTCAAGAACACCTCGGCCGAGGCACAGCACGTCTGGACCGAGGCGAAAAACTGCGTACTAATTTCTTCAAAATTTCCAGTTCTTTTCCACCAAAATCACTACAACTGGTTCCTATGGGGTACTTAATCCGTTTCTTAGCAAATGCAGGGCAATCCAAGCCCAAATCGAAGCGAAATCAGCGAGGTTAGGGTTTCGGTTCGATTTACCTCGTTCGGCCGTTTTGGTTCGATTTCTTCGCAGATCGGCGTTGCACTAGGATCCTCTACGCTTTAATCGTTGTTTGGAAGCGAAAATCTTCGAAAATGAACGAGAATCGAAGAAGCGAGGTGAAGGGGGCTGCCGCGGTCGAGGAAGGGTAAAAGAGAAGAAAGAGAAATTTTCCCCCTTTTTATACCCTTTCTGGAAATGCTGTCACCTCGGTCGAGGTGGTCTCGACTGGACCGAGGTGGTACGGACCGAGGTGGTACTTCAGAAACTCTAGTCGCCTCGGTTGCTCAAGAATCATCTCGGTCGAGGTGCTCTGACAGCAACCGAGATGTGCCTCGGTCAAACTTCGTCTTCTCGAATTCTCGATCTTCTTTCCTTCCAGTTATGTTCCTGGTTCGTACTCCTTCCTTAGATGTCACCAGTTATCTGTCTAGAACGCCAAAAACAAAACAAAGCAAAGCAAAAGCAAAACTATCTAAGCTAGAAAGGGAAAAGAAAACAATACCTTGGGTTTCCTCCCAAGAAGCGCTTGGTTTAAGGTCGCTAGCTGGACCATGATGCGTCTCAAACGAGGTAGGAGGAGCCCTCACCCCATACTTCACCTCCATCGTGGGGTGAAGTAAGTAAGTCCATCAAACGCTCCAACAACTGTAAGTGCTCATCGGGGAATGAATCGTCTATGGGTGGGTCGTCCTTTTCGCGTGAAGATGCAGGTAGCTGGCTGAGGTGATCCGCAACAGAATTTTCGGATCCCTTCTTATCGCGGATCTCTAAGTCAAACTCTTGAAGCAAGAGAATCCATCGAATAAGGCGTGGCTTGGCATCTTTCTTAGCCAACAAGTAACGGATGGCTGCATGGTCGGTGTAGACAATGACTTTCGCCCCTACTAAATAGGAACGAAACTTCTCGAAAGCATATACAACCGCCAATAATTCCTTCTCGGTGGTAGCGTAGTTGCGTTGTGCTACATCTAGCGTCTTGCTAGCATAGTAAATGGCGGTGGTCCGACCATCCTTCTTCTGTCCAAGCACCGCTCCTACGGCTACATCACTAGCATCACACATTATCTCAAAGGGCAAGGTCCAATCCAGAGGTTGGATAATGGGAGCGGAGATCAACGCTTCCTTTATCCTGTAAAAAGCATCAAGACACTCCTGCGAAAACTCAAAAACAACATCTTTATTCAAGAGGTTAGTTAGAGGTTTAGAAATCTTGGAGAAGTCCTTGATGAATCTCCTGTAGAAACCTGCATGCCGGAGAAAACTCCTCACACCTTTAACAGAACAAGGGGGAGGGAGTTTCTCAATAGTCTCGGTCTTAGCTCGATCGACCTCAATGCCTCGATTAGAAACGAGGTGTCCTAGCACAATGCCTTCATTAACCATAAAATGACACTTCTCCCAGTTCAGAACGAGATTAGTGTCTTCACATCTTTTAAGCACTAGAGAAAGGTTAGATAGGCAATCATCAAAAGAGGAACCATATACAGAAAAATCATCCATGAATACCTCCATGATCTCCTCTATGTATTCGGAAAAGATAGCCATCATGCATCGTTGGAAGGTAGCGGGTGCATTGCACAATCCAAATGGCATCCTCCTATAAGCAAATGTCCCCCATGGACAAGTGAAAGTGGTCTTCTCCTGATCATCCGGATGGATAGGAATCTGGAAGAATCCACTATAGCCGTCTAAGTAGCAAAAGTGTGAATGTTGGGCCAACCGCTCGAGCATTTGATCAATGAAGGGTAGTGGAAAATGGTCCTTTCGTGTGGCCGTGTTCAGCTTCCTATAATCAATGCAAACCCTCCAGCCCGTAACGGTCCTGGTTGGGATCAACTCGTTGTTCTTATTCGTTACAACGGTCATCCCTCCTTTCTTCGGAACTACATGCACCGGGCTAACCCATTTGCTGTCCGAGATAGGATATATGATTCCTACATCTAACAACTTAAGAATTTCCTTCTTCACAACCTCTTTCATGATCAGATTTAACCGTCTTTGAGGTTCTCGTGAAGTCTTATGATCATCCTCCATTAGAATTCTATGCATGCAGAAAGAGGGCTTAATGCCAATAAGATCATCTATAGTGTAACCCAAAGCCTTTTGATACTTTCTCAGGACATGCATTAGTTTAGACAATTCAGTTTCGGAGAGGGAAGCACTAACAATAACGGGATAAGTGGAATCCGGTCCAAGGAAGACATACCTCAAGTGATTTGGGAGTTGTTTAAGCTCCACAACTGGGGGTGCTTTCTGAGGGGAATTCTTGCTTCCTTCTTCCAGTGGAGTAGATCCAGAAACTGGACTTTCGGAAGTCTCAGTTGAAATCGTCTCGCCATCGACCTCGGTTGAGGCGCAGAGGCGTTGACCGAGATGTTCTTCAGTCGCCTCGGTCAGTCCAGAAAGTGCCTCGGTCGAGGTACTGTAACTGGAACCGAAACTAATAACTCTTTCGAGTGGATCGTAAATAAGGATAGAGCTCACCAATTCTCTTGATTCTTCTTCATCGTAGATGTTGAAGATATCATCGCTTAGCTGCTCCCCTTTCATGGCTGCAAGTAATGCGAACTCCACCTCATCGCCACCAATGTTGAATTCAACTTGGCGTTCTTGCAATCCACGTTGCAACCCAAAGTTGCTAGAAATGGCCTCCCGTGAATAATAGGAACAGGATAATCTGCGGGAATGTCAAGTACAACAAAGTCTATTGGTAAATAGAAGTTACCTAACTTGACCGGAACGTCCTCCAGAATTCCCACGGGATGGGTGATGGAGCGATCCGCCATGTATAGTCGAATCTTGACCGGCTTGGGCTCTCCATGTCCGATCTTCACACATAGTTCCAGCGGAATGATGCTCACGCTGGCTCCTAGATCACATAGGGCTTCACAAGTGACATCCCCAACTTGAATGGGAATGCAAAATGAGCCGGGATCTCTCAATTTAGGTGGCATCTTCTCCTTCATGATTTGAATAAGTTCCGAGGATTTAGATGTCATCCTAACTTCACCAAAATCTTCCAGTTTCCTCTTCCTTGATAGGATCTCCTTCAAGAACTTCCCATAGGCGGGCATTCCTAGAATAGCATCAAGGAAAGGAATGTTAATGTGCAGTTTATTCATCAAGTCAAGGAACTTACCAAAATGCTTGTCTAGATGTGCTCTGGCCCTTGACTGGGGGAATAGAAGTGGTGGTTTGTATGCAGGAGGTGGAACATAAACTTCAGTTTTCCCCTCCGCTTTCTGTGGCTCCACCTCGGTTGGCATCTCGGCCGAAGTTTTCTTCGGGTGCACCTGGACCGAGGTGGTCTTCGTCGGTATTGGCACCGACCGAGGCACTGGATCTGCAGTTTTCAGTCCACTCCTCGTAGTTATGGCCATGATCTGGCCCTTAGGGTTGCTTTCCGTCCTTGCTGGAAGCTTCCCTGGATCTCTTGGCGCTTCATTCGCCCTACTTGCAAGTTGTTGTTCAAAGGTTTTTTGGGCCTTCGAAAATGAAGTCATTGAAGTCTCCATAGCACTAAGCTTGATCAAGATAGCCTCCAACACTGCGTCTTTCTTTTCCGGCTGAGACGAACTTGATCCTTGCCCCTGGCTCTTTAATGGAGTAGAAGAAGAAGAAGGGGAAGAGAGGAAAGGATTAGAGGAATCGTTAGAATTGGAGTTTGAATGATTGTTACCAGAATTTTGGTTGTTCGCCCTCCAATTGTTGCTATTGGATCCTCTGTTGTTGTTGAAATTGTTGTTCCGGGAACCGTTGTTGTTGTTACGGTATCCATTGTTGTTGTTCCTTTGTCCTTGATCTTCCTTCTTGGTTTGAGCAACCAAGAGTTCCTTCAATTGCTTCACGTCGTTCTTCAAGGACGTGAGTTGATTGTTGTTGGGCTGAGTTTCTTGGAAGTTAACTCTTTTAACTCCACCTTCAGCTCCTTGATGGGTGTACTTCTCCATATGCAAAGCTTGCTTCTCGATGAAGTCCCAAGCTTCGTCAATCGCCATGTCCATAAAGGTACCGGCGGAGAGTAGTTGGAGGTTGAACTGGGTGCTTCCGTCCAGTCCCTTGAAGTATATCTCCAATAACTCTATATTTGGAATCCCATGATGTGGGCAATCCAAAAGAATGTCCTTGAACCTCTCCCATGACTTGGACAAGCTCTCCTTGTCCTTCATAATGAAAGCATTGATCTTTCCTCTCATTTCAGCAGTCTTTGAGGGGGGAAAGAATTTAGTCAAGAATTCCGAAGTCATCTCCTCCCATGTGCTGATTTTTCCTAGGGGAAGAGATTGATACCAAGTAAGAGCTCTATCTTTCAAAGAAAAGTAAAAAGGTCTTAGCTTGTAGTTGTTATTTTCAATCCTTGAGGGTCTCAAGGTCTCCATCAAGATCTCATAGTTTTGAAGATGTTGATGTGGGGATTCCTTCTCTAGCCCTCCGAACTGGCATTGGCGAATCATGGATAGAACTTGCGGTCGAAGTTCGTAGTCATGGTTCGCTGGATCTCCTAGGTTAACTCCTGGACGCCTCAGTTGTTGATTGGGGTCCATCCTTTGACCTAGGGTTTGTGGGATTCCTGCAAGAAGAACGCCTCGGACTGGCATCCGAGGTGGAAGTATCTCGGCCGGGGCGTCAGGTACTGGAACCTGCCTCGGTCGAGGGTCAGCAACTGGATCCTGCATCGGTCGAAGTAGATATTGGTCTCGTAAGGCTGCCATATCTGCTTCGATCGCCTCAGTCCTGGTGCGAGTTTCTTCTTTCTCTTGCCTTAGCTCTTCCCTGCTGAGGCGTAGCTGCTCTAGCACCTCTTTCGACTCGGCCTCAAGATCGCGATTGTCTTGGTTGGCCATCTTCGCTTCTCGGAAGCGACGTTTGTATGTCTTTTCTGGTTCGGGATCGTAAGGAACTATTTCCTTCCCAGTGCGGGTTCTTCGCATAAACCTAAGAAAGAACCTGCAAAAGTTACTCAAGTAGAGTGGTTAGTAGACACGGGGGCAAGTGCCCCAAGAGCAAACCGTAACCAGCTCGGTCTAGACCAAGTCCCCGGCAACGGCGCCAAAAACTTGTTCGCTCCAAATGGTGTGTGCAAGATTTAAATTTATAACCCTAGACGTAAGCTTAAAACAAAGATGCAAACCCGCAGTGTACGGGTCAATCGTAGTAAAAAGCAAGGAATTCCATGGGTCGATCACAGGGACTTAGTGAAACAAAGTCCAATTACGGTATGCTTTAGCAATTACTAACCACAAAGAAATTAAAACAATCAAAGATGATAAAAGTCAATAAAGGAAATATGCAATTCTAGGGATTAAAGCATCTAGTTGTGGTTCCAACTCAAGATCTAAAGATAAGCGGACAAAGTTGAGATTTTTGCATAGGGAAGGTGTTACTAAAGTGGAATAGATCACCGGGTAAGTCTCACTACTCACTAATCCAAAACCGTAACTCCTATTACCGGGTAAGTCTCAAGGAATTAAGGTAAAGAACTGTAATCTCAAACTAACACCCCATCTAAGGGAATAGAATCAACCTTTACCGGGTAAGTCTCAGGCTAACTCACAAAGATGGGATGAAAGCACACTCAAACCCCAATAAAGGATAAACCTTTATTACCTATACTTATGATCTTAGGTAAACAAACTAAGGAATTACCGGGTAAGTCTTATCCTAGGCTTGCATTGAACCAGGAAAGGTGTAATAAGGATAGGATTTGGCAAACTCTAACACTTAACTCTCAGTTTCGGATCAGATAAGTCACCTCGGTCAGCCAAATTCCACCCCGGCCGAGATGTTCATCGACTGAACGAGATGCTTATGGTTAAGATTAAAGACTCGAACTTTATTGATCCTACTGTGATTAAGATCATTCTATCATTATTTTTCCCACAACCTTCAGCCAATCACCCTAGAATCACACAAAGAGATTAGCCACTCATCATCATGAAAGTATTAATCAAGTATATGGGAAGAAGGTGAATATTTGAACAAGAAGAATTTAATGAAAAGACTTCAATAACTGAATCAAATATCTCAACAAAGCGTTCCTTGGATAGAAATCCAACAAGACAAGACAACAAGGAAGGGAATCTAAGATAATCTTACAAAACCCTTCAAAAGCTATAAAAGCTACAATCTTCCTTCTTCAACCTTCAAAAAGGTTCTTCAAATCTCCCAACTGGAGTATGGCTGCTGCGGTGTATTAGGTGTAAGCGAGGTGATAGCGGATGTCGGATTTGTGGGAAATCCGACCCTTTTTATAGGAAAATTACTCTCCAAAGATAAGATATCTTAGAAAGATCTCTTCCCATAAAAATAGGTAAAATATATGATCTAGCAAATCTTCTTCCTTCCAGGAGCCAAGCCCAAAAATATAAGATCTCTTTCCAAAGATAAAAGATCTCAATCAAGAATAAAATATTCTCGCCGCGTCCCAGGTGTTCGCCTCGGTCGAGTCGACTTCTCTGGATCACCTCGGTCGAGGTGACTTTGTAGTCAACCGAGGTGAATCAAAACTGATTGTGAAATCTCTCAAATCTGGTCCAAAGTGAATCTTTAATCCATGGCTATGCTTCCTGGATGTTTCCTTATGTTCCTGAATGTAGCTTCAATGACTCCATAGCTCCTTTTGCTCCTTTTTGATGCAAAACGTGCCATTTTACCTACGATTACAACAAAACTAGGTGTAGACCTCGATTCTCGCAAAGGTAGATGAAATGGTAATATAATCACATAATATACATACAAACATGCAGATTATTGAAGATAAAATGTCCAAACAAACCCCAAAATATAGACTATAATTCATGCTATCAAAAAGTAAAAAGGTCTTAGCTTGTAGTTGTTGTTTTCAATTCTTGAGGGTCTCAAGGTCTCCATCAAGATCTCATAGTTTTGAAGATGTTGATGTGGGGATTCCTTCTCTAGCCCTCCGAACTGGCATTGGCGAATCATGGACAGAACTTGCGGTCGAAGTTCGTAGTCATGGTCCGCCGGATCTCTTAGGTTAACTCCTAGACGCCTTAGTTGTTGATTGGGGTCCATCCTTTGACCTAGGGTTTGCGGGATTCCTGCAAAAAGAGCGCCTCAGACTGGCATCCGAGGTGGAAGTACCTCGGCCGGGGCGTCAGGTACTGGGACCTGCCTCGGTCGAGGGTCTGCGACTGGGACCTGCATCGGTCCAACATTGGGAACAAGGTCTTCCCTCGGTCGAAGTTGATATTGGTCTGGTAAGGCTGCCTTAGTTCTTCTCTGCTGAGGCATAGCTGTTCTAACGCCTCTTTCAATTCGTCCTCAAGATCGCGATTGTCTTGGTTGGCCATCTTCGCTTCTCTTAAGTGTCGTTTGTATGTCTTTTCTGGTTCGGGATCGTAAGGAACGATTTCTTTCCCAATGCGGGTTCTTCGCATAAACCTAAGAAAGAACCTGCAAAAGTCACTCAAGTAGAGTGGTTAGTAGACACGGGGGCAAGTGCCCCAAAAGTAAACCATAACTGGCTCGGTCTAGACCAAGTCCCCGGCAAAGGCGCCAAAAAAACTTGTTCGCTCCAAACGGTGTGTGAAAGCTTTAAATTTATAACCCTAGACGTAAGCTTAAAACAAGGATGCGAACCCGCAGTGTACGGGTCAATCGTAGTAAAAAGCAAGAAATTTCAGGGGTCGATCACAGGGACTTAGTGAAACAAAGCCGGAAAAGGTAAGCTTTGTAAATACTAACCACTAAAGCAATTAAAACAATCAAAGATGATAAAAGTCAATAAAGGAAATATGCAATTCTAGGAATTAAAGCATCTAGTTGTGGTTCCAACTCAAAATCTAAAGATAAGCGGACAAAGCTGAGGTTTTTACATAGGGAAGGTATTTCTAAAGTGGAATAGATCACCGGGTAAGTCTCACTACTCACTAATCCTAAACCGTAACTCCTATTACCGGGTAAGTCTCAAGGAATTAAGATAAAGAACTATATCCTCAAACTAACACACCATCTAAGGGAATAGAATCAACCTTTACCGGGTAAGTCTCAGGCTAACTCACAAAGATGGGATGAAAGCACACTCAAACCCCAATAAAGGATAAACCTTTATTACCTACACTTATGATCTATGGTAAACAAACTAAGGAATTACCGGGTAAGTCTCATCCTAAGCTTGCATTGAGCCAGGAAAGGTGTAATAAGAATAGGATTTGGCAAACTCTAACACTTAACTCTCAGTTTCGGATCAGATAAGTCACCTCAGTCAGACGAATTCCACCCCGGCCGAGATGTTCATCGACTGAACGAGATGCTTAGGGTTAAGGTAAAGACTCGAACTTTCAGGGTCCTACTGTGATTAAGATCATTCTATCATTGTTTTTCCCACAACCTTCAGCCAATCACCCTAGAATCACACAAAGAGATTAGCCACTCATCATCATAAAAGTATTAATCAAGTATATGGGAAGAAAGAGAATAATTGAACAAGAAAACCTTAAGAGAAAGGCTTCAATAACTGAATCAATTATCAAAAAAACACGCATTCCTTGGATAGAAATCCAACAAGACAATGACAAAGAAGGGAATCTAAGATGATCTTACAAAAACCCTCCAAAAAGCTATAAAAGCTATAGACTATCTTCCTTCAACCTTCAAAAAGGTTCTTCAAATCTCCCAACTGCAGTATGGCTGCAGCGGTGTATAAAACACGATCGGTGGTATGCAGATGTCTAAGCACGATATTTCGGTGTAAGCGGGTTGTATGCAGCGTGTCGGATTTGTGGGAAATCCGACCCTTTTTATAGGAAAATTACTCTCCAAAGATAAGATATCTTAGAAAGATCTTTTCCCATAAAAATAGGTAAAATATATGATCTATCATATCTTCTTCCTTCCAGGAGCCAAGCCCAAAAATATAAGATCTCTTTCCAAAGATAAAAGATCTCAGCCAAGAATAAAATATTCTCGCCGCGTCCCAGGTGTTCGCCTCGGTCGAGTCGACTCCTCTGGATCACCTCGGTCGAGGTGACTTTGTAGTCAACCGAGGTGAGTCACAACTGAATGTGAAATCTCTCAAATCTGGTCCAAAGTAAATCTCTAATCCATGGCTATGCTTCCTGGATGTTTCCTTATGTTCCTGAATGTAGCTCCAATGACTCCATAGCTCCTTTTGCTCCTTTTTGATGCAAAACGTGCCATTTTACCTACGATTACAACAAAACTAGGTGTAGAACTCGATTCCCGCAAAGGTAGATGAAATAGTAATATAATCACATATTATACATACAAACATGCAAATTATTGAAGATAAAACGTCCAAACAAACCCCAAAATATAGACTATAATTCATGCTATCAGAACCAAAGCCAACGGTGTAACTTGGAAGTTCGATCTTCTGTTTTAGAGGAAATCAAAGAGAAACATAATGGAAATGCCGTGTTGAGAAAGACCCGAGAAGGAAGTTAAGTTCCGAAATATCGGACCTCTCTAAAATCTTAGTGTGAGTTGGAGAAGTGGCTTACAAGTTGGCGTAGCCACCCGGGGTTTCAGGTGTATCCATCGAGGAAGTACATACATGACTCGAGACATGTTGTTAGGGATGATGATCTAGTGGCAAACAAAGAACCAATGAGGCTAACTGAAAGACGGAGGATAGTATAGCATCGATATAATCGACGGGTTAGACATAGTTCTTTCTTTGGTTGAGTTATCTACATGTGTGATGTATGTGTAGTTTGTGCCATGTGTTGAAATGTGCATTATGACCTGATATATCTTGTAGTGGTAGTTTGAGTGGATGATGTGTTTAGATTAGAAAGTTTAAGCCTTCTTAGTTTGAGAGTTCATACCTTGGCCTTAGGGACCGAGAAGTTCGACGCATAGCAAGTTTCGGGACGAAACTTGTTTTTTAGGGGATCTGATGTAACACCCCAAATTTTGGCGCGTTTGCGATTTTTATTCCTTCCGGCTTTTATCGATATCTTAATAGCGTATATATATTTTACGTCGTAAATTAAATTCTATGAGTATATGTGTATACATACACCGATATATTTTATAATCCATGTTTAAACTATCATATAATCTCGGAAAATAAATTGAGAGAATGACTTTTGTATTTGAAAGTATATTATGCGAGTTAGTTTATATATATTTGATCATATTTTTCCCATATTTTATTTTGCGAGGAAAGTTCGGAAAAATTCTCCGATCCGATAATCCCGTTTTGAGTAACTTGTATCCGGTTCATTTTTTTTATTATTTCTTTTAATTCTTCTTTTCCCTCCTTACTATGATTCGGAGGTCGCGGGTTCGAACCCAGCCGGGGCTGAGTTTTGGCCCTTTTTCCCCTTTCAGCCCTCCCTTGCTTTTTCTTTCCTTTTGTTCTTTCCTCTGTGATAGTAGCAGCTTAGCTGCCTTGCGCCAGACCCGCCTATCATCCCTAGGCCTGTAGGCTCGTCGACCTCTCGTTCTCCCCAGCCTTCCCTGCTTCACCTCCTCAGGCCTGAAGCTGACCCTTGAGGCCCTCTGTTTTCAGCTCTTAGCCTCCCTCCCCTACTTCTCTCCATCTCCTTGACCCCACTGTGTAGCAAACCCACCTCACTCTCCCTCCCTTACCTGCATCAACAAAACAATGGGGCAAAAAGAGCCTCCTCTTCCTGCCGTATGCACTGGAACAGCAACGCCGCCGGACTGGAGCTCCTTCAGATGCCGCAACAATCGCCTCTAGCCCGGGAGCCGCCTACAGCCCTCGATAACGACCCATGGCCGAGTGCATCATCTCCAGTCTGTTTTCCTCGCAAGCCCTTTCCCGAACCGGATCTACGCCATCAGTAGTTCGTCTAACGCCCAGAGCCGCTAATATACTCTGCCGGAAGAAGAAGAAACGAGCCGCTGTTCACCGGAGTTCTCCCCTTGCTGCTACGCTGCTCCATCTGCTGGGGAGGAAGACACTTCGGCCACCTTCTTCTCTCCCTGTATTCGCTGTTCTCCCTGCCACCAAGGAGCAGCCCCTGCCGCCGGATTCGGGCCGCCTCTGTTGCAACCGACTGGGCCGCCTTCTTTCTGCAGCCACCAGGAGTCGCCGGAGCCAGAGGTCGCCGCCTGCGCAGCCAAGCCCTCTTCTGCTTTCATCCATCGGGTCAAATTTTGGAATCTTGAAATATTACCCCTACTGGAATAAATTACAGGAAATAGCCCAAAGATTTATTTACAATTTATGACACATGTTTCTAGCATTTAATAGATTGCCCTTGAAAACGTTTCTATGGGTTTAAAATTTGGGATTTACTTGAATTATATTCTTAATTATATATACCATAGATATTATGCTCATGTTGGATTAATTCTGGGTTATGACTCAAAGATTAAATTACAGGATTTTAACGTTGGCTTTGAAAACGAGTTTTACCTTGGGTTTTTTATGTTATACAATTTGCCCGGAATATATATTTACGATTTTAACTTGGATTTTAAAAGTGGGATTTTCCTTAGATTTATATATGTTAATTGTTCCGTTCAAATTTAGCATATAAGCTAAATTTCATATAGTTTTGGTGTTAGGTTCGGAAGTGTCCCGATAAAGACCTAACAAGTCCAAGTCGACATACGTTGATCGATTTCCGTCTTTCGACGTCGTGTGAGTATCCTTTCCCTCGATCTAGTTATGTTTAGTAGTATCATGCTAGGTTGGATATATCATAACTTAGAGTAAATACCAAGTAGTGGCTATAGACCTTAGGTGAGTGTTTGAGGATTGTGAAATGTTTTGTGACTTAAGGTGTTGATGTCACTTTGTGAGGTTTGAGAATTGGGGTATATGGTTGTTGAGTTTATGAGCTAGGATATGCGTATCCTAACATGGTGTTATGACCATTGAGATTGTTTGGATTAGGCATGTTATTCTAGTGGTGTTGTGAGTTATGATCTTGGGAGATCTGAGGGTTAAGAAGTCTTATGACTTCTAGCTTCTGTTGATTGTGATGTGAGCATGAGGGATTCTAGGATGCGGTCCTAGAATTGAGAGTCAAATGCTCTTGTGTAGATCATTTGTATAGAAGTCTAAGACTTATATTGTGAGTGGGTTGTTGTTGATATAGTTATCTTCTTGTGAGCAGGTTATGGGCTTCCTCCCTAAGGAAGCGAGAGTGTTGTGAGTTGAGTGTGGTGACGAGGTAAGTCTCCGGACTTACTTAGCTCGTATTCCTTGTATTAGCATTGATGTGTGTTTGGTGGTGTGTGTTTATTGTTTATTGTTTATAACATCTAAACCGGAATTAGGATTACCGACCTTTATACTCCCTTCGTAACATAATATTTGTTTTTTGAGAGTGGGACACATGAATTAAGAAATAGTTAATGACTTTAAACAATCAAGTAAAGTTTTCAATTGTTTGGGTGATAAGTACAATCTTTAATGATTTAATTCATGTTTCCTAGAAAAAACACATTTTTCAATAGATTTTAGCCAATTAGAAAGTATAAGGAGTTACATTAAGAATAATTAATTCATTGATAGTAGTGTAATCATTCTATCTATGCATTAATATTATATAAGTGTCAAACATTTTGTTAAACTAAACTAATTACTCAAATGACAAACATTTTGTTACAGAGGGAGTATTATTTTGGCCCAAGTGTATGATAACGGGCGGTGACAACTTTTCCTAGCTCCCGCGAGAGCTAGGAGGTTCTTGGCGACTATCCTGTGCTAGTAGACGGTCGGATGCATCAGTACCATTCCATGCCGGTAAGTAGAGACCGAGACGAGTTTCTGTGACTCTCGTGTCACAACCTAAGTTGAATTAGAACGGGATACGACTTAATAATAATAAAGAAAATAAACCGGATTGGTGTGCTTTTAAGTATGTTGTGTGCTTGCGGTATTCTACTTGTGTATATGTCTTTCCCATTAATTCTAATGCTTCGAATATGAGCTAACGGTTTTATACCGATTGTTGTTGATTGCCTTGCAGGTTAGGAGTGCGGCCGAGAGATCCGAAAGAGTGGGTAGCCGGGGTTCATACATTTTAGGAAGGGTTTTTGGATGGAGTTGAGTTGTGTTTTGTATGCCGTGTTTTTGGCGTTCGGTTTTTGTATTGTATCTCGGCTAAAGTCCTTTGTTGTATTCTTTCGGGTTTTTCTTTTCATTGCATAAAAATGAATTTCGGTTTTGCCTTTATTTGTGCCATGTTAGAAAGGTCCGGTGAAATTGTTTTCAAGCTAAGGGTCGGGACCCATTGTGAGGTTCCAACCCCTAGCGCCCCGAGTCCCGCGGATTCGGGGTGTTACAGATAGATCAATAACACACAACATAGATTTCATTATACAACACTATAAGTACCAACACACTAACTTAAAATCAAATGTCATTTACCTACATATTGTATTCATACATATAATATGTAAACACAATCATTATTCATATTTAGTACCAGTTTGTCAAATCCAATATGCACCCTAAAGCCACGTTATTCAAAAGTATCTTAAAACCTTGAAAAAACATTACTAACTATGAATCATATTTACAAGTTTATCATGTAAATCATAATACTTGCAGCATCAACATTATTCATAATTACAACTACTATTTCATCAACAACTAATATTACCATTAGTTTATGATAACAACGAATTATTAGTAATATTAACTTACTACCTGTCATTTTCAAACGATTCAAACCAATATTATTCCTAATTACTCCGTATTTATCATATTGAATACACATTCTGTCTTAACATGCTTATATCGCAAATTATTCACAACTATTACTCGTATTTCTTTATTACCACAAACCTTTCAAAAACGCTTCTCAGAAGATCAAAACAACAAGGCGACAGATCACACCTCACAAATCAAAATAAACTCACCAAATTTCACCAAATCGAACAATTAAGACACAACTAAAGAAGATTATGCCAGGAGTTCTAATACCGTCCTCAAACAAACACGCATGCTACAATGAATCGATCAGCTTGAGCATTGTTAGAAACGACACCATACATAAACACAAAAGAAGCATGTTATTAGAAATCAAATATGAAGAACTAAAAATGATAAGAAAAATGGATACCCTGAATTCCTCAAATGTAAGCTTTGGAATAGCTTTTGTAGGAAAAAGAGCTTGCAGTTCTCAAATGTAAGCTTTGGAATAGCTTTCTCGAAGTACCTTTTCATAAAAAATAATTATTTCAGAAATTTTTAAGTGATCTATATGGAGTTTTTGTTGCAATGCAACATTTTCCTTCACCGTGAAAGTTCATTCCATTTTATACAAAAAGCATAATAGATTTGTGAAAGAATTGTAGTTCTCAATCCAAAGGAGTATGGCAAAACTTAGTATAGAAACTGCGGAACTAATTGCAAACCATTAAAGTACCTGTATGACCAATCCAAGATGGGATTCACTCTCACGAAAGGAGGCCACCTAGGCGAACTAGGTGAGAACTGTTCTTGACCAACCTCAAAGTTTAAAGTGAGAATATATGGTAATGTTTGTGGATAAATTTTATAGCTTTAACTAAAAGAGGAGAAATTCAAACAACGTCGGATAAGGGGAAAAAACAAATATTCATATTTAAAATGTAGAATTTTTCATACAAAAGTGGGATCTCCAATTTTGACACCAAGAAAAATGGCTTTTATAGGATTATTCTTCAACAAAGCCTCCAGACAAGATTTGAAATCTTTGTGAATGATATCCAATTGCAAACTATAGCTGCTCAATGAAAGAAGTATATATGATAAATTAGGATCTGCTATAACCACAGTAGTAGGAAATCAATAATTACAGGAACCATGAGTATGAATGACAACATTAGAAAGGTCCTAGATCTATTGCTTACGCAGAAGCCGTTTTCATGGGTGAATGAATTGTTTTCAGGAAAAGTAGAGGAGCTCTCAAAGTATATGGTTCTCATCGAAAAACCACATCCCTCACTGTATTATTCATGACTTCAGTAGTTCTATGTTAGACAAGAAAATGACTATACTAAGTAGTAGGTCTTGAGAACAAGGTTTTCCACTCTAAAACACAATTCAAGAAAAAAAAATGAGGTTGGTAGTGTCACCAAGAAGACCGAACTGTAATAAACAAACCAAACTTTGGGCCCAAAAAATGAAGAATAGAGGAGAGATTTTTCAAGGTCCACTTATTTGACAATGGAAACCAAAGCTCGATCCTTTTCCTCCAACACGTCAAGACTCAACTCCAAAGAGCTTGAGAACAACGATACATCAACAAAGAGAAGCCAACAAGAATCAAGGTTCAAACTTGATTCTTGGAGAAGAAGAAAAGGTGAGAAAGAAGAAGAAAATGGAAACAAATAAGGAAGCATGCTGCAGTACATGAACATAAGGAAGAACAGAGAATGATGAACTTACACGTTCAGTAATATCACAAGGAAGCAAGGGAACGGCTGCAGCTCTAAGGGTTGAAGACGAATGCAAGAAACGGGAGAAAGGAGGAAAATGCGGGAATATATAGAGAAGAGATAGAAAGATAGAAGGAAGGACGTCTAGGGTTAGAAAGAAGATAAGAAAACTGGACCATAAGATAGAAGATCGGATCTTCTATCTATGGAAAGAAGATAAAACGAACGAAAATAGATCGGGCACGATCTGTCGTAAATCCGGAGTGGTGGATCACCTCAGCCGCAGGGGCGGTGAAGGCAAAAATTGGGGTCTTACATCAGATCCCCCTAAAAAGAAGTTTCATCCCGAAACTTGCAAAAGCCCAACGATCACAACAACACACAGAAACAGAACTGAACTCATATATTCCCACTCGGGGCACGTAACTCAAAACGTCACAAAATCGTACGCAACGCAACAAAGGAAAAACCAAACAAAACAACTATGTTAACGGTGCCTCCATCTCAGCGTAAAACTCCAGATAGTTCCTCTGGATACTATCCTCTGTCTCCCAAGTTGCCTCATCAGCTCCTCGCCTCGACCACTGAATCTTCATCATCGGTATGTCCTTTGAACGCAGGGGTCTCGTACTACGCTCCAAGACAGCCATCGGGTGCTCGACGAACGTGTGGTCTGGCTCGATCACTAGATCTTCATGACTGACAATGTGTCTCGGGTCTGGTATGCACTCCCGCAACTGAGACACATGGAAGACTGGGTGAACACCCTCGAGTCTCGGTGGCAAAACAAGTTTGTATGCTGCCTATCCAACTCGCTCAAGAATCTTGAATGGTCCAACATATTTGGGACTCAGCTTTCCCTTGACACTGAAATGTCTGACGCCTCGTGTCGGGGATACTCTCAACTAAACCTGAGCTCCAACTCTGAACTCCAAAGGTCTGCGCCTCCTATCTGCATAAGACTTCTGTCGACTCTGCGCTGTTAACATCCACTCATGGATCACTGCTACTCGAGCCATGTCATCCTGAATCTGCACAGGTGCTACTCCGCTAGCACTACTAAGCTCATCCCAACACAATGGTGTATGACATCTCTGTCCGTATAAAGCCTCATAAGGAGTCATCCTGATCGATGTGTACCAAAAGTTGTTATACGAAAACTCTACTAAGGGAAGGTGATCTGGCCACACCTGTCCCAGTCTAACACACAGGCTCTCAACATGTCCTCTAGAGTCTGGATGGTCCGCTCGGACTGACCATCGGTCTGAGGATGATAAGCAGTCATGAACTGTAGACTCGCACCTAGGGCGGCATGAACCTCCTACTAGAATCTGGATGTGAACCGTCCGTCTCTATCAGAGACTATAGTCCTAGGTACTCCATGAAGTCTCACTATCTATCTAGTGAACTCCTCTGCCAATCGACTCCCCGGCCACATTTCCTTGATCGGAATGAAACGTGCGGTCTTCGTCAGTCGATCTAATATGACCCAGATAGCATCAAAGCCTCGACTCGGTCTCAAACCGGTAACAAAATCCATAGAGATACCCTCTCACTTCTATTGAGGGACGGGAAGTGGGTGTAGCTCGCCTCCTGGTCTATGATGCTCAATCTTAACCTGCTGACAGGTCGCACACTGAGCTACATATCTTGTGACATATCGCTTCAGACCTCCCACCAGAAAGAGTGTCTGATATCCTGATACATCTTACTCGCACTAGGGTGCACTGAGTAAGGTGAAGAGTGAGCCTCCTGAAGGATCTTTTATCTCAAATCTCGATCTGAGGGCACACAAACACGTTCCTAGCATCTCAAAACTCCATCAGCACCAACTGCAAACTGCGGCGCCTCTCCTCGAGACATCCGGTCTCGGATATGCGTCAAAGTTGGGCAACCTCCTGCTTCTGTTTGATCTCGGCCAATAGATCAGGTACTATCTCTAAGGTGGATAACTGGCTGTCGGAATCCGGGAAGTGGATATCCATCTCTAGCAATGCAAGATCTCGCTGTAACTGTGGCTGAGCTGTTAGCCTAGCGATCGCCATCTCCCAGAGAGTCTTCCTACTCAGGGCATCCGCTACAACATTAGCCTTCCCTGGGTGGTAGAATATCTCCAGATCAAAATCCTTGATCAACTCCAACCATCTGCGCTGATGGTTATTCAACTCCCGCTGAGTGAATATGTACTTCACACTCTTATGGTCTGTGAATATCTGACACGTAGCTTTGTACAAATAATGTCTTCAAATCTTCAATGCATGAACCACAATAGCCAACTCAAGGTCATGTGTAGGGTAATTCTCCTCGTACGTCTTCAGTTTTCTGGACGCGTAAGCAATCACCTTACCCCTCTACATCAAAACACATCATAAGCCCAGCTTGGATGCGTCGTTGTAAACCACGAAATCCTCAATGCCCTCTAGGTGAGCTAAGATAGGAGTAGAGGTCAACCTCTTCTTCAGCTCCTCGAAGCTCTGCAGGCACGACTCGGACCATACGAACCTCGTAGACTTCCTCGGCAAGGAAGTGAGCGGTCGGGCAATAACTGAAAAGCCCTCAACAAAACGCCGGTAGTAGCCCTCCAATCTTAAGAAGCTGCGAACCTCATTGACCTTCTTAGGTGGCAGCCAAGATGCTACTGACTCGATCTTCGCTGGATCTATCTTGATCCCTTCAGCTGAAACAATGTGACCAAGGAATGCTACCTCCGACATCCAAAACTCGAACTTAGAGAACTTGGCGTAGAGCTCTCTATCTTGTAAGACTTGAAGAACGATCCTCAAGTGTCCTGCATGCTCCTCTCTACTACGAGAGTATACCAGAATGTCGTCTATGAAGACAACTACAAACTAGTCTAGAAAGTTGATGAAGATGTTGTTCATCAACTCCATGAAAACCGCGGACGCATTCGTAAGCCCGAATGGCATCACTACAAACTCGTAGTGTCCATATGTGGTCCGAAATGCCGTCTAGGCTATGTCTTGCTCTCTCACCCTCAGCTGGTGATATCCGGATCTCAGATCGATCCTTGAAACACTAAAGCTCCATGCAGCTGATCCAAAAGGTCGTCAATACGGGGCAATGGGTACTTGTTCTTGATCGTCACCTTGTTTAACTCACGGTAGTCGATACATAACCTCATTGACCCGTCTTTTTTCCTGACGAAGAGAACTGGTGCTCCCCAAGGAGATACACTAGGGCGGATGAAGCCCTTCTCTGCTAACTCCTCAAGCTGCTTCTTCAACTCAAGCATCTCGATAGGTGCCATACGATAAGGAGCCTTAGAGATCGGTCTCGTACCGGGATCTAGCTCAATGCCAAAGTCTACACTCCTTTGTGGAGGTAAACCTGATGGCTCTCCAAAGACGTCAGCAAACTCGCAAGCTACTGGAATCTCCTCCAAAGCCGGACTCGTACTATCCTTCATGACATAGCACCAAAAAGCCTCACAACCCTGACTGATAAGCCTCGCAGTTCGCACTGCATTGATGACTGTACCCGTCTTCTCGAGATCCCATCCTCGGAAGATCTCAACATGGTCTGCATCTGTAGTTACTATCATTGTCCTCTTGCTGATGTCCAGAACTGCTCAATGTCGATCCATCTAATCCATACCCAAAATAACTTCTTTATGTACTAAGTACATGACGAAGAAGTCAGTTGGCCAATCGCGACCTCCCAATCTAATAGGGCAATCGCGAACCTCTCGTGTACCTCGAGTCTTATCCCCATCGGGTAATCCTATAAAGAAGGGTCTACCTTCTACGGTAACTAAGGCCAATCTATCTACACATGCATCAGATATAAAAGAATGCGTAACACTAGTATCGAAAAGAACTCTAACAGGAAAACCATTAATATGAATGGTACATGTGGTTGTTGGCGTTGTCGGCTCTACAACACTCCTCAACTCATACACTTTGGTTGATGCATCTCTGGTGTCTTCAAATCCACCAACTCGTCCTCTACCTCTTCCCTGTCCCGGAGTGGAACCCTGAGGAGTAGTAGAACCAGAAACTCTCTGCTGCTACTCTTGATAATGTGACTTTTGTCCTCCTCCAGCAACACTGGCAGGTGAAGAACCCTGCTGAGATAGCGCCTTGCCCTGACGGCAAAACGCAGCTCTATGTCTGGGCTTGCCACAAGAAAAGCAAGTCACTGCTGGCTTCTTGCAATCAGCTCGAATGTGAACTACACCTCCGCAGTTATAACATTGCCGTCCTCTGTCAGAACTCTACTGGAAACCAGAACGTCCCGGCGTCTAACTACGCCCAAAACCAGCTGCTCCAGCTCCAACACTGGCTGATCTAGTCTTCTGTCTCTTCTCAGGACCTCCTGTCTTCGGTCTCTCTCATAAATAGAAGCTCTATCTTGATAGTCCGTCAAAGAATCAAAACGGAAACCAGCAAGATAAGAGCTGGTAGACTCTCTCGACCTCCGAGAGAAAAGGTAAACATGTTGATCCTCAGGTGGTGCAGACAGACCCAGCAAAGACAACTCATCCTGAAACTTGTTGATGATCTCAACAATAGGCAAATCCTCGAATCCAGCCTCAAGGAAATCTTGAAGGCGCTCTCTCCTCACAGCTGCAGGGCAGTAGCGATCTCTGATCACCGTCTTCATCTGCTCATAACTAGTGACCTTACCGCGAATGGTCCTCCACCAAGAATGAGTATGATCCTTCATCAGCGTCTGTGCTATGTTGACTTGACGTCCCTCTGGGCAACTGATAGCCTCCATAGTAGAATTCAATTGTCCTAGCCACTGCTCCACCTCAAATCCAGCCTTTCCCATGAAAGTGGGAAGCTTCAGCTGGTTGAAAGCCTTCAACCAATTGTCGGGCTTCGGCTCCTTTGCCTCAGCCGGCACTCGAATAACCTCAGCAACTCTAGCAGGCGGGGCAACAATCTGTGTAACTCTCTGCGAGACCTCAACTGATCTCGCAGGAACTGGCGGTGTTACGCTAGAAACGTGACACGCAAAAGTCTTAAATTTATAACTCGATATGCTTTTCCTAACTCCTAGCGAACCCACAGTGTATGGGTCGTTTTGTAGTAAGGATAGTATTCCAAGGTCGAACACAAAGACTAAGGTGAAATTGAATCAATAGTGACTAAGGATAGTGTAAACCTAGGCTAAGAAAAGAGAAAGAAATAAAGAAATGAAAATCTCAATGTTTTTGGTTTGGTTATGTGGTGATCAATCAAGGATCACAAATCATGCAAGATTAACAAACAACTAAGCTAGCAACACTAAATAACAAACACAAACAAGAGAAGGATATTCAAAGAGAGAAAAGGCGATTCTAGGGGTTAGAAATTCCGGTTATGGCAATAGGACTCAAGCTATCTAGTCATTCTTTGGATCAACTATAGTATGTTGGGAGTGGGTGTTTCTAGATTGGGATCAATCACCGGGTAGGTCTCATGATCCACTAGTCCGTTCCTAAGATCTTATCACCGGGTAAGTCTCAAAGAACCTAAGGTTAGGAATTCTACACAAACCAGATTGCTATCTAGGGGTCTAACCTCTCCTCACCAGGTAGGTCTCGGGAAGGCAAGTCCTAAATATAAATCCTAGCACACTCAGTCCAATAGCGGCTAGTGAGGCTCACTACTACCTAGAGTTCATCATCTTTGGTACCTAAGAGCTAGAATCACCGGGTAGGTCTCTTCTCACACTTAGTTGCTAACACTAGGTCACCCTAGGATAGATCTAACTCAACAAACACTAGGATTTCAACAATCTAACAACCTAACACTTAGATTTATCGATACAAGCAAGTCAGACAAAATCACGGGTAATTCCTCACTTCCACGGCCGTGGAACTACCTAGAACAGGCCGTGATTTATAACAGAGGCTAGGTTCAAGCAAACAATTCATCCAAAGGTACGTTTAAGTCTATCCTATCATAGTCCAAGCCATAACCATCATTTCCTTACCCTAGAATCACATCTATTTAGCCAACAACATGCATCATCATAATCAAAATCATCAAGCATACAATCATGAAGTCCATATCAAGAGGATGAAATGAAAGAGATGAAGCAAATAGAACAAGAAAAACGAGCTGAATAAATGTTAAAAGAGAGACATTACAACCCTTCAAAAGAAGCTTTGAATCGTTCTTACAACCCTAAAAAATGTTTCCAACAAACTTCACTCTAAGAAACTAAGAAACTCTAAGGATGGTGTGTTCTTCTCTTCTTCTCTAATGGAAATCTTTCTTCTCCTCCAAGAGTAGCTCCAATCCAATTCCAAAATGAGAGAGTATGGGAGAGAGTGTGTGTGAGGTAAGGTGTGTAGTGGATAGTGTGTGTTTTAGAATTAGCCTACAAGGGTACTTATAGTCTTCACCAATTGCAAGAGTCGGTTATGGAGATCGTGGGACAGCTCTCCCAGTTGTGCAGAAGGAATCACGGGCAGTTTCCACGGTCGTGGATCTCCCAGTGGCCGTGATTTTGGTGCTTCAGCCTTCTTTTGATCGTTGAGCCATGAGTTGGTGCAATGCATGCACCAACATGATCCTATGTGTTCTCCCTTGCTCCTAATTTGCTTCCCAATGAGTCCCAAGGTGTGTCATTACGAGGAACGATCCTTGGATGTATCGATTAAACTCCGAAAACTCCCAAAATACCTACAAAACATGCAAAAGTCCGTGTACACGTCTATCTCAACAACATACATGAATTAAGTGCAATTTATCACGAACTAATGCTAAACTATGCATGAATAGCGGGAAAAACTATCTAAATGAATAGCAGGCGGGGCAACAATCTGTGTAACTCTCTACGAAACCTCAACTGATCTCACAGGAACTGGCGGCACTAGTGCTGGTCCTCCAGTCCTGATAGCCTTCTCAACTCTCTACACATAAACACAATATGCAAAAGCTCCGATATACACTCGTGGGACTCCGTCGATGGCGCTCTCTATGCTCCGGACCTAGCAGCACTCCCGTTCCCAGCCTCAGGAACAACGCTCTCAACAACCTCTTCAGCAAACGCCTCAGTGATAGGCGGATCGATAGTTGGGGCTTGGCTCCGACCTCTAGCTAGTGGAGGTCTTCTTGCACGTCCTCGTCCACGGACGGCCGCCCTATAGTAGCAGTAGCTCTAGTGCGTGTCATCTACTATAAGGATAGATATATAAGACTATATATAGATATAAGGTCACGCTACAGCTAAAGCACAAATCCAAGAAAAGCAAATATAAAGTACAACATATAAGAAACTACACCGCTGAGATTCGCGGAGGTAGTGGTGATCGCCCGTACATCTATCCCAGACCGACAAGTTTAAAAACAAAACCCCCTTTTTAAAATGTTAGACCCCTTGCGGGTTCTAAATATTTATCCATCCGACCTTTAATAGATTTCGAGTGCCATTGTTGCCAACCTCCTCTGATACCATATTATAACACCCCAAGTTCTGGGAACTTGAAGCGCTACGGGCTAGGACCGCACAATGGGTCCCGACCCTCAGAATAGCAACATCACAACGGATCTTACAACAAGACACAGACGAATGAAAACCAAAACTCAATATAAAACCAAAGGTTAAAACAAAAGAAAACGTAAAAGACTCACAGCCGAGTTCAAAACAAAAGGGAAACAACAAAAGAAACATAAACCTGATCCCGTCCTATAATGTACGGAACACCGGCTGACCACACTATCCGGATCACTCAGCAACATCCTGAACCTGCGGAACATCTACAACGACGGTATAAACCGTTAGCTAACTGTTCGCTCCAAATGGTGTGTGCAAGCTTTAAATTTATATCCCAAGAAATATGCTTAAAACAAGAATGCGAACCCGCAGTGTACGGATCAATTATAGTAAAAAGCAAGAATTTCGGGGTGTCGATCTCAGGGACTTAGGTGAAACAAAGCAAGTATAGGTTGTCAATGCAACTAATAACCACAAAAGCGATTAAAGCAATCAAAAAGATGATAATAAGGTCAATCAAAGGAAATATGCAAATTCTAGGGATTAAAGCATCTAGTTGTGGTTCCAACTCAAGATCTCAAGATAAGCGGACAAAGCTGAGATTTTGCAAAGGGAAGGACTTCTAAAGTGGAATAGATCACCGGGTAAGTCTCACTACTCACTAATTTCAAACCAAAAGCTCCTATTACCGGGTAAGTCTCAAGGTACTAAGGAAAGGAATTATAATCTCAAACCAACACACCAACTAAGGGAATAGAATCAACCTTTACCGGGTAAGTCTCAGGCTAACTCACAAAGAAGGGATGAAGGCACACTCAAACCCCAATAAAGGATAAACCTTTATTACCTAAACTTATGATCATGGGCAAACAAACTAAGGAATTACCGGGTAAGTCTCATCCTAGGCTTGCATTGAACCAGGAAAGGTGTAATAAGAATAGGATTTGGCAAACTCTAACACTTAACTCTCAGTTTCGGATCAGAAAAGGTCACCTCGGTCAGTCAAGTTCCACCCCGGCCGAGATGTTCGTCGACTGAACGAGATGTTCTAGGGTTAAGGTCAAAGACTCGAACTTTCAGGATCCTACTAGGATTAAGATTATTCTATCATCGTCTTTCCCACAACTTTCAGCCAATCACCCTAGAATCGCACAAGGAAATTAGTCACTCATCATCATGAAAGCAATAATCAAATATATGAGAAGGGAATGAATATTTGAACACAAAAACCTTAAAAACAAGGCTTCAATAACTGAATCAAATATCAAACAAATCAGCGTTCTTTGGATCACAAATCCAACAAAGACAACAAACCAAAGGGAATCTAAGAAAGTCTTACAAATCCCTTCAAAAGCTATCACAAAGCTATGAACTTCCTTCCTGTAATCTTCAATTCTTCCTTCAAACTTCCAAACTTCCTTCCTAACTGCAGCTAATCCAAAATTTGGATGGTGAAAAGAGGATGGATGAATTGTGGGAAATCCAACCCTTTATATAGGAAAATAATCTTCCAAAGCTAATAATATCTTAAAAAGATAATTTCTTATAAAAATATATCCATATCTCTAAAATAGATCTCCTAAATATATGATCTTCCTTCCAGAAATCTAGCCCAAAAATATAAGTTCTCTTCCTTCCAAAAATAAAAGATCTCAGCCAAATAAAATATATCTCGCCGCACCATGGTGTTCGCCTCGGTCGGGACGCTCCTCAAGATCACCTCGGTCGAGGTGACACTATAGCTGACCGAGGTGAATTTCAGCTGAATGTGAAATCTCTTAAATTTGGTCCAAAGTAAATCTTATTTGTTAATTTCATGCTTCCTGAGTTCTCTTTTAAGCTCCAGAATGTAGCTCCTATGATTCCTTTGCTCCTTAGCTCCGTTTCGATCCAAATTGCCATTTTACCTACGATTACAACGAAACTTGGTGTAGACCTCGATTCCCATAAAGGTAGATGAAACAACAACATAATCACATAATATACATCCAAACATGCAGATTATTGAAGATAAAACGTCTAAACAAGTCCCAAAATATAGACTATAATACATACTATCACTAACATTCTAGATACTAGCAAGAGCGTAAAGGCACAAACACACATAAGGTAAAGAAAACACATAGCATGCTTGCATACAACCGGTTATTATCTTTCTTAAAGTTATCCTTTACTAATTCAACTTCTTTTGTCATACGAGAATCTCCTAAAACTCGTCTCCACTTCCGTCTACCAATAAGAATAGATCAATATTATCCGTTACCTACGGGTCTGGGTTGCAAGAGCACATTCTAGCCTCCTTTAGAACTAGACAAGTGGTCACCGCCCGGTTATAATATACTTGGGTCAATTAAGGTTATAAAGGGTGATTCATATTCCGGTTATCCGTTATAAACATCAATAAACAACACAAACAAGCCAATACAATCCAACTAATACGCGGAATGAAGCTAAGTAAGTCCAAGGGACTTACCTCAATCGAAGGTAATCTAAAGGCTCAGTAAACAACTCAGAGACGGCTCAGTTTCCCTAGGGAAAGGAGTAAGGAAACCCTGTACACATAAGCATCATAAATCAGGAACAAAACGGTTTCTAGAAGTCTAGAACTTCTAGTCTCAATGATCTCTAAGAGATCTACACAAGCTAAGGGCTTAACCTTAGTCTTACAACATACTCAGGAAACAAGGAACATCCATAAGGATCAAGGAAAGGAACGAGGAAAGCAAGGAAGGAATCAACTCACAAGAACGGGAATTACTGTAGAAGAAACCGCAGGGGCGGTTGGAAAGGCGCAGGGGCGGATGGCCGCGGGGCGGGGATGTGCAGGCGCGGGGGCGGCTACGTGACAGAAAGCGCCGTCGGCTTTCTCTTCGACAGAACTCACAACAAGGGAAACCAAAGCTCGATCCTTTTCCTCCAACACGTCAAGACTCAACTCCAAAGAGCTTGAGAACAACGATACATCAACAACGAGAAGCCAACAAGAATCAAGGTTCAAACTCGATTCTTGGAGAAGAAGAAAAGGAGAGAAAGAAGAAGAAAATGGGAACAAAGAAGGAAGCATGCTGCAGTACATGAACGTAAGGAAGAACAGAGAATGATGAACTTACACGTTCAGCAAGATCACAGAGAAGCAAGGGAACGGCTGCAGCTCTCAAGGTTGAAGACGAATGCAAGAAACGGGAAAAAGGAGGAAAAGGCGGGAACATATACAGAAGGGATGGAAAGATAGAAGGAACGGCGTCTAGGGTTAGAAAGAAGATAAGAAAACCGGCCCATAAGATAGAAGATTGGATCTTCTATCTATGGAAAGAAGATAAAACGAACGAAAACAGATCGGGCGCGATCTGTCGTAAATCCGCAAGGGCGGATCACCTCAGCCGCAGGGGCGGCCTTCTTCACCGCGGGGTGGTGAAGGCAAAAATTGGGGTCTTACATTGACATAGTCTTATGTGTTAGTGAACGTCTTAAACATTTCACTAAAGTCAAATGTGCACATCATACATTTTATATTCAATTTATAAATTGCACTAAAGTTAAATGTGCACTAAAATGTGCTTGTGCACGATTAATTTACTGAAAACATTATAAACGTGTGTGCTTAGTTTTTAGTGCACGATTAGTGCGCTAGTGCATGTACAATTAGTGTACTAGAAATAATTCTAAACGTGCGTGTACTAAAATTACTTGTGCATTCTAATCGTGTTTATAAGTGTAACTACACTAAATTTAAACTTGCATTAACACTTTTAACTTGTAGTTTTAGCGCATACAGTTACTGTGCACGTCTAGGCTAAGGCTAGCACATTTTATTCCACGTTTTAGTGAATGTTTTAGTTAGCCTAGCACATTTAAGTGCACGTTTTAGTATTGCACACTTAAATTAAAAATATAAACATTTGCATGAGTATGATTTGCACAGTTTCATTAACGGAAGTCGTGTTCGCACAGTTCAAGATGTCGTATTCGCACAACGCATTCGCAATGCATGACCGTGGGCTCACGGTCACGCATTGTGAATGCGTGAAACTGTCACGGTTACGCAATGCGTGGCCGTGACGGTCACGCATTGCGTAACCGTGGCAGTTTCATGCCCTTAAAGCGCTTACGGGATCTCATCCCGTAAGCGCCTCATTCAAAACAAAAACTCGAAAGCAGCAGGCGATAGGAAGACGAGAAGACGAAAGCGAAAATCTCACCATTCTCACCATTTCACACAAAAACAAAAAATGGATAAAGACGGTAACGGAGGAAGGTCATTTTCAAAAGCGGAAACACGACCCGACAGAGGTATCGTTCGATTTTTGTTCGGTTTTTGTTTCGATTTTGTTCGGTTTTCGTTTTTTACTTTCGGGTTCGTAATTGAGTATGAAATTGAGGAGAATAGGTTAGATTGTTGTTGATTTTGTTAGTTTTAGTTTGATTGAAGAAACGATTGTGGAATGATTCAGATTTTACGTCTTCGACAATCCGCCATTGAAGGTTGATTGTCAAAGATGAGGAACAGTGGCACACGGTCACGCATTCCGTAACCGTGGAGCCATTGTTCATCGTAAAATGCATTCCAATGCATTAATTTATGTTTAATTAATTTAAATTTATTAAATTAATTAAGAAATATTAAATTTAATTAAATTACAATTTATAATAATTTAGATAATTAATTTAAATTATTTGAATTAGATGATATAAATACAATTTGAATAAATGTAATAACTTTATCCTAATTACTTTTAATTTAATGATATAAATTATTAATTTATAATAATGTAGATTAATTAAATTTAATTAAATTACAATTTATAATAACTTAGATTAATTAATTTAAATTATTTGAATTAAATGATGTAAATACAATTTGAACAAATGTAATTACTTTATCCTAATTACTTTTAATAAATTGATATAAATTATGAATTTATAATAATTTATATTAATTATTTAAATTAATTTAAATTAATTTAAAATAATAATAACTTAAATATTTTATTTAATTAATTTAATTGTAATTAATTTAATTTAAATTTAAATTAAAATTGAATTAATTAAAATTAATTTAATTACTATTTAATTTCATACAATTACTTTAATGTAAAATAAAATGGAATAAAAATAAATTAAATTTATTTATTTACCTTTTAATCTTGGTTAATAACTTTTACTTTCATTTAAAATAGTAAGATTAAATTGAATTAATTAAAATTAATTTCATACAATTAAAATTGAATTAATTAAAATTAATTTAATTACAATTTAATTTCATATAATTAAATTAAACTAAAATACCAAATATAGATATTACAGGCCATTCAGAGACGGAGGCGTCCTACGGCCTCCGCTCATAGGGATAGACTCACTACGATGGAGAGGAGCTCCTAGGTTGCTGGTTCGGCGGCCGGCACACCACCACCTCAGCAGCCATTGAGACCATGCATATCAAATCCTTCTCCAGCTCTCCCTCGGGAGGTTCTTCCATTGCCGACATATGGGTCAGACTCGGACCAGGAGGTGGGCGCTCCTTCTGTACAACTAGGGGAGATAGATCCACCAGCTAGCAAGCATGTTGATATTACTCCTGACGAGTAGGTTGAGCCAACTACATATATTACTGCTGACGAGCAAACAGAGACATGTATAGATATTCCTGATGAGGAGCAAGTAGAGCCACCAGCTGGCGACCATAGTGAGCAGCGAGAGTTTGATTTTGATGTTCCAGCTACAGACCTTGTAGTGCCGCCGCATGAGCCATTTATACCGGCTGATCGAGGCCGTGTAGTTGCAAATACATGGGCACCATTGATCAGCGATGTGCTGACTTGCTACGTCGGACATCGTGCTCGCGGTGTCTGGATGGGAGAGGTAGATAACTAATCAAAGTTTAAACACATTATGTTATAAAAACTACATTAATAAAACGTTTAATTGAATATTCGTTGTGTTATGAAGGAGAATTATAGGAGACCGATGACCGCGTTACGGCGGATAGAGCTCATTTTTGTGCTGACTAGATATATTTCAGATGCTGACAAGGCCAACCCCACTTCCTGGTTTGTTGTTGCATCCCATAGTGGATTGACGGATTTGATTGACGTCCCTTTTGTTGGAGTTGACCACGCCCTTATACATGCATTCGTGGAGCGGTGGCATCCAGAGACTAGCAGCTTCCATCTACCTTGGGGTGAGATGACCATCACTCTACACGATGTAGCCGTCATCCTAGGCATTAGGATTGATGGAGAGGCCTTTGTCACACCTATGTTGGCACGAGAGAGGACTAGGTGGCTGAGTGACACATTCCGTATATCAGAGGTGGAGGTTCGGAGTCACCAGACAGCTCTACCCGTTGATTTGCTGAGGACTGCATATGATGTCATTCGGTGCGACCCAGCTGAGGAGGTTGCTTCTGTATTTCTTCTCTTCTTTTTGGGCTCATCCTTGTTCGTCGATAAATCGACGAACATGATTCGACCTTGGTTGATCGACTTGGTACGTGATCACGGCCGTACTGGAGACTATGCTTGGGGCACCGGCGTGTTAACGTACTTGTACTCGTACGTATAAATATCACCATACTTCAGTAATCTATATACTATATTAAAGCCAAATCATTTACTTCAACGTGGTTCTTCCGAAATCTTATAATGACACATGTCATTGTTTTAGAATTTAGGTTTTTTTAAATCTAAATTATATATATAGTTTAACACCCAAAAAAAATTATATATATAGTTACCATATATTAATTGTCCTATTGTACTACTTATATTTATTTACTTACAAATGACACATGTCATTTTCTTAGAATTTAGGTTTTTCTAAATCTACATTATATATATAGTTACCATACATTAATTTTTTTCTATTGTAGTACTTATATTTATTTACTTACCGTAATATTTCTTTTTATTTGCATATTTATTTGTAAATATACTAAACATACTTCAAATTATACTAATAAAATAATTATTCTACGATAAACTTATACCAAAATAATCTATCTATATCTATATACATATATTAAAGTAGAAACACTTCATGCCAACTCTAATTCCCATATTGACTTCGTGACACGTGTCATTTTCTCATAATTTTTATTACTATTTAACTAATAAATATAAAATCACTAATATAGATAATAAATATATTATTTTCACTTTTAATTTTATCACAATCTTCTACATATTCTTAAGATATCTTTAACATATTTTCAATTTTATTTATAAAATAATCAGATTATTTCCAATTTTAACTTTAACATATAAGTATTTTAACTTTATCTTATAAAATAATTATTGTTTTTTACTAAATTAACAAATTTATAAATTATAATAGTATTAGTGTTACATCTCCTTTGTTTTTAAAGATCATTTATAAAATCACTTGAAAATATTTAAAATTTAACTTTTAAAAGTTTCCTATTTTAATATTTACAAATCCATTTTAATATTTTTTTAATATTTTTTAAAACTTTAATCTCACTGTCATCTTTTGAAATAGTTAATTGATATTAACTTATCTTTACATTTTTATATTTATAAGAGTCAAAAAAATTAGAATATATAATATCACCTAAATTAGTCTATTTTTATCATTTAACTAAAATTATAGTTAATTTAATAATAAAAATTTATTTTATTTTTTCTTTAAATTAGTTAATTAAATCACTATCATTGTGTTTTATAAATTATAATTATAATTTTCTATTTAATTATTAAAATTTAAAAGTATAACCGTGCCTTGACACGGGTACTATACTAGTTTCTATTATTACTATTATGAAAAACGACAAATCTGAACTTTCCCTACAGTATGTTGGGCGACGCTTCACGGCTGAAGGTGAAGACGATTGAAGGTTGTACATCACTAATACATGTAAGAACTTTCATTGTAATAGTCACTTCAAGTAAGAAACTTCATTTATTATTATTATTATTAACTTTCATTTAATTTAATGTTTACAGTTCTGGATCTACGCCCACATTGAGCAGATGTCTTGAATCCGGATGCATGATAAACAAATCTGAAATTTCTTCCGATTCCGAGCATCTTCTCACATTGACGTAATAACGACGTTGCTCTAACATATGTAGTGCTTGTTGGAGAGGACTTCGCCCTTCGGCTTGTAGCTTTCTAATCTTCATTTCAGCATTGTATATTTATTCTATTGGGCTGACGTTGTATGGATCATCTAACTTTATTGACTTCAAAATATTTTTCGGCTTGAAACTCGACCCAAGCTCACGTCCCACCCTCCGAAATTGTTTCTCCGTCAATCTGCCGGCATGTGTGTGTCTCTTTAACTGCTCGGGAAGTGTATGATTGTGCACTCCGTTTATAAAATGCAACGTCCACTTCTCAGCCTCGCTTTGTACGCCCTCAAGCTCAAAACAACATCCGTCTTTCTTCGATTTCTATGCTCGGCTAGAAGATGACTCGGTATCAGGATCAACGTCTTTCTTCTTACGAGCGGCTCCAAAACGTTCGCATGTCAAACGAAACATAACGAATCCTCATGAGTTTCTCCACGACCCACTAGTAATAAACACCATGTTCATAATTACTCTCATGAATCGAGCCCAATCCACCATCGTCTCGCGATCTTGGAAAAAACCGCGAATTTCAAACATTCGCGCATAATTAGTCCCTTCTTCACGAGAATAATTCGGAAGACCCTAGTTCACATTGAAAAAAAAACTATAAGATTTCTAGTTTTCGGTTTAATCCTCAATGATTACTAGTTTTACAAAACAATAATTTCAAATCATAAAAACACGAATTATATCAAAGGTGTCTAACATAAATTGCAACTATGTCTAATGTTTCTAACGTAAACATACATTATATATAACATTTCTAGTTTTTCTATATTTTTCATTTATAAAGTACTTACCTCGAAATGACGAAGAAACTCGTATGGGTCACTAAATTTTGTATCGTCGAACGGAATCATCATCTCATCATCCTCGTGTGTTGACATTCTCGCAACTGTTCTCCAGAAGATGTTGTGTTGTTTTTTGAAGATGTGAGCGTTATTCACCTCTTCTATTACTATCTATATATAACCGATGGAAATCAATAACATTTAAATTATAACGGTCACTTTTATAACGTTCGAATTACAACGTTCGGATTACAATGTTCGAATCTCAACGGTCACAACATCCACGGTTACGGGATGCGTGACAGTCACACATTGCGTTTACGTGGTGCATATACGAAATCTTGCACCGTGCCCGTAATACCCCCTTCATTAATGATTAATTGTCCTAGTGCACATTTTAGTGGAAAATAAAACAGTTGCACGTTTAACTTAAAAAAAAAAAACAATCCAATGACTTCAATAGTTAAATATCACGAATCGTTCAGTCAACTACTTCCGGGAAAACTATTCATTGATGATTTTTAGGAAAATTAGGTAATAAATTGTAACGATAGATAAATTAAGAAAGTAGTTGTATTACGTAAATTATGGAAATATAGAATATATAATTTATTACTTCCTTAATATACTAACATATCATATCCGTTGAATGAATTAAATTGTGCGGTCTATATCTATTCTCATTTCTTACTGTAATACTCGTTTTTATTCGATCCTATTCCTATATATATATATATATATATATAATTTCTTTACTTGTGATAAAGTGACGTTTGGATAACAAATGATAGTAATATATTTTTTAGCTAAAACTAGTAATAAATTATTGCTATATAAATCTTTCTTTCTCTTTAAAAATATTAGGACATGTCCAAATATTCATAAATATTAGTTTGAGATCTTAACAAAATAAAAGATATTGAAAATATTAGTTTTTTTGTTTGTTTAGTTGTAAGGTATGTTCAACTAAAATTATAGTTATATTAAAAGGATCATGTTTATAATCTACAATAACAAAAGTTTTTAAATAATATTAAATAAATTAATATAGTAACTGATTTTAATTATATAATATTAAAAAATAATTTTATTGTAATATACGTTTGAAGAAAAATAAATAAAATTAGAGCTTGTTAGGATCTCGAATTTAAATGTTAAGAAATTAATTAACTAAATTAAATGTTAGTGTGATGTTAATTAACAAATAAACTACATTTGTAAAATTGATGAGTGGTTATAAGAAACTACGCTAAGTATCATTTCACGGACAATTTTAGTGTATATAAGATAGATATATCGATATAGGCTATACCAAATTCAATTCATTTTTTTATTTTGCTTAAATTTTATTTTAAATTAAATATTTTTGTTTAACATCCAAAATAACTTCTTCTCCTCCTCCTCTTTAATTAATACTTTAATATGATAGTATAAACTAGTTAATTGTATATTTATATGAAATAAAAAAAATTAAACATGAGTCATACTTTAAATTTTAATTAATTAATCATTTTTCAAAAATTACTAAAAATCTTATTTATTAGTTTGATATGTTGAGTTTTCAAATCTTATATAACATAAAGAAAATTTTAATATTTCCTAAGAATTTTTTTTTAATTTAAATTATTTAAAATTTTCAAATATCATTTTAATCTTCGATACCTTTTTCGATAGATAATCTATTTTAATAATTTTATCCGAAGTTTTTAGTATGATGATTACGAAATTGAACCATATTAAATAAAAATATTATATTTATATAAATTTACTATTAAAACAATAATTTTAAAAAAATAGACGTGTAAGGCGCAGAAGGTTAAACTAGTTTTACATCATTACGACTTTCAATCGAATGATATAAGGCAGGTGTAATTACTTTGGGCAAGTTTTATGGGTATTATTCAAGTAAGGCCCATTATTCCGGTAAGGCCGTGCGGCCGTCTGTACGGCCGACACGTGTCCCGGAAGAAAAAAAAAAAAAAATTTTTTTTTTTTTTTTAAAACGAGTAAAAGTAATAGTTCAAAACTTATTATGGAATAGTTCATAACTTATAAAAGGATAGTTCATGAATTATAATAGAATAGTTCATAGTGTAAAATTTATAAAGGATTGAAAGTAATAGTTCAAAACTTATTAAGTAATAGTTCATAACTTCTAAAATGATAGTTCATGAATTATAATAGAATAGTTCATAGTGCAAAATTTATAAAGGAGTGAAAGTAATAGTTCAAAACTTATTATGGGATAGTTCATGAATTATAATAGAATAGTTCATGGATTATATTAAAAAGTAATAGTTCATGGATTATATAGGAATAGTTCAAAGTTTATAGGATAATAGTGCATAAATTATAACATGGTAGTTCAAATAAATTTTCATTAGTTTCCGTAAAAAAAAAAAAAAAAAAAAAATCGTTTCAGAAAAGAGAAAAAAAAAAAAATTTTTTTTTTTTTCGGGACACGTGTCGCCCTGCGGTACGGCCGTACCGCAATAAAAGGGCCGTACCTGAACATTTACCCAAGTTTTATAAGGAAGTAATAAAATACTAATGTAATTTCCTATTTTGCACATGTTTTATTAAATAAAATAAGGTAAAATATATAATTATAATAACTATATATTTTTAAAACACTATACTAAAAGTATATATTTTTTTTGGTTATTATAAAGATAATTTTTTTTATAATTTAGATATTAACTTTGAAATCAAACCTACTCAATTGATTATATTAGAAACAGATAAGTTATAGTTATGAAATTTTAAAATGTAATTCAAAAGTATTTTTTAGAATAATATTTATTTTATTTTATAGCTAAACTTATTTAATAAAAGAAATATATAATCATTAAAAAATATAAGAAATAAATAAGAAAATGTTGAAAGACGATTGGTTTAGCTTGTGAAAATGTTGAAAGAAGATGGATTGGTTATACGCCCATATTCTATCCTACAAAGTTGCAAAAGCTAACCCTCACTCAGTTACTCCCTCCTTCATTTGCACCTGGAGTGAGAATGGCAATTTGAGAGGTAGGGTTATTCGATTCAAAGGAAAAAGCGCAAAGCTTTGATGGGTTCAGAGAAGAGTTTTGCAGGGGAAACCATGTGAGTTGTGTGCTTTTTTTTTTTGAATGGAAAGTTCAGACTCTTTTGGAATCAATAAGTGATTTTGTTTTGTAAATGGAGGAACAGGGAAGGTGGGTTGAAGCCAATGGATGCAGAGCAACTGAGGGAGTACGGGCACCGAATGGTGGATTTCATTGCTGATTACTACAAGTCCATTGAAGACTTTCCTGTTCTCAGCCAAGTTCAGGTCTATTCCCAATTTTAAAGTAATTTTTGTAAAATGCGAAGAGTTAGGGTTTCTATTGTTTTCCATGTTCAATCTTTTATCCCAGTGATGATTGGAATTGAGCAATCATAAAAGCCACCCATGAAAAGATCAAGCTCTCTATTAGGCTAGTACTGTATGACTGTTCAGTGTCATTATCCCGGTATGGTCATATGTTCCTGAATCAATAAGGTTAGATGCATTATATTCCATAAACTCTAACTCTATAAGGGGTGAGCAGCCAATAAACTACGCATTGCACGCCTTTGACCGGTATTGTGTTATTTATAAATTAGGCCACATGCTGTAATCAGCAGTTGGAAGTTGCTAGGCCCCTTCGCATTGTTAGTGTTATTGATTACCCAGACCCTAATATTTTATGTTTTTTAAAGCAATTAACCCAAATTAATGACACAAGGTATACTGTTCAGCAGTGAAGTTGTTGAGCTTTTGATCAAATGAATGCCAAATGAGAAAGACAGCACTCCAAAACTGAAAAACAGTATTCACTCCTCGTGAAGCAAGAAGTACTTATTGCAACATATAGTCCAGCTTAACACTAGTATGATTTTAATAGAATTAAAACGTGTGTTCTGTTCTATGCAGCCAGGTTACTTGCGTAATCTAATACCAGATGCCGCACCTGATAATCCTGAATCACTTACTGATGTTCTTGACGGTATATTACCTTGCACCTGAAGTTCTTTATCTTTTAATCTGCTCTGTTCTATCCATGATAAAGTTTGTAAAAGCATTAGTTAATCCCAAAATTGCACTCAGCCCCCTTAAAATACAGTAGGGTTTACAGTTTGTCAGGTCAGATACTTGGACAGTTTGGACTATATTTCCTTGAAACTTTTTATATACATACGGGTTATGGAAAATGATAGAGTTTATTTCTTTTCCTTTTTACAGATGTGAGGAAGAAAATTCTTCCAGGAGTAACACATTGGCAAAGCCCTGAATATTTTGCTTATTTTCCTTCAAACAGTAGTGTGGCGGGATTTCTTGGAGAAATGCTCAGTGCTGGTGTTAACATTGTTGGTTTTAGTTGGGTGACCTCTCCAGCAGCAACTGAACTTGAAATGATTGTCCTTGACTGGCTCGGTAAACTGCTTAAGTTACCTGAGGATTTTCTCTCTACTGGTAAGTTTGATATCTCTATATAAGCATTATGCTTAGTCATTATTTCGCTTCCACACACTATCCTACAGCTACTGTTGGAAGCTGGACCAAGTAAGATCATAATCTATATTAGTTTATGCTAGTTGATGTTTATAACAGATTAAATAAAATAGAGGCTTATTCTCATTGACGAAAGACACAAGTGGCTCTAGCATTTCCAAACGAAATTGCAGTGCAAATCCTATTGAAGTATTGCATAGTTGTCAGAAATACGTGTAAGCCTTATCGTCAATTACAACATCTGCTCCTCTTATGTCATGGCGTAGGACAAGGAGGAGGTGTGATACAGGGAACAGCTAGTGAAGCTGTCCTTGTGGTAACCCTGGCTGCACGTGACAAAATGTTGAGGAAGTATGGAAGAGATTGCCTTAGTAAGCTTGTTGTTTATGCATCAGCTGAAGCGCATTCTTCAGTACAGAAAGCCTGTCAGGTAACCACTTTTGTGCCTGTTGACATAAGTGTTCTCTATTTACATGGAAATATATATACTGATAGCTAAAAACTTTGTAATCTATTTCCATTTGTTATGGTTGTGTATGTTCTTCTCTATATATATCTGGGCCAATGCATCTGTGTTCATTCGTATTATCATTGCTGTGTTCCTTGTCCATGTTCTTTGTCAGAACTTTAATTTTTTTTAATTTCTCTTCTGACAATGACAGATTGCAGGAATTTATCCAGAGAATTTTAAGCTGCTAAAAACAGATGCTTCCACTGAATATGCCCTCTCTCCTGATTTGCTTCGCAAAGCTGTATCACGTGACATTGCCGCAGGATTCATACCTACTCTTTTAAGTGCCACTGTAAGCGATTCTCTGAGTGTATTTTTTCTTCTGTCAAGTCCGAAGAGTTGGTTACACATTTAGCTGCCCAGGTAAGGATTGATGAATATAATTTCCACATAGTGATCTTTCTTCAAGGTAACATGAATCTCTTGTTAAAATGTCTGGTGTATGAAACTTTACCATCCACCATGGTTCTTAGTAAATATCTCAGAAGTTCAGAATATGGCTTAATTATGCAGCCTGACAGCCTCTTATTATCCTTTCAGGTAGGAACCACTTCATCAACAGCAATTGATCCGTTGGTTTCTCTTGGAAAGATTGCCAAGGTAAGGATTATATTTTGGTTGCGTGAATGACTTGAATCAGCCTTGTTTAAGTAGTCTTTCATAAAATATTTAAAGAATTTATCTGCGACAGAGTGAAGGGATGTGGTTTCATGTTGATGCTGCATATGCTGGAAGTGCTTGTATCTGTCCTGAGTACCGCCACTACCTTAATGGAGTTGAAGAAGCTGACTCATTCAACATGAATGCTCACAAGTGGCTCCTTACAAACTTTGACTGCTCAGCTCTATGGGTTAAGGTGCTGAAATTCATTTGTTTGTTGCCATTTAGTAGCTCTGAGATTAAAATGCTTTCAAAATCTTTGTTCTGTAAACATCTGAACTTCAAAGATGATAAATCAGAACGTGCCCACCAAATAGCCATCTGTAGTTATTAATCACATATATCTAGTTTTTCTGTACTTTCTTGTTGACAGGATCGAAATGCACTGATTCAATCTCTGTCCACTAACCCAGAATATCTTAGAAACAAGGTAGTTTATCTTTCTTATCATTTGGCAATTCTTCATTCTGACCCTTGATATATCCTGATTGCTTAGAGACTCCATTGTAATTGCATGATTACTCATTTAAGTTGTAATTGTATTCCAGGCCTCCGAGGCAAAGATGGCAGTGGACTATAAAGATTGGCAGATTCCTCTTGGGCGTCGATTCAGGTCTGACATGAATGAATATCCATGCCATTGTTACATTGATATAATTTAAATAACCTCATCCCTTCGGCAGATCCCTGAAGCTATGGATGGTCTTGCGATTGTACGGCCACAAAGGCCTGCAATCTTATATAAGAAATCACATCTCGTTGGCCAAACATTTCGAAGAGCTTGTTCATCAAGACTCGAGATTTGAGGTAACTACATCCAATCCACACTAAAGGTCCGTTTGGTTTTTAATCCGAAAACGGAATGGAAACGGATCTAGTTCATACGTATACCCTTCATGAAACTATTTGGAATTTTGAAGTAGTTGGAGTAGAATTTGATTACTTTTGATACCCTATAAGAAAACAAAATGAGGGAAGCAAATGCATTTTGCATTGAATGATAAAGAATGATTCCAAAAAATTTCATGAACAAGGTACACAAAGACTAGATTCATTTTCGTTCCGTTTTCGGAGTTACAACCAAACGGGGGCTAAGAATGCGGATTCTTACATGAATATTCTTGATGGTTTTGGTGTCGGCTCGTGTGCATGCACAGGTGGTTACTTCTCGAACATTTTCGTTAGTATGTTTTCGGTTGCTTCCACCCGACGACAGTGATAATCACGGTGATAAGCTGAACCGTGACCTATTGGAAGCTGTGAACTCGACGGGAGACGTCTTTATCTCTCACACGGTTAGAAATCATGCTATTTCTTTTAGAATTTTGATAAATTTTGTGAATCTCTGTTACTCAAACAGTCATCTTTGTGTGTTCTCTTGATAAAACGGCTTCCAGGTCCTCTCCGCAAAATATGTGTTGCGTTTTGCAGTTGGAGCTCCGCTGACTGAAGTGAGACATGTAAATAAAGCTTGGAAGATCTTGCAAGATAATGCTACTTCTCTCTTGCAAGGTTTGCAGCCGTGAAGAAGTCGAGTTGCATTACATTTACATGTATTCAACACTGTCCATTGGCTACCACACGCTTAGTACAAAACCATTTGAGCATACCCTCATAAATCATAATAATAGAGATTCGAAATGGATCAAGAATTCAAGATAAATGGGTAAACAACACAACATATTATTTTCATAAAATAGTATGTTCTCCATATATTGTCTAGAGCTCTATTAAATTTCAACTACAATAGTTGGACTTCACTTCTCCGTCTTCTTGTTCAAACTCGAATGAAGGAACTATACCATCTGGAGATCCAATATCCTTCACATACTAGAGGCTTTTAATATCATGCTTGGATCGTTCGGTTCTATCTTTATATTCAATTTATGAACCGTTTTGGATGGTTCGAACCCGTCTTTATATTCAGTTTTATGAACCTTTTGGTTTAGGGAAAAAATAAAATATCAAAAATTGGGCCCCTTAAACGTAAAAATGGACGGAATATAAGGATGAGTGTTATTTTGTTAACCGAATACATGTAATGGGTGGTTATATGTAATTAGCTAATTAGTGGGTGGCTAAATTGCAAATGACCCTATTTAACGGGTAGTTCTCGGTAATTTCCTCCTAGTTTAACCATCGTTAACAACATAAATGGTATAAAACCACATCCAACAATGAATAATCATTAGAAACTAGATCATTCAAACAATGGATAATCATTCAACTACTATCAACAACATAAAATACACTCAACAATGGAGAATCAGTAAAAAAAAAAAAAAAGTGTCAATAAAAATAATATGAAAATCAATTATTCTAAATTACATTCAATAACATAGAATAATTTCAACGCAAATTTAAGCCTAATTAAATATGAACAAAATAACTTATGTAGGGAGTTTGAAACCCTAAATTGGTTGTTTATATAAATTAAGAACCGATTCAATTTCCGTTGTTGATTATGCTTTTGAATAAAAATTATAAGCTCTGTTTTTCTCCCTTGAATCTACTTAAATGAACATGTAAATTTGGTGATTGTTTTTATATTTTGATAATTTTAATGATTACTTTGAATTTTTTTCATATATATTTTTGCCAATGGTACTGTAAATGGTAGGAGAAATTTGATTTTAGTCAACCAAATTGCCAATTACATTGATAATACATTTCTAAATAGAAAAATTAGGGAATCATGAAACAAGTATATGCATAGCTTGATAGTTGATCATCGGTTCTTGTATGAAAGTTCAAGTTGGATCTCTCTAGGGTAGATTGTTTTTCTTGTTTTGTTTTACCGGATGAATTTGTTATGTAGCGTTAATATCACTTAGGGCCCGTTTGGTTTTAACTCGGGAATCGGAAACGGAATGGAAACGAATTTAGTACATATGTACACACTTATTCATGAAAATTTTTGGAATCATTCCTTGTGGTTTGAAGTAATTGGAGTAAAGTTTAATTACTTTTGATACCCTATAGGGTAACAAAATGTAAGAAAACAAGTGCACTTTGCACTAAAACATGATTCCATAAAATTTTATGAATAAGGATATGTATATGGACTAAACTCGTTTCCATTCCGTTTCCGTTACCGGAGTTGGAACCAAACGGGCCCTTAATTTGTCCTTATTTAAATATCAACTTTTTTTAATATGTTACAAGATTTTATATTTAATTCTTGTATATGAATTTCAGGTACAAGAAAATAATTAAATCATTTGTGTATAGGAATATTTTTGAATTATTTGAATACGATACAATAATCGTGTACAAGAAAATTAGTTGCAATAATTCTTGTACAAGAAAACTAGTGTACAAAAGAAAATTCGGGTATCATAATTAACGTATATTTATAATTTTCTTAAGACGAATAAACCGTAGAATTCAACTTGTCCGGTTGGTATTACGGTAGAAGGGAGAGACTACCCAGCAGAGTTCAATTCTCATGACTACGTTCGTTCATTAATTTTTTATTTTCTTAATATTTTTTTACGAATACACTATTATAATGATATATTATAATATCAACTATAATCCGTATGACTTATAAATGTTATTTCTTTGCTTTAGGAAAAAAGAAAAAATAATTTTGTTTTTGGCTATCCGAAAAAACCTTATCAAAATTTGTTATTCTACTAATAATTAAGTGGAAGAAGTGGTACAAATAATGGTCAAACTATGGTGAACCGATATTGTTGACTCCTATATATACCGCCACTAAATGACCTCACTAATTGTTGCGATTATTGTCTATTTTTAACGGTTCAAACCGTAATGGTTCATAGAAAAGGTTTAGGACGAAACACTTTTTCGATAGAGACGTAGACAAATATATTTTATATTGAACGCCACCATAGTTTATTTCATAATTATTTTGCCCAAATCACTTGAAGATAATAATATTTTATTATCATAGATTTCCATTAGAAAAAATATAATTTAGCAAATAAATAAAAAAAAACATTCACACCGTAGTGAAGAATAGTTTAAATATTTGTTTTGGTTTGAATAAGATGTGGTAGTGCCAATTGGACATGATGCATGCACATGGCACATGCACTCAGCACTAATGCTTAAGAAGACAAAAATCTTTACTACAAAGGACGGCAAAAAGGGATATATGGATGCCTCAAAAGTGGTATCATACATAAGGATCCTTCCAAATGCTTCAAACACCATCTCCACAAAGATTCTACTATCATTCAAATTTTACAAATAAATTACACAAATCAATTTACATTTTTTAATGTAAATATAAAAGATCAGCATTGCTCAAAAAATCATATATACAAAATTTCACACTTTTTTTATACAGAGACGACGTAAATTTATAACTAATTAATATTTACACCGAAGTATTAGTGTGATTAATCTAAAAAACAAGTCGACGTATAATGGAAGCATTTTATCTTCGAAAACAATAGATTAATTATTTCAACAATAAATATAACAATGTGTGAAAGAAAGGAGCAAGACCCGATTTTGACCAACATCTATCAAACGAATTAAGCTATTAGACATCACTACTTTAGAGTCGTTTTTAGTTCTATTTATATTATTTTAATCAAATTTAAATTATTATTTTACGCAATAAAATATATCTTCTTTATTAGAGATATATGTTAGGCAACCCTATTATAAGTAAGGACTCACATTCATTGTAATACTCAAGTTAAATCAAATTAATATTGAGTCTTGGAGCCTTCATTAATCTTGCTTCCGGTTCTAGTTGATAAAAATCATCTGCTTGTTTTGATGTTGGGTGTTTGAATTCAGCACCCCTCATGATATTCTTGTGTCTAATAATTGATTTGATTCATATTTGTTGGGGGAGGAGTATTCTCAAGAAAATCACGAGTCTTATTTTGATATCATATATCGTTGTTTCCAAGTATTGACGAGTGATATGAAGCAGTAACATCGAGCAGTTGAATCAACTGAGGGGATCCATCGACTCGACCAATAGTAAAACATCGAGCATTTTTTCACTCTCGACTCTCAATCAATTCAGCCTTGACCCGGACTCCCTTGACCGCATGGAGAATCTTAGTGTGTTGTAGACATTTTAAGCTTTGGATGGACTAGAATGTCTGTAATATGATGAATGCACAAGTAGATCTCCAAAACACAAAAGGAAAGAAAATCTACCATAAGATGATGCAAAACTAATCTATATGCTCGAGAGATGGATAAGAATGCAAAAAAGACACTAAAATGGATGCTAACAATCACCTCCAAGGTAATCCTAAGTCTTGTCAATACTAGTTATCTTAATCTAGCACAAAGAAAGGGTAATTTATGTGCTTCTCGACTCAAGTAACCACGTATACATCTTCAATACTAGGAAACTAAGATTCATATTAAAATGAAATAAGAGAGGTGAAAATGAGAGTTATCTACGTTTTAGAATTGACAGTCATGTTCCTGAAAACTACAAAGAATATTAAATAAATTAAAAACCGAATTGAGTAGTTAAAAAGAATAGAAACAAACTCGATTTAATCTAGAAGGTTTGATGAATTAATCTCGATTTTCCAGCCTCTTTTCCTTCTTTAACTAACAACAATTAGGGTTAGTTGAAGCTTCAAGAAATCTACAACTACAATAGCAATCATTAATAATAAAAGTAGTTAAAAAGAGAAAGGAGTTGATGTCAGTCAATGTAGATTGATTATATCAAGGATCAAACTTGACCAAGATTGGAAGAAATTTTTTGCTAAATTCTCTCTAGGGCTTTGGCGGCCAAGGTATTAAAACAAGAAGAGAATATTGGTGTAGGAATACCTTTTTTGTATCATGACTACAATTTAAAAAATAAAAATAAAGATAAAATGAGTGATTTAAGATTGATATAAATGAAGAAGGTTGGGGGAAGATATTTAAAATCGAATATAATAAACTTCTAAAATAAAAGAGAAACCGTTTTAATTTTTTGGCAACCGAATATTGAAGATTTGGTGAATCTGTTTGTAAGACCCTAGTTTTTGCCTTCACTGTCCCCGTGGTGAAGAGTGCCGCCCCTGCGGCAAGCCGCACCCGCGGCAGGGTCAGCCGCCCCTGCGGTTGACTACAGGTCGCGCCCCAATCTGTTTCGTTCGTTTTATCTTCTTTCCATAGATAGAAGATCCGATCTTCTATCTTATGGGTCGGCTTCCTTATCTTCTTCCTAACCCTAAAATGTCTTTCCTTCTATCTTTTTCCCTCGTTTCCTATATATATTCCCTCTTTTCCTTCTTTTTCTCGTTTCTTGCATACGTTCTTCAACCTTGAGAGTTGCAGCCGTTTCCCTTGCTTCCCCTATGATATTGTTGAACGTGTAAGTTCTTTCTTATTTGATTCTTCCTCACATTCATGAGTTGCTGCATGCCCTTTCCTTTTGTTCACTTTCTTCTTTCGTTCGTCCTTTTATTCTTCTCCAAGTATCAAGGTTGAGCCTTGATTCTTGTTGGCCTTCTCGTTGTTGATTCGTTGGTGTTCACAGGCTCCCTTGGTTGAGTTGTGACGTGGTTGTGTCTTGAGAGAAGCAAGCTTTGGCCTTTGGTGAAGTTCCTTGCTGTCAAAGGAGAAGACGGCGTTTCTGTCACAAAAACCGCCCCCGCGCCCTGCAGTGCCGCCCCCGCGGGTTGCCGCCCTTGCGCCTTGTCTAGTCGCTCATGCGGTTTCCTCTGTAGTATCTCCCATCTTTGGTGAGTTGCTTCCTTCCTTGCTTCCCTCGTTCCTTTCTTTGGTTGTTGTTGATGTTCTTCCCCCCTGAGTGTTCTGTAAGACTAAGGTTGAGACCTTAGCTTGTAGAGATCTCTTAGAGATCATGAGACTAGAAGTTATAGACTTCTAGTAATCATTCGGTTTCTGATTCGTGATGTCTTGTGTGAACAAGCTTTCCTTGCTCCTTTCCTGAGGGAAACTGAGTTGTTCTCTGATCGTTTGAGTTACCTTCGAGTGAGGTAAGTCCCTTGGACTTACTTAGCTTCATTCCGTATATTGGTTTGAGTGTTTTGGATTGTTTGTGTTGTTCTTCATGTTATAACTGATAATCGGAACTAGGATTGACCTTTATAATTGTAATTGGCCCAAGTGTATGATAACTAGACGGCGACCACTTGTCTAGTTCTATAGGAAACTATAATGTGCTCTTGCAACCCAGGCCCGCAGGTAACGGATAGTACTGATCTATTCATTTTGGTAGACGGAAGCTGGCGAGTTTCAGGAGATTCTCGTGTGACAAAAGAAGTTGAATTAGTAATGGATAACTTAATGAAATATGATAACCGGTTGAGTGCAAGCATGCTATGTGTTTACTTTACCCTATGTGTGTTTGTGCCTTTATGTTCTTTCTGATATCTAGAATGTTAGCTAACGGTTTATACCGATGTTGTAGATGTTCCTCAGGTTCAGGGTGCTGCTGAGTGATCCGGATGGTGTGGTCATCCGGGGTTCCCGTACATTATAGGATGGGATCGGGTTTATATTTATGTTGTCGTTTCCCTTTTTCTTTGAACTCTGTTGCGAGTCTTTTACGCTTCCCTTTGTTTAAACCTTTGGTTTTAAATTGAGTTTTGATTTTCATTTGTATGTGCCTTCTTGTAAGATCCGTTTTGTCGTTGCTACTCTAAGGATCGGGACCCATTATGAGGTCCTAGCTCGTAACGCTTCTAGTTCTCAGAACTTGGGGTGTTACAATATGGTCAGAGCTATAGGTTGGATACAATCGCACTCAAAATCTTCTAAAGGTTGGATAAATAAATAAATCGAACCCGCAAGGGGTCTATGTTTTCAAAAGGGGATTTTTGTTTTAAACTTGTCGGTTTGGGATAGATGTTCGGGCGACCACCACTACCTCCGCGATCTCAACAATGTAGTTTTCTTTTATGTTGGTTTTTTTGTGTTTTTCTTGGATTTCCGCTTTAGTTGTAGCGTGGCCTTATATATAGTCTTATATATCTTTATCCCTATCGCAGATGGTGCGTACTAGAGCTACATCTGCTATGGGGCGAGGAAGGGGTCGACCATCTCTTCCACCTGCCGTCCGTGGACGAGGACGTGCAGGGAGACCTCCACTAGCTAGAGGTCGGGGCCAAGCCCCAGTTGCTGACCCGCCTATTGTTGAGGCGTTCGTTGAGGAATTTGTTGAGAGCGTTGTTCCTAAGGTTGGGAATGGGACCACCGCTAGGTCCGAAGCACAAAGAGCGCAATCGACGGAGTCTAGTCGAGTATCCATTGGAGCTTCTGCATATCGCGATTACGTGCAGAGAGTTGAGGAGGCTATCAAGACTGGAGGACCTGCACCAACACCGTCAGTTCCCGCGAGATCAGTTGAGGTTTCGCAGAGAGTTACGTAGGTTGTTGTTGTACCTGCTAGAGTTGTTGAGGTTGCTAGAGTTCCGGTCGAGGCACGAGAGCCGAGACCCGACAATTGGTTTAAGGCTCTCAATTAGCCAAAGGTTATCTCTTTCATGGGGAAGACAAGATTGGAGGTGGAGCTATGGCTAGGACAGCTGGATTTTGCTATGGAGGCAATCGGTTACCTCGAGGGACGTCGAGTCGACATAACACAAATGTTGCTGAAGGATCAGGCTCATTCTTGGTGGAGGACCGCTCGCAGTAAGGTCATCAGTTATGAGCAGATGAAGACGGTGATCAAGGATCACTATTGCCCTACATCGATGAGGAGAGATCGTCTTCAGGATTTCCTCGAGGCTAGATTCGAGGATTTGCCTATTGTTGAGATTGTCGGCAAGTTTCAGGGAGTTGTCTTTGTTGGTTCCTTCTGCACCACCCGAGGATCAACATGTTTACCTTTACTCTCGGAGATTGAGAGAGTCTACACGCTCTTATCTTGCTGGTTTCCGTTGTGAGTCTTTGACGGACTATCATGATAGATCATAAGTGTATATATGAGAGAGACCGACCGGGTCAGAGGAGAGCTTCTTAGACAAGAGGTCCTGAGAAGTGGCAGAGGATTGGATCAGCCAGTGTTGGAGCTGGAGCAGCTAGGTTCGGGCGTAGTCAGACATTTAGACATTTTGGTTTTCAACAGTCGACACAAGGTTTTGACAAAGAACGACAATGTCATAATTGCAGAGGAGCTGATCACATCCGCACAGATTGCAAGAAGCTCGCAATGACTTGCTTTTCTTGTGGCAAACCATGACACAAAGCTGCATTTTGCCGTCAGGCAAGACGCTATCGCAGCAAGGTTCTTCACCCGCTAGTGTTGTAGGAGGTGGACAAAGACCTCAATATCAGCCCCAACAATAGTAGAGAGTTCTTGGTTCTGCCGCTCCTCAGGTTCCACTCCGGGACAAGGGAGGGGTAGAGAATGAGTGGGTGGTTCCGCAGACACCAGAGATGCATCAGTCAGAGTTTGAGAGATGAGGAGTGTTGTACAACCGACAGTGCCAACGACCACAAGTACCATTCACATTAATGGTTTTCCTATTAGAGTTCTTTTCGATACCGGTGCTACTCATTCTTTTATATTTGATGCTTGCATAGATAGATTGGTCTTAGTTACCATAGAGGGGAAACCCTTCTTTATAGGATTACCCGATGGGGGTAAGATTAGAGGTACGCGAGAGGTTCGCGATTGCCCTATTAGATTGGGAGGTCGCAACAGGCCATTAGACTTCTTTGTCATGTACTTAGTACATGAAGAAGTTATCCTTTGCATGGATTGGATGGATCGACATCAAGCAGTTCTAGACATCGGCAAGAGGACAATGACGGTAACTACAGATTCAGGCCATGTGGAGATCTTCAAAGGAAATGATCTCGGAAAGACCGGTATAGTCATCAGTGTAGTCCGAGCTGTGAGACTTATCGGTTAGGATTGTGAGGCTTTTTGGTGTTATGCCATGAAGGATAGTACGTGTCCAGCTTTGGAGGAGATTCTAGTAGCGTGCAAGTTTTCCGACGTTTTTGGAGAGCAATAAGGTTTACCTCCACAGAGGAGTGTAGACTTTGGCATTGAGCTAGAGCCCGGTAAGAGACCAGTCTCTAAGACTCCTTATCTTATGACGCCTATCGAGATGCTTGAGCTTAAGAAGCAGCTCGAGGAGTTAGCAGAGAAGGGCTTCATCCGCCCTAGTGTATCTCCTTGGGGCACACCAGTACTCTTCGTCAGGAAGAAAGACGGGTCAATGAGGTTATGTATCGATTACCGAGAGCTTAACAAGGTGACGATCAAGAATAAGTACCCATTGCCCCGTATCGACGATCTTTTAGATCAACTTCAAGGAGCTTCAATGTTTTCGAGGATCAGTCTGAGATCCGGACATCACTAGCTGAGGGTGAGGGAGCAGGACATAGCCAAGATGGCATTTCGGACTAGATACGGCCACTACGGTTTTGTAATGATGTCATTCGGGCTCACGAACGCGCCCGCAGTTTTCATGGAGTTGATGAACAACATCTTTATCGAATTCCTAGACCAGTTTGTAGTTGTCTTCATAGATGACATTCTGATATACTCTCGCAGTAGAGAGCAGCATGCAGGACACTTAAAGATCGTACTCCAAGTCCTGTAGGATAGATAGCTTTACGTCAAGCTTTCTAAGTGCGAGTTTTGGATGTCCGAAGTAGCATTCCTTGGTCACATCATTTCAGTTGAAAGGATCAAGGTAGATCCGGCGAATATCGAGTCAGTGGCATCATGACCGCCTCCTAAGAACATAAAGGAAGTACGCAACTTCTTAGGATTGGCGGGCTACTACCAGCGTTTTATGGAGGGCTTTTCAGTTATTGCCTGACCGCTCATTTCCTTGCTGAGGAAGTCTACGAGATTTCTGTGGTCCAAAATGTGCCTACGGAGCTTCGAGGAGCTGAAGAAGAGGTTGACCTCTGCTCCTATCTTAGCTCATCTAGAGGACATTGAGGACTTTGTGGTTTACAACGATGCACCCAAGCTAGGCTTGGGGTGCATTATGATGCAGAGGGGTAAGGTGATTGCTTATGCATCAAGACAACTGAAGACGTATCATGAGAGTTAGCCTACCCATGATCTTGAGTTGACTGTTGTTGTTCATGCCTTGAAGATTTGGAGGCATTATCTGTACGGAGTTACGTGTCAGATTTTAACAGACCATAAGAGTTTGAAGTATATATTCACTCAGCGGGAGTTGAATAACCGCTAGAGGAGATGGTTGGAGTTGATCAAGGACTTTGATCTTGAGATCTTATACCATCCGAGGAAGGCAAATGTGGTAGTTGATGCCCTCAGTAGGCAGACTCCCCGGGAGATGGCGATCGCTATCCTGACAGCTCAGCCACAATTATAGCAAGACCTTGCGTAGCTAGAGATGGATATCCACTTTCCGGATTCCGACAACCACCTATTCACCTTGGAGATAGTACCTAACTTGTTGGTAGATATCCGACAAAAGCAGGAGAGTTTCCCAACTTTGACATAGATTTGAGACTGGATGTCCCGAGGAAAGGCACCACAGTTTATAGTTGGTGTTGATAGAATCTTGAGATGCCAAGAGCGTGTATGTGTGCCTTCAGATCGAGAGTTGAGACAACGGATCCTACAGGAGGCTCACTCTTCACCTTACTCATTGCACCCCGGTGTGAGTAAGATGTATCAGGACATCATAAGCTCTTTTTGGTGGGAGGTATGAAGCCACACGTGACGAGATATGTATCTCAGTGTGCGATCTGTCAACAGGTCAAGATCGAGCATCATCGACCAGGAGGAGAGCTACACCCACTTCCGGCCCTAAGTGAAAGTGGAAGGACATCTCTATGGATTTCGTTACCGGTTTAAGACCGAGTCGAAGTTTTTATGCCATCTGGGTCATAGTAGATTGACTGACAAAGACCGCACATTTCATTCCTATCAAGGAAACGTGGCCGGTAAGTTGATTAGCAGAGGAGATCACTAGACAGATAGTGAGATTTCATGGTGTACCTAGGACTATAGCCTTTGACAAAGACGGACGGTTCATACCGAGGTTCTGGCAGTAAGTGCATGACGCCCTAGGTACGAGTCTGCAGGTCACGACTACTTATCATCCTCAGACCAATGGACTATCCAGACTCTGGAGGATATGTTGAGAGCCTGCGTATTAGACTGGGGATAGGTGTGGCCAAATCACCTTCCCTTAGTACAGTTTACGTATAACAATAGTTGGCACACATCGATCAAGATGGCTCCTTATGAGGCTTTATACAGACAGAGATGCCGTACCATGCTGTGTTGGACGAGCCGAGTAGTGCTAGCAGCGTGGCACCTGAGCAAATTCAGGATGATATGGATCGAGTGGCAGTGATCCGAGAGCGGATGTTAGCAGCGTAAAGTCGTCAAAAATCTTATGTAGATAAGAGGCGCAGACCTCTGGAGTTCAGAGTTGGAGCTCAGGTTTGGTTGAGAGTATCCCGACGCAAGGTGTCAGATGTTTCGGCGTCAAGAGAAAGTTGAGTCCTTGATACGTTGGACCGTTCGAGATTCTTGATCGAGTTGGAGAGGCAGCATACAGAGTTGCTTTGCCACCCAGGCTTGAGGGTTTTCACCCAGTCTTCCATGTGTCTCAGTTATCGAAGTACATACCAGATCCAAGACACATTGTCCACGAGTATTTAGTGGTCGAGCCAGATCACACGTTTGTTGAGCACCCGGTAGTTGTCTTAGAGCGTGGTACGAGACGCTTGTGTTCGAATGACATACCGATGATGAAGATTCAGTGGTCGACGCGAGGAGATGATGAGGCAACTTGGGAGACATAGGAAAATATCCATAGGAACTATCCAGAGTTTTACGTTGACCTTGATGCACCTTTAGCATAGTTATGTTTCGGTTTTTCTTTTGTTGAGTTGCATACGCTTCTGTGACGTTTTGAGTTACGTGCCTGGAGTGGGAACATATGAGTTGAGTTCATCTTTTTTGTTGTCGTGTGATCTTTTGGGTTGTTGCAAGTTTCGAGACAAAACTTCTTTTTAGGAGGATCTGATGTAAGACCCTAGTTTTTGCCTTCACCACCTCCGCACTGAAGAACTCTGCCCCTGCGCCAAGCCGCACCCGCGGAAGGGTCAGCCACCCCTGCGGTTGACTACAGGTCGCGCCCCAATATGTTTTGTTCGTTTTATCTTCTTTTCATAGATAGAAGATCCAATCTTCTATTTTATGGGTCGGCTTCCTTATCTTCTTCCTAACCCTAAAACGTCTTTCCTTCTATCTTTTTCCCTCGTTTTTTGTATATTCCCTTTTTTCCTTCTTTTTTCCGTTTCTTGCATACGTTCTTCAACCTTGAGAGCTAACGGTATAAAACCGTTTTCTCACATTCTAGGCATTATAAGAATAATATGGTACAAAAACACATAGGAATATAAAACACATAACATGCTCATAAACATACACATCAGTTACTTATTATCTTTTTAGGTTATTCCATATCTAATCCATTCATTCAAGTGACACGAGAGTCTTATAAATCTCGCCTCTGTCCCCGTGTAACCAACAGTAGTGTGCCGACGCTCAACCCGTATACCCTGAGGAAGTGAAGAAGAAGCCCACCCGTACATGTATGACCTGGTCGCAGAGATCCTCTAGTCTCCCTCGGGAGCTGGGCAGTGATGTCACCGCCCGATAAATAATAGTAACGATGGGCCGATAATAAATAAGGTCAAGTAGATCCTAATCCGTTTTCATGCTCAAAAGTGATAAACACACACCACTATAATGTATCCAAATAAGGCATAAAAGCGGCTAAGTAAGTCCGAGGACTTACCTCGTCTCAAAGCTAAACGAAACCGATATCAATCTCCGAAGGAATATAACCAAAGCCTGTTCAAGATAAGACACGATAATCAACAACTACTCACAAGCTAGAAGTCCTAAGACTTCTAGTCCTATATCATCTTACTAGGTCAAACACTCTCATAATCTAGGATACACTCCTAGCCCTCATAAATTCACGAGATCTCAACTATAGCCCCAAGTGCTAGGATACTCTCATCCTAAACTCCGCAATCTCAACTAAAATATAAATACCACCTCAAGTCTCAGAAAATCAAACACGAGGCTCACCACTGTATAACAACTCGAGATCAACACACCACGTGACATAGAACATCAATAACCTCAAACACTCACCTAAAGGTTCCAAGCCACTACTTGGCATTTGCCCTAAGTTATGCTAGATCCAACCTAGCATGATTCTACCACTAAACATAACTAGATCAAGGAAGAAGGTACTCACACACGATCCGAGGTTGAAGATGATCTACGGACGGTTAGATTGGGTTCGTTGGTCTATAACGGCCGCTTCCGGACCTAAAACCAAAGTTAAGGAAATTTAGCTTGTATGCTAAATTTGAACGGAATATAACGTATAATATTCTAAGGAAAACCGCTTTGAAAGCAAGGTTAAAAACCCGCAAAACATTTCCCGGAGTGACTTATGCCATTTTATAAACCTGGGTAAAAATCCAAAATCGAGTTTTCCGGGCAACCATGAAACTCACCAAACTCGGGCCATATTTCCGAAATACTCTTTGGGTCAAAACTATGATTATACACAAGGGCAAAACCGCACATTTCCTGAAAATAGGGCCAAGACTGCAATAAAACAATTTGGGTCCATTTATGTAATTAATTCTGCAGGAGGGTATTTTATTCACATCCAAAAACTGGGTCTAAAACTGTAAATACAAAACAGTGGGTCAAAAGTGTAATTGAATAAGAAAAGAGGGGTCCAAATTACAAAACAATCAATTAAACACCAACAGCTCTTTCAACCTAATTGAACGCGACAGAGAAGGGAAAGAGGATAGGTTTTGGCGGCTCAAAAGGCAGAGGGAGAGAGAGATCCGGCGTCGGTGCAGGCGGGGAAGGAGCGGCGACCGGTGGTGGTGTAACCCTCTGCAGCGGCGGCCTCAAGGCGGCAGTGTCATCTCTCCTCATAGCAGAGAAGCACCGCGTAGGGAGGAAGGGAAGAAGCGATATGCAGGCGTTGAAGGGGTCGAGGTGGCGACAACAACACTTGCTGGTGGCTCCGGTGGGGTCGAGGCGGCGGCTTCCGGTGGTTCCCGATGCTGCAACCTCCTCTCCCGTGGTGGTGCAGCCTCTAATCGATCTAAACAGAAGAGTGTGAAACAAAGAGAAGTTCAGCGTTGAGGCAACATAAGGGAGAGAAGTGAAGGCTGGTGATAACATGTATTATAGTCTATATTTTGGGACTTGTTTGAACGTTTTATCTTCAATAATCTGCATGTATGGATGTATATTATGTGATTATATTGTTGTTTCATCTACCTTTATGGGAATCGAGGTCTACACCAAGTTTCATTGTAATCATAGGCAAAACGGCACATTTTGGACTAAAATGGAGCTAAGGAGCTAATGAGTCATTGGAGCTACATTCTGGAACTTAAAAGAGAACTCAGGAAGCATGAAATTAATGAAGAAGATTTACTTTGGACTAGATTTGAGAGATTTCACATTCAGTTGAGAATCACCTCGGTCAGCTACAGTGCCACCTCGACCGAGGTGATCTTGAGGAGCGTCCCAACCGAGGCGAACACCCTGCCCCCGGCGAGATCATATTTTTGGTTGAGATCTTTTACTTATGGAAAGAAGATATCTTATATTTTTGGGCTGAATTTTTGGAAGGAAGATCTTATTTTAGGGAGATCTATTTTAGAGATATGGATATATTTTATAGGAAATTATCTTTTAAGATATTATTATCTTTGGAAGATAATTCTCCTATATAAAGGGTTGGATTTTCCACAATTCAACCATCCTCTACACCATATTCTACACACAGCTGTTAGGAGATTTTCTGGAAGCTTGAAGGAAGGATTGAAGGATTGAAGATCAATCAAGGAAAGATTCATAGTTTGGAGTTAGCTTTAGAGGGAGTTTGTAAGACTTTCTTAGATTCCCTTTTTGGTTTGTTGTCTTGTTCGACTTGTGATTTAAGGAACGCTGATTTGTTACTTATTTGATTAAGTTATTGAGACTTTTTTCTTAAGGTTTACTTGTTCGAATATTCATTCCTTTCCCATATATTTGATTATTGTTATCATGATGATGAGTGGCTAAATTTCTTGTGCGATTCTAGGGTGATTGGCTGAAAGTTGTGGGAAAGACGATGATAGAATGATCTTAATCCCAGCAGGACCTTGAAAGTTTGAGCCTTTAACCTTAACCCTAGAACACCTCGCTCAGTCGATGAACATCTCGGCCGGGGTAGAACTTGACTGAACGAGGTGAACCTTTTCTGATCCGAAACTGAGAGTTAAGTGTTCTAGTTTGCCAAATCCTATCCTTATTACACCTTTCTTGGTTCAATGTAAGCCTAGGATGAGACTTACCCGGTGATTCCTTTGTTTGTTTACCCAAGATCATGAGTGTAGGTAATAAAGGTTTATCCTTTATTGGGATTTGAGCGTGCCTTCATTCCATCTTTGTGAGTTAGCCTGAGACTTACCCGGTAAAGGTTGATTCTATTCCCTTAGGTGATGTGTTGGTTTGAGATTATAGTTCCTTTCCTTAGTACCTTGAGACTTACCCGGTGATAGGAGTTTTGGTTTGGGATAGTGAGTAGTGAGACTTACCCGGTAATCTATTCCCACCTTAGAAACACCTTCTCTTTGCAAAACCTCAGCTTTGTCCGCGTTATCTTTAGAGATCTTGAATCGGAACCACAATTAGATGCTTTAATCCCTAGAATCCGCATTTTCCCTTATTTGACCTTATTATCATCTTTGATTGCTTTAATTGCTTTTGTGGTTATTAGTTACTTGACAATTTATTCTTGCTTAGTTTCACCTAAGTCCCTGAGATCGACCCCTGGAATTCTTGCTTTTTATTACAATTGATCCGTACAGTGCGGGTTCGCATCCTTGTTTTAAGCATACTTCTTGTGTTATAAATTTAAAGCTTGCACACACCGTTTGAAGCGAAAAACTAGCTTATGATGCAAAAGGTGAGGCTGAAGGTCATTGCATCGAGAGGAGAACGAGGAGCCGGGTGGTAAGAGGCCAGCCTGCAGAGCAATAGGGCTAGGCGGTAGGCGCAGACGGCGTGCAGGGCTATGGGCGGAGAGGAACGAAGAGTCGGCTTGCCCTTTTCTCTTGTTGAGCGTATCAAACCAGCGTAGGAGGGAAGAAAAATAAAAATACAAAGAAATAGAAGGAAAGAAGGAAAAAGGAAAAAAAAAAGAAACAAATGAGTATAGAGGAGTGAAATAAAATAACTAACTCGATTGAACATCCGGGACGGGATCCCCGAATCGGGAATTTCCGACTTTTCCGACTAAAAATAAAAGTATGGGTATAAAGGAACGTATCCGCAATATAAATATACTCGGGAATACAATATGTTGATCGAATCTATGATTAAACTCACAAAATATATTTTGTGACGTAAAAACAATCTCGTAACCAAATTACGAGATTCGAATAATAATAAGATAGCGTTAACATATAGTATAAACATATACGCGTAAAATTAAATTGACGACTTAAAATACTCGGGAATTTATTTTACATCTCAAAACACTTTAAAAAGATATATAAATATAATTTATAATAAAAATATCGATGGAAGTACGCGAGAGGTGAAATGTCGAAACCGGGCGTTACAAAGGTTGAGCCTTGATTCTTGTTGGCCTTCTCGTTGTTGATTCGTTGATGTTCACAAGCTCCCTTGGTTGAGTCGTGACGTGGTTGTGTGTTGAGAGAAGCAAGCTTTGACCTTTGGTAAAGTTCCTTGCTGTCAAAGGAGAAGTCGGCGTTTTTGTCACATAAACCGCCCCTGTGCCCTGCAGTGTCGCACCTGCGCCTTGTCCAGCCTCCCTTGCGGTTTCCTTTGCTGTAGCACCTATCTTTGGTGAGCTGCTTCCTTCCTTGCTTCCCTAATTCATTTCCGTGGTTGTTGTTGATGCTCTTTTCCCCCTGAGTATTCTATAAGACTAAGGTTGAGACCTTAGCTTGTAGAGATCTCTTAGAGATCATTGAGACTAGAAGTTATAGACTTCTAACAATCGTTTGGTTCCTGATTCGTGATGCCTTGTGTGAAAAGGCTTTCCTTGCTCCTTTCCCAAGGGAAACTGAGTTGTTCTCTGATCGTTTGAGTTACCTTCGAGTGAGGTAAGTCCATTGGACTTACTTAGTTTCATTCCGTATATTGGTTTGAGTGTTTTGGCTTGTTTGTGTTGTTCATCATGTTATAACTGATAACCGGAACTAGGATTGACCTTTATAACTGTAATTGGCCCAAGTGTATGATAACTGGGCGGTGACCACTTATCTAGTTCTACAAGAGACTAGGATGTGTTGTTGCAACCCAAGCCCGCAGGTAACGGATAGTACTGATCTATTCCTGTTGGTAGACGGAAGCGAACACGAGTTTCGGGAGATTCTCGTGTGACAAAAGAAGTTGAATTAGTAATGGATAACTTAATGAAAGATAATAACCGCTTGAGTGCGAGCATGCTATATGTTACTTTATCTTATGTGTTTTTGTGCCCTTATGTTCTTGCTGATATCTAGAATGTTAGCTAACGGTTTATACCGATGTCGTAGATGTCTTGCAGGATATAGGTGTTGCTGTGTGATCCGGATGGTGTGGTCAGCCGGAGTTCCCGTACATTATAAGACGGGATCCGGTTTATATTTCTGTTGTTGTCTCCCTTTTGTTTTGAACTCGGTTGCGGGTCTTTTACGCTTCCTTTTGTTTAAACCTTTGGTTTTAAATTGAGTTTTGGTTTTCATTTATCTGTGCCTTGTTGTAAGATCTGTTTTGTCGTTGCTACTCTGAGGGTCGGGACCCGTTGTGAGGTCCTAGTCCGTAACGCTTCGAGTTACCACAACTTGGGGTGTTACACTGTTTAAGCACCTATTATCCATCGGACGCTGAAATCTCGCAAATCAAATCAACTGCCTTCTCTCATCGACGATAGAGAAACTGATCCTTCAACCTTCGTCTTCAACCTTCATCTTCAAAATTTTTCTTCAACATTCGTTTTCGATCTTCTTCTTTCACAGTCGTCTTCAACCGTCGTCTTCTACTATTTGTTCCTCTTCTCATTTCCCCCGTAATATAAGGTGACGAACACAGATGTCATTCTTGGTACACAAATACACGAACCAACAATTACACAAATTATTAATATATTGATACATAAACACACATAATACATAACTTATATATAAATGTACATATTGTAAATACATATATGTTACTTTAAAACAAGCACAAAAGTTTATGTAGAGATTTAGTACACAACAATACCACGTGACACTCACTTAGAGTTAATCAACATATTTTAGATACATATATGTTACAGTCAAAACGAGCACAAAACTTATATATAAATGTACATATTGTAGATACATAAACACAGCGAATTGAAGAGTGACTCTATAGTAATGTACATAACATAGATAAATCAAGGCAAAAGTTTATGTAGAGATTCAGTTGTGTATTTTAATTAATATATAAACATATAATATTCAAAAATTTGTTAATATATTCATATACATATAAGTACACAACATTATTGCGTGACACTTCCTAAGAGTTAATCAATCACATATCCATAATGTTTTACACTTACAAAACCATATAATGAACTCTAGAACACAACAGTTTGTGTACAAAATATAAAAAACACTATCAACCATACTAGCGTACACAAGATTCAAAACATAATCACAATTTACTACTTACTTGGAACATAAATTCCGCAGTTTCAATGCCCCAAAATTTCTGATTTGAAGACGTGGATAGGGTTACCGGTTTATCAGCGATCGAACGCACTTATTTATGCTAGATCTTTAGCGCAAAACCACCATTGATGCAATTGACAAGAATGAAATTAGCAGAACATTGAAACTCTCAACAAAAATGCATCCACATTAGATGATTACAAGCTACATGCTACATAATCAACGAAAAATCCCAAAAAAATGATGATCAATCGGTTGACACTAATTTTTCAATCAAATCGGCATGTAGGAACAACCGCTGCAGAATGCAAGAGCACAAGAACACCAGTTTATTGTTTCCAAAAATATCTCACCATGAATATAACAACCCACGATTGAAGGAGAAGAATAATCATTACTTCCTTATTTAACGGTCAAAAGATATTAACTAGCTTATTTAATTAATAAAAATTATAAAAATAAATTGGAGAGAGAAGACAAATAATTTAGGTAGGATATTTATTTTCTTTTATAGTAAATCTTTTTAGGAGAGAGATTACGGTAAATTTTGGTAGAATTTTGTATTAATAATGATTTTATCTTTTCTACAAATATTGAAGAAGCCTAATTTTTTACATAGTTACACAATTACCTATATTATTTTCATTGATGTAATAAGTACCTACATGCCCATTTTACTCAAACAAGAACAAATGTTGAATTATATTGATGTGTTGCATAATCAAATAATACTAGCAACTAATGCACGATAGTACTAATTTCCAAATTGCCTAAAAATAATGAAATATGTTTTTTAAGTGATGTGTTATATACACGGTCCCTTAAATTCACAAGTGTCAACAATATTTGCAAGGCGCCGGCGCCATTTATTTTCAAAAAAAAAATTGGACGTGATTTTGTTTTGCAAATTGTTTTTTGAAGATTTTGAAAAAACCACTTAACTGTAAAAAAAATCCGTACAAAATAATACATGCGACTTATGACATTCGATAGAGTTGGTTTATGGATCTAAAGAGATTATTGGGGATGAGATTTATAAAATAAACTCAAATGCATTGAGATAGATTATGGTTAATAAAGCTTGTTTAAAAAGTTTAATAAATAATTATTTTTAATAACTAGAACTATTTATAAATAAACAAATTTTTTATCCCAATTTAGGCGCCGACGCCATCAGACGACACCCTTTTTTTCTTCTAGGCGCCGAAGGATTGCGATTCATTTATGCGTTAGTAAATAAAATTAGATTTATTTAGCTTGTTCATTTTTTATTAATAGATCTAAGAAGGTCATAAATAATCATAATTATTAATAAAAATGACTAAAAAATAAAATATAATTTTAAATGAGAGAATATCAACTATAATTATAAGATAAAAGTGAGACATTATTAATTATTAATCTAGGAACATGATAGTATGTTTTCATGTTATATTTTTAGACGTATTTTTGTGTGTTTTTCCTTTAGTTTTGTATGGTTTGGACATTCATATCTTAATTAGAGCTCAAAATGTCAAAAGAATGTCTACTCCCTTTGCTTTGTGTCCTTGTAGGCATTTTGGCCAAAAAAGGAGCTTAAATGAAGATATTCAAGTCATTCAAGCAATCTAAGCATCACACATCATCCATCACATGAGAACATAAAGAAGGAAAAGCAACCAAGGATGCGAGCATGAAGCCAATGGAGCTAAGGAAAACAATAATGAAAGGCCCTCGAGTTGCCAACAACTCGGACCAAGAAGACAAGGAAACTCGGACCAAAAAACAAGTCAAGAAATTTCAAGGTCCCTCGAGTTGGTCTGCAATTCGAGCTATGAGGACAGGAAAAATCGAGAGAAGAAGACTTGTCACTTGAGCCACGAATACACATATGGAGAATAATTTCAATGTCCTTTGCCCCTCGAGTTGCATTCCACTCGCCCTACGTTGAAGGATTATCTCAAGCCAAGTTGATGAGATTAAGTCGGTGGGAAAACTCGAGCCAAGTGTACTCTTTCCTCCTTCAAGTTTTTGAATCACCTCCTTCTAGGAGCATCTTCCTATAAAACTTTGCAAGTTGATCTACTTAATCCATGGGGAGGACCATGTGTTCAGAAGACTATATAAGGGTCATTGGCTGAATGCAGTTGCATCATCTCTTCATAAACTTCTCAATCTACTCTCTTAGTTACTCTTCTTAGATTTAGAATAAGTTTTGGAGCTACATTTTGACGAATTTTGGATCTAATCAAGGAAAAGTTTGGCGTGCTTCATATTTTCAACTTGTTCTTCATTCCTTCAACTTGTTTTGCACATAACATTTGATTAGTAAGCTCAAATTCTTCCATTACTTTTCCAAAATCTCTATTTTGTTGTCTATTTTCTACCTATGACTTTTATTTCTATTCTTCCCAAATTTCTGATGGATGAGTAGCTTCATATCCGGGTTTTGGGGTAAAAATCCTCAAATCATGCTAGATTAGTATTGCTTATGTGTTTATTCATGATATAAAGGGATTCAAGCATGATTATTAGCATATAGGAGGGACGAAAATCTAGTTTAATCTATCATTAATGTTGGATTTACCTCAATTTTGATGGTTTAGATTTGAGTAGCGTAATCTATTTGTTAAAGTGTTGTCTTTTCCAAGCATGAATGATTTATTTCTAGATTAATCATCTAAGTTGAGATTTACAATGTAATATGAGGATGATTATGCATTGTTTAGATCTCTATCATGTTAGAGGATTGGTTGGGGCCGAAAGGATGACTGGTTCTACTAGTGATTATTTATCAATGTTACGATTATGCTTGATAAAATATGAAATTAGCAAACATCATGTGATGCTTATGGTGTTTAGTATGATCATGACATAAAGATTAATCAGTTAAGTTGTGGCTCAGAGTAATTGTTTATAGGCATGTGACCGCAAGTTGTTTCCTTGTTGGGCTCTCTCTTGAGCAGTGTTCACTTCCTGTTGTAGCCCCTTCATCTCACTTTCTTTCTCCAAAGAAGAGGATTAAAAGAGGAAGCCATATGTTGACAATAGCTTTTGTAGGGTCCTAACTTTGGAGAAAACATCCTTTCCTTTTGCAAAAGAATATGCATAAAAATATAGCCTATGACAAAAAAAGTGATACTAAAACTACCTCTTTTTTCTTTTCTGTTTGTTGTAATAGCTCCATCCGACAACAAGGAATAATAAAACTCGTACTAAAACTACCTCATCTTTCTTTTGTGCATGTTTCTCAAACACAATGTTCTTAATCTTTGTGGGAGTTCAGATGTTACTACCATCTAAAAGCCCCAACGGTTTTTCAATATGCAACCATGTTTTTACTTACCTCTCTAGTGTTTGGTTCTCCACGGTGTGTAGCTCTCCACATGAACGGTGAGAAGCTTGTGGGACAAGATGAAGCAGATCGAGTTACAAAATCAATCATTCCATCAAAAAAACAAAGTAGAACATAGATGATGATTGATTTACCGAGTCTGAAATTGAATAAACTAAACAAATCCAAATTATACAACGCATAACCAATTCCAACGTATTGTAGGTTTAAAGGTGTGGAAAAATACTTAAAGTCTTAAAACTTGATCCTACAAAAGTTGAAACATAACATGTGTCCTCCTTCATAGTGCAAAACCTTTGAAATGTGTGGAGAATGAACAAATTATAATTATCCAAATAAATATCAATGCATTTATATTAGAAACCGTAAAAGCGAATCCTGAAAATTAAGTTGTAAGAAAAGAATTTACCTGATTGAGAGGCCTATATGTCTATGCACAATAAAAAAACAATGAATGGATAAATTAGGTCACAATGAGAGCATTAAGCTTGCATTGTTATCGATCAGACAATCATTTGACAACACAAAGGTAATGAAGAACTGGTAGGTGAAATAAATAAGTTAAATGATACTCTAAAAGGGGGGTTGAATAGTGTAATGCCCCGTTTATTGGGTGCGTTTTCAATATTTATTCTCCTACTTCGATCGATATTTTAATAGCTTAAATATTTTACGAGTATTTTCACATCGTAAATTAAATTTTTCGAGCTTATATATATATATATATATATATATATATATATATATATATATATATATATATATATTTTATCCATATATATATATATATATTTATTTTCCGTATTTATTTTTGGAAAGGTTCGAAAATATTTTCCGATCCGAAAAATTCATTCCGATTAATTTGATCGAGTTTATTTTAATTTATTTATTTTTATTTCTCCCTTTATTCTTCTCTCTTTCCCCCTTCTCTACCCATGGTGATGATGCTCCCTCTGCAGTACATGACCCCTCGCTCTACCCCTTCCCCTGCAGCCTACACTTGCTACTCTCTATCCCGACCCCTCGACCCTCACTTGATCCACTCCCTCACTCAATCGTCATCTCAAATTCTCAAGGACACCAACTATTTGCCCTCTCCCCTATCTCCCAACTCACCACTCTCTCGAACCACCCTCTGCAACTCTCTGCTCCTCCACATCGAGCCACCGGAGAAGAACGAACCCTCCACCCTCGCCCTCGTCGATCCTCATCTGCAGCTGCCAGGAACAACTCCGGAAAGCCGCCGCCTGCCACCCTCCAGTGCAGCCTCTCAAGCAACAACATTCAATCTCGCCTTCTCTGTTTCCTCTCCTTCTGACACCGCCGGAGAACCGTGGAATAGTCAACCATCGAGGACGTCGGAAGGGCTTCACCGCTGCCTTCAATAGCCACACTGGGTTGATTCTGCCGCCGAAGAAGCCTCGCCGACGTTGCCCTATCTCTGTCGCTGAGATCAATCGGGAAGCCCTTCCACAACTTTGCCCATGGGAGCCGCCCTAGTGTTGCCTCGCACCGTCTGCAAACCACCGGAAACGCCGCCCTGCGTTGCTCCTCGCCGCCGGAGCCCTGCGCAGCACTGCTCGCCGCCGCCTGCGCGCTCACCTTCTCCCTCTGTCCATCACGTTTGGCTGAAGAGATGAACCCTTCTTCAAAATTAAATCGGGCCCCCTGTTATTTGGTGAAATTGTAGATTTGGCCCAACTTTTATATAATTGCAAAATTACCCTCTGCATGTGAAATTACAGATTTTGCCCAAGGTTTTAATTACGGAATATATCCCAAGTTTATGAAACTTCATAAATTGCCCCGGAAAACATTTTCCCGGTCTTTAACCTTAGATTTTTAAATACGGGGATATTATTATATTTATATATACTACATATTATGCCCTTGTTGGATTAATTGCGGGTTATGGCTCAAAGATGTAATCACGGGATTTTAATATTGACTTTAAAAACGAGTTTTACCTTGGGTTGTGATGTTATACAAATTTCCCGGAATATATATTCACGGTTTTTAACTTGGGTTTTAAAAGTGGGGTTTCCTTAGATTTATATATGTTAATTATTCCGTTCAAATTTAGCTTATAAGCTAAATTTGTTTAGTTTGGTGCTAGGCTCGGAAGCGCCCCGATAAAGGCCTAACGAGTCCAAGTCGACATCCATTAAACGACTTCCGTCTTTTGACGTCGTGTGAGTATTCTTTCCCCTCGATCTAGTTATGTTTAGTAGTAATAGTAGTATCATGCTAGGTTGGTTATAGCATAACTTAGAGTGAATACCAAGTAGTGGTTATGGACCTTAGCTGAGTGTTTGAGGATTGTGAAATGTTGTAAGGCTTGAGGAGTTGATATTATCTTGTGAGGTTGTTTATGGCTTTAAGTTGTATGTTGAGCTTGTGAGAATTTAGGGGTTGAGTTTGTATGATTATTGAGGTTGTGGACTCAAACAAGAGTATCCTAGCATGGTTTGGTTTATGATCTTGCGAGATCATTGGGCCTAGAAGTCTAAGGACTTCTAGCATGTGAGAGAGATGTTGATTGTGTGCCTTGTCTTGACCAGGCGTTGAGTGCCTTCCTACGGGAAGTTGAGAGCGGTGGTTAGCGGGATTATCTTTGGGACGAGGTAAGTCTCCGGACTTACTTAGCTCGTATTCTCTGTATTAGTTTCGATGTGTGTTTGGTAGTGTGTGTTTATTGTTTATGTGATTGTTTATTGTTTATGTTATAACATCTAAACCGGTAATAGGACCACCGACTTTATATGTTTATATTTGGCCCAAGTGTATGATAACGGGCGGTGACGGCTTGCCCAATCCAAAATGGGGATGACTGGGAGGTGTCTTGCGACTAGCCCAACGGGTGATGCTGATCCGCATCAAGTACAAACCCGTATGGTGAAAGGGGATAAGGGCGAGATCGTTAAGATTCTCGTGTCACAAAAGAAGTTGAATTAGAACGGGCTATGACCTAATAATAAAAAGATAATAAACCGGATTGTGTGTTTTGGAGCATGTTGTGTGTTTTTGATGCCTTATGTGTGTGTGTGCCAATACCATGATTCTAATACCTGGAATACTAGCTAACGGTTTTATACCGATATTGTTGTAGTTACCCTACAGGTTAGGGACGCGGCCGAGAGATCCGGAAGAGTGGGCAGCCGGGGTCCGTACATTGTAGGATGGGTTTGTGGGTGGAGTCTTGTAGATATAATTATGTATTGTATGTTTTCGACGTTTGGTCGTTTGAGTTGTTGACTCGGCTGTAGTCATTTGTTTATATGGTTTCGGGTTTCATTGCATTGCATAAAAATGTATTTCGTTTTGGCCTTTATTTGTGTCTTGTTGAAAGATCCGGTGAAATTGTTGTCAAGCTAAGGGTCGGGACCCATTGTGAGGTCTCCACCCGTAGCATCCCGAGTTCCACGGAATCGGGGTATTACAAAAGTGGTATCAGAGTCCTAGGTTGACAACAATGGCACTCACAATCTTCTAAAGGCCGAATAAGGAATAAACAGAACCCCACGGGTTCTGAGTTTTCGTTTTCAAAATCCCATGCATGAGTCGGGGTAGAATGTACGGACCACCACTCCTTCTGCAGATCTCGGCAGCTTAGCTTATTAGATTTTGATATGTATATATATGTGTATATAGATATGGATATGAGATTTGTAGTTATGCATGATAGAATTGATGTGTATCTTTGTGATTGTATGTTGCATAATGAATTGGATTTATTTGTATAGTTATATATATGGACGGTTATATGTTTTGGGACCTTAAATTGTTGATGGAATGCTGGATGTGTTATGTTGGTAGTGATATGGACTTAGAACTTATATAATTATGTATGAATATTCTTATTATATATAGTAGCATATGGAGATATAGGACCTTTTAGTTGAGATGCTATTATGATATCATCGCCTTGGACGACGTCGTTTGACTTAGGATAGTGTACTTACGAGGATGAATATGCTCAAGTATCGAGTTGAGCGCTACGATCGGGCGAACACCTTGGAGTTCTCGTACTCCTTTAAGAGAAGGTCGGAGAGGAGGATTAGATATGACGTAAACAAAGGACAACCAAGTAAAAGAACAACACGAGACAACTTAAGAGAAAGCGGAACGGAGACCATACAAGAAAAAGGAGTAACATGAAGATGTGGAAGTGGTTACAACGAAGTCACGAATGGGAGACCAGGAGACTAATAGGGATAACAAACATAAGTTTTTCAAGAAGACATGTGAACAACTAAAGATGTGAATCGAGGAGGAGATGGATACATTCTAACAAGGTTAAAGGTCACATCCCATTAAGATGTGAATTTTTCTTTAGACGCTCCTAAGCATTTGAGTCAAGACGAGAAGAATGATCGAACCATTTGCTAAAGATTTAAGATACCGTAAGTTAAGCTTACGAGGTATCAAAAAGTAAAGTTTCAATATTACTAGAGTTATGAGAAGAAGGGCATAGTCGGGATTCACGTGGAGTGACCGAATTCCATTATGATGATAAGACTAAGAAACGCCAAGAAGGAGGAAGTGTGTATAAATGATGACCCCAAGAAGATGAAAGACGAAACGAAAGAGCTTTGATCGAGAGACTTAAGATACCAACCAAGAGGAACCCGAGTGGATGCTAGCTAGGGCTATAATATTTGGGAAGGTGCACTTGAAAGACATCAAAGAATAATGGTTAAGCCTATGAAAGGGAGTTATATGAAACAACAAGGCAAAGAAGATATAGTTACCTTATGAAGAAGAAGCATGGAATGAAGAAGGAACTAACGAAGTTTAAGGTAGAATACCTCGAGTAGGGTAGCTTTCATGAGAATAGTAACATGGAAAAATAGAAGAATGGTAAGTCATTGACATTGGAGAAGGTCAGTTATAAACTAATTGGTGACAACCAAGAACGCGCTTGTGCGGGTGGTCTATGAATGAGTGTGGAAGGGAAGAGTAACCAGGTTGTGGGATCATAAAGGGACGGTAACGAGAACTTGGAACATTCCCGGTGGTTAAATGTCAGCAATAAGGAGTTGTATCAACAAAAGTGCAAGTGTTTTAATCAAGTAGCATGGTTTGAGGTCAAAGCAAGTAACTATAATAGACCTCCTAGGGAGGGATTGCAACGAACCTATGCGACCTTCTTAGGTAATGAGATTGACATATGGGAGAATGACACGGAAAAGAACTTTTAAAGTTTGATTAAGGTAAAGAGAACTAGAAGAAACAAAAGGAAAGTGAGGCTTCTATTGTTGTTGTGCGTAAAGGGGACGCATGATATGTTTTCTCAAGCAAAAGCTGAGTCAGATGTTCCACACTCACACGGAAGAGTCATGGTGGCTATGGCTCAAAAAGGAGGACCTATATAAGGGCAACGTTGTGAACTTAGAGTTTGTGATGTTAGTGTTTGGTGAAGTAATGAATGGATCTTTTAGTGATTGTGGTTGAAGAACTTTCTTCTAGCATTTTCCACGGGGCATACTACTACGGTTGTGAAGATTGTTCATGGAATACCAAGAGATGCTTAAGGTGACCAACAGGATTAAGAGAAGACTGAAGTTTGTTGTCGATATGGAATGTACAATAAGTACATGAAATATTGAGGTTAGAGCCTCTGCGGTTGGTTTGACAATTATAGAAGAAAATGAAGTATAAATTTCTACGCCTACTTGAAGAGATGATGTCTATGGTGAAAGCTTATGTAAAATACGAAGAGCTCCTCCCATATGTTGGGATGCCACGGAAAGTGAAGAAGATAAGGTCAATTATTTTGAAATACGGTTAAGTCCTACCGATTGAACCCTTATGCTTGCACATAAGTGAGAAATCTTAGAAGATTTTTTTACAATCATCTCATTTAAGAGAGAAAATGGGATTAAGTTAAAAGAATACTTGTATAAGAACACAAGAGTCAGAAGACGCAAGCAAATCTTTCCAATTCAAGAAAAGACGAATATTTGAAAGAGGACGGTCAACATTGTAGCTAAAGATGGAGAAATACACGTGTTTGAAGGACGTCACCCACCAGATCGGGGGAGATCATTAATACCATGACTACGTGTCAAGTGTTAAGACAAGGTTGTGTCGGTCTTATTTTATGCGGAGCGAGAAGAAAAGATGGATACGAGATACAACGTATTCCAATACGTCAGAATGCGGATTTTTCCACTAAGGTCAAACTGGACTCAATTCCGATATCTAAAGCGCTGTATGGAATGACACCTGTGAAGAGTCATGAGTTGCGGAAGCAAGTGAAGGAGAAATTGCAAGAACTCATTGATAAGAGTTCATTAGAATTAGTTAGATGTTATGGAGAACTCCGAATGTTATCTTGAACTCTTGGTTTGAAGTTTATATTGGAGTATATCTTAAACTATTGATTTGAAGGTTTTATGGAGAACACCGGTTTGCGAAAATAGAGGTGATTATTTCCGTTTGTACATTGATTACAGTGAGCCGAACAAGATAACAATGAAGAACCAAGTATCCCTCACCACGGATAGGGGATCTACTCAACCGGTTGCAAGAGTCGGTAGTATCTTCTAAGAATGATTAAGGTCTGATTGCCGCCAATAGAGAATTTGGGATTCGGAAATTGCAAACACGGCATTCCGGGCAAACCATGGTCACTACAAGATGTAGTGATTCCATAGGAGCTTACTAATGCTCCGAATCAGATATTTTGGTCTACTCTCGAAGCAGAGAGAAGTTGCATGACAAGTTGTCTCGGGATGACAACCCCCGGAGGATGTGGAAGGAGCTACAAGTTTTCTCAAATGTGTTGGTCATTACCGGATTGTGGAGAGATTCTCCAAAGTAAAACCATCTATGGCTAACCTAATCCGGATGACAATGAAGTCTTGTGGGACAAAAATTGACAATGGAGTTGTTGAGAGTTAAGAGGAGATTCATTGGTGCAACTGTGCTGATTTACCTTGAGGTATTATGGGTTTGAGGTGTACAAATGATTGTTCAAGACAAGGTCATGATCGAGTAGTGAGGAGCGATGTAAAAGTAATAGCCTACGTGTCGTGTTAGTGGAAGTAGTATGGAGTAATATACTTCCTTTGTTACTTGGAATCGCAACAAGAATTGGGGAAACATAATATCAAAGTTTGGTTCGACAAAAATCCAAGCCAACGGTGTAAATTGGGAGTTCGATCTTCTTTGTTAGAGAAATCGAAAGGAAAATAATGGAAATGTTGCATTTAGAAAGACCCGAGAAGAAAGTTAAGTTTTTGATATATCGGAACCATTGTGAGATCTTAGCTCGAGTTAGGAAAGTGGTTTGCCGTTTGGCGTGTCCACCGAGAGTGTAACACCCCAAATTCTCAGAAATCGCCACGTTACTGGTTAGGACCTCACAATGGGTCCCGACCTCAGTTTGACAACAATATTACTAGGATCTTGCAACAAGACACAAATAAGAAAAACCGAAATTCATGAAATAGTATTTTTAAAGGAATGAATGCAACAAGGTCTAGTAGCCTATAGTTCTTAAACAAAAGGGAAAGACTAACTGTCTTAACAAAAGGAAAGAACGACAAAACAACAACCCAAACCCCCACTCTAAGGAGTACGGAGACCCGGCTGACCACTACTTCCGGATCACTCAACTGCTGTTCTAACCTGCGGTAAATCTAAAAACAGACAAAAGAATAACCATTAGCTAGTTATCCAAACATTAGGAGAATAATAATAGCACACACACACATAAAAGAATAAACACCCACCATGCTTTCAAACAAGTCCATTTATTATCTTCATTTATGTTATTCACTCTTACTAATGATACTTATTTTGTGACACGAGGGATTCCCAAACCTCGCCTCCGCCCCCGTGTATCCATCAGGAATGGATCCGATGCATCTCATCTTGTACCTGCCTGGTCTGGGTATAGAGAACCTCCCAGTCTCTTGCCAGAGCTGGGCAGTGATGTCACGGCCCGTTATACATACACTTGGGCCTTAAAACATAATAACAACGGTCGTCCTAACAAGTGGTTATTATTATAATCACGAACATCGCACACACACAACCATTATCACTCAACTAATATCCAGAAACTGGCTAAGTAAGTCGCAAGGACTTCCCTGAGTCAAATCACACTCTAACAAGTCTCAAATCGGTCCATACTCGTGGTAACTCAAACGCCTGTCAAATAAGGCATGTGGATCAAAATCACATCCAGATGTACAACCTCATGCGGAGGAATTACGGAAAAAGCTCTCTTACGGTAAAAGACCATTTTACCCTTAGTGCCGAAAATTCTCAAAGTTTATTCTTAAATTCTACTAATTTCATTTGGAATTTGTTTTCCATAATTTGTGTCTCTCGGATAGTTACTTATAGGTTATAAGTTCAAAACTCGAATCAACTCGAAAAGGGCAACACCCTTCCTCCCTGGTTACAATCTACTCTAATACATATATTATACCGTCATACATACTTTAACCTTTCTCCTCAACCCACTTATATCTTACATAATTCATAACTCCCAAACTCGCACTTATATACGTAAACCCATATATCTATCTACATGTATATACCTATATACAACTTATATGTACACTCTACTAACTTATATTTTTATTTATATCTTTTCACTTCTACATCTATTTATATATACATATATACTCTACACTGTATTTCTCTATATACGATCATGCTCCTATACATATGTATACGTATATACTCAGCACATTACTCCTCAAAACCATGCCTATCTCTCTCGATCATACCTATATACTCACAACCCTACACATACATAACTACACAACAAAGCACTGACATTGGACTTACCTAAAATAGCCTGCAGTAGGCCCGTTCTTCTTCAGTTAACGAGGTGTAGCCGGCGTCCTGGACCGGCTCGTATGCCGGCTCGAGTAGGTTCCCACAACGCACCACCACCGTGGTCCAACACTGCAGAAACCGAGAGAGACTTCCGTCGTTATCCACACGAGCCCAGAAGGTGGAATAGGGAAGAAGAGAGAGAGAGAGAACTAGTTTCGCATACCGCAGTGGAGGAACCCCGTTACGGTGTCGTCCAGTTCTCTGCAGCACTTCCCGGCATCCCGAATCGTGGCTGTGCGTGGCTCAAGTCAGACTCCGGCTGGTGGGTTCCGAAAACAAATAGAAGAGGAAGAAGGGTAAGGATGGTGGCTCACCTGGTCCGATGCTGTGTTGCTACGGTTCGCGAGGGTTGCTGGTTCGGCTCTAGAAGTTACTGCGCAGGTCGAACAGCAGGCGACGAAGGGCAGGGCGAGTAGGCGGTTTCGTCTTCTCCAGTCATAAGGTTAGTAAGTGAAAGAGAAGCGGCAGGCTGGTCTAATTGTTTCTTAGGGTTAGATTAAGTTTAGGATTAGGTTAATTAATTTAGTATTGGGCCGGTTTAGGACATGGGCCAGCAATTTGGGTTGGGTCAGTTCATTTAGTTAATCTGAGATGCTAGTTAAAAGTTATTCGTACGGAACCACTCATCGGTTTTTATTTTTATAAAGTACAGAATTATTTCTGGTAACATCTTTTATCATTTTATGTGAACTAAGGTCACATAAAATGATAGAATTTATATCTCGTTTTATCTTTATTTAAAGGCTAAAGGTTGGCGGATCGGAATCCGGTTAAATTCAGTATTAAACGGAGTTAAAATTTTCGGTTATTACATCAGTGCCCTCTTAAAAGAAGTTTCGTCCTGAAACTTAGAATGATTCTTTTAATCACACGTTTCCTTTGGTATATTTTAGTTTTCTAAACATTTTCGTTTTCTACCACGCAACTACTCAATCATCATAATCAGACATGCATCACATAAAACGTAATCTCCCAATCCAATATAAAACATGAATGGTCAAACCACACAACATCCGAGTACTAACTCGTCGATACAGGAGTAACCTCTAACCCCGCAAAGAACTCGGGATAGTTACGTCTAACTCTCTCCTCGGTCTCCCAAGTGACCTCATCAACTCCTCGTCTAGACCACTGGATCCTCAACATAGGTATCTCCTTGGACCGCAGACGTCTAGTACTGTGCTCCAAGACAGCTACTAGGTACTCTACAAAAGTTTGATCGGGCTCAACTATCAGATCCTCATGGCTGATGACGTGTCTCGGATCCGGGATGTACTCCCTCAACTGAGATACATGGAAGACCGGATGAACACCTTCTAGTCTCGGCGGTAATGCTAATCTGTAGACCACCTCTCTAACTCTCTCCAAGATCTCAAAAGGTCCGACATATCGGGGACTCAGCTTCGCCTTAATGCCAAAACACCTGACTCCTCTCGTAGGTGACACTCTCAACGACACCTGAGCACCCACTCTAAACTCCAAAGGTCGACGCCTTTTGTCGGCGTAGGATTTCTGACGACTCTGAGCTGCTAACATCCGCTCTCGGATTAGGGCAATCCGAGCGATGTCATCCTGTTTCTGATCTGGAGCTACTCCATCAGCTCTGCTGGGCTCATCCCAGCATAATGGCGTGCGACATCTCCGCCCGTACAAAGCCTCATAAGGGGCCATCCCAATAGATGCGTGCCAGCTGTTATTATACGAAAACTCTACCGGTGGAAGATGATCTGGCCATACATGTCCCCAATCTAGTACACAAGCCCGCAACATGTGCTCTAATGTCTGGATGGTCCTCTCAGACTGGCCGTCCGTTTGTGGGTGATAGGCGGTGGTAAAGTGGAGACTCGTCCCCAAAGCAATATGTACCTGCTGCCAAAACCTCGAGGTGAAACGTCCATCTCTGTCGGAGACGATAGTCCTCGGTACTCCATGAAATCTCACAATGTGTCTGGTGAACTCCTCAACTAGACGACTTACCGGCCACGTTTCCTTAATCGGAATGAAATGGGCGGTCTTCGTCAGACGGTCTACCACTACCCAAATAGCATCAAAACCTCTGTTGAGCCTCAATCCTGTGACAAAATCCATCGATATATCCTCCCACTTCCACTGTGGTATCGGAAGTGGGTGAAGCTCTCCTCCGGACCTACGATGCTCAATCTTGACCTGTTGGCAAGTCGCACACTGAGCTACATAACGAGTCACGTCGGGCTTCAAACCACCCCACCAGAAAGACCGTCTCACATCCTTGGACATCTTACTCGCTCCAGGATGTACTGAATATGGGATAGCATGAGCCTCACCTAGTATCCTTTGCCTCAACTCACTGTCTGACGGCACACAAATGCGGTAATGACGTCTCATCACTCCATCTGCACCAATAGTGAACTGTGGGGCCTCATCTCGAGACATCCTGTCTCGGATCCTGGTCAAAGTCGGGCAAGTCTCCTGCTTCTGTCGGATCTCATCCAACAAATCAGGAAGTAACTCCAAAGTAGCCAACCGACTATCTGTATCGGGAAACTGAATATCTATCTCCAACCAAGCCAAGTCTCTCTGCAATTGTGGTTGTACTGTCAACCGGGCTATCGCCCTCTCCCTAGGCGTCTTCCGGCTCAAAGCGTCAGCTACCACATTCGCCTTTCCGGGGTGGTAAAGAATCTCAAGGTCGAAGTCCTTGATCAACTCTAACCACCGCCTCTAGCGGTTATTCAACTCCCGCTGAGTGAATATATACTTCAGACTCTTATGGTCTGTGAAGATCTGACATGTCGCCCCATAGAGATAGTGACGCCAGATCTTAAGAGCATGGACTATGGCAGCAAACTCTAGATCATGTGTGGGGTAGTTCTCTTCATACGTCTTTAACTGTCGAGACGCATAGGCTATGACCTTACCCCTCTGCATCAAAACACACCCCAAGCCTAGCTTGGATGCGTCACTGTATACCACAAAGTCATCTGTACCCTCAGGCTGTGCTAAAATCGGAGCAGACGTCAATCTCCTCTTCAACTCCTCAAAACTCTGCTGACATGGCTCAGACCAGACAAACCGAGTAGTCTTCCTCAGAAGGCAAGTAAGTGGTAAAGGAATTAGGGAGAACCCTTCCACAAACCGGCGGTAGTAACTTGTCAAACCTAGAAAGCTACGAACCTCCTTAACATTCTTAGGAGGTTGCCAAGAAGATACTGACTCGATCTTCACCGGATCGACTTTAGTACCCTCAGCAGTCACCACGTGGCCTAGGAAAGCGACCTCTGACATCTAAAACTCACACTTGGATAACTTAGCATACAGCTGGCTATCCTGTAGAATCTGTAGTACTGTCCTCAAGTGTCCGGCATGCTCCTCTTGACTCCTAGAATAAACTAGGATGTCATCAATGAAGACCACTACAAACTGGTCTAAGAAGTCAATGAATATCCCATTCATCAACTCCATGAACACCGCTGGTGCATTAGTGAGCCTAAAAGGCATCACTACGAACTCATAATGACGATACCTAGTCCGGAATACCGTCTTAGGTATGTCCTGATCTCTCACCCGCAGCTGGTGATAACCGGACCTCAAGTCTATCCTCGAAAACACGGACGCTCCATGCAACTAGTCCAACAGATCATCTATGCGCGGCAGTGGATACTTGTTCTTGATGGTTACTTTGTTCAACTCTCTGTAGTCTATGCACAGCCTCATCGATCCGTCCTTCTTCTTCATAAATAATACTGGCGCGCCCCAAGGAGACACACTAGGGCGTATGAAGCCCTTCTCTACTAACTCCTCTAACTGCTTCTTCAACTCAAGCAGCTCTATCGGTGCCATACGGTACGGGGCCTTCGAGATCGGTCTCGTGCCCGGCTCTAACTCAATGCTGAAGTCAACGCTCCTCTGTGGGGGTAGTCCTGGCAGGTCGTCACTGAATACCTCTGCAAACTCGCATGCAACGGGTATCTCCTCTATGGTCAGGCTCTTGCTTTCCTTCATGGCATAACACCAGAAGGCCTCGCAACCCTGTGCAATCAGTCTCGCTGCTCTCACTACACTTATAACTATGCCGGACTTTCCGAGGTCCCAACCTCGGAATATCACTCTATGACCCTCCTCAGTGGCAACGGTCACTGTCCTCCTACCAATGTCTAAGACTGCTCCGTGTCTCTTCATTCAATCTATCCCTAAAATCCCATCCTCATGAGCTAAGGGCATGACTAGAAAATTTACTAGACAGTCTCGATCTCCCATACGAACAGGACATCCATAGATCTCTCTAGTCCCTCTTACCTTACTCCCATCAGGTAAGCCTATCATAAAAGGTATCCCCTCTACATTAGCTAAGGACAACCTATCTACGCATGCATCAGATATGAAGGAGTGTGTAGCACCCGTATCAAATAAAACTCGTACGGGTAAGTCATAGCTTTGCATCGTACCTGTGGCAGTCGGTGCCTCTGGCTGAACAACACTCCTCAGCTCAAACAACCGTGCCTGAGTTCCTCCGGTATCAGCTACACTTCCACGTCCTATGCCCCGACCTGATCCCTGCATAGAGCTATGTGAAGATGTGTGTCTTGGAGCCTTGTAAGACTGCTACTGACCTGGGGCTCGGTACTGTTGCTGCTGACTCGGAGCTCGGTACTATGGCTGCCTCCGTACACTCCTTGATAGACCTGCAAGGGAAGAACCCTGCTGAGATGGAGCCTTGCCCTGGCGGTAGAATACAGCCATATGTCCAACCTTGTCGCACTAGAGTTATGGCACTGTACACCCCCAGCTGAAGTCTGACCAGTTGCGGTATGACTATGTCGCCCCTGAGTCTTTCCCCGTCCAAAAACAGCTACTCCTGTACTACCACTAGCATATCCTGTCCTCTACCGCTTATCCGGACTGTTTGACTGAGCAGCTCTCCTCTGAACCGGTCTATCTCTCTCATATGCAGAAGCCCTATCCTGATAGTCTGACAGAGTCTCACAGCGAAATCCTGCCAGATAGGAACGAGTGCTCTCTCTCAATCTCCGTGAAAAGAGATACACATGCTGCTCCTCAGGAGGTGCAGCTGGTCCAAGTAGAGTCAGTTCCTTTTGGAACTTCTTGATGGCAGCAGCAATCGGAATATCCTCAAATCCTGCCTCAATAAAGTCCTGAAACCTCTCTCTCCTCAACGAGAAAGGACAATATATGTCTCCAACAATGCTCCTCATCTACTCCCAACTGGTGACTCGACTACGTATGGTCCGCCACCAGGAATGAGCATCCTCACTGAAACATGTCTGCACCAAATCCACTTGTCGATCCTCTAGCAACGTATCGCCTCTAGTGCAGTCTCTACCTGTCCAATCCAGTGCTCCACCTCTAACCCTATCTCTCCACTGAATAAGGGGACTTTTTGAGAGTTGAAAGCCTTCAACCACTCATCCGGCCTCGGTGCTCTAGAACAAGTAGGAGCTCTATCAGCCACAACTCTCCTCTCAGGTACACCCGGCACCTGAGGCACTCCCTGTGTCACCTGAACAGACCTAGCCGGTACTGGTGGTACCTGGGTAAGTCTCTCTATTCTAGCAGCCTCCTCCATACGCTCGACGTATGCTCGGTACTCTCTGAACTCAGATGCTCCAATAGAAACACGTCCTGACTCCGTCGAACGTGCTCTCTGTGCTCCAGACCTAGTGACGGTCTCATTCCTGACCTCGGGACCTACACTCTCAGCCACCTCCTCTACTCCAGCATCTGGCATGATCACTACTGGTGGATCCTCTCGAGGAGCTCGACCTCGACCTCGTGCTTGTGGAGGTCTACCTCCACGGTCGTATCCTCTAACTATAGGGGTCCTATCTCCCCTATCTGGTCCGGCTGGAGGGAGAGGTGGACGACCTCTACCTCGACCAGTAGCTACCGTAGCTCTAGTATGTGCCATCTGCGCGAGGAATAACAACTATAATTATAAACTAGCTAATAAGTCCAACTACAGTAAAAACCTAAAGTCCATACTAAGCATACTGAGATCTGCGGTAGTAGTGGTGGTCAGCCGTACTTTTCTATTCCCAACCAGACTATGCATGCATTTGAAAACCAAAAGTTCTCTTTTTAAAACTCAAATCCCTTTCGGGTTCTGTTTAATACTTATTCGGTCTTCCAAAAGATTTCAAGTGCCATTGTTGCCAACCTAGAGCTTTGATACCATGTTGTAACACCCCAAATTCTCAGAACTCGGCACGTTACTGGTTAGGACCTCACAATGGGTCCCGACCTTAGTTTGACAACAATATTACTAAGATCTTGCAACAAGACACAAATATGAAAAGCCGAAATTCATGAAATAGTATTTTTAAAGGAATGAATGCAACAAGGTCTAGCAGCCTATAGTTCTTAAACAAAGGAGAAAGACTAATTGTCTTAATAAAAGGAAAGAACGACAAAACAACAACCCAAACCCCCACTCTAAGGAGTACGGACAACCGGCTGACCACTACTTCCGGATCACTCAGATGTTGTTCTAAACTGCGGTAAATCTAAAAACACACAAAAGAATAACCATTAGCTAGTTATCCAAACATTAGGATAATAATAATAGCAGACACACACATAAAAGAATAAACACCCATCATGCTTTCAAACAAGTCCATTTATTATCTTCATTTAAGTTATTCACTCTTACTAATGATACTTATTTTGTGACACGAGGGATTTCCAAACCTCGCCTTCGCCCCCGTGTATCCATCAGGAATGGATCCGATGCATCTCACCTTGTACCTGCCTGGTCTGGGTATAGAGAACCTCCCAGTCTCCTGCTAGAGCTGGGCAGTGATGTCACGACCCGTTATACATACACTTGGGCCTTAAACATAATAACAACGGTCGTCCTAACAAGTGGTTATTATTATAATCACGAACATCGCACAAACACAACCATTATCACTCAACTAATATCCAGAAACTGGCTAAGTAAGTCGCAAGGACTTGCCTGAGTCAAATCACACTCTAACAAGTCTCAAATCGGTCCGTACTCGTGGTAACTCAAACGCCTGTCAAATAAGGCATGTGGATCAAATTCACATCCAGATGTACAACCTCATGCGGAGGAATTACGGAAAAAGCTCTCTTACGGTAAAACACCATTTTACCGTTAGTGCCGAAAATTCTCAAAGTTTATTCTTAAATTCTACTAATTTCTTTTAGAATTTGTTTTCCATAATTTGTGTCTCTCGGATAGTTACTTATAGGTTATGAGTTCAAAACTCGAATCAACTCGAAAAGGGCAACACCCTTCCTCCCCGGTTACTATATACTCTAATACATATATTATACCGTCAGACATACTTTAACCTTTCTCCTCAACCCACTTATATCTGACATAATTCATAACTCCCAAAATCGCACTTATATACGTAAACCCATATATCTATCTACATGTATATACCTATATACAACTTATTTGTACACACTACTAACTTATATTTTTATTTATATCTTTCCACTTCTACATCTATTTATATATACATATACACTCTACACTGTATTTCTCTATATACGATCATGCTCCTATACATATGTATACGTATATACTCAACACATTACTCCTCAAAACCATGCCTATCTCTCTCGATTATACCTATATACTCACAACCCTACACTTCTCTACCTATTTACACATCCATAACTACACAGCAAAGCACTAACATTGGAATACCTAAAACAGCCTGCAGTAGGCCCGTTCTTCTTCAGTTAACGAGGTGTAGCCGGCGTCCTGCACCGGCTCGTATGCCGGCTCGAGTAGGTTCCCCACAGCGCACCACCACCTTGGTCCAACACTGCAGAAAGTTATCCACACGAGCCTAGAAGGTGGAATAGGGAAGAAGAGAGAGAGATAACTAGTTTCGCATACCGCAGTGGAGGAGGAACCCCGTTACAGTGTCGTCCAGTTCTCTGCAGCACTTCCCGGCGTCCCGAATCGTGGTTGTGCGTGGCTCAAGTCAGACTCCGGCTGGTGGGTTCCGAAAACAAAGAGAAGAGGAAGAAGGGTAAGGATGGTGGCTCACCTGGTCCGATGCCGTATTGCTACGGTTCGCGAGGGTTGTTGGTTCGGCTCTGGAAGTTACTGCACAGGTCGAACGGCAGGCAACGAAGGGCAGGGCGAGTAGGCGGTTTTGTCTTCTCTAGTCGTAAGGTTGGTAAGTGAAAGAGAAGCGGCAGGCTGGTCTAATTGTTTCTTAGGGTTAGATTAAGTTTAGGATTAGGTTAATTAATTTAGTATTGGGCCGGCTGAGGACATGGGGCAGCAATTTGGGTTGGGTCAGTTCATTTAGTTAATCTGAGATGCTAGTTAAAAGTTATTCGTACGGAACCGCTCATCGGTTTTTATTTTTAAAAAGTACGGAATTATGTCTGGTTATATCTTTTATCATTTTATGTGAACTAAGGTCACATAAAATGATAGAATTTACATCTCGTTTTATCTTTATTTAAAGGCTAAAGGTTGGCGGATCGGAATCCGGTTAAATTCAGTATTAAACGGTGTTTGAAATTTTCGGTTATTACATCAGGGCCCTCTTAAAAGAAGTTTCGTCCCGAAACTCAGAATGATTCTTTTAATCACACGTTTCCTTTGCTATATTTTAGTTTTCTAAACATTTTCGTTTTCTACCATGCAACTACTCAATCATCATAATCAGACATGCATCACATAAAACGTAATCTCCCAATCCAATATAAAACATGAATGGTCAAACCACACAACATCCGAGTACTAACTCGTCGATACAGGAGTAACCTCTAACCCCGCAAAGAACTCGGGATAGTTTCGTCTAACACTCTCCTCGGTCTCCCAAGTGGCCTCATCAGCTCCTTGTCTAGACCACTGGATCCTCAACATAGGTATCTCCTTGGACCGTAGACGTCTAGTACTGCGCTCCAAGACAGCTACTGGGTACTCTACAAAAGTATGATCGGGCTCAACTATCAGATCCTCATGGCTGATGACGTGTCTCGGATCCGGGATGTACTCTCTCAACTGAGATACATGGAAGACCGGATGAACACCCTCTAGTCTCGGCAGTAATGCTAATCTGTAGGCCACCTCTCCAACTCTCTCCAAGATCTCAAAAGGTCCGACATATCGGGGACTCAGCTTCTCCTTAATGCCGAAACGCCTGACTCCTTTCGTAGGTGACACTCTCAACCACACCTGAGCACCCACTCTAAACTCCAAAGGTCGACGCCTTTTGTCGGCGTAGGATTTCTGACGACTCTGAGCTGCTAACATCCGCTCTCGGACTAGGGCAATCCGAGCGATGTCATCTTGTTTCTGATCTGGAGCTACTCCATCAGCTCTGCTAGGCTCATCCCAGCATAATGGCGTGCGACATCTCCACCCGTACAAAGCCTCATAAGGGGCCATCCCAATAGATGTGTGACAGCTGTTATTATACGAAAACTCTACCAGTGGAAGATGATCTGGCCATACATGTCCCCAATCTAGTACACAAGCCCGCAACATGTGCTCTAATATCTGGATGGTCCTCTCAGACTGGCCGTCCGTCTGTGGGTGATAGGCGGTGGTAAAGTGGAGACTCGTCCCCAAAGCAATATGTACCTGCTGCCAAAACCTCGAGGTGAAACGTCCATCTCTGTCGGAGACGATAGTCCTCGGTACTCCATGAAATCTCACAATGTGTCTGGTGAACTCCTCAGCTAGACGACTTACCGGCCACATTTCCTTAATCGGAATGAAATGGGTGGTCTTCATCAGACGGTCTACCACTACCCAAATAGCATCAAAACCTCTGTTGAGCCTCAATCCTGTGACAAAATCCATCGATATATCCTCCCACTTCCACTGTGGTACTGGAAGTGGGTGGAGCTCTCCTCCAGACCTACGATGCTCAATCTTGACCTGTTGGCAAGTCGCACACTGAGCTACATAACGAGTCACGTCGGACTTCAAACCACCCCACCAGAAAGACCGTCTCACATCCTTGGACATCTTACTCGCTCTAGGATGTACTGAATATGGGGTAGCATGAGCCTCACCTAGTATCCTTTGTCTCAACTCACTGTCTGACGGCACACAAACGTGGTCCTGACGTCTCATCACTCCATCTGCACCAATAGTGAACTGTGGAGCCTCATCTCGAGACATCCTGTCTCGGATCCTGGTCAAAGTCGGGCAAGTCTTCTGCTTCTGTCGGATCTCATCCAACAAATTAGGAAGTAACTCCAAAGTAGCCAACCGACTATCTGTATCGGGAAACTGAATATCTATCTCCAACCAAGCCAAGTCTCTCTGCAATTGTGGTTGTACTGTCAACCGGGCTATCGCCCTCTCCCTAGGTGTCTTCCGGCTCAAAGCGTCAGCTACCACATTCGCCTTTCCGGGGTAGTAAAGAATCTCAAGGTCGAAGTCCTTGATCAACTCTAACCACCGTCTCTAGCGGTTATTCAACTCCCGCTGAGTGAATATATACTTCAGACTCTTATGGTCTGTGAAGATCTGACATGTCGCCCCATAGAGATAGTGACGTCAGATCTTAAGAGCATGGACTACGGCAGCCAACTCTAGATCATGTGTGGGGTAGTTCTCTTCATACGTCTTTAACTGTCGAGACGCATAGGCTAACTGTGCCGGACTTTCCGAGGTCCCAACCTCAGAATATCACTTTATGACCCTCCTCAGTGGCAGCGGTCACTGTCCTCCTACCAATGTCTAAGACTGCTCCGTGTCTCTTGATTCGATCTATCCCTAAAATCACATCCTCGGGAGCTAAGGGCATGACTAGAAAATTTACTAGCCAGTCTCGATCTCCCATACGAATAGGACATCCATAGATCTCTCTAGTCCCTCTTACCTTACTCCCATCAGGTAAGCCTATCATAAAAGGTATCCCCTCTACAGTAGCTAAGGACAACCTATCTACGCATGCATCATATATGAAGGAGTGTGTAGCACCCGTATCAAATAAAACTCGTACAGGTAAGTCATAGATTTGCATCGTACCTGTGGCAGTCGGTGCCTCTGGCTAATCAGCACTCCTCAGCTCAAACACCCGTGCCTGAGTTCCTCTGGTATCAGCTACATTGCCACGTCCTCTGCCCCGACCTGATCCCTGCATAGAGCTCTGTGAAGATGTGTGTCCTAGAGCCCTGTAAGACTGCTGCTGACCTGGGGCTCGGTACTGTTGCTGCTGACTCGGAGCTCGGTACTATGGCTGCCTCTGTAGGCTCCCTGATAGACCTGCAGGGGAAGAACCCTGCTGAGATGGAGCCTTGCCCTGGCGGCATTATACAACCATATGTCCAACCTTGCCGCACTAGAAGTAGGTCACTAACGGCTTCGTGTAGTTCGATCAGATGTGTCCATAGCCACTACAGTTGTGGCACTGTAAACCCCCAGCTGAAGTCTGACCAGTAGCGGTATGACTATGTCGCCCCTGAGTTTGTCCCGGTCCAAAAACAGCTACTTCTGTACTACCACTAGCATATCCTGTCCTCTACCGCTTATCCGGACTGTTTGACTGAGCAGCTCTCCTCTGAACCGGTCTATCTCTCTCATATGCAGAAGCCCTATCTTGATAGTCTGACAGAGTCTCGCAGCGAAATCCTGCCAGATAGGAACGAGTGCTCTCTCTCAATCTCCATGAAAAGAGATACACATGCTGCTCCTCACGAGGTGCAGCTGGTCCAAGTAGAGTCAGTTCCTTTTGGAACTTCTTGATGGCAGCAGCAATCGGAATATCCTCAAATCCTGCCTCAATAAAGTCCTGAAACCTCTCTCTCCTCAACGAGACAGGACAATATCTGTCTCTAACAATGCTCCTCATCTCCTCCCAACTGGTGACTCGACTACGTATGGTCCGCCACCAGGAATGAGCATCCTCAGTGAAACATGTGTGCACCAAATCCACCTGTCGATCCTCTGGTAACGTATCGCCTCTAGTGCAGTCTCTACCTGTCCAATCCAGTGCTCCACCTCTGACCCTATCTCTCCACTGAATGAGGGACTTTTTGAGAGTTGAGAGCCTTCAACCACTCATCCGGCCTCGGTGCTCTAGACCAAGTAGGAGCTCTATCAGCCACAACTCTCCTCTCACGTACACCCGGCACCTGAGGCACTCCCTGTGTCACCTGAACAGACCTAGCCGGTACTCGTGGTACGTGGGTAAGTCTCTCTGTTCTAGCAGCCTCCTCCATACGCTCGATGTATGCTCGGTACTCTCTGTACTCAGATGCTCCAATAGAAACACGTCCTGACTCCGTCAAACGTGCTCTCTGCGCTCCAGACCTAGAGACAGTCTCATTCCTGACCTCGGGACCTACACTCTCAGCCACCTCCTCTACTCAAGCATCTGGCATGATCACTACTGGTGGATCCTCTCGAGGAGCTCGACCTCGACCTCGTGCTTGTGGAGGTCTACTCCATGGCCGCGTCCTCTAACTATAGGGGTCCTATCTCCCCTACCTAGTCCGGCTGGAGGGAGAGGTGGACGACCTCTACCTCGACCAGTAGCTAGCGTAGCTCTAGTACGTGCCATATACGCGAGGAATAACAACTATAATTATAAACTAGCTAATAAGTCCAACTACAGTAAAAACCTAAAGTCCATACTAAGCATACTGAGATCCGCGGTAGTAGTGGTGGTCAGCCGTACTTTTCTATTCCCAACCAGACTATGCATGCATTTGAAAACCAAAAGTTCTCTTTTTAAAACTCGGATCCCTTTCGGGTTCTGTTTAATACTTATTCGGTCTTTCAGAAGATTTTAAGTGCCATTGTTGCCAACCTAGAGCTCTGATACCATGTTGTAACACCCCAAATTCTCAAAAATCGCCACGTTACTAGTTAGGACCTCACAATGGGTCCCGACCTCAGTTTGACAACAATATTACTAGGATCCTGCAACAAGACACAAATAAGAAAAACCGAAATTCATGAAATAGTATTTTTAAAGGAATGAATGCAACAAGGTCTAGTAGCCTATAGTTCTTAAACAAAAGGGAAAGACTAACTGTCTTAACAAAAGGAAAGAACGACAAAACAACAACCCAAACCCCCACTCTAAGGAGTACGGAGACCCGGCTGACCACTACTTCCGGATCACTCAGCTGCTGTTCTAACCTGCGGTAAATCTAAAAACAGACAAAAGAATAACCATTAGCTAGTTATCCAAACATTAGGAGAATAATAATAGCACACACACACATAAAAGAATAAACACCCACCATGCTTTCAAACAAGTCCATTTATTATCTTCATTTATGTTATTCACTCTTACTAATGATACTTATTTTGTGACACGAGGGATTCCCAAACCTCGCCTCCGCCCCCGTGTATCCATCAGGAATGGATCCGATGCATCTCATCTTGTACCTGCCTGGTCTGGGTATAGAGAACCTCCCAGTCTCTTGCCAGAGCTGGGCAGTGATGTCACGGCCCGTTATACATACACTTGGGCCTTAAAACATAATAACAACGGTCGTCCTAACAAGTGGTTATTATTATAATCACGAACATCGCACACACACAACCATTATCACTCAACTAATATCCAGAAACTGGCTAAGTAAGTCGCAAGGACTTCCCTGAGTCAAATCACACTCTAACAAGTCTCAAATCGGTCCGTACTCGTGGTAACTCAAACGCCTGTCAAATAAGGCATGTGGATCAAAATCACATCCAGATGTACAACCTCATGCGGAGGAATTACGGAAAAAGCTCTCTTACGGTAAAAGACCATTTTACCCTTAGTGCCGAAAATTCTCAAAGTTTATTCTTAAATTCTACTAATTTCTTTTAGAATTTGTTTTCCATAATTTGTGTCTCTCGGATAGTTACTTATAGGTTATAAGTTCAAAACTCGAATCAACTCGAAAAGGGCAACACCCTTCCTCCCTGGTTACAATCTACTCTAATATATATATTATACCGTCATACATACTTTAACCTTTCTCCTCAACCCACTTATATCTTACATAATTCATAACTCCCAAACTCGCACTTATATACGTAAACCCATATATCTATCTACATGTATATACCTATATACAACTTATATGTACACTCTACTAACTTATATTTTTATTTATATCTTTTCACTTCTACATCTATTTATATATACATATATACTCTACACTGTATTTCTCTATATACGATCATGCTCCTATACATGTATACGTATATACTCAGCACATTACTCCTCAAAACCATGCCTATCTCTCTCGATCATACCTATATACTCACAACCCTACACTTCTCTACCTATTTACACATCCATAACTACACAACAAAGCACTGACATTGGACTTACCTAAAATAGCCTGCAGTAGGCCCGTTCTTCTTCAATTAACGAGGTGTAGCCGGCGTCCTGGACCGGCTCGTATGCCGGCTCGAGTAGGTTCCCACAACGCACCACCACCTTGGTCCAACACTGCAGAAACCGAGAGAGACTTCCGTCGTTATCCACACGAGCCCAGAAGGCGGAATAGGGAAGAAGAGAGAGAGAGAGAACCAGTTTTGCATACCGCAGTGGAGGAACCCCGTTACGGTGTCGTCCAGTTCTCTGCAGCACTTCCCGGCATCCCGAATAGTGGCTGTGCGTGGCTCAAGTCAGACTCCGGCTGGTGGGTTCCGAAAACAAAGAGAAGAGGAAGAAGGGTAAGGATGGTGGCTCACCTGGTCCGATGCTGTGTTGCTACGGTTCGCGAGGGTTGCTGGTTCGGCTCTGGAAGTTACTGCGCAGGTCGAACAGCAGGCGACGAAGGGCAGGGCGAGTAGGCGGTTTCGTCTTCTCCAGTCGTAAGGTTGGTAAGTGAAAGAGAAGCGGCAGGCTGGTCTAATTGTTTCTTAGGGTTAGATTAAGTTTAGGATTAGGTTAATTAATTTAGTATTGGGCCGGTTTAGGACATGGGCCAGCAATTTGGGCTGGGTCAGTTCATTTAGTTAATCTGAGATGCTAGTTAAAAGTTATTCGTACGGAACCGCTCATCGGTTTTTATTTTTAAAAAGTACGGAATTATTTCTGGTTATATCTTTTATCATTTTATGTGAACTAAGGTCACATAAAATGATAGAATTTACATCTCGTTTTATCTTTATTTAAAGGCTAAAGGTTGGCGGATCGGAATCCGGTTAAATTCAGTATTAAACGGAGTTTAAAATTTTCGGTTATTATAGAGAGTAGAGGTTATTCACCCGGTGTTTCATGTGTTCCAATTATGAGGATCTATTGGCAGACGAGGAACCGATGAGGCTAACTGGAAGACGGACGATTATATCTTTTGTTTAGTTTACGCTGAGTTAGAAGCTTTGATAGAATCGATGGGTTAGACCTAGTTCTTCCATTAGCTGTGTTATGTGCATGTATGATATTAATTGTTGTTTGTGCCTGTGTGGGAATGTGCTTTATGACCCGATATATCTCGCGATGGTAATTCGAGTAGTTTGTGTAGATAGATTAGAAGGTTTCAACTTTCTTAGCGTGAGAGTTCATACCTCGGTCTTAGGGACCGAGAAGCTCGATGGATAGCAAGTTTCGGGATGAAACTTATTTTTAAGGGGATCTAATGTAATGCCCCGTTTATTGGGTGCGTTTTCAATATTTATTCTCCTACTTCGATCGATATTTTAATAGCTTAAATATTTTATGAGTATTTTCACATCGTATAAATTAAATTTTTCGAGCTTATATATATATATATATATATATATATATATATATATATATATATATATATATATATATATATATATATATATATATATATATATATTTATTTATTTATTTTCCGTATTTATTTTTGGAAAGGTTCGGAAATATTTTCCGATCCGGAAAATTCATTCCGATTAATTTGATCGAGTTTATTTTAATTTATTTATTTTTATTTCTCCCTTTATTCTTCTCTCTTTCCCCCTTCTCTACCCATGGTGATGATCACTAGTACAAAATGTCATTTTCTCGGGAGAAATTTCTCGGGTATTAAGTAAAATGCCGTAATAAATGATGACTCTCGGGATTTGTCAAAAAAAGTCCCGTAAAAGTAAATTTATTTTACTTTTTCTAAAAAGTAATTAAACTCTCGGGATTTTTTTATTCCCATCCCTAGAAAATATATTCACTCACAGGAGTTTTCACAAAACTCCCGAGAAAGATGTGTGCTCCTACCGACTAATAAAAAAAATTTGTTTAACTTTATTTCCTAAAATACCGAGAAACCCTTATCAGTTTTCCTTCCCTTCTCCGCCGTGAAGCCTTTTACTCCCAGAAACCCTTCTCCGCGGTGAAGCCCTCTACTCCCAAAAACCCTACTCTCACAAACGATTGATTTTCGGCTACTCTACCTCCTTGTTGATTCGTCGTTTTATCTCTCCTTGCCATTCTATGTGCCTCATTATCATCGTATATGAAGAAATCAAGCACGTAGTCAAGATTTACTTCTTAAGGTTCGGTACTCCCACCATCTTCCATACGCGTCACCTTCGAAGGTTAGCCCTCTCTTCATTGCTTGCATTTGTAATTTTATTGTCTGAGTTTTTTGTTCTTAATTTCTAGTTATTGCATTTTCTAAGGTATATGATTTCAAGGTAAAATATACAATTGATTAAACGGAGGATGATTACTACATGTTTAATGATTGAAGAGTTTAGACTATTTTTATTTACAGAGTTGAATGAAAGTTTAAATTTATTATAGAGATGACTAGAACTCAAAGTATAAGTAGTAATTAGTAATATGAAGATTGTAGTAGGAGGACATAATGGTGGCTGCATTTTTAGAGGATGAAATGGATTGTGATTTAGATATGCGCAAGTTTATCATCGATGCTCCCTACAGTTGTCATGTACTGCAGAGGGAGCATCGATGCTCCCTCTGCAGTACATGACCCCTTGCTCTACCCCTTCCCGTGCAGCCTACAGTTGCTACTCTCTAGCCCGACCCCTCGACCCTCACCTAATCCACTCCCTCACTCAATCGTCATCTCAGCTTCTCAAGGACACCAACTATTTGCCCTCTCCCCTATCTCCCAACTCACCACTCTCTCGAACCATCCTCTGCAACTCTCTGCTCCTCCACATCGAGCCACCGGAGAAGAACGAACCCTCCACCCTTGCCCTCGTCGATCCTCATCTGCAGCTGCCAGGAACGACTCCGGAAAGCCACCGCCTGCCACCCTCCAGTGCAGCCTCTCAAGCAACAACATTCAATCTCGCATTCTCTGTTTCCTCTCCTTTTGACACTGCCGGAGAACCGTGGAACAGTGAACCATCAAGGACGTCGGAAGGGCTTCACCGCTGCCTTCAATAGCCACACCGGGCTGAGTCTGCCGCCGAAGAAGCCAACCTCGCCGACGTTGCCCTATCTCTGTCGATGAGCTCAATCAGGAAGCCCTTCCACAGCTTTTCCCATGGGAGCCGCCCTAGTGTTGCCTCCCACCGTCTGCAAACCACCGGAAATGCCGCCCTGCGTTGCTCCTCGCCGCCGGAGCCCTGTGCAGCACTGCTCGCCGCCGCCTGCGCGCTCACCTTCTCCCTCTATCCATCGCGTTTGGCTGAAGAGATGAACCCTTCTTCAAAATTAAATCGGACCCCCTGTTATTTGGTGAAATTGCAGATTTGGCCCAACTTTTATATAATTGCAAAATTACCCTCTACATGTGAAACTACAGAATTTGCCCAAGGTTTTACTTACGGAATATATCCCAAGTTTATGGAACTTTATAAATTGCCCCGGAAAATATTTTTCCGGTCTTTAACCTTAGATTTTTAAATATGGGGATATTCTTATATTTATATATACTACATATTATGCCCTTGTTGGATTAATTGCAGGTTATGACTCAAAGATGTAATTACGGGATTTTAATGTTGACTTTGAAAACGAGTTTTACCTTGGGTTGTGATGTTATACAAATTGCCCGGAATATATATTCACGGTTTTTAACTTGGGTTTTAAAAGTGGGGTTTCCTTAGATTTATATATGTTAATTATTCCGTTCAAATTTAGCTTATAAGCTAAATTTGTTTAGTTTGGTGCTAGGTTCGGAAGCGCCCCGATAAAGGCCTAACGAGTCCAAGTCGACATCCGTTAAACGACTTCCGTCTTTTGACGTCGTGTGAGTATTCTTTCCCCTCGATCTAGTTATGTTTAGTAGTAATAGTAGTATCATGCTAGGTTGGTTATAGCATAACTTAGAGTGAATACCAAGTAGTGGTTATGGACCTTAGGTGAGTGTTTGAGGATTGTGAAATGTTGTAAGGCTTGAGGAGTTGATATTATCTTGTGAGGTTGTTTATGGCTTTAAGTTGTATGTTGAGCTTGTGAGAACTTAGGGGTTGAGTTAGTATGATTGTTGAGGTTGTGGACTAGAACGAGAGTATCCTAGCATGGTTTGGTTTATGATCTTGCGAGATCATTGGGACTAGAAGTCTAAGGACTTCTAGCATGTGAGAGAGATGTTGATTGTGTGCCTTGTCTTGACCAGGCGTTGAGTGCCTTCCTACGGGAAGTTGAGAGCAATGGTTAGCGGGATTATCTTTGGGACGAGGTAAGTCTCCGGACTTACTTAGCTCGTATTCTCTGTATTAGTTTCGATGTGTGTTTGGTGGTGTGTGTTTATTTTTTATGTATGTATTTATTGTTTATGTTATAACATCTAAACCGGTAATAGGACCACCGAATTTATATGTTTATATTTGGCCCAAGTGTATGATAACGGGCGGTGACGGCTTGTCCAATCCAAAATGGGGATGACTGGGAGGTGCCTTGCAACCAGCCCAACGGGTGATGCTGATCCGCATCAAGTACAAACCCGTATGGTGAAAGGGGACAATGGCGAGATCGTTAAGATTCTCGTGTCACAAAAGAAGTTGAATTAGAACGGGATATGACCTAATAATAAAAAGATAATAAACCGGATTGTGTGTTTTGGAGCATGTTGTATGTTTTTGATGCCTTATGTGTGTGTGTGTCAATACCATGATTCTAATACCAGGAATACTAGCTAACAGTTTTATACCGATATTGTTGTAGTTACCCTGCAGGTTAGGGACGCGGCCGAGAGATCCGGAAGAGTGGGCAGCCGGGGTCCGTACATTGTAGGATGGGTTTGTGGGTGGAGTCTTGTAGATATAATTATGTATTGTATGTTTTCGACGTTTGGTCGTTTGAGTTGTTGACTCGGTTGTAGTCATTTGTTTATATGGTTTCGGGTTTCATTGCATTGCATAAAAATGTATTTCGTTTTGGCCTTTATTTGTGTCTTGTTGAAAGATCCGGTGAAATTGTTGTCAGGCTAAGGGTCGGGACCCATTGTGAGGTCTCCGCCTGTAGCATCCCGAGTCCCGCGGAATCGGGGTGTTACAAATAGAGTATGAGAACTTTTCGCAAACCAAATCTCAAGGCCTTGAAACTCCTTTCAAGGACCTTGATGTCAATCTGTGCTTCTCGTGAAACTTTGATTTCAAGGGCGTTGAAACTCCTTTCAAGGGCCTTGACTTCTTGCTCCTGCAAAACAAAGTTAGTCACAATAAAGTATGTATGGTGCGGAATTGAAAAGATTGACACGAGGATATGTTTACGAAGTTTGGCTCTAAATAGCCTACTCTACGTCCCAGGGTATATCCGTAGGATCTAACTATCTATTATCAGCTTCAAAGAGTCCTAGATACAAACTAGAAGAAATCCCCTTCTTCTCTCACTAGTAGCCAATGCTACGATCTAGCTCCAACTTCTAACCTAGCTATAATAGCCTAGTTACTTTACATAGTAACACACTCTAGTATAACACTTTTTAGATCTACCAATGGAGCTCTTGTGTTTTATCTCTCTCTAAGGGAATAAAACTTTTACGTAATTGTGAGAAAGAAAAACAACGAATGAAGATGATTAGGTTGCTTGAAGATGTAAAGATGTTTTCCTGTGTAAGCTTGTCTCCATGTCTTCTTCGACCATCATCTTCATTTATACTCTTCTATGGAAAGGTCTTCTAGCCGTTGTAGAGATGACCATTTGAAGATGAATCTTCTTTTCCATGAAGATCGTTTCTTGTTACGAGATAAGGTAGACGTTGCAAGTCTTCAGCTCCTGAGAACACATCGAGTCCTTAACTCCTTGATCTTCTCGTCTTCTGTTAAATTGAGAGAGAAGATATTTTTGCCGTTTGTTGTTTAGAAAATCTTTTAGAAAAGATTCAAGATCTTCCTTCAGTTAATAAGATCTTCCTTCGGTTGATAAGGTCTTTAGTTGATGAGATCTTTCTATTACAGAATCTTCCAAAAAAATCTTCAACTCATTTTGAATCCTTGTTCCGTGCATCTATAATTCCAAGGCCCTTGATTTCGTCCTTTTGTACTTGCTATCTTCCTTTGTCCTTATCAAGGCCCTTGACATTTGCATAAAACCTGCACTGAATTCAAACCAACCAAATATCTAGAGAATATAATCAATACATTGTTAGTATATCCAACTACTACATTTGTGTGAAGTCTTCCATCATCAACACCTGTAAACCATTTTAATCAAGGCGGAGTTGTCAATCTCCCCCTTGATGGAAGACAACACAAATGTTTTATCGTACCTGCATTTGTTAGTTTAGCATTGCATATGAAAATCTCAAAACTAAAAATGAAAAATACAATATATCGAAATGTCGGATCATATTTCTCCCCCTTTGTCTTTCAAGGAGAAAAAGCAGTCAAAGCAAGGAAGTCTTAAAACACGATTACAAACCCAAAAACGAAAGTATTTTCACAAACCATAAAAAGTTTTTCAAAACACTCATGACAGCCAGAGATCTTCAGGTTTCCTTGTACCACTTGGAGGAACTTCCTTTCCCATAATAGTCTCGTAAGCACATATCTCTCCACCGATCCTTTACATCAGCAAGATCACGTTCTTTGAGAGATAAGTCCGTTCCTCTTTGTGTAGAATCCTTGGCATATTTCTTGACTACTCCAAACTCTTCAATCATCAAGATATCTGGGTCTTCTGCCAATGGTTGACGAATAGGTTTATCCCTGATAATCTTATGAAATTAATCCATCACCTTTTTAGCATCCTTTGGAGTTTCCTGTCCATCAACCTCAGATATTGGCTTAATACTACTAGCAGTGGTTAAGGACAAGGCACTTACATGGAACAACAGATTAATTTTCTGATTGAGAATACCCAGTAAGTCTTGAGTTTTGTCCATCTTATCAGTCACTGAAACTCTAAAATCTACAAAATCAGAGTTCAATGACTCTTCTACAAATTCCAACCGCTGTTGTGTAGAAAAATTCCATTCAGGTTGCTCTTTTAACATTCATACAGTACTAAATCCCACTTTGGTCTTCTGAATTCCTATTGTCTCGAAGAAAGCTTCATCCAATCCTCCATTATAAATATGCAAATCCTCAATAGAAAAATCAACTGAAAAATGTTTGAATATTATGGGAAGCAGATTCCCATAAGGTAGATGACTAGTACTTGGAGAATTAATAGCATTCACCATGTGAGACAAGAGAAGTTCAGGCAGTTTCACTTTCAAACCATTCATCACATTGTAAGTTAAGATCAGCACAGCATTGGTTATAATGTCTTTGTTGGCAAACCTGATGACTATGCATCTGTCTAAAATAGCATAAATTATTCTGGTCTCTAGAGTTAAACAGATGATAGTGGGTGGTGATAAGGCATTAGGAAGGAGAAGTTGTTCTTTGGCTAGCCTTAAAGGTCTAGCAGAGTTTGAATATTCTGAAGCATCATAAAGAGGAATTCCAAAGATATCTGCTAAAATTTCAGAAGTAATGGTAATTTTCTTACCTTTGATAATAGAATCTAGAATTCATTCACCTCTCTCATGTCTTGCCGTTAAGTTTGCATAGAACAATCTGGTCAGTCGTGGATATGACGATTCTCCTGGATTTAACATAATCCAAACAGAGCTTGCTTGAAGCACTTCAAATCCTGGCATAGAAGAGCAGGTAAACAGTTCGCAATGGACTGGCTCACACATGCACTGATAACGATCATCATACTCCATGAGCCATTTCTTAGTTGTTGTTGGGTTAGCGAACCAACTTGATGGGAACCCTATTTTAGCAAAAATATCCGCGTCACTTGAGAACCCTGATGAACTTGAACTCGACCCATAGTCGGAACTTGAGTCAGAGTCAGACGATACTTGAACGACCCTCTGTCGTTTCGGAACAAAAGATGTTGCTTCATTGATTGAAGGTCTCTTGGATGGCATTGAGAAAATTTTGAGAGGTAGATGAAGACAGTTTTGGAAAATCAGAAGAGTAAAGCACCGTTATTTCAAAGGAAAAGGGAAGCGGAAGAAATAAAGAGGGAAGAGAAGAAGTTTTTATGGGAAGAAGTCTTATCAACGTAAGATCAAAAGATTTTTAAGATCTTGGGAAAATCATAGATGATAAAAATTCCTTCCAGAAATTTTGGTAACCACTTTTCAAAATCCTTTTAATCTGAAAACAAAACCTTTTGAAATCCCTTTTAAAGAATAAAAATTAGATAATTCAATATCTAAAAGATATGAATTTCTAAATGATCCGTTTTATTTATATACCCTTTGAAATATGTTTCAAGGCCCCTTGAATTTTATTTCAAGGCCCTTGAAAGCATCAATTGGGTTGCATGCGTAGGAATGATTAAAACTAGTTTACTCCCCCTACGTTAATGCTTCCTTGTTCAACATATCAAGCTCTAATCTAATAAAATTAAATTGTTCCTCAGAAAGAGGTTTGGTAAAGATATCTGCAAGCTGCAAGTTAGTTGAGATAAAAGAAATCGAAACATCACCTTTCTCAACATGATCACGTATGAAGTGATGCCTTACATCAATATGCTTAGTCCCTGAATGCTGCACATGATTTTTGGTTATAGAAATATCACTAGTATTATCACATTTTATAGGAATACCTTTCAAGTCAAAGCCAAGGTCACGAAGTTGTTGAGCAATCCAAAGAATTTGAGCACAACAGGCTCCTGCAGCTATATATTCGGCTTCAGCTGTGGATAGGGCAACAGAATTTTGCTTCTTGGAGTGCCAACTGATTAGGAATGACCCTAAGAATTGGCAACATCCAAAAGTACTTTTTCTATCGACCTTATAACCTGCAAGGTCTGCATCTGAATAGCCAACAAGATGAAACGAGCTTTGACGTGGGTACGATAACCCTAGATCCTTAGTGCCATTGAGATACCGAAAAATTCTTTTCACAACTATCAAGTGTGACTCTTTAGGATCAGCTTGAAATCTTGCACAGATGCACACGCTAAACATAATGTCAGGATGACTAGCAGTTAGATACAACAATGAACCGATCATACCTCGATACTCCTTTTGTACTACACTTTTGCCATTCTTGTCATGATCTAGCGAAAGTGTTGAACTCATAGGAGTCTTTGTAACCTTATATTGATCCATTTTGTACTTTTTAAGCAAGTCTTTAGTATACTTGCTTTGATTGAGAAAAATTCCTTTCTTTGCTTGTGTAACTTGAAGTCCAAGAAAGAAATTTAGCTCTCCCATTAAGCTCATCTCAAATTCCCTGCACATAATATCTGAAAATTCCTTGCAAAGGGAATCATTAGTAGCACCGAATAATATATCATCAACATAGATTTGTACTACTAGAATGTTGTTGCCTCTAGTTTTGATAAACAATGTTTTATCAATCAAGCCTCTTTTAAAATTTTTTTCAAGAAGATATTTAGACAATCTTTCATACCAAGCTCGAGGAGCTTGCTTAAGACCGTAAAGAGCTTTGTCTAATTTAAAAACATGATCTGGAAATTCATCATTTTCAAAACCAGGAGGTTGAGCAACGTAGACTTCTTCTTCTAAGAAGCCATATAAAAAAGCACATTTTACATCCATTTGAAAAAGTTTTATGCTCATGAAAGATGCAAATGTAAGTAGCATACATATGACTTCTAACCTGACAACTGGAGCAAAAGTCTCCTCATAATAAATACCTTGTTCTTGGTTATAACCTTGTGCTACAAGTCGTCTTTGTTTCGTATGATTTTACCACTTTCATCCAATTTGTTTCGAAAGACCCATTTCGTGCCAAAAACTGATTGATGCTTTGGTCTTGAAGTAAGAGTCCATACCTTGTTCCTCTCAAATTCATTTAATTCATTTTGCATGGCAATAATCCAATCTGGTTCTTGAAGAGCTTGGATGTAGTTCTTTGGCTCGACAAGTGATACAAAGGCGGAGAAGGCACATAGATTGTTCATTTTAAATCTAGTTTGAACTCCAGCTTTTGGAGGTGAGATCACATTCTCTTGTGGATGATACGAGGAGTGTTGAACTTTTCTTCTTTTGACAGTTGAAGTAGATCCAGAAGGTTGAGCTGCATATGTTTGACTAGATTCGGGTATCATTTGTGTATTACATGTTGTTCCAATATCAAGGCCTTGAAGTTGGGTTTCAAGCCCTTGAAGTGGAGTTCTTTTATCACAGTTTCCAGTTTCAAGCTCTTGAAGATGTGTTTCAAGGTCTTGAGGGTTTTCTTTGGTATCTTGAATCTTTTCCTGCATATTCTTGTCTTGATCTTTAGGATCTTCCTCTTCATCCGAAATGTGATCTTCTCTTTGATTCAGATTTAAATCTGCAAAACTCTCACTCAAAGTACCATCATTGATTTCATCAAAAATAATATGAATGCTTTCCTCAACAACTTTGGTACGTTTGTTATATACTCGATAAGCTTTCCTATTTGAAGCATATCCAATGAATATAGTTTCATCACTACGTGCATCAAATTTCCCATAATTGTCCTTGTCATTGTTGTGAACAAAACAAGTACACCCAAAGGGTTTAAAATATGAAATATTTGGTTTTCTTCCTTTAAAGAGTTCATAAGGAGTCTTTTTCAAAATAGGGCGAATTAAACATCTATTTAAAATATAATTTGCAATGTTTACTACTTCAGCCGAAAAACTTTTTGGCAAATTGTTTTCTAAAAGCATTGTCCTAGACATTTTCTCAAGAGTACGGTTCTTACGTTCCATAACTTCATTTTGTTGAGGCGTTCTAGGAGCTGAAAAATTATGAGAAATACCATATTTTGCACAAAATAAATCAAACTTTAGTTGATCAAATTCTCTACCATGATCACTTCTTATAGAAACGATTGGTAGGTTTTTCAAACTTTGTAACTCCTTACACAATTTTGAAAACTCAAATAAAGCTTCAGATTTTTCTCGTAGAAAAGATATCCATGTAAAGCGAGAGAAATCATCCACTATAACAAGGATGTATTGTTTTCCTCTAGGAGATTTGATATGCATAGGTCCACAAAGATCCAAGTGTAAAAGTTCAATGGGTCGAGAAGAACTTACATCTTTCTTGGGTTTGAAGGAACCTCTTGTTTGTTTACCTTGTGTGCACGCCTTACATAGATCATTAACCTTAAAATTTATGTCTTGTAACCCACGTACCAAGTCTTTTATAAGTAGCTTTTGCATGGTGAGCATACTTACGTGACCAAGTCTTCTATGCCAAAGCCTTGGATCATCAGTCAAAGCCTTTAGACATTTTAGCTTAGTTCCTGCAACTTGGTTAGTACTCAAAGAATAAACATTATTACATCTAGGAGTAGTAAGCAACACTTCTCCCGTCTTTATGTCTTGAACCTCACATTTTTCTGAATCAAACATGACTTTATTACCTTTATCACCAATTTGAGAAATACTTAGCAGATTATATTTCAAGCCATCAACTAAATAAACATCATCAATAAAGTTAGATGAATTATAGCAAATTTTACCAATATCAATTATGTCACACTTTCCTTTATCACCAAGAGTAATAGTTTCAAATGATTGCTTCTTTAAATCTGAGAATAAAGAGCTTTTTCCACTTGTTCGCCACTTAGCGTGCGTGCAAATAAGCTTTAAATTTATAAAACTAGAATCAAGCAAGCGAACCCGCAGTGTACGGATCGATATAGTTGAGCAAGAATTCCAGAGTATCGAACACAGGGATTTGGGGGGTTAAATCCAATTATACATTGTCAAGCGAGTAAATGTAAGAGCTTTTCGAATTATTGGGAAAACAACAATCCTAAAGATCCAGGAATCCAGTTGTGGCAATCGATTCAAGATATACTAAAGATATAAGGACAGAGTTAAGATATGCAAAGGTATACGAATGTAAGGTAATCGTACGGTGAAGTTCCAAAAACCTTATATGACCCACCTAAAAGACACTCTCTATAAAGGTTGTTGAGGCTTCAGTATAGAAAGGTTCTAAAGGTAAGAATTAACGTCAAATATCCAAACTTGTAATCCAAGGATCAAGACTAACTAAACCGATTAAGGTTGTGACACTCACAATCGAGGTAGAGGTTGTTGAGGCTTCACTACCACCTAGAAAAGGCAAGCCAAGACTAAGTTAAAGCAAATCTTTAACTTTGGATTAAAGTGAAAGCAAGTTCGTAAACTAACACAAAATTACGGTTAGTTCTTGAGTTCCACGGCCGTGCAAGCTCAAGAACAGACCGTGGATTAAGGTTGTCGGCGATTCTCTCTAACTCTCAGGGTCCAATCTGTTTACGATCGATCTATCATCATCTAAGCCACAACTATCAACCCTTCACCTTAGAATTGTTTAAGGGTTTTTAGCCAACAATAGTCATATTGATATCAAATTCAAGGTTTAAAAGAATAAAAGATGAAAACTTCCGAAAACTTTCAATAACTTTAAAGTCAATCTCAAATCCACAAATCAAGAACAATAACGTCAATAGATTTGGAATAATGCAAACAATCACGAATCTTAGATAAGAAGGAAGAACGGGATGTCAATCCGTCTCCTAGATCAAACCTAAATGAGAAGCGAAATCTTCTCACGAACAATCTTCCAAATCTTCAACTCTTCCGTCAATCCGGAAATCTCAATGGTAGAACGCAAATCTCTCAATCACAATCTCCACAAGATGTGAAATTAGGGCAATTCCAAGGTGTAAGCGGAAATGCGTCTAAGCGTAAGCGAAGGTGACGGAATCTCTCTTCGTCCGTCTTTTTATAGTGTAAGATAAAATATAAGCCCAGCCCAATTGCGTACGAGATCGTGGCTTAAAGTGTGGCGAAAAAGATTGCCAAGATCACGGTCGTGGAAGGGTTCCACGACCGTAATTTAGAGCGTGGAAATCATCACGGTTTGACACAACTCTTCCACGGCCGTAGAAGTTGCTGGAATGAACGACGCTTCCCTTGCCAAGGTTCCACGGCCGTGGACTTGAACGTGGAATGTAGTACGGCCGTAATTTAGAGCGTGGTTTAGGGCTAGAACGTGATTCTTCCTTTCCTCGTGCTATTCTTCAAGTTAGCACATCCTTAGCTCCTAGGAATGTCCTCAATTCATGGACATGCTCAATCAAACTCCATCCTTGCTCAATTCTGTTCGGAAATAGTTCTTAATTGCCTACAATCACATAAAGCTTGTGTAGATCTCTATTTCGACATTATAGACAAACTAGCTCACAAATGTATCAATGCTTAATCAATGACTATCAATATGGATGAAATACACTTAGAAAACGTGCCTAAAATATCACAATATTTCATGCTAACAAATAACCCCATACTTGCCACTTGCTTGTCCCTAAGCAAGGTCTTTCAAAAGCTTTCAAAGCAAAAGTTAGGATGAAATATGTGTACCTTCTCAAAGCAAAACTTCTTTTGGATGAATGTGCTTTCTAATCAATAGATCATTCTCAAATCTTGCTTCATTCGTTTACAAGACTTTCATACACTTAATCAAAGAGTAAAGAGTGAAGAAAGCTCATGAATCAATTAAACTTCCATACAAACATCATAACCTTCAAACATTATCAAAATCAATCATAAGAAACTTCAATTTAGATCACCAAGTCATATAACATTCTTTTGATCTTAAGGACTTTTCAAACAAGGTCTAGAATGTGGAAAGGGGAGGAAAACTTTAAGGAATGTGGTGCATGAATCCGGGAAAGTGGATAACTACTCTTTTCTTCTTCTCTTGCGGTTTCCGCAACACCTTCAACTTAGAGCTTCGCTCTCTTCTTTTCATTTTTCGACTTTACTTTTGGAGTTATGGATAGAGGTGCACAAAAACCGAAGCCTATGAGATTGGCGTTTCTCAATTTTTATGAGATGCCTCAAACCCTTAGCGCACATACCATAATCCGCTAGAAATATCGCTCAATCCGACTTTGGCAAGACACAAACACCCGGCTATGTGAATGGTGCCGAGTTACTCATCATCATGATTGACTTCCCCAAACCTACAATTTCTTTCTATTCTTTTGATTGCAAATAATTGCTTTCAAGGCCCTCCCACATCAAACATGCCAATATCAATCAACTCCTCCAAATTCCCGGATAGGTAAAGGAGGCCATTATTTCAATGAGGGGCTAAATGATCAAAGAAAGAAGAAAGAAAATCGAATTGCCTTAATCATCTCAACAAGAAGTATAAGAACTTATAGTGTGATTTCAACCTTATTTTCTCAACATGATTTAAGTAACATTTATCACATTATGAAACTTGCAAAAGAGGTATAATCAACTCATTCAATTTCTTTTCAATTCACTATTTATTTAAGCATGCAATTGTCATCAAACTCAATTCACAAGTAGCGATTATCATAGAAATCCTCTCTATCCTTAGAAGCACAAAATTTTTCAACTCTTTTTCATGCAATGCAATAATGAAACGTACAACAATATAATGAACATGCAAGATAGTCTTAATAGAAGCAATCAAAGTGAGTAAGAGTTATTACAAACTTTTAGTCACACCCCACCCCATACTTGGAACAAACATTGTCCCTAATGTTCAAATAAAAGAAAGAAAAGAAAAGAAAGAAAGAAAAAGACTCACAAAGTGGCGGTGGAGTGGCTAAACTGTCGGTCCTCAATGTCGTCACTGCGGTGGAGGCGGGAATGGAGAGAAGCTAGGATCATAGTACCGCCCGAACTGCTGGCGGTAGACGTCTCTCATCATATGGTCGAGGTCATCCATGCGTCCATCTCTAGCGTCAGCTCGGATCTCCAATGCTCCCACTCTATCAGAAAGGTTGGTAGCCCACTCTGGCATCTGCTCATACCAACCTGGAGCCTGGCTGTACCACACTGGTGCATCGGACGGTGCTAGTGCTGGTGCTGGTGGTGCCTGTGCAGATCATGGTGGTGGAGCTCCGTACCATGCAGGAGGGGTCTCCATCCAAGTGGGTCTCTCGCTCACGCTGGCGCGGCGAGAAGATGAACCTGAAGCTCTGGCGGGGCGTGGAGAACGTCTAGGCATATCAGAAGCTATGTCCGGCTGATCCGGAAACGTGCCAAAATCCTGCTCGGCTCCTCCTCCTCCCTCATACTGATCTCTCATCTCCTCCTCCTCTACTATAGGTGGTGGTGGGACATATGGAGGGGCTGCAATCCTGTTCGCATGCATAGTAGCGAACATCTCCTTCCAATTATGGCGTTCAGCCATAATGGAATACTTTGGGAGCCACTCAATACCTCTCCCCGTCCTGCTCTCCCATGGCATAGCTGCATAAGGTGGACCTCTATGGGTAGGGAAGATGAGACCTCTAGTCATGAAGGCCTGGAGTCCTAGGGGTACAGTAGGAATAAATGTACATGTAGAAAAATCTACCCCCAATATCCTAGCAAGGTGGATGACTATCCCACCATATCCAATGTTGACAGCCCTCTTGTTCTTTAGCTTGCTTATAGTAGCAGCTAAGAGGGTGGCGCAGTCAGCAGGTCGTCCATACAGCATGGAGTACAGAAGGAAGAGCTCATCCGTCTTGATCTTCTGAGGTGTCTCCGTCCTAGGGAAGAGACACTCAGAAAGCACCCGGTGAGCAATCTTCAAGGCTAAGTGATACATCAACTTAGCCTTGGTATCAGTTGGTTGCCAACGGTCCTCGCTGGCATAAATCATGGCTACCTCCTCCCAGAAATCCTTGGCGTAAACGCCGCTGGGGAAGCGACCATTGAAGGTCTCTTGGAACCCAAAGAAGGCTCCAAACTCTCGGATGGTAAAATCATAGTTTCTTTCCATCAGACGGAAAGAAACTGTCCTGTCAACATGGTTGTGCTCAAAAGGCGTCACAACCCCTCTAGTAATCTCCTCGTAGGCGTCTTCTCGGATAGCCGAAAAGACGATAAGACCGGCTCTATCCAAGAGCCAAGTAAGGTCATCTATGATGTGTAGAGGAGCTAAATCCTCCAACAATAGGTACATAGGTCCTATAACAGCCCTCTTATGGATCCTCTCTAAGGCGTCGAGATGATCCTCGTGAATGGTGGGTACCCTAGGGCTAGGAGGTGATGGTGATGAAGGTGATGATGGAGGTGAAGGGGATGAAGGTGGAGGTGCTTTAGAGGATGAAGAGGAAGAGGGGTTGCCCTTCCTCTTTTTATTCTTATCCTTCTCTTTGTTCTTATCCTTATTTTTCCCAGAAACTCTCCTCACAAAATCCATTACTGTTGAAAACCACGGTCTGTTCTTGGTGTTCCACGGCCGTGGAAGTGACAAAGACCGTGGTTCGTCTCGATTTTTCTCAAAACTCAGCAGATAATCACCAAACTCAGTAGTCAATCAGTCCTATGCTAATTCCTTCCAATTTCAATCAGTTCTCCTACAAATGCTAGCAAAAACGAAGCCAAATTGACAAAGATAGAGAAAGAACCAAAAACCTAGGTTTTCAGATTTTAGAATCCGAATTGTGCTTTCTCCGGTGGTTTGCCGCTCGATTTGTTGCTTGGATCTCGTTGGTGATCGGATTTGCTTCAGTTTGGGTAGAAGAATCGTTGAAAACGATTAACGAACGAAGAATTGAGGTGAGGGGCGTGATTTCGGCGAAATAGGGCGTGGAATTGGGTTTTTGAGATGTGTTTTGTGAAGAACGTGGTTTATGTAGTGGCCGGCAAAATTTTTGAAAACCGCGGTCTATCGGGGGGTTCCACGGCCGTGGAATTGTACGGAACCGTGGTTTTTGTGATTTTTCAAAGGCTTTTGGAAATTACGGTCACTGTAGCTGTCACGGCCGTGGTTTAGGCCGTGGAACTCTCTGTAATGCTCCAAAGTCCAAGTTTCGTCACTTTTCTTCAAGATTACTCTTCCCCTTTCCTTTTCCACTGTTCCTACATCCAAAAACACGAACATACCGGAGGTATGGAAGGCAAAACAAAGCAAAAACGTCTAAACTAAACTAAACTATGAATCGAAAACAAAAAAAACGTAAATGCAATACCTTGGGTTGCCTCCCAAGAAGCGCTTTGTTTAAGGTCCGTAGCTAGACCAAATTCGCACTTATTCGAGTGTAGTGGGCGCGAACTCTTCAACTTGGAGTTCCGGTGTATACTTCTTGAGTCGTTGACCGTTCACCTTAAAGCTTCCGCCCGCTTCACCCCATATTTCAACTGCACCATGGGGGAAAATACGTTTGATTAGAAAAGGTCCGGTCCAACGAGATTTAAGCTCACTTGGAAATAAGCGAAGCCTTGAATTAAAGAGGAGAACTTGATCTCCTTCTTTGAAGTCCTTTGGAATGATATGCTTATCATGCCAACGCTTTGCTCTCTTCTTATAAATCTTGGCGGTCTCATAGGCGTTCAAGCGGAGTTCTTCAAGCTCATTAAGGTTCAAGAGACGCTTCTCTCCCGCTTCCTTCATGCTGAAATTCAACCACTTGATGGCCCAAAACGCCTTATGCTCTAACTCTACCGGTAAGTGACAAGACTTTCCATACACAAGGTTGTATGGCGTGGTTCCTATGGGAGTCTTGTACGCAGTCCGGTATGCCCACAATGCATCATCAAGCTTCAAGGACCAATCCTTCCTAGTCCTTGAAACCGTCTTCTCTAGGATTCCTTTGATCTCCCGGTTTGAGATCTCAACTTGTCCACTAGTTTGTGGATGATAAGGGGTGGCAATCTTGTGAGTAACCCCATACTTAGCTAGAAGAGCTTCAAAGCGCCGGGCAATGAAGTGAGAACCTCCATCACTAATGATAGTCCTTGGTGTCCCAAATCGTGGAAAGATGGTCTTGTTAAAGAACTTGACCACTACCATGGCATCATTGGTGGGAGAGGCAATTGCTTCCACCCATCTAGAAACGTAATCCACCGCCAAGAGTATGTATTGGTTTCCACAAGATGATGGGAACGGTCCTATAAAATCAACTCCCCAAACATCGAAAATCTCCACCTCTTGGATGTTATTGAGAGGCATCTCATTCCTCCTAGAGATATTTCCTGTTCTTTGACAAGCATCGCAGCAGGAAACAAAGGATTGCACATCTCTAAATAAAGTAGGCCAAAAGAATCCAGATTGCAATACCTTAGCGCTAGTCTTGTTTGAACTAGCGTGTCCTCCACATGATAGTGAATGACAATGGCGGATGACACTTTGCATCTCATCTTCCGGCACACATCGCCGAATAATGCCATCCGGACCTCTCTTAAAGAGGAGAGGTTCATTCCAAAAGTATTCCCGGACATCCTTAAAGAACTTCTTTCTTTGTGCGTAGGATAATCCGGGCGGTATCTCCTGACAAACCAAATAGTTAACAAAATCAGCAAACCATGGTTCGTTACCTTTGGAGATCACATCGATGCACTCCTCAATAATGTGTAGGTGTTCGTCTGGGAAGGAGTCATCTATAGGTAGATGGTCGTCCTCTAGATGTGTTAGGCGACTCAAATGATCCGCAACAGAATTTTCCGAACCCTTCTTGTCGCGGATCTCTAGATCGAATTCTTGTAGGAGAAGAATCCATCTAATTAGCCTTGGCTTCGCATCCTTCTTTGCAATGAGGTACCGGATCGCAGCATGATCCGTGTAGACAATCACCTTTGCACCTACAAGATAAGAGCGAAATTTGTCAATAGCATAGACAATGGCTAAAAATTCCTTTTCTGTAGTGGCGTAGTTGAGCTGCGCTTCATCTAGCGTCTTGCTAGCGTAGTATATGGCATGGGTTCGCCCTTCCTTTCTTTGTCCAAGAACAGCTCCTATAGCTACGTCACTAGCATCGCACATAACCTCAAAGGGAAGGTTCCAATCCGGAGGTTGGATAATAGGTGCTGAAATTAGAGCTTCCCGGATAATGTTAAACGCATCCAAGCATTCTTGCGAAAACTCAAAAACTGCATCCTTCATCAATAGATTAGTTAGCGGTTTTGATATTTTTGAGAAATCCTTTATGAAGCGCCTATAGAACCCAGCATGTCCTAGGAAACTTCTTATCCCTTTCACCAAAGTTGGGGGAGGAAGCTTCTCTATAGTCTCTATTTTCGCCTTATCCACCTCTATCCCTCTACTAGAGATTAGGTGTCCTAATACAATTCCTTCCTTTACCATAAATTGACACTTCTCCCAATTAAGAACTAGGTTAGTGTCTTCACACCTTTGTAATACAAGAGCAAGGTTAGAAAGGCAATTGTCAAAAGAGGAACTGTATACGGAGAAGTCATCCATGAAGGCCTCCAGAATTTCCTCAATGTATTCGGAGAAGATGGCCATCATGCACCTTTGAAAGGTGGTTGGGGCGTTGCAAATCCCGAACGGCATTCTCCTATAAGCAAACGTACCCCACGGGCACGTGAACGTGGTCTTCTCTTGATCATCCAGGTGTATCGGAATCTGAAAGAAACCACTATAACCGTCAAGATAGCAGAAATGAGAATGTTGTGTTAACCTTTCAAGCATTTGATCAATGAATGACAATGGGAAGTGATCCTTCCTCGTCGCATTGTTGAGCTTGCGGTAGTCTATGCACATCCGCCATCCCGTCACGGTTCGGGTAGGAATGAGTTCGTTGTTTTTGTTGTTGATGACTGTCATTCCTCCCTTCTTCAGAACTACTTGAACCGGACTCACCCACTTGCTATCGGAGATAGGGTAGATGATACCTGCATCAAGAAGTTTAAGAATTTCCTTCTTGACAACCTCCTTCATGGTCGGATTCAACCGCCTTTGAGGTTGTCTTGAAGTCCTAAAGTCCTCTTCCATTAATATTTTATGCATGCATAGGGAAGGTTTGATTCCTACTAAGTATTCTATAATATAACCTAAAGCTTTCCTATGTTTCCTAAGGACAACCATAAGCTTACTATGTTCATCTATGGTTAGATCGGAACTAACAATAACCGGATAAGTAGAGTTAGGTCCTAGAAAGGCGTACCTTAGATGTGTAAGAAGTTGTTTCAATTTCATTGCTTTCGGAGCTTCCAATGGCTCTTGAGGAGCATCCTATGCCTCCTTAGAAGTGTCTAAGGAAGTAGAAGGTGTAGGAGAAGAATCAAGAGAAGTTGAAGAAGAGGCACGATCACCCTCTTCCACGGCCTGAATCACGGTTTCCCTGCATCCTCCACAGCCGTGGTTTAGGGCGTGGAAAGGAAATACGGTTGCTCTGTTTCCTCCACGGCCGTGTAACCCTCTGGAGTGAGCCACGCTTTGGTTGGTGAAATCCACGGCCGTGGAATATAGTGTATGGCCGTGGATTCTCACGTTTTCTGCTTCGTCGTGGAGTTTCTCAAACTCCTTTTCACATACTTCCTCTTGTGCTTCTAAGGCTTCAATTGCCTCATTGCACTCCTCTTCTTCCCCTACATTCATGAGACTCATAGTAATAACCTTTTGTAAAGGATCTTTGAAGAGAATAGCACTTACCTCCTCTCTAGACAACCCCTCTTCATCTTGGATATTGAATATATCCTCATCAAAGATTGGCTCCTTCACTAGAGTGGAAAGAACGAACTCTACCTTCTCTTCTCCTATGTCAAAGGCGAGTCTAGCATTCTTGCAATCGACTATGCAGCCGGAAGTTGCAAGAAACGGTCTTCCGAGTATGATCGGGACCGGACTATCTGCAGGAATGTCAAGCACGACAAAATCAATAGGAATAAAGAATTTACCTAGCTTGACTGGGATGTCTTCTACAATACCGACGGGACGAGTGATAGATCGATCCGCCATGTACAACGTCATCTTCACCGGTTTAGGGTCGCCTAAACCGATCTTCCTACATAATGCAAGTGGTATGATGCTCACACTTGCTCCCAAGTCACATAATGCATTATATGTGACATCTCCCACTCCTATGGGAATACAAAATGACCCCGGATCCTTTAGCTTTGGGGGCATTTTCTCCTTCATGGTCTTGATGAGATCCGAAGAATCCGAACTCATCTTAACCTCTCCAAAATCCTCTAACTTTCTCTTGTTAGAGAGGATCTCCTTTAAGAACTTGCCATAAGCCGGCATACCTACAATAGCATCAATGAAAGGTATATTAATATGCAGCTTGCTCATGAGTTCTATAAACTTACCAAATTGTTTATCTAGGCGCGCTCTCGCTCTAGATTAAGGGAATGGTAGGGGAGGTTTGTAAGCCGGAGGAGGAACGTAGACATCTTCCTTCTCCTTCCCCTTCTCTTTGTCTTTCTCAACGGAGACTTCAACAAACTTAGGTTGCGGATCGGTGGTAGTCACTCCGCTCCTAGTTGTGATTGCCATCACCCTTCCCTTTGGGTTGTCCTCCGTTTTTCCTGGAAGTTTCCCTTGATTCCTAGGAACTTCCTCCGCATGAGTAAACATTTGGTTTTCTAAAACCTTTTGGGCTTTATCAACCTTAGTTATGTGATCATCAAATTTGATGATGCGAGTCTCTAACCCTTGAAGCTTTCCCAAGATCGTCTCCAACATGGGATCGGGCTTCTCCTTCCCCGAAGTGCTCCCTCCATTAGATGTTTGCCCCTGGCTTTTCAAAGGAGTAGAGGAAGAGGAAGGTGGAGTTAGTGAATTTGAATTTGAAGGATAAGAGTTACCGGAGTTTTGTTGATTGGAGCGCCAATTGTTGTTGTTTGAACCCCTATTGTTGTTCCAATTATTGTTCCGGTTGTTGTTGTTGCCATTCCAATTATTCCGGTTGTTGTTCCGGTTATTGTTGTTGTTGCGATTTGTATTCTCACCACCGTTGTTGTTGTTGCCCAAGTAGCCAACATCTTTTTCTTGTTGCTTTGGAAAGTTGGTCTTGATAGCTTCCTTCAACTCTTTGATCTCATTGTTGAGAGAGAAAATTTGATTTTGAGCTTCATGTGTGAGCTTCGCTCCTTGCTCCACACGATTTCCCTCTACCTTCCGGTGAGAATACTTCTCTATGACCCTTGCTTGCTTCTCAATGAAGTCCCAAGCGTCATCTTCCCTCATGTCCATGAATGTACCACATGAGAGGGATTGGAGCTTGAATTGTGTCTCCACATCCAGCCCCTTATAGTATATCTCCAAAAGTGCGAGTTTGGATATGCCATGATGAGGGCAATCCAAGAGCAAATCCTGAAACCTTTCCCAAGATTGAAACAAACTTTCGTTAGATCTCATGGAAAATGCATTAATCTTACCTCTAAGTTCCGCCGTTTTGGATGGCGGAAAGAACTTAGTGAGGAACTCCGCGGAAAGGTCTTCCCACGTGTCTAGTTTCCCACTAGGAAGAGCTTGGTACCAAGACAATGCTTTCCCCTTCAAGGAGAAGAAGAAAGGCTTGAGCTTATAGTTGTTGGTAGTTGCGTTCTTCGGCCTCATTGTCTCCATCATACACTCAAAGTTTTGTAAGTGTTGGTGTGGAGATTCAGCGCTTGTCCCGCCAAATTGGTTTTGGCGAACAAGAGTAATAACTTGAGGGTTGAAACTAAACCCTTGTACATCATCAGCATCAAAGTTCACACCTAGACGGCGTGGTTGCTGCGTTGGATCCATCCTTTGGCCAAGAGTTCTTGACTCCTCATCCACACGTTCGATCCTTGCATTCCTAGGTGGAACACGGCGATTTGCAGCTGCCCGTGGATGGAATGGATTCACATTGATCGTTGGATCAATTTCCTCTAGCGGTGGCATGGAGGAGTCGCTATCCTCATTAGATGAGTTGGCTCTAACCGATCTTCCCGGTCTCCTCCTTTTCTTTTTCTCCTTAAGGTTGTTTATTTCCAACCTCATTTGGAACATCATGTCCGTTAGATCATCAACTTTCATTTGATGACGATCCGTTTCTTCCCTTCGTGTCTTCTCACTCCATTGGAGTTGAGCTTCTTTCTCCGCTAACTCCGATTGAAGATCACGTTCGTTTTCTTCAACCATTTTCTGTTCCTTACACTTTTGCCTTAAAGTCCTCTCAAGATCTTGATCAAGAGGTAAGAGGTCCTCGGTGTTCCTAGACCTGCGCATGCACTCAAAGAGATATCAAATAACAAGGGAGAAGTTCCCAAGCTTGACAACCGATAACCGAATTCGGCCTAGACCAAATCCCCGGCAACGGCGCCAAAAACTTGTTCGCCACTTAGCGTGCGTGCAAATAAGCTTTAAATTTATAAAACTAGAATCAAGCAAGCGAACCCGCAGTGTACGGATCGATATAGTTGAGCAAGAATTTCAGAGTATCGAACACAAGGATTTGGGGGTTTAAATCCAATTATAGATTGTCAAGGAGTAAATGTAAGAGCTTTTCGAATTATTGGGAGAACAACAATCCTAAAGATCCAGGAATCCAGTTGTGGCAATCGATTCAAGATATACTAAAGATATAAGGACAGAGTTAAGATATGCAAAGGTATACGAATGTAAGGTAATCGTACGGTGAAGTTCCAAAAACCTTATATGACCCACCTAAAAGACACTCTCTATAAAGGTTGTTGAGGCTTCAGTATAGAAAGGTTCTAAAGGTAAGAATTAACGTCAAATACCCAAACTTGTAATCCAAGGATCAAGACTAACTAAACCGATTAAGGTTGTGACACTCACAAACGAGGTAGAGGTTGTTGAGGCTTCACTACCACCTAGAAAAGGCAAGTCAAGACTAAGTTAAAGCAAATCTTTAACTTTGGATTAAAGTAAAAGCAAGTTCGTAAACTAACACAAAATTACGATTAGTTCTTGAGTTCCACGGCCGTGGAAGCGCAAGAACAGACCGTGGATTAAGGTTGTCGGCGATTCTCTCTAACTCTCAGGGTCCAATCTATTTACGATCGATCTATCATCATCTAAGCCACAACTATCAACCCTTCACCTTAGAATTGTTTAAGGGTTTTTAACCAACAATAGTCATATTGATATCAAATTCAAGGTTTAAAAGAATGAAAGATGAAAACTTCCGAAAACTTTCAATAACTTTAAAGTCAATCTCAAATCCACAAATCAAGAACAATAACGTCAATAGATTTGGAATAATGCAAACAATCACGAATCTTAGATAAGAAGGAAGAACGGGATGTCAATCCGTCTCCTAGATCAAACCTAAATGAGAAGCAAAATCTTCTCACGAACAATCATCAAAATCTTCAACTCTTCCGTCAATCCGGAAATCTCAATGGTAGAACGCAAATCTCTCAATCACAATCTCCACAAGATGTGAAATTAGGGCAATTCCAAGGTGTAAGCGGAAATGCGTCTAAGCGTAAGCGAAGGTGACGGAATCTCTCTTCGTCCGTCTTTTTATAGTGTAAGATAAAATATAAGCCCGGCCCAATTGCGTACGAGATCGTGGCTTAAAGTGTGGCGAAAAAGATTGCCAAGATCACGGTCGTGGAAGGGTTCCACGACCGTAATTTAGAGCGTGGAAATCATCACGGTTTGACACAACTCTTCCACGACCGTAGAAGTTGCTGGAATGAACCACGCTTCCCTTTCCAAGGTTCCACGGCCGTGGACTTGAACGTGGAATGTAGTACGGCCGTAATTTAGAGCGTGGTTTAGGGCTAGAACGTGATTCTTCCTTTCCTCGTGCTATTCTTCAAGTTAGCACATCCCTAGCTCCTAGGAATGTCCTCAATTCATGGACATGCTCAATCAAACTCCATCCTTGCTCAATTCCGTTCAGAAATAGCTCTTAATTGCCTACAACCACATAAAGCTTGTGTAGATCTCTATTTCGACATTATAGACAAACTAGCTCACAAATGTATCAATGCTTAATCAATTACTATCAATATGGATGAAATATACTTAGAAAGCGTGCCTAAAATATCACAATATTTCATGCTAACACCACTCATGTGTCTAGAGCAACCACTATCTAATATCCATTTGTGCTCCTTTACCTTGGTGATATCCTGCAAAACAGCAAACATCAACCTTTCCGGGTCGACCAAATGGCATATTTTGGTTCATACTCAGGTTCGATCATGTTTGGTGGTCTAGTACCTTTGGGAACCCATATTTGTTTGACCTATTTTCTTAGACATAGAGGATAGGTGTTTCTGATGATATAAGGAACATTTCTTCTATAAGGACATGTAGATTTAACATGACCATTTTTACAACAGTAGAAGCATGTAGTCATATGACTGCTTCCCTTGACCTTGATAAAAGTGGTGGTAGGTTTTCTAGGAAAGCTCCTATGATACCCTATACCATTTTTATTAAGGAAAGATTGTTATTTACCCATCACTCTTTCCGGATTGGCTTTTGAACGAGTAAACTAAATGAGTGTTGCCTTTTGGTCTTGACACGTTAAAGTCATATCAACTTTCTCTTTCTCTAGATCGATATAGTTTCGATGAAGAGAAGAGAGTTTGTCCTTGAGAATCAGGTTTTCAGATTCCAAGGCCTTGATATTGTCATCAAGGTCTTCCTTTTTTGTGTTAAGATTTTCAATCTTCAGAGACATTTCACTCAATTGTCTATCTTGTTCATGAAGCTTTTCTTTTAAAGAATTTATCCTTATTCTATGTTCCTTATCACTTAAGATAATCTCTTTAAAGAATTGTTTAAGGTCAATCTCAAGTTGAGACATAATTGTACTTACCACATTGTCGATGTACAGATTTGAGTCATCTTCATGATCGGCCATGAGACACAAGTTTGCTTGTTCTTTTTCATCTTCTAATTCATTTGTTGATTCTGAATCACTCAATGAAGCAACCATAGCTTTCTTTTTTCGATCATTTTTCTTGAAGTTCGTCCTCTTCTTTTGTGGACAATCCTTCACCAAATGATTTGTTTCACCACATTCAAAACAAGTTTGTACTCTCGTTTTCTTATTAGAGTTAGAAAACTTACCACGGGGTTTTGATACTCGTGGAAATTCTCTGTTTGCATATTGTTTTTTTAACTTGAGAATTCTTGCGAGACCCTTGGAGATCATTTCGATTGCATCTTCTTCATCATCATCATCATCACTATCTTCTTCATTAGATGGTAACTCATCTCTTCTGGATTTTAATGCTAAATTCTTGGAGTTGGATGGGAGTTCTACATCTTCTTCACCAAGAACCATTTCATGTGTGATGAGTTTTCCAAGTAGATCATCAAGAGGTAGAGTTGTGAGATTTTGAGCTTCTTCAATAGCAGTCATCTTTGGTCCCCACTTGGCTTTAGGTAGGCTCCTTATAACCTTCCTCACTTTCTCCTCATTTGTGAAGATCTTTCCTAGTGAGTCCAGATTGTTCACGATCTCAGTGAATCTGGTGAACATTTCTTTGACTATTTCATTTGGATTCATCTTGAATAGCTCGTATTGTCTGAGAAAGATGTTAATCTTTGTTACCTTGACTTGACTTGTTCCTTCGTAAGTGACAACAAGCTTGTCCCATATTTCTTTAGCACTCTTGCATGATTAGATGTTGTTGAATTCATTTGCATCTAATCCACAGTAAAGTAGATTCATTGCTTTGTAATTCTTTGACACACTGTCCAGGTCAGCCTGTTTGAAGTCTGATTCCTTCTTTGCGACTTGGACGCCTTCAACCGTTGTCATTAGAACTTTAGGTCCATTTTGAATAATGCTCCAAAGCTCCATATCCTGGTCAATAATGAACATCCGCATGAGTGCTCTCCAATGGGCAAAGTTGTTGCAACAGAAGAGTGGTGGTCGGGATGAGGATCTTCCTTGAGCAAATCCATCATCACCTACAAGATTCATGATTAGTTTCACTGATGGTTAAATTAATAAACGTGAGTCTAGCTCTGATACCAATTGAAGAACCGGTAGGTGAAATAAATAAGTTAAATGATACTCTAGAAGGGGGGTTGAATAGAGTATGAGAACTTTTTGCAAACCAAATCTCAAGACCTTGAAACTCCTTTCAAAGACCTTGATGTCAATCTGTGCTTCTCGTGAAACTTTGATTTCAAGGGCTTTGAAACTCCTTTCAAGGGCCTTCACTTCTTGCTCCTGCAAAACAAAGTTAGTCACAATAAAGTATGTATGGTGCGGAATTGAAAAGATTGACACGAGGATATGTTTACGAAGTTCGGCTCTAAATAGCCTACTCTCCGTCCCAGGGTATATCCGTAGGATCTAACTATCTATTATCAGCTTTAAAGAGTCCTAGATACAAACTAGAAGAAATCCCCTTCTTCTCTCACGGTAACCAATGCTACGATCTAACTCCAACTCTTAACCTAGCTATAATAGCCTAGTTACTTCGCAGAGTAACACACCCTAGTATAACACTATTTAGATCTTCCAATGGAGCTCTAGTGTTTTCTCTCTCTAAGGGGATAAAGCTTTAGCGTGAATGAGAGAAAGAAAAACAATGAATGAAGATGATTAGGTTGCTTGAAGATGTAAAGATGTTTTCTTGTGTAAGCTTGTCTCCATGTCTTCTTCGACCATCATCTTCATTTATACTCTATGGAAAGGTCTTCTAGCCGTTGTAGAGATGACCATTTGAAGATGAATCTTCTTTTCCATGAAGATCGTTTTTTGTTTCGAGATAAGGTAGACGTTGCAAGTCTTCAGCTCCTGAGAACACATCGAGTCCTTAACTCCTTGATCTTCTCGTCTTTTGTTAAATCGAGAGAGAAGATATTTTTGCCGTTTGTTGTTTAGAAAATCTTCTAGAAAAGATTCGAGATCTTCCTTCGGTTAATAAGATCTTCCTTCGGTTGATAAGATCTTTGGTTGATGAGATCTTTCTGTTACAAAATCTTCTTCAACTCATTTTGAATCCTTGTTCCGTGCATCTATAATTCCAAGGCCCTTGATTTCGTCCTTTTGTACTTGTTGTCTTCCTTTGTCCTTATCAAGGCCCTTTATATTTGCATAAAACTTGCACTGCATTCAAACCAACCAAATATCTAGATAATATAATCAATACATTGTTAGTATATCCAACTACTACATTTGTGTGAAGTCTTCCATCATCAACACCTGTAAACCATTTTAATCAAGGTGGAGTTGTCAAGTAAGCATGCAACTGCAAACACGTAAAAGGGCCATAAGTTGGAGCTTGAAAGGAATGATAAATAAAAAAGAATGATTTCTCTTCTCAATAGATAACTTTTGGTCATGGGAAGACCTAAACAATCAAATATATCAAATACAACATACCTCTGTTTCCAACACATTTATAATCAAGATGAATTAGTCTCATTTCCAACACAAACTTTAGGATACAAAATTTTTATTAAATTAGTTGATATGATCATCTTGAGTAATTTGCAATCATAAAGACACGTTAATTAGAAATATTTATAGAATATATTGAAATTTATTCCATAGTATTCAAAACCATCATTTGGAGCTGATGCTTGAAAAAGTGCTAATCTAGCATTACAAAGAAAAAAATCACATGAGAATTCAAAGCTTCGTACAAGATTAAGCAATAATCAAGTGAATCAGATTTAGCAATTTTTTCTATCATCAACGGATATAAACTCCCTGGATTGAGATCAAAACCTTGAAAGATGGAGTTAAGATTAGGGATGATCTGGTTTGTATAATTGGAAATCACTAAATCAACCAGTACCCATGACCTAAAAATTTAAGCACATGATGTTGTTAATGTCTGAGCCACAAAGGGTGATTTAACAAACCAAACAAAATAGAGATTCAAAGAGGAAATCACGTAAGCAGACTGACCTAGAACTTGGGACCAACTAATTTCACACAAAACTTAGCATAATCCATTAAGAGATAAGATACAATAGAAACTATAAATTGAAATCTAAAAAAATACATTCACTAACCAAATAGTCACAAAAAACACATTCACTAACCAAAGGTCTATGACCAAACTAATCAACTATGAACAAGAATAAGAGATTCAAACAAAAGGAGCACATGATCTTAACTTAAGTGCAAGAAGCCCTTATGTGCCAACAATTTTTAGAAGGTAGCATGTGAAAAAAAGAGAGGGAAGAAACAGAAATAAGAGAGGAGGTGGAACTAAGCAAAGAGAAAATGTGAGCGGATTACCTTCATCCATTAGAATCAGAGTGTGGTGGTTAGGCCTAGAAAAATATGAAAACAATCAAAACGTTAGAATTTCACACAATCAATCGACAAGGAACTGCACGGATTCAAATGATTTTGCTAGTAGGTTAGGGTTACACAAAATCAACACAAAACCAAATTAGAATACCGACTCAGATTCTAAAGTCCATAGGCTATGCTTTCTCTTAGTTTGCGAAAACCAACTTAGATTCTAGAGTCCTAGGCTATATTGAGTTTTAGATTAGGAATTCTCTTTCAAGTGGAAGGATAAATTGGATAGGTCTTATGGTGGAGAATCTTGTCGGAAAACACCTCTGATAGTATATTGCATTGGCCGGAGTTTCAAGGGAACAACAAAACCTGACGAATATAAATATACAATCGATTTAGACATTGATAAACATGATCATAAATATACAAAATTGGTGAAACCTATCATTTATGACTACGCCAAATAAATCGGAAAACCACAATTGTAACACCCCACGGGACTCACAATGGGTCCCGGCCCTTAGCCTGACAACAATTTCACAAGATCTTGCAACAAGGGGCAAATAAAAGGAAAAACGAAATAGATTTAATGCAATGACATGATCCCAAAATACGAAAAGAAGACTCACAACCGAGTTCTTACAACAACAACAACAACAAGGTACAAAAGACTACAAATATGAGAACACCCAAACCGTCCTATAATGTACGGGAACCCCGGCTACCCACTCCTTCGGATCACTCGACAACATCCCTAACATGCAAGGCATCTACAACATCGGTTTGAAACCGTTAGCTAACATTCTAAGCATTAGAATAATGGTAAAGGCACATACACATATAAGGTAATGTAAACACATAGCATGATAGCACACAAGCCGGATATTATCTTATATTAAGTTATTTCATTACTAATTCAACTTCAGTTTGTGACACGAGAATCACCGAAACTCGCCTTTGTCCCCGTTTACCAACAAGGGTTGGTAGACACCGTCTTCCTGACTGGGTTGGTCGTAGAGAACCTCCTAGCTCTCGTAAGATCTAGGCAGTGATGTCACCTCCCAATTATCATACACTTGGGCCAATATAAGAGTATACATATATATATATAGTTGTCCTAGTCCGGTTTATCGTTATAACGGTAATAAAACACACACACACACACCATCACACGTCAAAATAATACATAAAATCTAGCTAAGTAAGTCTGGGGGACTTACTTATCCCGAAGGTAATCTCGATAACAACCGCTCTCAGCTTCCTACAGGAAGACACTTTATGCCTGATCAAACAAGGCAGATTATCAACAACTAATCGACATTCTAGAAGTCCTCGGCCATCTAGTCTCAATGATCTCTACAAGATCATAAACCATAACCAAGCCAGGATAAGAAACTCCTAGTGCCCACGATCTCACAAGATCACAATCATCACAACACTTACATGGATAATCCATTCCTAGTCTTCATGATCTCAACGATCATATACGATATGTTAGGATACTCTCGTCCTAGTCTCCACGATCTCAATGATCACATAACCACAACCTCCAGCCTCAAGATTCTCACACGATCAAACCATACAACTCAAATCTTTAACAAGCCTCACAAGATAACGACAACACCTCAAGCCTTAGAACAATCATCAATCCTCAAGCACTCACCTATGGTTCATAGCAATTGTTACGCTAAAAAGTGTGCACGCAATAAGCCTTAAATTTATACTCGTTATAATTATCCTAACTTCTAGCGCACCCGCAGTGTACGGGACGTTTATAGTATGGATAGTATTCCGAGGTCGAACACAAAGACTAAGGTGAAATTGATTCGGTTTTGTGATTAAGTTTAGTGAAGGTCCAATATTAGAAAAAAGGGGAAAACAAAGAAATGAAAATCACAATTTGTTTTTGGTCGTTTTTTGGTGATCAATCAAAGATCACAATTCATGCAAAGTAACCAATCAAACTAAACTAAAAATCAGCACAAATGAACAAATGAAACAAGATAATGATCAAGGAAATAAAAGACGGATTCTAGAGGTCGGAAGTTCCGGTTATGGCATAGAACTCAAGTTATCTAATCGTTCTTTGGATTAACTATGATATGTTGGGATTAAGTGTATCAAATTTGAGGACCAATTACCGGGTAGGTCTCATGGTCCAACTAGTCCACACCTAAGGTCTCATTACCGGGTAAGTCTCTAAGAACCTAAGGATAGGAATTCTACACAAACCGGATTGTTGATTTGGGATCTAACCTATCCTTACCGGGTAAGTCTTGGAAGGGGAAGTCCTAAACAACTATCCTAGCACATCTAATCCAATGGCGGCTTATTAGGCTCACCACTACCTAATGGTTGCTATTTTAGATTCTAAGGGCAAGGATTACCGGGTAAGTCTCTCCTAACACTTAGTCACTACACTAGGTCACCCTAGGATAGGTTAAACTCAGCAAACACTTAGGGTTTCAACAATTCATAGGTCTAAGGCAAGGTCCTTCGAACCAGGGAAAATCACGGTCTGTTCTACCGAAACCACGGCCGTGGTTCTTCAAGAACTACCCGTGATTTCTAACAGGAACTACGTTCATAAGCAAAAGTCATCCAAAGGTAAATCTAAGTCCGTCCTATCATAGTTCTAGCCATAACCATCCTTTCCTTACCCTAGAACCACATCAATTTAGCCTACAACATTCATAATGGAAATCGAGACAAACAAACATAAAATCAAAACATCCATTGCAAGATAATGAAAGAAAAGGGATGAACAAGTGAACTTAATCCAAAACTAAGCTGAAGATTAGAATTAGAACCACTTACAACCCTTCCAAAAGAAGGTTCAAAGACTCATACAATCTCTAGAAAACGAAATCCGAAATACAAGAAAGCTATGGTGTGTTCTTCTCCTCCTCTTCAATGGAGTTCTTCTCCTTCTCTTTGGCACTTTCCTTCCTAGAAAAACCTCTTGATTTTTGAGAATATATTTGTTAGAGAAATGGATAATGGATGAGCTGCTCCCAAACTACCCCAGCTACCTCAAACAATCCATGAAGGACCACTTTTATAACAAATCTTTCATGAGCTGGCCATGAGAGTCGTGGCACAGCTGTCACGAGAATCTGGCAAAATCCACGGTCATTTCCACGGTCATTTCCACGGCCGTGGTTCTTTGCAGAAACTTTGCCTTGGATCACTGAGCTGTGGTTTGGTGCATGGTTTGTGTTGGCAAGGTTCAATGAGCCCTCCTTAGCCCTTGGCTTGTGTCCTAATGTGTCCGAGGGTGTGCCATCTAAATGAACGATCCTCAAACGCTTCGTTTAAGCTCCTAAACTTCCCGAAATACCTACAAAACGCGCACAAGTCCGTGTAGACGTCTATCTCGACAAAATACGTGATTTGGGTGCAAAACGTCTTGAACTAATGCTAGATCATGCATGAATGAGCGAGAATTCTATCTAAATGTACACCTAAAACTATGCTATAAATCGTGTTATCAAAATACCCCATACTTAAGGTTTGCTCGTCCCCGAGCAAATTCCCAACTATAGACTAAGAGATGACATGATTTATGTATGTAGAAAAAGGGCAAAATCTTTTTGGGTTTTGTGCTTCTACTATTGGATCACCTTCATAGTCATGATCAATGGCAATTGGATAAGCAATTATGTATCAAACAATAAGGGCATGGAGAGACAATTGTACTTAACTCAAAAGCATGCATGAAATGTGAGGATGAAGATGTCAAGAAGATCAAGAGTCTATCCAATCTAGATTACTAAGTCTTACAAACATGCAAGTAGGTCATAAGGGCTTGTGACATAAAAGGCCAAGAAACGTTGCAATTGGGTGGGGGATTCTTTAGGTTATGTGATGCTCATTCCGGGAATGGAACTAACTCCACATCCTTGTCCTCGATCAACTTCCCCCAAGTGTATATTTTTCCCTATCTTGCTTTCTTTTCTTTTTTTCTTCTTTTTCTTTTGAGACAATGGCATTGGTGTACAAAAGCCGAAACCTTGGTGATTCGCCGTCCTCGGGCTTTTTCTTAGTTTTCGAGGTGCATCCACACCGGGCACACATACCAAAGCTCGTTAGGGCTATTGGTTCATTTGACTTTGGCAAGGTACCAACACCCGATTATGTGAAGTGTACCGAGTTACTTGTCATTTAAACCAACGCCCCCAAACCTATATTTTGGCTACACTTCCTCAATAATTTCAGCATTTTATTCACGACATTCTTTTCATTACATCTTCACCCCGTACTTGCTTTTCACATATTTCAACACACTAGCATGCTCCTATTCCCGGATGGGTTTAAAGGAGGTCGTTTTTATATCAATTGAGGTGCTCAAGCAATCATGATCAAGATGAGAAGTAGAGAAAGATGAAATGCCACATTCATTCCTAGATGGTATGCAAGAACTGTCATGTAATTTCGACTTTCAATACTCAATCCGTTCTAGGCAATCATCATGATCACAAGTCATTCATAGAATTTAAGAAAAGTAGTTCAAGTCTACATATGCATTTATCAATTCAACACATAAGGCCATCCATAGCCAATCACAAGACAAGTTTCATCATTAGGATCATATCCAAGCCTAGAAAGCACAAAAAATTTTAAATTTTCTGATTTTTATGGGATTTTCGTTTTAAGTATGTACAATGCAAGACATGTGCAAAATATTAGCCTATCCTAGATGCTCATCATGCAAAGGATCATGCAAACCCCACCCCATACTTAGAAACACATTGTCCCCAATGTGGTATTCAAGTAAAGAGAGTGAAAGAAGGTTCTCACAATGTAAAATTGTTTGCTATGGTATTTTGGAATTCTCAAGTGAATTGATGTTGGATGATCCTTTCAACCATGGTAGAGAGCTCTAAGCATCCTTCAAAGCTTCGGAACCCGCGCTAGGCACCGCTAGCCGTCCAAGTTCCGCGTCCGCTCCACCCATAATTGGTGAGGGTGTCATCATCATCATTTTCATTGCCAAGAAAGGCTTCCAATGCCACTAATGCTCTAGCACACACACGAAAGTAGACAAAACACACACAAAGCACACAAAAACAGAAAAATCTAAGCAAAAATGAAAAGGGAAAAATGTTACCAATGGGTTGCCTCCCACCAAGCGCTTCTTTAAGGTCATTAGCTTGACCAAACTCGAGAGCGTCTATTCGAGGTGAAGCGGGGCAATCATGTCTACCGGGGCTCCCGGAATATACTTCTTCAAGCGATGCCCATTCACTTTGAAATTTCCACAATGCTCCCCTCCTATTTCAATAGCTCCATGGGGAAAGATCTTCTTCACCACATATGGCCCGGTCCATCTTGATTTGAGCTTTCCGGGAAAAAGCCTTAGTCTTGAGTTGAAGAGAAGGACAAGATCTCCTTCACTCAACTCCTTTGGAATGATCCTCTTGTCATGCCACCTTTTGGTTCTCTCCTTGTAGATCCGGGCATTCTCATAAGCTTCCAACCGGAGCTCCTCAAGGGCATTGATGTCAAGCAACCTCTTTTCTCCCGCTTCCTTGAGGTCAAAATTTAGCCACTTAATAGCCCAATAGGTTCTATGCTCCATTTCCACCGGAAGATGGCAAGACTTGCCATAGACCAACTTGTAGGGGGTGGTTCCAATTGGTGTCTTGAAGGCGGTTCTATATGCCCATAGTGCGTCATCGAGCTTCATAGCCCAATCTTTCCTTGTCCTAGACACCGTCTTCTCGAGGATGGCTTTGATCTCTCGGTTGGAGATCTCCACTTGACCACTAGTTTGGGGATGGTAGGGTGTTGCCACCTTATGAGTCACCCCATACTTGGCTAAAAGTGCTCCAAAGTTCCTATTTGTGAAGTGCTTCCCTCCATCACTAATGATTACCCTTAGTGTTCCAAACCTAGGGAAGATCACCCGGTTGAAGAATTGCACTACCATCTTGGCATCATTCATAGGAGAGGCGATCGCCTCTACCCATCTTGACACATAGTCCACCGCCAATAGGATGTAGAGATTGCCACATGAAGAAGGGAATGGTCCCATGAAGTCTACACCCCACACATCAAAAATCTCAACTTCTTGGATGTTATTCAAAGGCATTTCATTCCTCCTTGAGATGTTGCCCGTCCTTTGGCAAGCATCACATGCCGCTACAAAACCTTGCACATCTCTAAACAAGTTAGGCCAATAAAAACCGGATTGCAATACCTTTGCACACGTCTTGTGTGAGCTAGCATGGCCTCCGCATGGTAAGGAGTGGCAATGCCGGATCACACTCTCCACTTCATCCTCCGGTATGCATCTTCTAAGCACCCCATCCGGGCCTCTCTTGAATAGAAGTGGCTCACTCCAATAGTAATGTCTTACATCGTTGAAGAACTTCTTCCTTTGTGCATATGTAAGTCCGGGAGGCACTTCCTCACACACTAAGTAGTTCACAATGTCGGCGTACCACGGCTCACTTCCTCTAGCCACTTGGAACAAGCATTCCTCCACCATTTGCAATTGTTCATCCCGGAATGAATCATCTATTGGGATGTTGTCTTTCCCAAGCTCTAATGGTGGGAGTCTACTAAGGTGATCCGCCACGGAGTTCTCGGATCCCTTCTTATCTCGTATCTCCAAATCAAACTCTTGAAGAAGAAGGATCCACCGAATCAACCTTGGTTTGGCATCCTTCTTTGTAAGTAGATAACGGATTGCCGCATGATCCGTATAGACTATGACCTTCGCTCCAACAAGGTATGAGCGGAACTTCTCAAATGCATACACCACCGCCAACAACTCCTTTTCGGTGGTAGCATAGTTGAGTTGGGCATCATCTAGCGTCTTGCTAGCATAGTAAATAGCATGAGTGCGCCCTTCTTTCCTTTGCCCTAAAACGGCCCCAACGGCCACATCACTTGCATCGCACATGATCTCAAATGGTAGACTCCAATCCGGAGGTTGCATGATTGGTGCGGAGATCACCTCTTTCATTATAGGATTCAATCTCCTTTGATGTTCAATAGAGGGTTTGTGGTTATCGTCCATCATTATCTTATGCATGCACAAAGATGGTTTAATGCCAACCAAATCATCAATAGTATAACCAATGGCCTTCCTATGCAATTTTAGTTCATGCAACAACTTAGCAAGTTCATCATCACTCAAGCATGCATTAACAATCACAGGATATGTAGAATTATCACCAAGAAATGCATACTTTAAATGAGAGAGAAGGGGTTTAAGTTCAAGTGAGGGAGGACCTTTTTCGGTTGAAGACGATCCAAATAAGATTGGATGAGATGAATCCAAAGCAAGGGAAGACTCCCCATGGCTCCTAAAAGCTTCGTCATCAAGAGCTGATTCAGGGAAAACCACGGTTGGAAGCACGGGTTGCTCATCTTCCACGGCCGTGGTTCCTTGCAAGCTTGCTTCTCGGAGTTGTCCAGAAAGTTTGACGGCCGTGGTTTGTAAATCTCGACCGTGGAACTTGCAGCTGTTCACCACCTCTTCGTGGCTTTCAAATCCAACTCTTGGCTCCTCTTCCAAAGCTTCCAAAGCTTTGATCTCTTCATTGCAGGCCTCTTCAACACCTTCCTCCATCATACTCAAGGCGAGAACCTTTTCCAAAGGGTCCTTGATCAAGATCGAGCTCACAATTTCTCTAGATTCTTCTTGCTCGACTATGTTGAAGATATCTTCATCAAGGGTTGGCCCTTTCATCATTGTGGATAGCTTGAACTTGATGTTCTCTTCCCCGATGTTGAAGGAGAGAGTGCCGTTCTTGCAATCCACTAGGCATCCGGAAGTGGCTAGGAAAGGTCTTCCTAAGATGATAGGAACCGGGTAATCCGCCGGAATGTCCAACACTACAAAATCAATAGGCACGTAGAATCCTCCTAGCTGCACCGGAATGTCCTCTAGAATCCCAACCGGATGAGTGATAGAACGATCCGCCATATAGAGGGTCATCTTGACCGGCTTTGGCTCTCCTAGCCCGACCTTGTTGTTAAGTGCAAGCGGTATGATGCTTACACTTGCCCCAAGATCACAAAGGGCCTCGTACTTCACATCTCCCACTCCTATTGAGACGCAAAAAGAGCCGGGATCCCTTAACTTGGGAGGCATCTCTTCCTTCATGGTTTGGATCAATTCCGAGGATCTCTTGGTCATCCTTATCTCCCCATACTCCTCCAACTTCCTTTTGTTGGAGAGTATTTCTTTCAAAAACTTCCCATATGCCGGCATTCCTAAGATAGCATCCATGAACGGAATGTTAATATGTAACTTGGACATTAGTTCAAGGAACTTACCAAAGTGATTGTCCAAACGAGCTCTTGCTCTTGATTGTGGGAATGGTAGTGGTGGCTTGTATGGAGGTGGTGCCACATAGGTTGGCTCTACATCCTTGCTCTTGCCTCTATCTTCTTGCTTTCTTCCCTCTTCTACTACTACTTGCTTTCCCTTAGCTTGATCCTTGGGCAAAGGATCCTTCATATTCAACCCACTCCTTGTTGTGATAGCCAACACTTGGCCTCTTGGGTTGTCTTCGGTTCTTCCGGGAAGCTTCCCCGGATCTCTATGTGCTTCACCCGCCTTTTGAAAGACTTGTGCTTCCAAGACCTTTTGAGCCTTAGAAATTGAAGTCACGGTGCTCTCAAGTCCACTCAATCTTCCTAGCAATTGTTCAAACATGACTTCGGTCCTATCCTTTGGAGGTTGAGTAAAACCGGGTGGAGGTTCTTGTGAAGCTCTTTGTGGTGGAGTTGTGCTTGTGGAGGCGGGAGGGTTCAAGGCTCCATCCGGGTTAGAGTAAGAAAATCTGGGATGGTTGTGGTTGGGCCGGTAATTGTTGAATTGCCGGTTGTTGTTGAAATTTCTTGGGCCTTGGTAATTGTTGAAGTTGCCCCTTCCCATATAATTCACATCTTCCTCCTTGGAAGATAGGTTGGCTTGTGGAAGCACTTGAGGAGTTGCTTGGCTCTTCAAGGTTGTAGTACACAACTCTCTCAAGGATTTCAACTCGTTGTTGATGGCGTCAAGCTTGAAATTGCTCATGGTGACTTCGCTCACCTCATATGCTCCCGCCTTTCTTCCTTCACTCTTCCTATGAGAGTACTTCTCAATCACTAGAGCTTGCTTCTCCACAAACTCCCAAGCATCATCTACATGTTTCTCCATAAATGTCCCACCGGAAAGAGATTGAAGCTTGAATTGGCTATCTTCATCAAGTCCCTTGAAATAGATCTCCAATAGCTCAATTTTAGGTATGTCATGGTGTGGACAATCTAGGAGAAAGTCTTTGAATCTCTCCCAAGACTTGAACAAACTTTCTCTATCCCTCATTACGAAGGCATTGATCTTCCCTCTTAATTCGGTGGTCTTGGAAGGTGGGAAGAACTTGGTCAAGAACTCGGTTGTCATCTCCTCCCAAGTACCAACTCGCCCTTGTGGAATAGATTGATACCAAGCCAAGGTTTTATCCTTAAGAGAGAAGGAAAAAGCCCTAAGCTTATGGTTGTTGCTCTCCAATCTTGGCGGCCTAAGAGTTTCCATCAAAATCTCGTAGTTCATCAAATGTTGGTGAGGAGACTCTCCTTCCATCCCTCCAAATTGATTATGCCGGATCATTTGTAGAACTTGAGGGTGGAGCTCATAGTTGTGGGTTGCGGGATCTCCTAGATTCACACCCGGTCGGTGTGCTCTTTGTGCCGGATCCATGCGTCTCCCTAGGGTTTGTGGCTCCTCAATAGCAATGGGAACAACCCTAACATTGGCTGCCGGCTGCGGTTGTGGTGGAGGAGGTGGAGGTTGTCGGCGATTAAGCTCTCCTTGAACAAGGGCTTGCCTAATCTCCTCAATCTCCCTCCTAGTTTCCTCTTGCCTCTCATTGGCAAGTCTCCTTTCTTCCTCCAAGAGCTCATCTCTTAGCCTTATTTGTTCTAAGGCTTCATCCAACTCAGCTTGAAGATTTCTACCGGCCATCTCTTTCTCTTTTCGGATGTTCTTGGATCTAGATCGAAGGGTTTTCTCCGGTTCGGGATCGAATGGAGCTAAATCCTTGCCACGAGACCTTCGCATACACCTAAAGAGTAATAGATGCCCTGAAAAGCAAAGACACCAACCAAAGAGAGATCAAAAGCAACAAGAAAGATCTACACTAGAAACAATCACAAAATAGACTCAATCTAGACCTAGTCCCCGGCAACGGCGCCAAAAACTTGTTACGCTAAAAAGTGTGCACGCAATAAGCCTTAAATTTATACTCGTTATAATTATCCTAACTTCTAGCGCACCCGCAGTGTACGGGACGTTTGTAGTATGGATAGTATTCCGAGGTCGAACACAAAGACTAAGGTGAAATTGATTCGGTTTTGTGATTAAGTTTAGTGAAGGTCCAATATTAGAAAAAAGGGGAAAACAAAGAAATGAAAATCACAATTTGTTTTTGGTCGTTTTTTGGTGATCAATCAAAGATCACAATTCATGCAAAGTAACCAATCAAACTAAACTAAAAATCAGCACAAATGAACAAATGAAACAAGATAATGATCAAGGAAATAAAAGACGGATTCTAGAGGTCGGAAGTTCCGGTTATGGCATAGAACTCAAGTTATCTAATCGTTCTTTGGATTAACTATGATATGTTGGGATTAAGTGTATCAAATTTGAGGACCAATTACCGGGTAGGTCTCATGGTCCAACTAGTCCACACCTAAGGTCTCATTACCGGGTAAGTCTCTAAGAACCTAAGGATAGGAATTCTACACAAACCGGATTGTTGATTTGGGATCTAACCTATCCTTACCGGGTAAGTCTTGGAAGGGGAAGTCCTAAACAACTATCCTAGCACATCTAATCCAATGGCGGCTTATTAGGCTCACCACTACCTAATGGTTGCTATTTTAGATTCTAAGGGCAAGGATTACCGGGTAAGTCTCTCCTAACACTTAGTCACTACACTAGGTCACCCTAGGATAGGTTAAACTCAGCAAACACTTAGGGTTTCAACAATTCATAGGTCTAAGGCAAGGTCCTTCGAACCAGGGAAAATCACGGTCTGTTCTACCGAAACCACGGCCGTGGTTCTTCAAGAACTACCCGTGATTTCTAACAGGAACTACATTCATAAGCAAAAGTCATCCAAAGGAAAATCTAAGTCCGTCCTATCATAGTTCTAGCCATAACCATCCTTTCCTTACCCTAGAACCACATCAATTTAGCCTACAACATTCATAATGGAAATCGAGACAAACAAACATAAAATCAAAACATCCATTGCAAGATAATGAAAGAAAAGGGATGAACAAGTGAACTTAATCCAAAACTAAGCTGAAGATTAGAATTAGAACCACTTACAACCCTTCCAAAAGAAGGTTCAAAGACTCATACAATCTCTAGAAAACGAAATCCGAAATACAAGAAAGCTATGGTGTGTTCTTCTCCTCCTCTTCAATGGAGTTCTTCTCCTTCTCTTTGGCACTTTCCTTCCTAGAAAAACCTCTTGATTTTTGAGAATATATTTGTTAGAGAAATGGATAATGGATGAGCTGCTCCCAAACTACCCCAGCTACCTCAAACAATCCATGAAGGACCACTTTTATAACAAATCTTTCATGAGCTGGCCATGAGAGTCGTGGCACAGCTGTCACGAGAATCTGGCAAAATCCACGGTCATTTCCACGGTCATTTCCACGGCCGTGGTTCTTTGCAGAAACTTCGCCTTGGATCACTGAGCTGTGGTTTGGTGCATGGTTTGTGTTGGCAAGGTTCAATGAGCCCTCCTTAGCCCTTGGCTTGTGTCCTAATGTGTCCGAGAGTGTGCCATCTAAATGAACGATCCTCAAACGCTTCGTTTAAGCTCCTAAACTTCCCGAAATACCTACAAAACGCGCACAAGTCCGTGTAGACGTCTATCTCAACAAAATACGTGATTTGGGTGCAAAACGTCTTGAACTAATGCTAGATCATGCATGAATGAGCGAGAATTCTATCTAAATGTACACCTAAAACTATGCTATAAATCGTGTTATCAGCAATTACTTGGCATTCCACAAAGTTATACTAAGACATCCTAGCATGATACTACCTCTAAGCATAACTTAAGGTAAGAGAAGACTTGCTAGATCGATGATGAGGGTACTTACTGGAGAAAAGACGTGATCGTGGAACAAGGATCCGCGACCGCGGAGAGGAGCAAGAAGGCCGCATCAGCGGCTCAAGCAACCGCACCAAGTGGCGCCAAAGCCGTACTTGCGGCTTAGAGGAACCGCACCCACGGCCTTGGTGGGTGCACCCGCGGCTCAAGACAACCGCCCCAGCGGTTTTGCTGTTGTGGATGCACCCGCGGCTTTGTCATGTCGCAGGTGCGGTCGAAATCCAAAACGACGATCGTCGAGCATTTCCTCGATGTACACAAGCTTTCCGGTGCCTCCTAGTTGGCTTGCTCAGTCCTGGATGTCCACCACGAGATCTCAACCCTACTCCACTACCTAGATCAGATCCATATGCATGCAAACACAAGGGAGGATAACTTGAGTGAATCCATGATTTACACAACACTAGGGTTGAAAGAAGAAGAAGAAGAAGAAGAAGAAGAAGAAGAAGAAGTACATAAGGAGAAGAAGGAGAGGAAGAGATACTTAATTTGCACCTCGGATCTACAGCCCCCACAAGAAGAGCAGCTCACAAGAAGAAGAAGCACCATGGGAGAAGATGGAGAAAGAGGGATAGGAGAAAAATGGAAGGAGAAGAGAAAGAGCGTGAAAGTGAAAGGGGAGAGAGAGAGAGAGAGAGAGAGGAAAGCACTCAGCTGAGGGGTGATCAAGGGTCAATCCACCGAGTGGTCAGGAAGCAAGGGAGAAAGGTCGGAAAGCAAGCGGGACAACATCCCGCTTTATCAGATCACCGCACCCACGGGAAGACTAAGCCACGACGGCGGGTTCCTAGGTTTCAAGGGAGGTGACTAATGTTTGGGGCCAAATTTAAAGAATTTGTATAATTCAATATTTCATGTGAAACACTCGAAATTAAATTACGTGTGTTTATATATGTGATTAATTTCTCTAAACTTATCATGATTTTTTTTTAAAAAGAAAATGAAAAATTGGACTTCACCATTGCTATAAAGTTTTGATCAAAAGTCCAAAAATATATATTAAAAAAGCTCAATTTAACCCATCCGGTGCTAGGGTAACAATTGACAAATTAAAAAAAAAAATCAAAACAAAACAAGCTACAATTGGGGAAGTTCTACCCCGTGATGGTTTTAATATTAAAAAAAAAAATGAAAACGATACAACTGAGATCATGCATCGTGTAGTAGTGGGTGGTTTTGGGATTTTTAAAAAAAAAATAAAGACTAAAACCTAAATATAAATAGGGAAAGGCTGGAAAAAAAAAAACACATTCACTTAAGAAGGATAATTTCAAAGCACATAAAGAAGGAAAGCAAAAAGCATAGCAGTGGAAGAAACAAAATTCGACATTTCTTCTCGCGCTTGTGTACAAGACCTTTACTTAAGTTTAGAGTGAGTTATTCAGGTTCTTGGCCTTCTTTGAAATCTAAATTATCTCCTTGATCTTCTTTTAATCTTAATTGCTCCAACAACTCTCTTTTAAACGTTCAAAATTTTGGTGTTGTTACTATTTTGTCAAGTAATAGGCACATAGTAACTATTGATTTATAAAATCAGAGTTTGACTTCTTCAAAGCAAATCCTAGGATTTACAGCAGGGCTATGGTGTACTTGCTAGAAGAAAAGGAATCATTGCTACTATATTTTTTTATCTTCAAGAAGACCATTACAATATTTGAAAACGCTACTTCATCCCAAAAAAATGGTTCTGAAGTTCGTTTTTTTTTTCTCCCTTTCATTTTCTGGGTAAAATAAAATTTTGTTGATGGTAAATTTTAACAGGAATGAAGATCAATCTTCGGTCGCTTTGTAGTTGGTTCGAAAGTAAGAACTTTCGACCACTACACAATACGCAGTTGGTTCGAAAGTAAATACTTTTGACGACCGCACAATACCGTAGTTGGTTCGAAAGTAAATACTTTCGACCACAGTACGATGTCGTAGTTGAATCGAAAGTAACTATTTTCAGCCACTACATAGTATATCGTCGATTAGAAGTGATGATTTGCAATCATTATTCGATCGTAAACATGCGGATTATGCCAGATGAATTTTGTGAACGTGACTTGGCTTACTGGTGGAAACAACGCAGTTGTTTAATGCAAGAATTGTTAAACTTCATTCAATTTAATTAAAGTGATGGTTTTCAATCATTTGGCCAATGAATCAATTTCCATAATACTTAAATTATGACTCCATTCAAATAAGAGTTATATAATTATTTATTTGGCCAGAAAACAATAATTAACTTGTCTTCTGATGTAAAAACAAATTCTCAGTTAAACCAAACTAAACAATGCTCGTTTGGAAATTACTTGAAGGCATTGCCATATTCAATTTAATTAAACCTTTATGACATGCTGGTCCATGAAGCAAAAACTGTTAAACTCACATTAAGTAAAGTTTAATACAAGAATAACACAAATAATCTCAAATGAATATAATAAAGAAGTGGGGATAAGTTTCATATGCATGAAAAATCCACGTGGGAGTTATAAGATGGCAATGAGTTGTCACCCATTTTCAATAAGCTAATCTAATTAGAATCTCACCCATAAATGAAATTTGGTGTTGAAGTTTCATAGATACATCCCAATATCCTGTGTTAAATTTGCTTTATCCATAGAATGACCCACTAAAGTCATTTTTAATAATCAAAATGTGTTTACCTCTATATAAACAAAACGTAAAAAGTTCGATCCAAATATTTTGAACTTAATAAGGTTCATTTATTTAAGTCAAAGTTAAAATGTTTCTTCATTAAAAAAATGAACTACGAGTGATTTGATGTCTTAAAAATATAAAAGACTACGTAGGAAACTCGACTTTTAAATTTATCGAGCCCAATCGCACAAATTAAATCGACTTTTAAAATAAAGAGTCAAACAAATACTCAAATCAAATTTAACACGGCTTAAGAACTACGTACGACTTGATTCCTAATAAAGGATACGTAGGAAATTTGGTAAATTAAGAACCGAATTCAGTCACAAGTTTTAAAATCAAATAACATAAAATAAAATAAGCTATCACTGTTCTTGATCATGTGCATGATAGTAGGGATAAATTAAGCAACCCTTCCTAGAAGGTGGGTTTAATTTAATCCTTTGATGCATGATCGAGATATAAAGGCCATGCAAATGATAGTTGGATCATCGTCTAGGCAACCCTTCCTAGAAGGTGGGTTTGGACTTTGATTCTCTGATGCATGAAAACACCGCACGGAACTACGTAAGGCTTGATCCTCTTTAACGAGGTACGTAGGCAACCCGTCCAAAAACGGGTACAGCCCAAATCACCAAAACAAACCAAATATCGGTATTTATATAACTTAGAATCAAAAGGTCAAAAAGAGAAGATCGAACTCAAATAAAAAGTAAATAAATAAAATGTGTTTTGTAAATTTGTATTCGAATAAAACATAAAAAAGCGTTTTGTAAATTTGTGTACATTTTTACTCAACAACTAACACTCAACACCACTAACACCACTAACCACACTCTCATTCCGGAACTGAAAATACCGGGTATTACATTAGATCCCCTAAAAAGAAGTTTCGTCCCAAAACTTAGATAATCGCCAATCCTCTCGATCTCAAAACTAAGACATGAACTCGGAACATGAAGGCATCATCCTTTTACTCTACAAGCGTGATCTACTCAAGCTGCCACATCAAGACCTAACAGATCATACAACCATTCCCGCACGGGGCACAACTACACATAACATCCGACATCCAAACCCAAACAAAACCTGAACCCGAAACCGAAAACCCGAAACCCGAACCCGATACCTAAAACCCAAAACCCGAACCCGAACCCGAATCCTCACATGCACAAGAGGTCTAACCTATCGATTCTATCAATGCAACTAGCTCATCATAACTCTCTAGATGTTGTTCTCTGTCTCCCAGGTTGCCTCATCGGCTGCTCGTCTATGCCACTAGATCGGCATGACGGGCAACACGTCTCGAGTCATGTATGTACTCCCTCGACTGATACACATGAAACACCGGGTGAACACCCTCCACTTTTGGTGGCAACGCCAACCTGTAAGCCACTTTCCCAACTTGTTCCAAGATCTCAAAGGTCCAATGTGTCGGGAACTCAACTCCCCCTTAATGCCAAAACATCTGACGCCTCGCGTCTGTGATACTCTCAACCAGACCTACTCCATATCTGAACTCTAGAAGCATGCGCATCTTCTGTATACGCCTTCTAGTGACTCGGCGCAGCTAGCGTCCGCTCTTGGATAATTGTTACTCGAGCGATGTCATCCTGTCTCTTCTCAGGGTTATCCCCCCATCACTACTCATTCATCCCAATACAACGGCGTACGACGCCTTCGCCCATAAAATGCCTCAAAAAGGGCCATCCTAATCGACGCATGTCCGCTATAATCATACGAGAACTCAATCAAAGGGAAGTGTTCATATCACACTTGTCCCCCAATCTCTAACACACGGGCTCTCAACACGTCCTCTAAGGTATGAAAAGTCCTCTCTGATTGACCATTTTTCTGTCGTGAAAAGCAACCGGTATCCATAGCGGCATGATCCTACTACCAAAATCCCGAGGTGAATAGGCCACCTCAATCCGAGACAATGGTACTCGGTATCTCATGGAATTTCACTATCAACTTAGTAAATTCCTCAACTAGCCGACTCTTCGGCCACGTTTCCCAAATAGGCATAAAACGCACGCGCTTTGTCAGTTGGTCTACTACAACCCAAATCACGTCACAACTCTTACTCAGTCTAAAACTGGTAATAACATTTATGGAGACATCCTCCCACTCCCTAATGTGTAACCGGCAGTAGATGAAGTTCTCCTCCCGTCTTATGATGCTCAAGCTTGACCGGTTGACAATTCTCACACTATTTTACGTAGCTTGCTACATCGGCTTTAGCCCGCCCTATCAAAAGAACATCACAAATCCAGATACCTCTTACCAGCACCCGGGTGAATTAGTAAGGTGTAGTGTGAGCCTCCCAGAGTGCTCTATCTCGACTCTCCGTTAAAATTACACATAGACGCTCCTAGCGTCTCAACAACCCGTCAAAACATAAAGGTAAACTATGGTGTCTCTCTTCGGGACATTCTATACCAGATCCTCCTCAAAGCCGTACAACTCTCGTGCTTCTGTCGGTTCTCTCCAAAGATCATGTAAGTTAATAAACTAAGGATGAACCGTCAGTTGAGCTATTGCCTCCTCTCGAGGCGTTCTCTTACTAAGGGCGTCGGCGACCACATTTACCTTTCCCGGATAGTATGAAAACTCTGGATCAAAATTCTTGGTCAACTCTAGCCACCTTCTCTCGCGGTTATTCAACTCCTACTAAGTGAGTATACATATACCTGACCTTTGCAGTCTATAAAAGTATGACATGCCGCTCCATCGAATATTGGCCTCATCATAAGGGCATGCATTACGACAGCTAGCTATCAATCCTTCTTCGATTAATTCCTCTCATACGTTCACAGTTTTCTAAACGCATAAGCAAAAACTCTCTTATTGCTTCAAGCATATCCCATGTCCCGCTTCGATGCATCATTATTTGTCACAAATACCACAAGACTCTTTGTATGTGCAAAAGAAATCGGAGTAGAGGCCACTCACCTCTTCGGCTTTTCAAAGCTCCACGGACACGGCTCGGACCATACAATTCTATTATACTTCCTCAGAAAGGAGATGAGTGGTAGGATGATCATTGTAAAACCTTTCCGCAACCCTGTTGTTATAGCCCATCAACCTAAAAGTTGTGTACCTTCCTAGCATTCTTTAGAGGTAGTACAGAAGACATTGCCTTGGTCTTTGTTGGATCAACTTGATCTCTCCAGTTACCACTACGTGTACTAGGAAGTCACATCAGGCATCCTATCTCCCACTTAGATAAGTATGCTTGTAACTCTTATCCCGTATAGCTTGTTATATTGTTATTTGTGTCCAGATTGCTCCTCTCAAGTCCGAAAGTACAACAAGATACCGACCAAAGACGCCACTGTAAACTAATTCGGAAAAATCGATGAACACGCATTCCTATACTCCATAAACTCATCGAGCGCACTCGTGAGCCCAAATGGCTTCACTACCACTCGTAGTGATCATACCGGGTCCGAAATGCCGCCTTACGTAGGTCCTTTCTTTTCACAATCTTAACTGGTGACATCCCGACTTCAAGTCGATCATGAGGAACATTGCAACCACATACAACTAGTCTAGCGAGTTGTCCACTACGGGGAGAGGATAATTATTCTTGTTGTTAACCTTATGCATCCCTCAATAATCTAAGTACACTTCACCGTCCCGTCCTTTTCCCTCATAATCGTTCCAGCATGCCCCGTGGAGTAAGCTAGAAGAAATTCCCGAACCAAAACCACAGAAATATACACCTCATTACTTATCAAGTACTAATGTCATAAGCTCAAAGCTTGCAGCATTTCTATAATCCAGGTTCCTCATTTCATGCCATCACTACCATAGTTTCTCCGTGTGAGTCAGGAAAATTTCGACTCAGCTTTTGTTCGCGAAAACATACTATCCATTTAATTAGAATGAACAACACCATGCATCATCTTTATATATTCCCATTTACGTACAACAACGATGGAAGCCTCACCTTCCTCTTTGTTCTTCTAGTTCTCTTACCCTGATCCGTGTCATTCCCCCATATGTCAATCCCATGACCTAAGAAGGTCGCATAGGGTCATTACAATCCTTGCCTAGGAGGTCTGTTTACAATTACTTGCTTAAACTCATTCAATACTACTTGATTAGGACATTTGTGCTTCCGTTGACACACCTCCCTACTACTGACATTGAACTACCGGGAATACTCCAAGCTCTTGTTATTGTTCCGTTATAATCCCATATTTTGGGTTACTCTTCTCATCAACACTCGCCAGTAGACAACCCGCACCTGTGCGTTCTTGGTTGTCACCTATTAGCTTACAACTGACCTTCTCCAAGGTCAACGACTTACCATTCTTCTATACTTGTCATGTTACCATTCTCATGAAGGCTACCCGTTCGGGGTACTCTACCTTAAACTCAGCTAGCTCAATCTAGACTTCACGCTTCCTTCTTCTTTTGTAAGGTAATTATACCTTCTTGGCCCTGTTGTGACACATGACCCACTTTCATAGGCTTGAACACTCTTTCATGATGTTTGCAAATGCACCTTCTCGAATATTTTGACCTTAGTTAGCATCCACTTGGTGTTTTTTGGTTTTTATCTTAATTCTTCCGATAAATAAAAGCTCCTTGATGAGTCTCGTATCTTTTGAGACCATCATCTATATAAACTTTCTTCTTCTTGGCGTTGCTTAGCCTTATCACCATAACGGAAATCGGTTGACTCTACTACAGAAATTGTATTATATGAACTTTCACCATGTGATTCTTCTCATAAATCCCGTATGTCCGAAGGTGTCACCCTCTTAGGATCTCATAAAAATCGACACTTCATCTTTTGGTACCTCCATAAGCTTCACTTACGGGTCTCTTAAATCTTTGGTACTTTGTTCGACCACACTCCTCATCTTGCCTCCCATGCTTAGGAGCGCCTAGAGAAAACCTGTGTCTTATTTGGAATGTCACTTTTATCCATGAGCGAGAGGGTACTCCTCTCTACTTGATTTGCGTCTTCAGTTTATCGGCACAACACTTGGAAGAACCTTAAGCTCGTTGTCTCTAGTTGCTTCATTGATGCTCCATCATTGCTTCCTCGGAACCACTCTCATGTCTTCATGTCGCTTCTATATTTGTATAACTTACATCTTGGTTTCGCTTAAGTTGACTCAAGGTTCCCTTCTATTTGTTTGTCTTGCGATTAATGGCATCTCTAGTCTTCATATAATGGTTTTGACGTTCTCCAAAGGAGTCCGATGAATCACCAAGGTGTTCGCCAGAACGTGATACTCAGCTCGATACTTGAACATACTCATCTTCGTATGGGCACTCTTCTAAGCCAAAAAGTGTTGTCCAAGGATCGATGATAGCTTTCTATCATCTTAACTATAAGGTCTACTATCACTACTATGATACAAGCATACCATATGCATAAATATATATATATATATATATATATATATACATACATAAGACTATACAAACACTATCATAACATATCAAATCCAGAAAAAGCAACTAAAATCCACATATACAATTGTAATCCAATAAATTAGGTTGCCGAGATCCATGGAAGGAGTGGTGGTCCCGTACATTCTATCCCACGCCGACTATGCTCGTGATTTGAAAACGAAATTCACTTTTAAATCTCAGACCCCTTGCGGGTTCTGCTTATTTATCTATTCGGTTTTTTAGAAGATTGTGAGTGTCATTGTTGTCAACCTAGGACTTTGATACCATGTTGTAACACCTCGATACCGCGGGACTCGGAGCGCTACGGGCTAGGATCTCACAATGGTCCCGGCACTTTCCTTGACAACAATTTCATCAGATCTTGCAACAAAGAACAAATAAAAGGCAAAACAAAATAGATTTAATGCAATGACATGATCCCGAAATACGAAAAGAAGACTCTCAGCTGAGTTCTTACAACAACAACGCACAAAAGACAACAAATATTAGAACACCCAAATCCGTCCTATAATGTACGGGAACCCCAGCTGCCCACTCCTCCGGATTACTCGACAGCATCCCTAACCTGCAAGGCATCTACAACATCGGTTTGAAACCGTTAGCTAGCAATCTAAGCATTAGAATAACGGTAAAGGCACATACACATATAAGGTAACGTAAACACATAGCATGATAACACACAGGCCGGTTATTATCTTATATTAAGTTATTCCATTACTAATTCAACTTCAGTTTATGACACGAGAATCACCGAAACTCGCCTTTGTCCCCGTTTACCTGATTGGGCTAGTCGTACAGATCCTAGTTCACGCAAGAGTTAGGCAGTGATGTCATTGTCCAATTATTATACACTTGGGCCAATATAAGGCTATAAATATGTATAGTCGTCCTAGTCCGATTTATGGTTATAACGGTAATAAAACACACACACCACCATCAAACATCAAACTAATACATAAAAGCTAGCAAAGTAAGTCCGGGAGACTTACCTGTCCCAAAGGTAATTACGATAACTACCGCTCTCAGCTTCCCGCAAGAAGACACTTTGTGCCTGATCAAACAAGGCACATGATCAACAACTAATCGGCATGCTGGAATTTCTCAAACATCTAGTCTCAATGATCTCTACAAGATCGTAAACCATAACCAAACTAGGATAACAAACTCCTAGTCCCCACGATCTCACAAGAATACAACCATCACAACACATGTTAGGATAATCCATTCCTAGTCTTCATGATCTCAACGATCATATATGCTATGCTAGGATAATTTCGCCCTAGTCTCCATGATCTCAATGATCACATAACCACAACCACCAACCTCAAGATTCTCACACGATCAAACGATAAAACTCAAAGCCTAAACAAACCTCACAAGATAACGACAACACCTCAAGCCTTTGAACAATCATCAATCCACAAACACTCACCTATGGTTCATAGCCATTACATGGTATTCCACAAAGCTACACTAAGCCATCCTAGCATGATATTACCTCTAAGCATAACTTAAGGTAAGATAATGCTCGCTAGATCGAGGAAGAGGGTACTTACTAGAGGAAAGATGTGATCGCGGAACAAGGAAGCGCGATCGCGGAGAGGAGCAAGAAGGCCGCACCAGCGGCTCAAGCAGCCGTACCAGACGGCGCCAAAGCCGCACATGCAGCTTAGGGGAACCGTACCCGCAGCCCAGGGGGCCCACCCGAGACTCAAGGCAGCCGCCCCTGCTGTTTTGTTGTTGTGGACACACCTACGGCCCTGTCTTGCTGCGGGTGTGGTCGAACTCCAGAACGACGATCTTCAAACGTTTTCTCGATGTGCAGAAGATTTTTGGTGCCTCCTAGCTGGCTTGCTCAGTCCTGGATGTCCACCACAAGATCTCAACCCTACTCCACTACCTAGATCAGATCCACATACATGAAAATACAAGGGAGGATAACTTGAGTGAATCCATGGCTTACACAACACTAGGGTTGAAAGAAGGAAGTAAAAGAGAAGGAAAAGAAGGAGAGGTGATACTTACTCTACAGCTCTTATCTGCAGCCCCCACAAGATGAGCAGCTCACAATAAGAAGAAGAAGAAGAAGAAGAAGAAGAAGAAGAAGAAGAAGAAGAAGAAGAAGAAGAAGAAGAAGAATGTCCGCGCTAGAGATGTGTAGTACAAAAGTCTTACTATTTATAACTCGATATATTCTCCTAACTCCTAGCAAACCCACAGTGTATGGATCGTTTTGTAGCAAGGATAGTATTTCGAGGTCGAACACAAAGACTAAGGTGAAATCAAATCAAATAAGTGATCATGGATAGTGCAATTCTAGTCTAAGAAAAGAGAAAGAAATAAAGAAATGAAAATCATGTTATTTTTGGTTGGGTTTTTGTGGTGATCAAGCAAATATCACACAACTCAAACTAGCAACACAAACAAACAACACAAACACAAGATGTGAGATCAAATTAAGAAAAGCGGATTCTAGGGATTGGGACTTCCGGTTATGGCATTGGACTCAAGCTTCTAATCAACCTTGGACAAGCTGCAGTATGTTGGGAAAGGGTGTTTCTCCAATGAGATTAATCACTGGGTAGGTCTCATAGTCCACTAATCCCGCACCTAAGGTCCTATTACCGGGTAAGTCTCTAGGAACCTAAGGTTGGGAATTCTACACAAACCGGATTGCTATCTAGGGGTCAAACCTCTCCTTACCAGGTAAGTCTCGGGAAGGCAACTCCTAAGCAACAATCCTAGCACACTCAGTCCAATAGCGGCTTGTGAGGCTCACTACTACCTAGAGTTCGTCATCTTTGGTATCTAAGATCGGGAATTACCGGGTAAGTCTCTTCCCTAACTTAAGTTGCAAGCATTAGGTCACCCTAAGTTATAAGGCTTAACAAACAGTAGGATTTCAACAATCTAACATCCTAACATTCAGATTCATCAATATAAGCACAACAGAGAAAAACCACGGGCTGATCATAAGAAACCACGGCCGAGATTTAAGAAGAACAAGCCGTGGTTTTGGTTGGGGGTTAGGTTTCGAGCATGCAAGTCATCCAAAGGTACATTCAAGTCTACTCTATCATAGTCCAAGTCATAACCATTGTTCCATCACCCTAGAACCACAACTATTTAGCCAATAACATGCATTTCAAGGATTAAACTCATCATGCAAGCATACATGGTTACCATAGCAAGAAAATGAAATAAGAGTAAGTAGAAGCAAGATATCTCAGCTGGAAATGAGTTTAAATAAGACTTACAACCTTCAAAAGTAGTTCCAAAACGTTCCTTACAATGCTTCCAAATACTCTCCACAAAAATCTCTAAAAACCACTCAAAAGTTCACTCTAGATCTAAGTTTAGATGTGTTGTTCTTCTTCCAAATATGAGAGTGTTTTGTTGTTCTTCCTAGTCTTCTCTCTCACAATGGATGATTGAGAGCCAGGTCAAAAGCCAGCTTGCAGGCTTTCCCAAGTCCACACTCCACCAAGAAAAGCAAAGGTCGGGCAAAGAAATTGTGTGACAAGTGTCAAGGCTGTGCAGACAGAAACCACGGCTAAAACCACGGGCGTGGAAATGGCCTCTGGGCCGTGGTTTTGCTCCAGAAACCCTCCTTGGATCACCAAGTCATGAATTGGTGCAAGGCATGCACCAATAAGGCCCTTTGTATTCTCCTTTGCTCCTAGCTTGCTCCTTAATGAGTCTGGAAGTGTACCATCACGATGAATGATCCTCGAATGTATCGATTAAGTCCTAAAGCTCCCCAAAATACCTACAAAACCGACAAAAGCTCGTGTAGACGTCTATTTCGATAATATGGATAAATTAAGCGTAAACGTCACGAACTAATGCCAAACCATGCATGAATAACGGGAAAAACTATCTAAATGAGCCTAAACTAACGTCATAAATCATGTCATCAAAGAAGAAGAAGAAGAAGAAGAAGAAGAGATGGAAAAAGAGGGATAGGAGAGAAATGGAAGGAGAAGAGAAAGAGCGTGAAAGTGAAAGGGGGAGAGAGAGAGAGAGAGGAAAGCACTCAATTGAGGGGTGATCAAGGGTTAAGCCATCGAGGGGTCGTTTTCTAATAACGAGAGGTCTGGAAGCAAGGGCGAAAGGTCGGAAAGCAAGACATCCCGCGGGAAAACTAAGCCGCAACCGCGGGTTTCCTAGGCTGCAGGGGCGGTGGCTAACACTCAACACCACTAACCACTAACCACTAACCACTAACCAAACTCTCATTCCGGAACCGAAAATACTGGGTATACAACAACAATAAATGAGAAACTTGAGCTAGTAAGAGACTTTTTTGTAACTTGATTAGTAACGATACCCCTACCAATTATCAATTAAAAATAAAGATAAATAAAAGATTGTGCCCAATTTAAGATTATTCTCTCTTCTCTAAATTATAATTAATTTTTTAATTATGGTAACTAATTATCCTCCATCTACCTAAATAAAATGATAAATAGGATAATAATTAGGTAGTGAAGGATAGTTAATTAAAAAGAATATATTAACCTACATAAAAGGAAACCATTTAATTTATTTGGTAAATAAATATTTGAGATTTCTGTATCCTTTTTAAATGATCTAGATCTTCCTTTGCTCCTTACACCGCCGGTTGTGAGGACGAGAGGTTGTCAGGACCAAAGGTTGCGAGGACTAAAGGTTGCGAGGACCGAAGGCTAAAGGCTACGAGGACCGACTAGCAAAGAGTTGAAGCCGTAAGGAAGCAGCGAATCAGAGGCCGCCGGCGCGAGCACCATCTCCAAATCAACACACCCGCCAGTCCTCCACTCCTCGACGGAGACCTCACCGTGCCACCGCTTCTTGGCCGCTTTGATGCTCCCATTGAAGAAGGCGACTACATGGATCTGAGTATGGTTTTTCTAAATTTTAGGTAACTTGCAATAAACAACCCAAATTTTATATTACACTATTGGCCCAAACTTTAGAATTTGCAAATTCGTCATTAACTAGATAATTACTGAAATGGCCCATGTTTTCTAATTGTAGGAAAGACCTAGAGTTTTGAAAGTTCATCAATTGTCCCAATTTGTTTAATTTCAAAATTTGACCAAACTTTATAAATACAGGATATGACCTACATTTTTTTATAGTTATAATTGAGCTTGTGTAACTCGATGGGATTGGACTTGTGTAACCAAACCATGTGTAAATGACGGACTTTTGTGATCAAATCTTGTGTAAATGACGGACTTGTGAAACCAAACCTTATGTAAATGACACACTTGTGTACATGACAAACTTTTTTGATTGTGTAACTCAACTTTGTGTAAACAAATGGAACTTGTGTGATTAAAAAATGACCGAATTTGTTGACTACATAAATTGACATAGCGAATGAAATTGTGTATTAACATTGTGTAATTAAAACTATGTATGAACATTGTTTAGTTGAAATTATGTATTAACACTGTGTAATTGAAATTGTGTATCAATATTGTGTATCATCAAAAGAATACACAAAGTTTAATTAGTTCAGCTGGTATAAGGGTGGGATGAAGGACCTGTCACCCAAAGTACGAAACTCACTAGCAAAGGATAAATCTTTTTACTTAAAACTCGATGGGTCGAGCTTGTCTACATATAAAACTTGGGGCTCTATTTATGTTCATTGTTACAAAAACTATCTACATACTCATTTTACCCACGATAAATAATCCAACATACAAACTACATGAAGTCCTAAAACTTACAAAAGGAACAAATTAAAAAAAGGATAAATAACCTCATCAACGGGAGGAGGAGAAAGAGAAGACTCAACAACCGAAAATACAAAAAGAGGGAGGCAAGAAAAAATTAGAGTTGTGGGATGAAGAACCTCATCAACGGGAGGAAATGAGACAACAAGGATGCTTGTAATATGTGTCTTAGCAGCGGCACTTCAAAGCTCCAACATCGCCGAAAGAGGAAGCTCGAATCAGCATATCTATCGTTTTCCGATTAGGCTTCTCGTGACAAACCAATTACCATCGGCATAGATTTCTTTTGATTTTAGGGTTTGTTAATCCGGAAATGACATGAAGAGGAAGGAGGATTGAAGGAGAGAAGGTGGGAAACGGTGAAGAAGGGCGGCAAATATGCGTCTGAATGAACAAGGACAAACACGTGTATCTCATTTAAATAAAAACTGAAAAAAAAAAAAAAAAAAAGAATAATGGCAATGTTGTAGTTTATAAAAACCTATAGGTTTATAGTGGTACAAAGAGTGACACTTTTTTAATAAACTGAAAATAACGAGACAAAACAAAGAACGCTCACTCTTAGGGCCCGTTTGTTTTAAACTCCGGAAACGTAATGGAAATGAATCTAGTCCATATATGCACCTCGTTCATAAATTGTTTTGGAATCATTCTTTGTATTCTCATGCAAAATACATTTGTTTATCCTATTTTGTTTCCCTATGGGGTGTCAAAAGTAATCAAATTATACTCCAATTAGTTCAAATCACAAGGAATGATTTCAAAAAATTTCATGAATAAGGATATACGTATGAACGAAATCCGTTTCCATTCCGTTTCCGTTTCCGGAGTTTAAAGTAAACGGGCAAGGCTGAGCAGGTTGCGGTACCGAACCGCAACCGAACCGCAGTGTTGCGGTTCGGTTTGCGGTTTGTTAAAAATCATGTTGCGGTTTGCGGTTCGGTTTATGGACCAAACCGCAAACCGCAACGTTGCGTTTTTTTAAAAAAAAAACTAGCCCTAATTTACACTTTACATTGTAAAGTAAAGTGTAAAGTGTCCCAACTCGCATATCGCAGTCAGGCTCGCAGCAGCCCCTTCCTCCGGCGTCGCAGCGTCGCTCGCCTCCTCCAAACCTCCGCCTCCTCTGCCGCTCTCACCTTTCCGCGCCTCCAGACCTCTGCCGACTACAACCTCACACAGGTTTCTTTTTCTTCTTCAGATTGGATTTTCACAGCCCTAAACTCGATACTCGACAGCCCTAAGTCCCTAACCCCTCTTACTCTATTCTTCTTCTTCTTCAATCTTCTACTTGTTCAATTCATCAGTTGTTCTATTGTTGTCTTGTTAATATGTCCTTACCGTTTGAATGTTTGATGTATAACTGTGTCATTACTGTCATATGTGATATGTCCTTACCGTTTGTTCAATTCATTAGTTCAGCAGTCATTCAGTTGTTCTATTATTGTGTTGTTCTATTTTCTTCTTCGATCTTCTACTTGTTCCATTCATCAATTCAGCAAACCAAACTGCAAAACCGCAAACCGAACCGCAATCAAACCGCAACCGTGTGGTTCGAACCGCAAATTTGCGGTTTGGTTTGCGGTCAACGTTTTTCAGGTTTGCGGTTCGATTTACGGTTTGCGGTTTTGAACCGTAGGGTCCTTACAATGTAGTAAGGATTAGAGATTTGGTTAATTATTTAATTGGTTTACCATGCTTTTTGGAGCTTATGGTTAAGATATATAAAAGTATTAATAAATGGATGATGAAGTCATGGATATTACTTTTGATTATGGATATCCAAGCAATTAGCATTATGATATATGATCCAATTTAATACGTTAGACGGCTTTGATTGTAGAGGAGAGGAGAAGGGAGGGTCTACGTAATCTCGCACCCACCATTTAAAATTTTAAACTCATTTTTTCCATGAATTTAGGTCGTAGTTCTAGAATATTCCTTCAATGTCGAGGTATATATTTCAGAGAATAAACATCCAACCGATATCGTTTCTGCTGAACCGGGTTTGTAAGTAAAGGAACCTATATTCAAATCGATTATAATTTATTTATTTAATTATAATTGCTAAATCGACCCCTAAATCCAACTGGTAAAACAAATTTGGCCACCAGCTGTTGCACTTGTTTGAGGTGGGAAATAAAGACAAGAACTATTATACTTGTTTTGACATCACCAATCTTTTCATCAACTACGACTCATTTGCTTCTTTCATTGTTTTATCAACATTCCACCTCACACTAAAAAGGACTTTACATGCTTGTTTGGTAAAGGTTGGTGCCAATCTGCCACACTAAAATAAATCCATACATTTTTTGTTTTTACTAATAAACTATTTTTGAAAAAAATATATAATAATATGGTCTCTAAATTAAACCATAAAAATAATTTATAAAAAAAGTTTGAACTTAGATTGCTAAAATATAATTGTTGTGTTAGTTTATTTATTCCTATAATTGTTAGTTAGTTGACTAAATAATTTTGTAAATAAAAATTATTTGTAATAAGGCATGGTTAAATACAACCATAAAATATTTTAATTAGATTTTAAATGATTTAAATATTGTATTTGATCTTTTAAATTAAAGACCCGGTAGTAATGCGGAGTGCAGCACTCCTGCCCGTTCTTGAAACATCTTCATTTTGTGTCACATCGTCTCACCACCCCTCATTCGACAACACAATATACAACTCACGAAGAACAAAGTTCCCACAAATAGTGCAAAACAAAGTTATGCACCTTTGCACATTCATACACCCGTCACAAACTCTTTGTTTTCTTAGATAGCCCTCACCTGATTGTGTCCCTTTCTATTCACCTTGAGCCTATTGGCACCCACATGAAATGGTGTCGATAACAACTATGATAACACTTGTCACATAATGACACATTCAAGATCCATGCGAAACCTCATCCTACAAGAGCATCCAACACAACCGATTTTTTTTACTGGTTTTGCCCTACTTTAGGCATGTCAAGAGAACAACTTCAACATCATATCAATCCGAATCAATCCACTTATTCACCGTTAAATCCTTGAACAAACACAAAAACTCCCAAAAGTTAAATGGGTCGACATCCTTAATATCCAAGGGGTCTAATTTCTTTTCTCATATTCTTTTCATTCACCACTAATTCGACATTGGGATCTAAAGAACATGACAATCGACACTAATCTTCTATATACTATATATTATACTAAAGTATATACATTAATGTTTACTGTAGGGCGTTCATATTATTTTCGTCTTAGTAACATGTTAGAAATTAATGTCATCTAAAAAAGTAAATAAAAACTTCTAATACTTTTATTTAAATTAAACAACTTCTATTTAAAATAGATTTTTTTAATTATTTTAATTATAATTTCTGTTAAAATTATATTTTATTTCAATTTTGATCTCATTTAAAAAAAATTTATGTAAATTAGTTTTTACTTTTATTGTGATTATAACATCTATTTTAAACAATTTATATTTTAAACTTAAATGCAAATAATTGTAAATCAAAATGCAAAGCATTAATGCATTTGAGCCTTCGGGCTCTTTTTTCACACAAAAAAGAATACAAAACATCAATCGAAAACTTTGAAATATATAAAATTTATTTGGCTTAAGAATTATAGTTTAAATAATAACGATAATATATTATTTTTTATAATAAAGTCATAAATAAAAAAGAATAATGAATTAAAAGGGATTGACTCGGCAGCGACCACTAACATGCGATGACACTGACGCTTACATATGTAGTCCACTAGCCATCATCATCATCCTCTACGACCATCACCACTGTCAACCATTTTATTAATTATCCTTAATATTATAATTACCATAATTTCATAGTCTTAATCATACGATTAAATAATCACTATAGTATATCCTTTTGCCTTGCTACGTAGGTAACGTACCTATGAAAATAAAATCGTTTTTCTTACAATTCAGGGGGAATAAACGTTATATAATATTCGATGTAATTTCAAGGTTCATCTAATTCTTATTTTAGGAAACTAACTAGTTTAATTACTGTATTTTGTACAAAATAATCTAATATAAATAATTTATTTTATTTTTAAAAAGTTTTAAAATTTAAAGTTTATGTTTTTTAAATTTTATAAATACTCAAACCTTTACAAAATGTAAATGTAACATCTAATTTAAATAAAAATTATAGTTGCAACGGAATTAAAATATAATCTAATTCAATAAAGTTATTTTGATTTTTTTTAAAAGGGAGTACGATCACAATGAAACTAAAATATAATTAAATAAAAATGTGATTAATCGGAGGTAAGATATTTTTTGAATAGAAGTTGTCTAATTATAAAAATTGTATCTAATTTACGGTAATGTAAGTAAAATATAATCTAAATAGAAATTTTATTCTACTTTTAGAAAAAGGAATTCGGTGACTTTAAATCTCATCGCGACACGCAGACGAAATGAGCGTGGACGCGACGGGTAAGTTTTTATTACCTCTACTTTAGTATAATACTAGTTTTAATGCCCGTGCCCTACACGGGTTAGACGATAACTACGTTTGTAAAAGAAATGTTTGATAATTCATTATGAATGAAATCAATCAATAATCCAAGCTCTGCAATAATAGTCATGAAAGAGGAATCCAATATCATATCTTTTGAGCTACTTGGATGTCAAAGTTAATACCGATCCAAGAGAGCATTAAATTTTATTATAATAAAAATTGTATTACCTATTATGTGTTGTTTGGTGTAAAGATAATATTCTTATGATGTAAATGAACGAAAATTAAACTAGAAGGTTGAGAACGATCTGAGCAATGCAAATTTGCAATAACAATCGTGAGAGAGGAGTCTGAGACACTATCTTTGAGGTTGCTCCGATAATGATATTCTGCTTTTTCATGTAAGTTCTAGGCATGCTCGGGAAGCTTGTGTAATTCTCAAAGAGCATTAGAGTTGGCTATATTAAAAAGTGTATTACCTATTATGTGATGTTTGATGTTAGTACAAATTTCACGTGATATGAATGAACAAAAATTAAATCAAAAGGTTAATGAAAAAATCCTTATAGTAGTCAATTAGTTAATAACTTTGTAAAAAAAAAGTTACTGAAAAATAAACATCACTACTTTATGGAGTAAAAATGATCTAAAAAAATATTAATTTAAATTTAATAATTAAGTGTAATAAGGATATTCCGGACAATCTGATCAAATAGTTATCAAAAATTTACTTGAAAAAAATATATGTGCTTCAATTCAATGAAATATTTTTTATAAGGTTGTTAAATTTATATAAAAAAAAGTTGATTTTCTTAAAAAAACCGTATAATAAAATGTGTTTTAAAATTTTTGTCTTCAAAATATAAGTGAGATTTAGAGGATAAAGTGTATAAAAAAATATGTTTACCAATGATAAGGGAGGTTTAGATGATAAAAAATGATACTAATATATTTTATCTTAAAAACAATGACAAATTATTATTATATCTCTTTTGTTCTCTTTATAAATATTTAGATATGGTGATAATAAATATTATTTTTCTTGTTTGCTTATTATAAGATAAGTTCAACTAAAATATTAAAATAATCGTAATTGTACGAATATCAAGCGTAATAAATTTGTATTTGAGACCTCAACAAAATCAAAAATATTCAAAATATATGGTTAGATAATATAAAGTAGTAACAACAAAATTAATTCACATATAAAGTCGATCAATAATATTATAGTATTATTAAATAGATCGTGTTTATAGTCTACAATTACAATATAAATTAAAACTGTTAAAATAAAAATTAAACCAAATTAAATATTAACTGATTTTAATTATATATTATCAAAAAATAATTTTATTGTTATATATGTTTAAATAAAATAAATTTTGAGATTGTTAGGATTTCGAATTTATATAAAATTATTAACTAATATATTAATTAATTAAATGTTAGTGTGCCGTGAATTAACGAATAGACGATTCTTGTAAAATTGATGAGATGACTACACAAAACTGCGCCAAATATAAATATAGATAATTAGAAATTACTTGATTCAAAAATTTTAGCTAGCTCCATCATATTTATGGATTCTGTGATATAACTGCTTTGATAAGTTATAGTTGTGATAATAGTAGATAACTAGTTTATAACCCGCACCTTGTGCGGGTATATTTATATATTGGATTTTTAATAATATGTCACGAGTTTGTATATGTATAAACTAATGATATATTAACGAAACATTATAATAGTCATTCAATTATTCACACGATGATAAAATATTTGCGAATAAAAAAGTGTTTCATTATTTGGACTAAAATTTGATTCTTATACAACATACTTTTTTTTAAGCTTATGAATAAATTACCCTAATTATATCCATGCATATAATTGTGTTGTCAAAAAATTGAGGCACTACAAATGAGTTGTTATAGATGGTTGTAGATTTGGTAACAAAAAAAATCGCATTGTTATAACCGTAAGATATAGAACATGATGAGATAAAAAAAATTTTTAATGAAGTGGCATGATGAGATGAAAAATATTTTAAATTGAATTAAAATTGTAATTAAAATATGACAAATCTGTAATTATAATATGGCAAATCCGTAATTATTTGCCAAAAAGTCCTATGTGGCATAGCTAATGTGTTGACATGTACACTAAGAGGGTTGTGTTTTAGTAGTATATATAGACAGGAGAAAATGTAAGTATATCATTATGTATGGATTTTGTTCCCGTAAAAAAAATAACTATTAATAATAATAATATTAACAAATGAAAAAATTTAATTTTAAAATGACCATAAAGTGAAAATTACGAGAGCAAAACAAATAATTTTTTTTAAAAAAAACGGTCGAGAATTGAGAATATATAAGGTTTTACGATTAAGCAAATAAAAGTTGTATTTTTTGATACTTAAAAAAACATAAATTTTAGCATGCATAAATCATAGAAAAAAAATACTATTTAATTCTTTATCAAGCAACACATTACAATTAATATTGTATGGGTGAAAATTAAAGCTATTATTGTGATCATATGAATTTATTTTTATATTATAAAAATATGGATAAATTATTGAGTTATAATTAGTTTACTATGTAAAGGGTATCGGAAAACCAACCATATATATATATATATATATATATATATATATATATATATATATATATATATATATATATATATATATATATATATATATATATATATATATATAGGGGGAAGTTCTAGTGAGGAGAAGGCTTGTAGATAGGAATTAGGAGGATTGTGAGCCATTGGATGATATTTAAATCAACGGCTCTCAAACACTCATCATTAATGGCATTTTAGTAATTATATAAGTTTGGAAAAAAAACTAGACACTAATTAATACGTTCAACCCTCATTCACTTTTTTCTTATCATGTTGTGAGCCTCTCTCTCGCCGCTAACACACAAACTTCGTATTTGCTCCGATTTTCAACCAAATAAGAGATTGATTGCATAAAAAATTGTGAAATCAAAGAAAATATAAAACGATCCAAGTATTGTTTCTTCGAATTTCTACTCTTACTGTTTAGGTTTCCATTCTTAAGGTTTAAATTTCATTGTGATTGATGTTTGTTTTCGAAATCAAATTTGTTTGAATCATTTTTGTGTTTGATAAGTTTGATTGAGAAAATACATGTATATACATAAGTTGAGTTGGTATAATAGCTTCAATTGAACAATCTATAGGCTCCTTTTAGTGTGCACACAAACTGTTCGACAAAATGCCTTATAGAAAAATAGTTTATAATATTTATAGGAACAACGATATAAAAATGTGATTAATCGGAGGTAAGATATTTTTTGAATAGAAGTTGTCTAATTATAAAAATTGTATCTAATTTACGGTAATGTAAGTAAAATATAATCTAAATAGAAATTTTATTCTACTTTTAGAAAAAGGAATTCGGTGACTTTAAATCTCATCGCGACACGCAGACGAAATGAGCGTGGACGCGACGGGTAAGTTTTTATTACCTCTACTTTAGTATAATACTAGTTTTAATGCCCGTGCCCTACACGGGTTAGACGATAACTACGTTTGTAAAAGAAATGTTTGATAATTCATTATGAATGAAATCAATCAATAATCCAAGCTCTGCAATAATAGTCATGAAAGAGGAATCCAATATCATATCTTTTGAGCTACTTGGATGTCAAAGTTAATACCGATCCAAGAGAGCATTAAATTTTATTATAATAAAAATTGTATTACCTATTATGTGTTGTTTGGTGTAAAGATAATATTCTTATGATGTAAATGAACGAAAATTAAACTAGAAGGTTGAGAACGATCTGAGCAATGCAAATTTGCAATAACAATCGTGAGAGAGGAGTCTGAGACACTATCTTTGAGGTTGCTCCGATAATGATATTCTGCTTTTTCATGTAAGTTCTAGGCATGCTCGGGAAGCTTGTGTAATTCTCAAAGAGCATTAGAGTTGGCTATATTAAAAAGTGTATTACCTATTATGTGATGTTTGATGTTAGTACAAATTTCACGTGATATGAATGAACAAAAATTAAATCAAAAGGTTAATGAAAAAATCCTTATAGTAGTCAATTAGTTAATAACTTTGTAAAAAAAAAGTTACTGAAAAATAAACATCACTACTTTATGGAGTAAAAATGATCTAAAAAAATATTAATTTAAATTTAATAATTAAGTGTAATAAGGATATTCCGGACAATCTGATCAAATAGTTATCAAAAATTTACTTGAAAAAATATATGTGCTTCAATTCAATGAAATATTTTTTATAAGGTTGTTAAATTTATATAAAAAAAAGTTGATTTTCTTAAAAAAACCGTATAATAAAATGTGTTTTAAAATTTTTGTCTTCAAAATATAAGTGAGATTTAGAGGATAAAGTGTATAAAAAAATATGTTTACCAATGATAAGGGAGGTTTAGATGATAAAAAATGATACTAATATATTTTATCTTAAAAACAATGACAAATTATTATTATATCTCTTTTGTTCTCTTTATAAATATTTAGATATGGTGATAATAAATATTATTTTTCTTGTTTGCTTATTATAAGATAAGTTCAACTAAAATATTAAAATAATCGTAATTGTACGAATATCAAGCGTAATAAATTTGTATTTGAGACCTCAACAAAATCAAAAATATTCAAAATATATGGTTAGATAATATAAAGTAGTAACAACAAAATTAATTCACATATAAAGTCGATCAATAATATTATAGTATTATTAAATAGATCGTGTTTATAGTCTACAATTACAATATAAATTAAAACTGTTAAAATAAAAATTAAACCAAATTAAATATTAACTGATTTTAATTATATATTATCAAAAAATAATTTTATTGTTATATATGTTTAAATAAAATAAATTTTGAGATTGTTAGGATTTCGAATTTATATAAAATTATTAACTAATATATTAATTAATTAAATGTTAGTGTGCCGTGAATTAACGAATAGACGATTCTTGTAAAATTGATGAGATGACTACACAAAACTGCGCCAAATATAAATATAGATAATTAGAAATTACTTGATTCAAAAATTTTAGCTAGCTCCATCATATTTATGGATTCTGTGATATAACTGCTTTGATAAGTTATAGTTGTGATAATAGTAGATAACTAGTTTATAACCCGCACCTTGTGCGGGTATATTTATATATTGGATTTTTAATAATATGTCACGAGTTTGTATATGTATAAACTAATGATATATTAACGAAACATTATAATAGTCATTCAATTATTCACACGATGATAAAATATTTGCGAATAAAAAAGTGTTTCATTATTTGGACTAAAATTTGATTCTTATACAACATACTTTTTTTTAAGCTTATGAATAAATTACCCTAATTATATCCATGCATATAATTGTGTTGTCAAAAAATTGAGGCACTACAAATGAGTTGTTATAGATGGTTGTAGATTTGGTAACAAAAAAAATCGCATTGTTATAACCGTAAGATATAGAACATGATGAGATAAAAAAAAATTTTAATGAAGTGGCATGATGAGATGAAAAATATTTTAAATTGAATTAAAATTGTAATTAAAATATGACAAATCTGTAATTATAATATGGCAAATCCGTAATTATTTGCCAAAAAGTCCTATGTGGCATAGCTAATGTGTTGACATGTACACTAAGAGGGTTGTGTTTTAGTAGTATATATAGACAGGAGAAAATGTAAGTATATCATTATGTATGGATTTTGTTCCCGTAAAAAAAATAACTATTAATAATAATAATATTAACAAATGAAAAAATTTAATTTTAAAATGACCATAAAGTGAAAATTACGAGAGCAAAACAAATAATTTTTTTTAAAAAAAACGGTCGAGAATTGAGAATATATAAGGTTTTACGATTAAGCAAATAAAAGTTGTATTTTTTGATACTTAAAAAAACATAAATTTTAGCATGCATAAATCATAGAAAAAAAATACTATTTAATTCTTTATCAAGCAACACATTACAATTAATATTGTATGGGTGAAAATTAAAGCTATTATTGTGATCATATGAATTTATTTTTATATTATAAAAATATGGATAAATTATTGAGTTATAATTAGTTTACTATGTAAAGGGTATCGGAAAACCAACCATATATATATATATATATATATATATATATATATATATATATATATATATAGGGGGAAGTTCTAGTGAGGAGAAGGCTTGTAGATAGGAATTAGGAGGATTGTGAGCCATTGGATGATATTTAAATCAACGGCTCTCAAACACTCATCATTAATGGCATTTTAGTAATTATATAAGTTTGGAAAAAAAACTAGACACTAATTAATACGTTCAACCCTCATTCACTTTTTTCTTATCATATTGTGAGCCTCTCTCTCGCCGCTAACACACAAACTTCGTATTTGCTCCGATTTTCAACCAAATAAGAGATTGATTGCATAAAAAATTGTGAAATCAAAGAAAATATAAAACGATCCAAGTATTGTTTCTTCGAATTTCTACTCTTACTGTTTAGGTTTCCATTCTTAAGGTTTAAATTTCATTGTGATTGATGTTTGTTTTCGAAATCAAATTTGTTTGAATCATTTTTGTGTTTGATAAGTTTGATTTAGAAAATACATGTATATACATAAGTTGAGTTGGTATAATAGCTTCAATTGAACAATCTATAGGCTCCTTTTAGTGTGCACACAAACTGTTCGACAAAATGCCTTATAGAAAAATAGTTTATAATATTTATAGGAACAACGATATAAAAAGTATGAACACCAATGAATAAAAACATGAACAATGACGTATAAAAGTATGAACACCGATGACTTATCTATAACTTTTACACATACATAACATATTATGATCATCTTTTAACGTTTTGCGATGAATTTTTTTATTTTTTGTGGTTATATACTGTAAATGAACATTTACGCATTATAAAATGAACACAGAAGATTAAATGAATATGACACTTTGATAAATAAAAACACTATGAATACCGATGTATAAAAATATGAACAATGACACATAAAAGTATGAACACTGATGACTACTTTTGAATGTAAGGGTATTGTTCCAGATTTTAAGTCAATTTACAAAAATTTTATTAATGATGAGTGTGTGGGAGCTCTTGATTTAAAATTCATCCAATGACTTACATCCCTCTTAATTCCTATCTACAAGCTCTCTCCTCACTTGAGAACAATCGTAAACCGTTGGATGGTGAGTATTAAGGGTTGAAATTTAGAGTGAATATCATAATTAATAATAACTACGAATAATAATTAGGAATCCAACAATAACTACAAATAATCCACTCAACCAACAATAACTACGAATAATACATTAAACGATATGACACTTTCATAACAAAACTAATAATAATTACGAATCCGTTCTCATGTATACACGTTAGGGGTGTTCTCATAGGATCTATACTATATATATATATATATATATATATATATATATATATATATATATATATATATATATATATATATATGGCCTTTTCGAAAAAAGACTTGTTCTTTGGAAGATCTATCTCGTCCCGGGTACTCCATGGTTATATATATATATATATATATATATATATAGGGTCCGGTTCCGGTGAGGAGGATGCTTCCAAATAGGAATAAGGAGGGTTGAGAGCCATTGGATGAGTTCTAAATCAAGGGTTTTCACACAAGATATCATTAATAGCATTTTGGTAATTACAATAAATTTGGAAGAAAAAAAAACTTGTTTAGCCATGAAAATAGAAGAGATTACTACATTCCTTCATCTTTCCACCTAACATGTCATTCAACTATACAAAGGCAATGAGATTTTAGAAAAGAAGTTGTAATAATACAATAAGCTCTTGTTTTACAACATCAAAGGTAAAGCCACGTCTAATGCCTCCCTTTGTCTTATTTTGCAGTTGTCTCGTACTTGTTATTTAATGCATTTCACTTGATCACCAATTTCACAGATTACAAACTAAAGATCCATAAATTACGAGCATTTCACGTGTAGCACTAAACTTACACAATTTACAGCAAGTATGAGATAATTGCAAAACGTTCAAACCTCTCTATATGCTCATTTTATTGTGCGTGCAAATTGTTCGAAAAAATGCTTCATAGAAAAATAGTGTATAATATTTACATGAACAATGCCATACAAAAATATGAACATAGATGAATAAAAACATGAACAATGACGTATAAAAGTATGAACACCGATACTTATCTATAACTTTTACACATACATAACATATTGTGATTATCTTTTGACGTTTTGTGAGAGTTTTTTATTTTATTTTTTGGATATATATTGTAAATGAACATCTATGCATTATAAAATGAACACAAAGAATAAATGAACATGACACTTTGATGAATAAAAACACTATGAACACCGATGCATAAAAACATGAACAATGACACATATAAATATGAACACTGAATACTATTTTTGAACGTTTTTAGATTTTAAGTCAATTTACAAAAATGTCATTAATGATGAGTGTGTGTGGGGCCCTTGATTTAAAATTTATTAAATGACTCACAACCCTCCTAATTTATATCTACAAACTCTCTCCTCACTTGAACTAATATATATATAGGCTTTTGTTCAGGTACGGTTCAATTAATGCGGTACGGCCGACACGTGTCCCGAAATTATTTTTTTTTATTTTTTTTTCAGAAACGAATGAAAATTTGTTTGAACTACCATGTTATAATTTATGCACTATTCTCCTATAAACTTTGAACTATTCCCATATAATCCATGAACTATTACTTTTTAATATATTTTATCAAATTATTCATAAATTAATCGTTTATATTTTATGAACTATTCAATTGTAATTCATGAACTATCATTTTTATAAGTTATGCACTATCCTTTATAAATTTTGCACTTTGAACTATTCTATTATAATTCATGAACTATTCTATTATAATTCATGAACTATCCCATAATAAGTTTTGAACTATTACTTTCACTCCTTTATAAATTTTGCACTTTAAACTATTCTATTATAATTCATGAACTATTCTATTATAATTCATGAACTATCCCATAATAAGTTTTGAACTATTACTTTCACTCCTTTATAAATTTTGCACTATGAACTATTCTATTATAGTTCATGAACTATCCTTTTATAAGTTATGAACTATTCCTTAATAAATTTTGAACTATTACTTTCACTCATTTCTGATAAAAATTTTTTTTCGGGACACGTGTCGACCGTACCGGAATAATGTGCCTTACCTGAACAACACCCTATATATATATATATAGAGAGAGAGAGAGGGGGAGAGAGAGGTTGACTCCCATGTAAACAACTCTTACCATGTAAAATTAGAACAAATTGCATCTGTTAGATCGTTAAATAGATGGATGAGATTAGGCGATATTAAAGGAAAAAAAATCGTGTTATTAGTGGAAGAAATATTCGCCGGACTTGACTCTATATATTCGACGGTATAGTCACATATATTCAACGGTATATCCACATATATTCGCTGTTTACATGTTCACATGATAAGAGTTGTTTACATATGAGCAGAGCCGTCTCATTGATTTCGGAGGCCCTGTACTAAAAAAAATTAGATGCCTCCATAAAAAGTTTAATTATATAATATATGGTTTATTTTAATTAATAGTACTTGGTAAACTATATTTAAAAGGTAAAAAAACATAATTTAATAGAACTGAAATAATATGAAAGTTAAACATTAAAATAATACAAGTAAATTAAAAGGGAAAAAAATATACAAGTAAATTAAAAACGAAATTAAAAGGAAAAAAATATCAAAAAACTTGTTTTTAGCTAAAATATAAATAAAAATTGAGACGAGACTCTAGAAGACTTGAACCCATGATCCTTAGCACCAAGGAGGCCCAAGAATACGTATTTATCAGATGGACAAGAGCTATAAGCTAAACATATTTACCTTTTATTACACTATAATTTTTAAACAGAGGCTTCTAAAAATCCGGAGCCTGTTCAGTAGAACATGTCGCACCGACTATTGGGCCGGGCCTGCATATGAGTCAAGATCTATATATATATATATATATACATTGTAGGCTTGTTTGTTATGTTTATAGAATGTGCATTCAATTAAGGAGCATAATATGGTATAATGTAACCATAACTACTTTTATAACCTTTTATGATACTTCCCCTTTATGTTCAGCCTAACTAGGTAACTAGTAGACCATACCAACGACATAAAACAGAAATATATAGTCGGTAATATAATGTATGGTTCCCGTCTTCCCGATGTGAGTCAGTATAGTGTTTAATTTTACCTTTAATAAAGACAAAAATCATAATACAAATATTCTGGACTAGATACGTTTCATTAAAAAAAAAAATGTCAAATTATTATTATTTATATTACTGGAGTAATGTAGCAGTAGACAAAAAAAAATATTGTATTAAAAATAAATAAAATTAAAGTAACACATGCGCAACACTGCCTAGGCACAGAACAAATTGCACCGAGGCTGGCTGGCTGGCTGGCTGGCTGGCTTGCTTTATAAAGTATAAACCTACCCATATAAGCAATTTCAGGCACTCAAGTAGAACACGGCTGTATAAGCTATTTACCATAGCCAAATCGTACTTTCAAGAAGAAAGAGAGATTTTTGATTTTGTTCTTCATCAATCTCGACCTACCTTTCTTCTTCTACTCTTCGCCAATTTGTTTTGATTTCACATTTTGATTTTACTTCTTCACAATCACAGGGAGAGGAAGTGTGATCTCCTCTCTCTGTCGATTTTGGATTATCTGGCGAAGCTCAAGAATAGAAACCAAAGGCCTTCGCCTTTTTGTACGCGTTCGTTTCCAGACAAATCCTAGGTCAGATTTCTGGTCTGTCTTCGATTGGATTTACTTTGGATTTTGTTTCTTTTCTCATACGTGTATGTTTGCCATGGCGAAGGTGAAATGAGACATGGAAAAACTCAATTAATATTTTCTCTCTTTCGCCCTCTCATTGTTCTCGCCTTGTTTGTTTCTTCATTTTCAATCTCTCTCTCTTTCTTTCTTCGTATCCCGTGATGATAGTAATCTGTTAATTTTGTTTCCATATGCATTATGGCCGCAGATCCTTTTATTCTCTCTCTTTGAGGTGTCGCCGTTTTTGGTCTTAAAACCAGCCGAGTCTCAGATGGTGAAATGATCTTCACTTTCTTGGATGACCTCTATGCTTTCACTGTTTCCTCTCTCGATCAAATTTACAAATTTTGCTAATGAGAATATCCCACTTCCTCACTTTGATGATTACTTCACTGCCTACAATGCCGTTAATCGAAACAAATTCCTTGTTGGACGGGTTTCACGGCATCCCTGTATTGGAGCTCTTGTCAGTTTGCCTTAATTTGACACTTATCCTGGTGTTCCTCTTCATCGTCTCTGCAAGACAATTCAGGACTTGCGTCGGTAGAATTAGATTGATTAAGGATGATTCTGAACAACATGCAGTCCCTTATCGCACTGGGGTTGATACGGAGGCCTGTAGGGTTGAAATTGCTACTATTTTCAAGGTTTCCATCTTGAGTTGCTTTGGTGTCTTGTTTGTTCAAGTCGCGGCTTTAGGCTTCGATGTTGTTGGTTTGATTAGAGAAGCCTCTCACACGACTCTGGAGAGTTGGTTTCTTTTGTGTTGGCCGGGTTCACAGAGTTTAGCTTGGTTTGTTATGAGCTTTATGGCACTTCACTGTAAATACAGGGCCTCTGAGAAGTTTCCACTGTTGTTGAGGGCGTGGTGGTGTGTGTCATTTTTTATTTGCTTGTGTAATTTGTATGTTGACTCCAAAGGTTTGTGGGTGGATGGGTCGCAACATTTGAATTCTCATGTTGTGGCAAATTTTGCTGCCATTCCCGCTCTTGGTTTTCTTTGTTTCATTGCGATTAGGGGTCAAACTGGTATACAGGTTTATAACAATGACCTACAAGAGCCTCTACTTCATGAAGAAGAGGCAGGATGTCTTAAGGTTACCCCTTATAGCGAGGCAGGCCTGTTTAGTTTGGCAACTCTTTCATGGCTGAACCCACTTCTTTCTACTGGTGCAAAGAGGCCACTCGAGCTCAAGGACATTCCCCTTCTTGCACCCAGAGATCGCTCAAAGACCTGTTACAAGATTCTAAATTCAAATTGGGAAAAACTCAAGGCCGAAAATCCCACAAAACAGCCTTCCTTAGGTTGGGCAATTCTCAAGTCTTTCTGGAAGGAGGCAGCTTGTAATGCAGTCTTTGCTGGTTTAAACACTCTTGTTTCATACGTTGGTCCGTATTTGATTAGTTACTTTGTTGATTACTTGGGAGGAAGAGAAACCATAGCACATGAAGGCTATATACTAGCTGGAACTTTCTTTGCAGCAAAGTTGGTGGAGACACTTACAACCCGGCAGTGGTATATCGGGGTTGACATTCTTGGCATGCATGTCAGATCAGCTCTAACAGCAATGGTTTATCGAAAGGGCCTCAAGTTGTCAAACTCAGCTCGGCAGAGTCACACTAGTGGAGAGATTGTGAACTATATGGCTGTTGATGTCCAGCGAGTTGGGGACTATTCTTGGTATCTCCATGATATATGGATGCTACCACTTCAAATCATACTGGCTTTAGCAATTCTGTATAAGAATGTAGGAATTGCTTCCGTTGCAACATTGGTTGCCACTATTGTATCTATTGTTGTTACTGTTCCGATAGCAAAGATCCAAGAAGAATATCAGGATAAATTGATGGGTGCCAAGGATGATAGGATGAGGAAGACATCTGAGTGTCTGAAGAATATGAGGATCCTAAAACTGTATGCATGGGAAGATAGATACCGAGTGCAATTAGAGGATATGCGGAATGTTGAGTTCAAGTGGCTACGGAAAGCCCTTTATTCTCAGGCTTTCATTACTTTCATTTTTTGGGGTTCCCCTATATTTGTTTCAGTTGTCACTTTTGGCACATCCATACTATGGGGTAACCAGCTCACTGCTGGGAGTGTTCTTTCTGCTCTTGCAACTTTCAGAATTCTACAGGAGCCTCTCAGGAATTTCCCAGACTTGGTGTCAATGATGGCTCAAACAAAGGTCTCTCTTGACCGCCTCTCTGGATACCTTTTGGAAGAAGAGCTTCAAGGAGATGCAACTACAGTTATCCCCAGGGGAATGTCAAATACATCCATTGAGATCATTGATGCTGAATTTTGCTGGGATCCTTCTTCTCTGCAGCCTACTCTATCAGGCATTCAGATGAAGGTCGAAAAGGGGATGCTTGTGGCTGTCTGTGGTATTGTTGGCGCTGGCAAATCGAGCTTCCTGTCTTGCATCCTTGGGGAGATCCCAAAAATCTCTGGAGAAGTGAGTCACCTTTTATTTTGTTCAACATTCTGTTGATGAGTTGGTTTTTATATACTTATTTGTATTTCTCAATCATTTCATTTATTCTGATGGCTGTTGATTGCTTTTCAGGTAAAGGTGTGTGGGTCTGCAGCTTATGTCTCTCAGTCCGCATGGATTCAATCTGGAACTATAGAGGAAAATGTTCTTTTTGGCAGCCCAATGGACAAGCCGAAGTACAAGAGTGTTCTCCATTCATGTGCATTGAGCAAGGACTTGGAAAATCTTTCACATGGTGATCAGACGATCATTGGGGACAGAGGCATAAATTTGAGCGGTGGCCAGAAACAAAGGGTACAGCTTGCTAGAGCTCTGTATCAGGACGCTGATATATATTTACTTGATGACCCCTTTAGTGCAGTTGATGCTCAGACTGCATCTTTCCTGTATAAGGTTTGACTTGCCTTAATTGTCTCTTACTCTTATGGTAGTAGCGGATAAGGTTTCTTAAGCTGTGTGATCTTTTGCAGGAGTTCATATTGACAGCACTGGCATCTAAAACCGTGATTTTTGTGACTCATCAAGTTGACTTTTTGCCTGCAGCTGATCTTATAGTGGTAAGAGACTTTATATTTTTCTAATCATACATATGTTAATGCAATTAGAATCAGTTTTATTTGCCGCTAAACCATTTCTTATGTGTCAAAGTTCAAAACATTTGAAAATATAAATCCACTTCCTTGCCTTAATGATGTTTTTAATCTGCAATATTTGTCCTCTAACTTTGCAGGTTCTCAGGGAAGGCCAAATCGTACAAGCTGGAAAATACGATGATCTATTGCAAGCTGGCACTGATTTTAATGCTCTTGTGTCGGCCCATCATGAAGCAATTGAAGCGATGGACATTCCCAATCATTTATCTGAAGAATCAGATGATACTTCTCGAACCTTGTCTGTTACATCTAGTAACATTGCTGATTATTCTGAAAGCAATGGAGCTGGTGGTTTAATTAAGGAAGTGCAAGAGACTGTGTCATCTGCAGATAAAAAAGCTGCCAAAGAGAAAAAGAAGGTAAAGCGCTCCAGGAAAAAGCAGCTGGTTCAAGAAGAAGAACGGGAAAGAGGAAAAGTCAGTATGAAGGTTTACTTATCATATATGGCTGCTGCTTATAAAGGTCTACTGATACCCCCCATCGTCCTTTCCCAAGCTTTGTTTCAAGGTCTACAAATTGCTAGTAGTTGGTGGATGGCCTGGGCAAATCCACAAACACAAGGAGACCATCCTAAGACAAGCAGTCTGACCCTCCTTGTTGTTTACATGGCCCTTGCTTTTGGAAGCTCGTGGTTTATATTCGTTAGAGCTCTTTTAGTAGCCACTTTTGGACTTGCAGCTGCTCAAAAACTGTTTTTCCAGATGCTTAGGAGTATTTTCAGAGCACCCATGTCCTTCTATGACTCTACACCAGCTGGACGGATACTGAATCGCGTAAGAATCACATCCTGTTACATGATGCCTTTTGTTTGTTGTAATGACTTCGTTTGTCAGTGTGTTATTTCCTTTTCCCTGTATCGTTGCTCACTCCTTTCAATATTATTGGCAGGTCTCTATCGATCAAAGTGTTATAGATCTTGATATCCCTTTTAGACTTGGTGGGTTTGCTTCAACAACAATACAGTTGCTTGGTATAGTAGGTGTCATGATGAAAGCCACGTGGCAAGTTCTGTTACTTGTTATTCCAATGGCCATTGCTTGCTTATGGATGCAGGTGATGCATCATGAAAACTCTCTTCCTAATCTTTCTGTTCTTGTTCCAAGTGGCATTACTTGTGAACCATAGGAAAATCAACAGATAGTCATATCTTCTTCATGCGTATGAGAGATTTGGTTATTTACCTTGGATATCCTGTATTTGATTTTTTCGAATTAACTGCAGAAATACTACATGGCTTCATCCCGGGAGCTGGTTCGGATTGTTAGCATCCAGAAGTCCCCAATCATACACCTCTTTGGCGAGTCCATTGCTGGAGCAGCCACAATAAGAGGTTTTGGGCAGGAAAAGAGATTTATGAAGAGAAATCTGTATCTTCTTGATTGTTTTGCCCGCCCATTTTTCTGCAGCATTGCAGCTATTGAGTGGCTCTGCCTGCGAATGGAGTTGCTTTCAACCTTTGTATTCGCTTTTTGTATGGTTTTGCTTGTGAGCTTCCCTCATGGAACAATTGATCCAAGTAAGCACATATTTTTCCTGCTAGTGCACATTGCCATTTTATGCTTGTTTCAAGTTGTATCTGTTGATTTATGATGACTAGACCAGTTTGAATTATTCGCAATAGATAAGAATGCTACTTTAGTAATAGGAAAGCTACAAACATGCCACTTTGTTAGTTTTGAGATTCCATGATTTTCATGATTTCCATGTGTTCACTGCTTCTGATGTTCTTGTTCGTTTACTCAGGCATGGCGGGTCTTGCAGTGACATATGGCCTGAATTTGAATGCACGCCTATCTCGATGGATACTCAGTTTTTGCAAGCTGGAAAACAAAATTATTTCCATTGAGAGGATTCATCAGTATTGCCAAATCCCTAGTGAAGCTCCACCTGTTATTGAGAATGCTCGCCCTCCTGCTTCATGGCCAGAAGTTGGTAGTATTGAGCTGGTTAATCTAAAGGTACGTATGGGCAATTTAAGTTGTTGGGGGCATCGTATACCATTTTGGTATTGGTACTTGGTTCTTTCTGCAGTTTTTTTGGATCAGCTTTGCATATTCCAGAAGTTGAGACCTGAAGAAGCATATGTTTTCTTAATCTACCTGTGAATATGGTTATTCAAGGGTACATAGAATGTCCAAATTGAAAAAGAGCAGTCTGAGCACGTGTGGAAACAAATAATGTAAAATGATAGTATTTAAGTACTATTCATTTGATTAGCTGGCTCAAAATGTAGAAACTTCTTTCATTCAGATCTATACAGTTTTGTGACTAAGTGGTGCCTTGCTATTGTCTGTTTCTAACAGGTCCGTTACAAGGCGGACCTTCCTCTGGTGCTTCATGATGTATCATGCGCTTTTCCTGGTGGGAAGAAAATTGGTATTGTTGGGCGCACTGGGAGTGGAAAATCTACTTTGATTCAGGCCCTGTTTCGAATGATTGAACCATCATCTGGGAGGATAATTATTGATGATATCGACATTGGCACCATTGGGCTCCATGATCTTAGAAGCCGTCTGAGTATCATTCCCCAAGATCCATCTCTCTTTGAAGGAACTATCAGAGGAAATCTTGATCCTCTCGAAGAACATTCTGATCAAGAAATTTGGGAGGTTGGTGAAAAAATTGTTCTTTGGATGTCGTAGTCCTCCACTCAAAGTTTGACTTTCGCTTGAACCATTACCCTAATATTATTTACCTATACTGAATGAATACGTTCTTTAGTTTTCCTTAATTATGTTTTCGTTGTTAACAACATTTTTTTTCTGGGCAGGCACTTGATAAGTCACAGCTTGGAGAAATGATCCGTCAGAGGGGACAGAATCTTGATTCTCCAGGTATATAATTTGCTTTATTGACAGTCTGTTTGAGCAGTATTCAATTTGGGAGGTCATTTAAATGAATGATTTGTTGTTTCCCCTTTTTGTGGCCTGCAGTTCTTGAAAACGGGGATAACTGGAGTGTGGGACAACGCCAACTTGTTTCCTTAGGTCGTGCGCTGCTCAAACATTCGAGAATACTTGTGCTTGATGAAGCAACTGCTTCAGTTGATAGTGCCACGGATAATCTGCTCCAGAGAATTATTAGATCAGAATTTAGAGAATGCACGGTGCTCACTATTGCTCATCGGATACCTACCATCACTGACAGTGATCTTGTTTTGGTTCTCAGTGACGGTACGTCCATAACCCTTGCCTTTTTTTTGTGTGTGTTTTTTATCCATTTCTGAGGGAAACTTTATGGAATATAAGTAGAGCTTAGTTCCATGACATGAAGATTTATAATGTGGAGATTAATTTTCAGGTCGGGTTGCTGAGTTTGATACACCAGCAAGGTTACTGGACAATAAGACATCCATGTTCTCAATGTTGGTCGGAGAATATACATCAAGGTCAAGTGGTTATTCAGAAACGTAAAAACACCGAAAAAGGCAACCGGATATGCTGCATCTCCAAGAGGATAAAATGCCAAAGTGGAGGGAAACTCAAGACTGCTGCACCCTTGAGCCAAAACATAAAACAAGTGGAAGATGGGGGGGAAATGTGTGTTGGCAGAGCAGGGGAGTCCTTTTCACACTTGGAGAGAGGGTTTTAAGTAAAAAAAAAAGGGGCGTCGATGAAGCGGTTGATAAATAAAGTATAGGGCTCGGCAAAGGAGCAAGCTTTGCTTCTTTAGGTAAATGAGAAATAAATAAGTTGATCTCTCTGATTTGGGATTAGAAGAATTTTGAGGTGGGGTTGTATTCGGTTCTTTTTATTTTGGTAGAGAATGTAGAATTCTACACGTAGCAGAGAAGAATATTGGCCTTTTCATGTTTTTGGTTTCACCTGTTTTGATGAATCATTTGCTATATGCAGTATATGTGAATGTTGAAGTAGTAGTAGTAGTAGTTGCAAGATCTAAAATGGTTTGAGTGATGTTGAAGCCATTCCAATTGGAAGGGAATCTGGCCTTTCCTTGTAGTTGCAGGCAAGTATAGAAAGAAAAAGGCAGAATAAAAGAGTATTGAGTTTCCAGAGAGAGGGAGAAAGCTCCAACCAACCATGAGAAACTCAAGGAGGAGGAGAGGAGCAAAAGGAAGAAAAACAACAGCTGATCTCTTGAGGCTCATTTGCGGGCACCTCATGTCACCAAATGGCTTGAGCCACGTGAACCTAGAGGGAAGCAATGTGGGTTCTGTATTGACGGTTCGGCGATCAGGTGATTCGGAGGACGGATACAACATCAACGTCTTTGTTAGCAACAATGTACAAGGAGTGAACAACTCCATCTTGGTGGGAAGCAGCGTGCATATGGGAGATCCTGGTGTTGGACTCTCTTTCGACCACGGGGAGCTCAATGGAAGGAAGAAACTAGGTGAGGACTCGGTTTCGGTTGGATGGAGTGGCTTCCTTCTCTGCTTCGCCATTGTGATTCTCTTGCTTTTCTTCGTTTTGTAATTTTCCTTCCTACCAACACGAAAGCCACGAAAGCAGAGAGTTTTTTCTAACAAGCTCCATCACGTCGTCCTCCCATCTTTGGGCTACATAATCCTTGTGGACGATACAAACAAATATATGTGTTTGCTGCTGTGGATTAGGATTTGTAAGTGCGCACTCAATTTTGAGAGTCATCGTTTGGGTTCGTGGCAGTCAAATTAAAGAGGAATCATGTGTATTCCATCTATTGTCAAATTTTGGGTACCATTTTGTTTAATGAGACGTGGGGTATATTCGACTATACTAAAGTGCAACTAGGTTTTTTTTTTAACGAGCGAGTTTGGTAACTATGTTTTTTTTTCCATCCTTTTGTTTTATACGAAACAAAGTAGGCCAATTGAAGGGGTTATTTGATAATTTTGATTTACAAGTTCAGACCCAACCGACTAAAACATGCCCAACCGATCTACAGGGCCAAACCCAATCGATCTATCCAAGCCATCCCCGAGATCTCAAGAGATCCAATTTTAATGATCATATAGACTAACATAAGATTACAGTAATGATCATATAGACTATCCAATTGAAGGGGTTATTACATGTTTTATTATATGAACCATCATCACAACCCAAACTTATTAATGATCATATAGACTAACATAAGATTACAGTTTACCTCTTATCCTATTTTAATAAAAAAAATATAGAGAATTGAACGTCTATCATCAACTATTCTTGTATCATGCATCTAAGTGATGCTTGTTAAGTGTAAGAAGTCCTTGTGGTATAAGAACTTGTAAGGATTAACAATTTTTGTACCAAAATCTACAAGATTCTCCTCACTTGAGATCTTCTATATCAAAAGTTCCTTATCTTTCACTTTAAGTATGATATAATAAAATCTCACATATGTAACACCCTAGTCTAACATCTTACTAGGTCTGCTACAACGTCAGCGGTTTCTTTATTACTATTTAAATCCCCCTCAGGCTAATTAACAAGACTTCGCATCAACTTAAACTCACATCTATACTTACATATATCAAAATATAGATTTAAGTTTAGTTATATATAAACTTTCAAGGGAGGGTGAAAGGTGATCAAGTGTAACCCAGTGTGCTTTCAATACTTCATTTCTACTCACCTTAACCTGCCAATAGGTTGATAAACAACCAGATCAAAGCACAAAAGAGAAAAATAAAAATGGGTCAGTCTATTTGATAAACTGGCAAGCTGGATTAACCTAATTTTTAGAATAATTTAAAAACATATAAAAACTACTATTCATAGTGTCAACCTTACTAGACATTCAACCCTTAACCGATTTAAAAGAAAAACAATTAATTGTGTTAGTGTTAAGCTAGCAATTTCACCGTGGATACAAGGTCTGGTTTTAACCATTAATCAACCAAAAGGCAAGTCTTGGAGAACCTCTTGGTAAATCCATGATTCCTGTTCGCTCGAAAGCGTGCGTACAAATAAGCTTTAAATTTACAAAACTGAAATCAAGCAAAGCGAACCCGCAGTGTACGGATCGGCGTAGTAAAGCAAGAATTCTAGAGTATCGAACTCAGGGATTTGGGGGGAACAAAATCGATTCACAAATTGTCAAGCAAGTAAATATAGAAGCTTTGCAAATAATATTGGGAAAACAGCAATTCTAAAGATTCAGATATCCAATTGTGGCAATTGATTCAAGATCTTCTATAGATGTAAGGATAGAGTCGGGATTGCAAAGGTATATCTAAGGTAGGGTAATGTACGGTGAAGTTCCAAAACCCTATATGTCTCACCCAAAGGTTCTCTCTATAAAGGTTGTTGATGCTGTAGTATAGAAAGGATCAAAGGATAATAATTACTCTCAAATACCCATGCCCATACCCAAGAAATCAAAGATAAAACAAAACGGTTAAGGTTGTGACACTCAAAACCGAAATAGAGGATGTTGAGTCTCACTACTACCTATGAAAGGCAAGCCAAGGCTAGGTTAAGGCAAATCTTTAAATTTGGATTAAAGCAAAAGCAAAGGTCGTATAACAGAGGAAATCACGGCTGGATCTTGAAGAACCACGGCCGTGGTTTTCAAGAACAGACCGTGGAAAAGGCTATCGACGAGGTTTCTCGCACTCTCAGGGTCCAATCTGTTTACGATCAATCTATCATCATCTAAGCCACAACTATCAACCCTTCACCTTAGATTTTCTAAAGGGATAACCATCATCATTGAATCAAATATCAAGTTTAAAAGAGAAAAAGGTAAAGTCATCGAAAACTCAATAACAATCGAATAATCAATCTCAAACCCAAACAACCAATGTATGTGTTTAATGAATGCGGAATAAGGAATAGAAATCCTCACAACAATCTTAAGGAACAACGAAGAACGGGATGTCAATCCGTCTCCAAATGTAAACCCTAAGATAATCCCTAAGTACACAATCTTCAAATCGCTCCTTCTCGGAATCTTCCCAAGCAATGATCCAAAATCTCTCTCTTCGGATATAAACCGCCGTAAATGCAAGCGTATGCGAACCTCCTTTTTTCTCCCGCCTTCAGCCTTCTTATAGGGAAAAATAGGGTTACGAGAAAGCCCAATAACTATTGCTGACGTGGCAAATATGACACGTCATAATGTCATGGAAATCACGGTCTAGTGTAATAAACCACGGTCGTGGTTTAGGCCGTGGAACTTTCTGTTGCTCTTCAAAATCACCTTCCACGAACTCAATGCATAACCACGGTCGTGGTTTAGGTCGTGGAACCTCAAAAGCCTTTGTGAAAGCCTTTGTTTCGTGAAGTTCTCTAATCATGCTCCTTCCTTAGCTTCTCCAAAGCATCTCCTTGACATCTAGCATGATCTAATACTCCATTCCCTTCATATATGCTCCAATTTACCTATAAACATAACAAAGCTTGTGTAGATCTCTATATCGACAAAATAGGTGAATGTGCTCATAAATGCTTCAAACTCATATCCATGTACACATCTAAGAGGGAAAAACAATCAAAACAAGTGCCTAAAATATAATCATATTTCATGCTATCAAAATACCCCATACTTGTCGCTTGCTTGTCCCCAAGAAAGGTTTTCAAAAGCTTAGAACATAAGGTAGAATGAAATATGAATGCAAAACAAAACAAAAGCAATCTTTTTGGTAATATACTTCTAATCAATAGATCATCCTCAAATCTTGCTTCATACTTTAAACATTCATATACATAAATCAAAATATGTAAATCAAAGGAAACATCATAAATTGCATAAACTTCAAGACAAACATCATAACTTTCAAGTATTGTCAAAATCAAACATGTGAAACTTCAATTTAGATCACTGTCACGCTAAGATTGTGACACACAAAAGTCTTAAATTTATAACTCGATATATTTTTCCTAACTCCTAGCGAACCCACAGTGTATGGGTCGTTTTGTAGTAAGGATAGTATTCCGAGGTCGAACACAAAGACTAAGGTGAAATTGAGTCAATAGTGACTAAGGATAGTGAAGATCTAGGCTAAGAAAAGAGAAAGAAATAAAGAAATGAAAATCTCAATGTTTTTAGTTTAGTTTTGTGGTGATCAATCAAGGGTCACAAATCATGCAAGATTAACAACCGACTAAGCTAGCAAACACAAAGAAACAAGCAAACACGAGATAAGTAATCAAAGATAGAGAAGCGGATTCTAGGGGTTAGAAATTCCGGTTATGGCATAGGACTCAAGCTATCTAGTCATTCCTTGGATAAACTATAGTATGTTGGGAGTGGGTGTTTCTAGATTGGGGTCAATCACTGGGTAGGTCTCATGGTCCACTAGTCCGTTCCTAAGGTTTCATCACCGGGTAAGTCTCAAAGAACCTAAGGTTAGGAATTCTACACAAACCAGATTTGCTATCTAGGCATCTAACCTCTCCTCACCGGGTAGGTCTCGGGAAGGCAAGTCCTAAACATAAATCCTAGCACACTCAGTCCAATAGCGGCTAGTGAGGCTCACTACTACCTAGAGTTCATCATCTTTGGTACCTAAGGGAAAGAATCACCGGGTAAGTCTCTTCTCACACTTATTTGCTAACACTAGGTCACCCTAGGGTAGATCTAACTCAACAAACACTAGGATTTCAACAATCTAACAACCTAACACTTAAATTTATCAATACAAGCAAGTCAGATGAAATCACGGGCAGTTCCTCACTTCCACGGCCGTGGAACTACCTAGAACAGGCCGTGATTTACAACAGAGGCTAGGTTTGAGCAAACAATTCATCCAAAGGTACATTTAAGTCTATCCTATCATAGTCCAAGCCATAACCATCATTTCCTTACCCTAGAATCACATCTATTTAGCCAACAACATGCATCTCAACAATCAAAATTATCAAGCATACAATCATGGAGTCCATATCAAGAGAATGAAATGAGCGAGAGATGAAGCAAATAGAACAAGAAAAACAAGCGGAATAGATGTCAAAAGAGAGACTTACAACCCTTCAAAATAAGGTTCGATTCGTTCTTACAACCCTAGAAAATGTTTCCAAGAATCTTCACTCTAAAATCTATGAAAAATTAAGAATGGTGTGTTCTTCTCTTCTTCTCCAATAGAAGTCTCTCTTCTCCTCCAAGAATAGCTCCAATCCAAACTTCTAATGAGAGAATATGTGTGAGGTAAGGTGTTTAGTGGATCGTGGATCCTTTTCCTCTCAGCTTGCAGGTGTACTTATAGCCTTCTCCATATACAAGAGTCGGTTATGGAGATCGTGGGACAGCTGTCCCGGCTGTGCAGAGAGAATCACGGCCAGTTTCCACGGCCGTGGAACTCCCAGTGGCCGTGATTCTTTTGCTTCAGCCTTCTTTTGATCGTTGAGCCATGAGTTGGTGCAGGGCATGCACCAACATGGTCCTATGTGTTCTCCCTTGCTCCTAACTTGCTTCCCAATGAGTCCCAAGGCGTGTCATTGCGAGGAACGATCCTTGGATGTATCGATTAAGCTCCAAAAGCTCCCAAAATACCTAAAGTCCGTGTAGACGTCTATCTCGATAACATACATGAATTAAGTGCAATCTGTCACGAACTAATGCTAAACTATGCATGAATAGCGGGAAAAACTATCTAAATGGATGCCTAGACTAACGTCATAAATCGTGTTATCAAAATACCCCATACTTAAGGTTTGCTCGTCCCCAAGCAAGTCCCAACTATAGACTAAGAGATGACATGATTTATGCATGCAGAAAAACAACAAAATATCTTTTTGGAATTGTGCTTCTAATATTGGATCACCTTCATAGTCATGTTTCATGGCAAATGGACAAGCAATTATGCATCAAACGAATGAAGGCATGAAAAGACAATTATACTTAACTAGAAAGCATGCATGCATGAATGGTAAAAATGAAGAAGTCAAGATGATCATGAGCATATCCAATCTAGATTACTAAGTCTTACACTCATGCAAATAGGTCACAAGGACTTAGGAAGGAAGAGGCTAAGAAACGTTGTGATTAGGTGAGAATTTTTAGGTTATGTGATGCTAATCCGGGAAAGGAACTAACTCCACAATTTCATTTTTGATCATCTTCACCATAAGTGTATATTTTCTCCATCTTTTCTTTGTTTTCTTTTCTTTTTCACTTCCTTTTTCTTTTATTTTTGAGGCAATGACATTGGTGTACAAAAGCCGAAACCTTGGTGATTAGCGGACCTCAGGATTTTTCCGAGGTGCCTCACACTGGACACACATACCAAGGCTCGTTAGGACATTCGGTTTATCCGACTTTGGCAAGGCACAAACACCCGATTATGTGAATGGTGCCGAGTTACTCGTCATCAAAACCAAAGTCTCCAAACCTATATTTTTTTCTACACTTTTCACGACAAATTCGGCACTTCATTCACCACATACTTTCATCAACAACTTCACCCCACACTTGTTTTTCACACACATCAACACACTATCATGCTCATATTCCCGGATGGGTCAAAAGAGGTCAAATTTATATCAATTGAGGTGCTCAAACAACATGATCAAGATGAGAAGTAGAGAAAGATGAATTGCCTTGATCACTCCTAAATGATGTGCAAGAACTAGCATGTAATTTCGACCATTAATCCTCAATCAAATCAAGACAAACATTCATGATCACAATTCACTCATGGGATTCAAGATAAGTACTTCAAGTCCACATATGCATACATCAATTCAACATATAAGGCCATCCATAGCCAATTCACAAGACAATCTCATCATAAGGGTCATACCCAAGCTTAGAAGCACTTTCTCTATTTTTAAAATTTTCTGATCTTTTGGATTTTTCGAAATATCTATGTACAATGCAAAACATGTGACAATATTGAACTATCCTAGATGCTAATCATGCAAGTGATCATAAAAACCCCACCCCATACTTAGAAACACATTGTCCCCAATGTGTAAATGAAGTAAAGAAGAGTGAAAGAGGATCCTCAGAATGTAAAATGGTTTGCTTCGGTATTTGGGTTTACTCAAGTGAATTGATGGCGAATGATCCTATCAACGATGGTAGAGAGCTCAAGGTGTTCGTGATGGCGTCGGGACCCGCGCTAGGCACCGCTAGTCGTCCAAGTTCCGCGTCCGCTTCACCCATAATTGATGAGGGGTTCATCGTCATCATCCACATGCCATGCAAGGCTTCCATGCTACTTAAACTCTAGCACACAAACTCCAAACACACACAAAAACACAAAAACAAAAAAATAGAAAATAAAACAAAAAAAGAAAGACGTCTACCAATGGGTTGCCTCCCACCAAGCGCTTCTTTAAGGTCATTAGCTTGACCAAACTCGGGGACGTCTCACTCAAGGTGAAGTGGGGCAATCATGTCCATCGGAGCTCCCGGGATATACTTCTTCAACCGGTACCCATTCACCTTAAAATCTCCACAATGCTCCCCTCCTATCTCAACCGCTCCATGGGGAAAGAACTTCTTCACCACATAAGGACCCGTCCATCTTGACTTTAACTTTCCGGGGAAGAGCCGCAGCCTTGAGTTGAAGAGAAGGACAAGGTCGCCTTCACTCAACTCCTTTGGGATAAGACGCTTGTCATGCCAACGTTTGGTCCTTTCCTTGTAAATCCGGGCGTTTTCATAGGCATCCAAACGGATCTCCTCAAGAGTGTTCATATCTAGCAATCTCTTTTCACCGGCCTCTTTGAGGTCAAAATTTAGCCACCTTATAGCCCAATATGCCCTATGCTCCATCTCTACCGGAAGGTGGCAAGACTTGCCATAGACTAGCTTGTAGAGAGTGGTGCCAACCGGTGTCTTGAAAGCGGTTCTATAAGCCCACAAAGCATCATCGAGCTTCATAGCCCAATCCTTTCTTGTCCTAGAAACCGTCTTCTCAAGTATCTCTTTTATCTCCCGGTTGGAGATCTCCACTTGGCCACTAGTTTGGGGGATGGTAAGGTGTTCCCACCTTATGAGTCACCCCATACTTAGCCAAAAGTGTCCCGAAGTTCCTATTTGTGAAGTGCTTTCCTCCATCATTTATGATCACCCTTGGTGTCCCAAACCTAGGAAAGATCACTCGGTTGAAGAACCGTACCACAACCTTGGCATCATTTGTGGGAGAGGCGATTGCTTCCACCCATCTCGAAACATAGTCTACCGCCAATAGGATGTAGAGGTTGCCACAAGAAGAGGGGAATGGTCCCATAAAGTCCACACCCCACACATCAAATATCTCCACTTCTTGTATGTTGTTCAAGGGCATCTCATTCCTCCTTGAGATGTTGCCCGTCCTTTGGCAAGCATCACATGGTACCACAAAATTCTGCACATCCTTGAACAAACTCGGCCAATAGAACCCGGATTGCAACACCTTTGCACATGTCTTGTGTGAGCTAGCATGGCCTCCACATGGCAAGGAATGACAATGGCGGATCACACTCTCCACCTCATCCTCCGATATGCATCTTCTAAAGACTCCATCCAGCCCTCTCTTGAACAAAAGCGGCTCACTCCAATAGTAATACCTCACATCCTTGAAGAAAATTTTCTTTTGGGCATAAGAAAGACCGGGTGGCACCTCCTCACAAACTAGAAAGTTCACTATGTCGGCATACCATGGCTCACTCCCTCTAGACACTTGAAGCAAGCATTCCTCCACCAATTGCAATTTCTCATCCCGGAATGAGTCATCAATCGGGATGTCATCTCTCTCAATCTCCAATGGTGGGAGTCTACTAAGGTGATCTGCCACAGAATTTTCGGACCCTTTTTTATCCCGGATTTACAAATCAAACTCTTGAAGAAGAAGGATCCACCGAATCAAACGAGGCTTGGCATCCTTCTTAGTAAGGAGATGACGGATCGCAGCATGTCCGTATACACAATGACCTTCGCTCCAACAAGATACGAGTGGAACTTCTCAAATGCATACACAACCGCTAGCAACTCCTTCTCGGTAGTAGCGTAATTGAGTTGGGCATCATCTAGCGTCTTGCTAGCATAATATATGGCATGTGTAAGCCCATCTTTCCTTTGTCCCAAAACAGCCCCAACGGCTACATCACTTGCGTCACACATGATCTCAAACGGTATACTCCAATCCGGAGGTTGCATGATGGGTACGGAGATCAAAGCATTCTTCAACCTACAAAAATCTTCAAGGCAATCCTTGGAGAAAACAAACTCAACATCTTTCATTAGTAGGTTAGTAAGAGGCTTAGAAATCTTAAAGAAATCTTTAATGAATCTCCGGTAAAAACCGGCATGCCCTAGAAAAATCTTTACCCCCTTCACCGAGGTAGGTGGTGGCAACTTCTCTATCGTCTCTATCTTAGCCCTATCAACCTCAATGCCATGGTTGGACACCAAGTGTCCCAACACAATGCCTTCATACCATGAAGTGACATTTTTCCCAATTTAAGACAAGGTTTGTCTCCTCACATCTCTTAAGCACCAAGGACACGTTAGCTAAACAATCATCAAATGAAGATCCATAAACAGAGAAATCATCCATAAACACTTCCATGATATTTTCAATATACTCAGAAAAGATAGCCATCATACACCTTTGAAAGGTGGCGGGTGCATTACACAACCCAAATGGCATTCTCCTATATGCAAATGTACCCCAAGGACATGTGAATGTAGTTTTCTCTTGGTCATCGGGGTGGATAGGGATTTGGAAGAACCCACTATACCCATCTAAGTAACAAAAATGGGAATGTTGAGCTAATCATTTGAACATTTGGTCAATGAAGGGAAGAGAGAAGTGATCTTTCCTAGAGGCCACATTTAGTTTCCTATAGTCTATACACATCCTCCATCCCGTAACCGTTCTAGTCGGAATTAGTTCATTATTCTCATTAGTCACTACGCTCATCCCACCCTTCTTAGGAACCACATGCACGGGACTAACCCATTTACCATCCGAAATCGGGAAAATGATTCCCACATCTAGCAATTTAAGAATCTCTTTCTTGACTACTTCTTTCATGATGGGGTTTAGTCTTCTTTGAGTTTCAATTGAAGATTTATGATTATCTTCCATTAAGATCTTATGCATGCACAAAGAAGGTTTAATGCCAACTAAATCATCAATGGTATAGCCAATAGCCTTCCTATGCAATCTCAACTCATGAAACAATCTATTCAACTCATCATCATTCAAGCATGCATTGACAATCACCGGATAGGTAGAATTATCACCAAGAAAAGCATACTTAAGATGAGAGGGGAGGGGTTTAAGTTCAAGTTTAGGAGGACCTTTATCGATTGGAGACGCTCCATATAATGTAGGTTGAGATGAATCCAAAGCTTTGGAAGACTCCTCAAGGCTCCTTGAAGCTAGATCAACCACTAAGGCACTTTCTGGAAAAACCACGGACAAAACCACGGCCTCTGGCCCAACCACGGCCGTGGAACTTGCTAAGCTAGCACTTTTGAGCATTCCAGAGAGTTCCACGGGAGAAATCATGGCCGTGATTCTGGGTGACAGACCGTGGTTACTACAGTGATTCAGCATACCTTCGTGCACTTCAAATTCAGCACTTGTCTCCTTTTCCAATGCATCCAAAGCTTTGATTTCTTCATTGCAATCATCTTCAAATCCTTCCTCCATCAAACTTAAGCTAAGAACCTTCTCCAAAGGTTCCTTGATCAAGATCGAGCTCACAACTTCTCTACATTCTTCTTGCTCAACAATGTTGAACACATGCTTCACCAAGGGCTGGCCCCTTCATCATTGTGGATAATTTGAACTTGATATTCTCTTCCCCAATGTTGAAAGAGAGAATTCCATTTTTGCAATCCACCAAGCATCTGGATGTAGCCAAGAAAGGTCTCTCTAAGATGATAGGAACCGGATAGTCCGCCGGGATGTCCAAAATAACAAAATCTATCGGCACATAGAACTTCCCGAGTTGTACCGGTATGTCCTCCAAGATTCCAACCGGGTGAGTGATTGAACGGTCCGCCATGTAAAGGGTCATCTTGACCGGCTTTGGCTCTCCTAGCCCAACCTTGTTGCAAAGTGCAAGCGAGATAATGCTTACACTTGCTCCAAGATCACATAGGGCTTCATACTTCACTTCTCCCACTCCTATTGGCACACAAAAAGATCCCGGATCTCTTATCTTAGGAGGCATCTCCTCCTTCATGGTTTGGATCAACTCCGAGGACCTCTTTGTCATCCTCACTTCTCCATACTCCTCCAACTTCCTCTTGTTGGAGAGTATTTCCTTCAAAAACTTGCCATATGCCGGCATACCTAGAATAGCATCCATGAACGGAATGTTAATATGCAATTTGGACATAAGTTCAAAGAATTTACCGAAGTGTTTGTCCAAACGAGCTCTTGCTCGTGATTGTGGGAATGGTAGTGGTGGTTTGTATAGAGGTGGTGCCACATATGTTGGATCATCATCCTTGCTCTTGCCTCCATCTTCTTGCAATGTTTCTTCTTCTATCACCACTTGCTTCCCTTTATCATTTCCCTTAGGTAAGGGATCCTTCATGCTCAGCCTACTCCTTGTTGTGATGGCCAACACTTGGCCTCTTGGGTTATCTTCGGTTCTTCCGGGAAGCTTTCCCGGATCTCTATGAGCTTCACCCGCCTTTTGGAACACTTGTGCTTCCAACACCTTTTGAGCTTTAGAAATGGAAGTCACCGTGCTCTCAAGACCACTCAACCTCCCAAGTAATTGCTCAAACATCATCTCGGTTCTATTTTTTAGGGGTTGAGTAAATCCGGGTGGAGGTTCTTGTGAAGCCTTTGGTGGTAGAGTTGTGCTTGTGGAGGCGGGAGGGTTCAAGGCTCCATCCGGGTTAGAATAGGAAAACCCGGGATGGTTGTGGTTAGGTCGGTAATTGTTGAATTGCCGGTTGTTGTTGTTGAAGTTCCTTGGGCCTTGATAGTTATTGTAGTTTCCCCTTCCCATGTAGTTCACATCTTCCTCCTTGGAAGACAAGTTTGCTTGCACTTGCACTTGAGGGCTTGCTTGACTCTTCAAAGTTGTAGCACACAACTCCCTCAAAGACTTAAGCTCATTGTTGATTGCATCGAGCTTGAAATTACTCATGGTGACTTCACTCACCTCATATGCTCCCGCTTTCCTCCCATCACTCTTCCTATGGGAGTACTTTTCAATCACCAAAGCTTGTTTCTCTATAAACTCCCAAGCTTCATCCACTTTCTTTTCCATGAAAGTCCCACCGGAAAGAGATTGAAGCTTGAATTGACTATCTTCATCAAGTCCCTTGAAGTAGATCTCCAAAAGTTCTATTTTCGGTATACCATGGTGGGGGCAATCTAGGAGAAGGTCTTTGAACCTCTCCCAAGACTTGAATAGGCTTTCTCTATCATTCATCACGAAGGCATTGATCTTCCCTCTTAGCTCGGTAGTCTTGGAAGGTGGGAAGAACTTAGTCAAGAACTCGGTAGTCATTTCCTCCCAAGTACTCACACGCCCTAGGGGAATCGATTGGTACCAAGCCAAGGCTTTATCCTTAAGTGAGAAGGAAAAAACCCTAAGCTTATGATTGTTGTTCTCCAACCTAGGCGGCCTTAGAATCCCCATCAATATCTCGAAGTTCATCAAATGTTGATGAGGAGACTCTCCTTCCATCCCTCCAAATTGATTATGCCGGATCATTTGTAGAACTTGAGGGCGGAGCTCATAATCATGGGCTGCGGGATCTCCTAAGTTCACACCCGGACGGTGCACTCTTTGAGCCGGATCCATACGTTGCCCTAACGTTTGTGGCTCCTCAATCATTATCGGCTCAAACCGAATATTAACCGCCGGCTGCGGTTGCGGTGGTGGCGGAGGAGGTTGTTGACGATTAAGCTCTCTTTGCACAAGAGCTTGCCTAATCTCTTCAATCTCCCTCCTAGTTGCTTCTTGCCTCTCATTGGCAAGTCTCCTTTCATTCTCCAAGAGCTCATCTCTTAACCTAATTTGCTCTAAAGCCTCATCCAACTCAGCTTGAAGATCTCTTGCGGCCATCTCCTTCTTCTTCTTGATGCTCTTAGATCTAGCTTTAAGGGTTTTCTCCGGTTCGGGATCGAATGAAGCTAAATCCTTGCCACGAGATCTTTGCATACACATAAAGAATGGGAGACATTCTGAAAATGCAAAGACACAAACCAAACAAGATCAAAAGCAACAAGAAAGACCTACACTATAAACAATCAGAAAAATGACTCAATCTAGACCTAGTCCCCGGCAACGGCGCCAAAAACTGTTACGCTAAGATTGTGACACGCAAAAGTCTTAAATTTATAACTCGATATATTTTTCCCTAACTCCTAGCGAACCCACAGTGTATGGGTCATTTTGTAGTAAGGATAGTATTCCAAGGTCGAACACAAAGACTAAGGTGAAATTGAGTCAATAGTGACTAAGGATAGTGAAGATCTAGGCTAAAAAAAGAGAAAGGAATAAAGAAATGAAAATCTCAACATTTTTGGTTTGGTTTTGTGGTGATCATTCAAGAATAACAATTCATGCAAGATTAACAAACAACTAAGCTAGTAACACAAATGAACAAACACAAACACAAGATAGGTAATCAATGAGAGAAAAGAGGATTCTAGGGGTTAGAAATTCCGGTTATGGCATAAGACTCAAGCTATCTAATCATTCCTTGGATTAACTATGGTATGTTGGGAGTGGGTGTTTCTAAATTGGGATCAATCACCGGGTAGGTCTCATGGTCCACTAGTCTGTTCCTAAGGTGTCATCACCGGGTAAGTCTCAAAGAGCCTAAGGATAGGAATTCTACACAAACCTGGATGTCATTTAGGGATCTAAACTCTCTTTACCGGGTAAGTCTCGGAAAGGAAGCTCCTAAACAACACTCCTAGCACACTCAGTCCAATAGAGGCTTGTGAGGCTCACTACTACCTAGAGTTCATCATCTTTGGTACCTAAGAGCAAGAATCACCGGGTAGGTCTCTTCTCACACTTAGTTGCTAACACTAGGTTACCCTAGGATAGCTCTAACTCAACAAACACTAGGATTTCAACAATCTAACAACCTAACATTCAGATTTATCAATGCAAGCAAGTCAGACAAAAATCACGGGCAGTTCATCAAGTCTACGGCCGTGGAACCCCCTAGAACAGGCCGTGATTCACAACAGAGGCTAGGTTCGAGCAAACAATTCATCCAAGGGTACGTTTAAGTCTATCCTATCATAGTCTAGGCCATAACCATTATTTCCTTACCCTAGAATCACATCTATTTAGCCAACAACATGCATCTCAACAATCAAAATCATCAAGCATACATTCATGGAGTCCATATCAAGGGGATGAAATGAAAGGGAGATGAAGCAAATAGAACAAGCAAACGAGCTGAATAAATGTTAAAAGAGAGACTTACAACCCTTCAAAAGAAGGTTTGAATCGTTCTTACAACCCTAGAAATTGTTTCCAACAAACTTCACTCTAAAAACTAAGGAACTCTAAGAATGGTGTGTTCTTCTCCTCTTCTCCAATGGAAGTCTATCTTCTCCTCAAAGAGTATCTCCAATCCAATCTTCCAATGAGAGAATATGTGTGAGGTAAGGTGTGTAGTGGATGGATCCCTTTTCCTCTCAGCCTGCAGGTGTACTTATAGCCTTCTCTATATGCAAGAGTCGGTTCTGGAGATTGTGGGACAGCTGTCCCGGCTGTGCAGAGAGAATCACGGCCAGTTTCCACGGCCGTGGAACTCCCAGTGGCCGTGATTCTTGTGCTTCAGCCTTCTTTTGATCGTTGAGCCATGAGTTGGTGCAAGGCATGCACCAACATGGTTCTATGTGTTCTCCCTTGCTCCTAACTTGCTTCCTAATGAGTCCCAAGGCATGCCATTGTGAGGAACGATCCTTGGATGTATCAATTAAGCTCCAAAAGCTCCCAAAATACCTACAAAACAAGCAAAAGTCTGTGTAGACGTCTATCTCGACAACATACATGAATTAAGTGCAATTTGTCACGAACTAATGCTAAACTATGCATGAATAGCGGGAAAAACTATCTAAATGGATGCCTAGACTAACGTCATAAATCGTGTTATCACGCTAAACCAAGGTTCTCGTGATTTTAAAAATAAATCAAAACGTTAAATTATGACCAATTCTCCTTCTTTCAAATCATAATCGAACTTATTTTGCTCAATCAAAACAAGAGCACTTCTCTTTTGCAAAGCTCCTTCGCTTTAATAATTTGTAAACCAATTCGTTTCAAACAACGTTCCCCTTGTAAATTGTACTCTATAAACCATCAAAGTTGTACACGTTTTTATATCACGATACCCGTGTGATGCAACTTCGTCTTCTCTATTTTCATGTTGTATTTAGTGGCGTTTTGAGTGTTTATCGAGAAGGAGGCGTGAATGTGTGATCGACTCCTGACGGCTCTGTTGCAGTCCAAATCTGAGATGCCCACTGCTGTTCCTTAGGCTTCATGCCTGTGTACTTCCTTCAAAGATGAACATTCATGCTCATCGCTTTCGGTGGACTGGATCATTCTACTTTCCCTTGAATACTTCTTTGCTTTCGGGTTTTTATGATGTATTTTTGTATTTTCTTTTTCTCCTTTGTTGTGGTCTTTCATGACGTTTAGTCCGTCTGCCGTCTTTTTCGGCCTTTCGATCCAATAGTCGACGCGACGTCTATAGGATTGAACCGCTATCCGTTTTCAAAAAAAAAATCACAACTTGATGAGAATCAACGAACTTATCACCACATCTTTCAAGGTCTTGAGTCATTTCAAAAATTTATCATGATTAACATGTAATGACAAGGAAACATCCATTTTAAAGGTAAACAAACGACATAGCTGTAAGAGCCTTAGTTGTTGAGTTGTTGAGAGTGAGTGCTGAGGACCCAGATTGTGCCTGATCCGCCCCTGCGTGAGCCAGAGGCCGCCCCTACATTTCACTTGGTCCGCCGCTGTGCCTCCCTGAGCCACCCTTGTAGTTTAGGGTGTGTTGCAGCCGGTTTTGTTGACCATTGACCCGTGCTTTACTCTTTCCTTCCTCTATAAGTTTCTTCTTTCTCCTTCCTGATGAGGGTTATCCTCCACAGCTTCATCTTCTCTCCTTCACGTTCATCTTCATCTTCTTCTCACTTTGGATCTCTTTCTTGATCATCCTTGATCTTGTTGAGTTTGTGAGAGCTTTTGGTGTGGCTTCGATTGTGGATGCTGATGATGATGCTTGTTAATGTTTTTGTGCTTGTGAGTGAGCTAGTCTTGAGGTTTTGGGAGGTTCTTTCCTCTATTTAGGTTCAGCTTGGTGAGTCTTTCATCCATCTCTTCTTCTCTTGTTTCTTTCCTTCTTTTCTTCATCCATAACTTAAGTTCCACAAGTTTGATCTTGTGGCAGCCTTGATTGGCTTCATTTGATGTATATATTTATGTTTATGTATGGGCTTGGTTTCTGGCTGAAGAAGAAGTGAAGAGATTCGAGTGAAGAAGAGAAGAGGAGCTGAAGGTGTGCCCTCTGCACACCATCCGCCCCTGCGCCACCTTGCAGCCGCCCAACACCACCTTGTCACCGCCCCTGCCCCACCTTCCAGCCGCCCCTGCAACCATCTGCACCAGCTTGAGTTTGCTCTTGGTTCTACAGGTGTGTCTTACTTCTAGGCTTGCCTATGGTTGCCATTGCCTCTTCCTTTCCTAGAGGGAGTGTGTAGTACCATGCTAGGTATAGATGAGAGTATATGATGATGTTATGGTTATGTATGCCATGTATGGATTTTAAGGATTATAGGTGGTGAGGTTTAGGTTGAGGATGATCTTATGAATCCCTTGGGTCTAGGTGTGTGACCCCTTTGATTGATAGGAGATTGATATATCTCTATGCCTTGTTATTAGGCAGTGTCCCTCTCAAGATCAGAGGTTGATTGTGGTTGAGTTTTGTACGAGGTTGAGGTAAGTCCATTGGACTTACTTAGCTACCATCCTTATATTGGGTGTTTGCATGAGTGGTGTGTTTGTTATATGTTTGCTATGATAGCATGTGATGTCATTTTTTACCGACCTGTGTTTTATTTATTGCCCCGTATGCGTGGCTGTGATAGCCTTTCCCTTTCATCCTGCCGTGGAGTCTGGGAGGTTCTGTAACGTCAAGCCACCTGGTATACAGGAAGGGCGCAATCCACTCCTATAGGGTACACGGGTTGTGTGACCGACACTACTTCTAGATGGCTAGCAGGCCTAGAGGCGAGGATGATATGTTCCTCGTGTCACATAGTTTCATCTATCTATATATATACGATTTGAGTGAATGACTATTATATATAAATAATAAAATGGATAAATGTGTGATAGCATGTTGATGTGTTTATCTTTCATGATTGTGCTGGTGCTTATGCATTACTTTATATATGTATGGTTAGCTAATCGTTTCATACCTTTTTTTAGATGCCTTGCAGGATAGCGTGTTGTTGAGTGATCTGGCTGGGTGACAGGCCGAGGACTCTTGTACATTAGGGGTTATGGCTTTTGGGGTTGTTGATGTTTCTCTCATGCGTGAGGATGATATTTTGTATACCTCTTGTGTGAGGATGTTGCTATATACTCGGCTATGATTTTGTTGGCCTTTTGGTGGTACAGTTTATACAATTTTATGTATTTGTTTTCTATCTTTCATTGTCATGTTGTAAGGTCCAGTGAACTTTTTGTCAGGCTAGGGTCAGGATCCATTGTGAGATCCTAGCCCAATGTGACACTCCGAATTCCGCGGATTCGGGGTGTTACAAAGTTGGTATTAGTGCCTTAGGTTGACAACAATGACACTTGCTACCTGCAATGAGGTTTGATAGGTAAAATAAACAAAACCCGAAAGGGGTTTGATGTTTTCAAATTTTTTTGGTTTTAAAGGTGTTGTTTTGGGATAGAATGTACAAGAGTCGTCACCTCTGCCATGGACATTTGGCCTATATAGAGCCTTATAGGTTAGGTGTGCATACCCCGTAGATGCCTCGGACTAGAGCTGCTTCTGTTGTAGGCCGGGGTAGAGGTAGACCACCTCTTCCTCCAAGCGTGATAGAATAGGGACCAGTTTCCGCTAGTGATCCACCAGTGATGGAGGAGGTGCATGAGGAGATTGCGGAGAGTGTCATCCCAGAGACGAGGAGTGGTGGATCTAGGAGACATCATTCACATCGAGTCCAGTCAGATGACTCGGATCATGTCTCCATGAGAGGGCCAGAGTTTCGTGACTACATCAGACGTGTTGAGGAGGCTGCCATAGCAAGCAGACGGGTCCCAGATCAAACAGTGCATGAAGGATCGTCTGAGATGTCCCAGGGAGCCACTCAGGTGCCAACTATGCCGGCACGTGTTGTTGAGACTGTTCAAGCTCCAAAGGAGTATAGAGGGCCTCGGCCAGATACTTGGTTGAAGGCGTTTCATCAGCTGGGAGTACCACCTTTCTCTAGAAAGGTAGGGTTAGAGACGGAGGTTTGGATCGGGAATGTGGACTCAGCCTTAGAGTCTATCAGATGCCTTGAGGACAAACGAATAGAGTTACTTCAAACTCTATTCCGTGACCTTGCTCATCAGTGATGGATGACTGTACGAGCCAGATCCACTAGCTACGAGCAGATGAGGAGGATGATTAGAGAGCAGATCTGCCCTGCCTCTTTGAGGAGGGAGAAGCTACAAGATTTTGTAGAGGTTGGCTTTGAGGATGTGCCGATTGTAGACGCCATCAGCCGCTTTCAGATAGAGTCAGCTTTGCTAGGTCCAGCTGCACCTTCTGAGGACCAGCATGTGTACCTGTTCTCCCGTCGGCTGAGGGAGAGTACACGGTCATACATGGCGGGATTCCTTTATGAGTCCTTGGCACACTACCAGGAATGGGCTTCAGCTTATGAGCGCGAGAGAGTTAGCCAGAGGAGGGCTTCTAAGACGGGACGGTTTGAGAAGAGGCAAACACTGGGCAAACCAATGGTGTTGGAGGAGCATCTGGTTCTGGGAGGAGCCAAAGACATCAGAGTTACCCCTCATCTGCATTGACTGTAGATAAGGGACGACAGTGTTACAACTATGGTAATCTTGGACATTTGAGACCAGAGTGTACGAGACCAGTTGTGACTTGCTTCACCTGTAGTAGACCAGGACATAAAGTTGCCTTCTGTAGGCATGGTGGAGTTGCATCACAACAGGGTTCTTCTCCTGCCAGTGTGATGGAGGTGGTCAGAGGACACCTCAGCAGCAGACACAGGGACAACAAAGAGTCCTAGATCGTCCTTCTACTCAAGGATCTGCTCCCGGGACGAGTAGAGGTAGAGGTCGTGGTGGGAGTACCACTGACACTAGAGGAGCTCATGGTAGAGTCTTTGAGCTGAGGAGTGTAGAGGAGCCTCCTGCACCGGCTGCTACAGGTACCATTCTGCTTCATGGTTTACATGTTAGAGTTTTGTTTGATACGGGTGCTACGCATTCTTTTATTTCCGATGTATGTGTTGAGTGCCTTAGCTACTATAGAGGGGATACCCTTTACTATAGGGTTACCTGATGGTAGTAGGATCAGAGGTACCCGTGAGATACGGAGTTGTCCCTTTCGTATAGGGACTCGTGTGTTGCTTGTGGACTTCTTAGTCATGCCATTGATGCATGAAGAAGTCATATTAGGTATGGATTGGATGCGTAGGCACCGTGCAGTATTAGATGTTGGTAGGAGGACTGTGACAGTCTCTACCGAGGTAGGTCAGATAGAGGTCTTCCGAGGTTGGGACCTTGGGAAGACGGGTTTCCGTCATCAGTACCGGACGAGCAACTAGGCTGATAGTACAGGGATGTGATGCCTTCTAGTGCTATACCATGAAGGATGGAGAGAGTCAAGCATTAGAGGACATACCAGTGGTCTACGAGTTTGCTGACATATTTGCTGAGCCGTCGAGCTTGCCGCCTCAGAGGAGTGTGGACTTCAGTATTGAGTTGGAGCATGGTACGAGACCCATCTCGAACGCCCCGTAACGTATGGCGTCTGCCGAGATGTTGGAGCTGAAGAAGCAACTCGAGGAGTTGGCTGAGAAGGGCTTCATTCGCCCTAGCGTATCCCCATAGGGAGCACCTTCCCTCTTCGTGCGGAAGAAGGATGGATTGTTGAGATTATGCATTGATTATAGAGAGTTGAACAAGGCGACCATCAAGAACAAGTATCCACTGCCTCGTATTGATGATCTGCTTGATCAGATTTAGGGAGCGACAATTTTCTCCCGGATTGATTTGCGCTCAGGATATCACCAGTTGAGGGTGAGGGAGCAGGATATACATAGGAAGGCATTTCGTACCCGTTATGGACACTATGAGTTTGTAGTGATGCCATTTGAGCTTACGAATACCCCAACAGTCTTTATGGAGTTGATGAACAATATCTTTATCGACTTCCTTGATCAGTTTGTGGTAGTCTTCATTGATGACATCTTGGTGTACTCTCGTAGCAGAGTGGAGCATCCCGGTCATCTGAGGACGGTTTTGTAGATTCTGAGGGATAGAGAGTTGTATGCCAAGCTCTTTAAGTGCGAGTTTTGGATGTTTGAGGTTGCTTTGTTCGGACATATTGTCTCCGCCAGTGGGATCATGGTTGACCTGGCGAAGATTGAGTCTGTTGCTGCATGGACGACACCGAAAAACGTCAAGGAAGTGCGTAGCTTTCTTGGCCTAGCCGGTTATTACCGACGCTTCATGGGGGGATTTTATGTGATTACCCGTCCATTGACGAGTTTACTGAGGAAGACTACCAGATTTGTGTGGTCTGATCAGTGTGCCTAGAGTTTTGAGGAGTTGAAGAGGCGTTTAACTTCTGCTCCTGTCTTGGCACAACCAGAGGGTTTTGGAGATTTTGTGATTTACAATGATGCATCCAAGCTAGGCTTGAGATGTGTATTGATGCAGAGGGGTAGAGTGATTGCATATGCGTATCGATAGTTGAAGGCGTATGAGGAGAACTACCCAACTCATGATCTAGAGTTAGCAGCGGTAGTTCATGCTTTGAAGATTTGGAGACATTATTTGTATGATGCCACCTGTCAGATCTTCACAGACCATAAGAGTGAAGTATATTTTTACGAGGCGGGAGTTGAATAACCGCCAATGTCGATCGCTTGAGTTGATCAAGGACTTTGACCTTGAGATTTTGTATCATCCAGGGAAGCCGAATGTTATCGCCGATGCCCTGAGCAGGAAGACGCCTCGAGAGAAGGCGATTGCCAGATTGACAGTACATCCTCAACTTCAGAAGGATCTAGCTTGGCTAGAGTTGGACATCCAGTTTCCTGATGAGAATGCCCAGTTGTATGCTTTAGAGGTTCTACCTGGTCTGTTGGATGAGATCCGACAAATGCAGGGACCTGCCCGACCTTGATGAGGATCCGAGAGAGTATGTCTCGTAGTGTGGCACCACAGTTCTCCATTGGAGTAGATGGAGTGATGAGGCGCCATGACCGTATTTGTGTACCTGCTGATGCAGACCTGAGACAACGGATTTTACAGGAGGCTCATTGTACACCTTACTCAGTACATCTAAATACGAGTAAGATGTACCATGATGTGAGACGATCATACTGGTGGGGAGGGCTGAAGCCCGATGTAGCCAGATTTGTGGCATAGTGTGCGACTTGCCAACATGTCAAGATAGAGCATTGTAGACCTGGAGGTGAGCGTCATCCACTGTGAAAACTCCACCTTGATTATAAAGTTGTACAGGTGCTGATGATGGAAGACTTAAACACAAATGAAGTAGTTTTATATGCACTTACAATTTATTGATTATATATCGAGTTGCTTGGTTTTGTTTGGTGGTTTGTATTGAATAAGTGCAGGTTTTACACTTCAAAGGACCTTGGAAGACTTGAAAGACAAGGAGTTTAGAGTGTTCAAACGACGGAGGCTTTGAAATGAATTCCAAGGGAACTAAGAAGTCATGGCCGTACGCTAAAGTAATTTAAATCACTAAAGGAAATCGTTTAGGAGAGATTTACTCAACAAGATGATATGCCTGAACGAAGATCTCAACCGGCCAATATAGATCTTACAAAGATCCTCAACCGAAAGCACGAAGATTCTCTCCTCTGGAATTGATATTATCACAACAAATACGAGAAGATTAAGGAGCCGAGAGATCAACGTGTTCTCAGGAGATGAAGATCCACAACGTCTATCTCATCTCAACCAAGAAGCGATCTTCATGGAGAAGAAGAATGATCTTCAAACGGTCATATTTCCAACGGCTAGAATACCTCTCCATAGAAGGCTATATATGAAGATGGCGATTGAAGAACAAGAATAGAAGCTTACACGGAAACATCAATAATCTTCAAGCGATCCAAAACATCTTCATTCGATCAAATAGTTTTTCTTTCCCTCTTTCTCTAAAAAGCTTTATCCCCTGGAGAGAGATAAAACTCGAGAGCTCCATTGGTATATCTAAAGAGTGTTATACTCGATTGTGTGTTACTCTGCGAAGTAACTAGGCTATTATAGCAAGGTGAAGAGTTGGAGCTAGATCGTAGCATTGGCTACAGTGAGAGAAGAAGGGGAATTCTTCTAGTTTGTATCTAAGACTCTTTGAAGTTGATAATAGATAGTTAGATCCTAAGGCTATACCCTGGGACGGAGAGTAAGCTATTTAGAGCCGAACTTCGTAAACATATCATCGTGTCGATCTTTTACATTCCGCATTTTATCTTGCTTTATTGTGACTAACTTTGTGTTGCAGGAGTACAAAGTCAAGGCCCTTGAAAGTTGTTTCAAAGCCCTTGCAATCAAAGTGTACCACAAAGAGCTCAGATCGATATCAAGGCCCTTGAAATTGGTTTCAAGGCCTTGAGATTGGTTTTGCGAAAAGTTCCCATAATCTATTAAACCCCCCCCCCCTTGTAGAGTATTTTTTTATCCTTTTTATTCACCTACCGCTTCTTCAATTGGTATCAGAGCTAGACTGACGTATATTGATTTAACCATTAGTGGGACTAATCATGAATCCTGTAGGTGATGGAGGATTTTCTCAAGGAAGATCCTCATCTCGACCACCACTCTTCTGTGGCAACAACTTTGCCCATTGGAGAGCACTCATGCGTATGTTCATTATTGATCAGGACATGGAACTATGAATCATAATTCAGAATGGCCCCAAAGTCCCAACTACGACAGTAGAAGGTGTCCAAGTCCCAAAGAAGGAAGCTGACTTGGACAGTGTGTCTAAGAACTACAAAGCTACGAACTTACTCTACTGCGGATTAGATGCCAATAAATTCAACAACATCTCATCATGCAAGAGTGCAAAGGAAATATGGGACAAACTCGTTATCACTTACGAAGGAACAAGTCAAGTCAAGGAAACAAAGATTAACATCTTCCTCAGACAATACGAGCTATTCAAGATGAATCCAAATGAACCAGTCAAGGAAATGTTCACAAGATTCACTGAGATCGTGAACAACTTGGACTCACTAGGAAAGGTCTTCACAAATGAAGAAAAAGTTAGGAATGGTTTAAGGAGCTTACCTAAAGCCAAATGGGGACCAAAAATGATTGCCATAGAAAAAGCTCAGAATCTCTCAACTCTTCCTCTTGACGACTTCCTTGGAAAACTCATCACAAATGAAATGGTTCTTGGTGAAGAAGATGGAGAGCTCTCATCCAACACTAAGAATCTAGCATTGAAAATCAAGATATGATGAATTACCATCAGAAGAAGAAGATAGTGATGATGATGATGATGATGATGAAGAAGATGCAATTTCCATGATCTCTAAGGGTCTCACGAGAATTTTCAAGATAAAGAAACAATCTGCAAACAATAGAGAATATTCACGAACATCAAAACCCCGAGGTAAGTTTTCTAACTCTTACAAGAAAACTAGAGTGCTGACTTGTTTTGAATGTGGTGAAACATATCATCTTGTGAAGGATTGTCCACAAAAGAAGAGGACCAACTTCAAGAAAAATGATCGAAAGAAGAAAGCTATGGTAGCTTTATGGAGTGATTCAGAATCTTCAAATGAATAAGAAGACGAAAAAGAACAAGCAAACCTATGTCTTATGGCTGATCATGAAGAAGATTCAAATCTTTATGTTGAAAATGTGGTAAGTACTATTATGTCTCAACCTGAATCTGAATTGAAACAATTCCTTAAAGACATTATTATATGTGACAAGGAACATAGAATAAGGATAAATTCTCTAAAAGAAAAGCTTCTTGAACAAGAAAAACAACTAAGTGAGATGTCTCTGGATATTGAAAATCTTAACACGGAAAAGGTAGACCTTGATGACAATACCAAGGCCTTGGAATCGGAAAATGTGATTCTCAAGGACAACCTCTCCTCTCTTCATCGAAACTATATCGATCTAGAGAAAGAGAAAGTTGATCTAACTTTGACGTGTCAAGACCAGAAGGCTGCACTTGTTATGTTTACTCGTTCAAAAGATAATCTTGAAAGAATGATGGGTGAACAACAATCCTCTCTTAACAAAAATGGTATAGGTTATCATAGGAGCTTTCCTAGAAAACCAACTACCACTTTTGTCAAAGCCAAATGAAGTATTCATATGCCTAATTGCTTTTACTGTTGTAAAAAAGGGTCATGTTAAATCTACATGTCCATATAGAAGAAATGATCCTTATATTATTAGAAACATCTATCCTCTATGTTTATGGAAACAAGTCAAACAAATCTGGGTTCCTAAAGATACTAGACCACCAAACATGATCGAACCCGAATATGGACCAAAGTATGTCATTTGGTCGACCCGGAAAGGTTGATGTTTGTTGTTTTACAGGATATCACCAAGGTAAAGGAGCATAAATGGATTTTAGATAGTTGTTGCTCAAGGCACATGAGTGGAAAACACTCACTATTCTCAGATTTAAAGAAGCAATCATCTGGAACCATTACTCTTGGTGATAAAGGAAAGTGTGGCATAATTGGCATTGGTAAAATTTGCTATAATTCATCTAACTTCATTGATGATGTATATTTGGTTGACGGTTTGAAGTATAATCTGCTTAGCATCTCTCAAATATGTGATAAGGGCAACAAAATATTGTTTGATTCAGAAAAATGTGAAGTTCAAGACAAAAAGACGGGTGAAATTGCGCTTACTGCTCCTAGATGTAACAATGTTAATTCTATGAGTACTAACCAAGTTTCAGGAACTAAGCTAAAATGTCTAAAGGCCTTGACTGATGATCCAAGGCTTTGGCATAGAAGACTTGGTCACTTAAGCATGCACACAATGTAGAAGCTACTTACAAAAGATTTGATATGTGGATTGCCAAACCTAAATTTCAAGGTAGATGAACTATCTAAAGCTTGTACACAAGGTAAACAACAAGAGGTTCATTCAAACCTAAGAAAGTTGTAAGTTCTTCTCGACCTATTGAACTCTTACATATGGATCTTTGTGGACCTATGCGTGTCAAATCTTCCAGAGGCAAGCAGTACATCCTTGTTATTGTTGATGATTTCTCTCGTTTCACATGGATTTCTTTCCTACGAGAAAAATCTGAAGCATTATTTGAGTTTTCAAAATTATGTAAGGAGTTGCAAACTTTGAAAAACCTACCAATCGTTTCTATAAGAAGTGATCATGGTAGAGAATTTGATTAACTAAAGTTTGATTTATTTTGTGCAAAATATGGTATTTCACATAACTTTTTAGCTCCTAGAACTCCTCAACAGAATGGAGTTGTGGAATGTAAAAACCGCACTCTTGAGGATATGTCTAGGACGATGCTTTTAGAAAATAGTTTGCCAAAAAGTTTTTCGGCTGAAGCAGTAAACACTGCAAATTATACTTTGAATAGATGTTTATTCGCCCTATTTTGAAAAAAAAACTCCTTATGAACTCTTTAAAGGAAGGAAACCAAATATTTCATATTTCAAACCTTTTGGATGTACTTGTTTTGTTCATAACAATGGCAAAGATAACCTTGGAAAATTTGATGCACGTAGTGATGAAGCTATATTCATTGGATATGCTTCTAATAGCAAAGCTTATCGTGTTTATAACAAACGTACCAAAATTGTTGAGGAAAGTATCCATGTTATTTTTTTATGAAAGCAATGATGGTGCTTTGAGTGAAAGTTTTGCAGATCTAAATCTGAATCAACGGGAAGATCACAATTCGGATGAAGAAGAAGATCCTAAAGATCAAGAAAAGAATATGCAAGAAAAGATTCAAGATACCGAAGAAAATTCTCAAGACTTTGAAACACATCTTCAAGACCTTGAAACAGAAAACTGCGATGTCAGAACTCCCGTTTCAAGGGCTTGAAACTCAACTTCAAGGCCTGGAGATAGGATCCAAGGGCAATACATCAACGGTACCTGAATCTAGTCAAGCATATGAGGCTCAACCTTCAGGATCTGCTCCATCTTACAAACGATGAAAATTTCAACACTCTTCATACCATCCACAAGAGAATGTGATCTCAGATCCCAATGCAGGAGTTCAAACTCGATCTAAAGTAAACAATCTATGTGCTTTCTCTGCGTTCGTGTCTCTTATCGAGCCAAAGAATTATGTTCAAGCTCCTCAAGAACCCGACTGGATCATTGCCATGCAAAACGAAGTAATTGAGTTTAAGAGAAACAAGGTTTGGACTCTTACTACAAGACCAAAGCATCAATCCGTCATCGGCACAAAATGGGTCTTTCGAAATAAGTTGGATGAAAGTGTCAAAGTCATACGAAATAAAGCACGACTTGTAGCACAAGGCTATAACCAAGAAGAAGGTATTGATTATGAGGAGACTTTCGCTCCGGTTGCCAGGTTAGAAGCCATACGTATGCTACTTGCATTTGCATCTTTTATGAGTATAAAACTTTTTCAAATGGATGTAAAATGTGCTTTCCTAAACGGCTTCTTAAAAGAAAAAGTCTACGTTGCTCAACCTCCTGGTTTTGAAAATGATGAATTTCCGGATCACGTTGTTAAATTGGACAAAGCTCTTTATGGTCTTAGGCAAGCTCCTCGAGCTTGGTATGAAAGATTGTCCAAGTATCTTCTCGAAAACAAATTCAAAAGAGGTTTGATTTCTAAAACTTTATTTATCAAAACTAGAGGCAACGATATTTTTGTAGTAGAGATCTATGTTGATGATATATTATTTGGTGCTACTAATGATTCCCTTTGCAAGGAATTTTCAGATATTATGTGCAGAGAATTTGAAAAGAGCTTAATGGGTGAGCTAAATTTCTTTTTTGGACTTCAAGTTACACAAGCAGAGAAAGGAATTTTTCTCAATCAAAGCAAGTATACTAAGGACTTGCTTAAGAAGTATAAGATGGATCAATCTAAGGTCGCAAAGACTCCTATGAGTTCAACACATTCACTTGACCATGACAAAGATGGCAAAAGTGTAGTACAAAAGGAGTATCGAGGTATGATCGGTTCATTGTTGTATTTAACTGCTAGTCGACCTGACATTATGTTTAGCGTGTGCATGTGTGTAAGATTTCAAGCTGATCCTAAAGAGTCACACTTGATAGCTGTTGATAACACGATTTATGATGTTAGTTTAGGCATCCATTGAGATAGTTTTTCCCGCTATTCATGCATAGTTTGGCATTAGTTCATGACGTTTACGTTCAATTCATGCATATTGTCGAGATAGACGTCTACACGCACTATTGTCGGTTTTGTAGGTATTTTGGGGAACTTTTGGAGCTTAATCGATACATTCGAGGATCATTCCTCGTGATGACACTTCCAGACTCATTAAGAAGCAAGATAGGAGCTAAGGAGAACACATAGGACCTTGTTGGTGCATGCCTTGCACCAACTCATGGCTCAACGATCAAAAGAGAGCTGAAGCACCAAAACCACGGTCACTGGCACTTCCACGCCCGTGGAATTGGGCCGTGATTATCTCTGGACAGCTGTGACAACTGTCCCACGATCTCCATAACCGACTCTTGCTCTTGGTGGAGGCTATAAGTGGTCCAACAGGCTGATTCTCAAGGGATCCTCTCCCACACTCTCTCATTCTACAACATTCTATTGGAGGCTACTCTTAGAGGGGAGCAAAAAAACTCTCATTTGGAGAAGAAGAAGAAGAACATTAGTTTTAGAGTTTTCATAGTTTTTGAGAGGTTTTTGAGTGAACTAGTTGAAGACATTTGTAAGGATTTGTAAGGAACGATTTGGACCTTCTTTTGAAGGGTTGTAAGTCTTTCTTAACATTTATTCAGCTTGGTTTTCTTGTTATACTTGTTTCATTTCTCTTTCACTTCATTTACTTGCTATGGAAGCCACGAATGTATGCTTGTTGAGTTTGATTGTTACGATGCATGTTGTTGGCTAAATAGATGCGATTCTAGGGTAAGGAAATGATGGTTATGGCTTGGACTATGATAGAATAGACTCAAATGTATCTTTGGATGATTTGCTTGCTCGAACTTAACTGTTGTTATAAATTACAGTCTGTTCTAGGACAACCACGGCCGTGGTTCTGAATATCAGCCCGTGGTTTTGTTCTGTCGTGGTTGTGTTAATAAATCTGAATGGTAGGATGTTAGATGTTGAAATCATAATGTTTATTAAGCTTAATCTAGCCTAGGGTAACCTAATTCTAGTAAACTAAGTGAGAGAAGAGACCTACCCGGTGATTCTCGCTCTTAGATACCGAAGATGATGAACTCTAGGTAGTAGTGAGCCTCATAAGCCTCTATTGGACTGAGTGTGCTAGGATTGATGTTTAGGACTTACCTTCCCGAGACTTACCCGGTAAGGAGAGGTTAGATCCCTAGATAGTGATCCGGTTTGTGTAGATTTCCCAACCTTAGGCTCCTAGAGACTTACCCGGTGATAGGACCTTAGATGCGGGATTAGTGGATCATGAGACCTACCAGGTGATTTGATAACACGATTTATGACTTAGGTTTAGGCACTCATTTAGATAGTTTTTCCGCTCATTCATGCATGGTTTGCACTAGTTCGTGACGATTTGCACTCAATTCATGTATTTTGTCGAGATAGACGTCTACATGGATTTTTGCATGCTTTGTAGGTATTTTGGGAGCTTTAGGAGCTAAATCGATACATTTGAGGATCGTTCCTCGAGATGACACACCTTCGGACTCATTGGGAAGCAAGCTAGGAGCTAAGGGGGACACATGGGACCTTGTTGGTGCATGCCATGTGCCAAATTGAGGCTTGATAATCCAAAACAAGCTGAGGCACCAAAACCACGGCCAATGGGACTTCCACGGGCGTGGAAATGGGCCGTGGTTTTCCTCATACAGCTGTGACAGTTGTCCCACGATCTTCATGGCCGACTCTTGCAATTTGTTGAGGATATAAGGTGGTCCTGCAGGCTGTTAGGGGCAGACCCCATCACTCCCATTCTCTCCCACACTCTCAACAACACATATTCTCTCATTGGAAGATTGGATTGGAGCTACACTTGGAGGAGAAGAAAGGCTTCCATTGGAGAAGAAGAGAAGAACACACCATTATTAGTTTTTCATAGTTTTGAGTGAGATTTGTGAAGAGGTTTTGCAAGGATTTGTAAGAAACGATTGAACCTTCTTTTGAAGGGTTGTAAGTCCTTCTTGAACTCATATTCAGCTTGGATTTCTTGTTCCACTTGTTTCATCTCCCTTTCATTTCATCCTCTAGATATGGATTCCATGATTTTATGCTTGATGACTTTGATTGTGATGATGCATGTTGTTGGCTAGATAGATGCGATTCTAGGGTAAGGAAATAATGGTTATGGCATAGACTATGATAGGATGGACTTAGATATACCTTTGGATGATTCGTTTGCTTGAACCGAGCTACTGTTGGAAACCACGGTTCGTTCTTGCCAGTCCACGGCCGTGGAAAGGGATGAACAACCCGTGGTTCTGACTAACTCACTTGTTTTGATGAATCTAAGTGCTAGAATGTCAGATTGTTGAAATCCTAGTGTTTATTGAGCTAAATATATCCTAGGGTGACCTAGTGTTAGCAACTAAGTGTTAGAAGAGACCTACCCGGTGATTCTTGCTCTTACATACCGAAGATGACGAACTCTAGGTAGTAGTGAGCCTCACAAGCTGCTATTGGACTGAATGTGCTAGGATAAGTGTTTAGGACTTGCCTTCCCGAGACTTACCCGGTAAGGAGAGGTTAGATCCCTAGATAACCATCCGGTTTGTGTAGATATCCCTACCTTAGGCTTCTAGAGACTTACCCGGTAATAGGACCTTAGGAGCGGGATTAGTGGACCATGAGACCTACCCGGTGATTGATCCCAATCTAGAAACATTCACTCCCAACATACTATAGTTGATCCAAGGAATGATTAGATAGCTTGAGTCCAATGCCATAACCAGAATTTCCAACCCGTAGAATCCGCTTTTCTCTCTTTGATCTGATATCTCGTGTTTGTCTTGCTTGTTTGTGTTCAATTGCTAGATTGTTAGTTTGTTTTGCATTCTTATACCGTTGTGATTCTTGATTGATCACCACACAAAATCAACCCAAAAACATTGAGATTTTCATTTATTTGTCTCTTTCATCTTTCCTTAGCCTAGATCAACACTATCCTTAGTCACTATTTGACTCGATTTCACCTCAGTCTTTGTGTTCGACATCGGAATACTATCCCTACTACAAAACGTCCTGTACACTGCGGGTTCGCTAGGAGTTAGGAAAAATATAACGAGTTATAAATTTAAGGCTTTTTGCGTGACATGTTATTAGCGTAACAAGTTTTTGGCGCCGTTGCCGAGGACTAGGTTAAGATTGAGTCATTGTTTGTGATTGTTTATATTGTAGGTCTTTCTTGTTGCTTTTGATCTCGTTTGGTTTGTGTCTTTGCTTTTCAGGACATCTCTCACTCTTTAGGTGTATGCGAAGATCTCGTGGCAAGGATTTAGCTCCATTCGATCCCGAACCGGAGAAAACCCTTAGATCTAGATCCAAGAGCATTAGGAAAGGAAAAGAGATGACCGGAAGAGATCTCCAAGCTGAGTTAGATGAAGCATTAGAGCAAATTAGGCTAAGGGATGAAGCCTTGGAGAATGAAAGGAGACTTGCCAATGAGAGGCAAGAAGCAACTAGGAGGGAGATTGAAGAGATTAGGCAAGCTCTTGTGCAAAGAGAGCTTAATCGTCAACAACCTCCACCTCCACCACAACCGCAGCCGGTGGCGGTTAATATTCGGGTTGTGCCCATTGCTTTTGAAGAGCCACAAACGTTAGGGCAACGTATGGATCCGGCACAAAGAGCACACCGTCCGGGTGTGAACTTAGGAGATCCCGCAGCCCATGATTACGAGCTCCGCCCTCAAGTTCTACAAATGATCCGGCATAATCAATTTGGAGGGATGGAAGGAGAGTCTCCTCATCAACATTTGATGAACTACGAGATATTGATGGAGACTCTAAGGCCGCCTAGGTTGGAGAACAACAACCATAAGCTTAGGGCTTTCTCCTTCTCACTTAAGGATAAAGCCTTGGCTTGGTACCAATCAATTCCACTAGGGCGTGTGAGTACTTGGGAGGAGATGACAACCGAGTTTTTGACAAAGTTCTTCCCACCTTCCAAGACTACCGAGTTAAGAGGGAAGATCAATGCCTTTGTAATGAAGGATAGAGAAAGCTTATTCAAGTCTTGGGAGAGGTTCAAGGACCTCCTCCTAGATTGTCCACACCATGGTATACCGAAAATAGAGCTTTTGGAGATCTACTTCAAGGGACTTGATGAAGATATCCAATTCAAGTTTCAATCTCTTTCCGGTGGAACTTTCATGGAAAAGAATGTAGATGAAGCTTGGGAGTTTGTAGAGAAATAAGCTTTGGTGATTGAGAAATACTCCCATAGGAAGAGTGATGGGAGGAAGCGGGAGGATATAAGGTGAGTGAAGTCACCATGAGCAATTTCAAGCTTGATGCGATCAACAACGAGCTAAAGTCTTTGAGGGAGTTGTGTGCTACAACTTTGAAGAGTCAAGCAACCCCTCAAGTGCAAGTGCAAGCAAACTTGTCTTCCAAGGAGGAAGATGTGAACTACATGGGAAGGGGCAAGTACAACAACTATCAAGGCCCAAGGAACTTCAACAACAACCGGTAATTCAACAATTACCGGCCTAACCACAACCATCCCGGGTTTTCCTATTCTAACCCGGATGGAGCCTTGAACCCTCCCGCTTCCACAAGCGTAGCTCCACCACCAAAGGCTTCACAAGAACCTCCACCCGGATTCACTCAACCTCCAAAGGATAGAACCGAGATGATGTTTGAGCAATTGCTTGGAAGGTTGAGTGGTCTTGAGAGCACGGTGACTTCTATTTCCAAGGCTCAAAAGGTGTTGGAAGCACAAGTGTTCCGAAAGGCTGGTGAAGCTCATAGAGATCTGGGAAAGCTTCCCGGAAGAACCGAAGACAACCCAAGAGGCCAAGTGTTGGCCATCACAACAAGGAGCGGGTTGAGCACAAAGGATCCCTTACCTAAGGGAAGTGACAAGGGGAAGCAAGTAGTGGTAGAGGTAGAGCCATTGCAAGAAGATGGAGGCAAGAGCAAGGATGATGAGCCAACATATGTGGCGCCGCCTCCATACAAGCCACCACTACCGTTCCCACAATCACGAGCAAGGGCTTGCTTGGACAAACACTTTGGTAAATTCCTTGAACTTATGTCTAAATTGCATATTAACATTCTGTTCATGGATGCTATTCTAGGAATGCCGGCATATGGCAAGTTTTTGAAGGAGATACTCTCCAACAAAAGGAAGTTGGAGGAGTATGGAGAAGTGAGGATGACGAAGAGATCCTCGGAGTTGATTCAAACCACGCGGGAGGAGATGCCTCCTAAGCTAAGAGATCCGGGATCCTTTTGTGTGCCAATTGGAGTGGGTGAAGTGAAGTATGAAGCTTTTTGTGATCTTGGGGCAAGTGTAAGTATTATCCCGCTTGCACTTTGCAACAAGGTTGGGCTAGGAGAGCCAAAGCCGGTCAAGATGACCCTTTACATGGCGGACAATTCTATCACTCACCCGGTTGGAATCTTGGAGGACATACCGGTGCAACTCGGGAAGTTCTATGTGCCGATTGATTTTGTTGTCTTGGACATCCCGGCGGACTATCCAGTTCCTATCATCTTGGGGAGACCTTTCCTAGCCACTTCCAGATGTTTGGTGGATTGCAAAAATGGAATTCTCTCCTTCAACATTGGAGAAGAGAATATCAAGTTCAAGCTATCCACAATGATGAAGGGGCCAGCCCTTGGTGAAGATGTGTTCAACATTGTCGAGCAAGAGGATTGTAGAGAAGTTGTGAGCTCGATCTTGATCAAGGACCCCTTGGAGAAGGTTCTTAGCTTATGTTTGATGGAGGAAGGAGTTGAGGAGGCTTGCAATGAAGAAATCAAGGCCTTAGATGCATTGGAAAAGGAGGGAAGAGCTGAATTTGAAGCACACGAAGATGTGCTGAATTTCTGCAAGAACCACGGCCAGGGACCAAGAACCACGCCCGTGGTTTATCCCGTGGAACCTACTGGAGTGCTCCGAAGTGAAAGCTTTGCAATTTCCATGGCCGTGGTTGTGCCAGAGCCCGTAGTTTTGACCGTGGTTTCTCCAGAAACTGCCTTTGTTGTTGATCAAGCTTCAAGGAGCCTTGAGGAGTCTTCCATGGCTTTGGATTCATCTCAACAAACAATATATGGATCGTCTCCACTGGATAAAGGTCCTCCTAAACTTGAACTCAAACCCCTCCCCTCTCATTTAAAGTATGCTTTTCTTGGTGAGAATGCTACATATCCGGTTATTGTGAATGCATGCTTGAATGATGATGAACTTGCTAGATTGTTGCATGAGTTGAGATTGCATAGGAAAGCCATTGGCTATACCATTGATGACTTAGTTGGCATTAAACCTTCTTTATGCATGCATAAAATAATGATGGAAGATAATCATAAACCTTCAATTGAACCTCAAAGAAGACTAAACCCTATCATGAAAGAAGTAGTCAAGAAAGAGATCCTTAAATTGCTAGATGCGGGAATCATTTTCCCGATTTTGGATAGTAAGTGGGTTAGTCCCGTGTATGTGGTTCCTAAGAAGGGTGGGATGACCGTAGTAACTAATGAGAATAATGAACTAATCCCAACTAGAACGGTTACGGGATGGAGGATGTGTATTGACTATAGGAAACTAAATGTGTCCTCTAGGAAAGATCACTTCCCTCTTCCTTTCATTGACCAAATGCTAGAAAGATTAGCTCAACATTCCCATTTTTGTTACTTAGATGGCTATAGTGGATTCTTCCAAATCCCTATTCACCCCGATGATCAAGAGAAAACCACATTCGCATGTCCTTGGGGTACATTTGCATATAGGAGAATGCCATTTGGGTGGTGTAATGCACCCGCCACCTTTCAAAGGTGTATGATGGGCATCTTTTCTGAGTATATTGAAAACATCATGGAAGTGTTTATGGATGATTTTTCTGTTTATGGATCTTCCTTTGATGATTGTTTAGCTAACTTGTCTCTAGTGCTTAAAAGATGTGAGGAGACTAATCTAGTCTTGAATTGGGAGAAATGCCACTTCATGGTAAGTAAAGGTATTGTGTTGGGACACTTGATGTCCAACCGAGGCATTGAGGTTGTCCGGCCCGGATTATTAAAAAAAAAACTATATAAGGCTGTGTTTGGCATGACCAATACACTAGTGTATAAGAGTGTATACGAGTGTATTAATTTTTAAACTGTGTTTGGCATGGTATAAAACACTAGTTTTTAGTGTTTCTGAAAGTGTTTTTAAAACCCTTATCTGAAGGAGGGTTTTGGCTGATGCACTAGTTTTTGGTGTTCAAAAGTACTATATTGCCCCTATCATTTAACGATATTTACAATTTCTACCGGGTATAATATAAACATTCTCTCACCTGTCATCGTTAATCCAGAGCCGTCGGAGGTGGAGAGAAGTCGAACGGCGAAGAACGAAACGCAAAGCATCACATTCAGAAGAACATCGGAAGTGGTCTATACAGGTTTGTCGTCTGTCCTCCGTCTCCTAATTTTTGTATATGTGTTTTTCATCATGTTCTCTACAAAAAACTGATAATTAGGGTTAGGGTTCTTCCTGATTTTTGGCTTTTTTGTTGATGATACCGTCGGTGAGCAATCGATTCGTCACTAGTTTTTTCTTCTTCGTTATGTGTGGTTATGCTTGTGAATGTTTCGATTATGCTACTATTATACAGGATTGGAGGAATGTTTGACTGTAAGGATGTATGGTAGGGCACTCTTAGGTTTGAGGGTTCCAGTGAGGGAATGTTTCGATTAGGCTATTCTTATGCAGGTTTGAGGGTTCTTATGCAATTGTGAGACATAATCGAAATGTAGTAATGATTCGATTGACTGTGAGAATGTTTCAATCTCATATATACTCGATATATGCAATTGTCTTTCATTTATATGTCAATTGACTGTGAGAATGTTTCAATCTCATATATACTCGATATATGCAATTGTCTTTCATTTATATGTCAATTGACTGTGAGAATGTTTCAATCTCATATATACTCGATATATGCAATTGTCTTTCATTTATATGATGGGTTCTTCATTGTCTTTCATTTATATGTCAAATTCTAGGGGTCCTATGCAGGTTCTTCATTGTCTTTCATTTGTGAGAATGTTTCAATTTGGGGCTATGGTCGATATATTCAGTCAAATTCTAGGGGTATTATACACATGAAGTTTTCACTTCTGAAATAAATATGCAGGTTCTTCATTGTCTTTCATTTGTGAGAATGTTTCAATTTGAGGCTATGATATATTCAGTCAAATTGTAGGGGTATTATGCAGATTGTTTTCACTTCTGAAATATTATATGCAGATTGTCTTAACTTCAGTCAAATTCTAGGGGTCTTATGTAGGTTGTTTTCACTTCTGAAATATTATGCAGATTGTTTTCAAAATATGAAATATTATGCAGATTGTCTTAACTCCTGAAATGTGTGATATCAATATGTCAATTGTGGTTTTAATGGGTTCGGGACTGTGAGAATTTTTAAATTTGAGGCTACAATTAAATTTGATTATGTAGATTGTTTTCACTTCTGAAATATTATGCAGATTGTTTTCACTTCTGAAATATTATGCAGATTGTCTTAACTTCTGAACTGTGTGATATGTATATTCAGAGAGATTATGACAGTTGTGACATGCTTAATGTAAATGACAGTTAAAGTAGCATGGTTGTCTTCCAGTTGACCCTAGGATTCAAATGAAGCGCATATGTAAATATTATGCAGATTGTAATGACAGTTGTGGCTATTATCTTATGACAGTGTAGAAATGTTATAAAATATCTTATGACAGTGTAGAAATGTTATAAATGACAGTGTAGAAATATCAGTGTAGACATGTTTATGGTATATTTGTAATGACAGTTGTGGCTATTTATCAGTGTATACATGTTTTAAAGGCTGTGTTTGACAAGTCATGGCAAATTTGTAATGACAGTTGTGGCTATTATGTTATGACAGTGTATAAATGTTATAAAATATCTTTGTTACAGATTGTGAGATGCATGAATAATCCTTTTCACATTGTGGCTATTTACTTCTTAAGACTGTGAGAATGTTTTAAGTTATTTTTAATAAATCTGGATTTGATGAACATAAACTAAATGATGAATCTATTGTAGATTCTACATGGATGACAATAACGTTTCCCAAAATCGAACTAGGGGTCCAAATTTTAACTGGACTGATGAGCTTTTGAGACTCCTAGTGACGATTTTACTTGAATAACAAAAGAAAAATGGAAGCAAACAAGCGTACAATTGGAAGGTTATTACTCCCACATTTATCAGTAAGTGTGGGAAGAATGGAGGCAAAGATTTTTGTAGGAATAAATTCGAGTCAATGAAAAAAGAATACAAGGCGTGGAAAACGCTTAGGAATTCAGAGACGGGTCTAGGTTGGGACGAAAATACTCGGATGATCTCTGCTTCCAATGAATGGTGGGAAAGGAAGATAAAGGTATTTGGTTTGTATTTGTATATATTTTTTTCTCATAAATTGACATGTGAATATTTAGTAATAATTGATGTGTTTTTATGTGTTGTAGGAAGATGTAAACTATAAGAAATACAGGAATAAGGGAATGGATGCGGATTATGAAGAGTTATTGAGTTCCCTTTTTGCTGGAAGTGTAGCAACTGGTCGTCTGGCCATGTCTTCTGGAATGGTTCGTGAGCCAAGTCCGGATCATTTGTCACTTGCAGATGATGATGATGTCACTTTAGGTGAAGGGGAAGGAGATGGTGATGATTTCTTCCGTAATTTTGTTGGTACGGTTAATGAAGGTGGAGGATCTAGCTACTCTGGAATTGCAGCTGACGTGAATGTTGAGCCGGAACATTCAACAGAACCTCCACCACCAAGTAAGGGTAAGAAAGACAAGGGTCCGTTGAAGAGAAAAAGAAGACAGTCTATAGGGTCATCAAAGTTGGAAGCATTTCTAGACCGTTCACAGGAGAACAGTGATAAGTTGATCACACTCTTTCAGGACGAGGTTAACTCTAAGGCGAAAGAGAACGAGATAATGCTTCAGAAGGTGTTGGCAATTGTTGATAGGATGGTGTAGAACAACTTGATCGTGGATGGAAGTCCGTTGTGGTGTTTCACAATGTCTAAGACCAACTCATGGAAAGCTATGCAGTTAATCGTGAATTTGGGGGATGATCAGAAAAGATACAATTGGTTGAAATGGGAGCATGAGCAGAGTTTAATGTGATGTACTTTTATGTTGTTTTCGGATTCTAACCTTAAGGATTTTAATGTTTTTATGCACTTAATTTCTCTTGTGTGTTTGGTCATTTCAGTGTCCGGATGTTATTGTTAAGGATGTTATTTTCTATGCAATGAATTTCATTTCTTTGGTTTGTAATTTCATTTGTTTGGTTGGTATATATTTTCAGGTTTATTATCAAGTTCAAAAATGTCAAGTTCAACAACTAGTAGTGATAGTGATGGTAGTGACAAGGACTTGAGGTCTAGACAGACACATGCTCTAAAATTATTGTCAGCTCACCAACAGTTGCAAAGACAGTACGTAGCTGCCGCCGATCACTTCTACCAGCACATGTATAAGGAGCCTTGTTACACTGGGTATGACCGAGGAAGATTATGGATGGAGGAGATGTTAAGTGGTCATCACATTCGCACTGTCAATATGTTCCGAATGGATGCCGAGGTTTTCTTGCGTCTATGCAAGGATTTAGAGCATAGTTACGGGCTAACCCCATCTAGAGAGGTATCGGTCATTGAAAAAGTTGGGTTGTTCTTATACACTCTTGCACAAGGGTGTTCTGTTCGTGTTGTCGCTGAGCACTTTCAAAGGTCCACCGAGACTGTCCATCGTGCATTCCACAACGTTCTAAATTCTATTACTGGTCGTGGACATGAAGGGTGCGGACTTGCAGGAGATAATATCCGACCACAAAATCCAAATTTTCCAAGAACCCCTACGCACATTGCTGCTGACCCAAGATACAGGGATTACTTTAAGGTAAACATATCAACACTTTTTACATTATTGTTACACTAATGAATACTGTTACGGTAAGATCGTGTGATGTGCACGCAATAAGCTTTAAATTTATATTCTCGTTATATTTCTCCTAACTCCTAGCGAACCCGCAGTGTACGGGACGTTTGTAGTAGGGATAGTATTCCGAGGTCGAACACAAAGACTAAGGTGAGATTGATTCGATTAGTGATTAAGTTTAGTGAAGATCTAGGTGAAGAAAAAGGAAAGGAAATAAAGAAATGAAAATCTAAATGTTTTTGGTGAGTTTTAGGTGATCAAGCAAGGATCTCAAATCATGCAAATGAACAAATCAACTATTCTAACAAATCAACACAAACAAACAAGCTAAAACGAGATATAGATCAAAGAGAGAGAAAGGCGGATTCTAGGGGTTGGAAGTTCCGGTTATGGCATAGGACTAAAGCTACCTAATCGTTCCTTGGATTAACTATGACATGTTGGGATTTAGTGTTTCTAGATTGGGATCAATCACCGGGTAGGTCTCATTGTAATATCCGGAATTTTTATTCCGTTTATTTTTGTAACAAACCCGATCTCGATAAGTTGACCCATGTCCGTCTACTTAGTTAGACACATTATTATAAAATTTATCATTTTATGTAGCTTCCCTTCACATAAAATGATAGGATCTTTATAAAATTTTATCATTTTATGTAGCTTACCTTCACATAAAATGATAGGATTATTATAACCAATCCTAAACTATAACATGATCCGTATCCGTCTATTCCGTAGCCTACCAGTTCCGATCCCTTGACTTCACATAAAATAATAAGTTTAGCCCCAAACCCTAATTTAGAATATGACTCGTCGTTGACAAGTTTGTGACGAAGCTGTGACAAGGTCTGGACAAGTCTGTGACGAAGCTGTGACAAGGCCCGGACAAGTCTGTGACGAAGCTGTGACAAGGCCCAGACAAGTCTGTGACGAAGCTGTGACAAGGCCAGACAAGGCTGTGACGAGTCTGTGACAAGGCCCAGACAAGGCTGTGACGAGTCTGTGACAAGCCCAGACAGGCTGTTGACAGCCCAGATTGGCAGCGCCCAGCAGCTTGCCAGCTTCAGCCAGCGATTCTCCAGTCCAGCGCCCATCTTGCCCAGCCCACTGTAACCTCGTTCTGGCCCAGTAAAGCAGCAACCCACAGCCTCCTTCAGCCCATCTACATGAGGAGACAAAATCTCGCTCTCTCCTCTTCTGTAACCGCTTATCTCCAACGTATCTCCACAAATCCAGCCCTCTCCTCTTCTGCGTTAATTCTTTCCTCTTCTGCATTTATTTTCTTCCCTCAAATCTCTCGAACGCTATCCTACAAGCTGTCCAGATTCATCGACCATTTTTCTCTGCAGCAGCGTGCGACCTCTAGCTCTCCCGACTCCCTATCATCAGACGAAGGCGCAGCAGCGAACAGCCGAACAACAGTATTCTGCATACGACATTCCTGAGTAGCCAGACGAGGAGAGTGCTTCACACACCTGCAACAAACGTGTGTCTAGTCGGACCCCTCTTCCTATTCAGATCTAACTGTAAACACAAGTAAGCAACATCTCTTTTCCTTCTGATCATATACAACAAAAGATATAATCCTAATCATTCGGTTTCTCCCCTTACATCTCTTGAATCGAACATCAGTTAGAGCCAAGAATTTTCTGTGTCACGTGGAAGCAGAAGAGGAGACGCTAATACTTGAGGCATCCCCAGTCCAGCCAAAACGAGATAGAACCCTGCTTAAAACAGCCAGTACAGCAGCCGTAGAAAGCCTTCTGTATAGAGGTAACGGAAAGGTTAATGTATGGTCTTATGTATGTATACCGTTTCCTTAAGGCTAGATTGATGAGTTGCTGTAGTTTGGCCTTGAACAGGGTTAGGTTAGTGATAGGTAGCTGCTGAGTCGTTTAAACAAAATGGTAGGACTGCTGTAAATTCATTTTTTTTTTCCTTCAGCTTTTAAGTTAGAAACAGCCCACCTTGTCGACCAATGTTTGAGCGTTTGGATAAAGATCCACCGTTGAATTTAGGATATGTTGTAGTAAGTGTGGCATAGTATATCATAATAAAATTTGTGAGCAATCGGAGTTACGGTGTGAGAGTTATAGTATCCCAAAGTTGGCTATTCATGCAGTTTTGTTTTTTGTATATGCTGAGTTTGAGGAAATTTGCTTGAGATGCAGTTTTGTGGAATAAATTTGGAGGGGTTATTGACTTCTGTTAGACTTGAATTTCGGACACGTTATAGTTGATATAGTATAGTAGATCATACAAAAATTTCAGAGGAATCCATGTTACGGTTTGAGAGATATGGGATTTCAAAGTTCAGTTTTATAAATGTGCTGAGTTGAGAAAAACAGCATGGGATGCTGTTTTGTGAGATAGTTTAGAATAGGCTTTTGATCTCTGTTAGGCTTGAATTTTTGATATGATATAGTTGACATCTTGTTGTAGATCATATTAAAATTTGAGAGGCATCCAGCGAGTGGTTTGGGATTTACGATTTTTCCAAGATTGAGTCGTAAGCAGTTTTTCTGTTGTGCTGAAATTCGGTTTTTGGGAGATAGTTTTAAATAGGATTTTGATCTCCTCTGCAGCTAAATTTTGGATATATTATAGATAGGATTTTATAGTAGAACATATCAAAATTTGGGATAAATCCAGTGAGTGGTTTAGGAGTTATGATTTTTCAAAGTCTACGCAGATTTGGGCTAAGTATAGAATTTGTAAAGGGAGTAGTCAACTTTAGGAATTTTTATAAAACTGTTGAATGAACAGTTTGGAGAAATTCTTTCTCCTAAAGTTAGATAGGACATCATAGATAATCTAGGGATTTAATTCGGAATTGTTATAAGCTTTTACGAATTTTATATTTGGAATCGAAGTTAGACCTTTACGACCTTCCGGAAAATAGAAACATAGGAAAAATGTTAGTTTGGAACCAAACGAAGCTTTGGGAGTTAGAATATGATTTTAGAATCTCAAATAGGAGTTTAGACATGAATTTTAGAATTTTCGCGAATTTCGGGACCAAGGGTAAAATGGTCATTTTACCCTAAATTAATACTGCAACTAGTTATGTCTTAATACATTATTCTATTTTAGAAGTCTTAGACTTCTAACTACGTGGGAGTGTGCTAATGCACTTATCCCCTTTGGCAGGCAACTGAGTTGCTACAGTTTACAGAGCGAGTTGGTTTACAAAGAGTCGAGCTTTATATCAGGTAAGTCCTTTGGGCTTACTTAGCTGACTTCTAAATATGAGTATAAATGATGATGGTGGTGTGTGATTGAAATGTTTATGGAAATAGGTTGTGATATATAATTACCGACCTATATTTTGGCCTAAGAGTAACGGGCGGTGGCATTCTGCTCAGTAGCTTGCGGGCGCTGGGGGTTTCTTTCGGGACTAGTCCATACGTGGTTTGTAGTGATGCTACCAGTGGAAGTCAGCTAGACCTACACCAGTTGGATAAGGAACGGAGGCGAGAACTAATAATAATTCTCGTGCCACAACTTAAATTGAATAATGTGAATCACTTAAATAATAGATAATAAACGGTTGAGTGCCAGCATGATGTTTGTTTATTTTATTTCTGCTTGTGTTTGTGCTGTTATCATTTTTGCTTATATTTGGATAGTTAGCTAACGGTTTATCCGTGTTGTAGATCTGTAGAGATAGACAGTTGCAGAGAGATCCGGAACGGATGGTCAGCCGGGTCCACGTACTCATTAGATGGGGACGGGGGAGTCTTCCATACGTCATGCATGTTATGTATCTTTATATATGTTTGTAAGGCTGTCACATGTGTACGTTTATACCATTAAAAATATTATGTTTTAGAAATTGTTTTAAATACATTTGTGCCTTGTTGTAAGATCCAAGTAATGTTGTTGTTAAACCAAGGTCGGAACCCATTGTGAGGTCCTAACCAGTAGCTCCCCGAGTTCCGAGAATTTGGGGTGTTACACTCATGGTCCACTAATCCGTCCCTAAGGTCTCATCACCGGGTAAGTCTCTAAGAACCTAAGGGATGGAATTCTACACAAACCGGATTGTCACCTAGGGATCTAACCTATCCTCACCGGGTAAGTCTCGAAAGAGTTAGTCCTAAACAACTATCCTAGCACACTTAATCCATTGGCGGCGTATGAGGCTCACCACTACCTAGGGTTTGTCATCTTTGAGATCTAAGAGTAAGGATTACCGGGTAAGTCTCTCCTAACACTTAGTTGCTAACACTAGGTTACCCTAGGGTAGATTTAACTCAACAAACACTAGGATTTCAACATTCTAACAATCTAGAGCTAGATCATCGAACCAGGGAGAATCACGGGCTGTTCTACACCTTCCACGGCCGTGGAAAGGCAAGAACGAACCGTGGACTCCAACAGAAGCAAAGTCCAAGTAAGTGACTCATCCAAGGGCAAATCTAAGTCCATCCTATCATAGTCCTAGCCATAACCATCCTTTCCTTACCCTAGAATCACATCTATTTAGCCTACAACATGCATCATAACAATCGAAATCATCAAGCATAAAATCATAACTTCCATTTGCAAGGTAATGAAGAGAAAGAGATGAGCAAGTGAAACAAGTAAAACCAAGCTGAAAATAGTATTGGAATCACTCACAACCCTTCTAAGAGAAGGTTTAAATGGTTCATACAACTCTAGAAATCGATTCCGGAAATTCCTCACTACAAAAGCTATCAAGGCCTATCAATGGTGTGCTCTTCTCCTTCCTCTCCAATGGAGCTCTTCAAGCCTCCAATGGTGTTTTCCTTCTTGAAAATCTTCTTGTTGAGAGAGTATTTTTGATTGGATGATAGTGGATAATGGAGGGCTGCCCCCAAGATGATTCTCTCAGCCAATGCAGGACCACTTTTATACTACAACTTTGCAAGAGCTGGCCAAGAGATCGTGGCACAGCTATCACAAAAACCTGGCAAAATCCACGGACAGTTCCACAGCTGTGAACTTCCAGTGAACCGTGATTTGGACCTTCAGCTTTGCCTTTGATCATTAAGCTTCGATTCGGTGCATGGCTTGTGTTGGCAAGGTTCCATGAGTCCTCATTAGCCTCTAGCTTGCGTCCTAATGAGTCCGAGGGTGTGTCATCTTGATGAACGATCCTCAAACGTATCGATTTAGCTCCTAAATCTCCCAAAATATCTACAAAGCAATGCACAAGTCCGTGTAGACGTCTATCTCGACAAAATACGTGAATTGAGTGCAAATGTGGTGAACTCGTGCTAAACCATGCATGAATGAGTGAGAAATCTATCTAAATGATTACCTAAACCTAAGTCATAAATCGTGTTATCAAAAATACCCCATACTTAAGGTTTGCTCGTCCCTGAGCAAATTCTCAACTATAGACTACGTGATAACATGATTTATGTATGCAGAAAAATGGCAAAATCTTTTTGGGTTTTGTGCTTCTACTATTGGATCACCTTCATAGTCATGTTTTATGGCAACGGACAAGCAATCATGTATCAAATAAATGAAGGCATGGAAAGACAATTGTACTTAACTCAAAAGCATGCATGAAATGTAAAGATGACGACGTCAAGATGATCAAGAGCATATCCAATCTAGATTACTAAGTCTTACAAACATGCAAATAGGTCATAAGGTCTTGTGAAATAAAAGGCCAAGAAACGTTGTGATTAGGTGGGGATTTTTCTAGGCTATGTGATGCTAATCCGGGAATGGAACTAACTCCACAACCTTGTCCTCGATCAACTTCCCTCAAGTGTATATTTTCTCTATCTTTTCCTTCTTTTCTTTTTCTTTGACTTATTTTTGAGACAATGACATTGGTGTACAAAAGCCGAAACCTTGGTGATTAGCCATCCTCGGGCTTTTTCTATTTTTTGAGGTGCATCCACACCGGGCACACATACCAAAGCTCGTTAGGACTATTGGTTTATTTGACTTTGGCAAGGCACCAACACCCGATTATGTGAAGTGTACCGAGTTACTTGTCATTAAAGCCAACGTCCCCAAACCTATGTTTTTGTCTACACTTTCACAACAAATTCAGCATTTTATGCATGATATTCTTTCATCAACATCTTCACCCCACACTTGCTTTTCACACACATCAACACACTAACATGCTCCTATTCCCGGATGGGTCAAAAGAGGTCAAATTTATATCAATTGAGGTGCTCAAACAATCATGATCAAGATGAGAATTAGAGGAAGATGGATTTGCCTCATTCATTCCTAGATGGTGTGCAAGAACTAGCATGTAATTTCGACCTTCAATGCTCAATCCATTCTAGGCAAACATCATGATCACAAATCATTCATGGGATTCAAGAGAAGTACTTCAAGTCCACATATGCATTCATCAATTTAACACATAAGGCCATCCATAGCCAATCCACAAGACAAGATTCATCATTAGGGTCATATCCAAGCCTAGAAAGCACAAAAATTTTTTGAAATTTTTGAGTTTTTATGGAATTTTTGAAATGAACATATACAATGCAAGACATGTGCAAATATTAAACTACCCTAGATGCTCATCATGCAAAGGATCATGCAAACCCCACCCCATACTTAGAAGCACATTGTCCCCAATGTGTAAATGAAGTAAAGAAGAGTGAAAGAAGGTTCTCACAATGTAAAAATGGTTTGCTATGGTATTTGGGATTCTCAAGTGGAGTTGATGTTGGATGATTCTATCAACCATGGTAGAGAGCTCTAAGTATTCATCAAGGCATCGGGACCCGCGCTAGGCACCGCTAGCCGTCCAAGTTCCGTGTCCGCTCCACCCATAATTGATGAGGGGTTCATCATCATCATTCCCTTGCCATATTCGCATGCCAAGCAAAGCTTCCAATGCTACTAAGGCTCTAACACACACAAAGCACACACAAAAACAGAAAAATCTAAAACAAAAACAAAACGAGAAAGGGAAAACGTTACCGATGGGTTGCCTCCCACCAAGCGCTTCTTTAAGGTCATTAGCTTGACCAAACTCGGGGGGTCTACTCAAGGTGAAGTGGGGCAATCATGTCTACCGGAGCTCCCGGAATATACTTCTTCAGCCGGTGCCCATTCACCTTAAAGTTTCCACAATGCTCCCGTCCTATCTCAATAGCTCCATGGGGAAAGATCTTCTTCACCACATATGGCTCGGTCCATCTTGATTTGAGCTTTCCGGGAAAGAGCCGCAGCCTTGAGTTAAAGAGAAGGACAAGGTCTCCTTCACTCAACTCCTTGGGGATGATCCTCTTGTCATGCCAACGCTTGGTCCTCTCCTTGTAGATCCGGGCATTCTCGTATGCATCCAACCGGATCTCCTCAAGGGCATTCATATCAAGCAACCTCTTCTCTCCTGCCTCCTTGAGGTCAAAATTTAGCCACTTGATGGCCCAATAAGCTCTATGCTCTATCTCCACCGGAAGGTGGCAAGACTTGCCATAGACCAACTTGTAAGGAGTGGTGCCAATTGGTGTCTTGAAAGCGGTCATATATGCCCACAAAGCATCATCGAGCTTCATAGCCCAATCCTTTCTTGTCCTAGAGACCGTCTTCTCAAGAATTCCCTTTATCTCCCGGTTGGAGATCTCCACTTGGCCACTAGTTTGGGGATGGTAAGGCGTTGCCACCTTATGGGTCACCCCATACTTAGCCAAAAGTGCCCCAAAGTTCCAATTGGTGAAGTGTTTTCCTCCATCACTTATGATCACCCTTGGTGTTCCAAACCTAGGGAAGATTACTCGGTTGAAGAAACGCACCACAACCTTGGCGTCATTTGTAGGAGAGGCGATTGCCTCCACCCATCTCGAAACATAGTCAACCGCCAATAGGATGTAGAGGTTGCCACATGAAGAAGGGAATGGTCCCATGAAGTCCACACCCCACACATCAAATATTTCCACTTCTTGTATGTTATTCAAGGGCATCTCATTCCTCCTTGAGATGTTGCCCGTCCTTTGGCAAGCATCACAAGCTACCACAAAGCCTTGCACATCCTTGAACAAACTTGGCCAAAAGAAGCCCGATTGCAACACTTTAGCACATGTCTTGTGTGAGCTAGCATGCCCTCCATATGGCAAGGAATGACAATGGCGGATCACACTCTCCACCTCATCCTCCGGTATGCATCTTCTAAACATTCCATCCGGCCCTCTCTTGAACAAAAGTGGTTCATTCCAATAGTAGTGCCTCACATCCTTGAAGAACTTCTTCCTTTGGGCATATGTCAAACCGGGAGGCACCTCCTCACACACTAAGTAGTTCACAATGTCGGCAAACCATGGCTCGCTTCCTCTAGATACTTGGAACAAGCATTCTTCCACCATTTGCAATTGCTCATCCCGGAATGAATCATCAATAGGGATGTCATCTCTCTCAAGCTCTAATGGAGGCAATCTACTAAGGTGATCAGCCACTGAGTTCTCGGACCCCTTCTTGTCCCGGATTTCCAAATCAAACTCTTGTAGAAGAAGGATCCACCGAATCAACCTTGGTTTGGCATCCTTCTTTGTAAGGAGGTAACGGATCGCAGCATGATCCATATACACTATGACCTTCGCCCCAACAAGGTATCAGCGGAACTTTTCAAATACATACACAACCGCTAGCAACTCTTTCTCGGTGGTAGCATAATTGAGTTGGGCATCATCTAGCGTCTTGCTAGCATAATAAATGGCATGAGTGCACCCATCTTTCCTTTGCCCCAAAACAGCCCCAACGGCTACATCGCTTGCATCACACATGATCTCAAACGGTAAACTCCAATCCGGAGGTTGCATGATAGGTGCGGAGATCAAAGCGTTCTTCAACCTACAAAAAGCCTCAAGGCAATCTTTGGAGAAAACAAATTCAACATCCTTCATTAGTAGGTTAGTGAGAGGCTTAGAAATTTTAGAGAAGTCTTGGATAAACCTCCGGTAAAAACCGGCATGCCCTAAGAAACTCCTTACCCCCTTCACCGAGGTAGGTGGTGGCAACTTCTCTATCGTTTCAATTTTGGCTCTATCAACCTCAATGCCACGGTTAGACACCAAGTGTCCTAACACAATACCTTCATTTACCATGAAGTGGCATTTTTCCCAATTCAAGACAAGATTTGTCTCCTCACATCTTTGCAATACTAACGACAAGTTAGCCAAGCAATTATCAAAGGAAGAACCATAAACAGAGAAATCATCCATGAACACTTCCATGATATTTTCAATGTATTCCGAAAAGATATCCATCATACACCTTTGGAAGGTGACGGGTGCATTAGACAACCCAAATGGCATTCTCCTATATGCAAAAGTACCCCATGGACATGTAAATGTTGTTTTCTCTTGGTCATCGGGGTGGATAGGGATTTGGAAGAATCCACTATAGCCATCTAAGTAGCAAAAATGAGAATGTTGAGCTAACCTCTCTAGCATTTGGTCAATGAAGGGGAGAGGGAAGTGATCTTTCCTAGAGGCCATGTTCAACTTCCTATAGTCAATGCACATTCTCCACCCCGTAACTGTCCTAGTTGGGATTAGTTCATTGTTCTCATTGGTTACTACGGTCATCCCACCCTTCTTAGGAACTACATGAACGGGACTAACCCACTTACTATCCGAGATAGGGTAGATTATTCCCGCATCTAGCAACTTAATGATCTCTTTTTTGACTACCTCTTTCATTATAGGATTTAGTCTTCTTTGATGTTCAATAGAGGGTTTATGGTTATCTTCCATCAAGATCTTATGCATGCACAAAGAGGGTTTAATGCCAACCAAATCATCAATAGTATAGCCAATGGCTTTCCTATGCAACCTTAGTTCATGCAACAACTTAGCAAGTTCATCATCACTCAAGCATGCATTAACAATCACCGGATATGTAGAATTATCTCCAAGGAAAGCATACTTCAAATGAGAGGGGAGGGGTTTGAGTTCAAGTTTAGGAGGACCTTTATCGAGTGTAGACGATCCAAATAAGGTTGGATGAGATGAATCCAAAGCAAATGAAGGCTCTCCATGGCTCCTAGAAGCTTGATCATCATCAAGGGCTGATTCAGGGGAAACCACGGCCAACTCCACGGTTTGCTCCAAGTCCACGGCCGTGGAAGTTGCCAAGCCTGCTTCTCGGAGTTGTCCAGAGAGTTCTACGGCCGTGGAACACAAATCTCGACCGTGGAACCTACAGGTATTCAGCACTTCTTTGTGGTCTTCAAATCCAACTCTTGCCTCCTTTTCCAATGCTTCTAAGGCCTTGATCTCTTCATTGCAAGCCTCCTCAACACCTTCTTCCATCATACTTAGGCTAAGAACCTTCTCCAAGGGATCCTTGATCAAGATCGAGCTCACAACTTCTCTAGATTCCTCTTGCTCGACTATGTTGAAGACATCTTCATCAAGGGTTGGCCCTTTCATCATTGTGGACAACTTGAACTTGATGTTCTCTTCTCCAATGTTGAAGGAGAGAGTCCCATTCTTGCAATCCACTAGGCATCCGGAGGTGGCTAGGAAAGGTCTTCCTAAGATGATGGGAACCGGATAGTCCGCCGGGATGTCCAAAACAACGAAGTCTATGGGCACATAGAAACCTCCTAGTTGCACCGGGATGTCTTCTAAGATCCCAACCGGATGAGTGATAGAACGGTCCGCCATATAGAGGGTCATCTTGACCGGTTTCGGCTCTCCTAGCCCGACCTTGTTGCAAAGTGCAAGCGGTATGATGCTTACACTTGCTCCAAGATCACAAAGGGCCTCATACTTCACATCTCCCACTCCAATTGGGACACAAAAGGAACCCGGATCTCTTAGCTTGGGAGGCATCTCCTCCTTCATTGTTTGGATCAATTCCGAAGATCTCTTGGTCATTCTTATCTCCCCATACTCCTCCAACTTCCTTTTGTTGGATAGTATCTCTTTCAAGAACTTACCATATGCTGGCATTCCTAGAATAGCATCCATGAACGGAATATTAATATGCAATTTAGACATTAGTTCAAGGAATTTACCAAAGTGATTGTCCAAGCGAGCTCTTGCTCGTGATTGTGGGAACGGTAGTGGTGGCTTGTATGGAGGCGGTGCCACATAGGTTGGCTCAACATCCTTGCTCTTGCCTCCATCTTCTTGCAATGGCTCTTCTTCATTCACCACTTGCTTCCCTTTAGCATTCTCCTTGGGCAAAGGGTCCTTCATACTCAACCCACTCCTCGTTGTGATGGCCAACACTTGGCCTCTTGGGTTGTCTTCGGTCCTTCCGGGAAGCTTTCCCGGATCTCTATGGGCTTCACCCGCCTTTTGGAACACTTGTGCTTCCAAAACCTTTTGAGCCTTAGAAATGGAAGTCACGGTGCTCTCAAGACCACTCAACCTTCCAAGCAATTGCTCAAACATCATTTCGGTTCTATCCTTTGGAGGTTGAGTAAATCCGGGTGGAGGTTCTTGTGAAGCTTTTGGTGGTGGAGTTGTGCTTGTGGAAGCGGGAGGGTTCAAGGCTCCATCCGGTTTAGAGTAGGAAAACCCGGGATGGTTGTGGTTGGGCCGGTAATTGTTGAATTGCCGGTTGTTGTTGAAGTTTCTTGGGCCTTGATAATTGTTGTAATTACCCCTTCCCATGTAGTTCACATCCTCCTCCTTGGAAGATAAGTTAGCTTGTGGAAGCACTTGAGGAGTTGCTTGGTTCTTCAAAGTTGTAGCACACAACTCCCTTAAGGACTTTAGCTCATTGTTGATGGCGTCAAGCTTGAAATTGCTCATGGTGACCTCACTCACTTCATATGCTCCCACCTTTCTCCCTTCACTCTTCCTATGGGAGTATTTCTCAATCACTAGAGCTTGCTTCTCCACAAACTCCCAAGCTTCATCTACATGCTTCTCCATGAAAGTCCCACCGGAAAGAGATTGGAGCTTGAATTGGCTATCTTCATCAAGTCCCTTGAAGTAGATCTCCAATAGCTCAATTTTCGGTATGCCATGGTGTGGACAATCTAGGAGAAGATCTTTGAACCTCTCCCAAGACTTGAACAAACTCTCTCTATCCTTCATCACGAAGGCATTGATCTTCCCTCTTAGCTCGGTAGTCTTGGAAGGTGGGAAGAACTTAGTCAAAAACTCGGTTGTCATCTCCTCCCAAGTACCAACTCGCCCTTGTGGAATAGATTGATACCAAGCCAAGGCTTTATCCTTAAGAGAGAAGGAAAAAGCCCTAAGCTTATGGTTGTTGCTCTCCAATCTAGGCGGCCTAAGAGTCTCCATCAAGATCTCATAGTTCATCAAGTGTTGATGAGGAGACTCTCCTTCCATCCCTCCAAATTGATTATGCCGGATCATTTGTAGAACTTGAGGGCGGAGTTCGTAATCATGGGCTGCGGGATCTCCTAAGTTCACACCCGGACGATGTGCTCTTTGTGCCGGATCCATACGTTGCCCCAACGTTTGTGGCTCTTCCATAGCAATGGGCACAACCCTAATATTCACCGCCGCCGGCTGCGGTTGTGGTGGAGGTGGAGGAGGTTGTTGACGGTTAAGCTCTCTTTGCACAAGAGCTTGCCTAATCTCCTAATTCTCCCTCCTAGTTGCCTCTTGCCTCTCATCGGCAAGTCTCCTTTCATTCTCCAAAGCTTCATCTCTTATCCTAATTTGCTCTAAAGCCTCATCCAACTCAGCTTGGAGATCTCTTCCGGCCATCTCTTTCCCCTTTTTAATGCTCTTGGATCTAGATCTAAGGGTTTTCTCCGGTTCAGGATCGAATGGAGCTAAATCCTTGCCACGAGATCTTCGCATACACCTAAAGAGTAAGAGATGTCCTGAAAAGCAAAGACACAAACCAAAGAGAGATCAAAAGCAACAAGAAAGATCTACACTATAGACAATCACAAAAAGACTCAATCTAGACCTAGTCCCCGGCAACGGCGCCAAAAACTTGTTACGCTAAGATCGTGTGATGTGCACGCAATAAGCTTTAAATTTATATTCTCGTTATATTTCTCCTAACTCCTAGCGAACCCGCAGTGTACGGGACGTTTGTAGTAGGGATAGTATTCCGAGGTCGAACACAAAGACTAAGGTGAGATTGATTCGATTAGTGATTAAGTTTAGTGAAGATCTAGGTGAAGAAAAAGGAAAGGAAATAAAGAAATGAAAATCTAAATGTTTTTGGTGAGTTTTAGGTGATCAAGCAAGGATCTCAAATCATGCAAATGAACAAATCAACTATTCTAACAAATCAACACAAACAAACAAGCTAAAGCGAGATATAGATCAAAGAGAGAGAAAGGCGGATTCTAGGGGTTGGAAGTTCCGGTTATGGCATAGGACTAAAGCTACCTAATCGTTCCTTGGATTAACTATGACATGTTGGGATTTAGTGTTTCTAGATTGGGATCAATCACCGGGTAGGTCTCATGGTCCACTAATCCGTCCCTAAGGTCTCATCACCGGGTAAGTCTCTAAGAACCTAAGGGATGGAATTCTACACAAACCGGATTGTCACCTAGGGATCTAACCTATCCTCACCGGGTAAGTCTCGAAAGAGTTAGTCCTAAACAACTATCCTAGCACACTTAATCCAATGGCGGCGTATGAGGCTCACCACTACCTAGGGTTTGTCATCTTTGAGATCTAAGAGTAAGGATTACCGGGTAAGTCTCTCCTAATACTTAGTTGCTAACACTAGGTTACCCTAGGGTAGATTTAACTCAACAAACACTAGGATTTCAACATTCTAACAATCTAGAGCTAGATCATCGAACCAGGGAGAATCACGGGCTGTTCTACACCTTCCACGGCCGTGGAAAGGCAAGAACGAACCGTGGACTCCAACAGAAGCTAAGTCCAAGTAAGTGACTCATCCAAGGGCAAATCTAAGTCCATCCTATCATAGTCCTAGCCATAACCATCCTTTCCTTACCCTAGAATCACATCTATTTAGCCTACAACATGCATCATAACAATCGAAATCATCAAGCATAAAATCATAACTTCCATTTGCAAGGTAATGAAGAGAAAGAGATGAGCAAGTGAAACAAGTAAAACCAAGCTGAAAATAGTATTGGAATCACTCACAACCCTTCTAAGAGAAGGTTTAAATGGTTCATACAACTCTAGAAATCGATTCCGGAAATTCCTCACTACAAAAGCTATCAAGGCCTATCAATGGTGTGCTCTTCTCCTTCCTCTCCAATGGAGCTCTTCAAGCCTCCAATGGTGTTTTCCTTCTTGAAAATCTTCTTGTTGAGAGAGTATTTTTGATTGGATGATAGTGGATAATGGAGGGCTGCCCCCAAGATGATTCTCTCAGCCAATGCAGGACCACTTTTATACTACAACTTTGCAAGAGCTGGCCAAGAGATCGTGGCACAGCTGTCACGAAAACCTGGCAAAATCCACGGACAGTTCCACGGCCGTGAAGTTCCAGTGAACCGTGATTTGGACCTTCAGCTTTGCCTTTGATCATTAAGCTTCGATTCGGTGCATGGCTTGTGTTGGCAAGGTTCCATGAGTCCTCATTAGCCTCTAGCTTGCGTCCTAATGAGTCCGAGGGTGTGTCATCTTGATAAACGATCCTCAAACGTATCGATTTAGCTCCTAAATCTCCCAAAATATCTACAAAGCAATGCACAAGTCCGTGTAGACGTCTATCTCGACAAAATACGTGAATTGAGTGCAAACGTGGTGAACTTGTGCTAAACCATGCATGAATGAGTGAGAAATCTATCTAAATGATTACCTAAACCTAAGTCATAAATCGTAAACATACATTATTCTCAGGATTGCATTGGGTGCCTTGATGGTTGTTCGCTTCAAACGGTGTGTGCAAGCTTTAAATTTATAACCCTAGACTTAAGCTTAAAACAAGGATGCGAACCCGTAGTGTACGGGTCAATCGTAGTAAAAAGCAAGAAATTCCAGGGGTCGATCACAGGGACTCGGTGAAACAAAGTCAATAACGGTAAGCTTCGTGAATACTAACCACAAGAGCAATTAACACAATCAAAGATGAATAAGAAGTCAATAAAGCAAACATGCAATTCTAGGGATTAAAGCGTCTAGTTGTGGTTCCAACTCAAGATCTAAAAATAAGCGGACAAAGCTGAGATTTTTGCACGGGGAAGGTGTTACTAAAGTGGAATAGATCACCGGTTAAGTCTCACTACTCACTAATCCTAAACCGTAACTCCTATTACCGGGTAAGTCTCAAGGAATTAAGATAAAGAACTATAACCTCAAGCTAACACACCATCTAATGGAATAGAATCAACCTTTACCGGGTAAGTCTCAGGCTAACTCACAAAGATGGGATGGAAGCACAATCAAACCCCAATAAAGGATAAACCTTTATTACCTACGCTTATGATCGTTGGTACACAAACTAAGGAATTACCGGGTAAGTCTCATCCTAAGCTTGCATTGGATCAAAAAAGGTGTAATAAGGATAGGATTTGGCAAACTCTAACACTTAACTCTCAGTTTAGGATCAGATAAGTCACCTCGGTCAGCCAAATTCCACCCCGGCCGAGATGTTCATCGACTGAGCGAGATGCTTAGGGTTAAGGTTAAAGACTCGAACTTTCAGGGTCCTACTGGAATCTAAGATTATTCTATCATTGTTTTTCCCACAACCTTCAGCCAATCACCCTAGAATCACACAAGGAAATTAGCCACTCATCATCATCATAAAAGTATTAATCAAATATATGGGAAGAAGGTGAATATTTGAACAAGAAGAATTCAATGAAAAGACTTCAATAACTGAATCAAATATCACAACAAAAGCGTTCCTTGGATAGCAATACAACAAGAGAAGATAACAAGGAAGGGAATCAAAGACAATCTTACAAAACCCTTCAAAAAGCTATAAAAGCTATGATCTTCAATCTCCCTTCAACCTTCAAAAAGGTTCTTCAAAACTCCTAACTGGAGTATGGTTGCAGCGATGTATGCTGGATCTTCCGGCGTCTAAGCACGATCTCCTCATAAGCAAGATCTTCCTTCGTAAGCGAGATGTTGGGTTTGTGGAAATCCAACCCTTTTTATAGGAAAATAACCCTCCAAAGATAAAATATCTTAGAAAGATCTTCCCCCATAAAGATAGGTAAAATATAAGATCTTCTTCCTTCCAGGAGCTAAGCCCAAAAATATAAGATCACCTTCCAAAGATAAAAGATCTCAGCCAAGAATAAAATATTCTCGCCGCGTCCTAGGTGTTCGCCTCGGTCGAGTCGGCGTCTCTGGATCACCTCGGTCGAGATGAATCTCTGGTCAACCGAGGTGAGTCACAACTGAATGTGAAATCTCTCAAAACTGGTCCAAAGTGAATCTTAATCCATGGCTATGCTTCCTGGATGGTTCCTTATGCTCCTCAATGTAGCTCCAATGACTCCATAGCTCTATTTGTTCCTTTTTGATGCAAAACGTGCCATTTTACCTACAATTACAACAAAACTAGGAGTAGACCTCGATTCCCGCAAAGGTAGATGAAATGGTAATATAATCACACAATATACATACAAACACGCAGATTATGAAAGATAAAACCTCCAAACAAACCTCAAAATATAGACTATAATTCATGCTATCAAAATACCCCATACTTGGCCCTTGCTTGTCCCCAAGCAAGTTCCGCATATAGAAGACAAGATAGAATGGATTATAAGTCATGAAAATCAATGAAAAGTCTTTCAAAAACATTTTTATGGTGTGCAACAATCATAGATCACTCTAAGAGAATACTTCACGGGATTTAAAATCAAAATATGATCAAAATATTTTATAAATATAGGAAAGTTGTTCATCTTTGCATAAAACCATGGAATGCATAATAAGTCATAATTATCAAAATTAATCATGTATAATCCAGTTTAAACCACTAAGTCAATCAACAAGCTCAAGGTCTCAAGGGCTTCCCAAAAGAAAAGGTCAAGAAACGTGTAGGGTAGAGATGTATGTAAGGTAATGTGGTGCTAGAATCCGGGAAAAGGATGAACTTCACCTCCACCTTGACTTGCAATATCTTCCACCAATAAGCTTTGCTTATTCCACTTTTTCTTTTTACTTTACTTTTTGGGATGCATGGACAGAGGTGCACAATAACCGAAGCCTAGAAAATCCGCAATCATCAATTTCTTGAGATGCATCAAACCCTTGATGCACATACCATGACCCGTTAGGAATATCGCTCAATCCGACTTTGGCAAGACACAAACACCCGGCTATGTGAATGGTGCCGAGTTACTCATCTTCATGATTGACTTCCCCAAACCTATTATTACTTTCTAACACTTTCACTTCCAGCCAACTTCTCAACTTTAACTTCACTTGCTTTCACCACTTCGCTTGCTTCCAAATTCCCAGATAGGTAAGGGGAGGCAAAATGTATATGAGGGGCTAAGCATGATCAAGAAGAAGAAGAAGAGAGAAGAGTGAATTGCCTTGGTCTTTCCAGGAAGAAAGTGAGAGAACTCATGATGTGGTGTCAACCTTCAAATTCAACATAATTTAGATAAAACAAAGTATTAAACATGCCAATAATTTCAAACAAAGCATTTAGCAACTTAAACATATTATAAAACCTTTCAAACACATAAAGAATTTAAAACCAGTCAGTAAGCAAGATCTTCACTGAGATCATATCCAGATAAGTAACACAAAAATAATTTTCGAAAACTCTCAGTTAACCCACCTCGGTCGAGGTGTTCTTGGTTCAACCGAGGTGAAACGCCTCGTTTGGCCAAGACTGACTCGGTCGAGGTCAAAAAAATTTTTTTTTAAAACCATTTTTTTTTTCAGTTTCGACGTTTTTCTCAATCAAATAACCTGTAAATATGCATGCAATCTCAGATAAACATATAAATGCAGAGGTGAAGCATAAACATGAAATATCCGATAAAGTAATCATACATTAAGGAAATCAAATAAGTACATCAAGTAGTCATCAAATAAGTACATCGAATACCCCATACTTGGGACACACTGTCCCAGTGGGTCAATATAAGTCTAGAAACAAGAGTACTCACCGGATAAAAAGCTGAACTGCATAAAATATAATAAAGAAAATCCTGCAGCTCATCAATAGTCGCGATCCGGTGGTGGTGGTGGTGGCACGTATGGATACTGAGTCGGGTCGAATGGATGACCCATGATGCGCTCGAACTGAAGCTGGGCCATGATGTGCTGATAATGTTGCCGCTCCTGCATCTCACGGATATCCAGCGACAAAGCAGCATACGAATCAATAACCTGATCCGTCAGGTCATCAATCCGTCGGTGAGCATCTGGATCTCTCACTCTATGTCTCCTGCGTCTAGCAGGTCTAACCAGAGAAGTCTCAGCTGGTGCAGGCTCAGTCTCATCATCATCCAGATCTATGATCGGTGGCGCGCTCGTCCCTGCAGTATCTGTCCCTGTATCCATCGGGACTCCACCATCTCTCTCATCTACCGTATCCTCGTCATCAGCCTCCTCCTCCTCCTCAGCTGGGGCAGCTGCTGCCTCCCTATGATCCTCCATCAGTGGAGCCCAAGCTGTCTGCCAATAGTGTGGGTCATAAACGATGAACTGGGCAGACCATCGGATCCCCTGTGGCGCAGTCAGCTCCCATGGCATAGCAACATATGGAGTGGTCAGACCTCGGGGAACTAGAATCCTCCGAGTGATCATCTCCTGCAATCCAAGCGGCTTCGGAGCCGCCACCATCGTACAGGCACTGAGGTCCATGGCATGAAAAGCAGCTATGTGGGTGACAAGCCCTCCGCAGCAGATGTCTCCCTTCGCTTTGGCCTTGATCTTGTGCAGGTCCTCTGCCAAGATCAAGCCAAAGTCTGGAAAACCCCCCGTAACCATACAGTACAGACTGAAAAGCTCGCCCTGTCGGATCTTCTGGGGCGTCTCAGTACGCGCCAGAAGTGTCTCGCTGAATATCCTATGGGCTAACCTAAAGGCTAGGCGGAAGATGACCTTCTCCTTGGAATCTCCAGGGCACCATCTATCTGCGTGCTCAGTAATATGAGCTATTTGCCCCCAGAACTCCCTAGCTACAGATCGGGAAGGGAAGTCAGTGGCGGTGGGCTCAGGAAAGCCGAAGATGTCTCTCCAAACCTCGAGGGGTACTATGAAGTTCCGGTTCATCAACCGGTACTTCACAGACTGCTCTGTGGGAAGGTAGGTGAAGGAGCTAACGAACTCTAAGGTCGGCTCCAAGTAGGCTGGGGCTCGGATCTCAGTAAACTGATCCAGCCCGACTATGGTAATCATCCTCCTAAGGTCTCCATCTACCCCTAGGCAATCAAACGCTGACACATCCAGGAAACGTGGTGCAATCACTGGACGGCTAGCTATACGCTCATAATCTACCCGGCATCTCTCGTGGATCACCGGGCGGTAAGGTCGGGAAGAAGAGGAAGGAGGGGAAGGTGAGGATCTATCTCTGAGGGCAAGGCGACGTTCGGAACTCATTTTTTTTTCTCAGCTACTGTCAGATCACCTCGGTCATTGACAACCCTCAGGAATCACCTCGGCCGAGGTGCAGTTCGACTGGACCGAGGCGTAAACAGTTCGCGATTCAACTCTCAGAAATCCAGTTCTTTTCCCCCAAAAATCACTACAATTGCTTCCTATGGGGTACTTAAGCCTTTTCTCAGCAGATTCAAGGGCAACCAAAGCTCAAATCGAAACGAATGAACGAGTTAGGGGTTCGACTGTTTTTACCTCATTTCGGTCGATTCATTCGATTTCTTCGCAGATCTGTGTTTGCAATGGGATCCTCTACCCTTCAATCGCAGTTTGGAAGCGGAAATCTTCGAAAACGAGCAAGATTCGGGGAAGCGAGGTGAGGAGGCGCCGCGGTCGAGTTGAGTTGGGTAAAAAGTGAAAAAAATAATTTTTTCCCCTTTTTATACTGTTCCTGGAACTGCTGTCACCTCGGTCGAGATGGTCTCGAATGGACCGAGGTGGTACTGACCGAGGTGGTTCTACTGAAACCCTAGTCGCCTCGGTTGCTCAAGAATCAACTCGGTCGAGGTGGCCTCGACTGGACCGATGTGTCTCAGTTAAACTTCGTCTTCTCGAATTCTCGAACTTCTGTACTTCCAGTCATGCTCCTTCCTTAGATGTCTCCTGTTATCTGTCTAGGACGCCAAAAACAAACAAAACAAAGCAAAAGCAAACTATCTAAGCTAGACTAGAAAACGGGAAAAGAATGCAATACCTTGGGTTGCCTCCCAAGAAGCGCTTGGTTTAAGGTCGCTAGCTGGACCATAATGCGTCATCAAACGTAATGGGAGGTGCCCTCACCCCATACTTCACCTCCATCGTGGGGTGAAGTAAGTAAATCTATCAAACGCTCCAACAAGTGTAAGTGCTCATCGGGGAATGAATCGTCTATGGGCGGGTCATCCTTCTCACATGAAGATGCAGGTAGCCGGCTAAGGTGATCCGCAACAGAATTCTCGGATCCCTTCTTATCGCGGATCTCTAGGTCAAACTCTTGAAGGAAGAGAATCCATCGAATAAGGCGTGGCTTGGCATCTTTCTTAGCCAACAGGTAACGAATGGCTGCATGGTCGGTGTAGACAATGACTTTCGCTCCAACTAAGTAGGAACGAAACTTCTCGAAAGCGTATACAACCGCCAATAACTCCTTCTCGGTGGTAGCGTAGTTGCGTTGTGCTACATCTAGCGTCTTGCTAGCATAATAGATGGCGGTGGTCCGTCCATCCTTCTTTTGCCCAAGCACCGCTCCTACGGCTACATCACTAGCATCGCACATGATCTCAAAGGGCAAGGTCCAATCTGGAGGTTGGATAATAGGAGCGGAGATCAACGCTTCCTTAATCCTGTAAAAAGCATCAAGACACTCCTGCGAAAACTCAAAAACAACATCTTTATTCAAGAGGTTAGTTAAAGGTTTAGAAATCTTAGAGAAGTCCTTGATGAATCTCCTGTAGAAACCTGCATGCCCGAGAAAGCTCCTCACACCTTTAACAGAACAAGGGGGAGGGAGTTTCTCAATAGTCTCGATCTTAGCGCGATCGACCTCAATGCCTCGATTAGAAACGAGGTGTCCTAGCACAATGCCTTCATTAACCATAAAATGACACTTCTCCCAATTCAAGATGAGATTAGTGTCTTCACATCTTTTAAGCACTAGCGAAAGGTTAGATAGGCAATCATCAAAAGAGGATCCGTATACGGAAAAATCATCCATAAATACCTCCATGATATTCTCTATGTACTCGGAAAAGATAGCCATCATGCATCGCTGGAAGGTAGCGGGTGCATTGCACAATCCAAATGGCATCCTCCGATAGGCAAATGTCCCCCATGGACAAGTAAAAGTGGTCTTCTCCTGATCATCCGGATGGATAGGAATCTGGAAGAATCCACTATAGCCGTCCAAGTAACAAAAGTGTGAATGTTGGGCCAACCGCTCGAGCATCTGATCGATGAAGGGAAGTGGAAAATGGTCCTTCCGTGTGGCCGTGTTCAGCTTCCTGTAATCGATGCAAACCCTCCAGCCCGTAACGGTCCTGGTTGGGATCAACTCGTTGTTCTTATTCGTCACAACGGTCATCCCTCCTTTCTTCAGAACGACATGCACCGGGCTAACCCACTTGCTGTCCGAGATAGGATAAATAATACCTGCATCCAACAACTTAAGAATTTCTTTCTTCACAACCTCCTTCATGATCGGATTTAACCGTCTTTGAGGTTCCCGTGAAGTCTTATGATTGTCCTCCATTAGAATTCTATGCATGCAGAAAGAAGGTTTAATGCCAATAAGATCATCCGTGGTATAACCTATAGCCTTTTGATGCTTTCTCAGGACATGCATTAACTTAGACAATTCAGATTCGGAAAGGGAAGCACTAACAATTACGGGATAAGTAGAATCCGGTCCAAGAAAGACATACCTCAAGTGACTGGGGAGTTGTTTAAGCTCCACGACTGGGGGTGCTTTCTGAGGGGGATCCTTGCTTCCTCCTTCCTGTGGAGTGGTTTCAGAAACTGGACCTTCGAAAGTCTCAGTTGACATTACTTCGCAGTCGACCTCGGTCGAGGCGCAGAGGCGTTGACCGAGATGTTCTTCAGTCGCCTCGCTCAGTCCAGAAAGTGCCTCGGTCGAGGTACTGCAACTGGAACCGAAACTGGAGATCTTCGTCTCTTGAAATAGTGTCTCAGTTTTAGCTCCTGGATCTTCTTCCAGTGCCTTTAAGCTCCGTATATCTGCATCACAAGAAGCATCTATACCTTCCTCTATTAAACTAAAACTAATAACTCTTTCGAGTGAATCGTTAATAAGGATAGAGCTCACCAATTCTCTTGATTCTTCTTCATCGTAGATGTTGAAGATATCATCGGTTAGCTGCTCCCCTTTCATGGCTGCAAGTAGTGCGAACTCCACCTCATCGCCACCAATGTTGAATTTCAACTTGGCGTTCTTGCAATCCACATTGCAACCCGAAGTTGCTAGAAATAGCCTCCCGAGAATAATAGGAACAGGATAATCTGCGGGAATGTCAAGTACAACAAAATCTATTGGTAGATAGAAGTTACCTAACTTGACCGGAACGTCCTCCAAGATGCCCACGGGATGGGTGATGGAGCGATCCGCCATATAAAGTCGAATCTTGACCGGCTTGGGCTCTCCAAGTCCGATCTTCATACATAGCTCCAGCGGTATGATGCTCACGCTGGCTCCTAGATCACAAAGGGCTTCACAAGTGACATCCCCAACTTGAATGGGGATGCTAAATGAGCCGGGATCTCTCAACTTAGGTGGCATCTTCTCCTTCATGATCTTAATAAGCTCCGAGGATTTAGATGTCATCCTAACTTCACCAAAGTCTTTCAATTTCCTTTTCCTTGATAGGATCTCCTTTAAGAACTTCCCATAGGCGGGCATTCCTAGAATGGCATCAAGGAAAGGAATGTTAATATGCAGCTTATTCATCAAGTCAAGGAACTTACCAAAGTGCTTGTCTAGATGTGCTCTGGCCCTTGACTGGGGGAATGGAAGTGGTGGTTTGTATGCAGGAGGTGGAACATAAACTTCAGTTTTCCCCTCCGCTTTCTGTTGCTCCGCCTCGGTTGGCATCTCGGTCGAGGTGTTCTTCGACTGGATCTGGACCGAGGTGGTTTGCGTCGAACGAGGTGCTGGATATGCAGTTTTGAGTCCACTCCTCGTCGTTATGGCCATGCACTGGCCCTTAGGGTTTCTTTCCGTCTTTGCTGGAAGCTTCCCTGGATCTCTTGGCGCTTCATTTGCCCTACTTGCAAGTTGTTGTTCGAAGGACTTTTGGGCCCTCGAAAATAAAGTCATAGAAGTCTCTATAGCACTAAGCTTGATCAAGATAGCCTCTAGAACTGCGTCTTTCTTTTCTGGCTGAGACGAACTTGACCCTTGCCCTTGGCTTTTTAATGGAGTAGAAGAAGAAGTAGAAGGGGAAGAAAGGAAAGAGTTAGAGGAATCGTTAGAGTTGGAGTTTGAATGATTGTTACCGTTATTTTGGTTGTTCGCCCTCCAATTATTGCTATTGGATCCTCTATTGTTGTTGTTGTAGTTGTTGTTCCGGGAACCGTTGTTGTTGTTACGGTATCCGTTGTTGTTGTTCCTTTGTCCTTGCTCTTCCCTCTTGGTTTGAGCAACCAAGAGTTCCTTCAATTGCTTCACGTCATTCTTCAAAGACGTGAGTTGATTGTTGTTGGATTGAGTCTCTTGAAAGTTGACTCTTTTAACTCCACCTTCAGCTCCTTGGTGGGTGTACTTCTCCATATGCAAGGCTTGCTTCTCGATGAAATCCCAAGCCTCGTCAATCGCCATGTCCATGAAGGTACCGGCGGAGAGTAGTTGGAGATTGAACTGGGTGCTTCCGTCCAGTCCTTTGAAGTAAATCTCCAATAACTCTAACTTTGGAATCCCATGATGTGGGCAATCCAAAAGAATGTCCTTGAACCGCTCCCATGACTTGGACAAGCTCTCCTTGTCCTTCATAATGAAAGCATTTATCTTCCCTCTCATTTCAGCTGTCTTTGAGGCGGGAAAGAATTTGGTCAAGAACTCCGTAGACATTTCCTCCCACGTGCTAATTTTACCTGGAGGAAGAGATTGATACCAAGTAAGAGCTCTATCTTTTAAAGAAAAGTAAAAAGGTCTTAGCTTGTAGTTGTTATTTTCAATTCTGGAAGGTCGCAAGGTTTCCATCAAGATCTCGTAGTTTTGAAGATGTTGATGTGGTGATTCCTTCTCCATCCCTCCGAATTGGCATTGGCGAATCATGGATAGAACTTGCGGTCGAAGTTCATAGTCATGGTCCGCTGGATCTCCTAGGTTGACTCCTGGACGCCTCAGTTGTTGATTAGGGTCCATCCTTTGACCTAGGGTTTGTGGAAGTCCTGCAAGAAGAACATCTCGGACTGGCATCCGGGGTGGATGTATCTCGGCCGGGGCGTCTGGTACTGGGACCTGCCTCGGTCGAGGGTCAGCAACTGGAACCTGTCTCGGTCCAGCATCGGGAACTGGGTCGTCCCTCGGTCGAAGTAGAATCTGGTCTTGTATGACGGCCATTTTTGCTTCGATTGCTTCAGTTTTGGTGCGAGTTTCTTCCTTCTCTCGCCTTAGTTCTTCCTTGCTGAGGCGTAGCAGCTCTAACGCCTCTTTCAATTCGGCCTCAAGATCGCGGTTGTCTTGTTGGGCCATCTTTGCTTCTCTTAAGCGTCGCTTGTATGTCTTTTCTGGTTCGGGATCGTAAGGAACGACTTCCTTCCCAGTGCAGGTTCTTCGCATAAACCTAAGAAAGAACCTGCAAAAGTCACTCAAGTAGAGTGGTTAGAAGACACGGGGGCAAGTGCCCCAAGAGCAAACCGTACCGGCTCGGTCTAGACCAAGTCCCCGGCAACGGCGCCAAAAACATGTTCGCTCCAAACGGTGTGTGCAAGCTTTAAATTTATAACCCTAGACTTAATCTTAAAACAAGGATGCGAACCCGCAGTGTACGGGTCAATCGTAGTAAAAAGCAAGAAATTTCAGGGGTCGATCACAGGGACTTGGTGAAACAAAGTCAATAACGGTAAGCTTCGTGAATACTAACCACAAGAGCAATTAACACAATCAAAGATGAATAAGAAGTCAATAAAGCAAACATGCAATTCTAAGGATTAAAGCGTCTAGTTGTGGTTCCAACTCAAGATCTAAAAATAAGCGGACAAAGCTGAGATTTTTGCATGGGGAAGGTGTTACTAAAGTGGAATAGATCACCGGGTAAGTCTCACTACTCACTAATCCTAAACCGTAACTCCTATTACCGGGTAAGTCTCAAGGAATTAAGATAAAGAACTATAACCTCAAACTAACACACCATCTAAGGGAATAGAATCAACCTTTACCGGGTAAGTCTCAGGCTAACTCACAAAGATGGGATGGAAGCACAATCAAACCCCAATAAAGGATAAACCTTTATTACCTACGCTTATGATCGTTGGTACACAAACTAAGGAATTACCGGATAAGTCTCATCCTAAGCTTGCATTGGATTAGGAAAGGTGTAATAAGGATAGGATTTGGCAAACTCTAACACTTAACTCTCAGTTTAGGATCAGATAAGTCACCTCGGTCAGCCAAATTCCACCCCGGCCGAGATGTTCATCGACTGAGCGAGATGCTTAGGGTTAAGGTTAAAGACTAGAACTTTCAGGGTCCTACTGGAATCTAAGATTATTCTATCATTGTTTTTCCCACAACCTTCAGCCAATCACCCTAGAATCACACAAGGAAATTAGCCACTCATCATCATCATGAAAGTATTAATCAAATATATGGGAAGAAGGTGAATATTTGAACAAGAAGAATTCAATGAAAAGACTTCAATAACTGAATCAAATATCACAACAAAAGCGTTCCTTGGATTGCAATCCAACAAGAGAAGACAACAAGGAAGGGAATCAAAGACAATCTTACAAAACCCTTCAAAAAGCTATAAAAGCTATGATCTTCAATCTCCCTTCAACCTTCAAAAAGGTTCTTCAAAACTCCTAACTGGAGTATGGTTGCAGCGATGTATGCTGGATCTTCCGGCGTCTAAGCACGATCTCCTCGTAAGCAAGATCTTCCTTTGTAAGCGAGATGTTGGATTTGTGGAAATCCAACCCTTTTTATAGGAAAATAACCCTCCAAAGATAAAATATCTTAGAAAGATCTTCCCCCATAAAGATAGGTAAAATATAAGATCTTCTTCCTTCCAAGAGCTAAGCCCAAAAATTTAAGATCACCTTCCAAAGATAAAAGATCTCAGCCAAGAATAAAATATTCTCGCCGCGTCCTAGGTGTTCGCCTCGGTCGAGTCGGCGTCTCTGGATCACCTCGGTCGAGATGAATCTCTGGTCAACCGAGGTGAGTCACAACTGAATGTGAAATCTCTCAAAACTGGTCCAAAGTGAATCTTAATCCATGGCTATGCTTCCTGGATGGTTCCTTATGCTCCTCAATGTAGCTCCAATGACTCCATAGCTCTATTTGTTCCTTTTTGATGCAAAACGTGCCATTTTACCTACAATTACAGCAAAACTAGGAGTAGACCTCGATTCCCGCAAAGGTAGATGAAATGGTAATATAATCACACAATATACATACAAACACGCAGATTATGAAAGATAAAACGTCCAAACAAACCTCAAAATATAGACTATAATTCATGCTATCAATGGTACTCATATAAGTGCATGCATAGAAGAAGTCTCGCAAGTTTCTTATGTCGGCCGGAAACATGTAGTCACTTTCAATGTCCTTGCTGTGTGTGATTTTAATATGTTGTTTACTTTTGTGCTGTCTGGATGGGAAGGGTCCGCTCATGATGCAAATGTTCTCGATAATGCCATATGCAACCCCAATCTCAACTTTCCACATCCACCACCAGAGAAGTATTATCTATGTGACAAGGGTTATCCAGATAGACCGGGATTTCTAGTGCCGTATTCGAAGGTGCGCTATCACCTTAACCAATTTGACACCGAGCCACCAAGCAACAAAAAGGAAGCATTTAACCAGGCACACTCTTCTCTAAGAAGATGTATCGAACGATGTTTTGGAATCTTAAAGAAGAGATGGAAGTTGTTATCTGCTATGCCATGTTATCCGGACTACACACAAGTTGACATTCATCTTGCTTGTTTTGCCTTGCATAATTTCATTCGATTATACTCAGGATATGATGATTTATCAGAAGATGACGAGGAGTTGGCAAGTATGAGCCATAACGACGTAGAGGAAGTGGAGGACATCAATGTCAGTGGTAGAGGAATGAGCTCCATTCAAGACCGTATTGCTTCGGCTATTTGGAATGCAACAAGGAATGTGTAAACTTTTATTAGTAATTGACATTATTGTTTCTCACTATTATATGTAAGTTTTATTTTCGAGACAGTTGGTCATTTCTTTCTGTTGGTGTAAACTTTTATTGGAAGACATCAATGTCAGTGTGTTTCATGTTGGTGTTTTGGAAATGATTCATATTTATTATGACATATGAAAGGAAACGTAAAGAAAAGATCATTGCAATACATATCCAAACTGGTACATTGTCAATATTAAAATAGAACAACAATAGTACATTACGCATGAAACAAGTACTAATCTGGTAGCTACTAGTACATTAGATAACACAAAACTGCCATTCCGGTAAGTAAGCCCCAAACAAATGCTTTAACACAATTTTCCCTCTTAATCATCTTGGTCATTTCTTTCTGTTCAGTAAGTTCACCTCTCAATGACTCAACAGTAGCATCACTCTCCCTTTCCCTCACGCATAGCAATCGACATTCGTATCTCAATCTTCTCTTGTCTGCACGTAGCCCTTCCACAAAGTCCCTTAAACTTTCTGACGCCCCACAATCATCAAAGGCATATGCTAACATCTCATCTTCGATGGGATCAGGATCTTCCATATATATCCCCTCCCCCCAATTGTAGTACTCCGGATCACCGCTGTCATAACTTGAATCCTCGTCCATTGTTACCTATCAAAAACACACAAGATTGTAATCATCATTCAGTAGCAGCGTATGATGAATAGCTTTATAATTACGGTTACTATTATTCACATTCAACCAATTTTATGAGCAAGTAAACATCAATATCACAAATGGGCAGAATCATGGCAGTTATTCCTATATTGGGAAGAACACTAATGTTTTCAAGCAATACAATATTCTGTCAAAAAGGACAATCATTCAGTACCATGAATTGTTATGCAGCAGATTTTTGGTCAATTTGTAACAGATAGTATCAAGTACACAAACAGGTTCAAAGAGATGAAGTAATTCACAAAGCTGATAAGGAACTGTATCATCCTCACAAACTTGGCTTATAACAAAAAAATGACAGAATGTTGTAGAAGAGAGGTGAGGGAAATAATTGTTTTTACATATCTTTCCACAGTAATATTACATGGTATATATCCTAGTATGAATTGTACTGCACTCTAAGATCTGGTGACAAGTATCGCAATCACAGTGTGTAGCTCTTATACACATTAAACTTCTAGAAGATTATATCTAGGACAAAATACACAAAATGGACCCAAAATAATACTAGCACATAGGTTCAGCAAACCTGCATAACTCAAACATCAGGAAGCCTTGTATAATTCACATTATGAGCAAGTAAAAGATACACAATATCACTACCAGCTGAAGTTATATATAGCTGTAACAAATTGGGCGCAAAGAGGAACATGGTAGATCCAGTTTCGATAATGTAGCATGTCAAATTATAAGAAAACGATGGAGAATGATGCAACGCATTGAGCACTAGTAAGGGACCATTATCAAGATTTCCCTAATGTACAAGCCCGAAGGCCTCTGATGCATACAAAAGCCATAAACCTCTGCCTAGTGAACAGAACAGGCATCAAGAAGATGTAGAAAGCTCGTAAATTATTTTATAGTTCAAACACACTAGAAAAGAGAACATTTATCTCTCACAAACAAAGCCTGAACCTATCTGCTGAATGACAGAAGCAATGTTCGTACACTACCTTCCCTAAAATCATGAACACACATAGGTTCACAAAATACAGAAAATGTACCTATCTGCTGAATGACAGAAAGAAAAGATCGAATGAACTACTTGCATACACTAGTGAACACTCACCTATCTGCTGAATGACAGAAGCAATCAAATTGTACATCAACTGTTGTATTAAACCCCTAAATTCGCTAAATAAATTGAGTGAACGGTCATACATGAAGAACAAACCATCGAATGAACTACCTTCCCTAAAATCATGAACACTCTACCTATCTGCTGAATAACAGAAGCAATCAAATTGTTCATCAAATACTGCAATAAACCCCTAATTTTGCTAAATAAATTGAGTGAACGATCATACATAAAGTGACAGAAATTGGTGAAGAATAAACCTTGTGAAATCGAGAGGGAGTTGATGAGTGAACAAACAGATATGAAGAATCCCTAAATTGACAGAACAAACAGACATGAAGAATAAACTCTAATCCGGCGATGGTTATTGACTAACCTGGAGATGAGGAGAAGCGAGAGGTTATTGAACCTGGAGAAGAAGAATCTGAAGAAGAAGAGAAGCGAGATAATGGCTTATTTCTCTCTCTCGAGTCGCCCAACAAACCAGAAGATAATCCGGCGATGGTTGCCTTGGAGTCGCCCTGTCGCCCAACAAACCAGAAGAAAGAAAAGATCGATGAGTTGAGGAAAAAATCGGTAACCCTTACCCCACTTCTGTCCGTACACTAGTGTTTACGAGATCAAAAATGCCAAACAATGTTAGTGTTTCTGAACACTAAAAACAAGTGTTTCACCAAAACACTACTTGCATACACTAGTAAACACTTTGCACTAGTTTTACAGGTAACATGCCAAACACAACCTAAATATATACTTCTTTGACTCTTAAGAAACCCTAAAAGCCTCTACTTAACTTCAGCCTCCCTTCACCCATTCTCACTTACCTCTCGCCGTCCTTCAGGACCTTTAGCATCTCTCGACAATCTACGCTACTCTCGCAGGATTCTCTCAATCAATCTCATATCTCCGCGTCTCACTTGCTTCTCTCGCCGGATTCTCGATCAATCTCATATCTCGGGGTCTCACTTGCTTCTCTCGCCGGATTCTCGACCTTCGGCGTCTCCACTTGACTTTGACATCTCTCACTTGAGTTCGAGAGTTTGACCTTATACGTCTCTCACGTGCTTCTGTTTCTCACTTGATTTTGGTTTTCTTTCCCTTTCCTATGTTCTTGAATCTTGAATCTCTTGATATGTGTAATGTGTTATGTGTGTTGTACTGCTTGAGGTCAATTTTCTATCAATCCTACATTGTTCTCTATGGATATGTCACATGTGCTTGATAATGACTTGTAATCTGTAATTGCTATATTGCTAAATACTAAAATCATTCTAGTATCCTCTAATCCTATTTGATAATTTGTAACCGTTGTGTTGTACTGCTTGCTAAAATCAGTGTGTAATGGTCCTATGGCAAAAATAAAGGTTTCCTAGCCATTCAAAAAATGTGCATCCGGGTACCCGGCGGGCAGCCCGACCCGGCCATCCGGACAGGTACGGACATAGATAGAAGCCCGGGATCCGGCCCGGACATCCGGACAAAAAAATAGGAAAAGTCCGGTCCGGATCCGGCCCGTACCCGGTTAGTATCAGCTCTACTGACGAGCTACCTCATCAAAAAATCGGATCATTATTTCCGAATGAGTTTGTTCGTCTATCTCCCTTTTTTCATCCTCCGGAAGTATTTTTGAGAACTCTCATTTCACAACTTTCCAACACTTTTCTTTAATCAACACAACTTTCATTTTGACTTGCCACATGACAAAGTATGTTGAAACATCAAATGGTTTGACCAGATTGTTTTTTTCTGCTATCAAAAACTTACAACGGAACATTTTTAATCAAAAATAAAGAATTGGACAAAATAGATCTCTAATAGTTTTACATACAAAATACAAGTAACATGAGCTGAAATCAATCTGAAAATAAACGAGACTATCAAGAAAAACGCAATAATAATAAAAAAAAACTCCAATAATACACAAAAACAATTTCAAAAATCAGAACTTGTAGTTACCCGATCTTCCAAACACAATATGATAAAACACAACAATGGTAGAGCATATGCAGGGAAAGCAAGAAACACAAGAACATATCATATTTTCGCAGGCATTGAAAGCAGAACACCGATATATCACATGAATCGTAACAATGCTCTGATACCACTTTGTAATGCCGATTTTAAGCATATGCGAGTTATGTCGAGTTTAGGCTAGTATATTCGATTTTCGAAAACAAGCAAGAACGGATCTAGATCGATCCTTTACGAACCAAACGAACACTATACTAGCCTCAAGAGAGACCTGGTGTGCACCCGAATATATAAATCGAAGAAAAACGAATACAAAATGAGTATACACAAAAAAAATAGAAGAGAAAGGTTCCCTGATATTTTCGGTGAAAACCTCTTCACGTTGAATCCCGCAATCCTTTGTGACTCCTTTTCTCTCTTTCTCGAACTAGTGTCGTCGATCTTGTCTTCTTTGTCGATCTATCTCTTCTTCTCTTGTTCGATGATCTCCTTGTCGCCCTCTTTTTTCTTCTATCTATCTTGTTCTTGTTCTTCAATTGTGTAAATGTTTGGGGTACGTCTCAACAACATTCAACTTCTTTTCTTTTGTTAACCTTTTTTTGTAGGGTTTTGTTGGTTCTAAGGAGAGCCTAGAAAACCGGCCCACTAGATAGATTGTTGATGAAAGCCAAACAAAAACTACTTCTTTTTAATTTGAACAATCTCATCCAAAGCGTTCAAATATCATACAAAAACCAAAAAAATGTACAAAAAATACCCAATTTTTATAAGAGCTTACAAACAAAGTCCAAACTTTACAAAAGTTTACAAAATTGGACCAATCTTGAATTATAAGAATCCAACAACCACCATCAGAACACTCCAAATGTTTAGTTTGCTAAAAAGTAATATTTTAATTTTTTTAAGGTATGCAACAATCTAGATAAAGTTATAGTTTAGTAAGTATTAAAACGATTATAGTGATTGAGAAGATCGTAGTGAGTTTACCATTGATATACTTGCATACTACATTTAGTACAAGTGCATCCAACTACAACTTTTAGAGGAGTTTCACGAGAATAAAGTGGATTTTGAGAAAACTCACTTCTTAGAGACATTTGAGGAAGTTATATTGATTTGATATATATGCATACTACATTATAACACTCAAATTGTGGTGTAGCATTGCCATACAATATTGTATGAATAGTACATGTATTGTTATACAATTGGTATTTGTTATTGCTACCTAGTTTTAGATGCAATTAAACACCACTACCCTACAAATTATTTTATCTATACTATATGCTAAAACAAAATAACTAATAGTTGTGTGGTAATTTTAAGTTATTTTTGAGCTATTTTTTATATATAAATTATGTGATTGGTTCAAGTGAGGAGTTGTAGTACCACATTATGGAGTAATCTATACCGCTGATTAACTTGATCTAATGACCTACAATCATCCACGTCATTGAATGATATAAGAGATGTGCGGTGATAATTATGCAATTTTAGAATATACGGGGGTAATTGACTTATTGAAAATTTGTATTAGAAAAGGGAAATCGTTTGAAAACAACAATCTAGATAAACTATAACAATTATTATCTCAATTCATAGTTTTAGTTCAATTTGTTTAAAATTATATACTAGTAGTTCTGATATTTTTATAGTTGGTTCATATATTGTTTTATTGATTTAGTAGTTATATTTTATTAACCTTTTTGCTTAAACCCTTTTAATAACACAAATTTTAAACTATAATATACAATGTTCGAACTAATGATACCTAAACTTTGAACTAATATCATAAAAGTGTATAGTTTTATAGTCATTGTTATTAGAATACATTTATTATAATATTGTTAGTTCAAAAATATTTATATTATTAGTTCAAATCGAATATTCTATTAGTTTAAATATTTTAAAATATTAGTACATGCATTATCTTGAACTTATGAAAACAATTTGTAAAAATATATGTACTATTAGTACAATATAATCTGAACTAACATAACAAAAAATTTGAACGAAAATAATGCTCTTTAGAAAAAAGGGGAAGGGGGCGGGGGCGGGGGCGGGAGGGGGGGTTGCTGGAAGAAAATTTTCTTAAATATTAGTAGTTTAAAAATATATGAATCATTAGTATATTATAATATGAATGAAATGTACATAAAATTTGAACCAAAAAAGTGTCCCTCAGGAAAAAAAAAAAAGAAAAAAAAAGTGTGTCGTGCCAACAACGCTCCGTAATATCGTACCTGTTATAGTGCTTTGTACCTGAACCAATTCCATAGAAGGGTTATTATTTCAAGATATTAGACATCAAATAGATGTAATCAGATATTTTAAATAAACAAATTATAATATCATATCTATATATATATATATACACACACACACACGGTGATGTTCAGGTAAGGCACATTATTCCGGTACGGCCAACACGTGTCCTGAAAAAAAAAAAATTTATCAGAAACGAGTGAAAGTAATAGTTCAAAATTTATTAAGAAATAGTTCATAACTTATAAAAGGATAGTTCATGAATTATAATAGAATAGTTCATAGTACAAAATTTATAAAGGAGTGAAAGTAATAGTTCAAACTTATTATGGGATAGTTCATGAATTATAATAGAATAGTTCAAAGTGCAAAATTTATAAAGGAGTGAAAGTAATAGTTCAAAACTTATTATGAGATAGTTCATGAATTATAATAGAATAGTTCAAAGTGCAAAATTTATAAAGGATAGTGCATAACTTATAAAATGATAGTTCATGAATTACAATTGAATAGTTCATAACATATAAACGATTAATTATGAATAATTTGATAAAATATATTAAAAAGTAATAGTTCATGGATTATATGGGAATAGTTCAAAGTTTATAGGAGAATAGTGCATAAATTATAACATGGTAGTTCAAACAAATTTTCATTCGTTTCGGAAAAAAAAAAATTCGGGACACGTGTCGGCCGTACGGCCGTACCGCATTAATTGAACCGTACTTGAACGAAAGCCTATATATATATATATTATTTATGTAATGTCATTGTTACCATTTAAATATTTTTACATAACTAGTATTGTAATATTTAAATTTCATTTAATTAGTAATTTCATTCATACAAATATTATTCTTTGATAGATTTTAATTAGATATAATACATTAACTACTGATTTTATATAAAATAAAATATTTATAATATTTATTTAAATATTATATGTTGATAATATTATACATAAAATTGTTAAACTCATAAGTAAAATATAAAAATAATTGAAGCAAAATTGAGAAATATTATACTAATGAGATATAAATATAAATACAATTTAAATAAAGATGTTACGCATTGCAGTTTTTTTAATTTAAACTTTAACCTCCGTATAGAAAATTAGGGTGAACGATACCTAGCCAAGCTTGTTTCCGTCGAGCAGTGCTTTAAACCATGTCTGTAAACGCTGATGTTCTAAAGCTTATCACAATATCTTATTAGTCCTGTTAGAGAGATATTAGGAGGGTTGTTATGAACATATCTCATAGAAGATCTCCTATTTGTGTGTATATAATTACCTCTTTGTGAATCTAATAAACTCAATCATTTAGTCATTTGCTTATATGGTATCATACGCCTTTTGATCCATCACACAAAACTCATCATGATTGAATACACAAACACACTACCAAATCCACATGAACCTACAAAGCCCTTCACCATTGTTGTTCTCAATAACATTATCAAACTCACACCACACAACTATATTGCGTGGAAATCAGCAATACTTGCAACTCTCGAAGGATATGACCTAGAGGGGTACATCCTAGGGACAGTTGCTCAGAAAAAACTCTTCTAAACTCGAATGCTTCAAACCCAGCATACAAAACGTATCAAAGGCAAGATCGGCTTATCTTTGGATCATTGTTAGGAACGCTTTCTACAGACGTTGAAAGTTTTGTTGCATAAACGAGGACTTCTCATGAAGTATGGGAGGCTCTCCGTCTTACATACGAAAATCCATCAAGGGGTCATGTCAAGTAGGTTAAGGAACGTTTACGTATAATGACTAAAGGTAATGATTCTATTTCTACATATATGCATAATATAAACAAAGCCACAAATCTGTTGGCTTCACTAGACTCTCCTGTATCTCCAGAGGACATCACGGACTATGTCTTAAAAGGGTTAGACGAGCCTTACCTTCTAGTAGTCCATACAATCAACGCCAGAGAATCATCTATAGCCTTTGAATAGTTGCATGAAAAGCTCATTAATCATGATCTCTCATTGAATTACAATCATAAAGAAGCTGGTGGTATGATGATGGCTTTCACTGCACAACAAAGGTCCTGGAAAAACAACAGTAAGTCTTCTTCACCTGCATACCCTCCAACCACTTCACCCACACCAAACCATCATCCGTATCCAAACCCAAATAATTACCAGTCACCATCTCTCCCCAGTCACCCACAACAAGGTCCTAAACCTTTTAAGGGCGGTGGTCAGTGGTGTCGCCAAGTTGGCCATTTCCTTTCTCAATGTCCAACATATAAAGCCTTACACCCAACCATTGAAGTACCCTCCTCTGCTAGATTTCCATCAACACCTAATACTCAAACAAACCTTATCACAACCCACCAATCAACCTCACCTTGGTTACTTGATAGTGGTGCGTCGCATCATGTCACCAACGACCTCAACAATCTGTCCTTACACCATTCTTATATTGGAGACGATGAGATGTTGGTAGGCAATGGTAAGGGAATCCTCATCACTCATATAGGTTCATCTACTAACAACATTATGCCTTTGAATAATGTTTTATGTGTGTCTCGCATGACTAAAAACATTGTTTCCGTGTCAAAACTCACTGATAACTTTACTTATTCAGTTATCTTCAATTCCGATGGTTTCATTGTGCAGGATCTCAAAACCAACACCCCAATTCTTAAAGGACAGTGTGTAGATGGTGTCTATGTGTGGCCTACTCCATCTCATGTAGCTCACACTTCTATTCGTGTCTCTCCTTCATCGTTGCATCATAAGTTAGGACACCCCTCTACCGAGGTCTTCAAATTTCTCAATAAAAGAGTTAACTTCGGTTGTTATTCTTTCTATCAGTCGGATTGTAACTCTTTTCATTTAAATAAGACTCACAAGCTTCCTTTTCGCAAATCCTCTATTATGTCAACCACCCCTCTTGAAGTTATTTTTAGTGATGTTTGGAGTTCACCAATTACATCTTTTGATGGGTTCAAATATTATGTAAAATTTGTAGATCACTTTACCAAATATACGTGGTTGTATCCTCTCAAATTTAAATCCGAAACCAAAAAAACATTCATAAGATTCAAGTCTTTGGTCAAAAATTTCTTCAAGCACAAAATCAAAATATTCTACTCCGACAATGGAGGCGAATATATGGCCCTCAATTCTTATCTTGGGGAACATGGCATTACTCACTTAACGTCACCTCCCCACACACATGAGCATAACGGTTTAGCTGAGAGGAAACATCGGCACATTGTAGAAACCGGCCTCACCATGCTCACTCATGCCTCGATGCCCCTAGACCATTGGCCCCTAGCCATGGTCATGTCCACCTATTTAATAAATAAGCTCCCTTGCCCTTCACCAACTTCACGAACCCATATCAAAATCTAACTACCATAGCACCAAACTAGTCAAAATTGAGAAACTTTGGTTGTGTGTGCTTTCCTTGGTTAAAGCCATACACTAGTCACAAAATTCAACCAAAGTCTATTCCTTGTGTCTTCATTGGGTATTCGGCCACTTAGAGTGTGTATCAATATCTAGATCCTATCACTAAAAGGGTATACACATCTCGCCATGTCAAATTCATAGAGGATGAGTATCCCTATAGCCGTATGCCAAATGATAAGACCATCTCCTGTGATGTCACTACTGAATGGGCCCAAATTGGCATTCTAGTAATTAATCCTCCAGACTCAGCTCAGAACTCAGCCCCTCTTGCTACGCCTCCTTATTCTACACCTTCATACCCAAGCACTGTCCCTAGTCCACAATCTACACCTTTACCCTCAGATACCAACTTAATAGTGCAAGTTACAGACCAACCTGCTCCTCCTCCCCATCCTTGTCCTAGCGTGGTAACTCGCTCCAGGAACAATGTGGTCAAGCCAATCCATAAACTAAAACTCCAAGCCACTCGCTCCTCACCCACCATACTTGAACCCAGATCAATATCACAAGCACTAAAGAACCCATAGTGGCGTAAGGCTATGCAGGCTGAATATGATGCACTTTGTTTGAATGGGAATTGGGAGCTCGTTCCACCTACTGCTTATGTGAACTTGGTCGGATGTAAGTGGATATATAGAATAAAACATAACCAAGATGGTAGTATTGACAGGTTCAAAGCAAGGCTCGTTGCAAAAGGGTTCAATCAACGTCCAGGATGTGACTACACTGAAACTTTTAGTCCTATCGTCAAACCAGTCACAGTGAGGATCGTTCTTCAATTAACAGTCTCCAATTGCTGGCCTCTAGACAGCTCGACATGAACAATGCGTTCCTACAGGGGACATTAGTTGAGGAAGTTTACATGAGCCAACCTGCAGGTTTTGTTGACAAAGACAACCCTACTCACATTTGCAAACTCAGGAAGGCCATCTATGGCTTGAAGCAAGCGCCGAGGGCTTGGTATAATGAACTGCGAGTTTTTCTCCTCAGTATAGACTTTAAAAACTCGATTGCAGATGCTTCATTATTTACCTATCACTATGATGTCGATACTCTATACCTTCTAGTATACTTAGATGACATTATCATCACAGGTAGCTCGGGTGCCAAGTTAGAGGGACTAATCCAACTTCTTGCCTCCAGATTCTCGCTGAAGGACTTAGGGTCATTGTCATATTTTCTTGGAGTTCAAGTATCTGCAATAGTGGGAGGTATTTTCTTGTCTCAACGTCGGTATATTCTTGATCTCTTGGACAAAGCAGGAATGACAGAGGCAAAACCTGTATCTACTCCACTTCAGCCAAGCGACTTCCTCACTCACACATCTAGCAGTCCATTACCTAACCCAACGGACTACATAATGGTTGTTGGAAGTCTACAATATCTATCTTTGACACGGCCTGATGTTGGATACTCAGTAAATAAACTTGTCCGGTACATGCAACGACCTACAACAACACACTAGATTGCACTAAAAAGGGTTCTAAGGTACCTTGCAGGTTCTCTTGACTTGGGGGTGACCATTTCCAAGAGCCTCACAACCACAATCCATGCCTTTTCGGATGCAGATTGGGCAGGCGACAAGGATGACTATGTTTCCACGACTGGTTATATCATTTACATTGGTGCCTCACCAGTAAGCTGGAGTTCAAAGAAACAACGTTCTGTAGCAAGGTCTTCCACTGAAGCGGAGTACAAGGGCTTAGCAGATACCACTTCTTAAATTTTGTGGATACAATAGCTTCTGAGTGAGCTTCGAACACCAAATATCCAACCTCCTATGATCTACTGTGATAATTTGGGAACACCTTCCCTAGCTGCCAATCCGGTGTTCCACTCGAGAATGAAGCACATTGCTCGAGCTTACCATTTCGTACGTGAACAAGTCAAGCGTAAGCGCCTCAGAGTCAACTTTGCTTCCACAAACGATCAACTGGTTGATATTCTGACTAAACCTCTACTGCGATATAGATTTCATCAGCTTCTACACAAGTTACAGCTTCAACTTAGTGCTTCACTTGAGGGGAATGTAAAAGCTGATCTTCTAAAGCTTATAACAATATCTTATTAGTCCTGTTGGAGAGATATTAGTAGGGTTGTTATATCTGACATATCTCATAGAAGATCTCCTATCTGTGTGCGTATATATTTACCTCTATGAATCTAATAAACTCAATCATTCAGTCATCCGCTTATAATTTCCAAATGAAAGACGGAGAGAGAACCAAGTAGATATCTCTAAGCTTTGGGTTAACTGGCTATGGTGGTGCCGGTTAGACATGGCTATCAACCTTCTCCATCATCGCCCTCCTCCCTTATTTCTCTCCCCTCCCCCGCTCGCTCATCCTTATTGTCTTCCTCGAAGACCTCCTCCGCAATCTCTCTCTATATATCCCCGCCTATCTGTTTCCCTCCCATTGAACACACTCAAGTTCCAGAACCCGCCAATTAATCCCCATTGCGACTCCGACACAGAATCTCCCTTGGAGAAATTCCTCCGGTTGCTTCCTTTATCCGGCCGCTATGGCGACCCTGAGCTCGCTAGAGCCATCCACGCATCGGTTTTGAAGTTCGAGGAGGATACCCACTTGGCTAACGCTTTAATTTTGGCTTATCTCGATTTGGGCCTTCTCCAACACGCTTATCGTGTCTTCTCTTGCTTGTCCAGCCCCAACGTCTTCTCTTTCACAGCGATTATCTCTGCCTTCGCAAAGGATGACGACTATAGAGATGAAGCTCTTCGACTTTTCTTCAAAATGAGGGAGTTGGGTCTAGAACCAAACGGGTTTACTTTTGTTGCGGCATTAACTGCTTGCAGCAGAATTTTGGATTTGGATTTGGGTGTCCAACTACAATCTTTGGTGGTAAAATTGGGCTACATTTCTAATACCTACGTTGCCAACGCTCTGATGGGGTTGTATGGAAAATGTGGGTGTCTGAATGGCGTAGTTCAACTGTTTGATGAAATGCCTAAGAGAGAGATAGCTTCTTGGAATACTATCATGTCGTGTTTTTTGCGTGAGCTGATGTATGATAGTGTCTTTGAATTGTTACACGAAATGCAGGAGATTGATGGTTTCAGAGTTGATCGTGTGACGGTCTTGACTCTTTTGAATGCGTGCGCTTTGTTCTATGCTCGGAAGGCAGGCCGGGAGGTACATGCCCATGCGCTTAAAATGGGGTTGGAGAGCAGCTTGAGTGTGAACAATGCTTTGATAGGGTTTTATGCCAAGTGTGGAAGTGTGAGTCATGTGCAGGCTTTGTTTGAGGGGATGCTAACAAAGGATGTGCTCACGTGGACAGGGATGATTACTGCGTTCATGGAGTTTGGTAGGGTTGATTTGGCATTGGATATGTTTAAGTTAATGCCTGAGAGAAACTCTGTTACTTATAATGCAGTCTTATCAGGGCTTTGTCAAAATGAGGAACCTTTGTTGACTCTGCGCTTGTTTTGCGCGATAATTAAGATGGGATTAGAATTAACAGATATTTCTCTTACTAGTATTATTTCTGCTTGTAGCTTGCTTGGAGAGAGGGAGATGAGTGAGCAGATTCATGGATTTGTTCTCAAGTTTGGTTTTGGTTCAAATGCTTGTATTACAGCAGCATTACTCGATATGTGCACAAGGTGTGGAAGAATGATGGACGCAAAGAAGTTGTTTGATCAGAGGCAGATGTTTGAAGATATTTGCATTGATTGGACACCCATGATATGTGGGTATGCTCGAAATGGGCAACCAGAGGAAGCCATCCAACTCTTTCATCAAGGCCAACTAGAAGAAACCATTGTCTTTGATGAGGTGATGACAACTTCTGTGGTTGGAATTTGTGGAACATTAGGCTTTCTTGAGTTGGGGCAACAGCTTCACTGTCATGCTCTTAAAACCAAGTTCCTTTCCGAATTAAGAGTGGGAAATGCACTTCTTAGCATGTATTCCGAATGTGGCGACATGGAAGCTGCAATAAGGCTTTTTAACATGTTGCCTGTGCGTGATGTAGTTTCATGGAACGGGTTGATTGCTGGCCATCTTCTTAACAGACAGGGTGATGCAGCTCTTGCTGCTTGGTCCAAGCTCAAGGATACGCCCATAAAGTTAGACCGGATCACTTTTACTTTAGTTATTTCCTCATACAAGTATACTAAACTAAATTTAGTTGATGATTGTAGAAGTTTATTTATCTCAATGAAAACAACGTATGCTGTCCAACCGACTTCCGAGCACTATGCTGCCTTTGTAAGTGTTCTGGGATTCTGGGGATTACTCAAAGAAGCAGAAGACACCATTGCTAAAATGCCCTTTAAGGCAGACGCTTCAGTTTGGCGAGCTTTACTTGACAGCTGTACAATTAACTTGAATAAAGATATTGCAAACAGAGCCATCAAGCAGATTCTGGGTCTGGAGCCAAAGGACCCATCGACGTTCATACTTCAGTCGAATTTGTACTCTGCATCAGGTATATGGCATCGGTCTGAAACGAAAAGGGAAGAAATGCAGCGTAGAGGGTTCTCAAAGCACCCAGGAAGGAGTTGGTTGATCCACGAGAACACGGTTCACTCATTCTATGCAAGAGACATATCACATTTGCAATCGAAAGACATCGATAGAGGGCTCAAAATCTTGATTCTGGAATGCATGAAAACAGGGTATGTGCCAGATACAAGATTTGTTCTCCATGAGGTAGAGGAGAGCCAGAAGAAAGACTTCTTGTTCTACCATAGTGGTAAACTGGCTGTAACCTACGGGCTTTTGACAGACAGAACAAGAAAAACAGTAAGGGTGTCGAAGAATATTCGTCTTTGTGGAGATTGCCATAACTTCCTGAAGCACGTATCAGTCGTAACAAAGAGGGATATACGCCTACGCGATTCAACTGGGTTTCATTATTTCTGTGGTGGTCAGTGTACATGCAATGATAGATGGTGATCACATAATGTATGTAGGTTAGGGCGGTTTTTCCTTTGTAGATTATTAGAATGAGCTGCAGTTGTGGCAAAGCAATTTAAACTTGTGTGTACATACATATATTTTAGTCATTAGGGTGTTGTCTTGTTTGCAAATCTCTGTAATTTGCTGGCAGTTTTGTGGAATGACGACTGATTTCTTCTACTTTGGGCTTTTCTTTGCAAAATGCAGCCGAGGGGATACGCGTTTTTACATCATACATTTATACTGTCGTCTCTATCTACATGTAAAGTTGGGTTTTAGAGAACTAAATGCTCTCATTCAATATAGACATATTTAAATATTTATTAAGTAAAATTTTATTATAGGTTTTAAATATTATCATCTATATAAAATAATTAGTTTGTTTAATTAATGCTCTTATTTTTAATATTGACATATTTATTTGGTTCAATTTTACTAGAGATTAAAAGTTACAGTAATATAATATTTATCTACATGTTAAATAAGAAATTTTCCTATCAAGAACTCTTATTTAATATTTTCATATTTATTTTGTTAAAAATAAAAATTTATGGTAAAATTAATAATTTAAGATTGAAAATTCTGGTTAATACTTTAAATATCCCATAAAATATCATTCATTTTTTTTCACATAACTAAGAACTTCGTAGATGTTTTCAAAATTATTTACTTAAGTTTTGGCATAAATGATAGAAGAAAATATGGTATAATTAATAGTTTGAAATTTAGATTGTACTACAATTAGATCTTTCAACAAAAGTTATTAAGAAACATAATAAAATAAAATAGTGATAAACTCTACATGTAAAATAGAATTTTAGAGCATTAAATGATATAAACCATTAATATTTTTTATCCAATAAAATAATTTATAAACTTGTCCAACTCAATCCTTATCGACTTTATGGAAAATGCCGTGACTTTGTAAATTATTGTGTGAGCTAGGGTGAATGGTGAAGTTTGTTTTTTTTTATGTGATACACATGACACATTGACATTCTGAATCTAGAATTAAGGATTTCACTATTTTAATTTGCTTTTTTATTTGAAATTATATCATTTTGAAAGTTATGTAATGAATTTTTAAAATGTATATTAACAACTCACCGTGAAAATAGAACAAACTTTATATAATAGTAAGCTTTGAAAATTTCCAAATGTAAAATAAACAACTAGAAAACAATTTATAGATATAAAATATAATATTATAAATATTAGTAAGTTTGAAAATAAATAACTCAAAATAACTCTTATTATAATAATTTAATAATGATAAATATAACTAATGAGCTTATACTAATCACTAAATGTACAAAATAAAAGAACATTGGATACAATATACAACAAAATAATATTAATAGTCCCGTGCGTAGCACGGGCATGATTTTCTAGTGTGACTAATGACAGTGGAAAATGTTTAAGAGCATTCAGCTAAGAAAGAGAGGAAGCCTAAGCTTTACCACGGCGAAACAATAACAATATTAAACGAAGAATTAGATCAAATATTCTCTTTTTTATAACTTCAATTCTCTTTTCTATAACCGCAAAGAATTGGGTTGAATATTTTTTTTATAATTTTTTGTTTTGTAGACATTCATAATAGTGGACAATATTTCATTGGTACAACAGAAACTCCGCAATTGAAAAAGAAATGATGAAAAATGCAATTGATTCCCATATTTTATTTTCATATAGTTACCATAACTAATAAAATTGCAAAAAATTTAATGAGAAAGGATACACGTATGAACTAAATTTGTTTCGGTTTTGAAACAAAAATCGATAATAACCCTAATCTCTGGCGGCGGCATTGATGGCGACCCAAGAAACGACAAAATCTCCCCCACCTGCTGACCCCGATCCAATCAATTTATTGCCGAATCCTCCATCCCAGGTTACTGAAGCGCCTAAAGAATCGTTACATGGGGACCAGTTGAATATGGATGTGTCCTCAACACAGCAGACACCAACTCAGGCTTCTTCTTGGAGTGAGATGCTTTTTGGGAATGAAGCTTGGAAAAGAATGCCGCTTTTGCCTGACAATTTGGTTGAAAATGGCAAGATTCGCATTGAATATCCCAAAGGGAGGATGCGACGCCAGTTATAAATGTTGATCCGGAAGTTATTAGCATTCTGAACGCACCATGGAGAAACTCCATCGTTGTGAAACTTCTCGGAAGGATGATCTCTTTTGCTGCTCTGGAGAAAGCACTTCGGTTTATCTGGAAGGTACAAGGAGGTTGGTCGATAATTGACCTTCCAAATGATTTCTTTCTTATTCGATTTGAGAAGGAGAAGGATATGTTTGATATCCTCACCAATGGTCCTTGGAAAATTTTCGATCATTACCTGATGATGCAGCAGTGGGATGAGTCTTTTGACCCTATGAAGTCAGTCTTAACGTCAACTGGAGTTTGGGTGAGGATCTCGGGGCTGCCTTTTGCTCTCTATAACACAAGTGTCCTCAAAGTAATAGCTTCGGCTATTGGAACACCATTGAGAATGGACGCTAATACTCTTGGAGTCTCGAGGGGGAGATATGCAAGAGTCTGTGTCAATGTTGATCTCACTCGTTCTCTCAAAGGAGATGTTATCCTCAACGGGAAAAGACTACTGCTGGAATATGAAAATTTGCATACTATATGTTTCAGTTGTGGTTGCTATGGCCATCTCAAGGATACATGTGTCTACTCGGAGAAACCCCCAGAGGTCCAGATTGGTGCATCTATTGATCCGTCAGAGACTATGGAGGAAGATAGAGAAAATCAGAAGACGTCAGAATATGTGTCTACGAAAGGAAATGAGGTCCTCTTGATGGATGAAGAGCATGGGACCTGGATGGTGGTTCCTAGACGGAAACATAAGGGTCAGAGTAAGTTTGCAAATGGAGAGAAAGGTAAAACAGTACATACCGGGATGGTCCAAAGCCAGGAAGAGAGGCATATGACTAATAAGGGGCAGGAACTAAGTTCCAGAGGTAAGATGAAATCTGTTATACCAGACTTTCAAGGTAAGGGAGTTGAGGAAGGCTTACTGATACCGTCAAAAAAGAGGGTTAGATTTCAGCAGAATGGGCGTTCAGAGAAAGGTCAAGCTAAGCAGCAACAGTTAGATGGTCAAGCTCCTAAAGGGAGCAGAATGGAGCCTCAAGAAGCGTCAACTAGTAGGGTGTTGCACCATAAACAAGTTCGTATTCTGAATAGGTCTATACCGACAGACACAGTCTTCACTTCTTCAACTGTGAATGGGTCGGGAAACTCGAATGATGGGGCACCAAGGCCGATGGATATAGTGGAAGACGATGCTGTTAAGGGGGTCTCTGGATCACAGATTTCATTGGTCCCGGACTCTCAACAGTAAAGTTTTGGGTTGTAGTGATCCCCAATCTATCCTTATGATAGGTTTATTATGGAATAGCTTCGGAACGGTGAAACGAAGTTTCCGAAGATCAATGAGATATATGTTACGTAAATACAAGCCGAATTTTATTTTTTGCTCTTTTTGAGACACACTGTGCTGGCAGGGTAGCGGACGATATCTGTGACATCATGGGTTTTGACTCCATGGATAGGGTGGAAGCGATTGGGCACAGCGGTGGTATATGGTTATTGTGGGATTCGGCTAGCTGCAAGTTGCAGATCATGCACAAGGAGAGACAATTTATACATGCAACTATAGGACAAGGTGAGTCGACCTTTGCCCTTATAGTTACCTACATTGACCCGGATCGTAATAGACGAGAGGGGGTGTGGGAGAGAATTGCTGCCATTATTACAAACTCGACGTTACCAGTGTTTGTTGGGGGCGACATGAATGTTACGAGATGTCCGGAAGAAAGTCTTGGAGGGTCGTCTCGGCTGTCTCAAACGTTTGTTGCTTTTGGGGATTGGATTGATTCAAACCACCTTATTGATGTTGGTTTTATCGGCTCCTAGTTTACATGGGCCAGGGGGCTTACTCCTGCAACCAGAATTACCAAGAGGCTAGATAGAGTTCTAACTAACCCAGAGGGAAGACTCAAGTGGCCGAAGGCATCGATTAGGCATCTCCCCCGGCTTTGTTCTGATCATAACCCTCTTCTTCTAAGTCTCGATAAGGGCAACTCTGTTAACCCTAAGCGCCGACCTTTCCGGTTCCAAGCTGCATGGCTCTCCCATCCGGAGTTTTCTAACCTCATCATCGATGCCTGGGAAGGATTGAGCCGCCTTCCATTAGTGTTACAACGTCTTCAGGTAGTGCTGCGTAATTAGAATAAGGAGAGTTTCGGAAATATTCAAAAAAGGAAGGAGGACCTCTTAAAGAAATTGGAAGAGATCTATGCAGACCTGGTTGTACATACGACGGATACTAGATTGATAGAGGAGAGAATTGTAGGAAGTGAGCTTGATCGAGTTCTTGAACAAGAGGAGATTCTCTGGTGTCAGAAATCTCGGCAGCAATGGTTGGCCTGCGGAGATAGAAACACCTCGTTTTTTCACCTATCGACGATTATTCGGCGTCAAAGGAATAGGATAGACGCCCTCAAGACGGAAAACGGTGACTGGTGTCTTGAACAAGAGAGTCTGGAAAAGATGGCTCTTGACCACTTTAAAGAGCTATATGGCCCGAGCACTTTACCACCTCTGGAGTCGATTGAAGGTGGAGGTTTCCCCAAGCTAATGCAAGACCAGCTTATAAAAATAGCAAGACCCTTTTCTGCGCAGGAGATAGAAGATACAGTGAGAAGTATGGGGAGTTTAAAAGCCCCAGGTCCAGATGGTTTTCAACCAATTTTCTACCAACAATGTTGGTCTACGGTTGGTCCATCTCTAATTCGGTTTGTCAGTGAATTCTTCTCAACCGGTTCGCTTCCTGAAATGACGAATGAAACATTAATTGTGCTGATTGGGAAGGTAAATAAGCCTGAATCTCTCAAACAATTTCGCCCTATAAGTCTATGTAATGTCTCATATAAAGTCATTACGAAGTTGCTTACTAACCGTCTTAAACCCTTTATGAACACTATTGTAAGCCCACTACAATCAAGTTTCATTCCGGGTAGGTTAATATCGGATAATATAGTGCTAGCGCAGGAAGCAATCCACTCTATGAGGAAAAAGAGAGGGAGGAAAGGATGGATGGTGTTAAAGTTAGATCTCGAAAAAGCTTACGATAGGGTAAGATGGGAATTTGTCATTGAAACCTTGCAAGAGTTACAGCTGCCAACAGTATGGGTTGAGAGAGTGAAGCATTGTATTTGTACAAGTACTATGAGAATGCTTTGGAATGGGGAGAAAACGGAGGAATTTCATATGACTAGAGGTTTAAGACAAGGAGATCCCCTATCCCCGTACCTGTTTGTTCTTTGTCTCGAGAGACTTAGTCACATGATTGAAAATGCAGTAAATGCAGGGCAGTGGATACCAATGAGACTATCGAGGGGAGGGCCAAGCCTATCTCATCTATTTTTCGCGGATGATATTCTCTTGTTTACTGAAGCATCGGCTACCCAGATTCGGATTGTGCAGCGGATCCTGGTGGACTTTTGTGGAGCATCGGGTCAGAAAGTGAGTCTAGAGAAATCAAGACTATATGTTTCACACAACATAAGAGGAGAGATGGAGGAACGGTTGAGTACGATAGGCGGTATACCTTTCACGAGAAACCTGGGATCTTATCTGGGGATCCTGCTTATAAGTGAATCTGTTACACTATCTCTCTTTAACCCGCTCATAGAAAGGGTTTCAGCGAGACTTACAGGATGGAAGGTTAACAAACTCTCCTTAGCAGGCCGCACAACCTTAGTTAAGTCGGTCCTTTCCTCCATGCCTCAGTATTTTATGAATACACTTCTACTGCCAGCTACTGTCACTGGAAAGTTAGATAGGTTGTGCAGAGACTTCTTGTGGGGAAGTAATGAAAGCAAGAGACGCATTCATCTGCTGGAGTGGAAGAAAGTATGTCAACCAAAAGCTCAAGGTGGGTTGGGAATCAGGATGGCAGCGGAAGTTAACTTGGCTCTCTTAAGCAAGCTGGGTTGGAGAGCGTTCTATGATAAGGATCAGCTTTGGTCTAGAATTATCATTAGGAAATATATGGTTGACAGTCCGGATTGACCACGTTATATTTCATGCAGAGCAAGAGCGTCATACGTATGGAGGGGAATAACCAAGGCTTATAATAAGGTTATTGTTCCCAATCTTGGATGGAGTATCAAAGATGGAAGATCGGCAAGGTTATTGTTCCCAAATAACCGTTAGTGTTCTCATGCCAAATGACCCTGACGGAGGTGGAGAAGGAGTTGAAGGTGAGAGACATATGGAGGAGTGCTAATAGCTGGGACTTCAATTATCTCTCCTGCATACTCGATAATTCTAGTTTATTGCGTGTGTTGGCTACGGGGATATGGAACGACAGCGGGGAGGATTCTATTCGATGGCTGCCTGCTAGGGATGGTACCTTCTCGGTTGCATCAGCTTACCAGTGGGTCAGAGAAGCCAGGCCTCGTACTCAGGTGAGAGAAACCCTCTTTGTGCAAATCTGGAAAGTAAAGGCTACTCAAAGAATGAAACTCTTTTTGTGGCAAGTTGCCTGGGAGATCCCGCTGACAAATTCAGAGAGGGCCCGAAGACACCTTGCTGACTCGGGTGAGTGCCTATCCTGTCAAGGAGTGACCGAGGATTTAATGCATATTCTGAGGGATTGCAGATGGGCAAGGGAGGTATGGGGTAAACTCGTTCCAACTCAGTTTCAACAGGAGTTCTTTCAGCTAGCATGGGATGACTGGTTGTTTACTAATGTCAGCATAAACAAGACCTCCTCATATACTTTTGCTTGGAACAGCCTGTTTGCTACTACGATCTGGTGGTTGTGGCGATGGAGGAACATGAGGGTCTTTGAGGAGGGTCGAATTGCTAAAAACAAAGCTGAGTTCATCATACAATATTGCGAAGAGTACCTGTTAGCAGAGGGGAAATTTAATGTTAATCCAAAGATTAAGAAAGCTGAAGTTTTGGTTCACTGGAAGGCTCCGAAAAATGGCTGGGTAAAACTGAACTCGGATGGAGCATCAAGAGGTGCGTTAAATCTGGCTTCGGCAGGGGCAGTGTTGAGGAACGATCTAGGGGAATGGATTCATGGAGCTATTGCAAACCTAGGAGCAACCACAACACCGGCTGCTGAACTCTGGGGCGTTATACATGGCTTGGACTTGGCATGGGACCTAGGGTTCCGTAGAGTGGAAGTCGAGATTGACTCGCAAATAGTAGTCGGCTTTATAGAGAAAGGGGTAAGTAGCTCTCATCCGCTTTCAAGCCTGGTAGCCCGCTGCCAAGGCTTTATTATTAGAGACTGGATTGTCAGTTTCAAACACGTGTATCGGGAAGGTAATCGTGTGGCTGATTCCTTAGCGAATATGGCGTTCGATTATGATTTCGGAGTTTATAGACTTGATTTTCCCCTAGTAGCATTAGATCCTTACCTATGGATAATCTGAGAGGAGTATCCTCCCTCGTCTCACACGTTTGTAATGTTGATTTTTCTCAATAAATGCCTTTCGACAGGGAGCCAAGGCTCCTTTTCATCAAAAAAAAAATTTGTTTCGGTTTTGTTTTTTATTTCGGAGTTAAAACGGGGAGTTTGTTCATTTCTGTTCCTTCGAACTGATATGCTTTCGTTTCCGGGGAGCATCAAAACTAGAAAGCTAAATTGCATATAACCGCAGCACCAAACAAATCATTATAAAAAATCCACCGACTGTGGAAGGGGCGCCAGGTGTCACCGCAATTACCGGCCACCGACATAATCTTACCGCGGCGCACCCTGCTATAACTTGCGCTTTCTCCAATCTCTCTCCCGGAGTCCTCTTCTGAGATTCAACTCTCCGCAATTTCCCCTTCCTTGCTTATCTTCTCTCTCTATTTCAATTGTTAACTTCCAACTCCAGTTTCTCTGGATCTTCTCTGTTTGCTCGAGCTTTTCTTCTATAATTTTTAGTCTCTCTAGAACTTCTGATTCCTGTTCGAATGCTTGCACCTCATCTGTTTGTGTGTATGGGTTGGGTGAATCTTTGGATGATAGGCGAGGTGGCTTTTGTGTTTGGATCTGGTGCTTGCTTGCTTTCTGTCTAATGAGACGCCGATGGACGCTGAGCGTGATGCCTATGCACATGGAGAAAGGGAATGGTAAGAGTCATGATGGCCGTCTCTGCTGTCTCGCTTCCTTATCCGCCTTGTTTTGGGGATTGCTCTTGTATTTTCATTTTGTGATTTTAGGAGGTCATACCGTTGATGAATCTGCTTCGCTCCGCTCCAATCCAATCAAAATTGATATTGGTAACCCCATACCTCATAGTGATCATCATCAAATTGGATCTCCAAGTTTGCCTTCGTGGAGTCCTCCTCCTAGTACATCTCTTGATTCCGAATCTAAAAATCCTGTTTCAGTTAGTAATCCAAGTCCTGATGAGGTACGGAGTTTTCCATTCATCAAGGCTCTGAGAACAGTCGACGACCATAGTGATCCTTGTGGTGGGAGGTATATCTATGTTCATGACCTTCCGGCGAGGTTCAACGAGGATATGCTCAGGGATTGTAGGAAGCTGAGCCTCTGGACTAACATGTGCAAGTTTACAAGCAATGCTGGACTTGGTCCTCCACTTGAGAATGTCGAAGGAGTGTTCTCGAATACTGGTTGGTATGCAACGAATCAGTTTGCAGTGGATGTGATCTTCAGCAACCGGATGAAACAGTATGAGTGTCTCACAAATGATTCGTCTATTGCGGCTGCCATATTTGTGCCCTTCTATGCCGGGTTTGACATTGCGCGGTATTTATGGGGTTACAACATTTCTGTCAGGGATGCTGCTTCTCTTGATCTCGTTCACTGGTTAACGAAAAGGCCGGAGTGGAAGATCATGGGAGGCAAGGATCATTTTCTTGTTGCTGGCAGGATCACTTGGGATTTCAGAAGGTTATCAGAGGTAGAAACCGACTGGGGCAACAAGCTTCTCTTTCTACCTGCTGCAAGAAACATGTCTATGTTGGTGGTAGAATCAAGCCCTTGGAATGCTAATGATTTCGGAATTCCATATCCTACCTACTTCCATCCTGCAAAGGATTCTGATGTGTTTGCGTGGCAAGATAGAATGAGGAATCTGAATCGGAAATGGCTGTTTTCGTTTGCTGGTGCTCCAAGGCCAGGCAACCCCAAATCCATTAGGGGGCAGATCATTAATCAATGTAGGGATTCCAAAGTCGGAAAGCTATTGGAATGTGATTTTGGAGAGAGCAAATGCCATTCTCCAAGCAGTATAATGAAGATGTTCCAGAGTTCACTTTTCTGCCTACAACCTCAGGGGGATTCGTACACTCGAAGATCGGCATTTGACTCCATGTTAGCAGGTTGCATTCCTGTGTTCTTCCATCCAGGCTCAGCATACACACAATACACTTGGCATCTTCCCAAGAACTACTCTTCTTATTCGGTCTTCATCCCTGAGGATGATATTCGTAAGAAAAATGTGAGTATTGAGGAGAGACTACTTGAGATTCCAGCAGAACAGGTCAAGGTGATGAGGGAGACCGTTATTGGTCTCATTCCTAGGCTCATTTATGCTGATCCACGGACCAAGCTGGAGACGCTCAAAGATGCCTTTGACGTGTCTGTTCAGGCCATTATTGACAAAGTCACAAAGTTGAGGAAGGAAATCATTGACGGGACAATATATGATAATTTTATAGAAGAAAACAGTTGGAAGTACGCTCTGTTGGATGAAGGGAAACGTGAGGTAGGAGCCCATGAATGGGATCCTTTCTTCTCCAAGCCGAAGGGAGAAGGAGATTCCAGTGGTTCATCTGCTGAAGTGGCGAAAAACTCTTGGAAAAACGAGCAACGACATCAATCATGACTTAAATTCACAATAGTTCTGGCCAATGATCTCATACATGAAGTACACCGGTCTCCAGGTACTAGCTGGCCCTCTTAATAATTTTTAGCCTATAGCTTGCCATTGTGATGACCTTCTTCAAAGCTGGAAATGCTATATTAGATGTTCCTTTTGATTTCCTGGATAGGCATTTACATCTACATCTGCCCAAGAATTTTTGGTTGATAAATGTTTACTAGTTTTGCCTTGAATGTTACTCTATGTAGCCAATATGTCATTTCAATTGGGATACTGCTATTTTATGAGCTCGTGAATTGCCTTTGTAAGTTGAGCATCGTGTCATTATCAGATTGTGTAAGCTGTTGATATGATGATTGACTAAGATAGAATGCAATGTGTACCGTGGGGCAGTTATATTGGTGTTAAATAGCTTGGCTTGGGCCCTTTTAGTAAAGAAAAGGTCAAGCAAATTCCTTTTAGTGCAATGACTTACAAAAACTGAAAAAGTCTAAAATACTCCTCACCTCTGCTTCACTTAGTAAACTAACAAGCAAGAACAGCTGCTGGCAAATATCAAATAGGTATAAAAGACTTTCTTGCAGTTGCAGTCATGGGGTAGCAGTTTCATAATGAAACTAAATTGAAGGAAGATACATAGTACTAGTTACCAAGTACGGTGGCACTAACAGGAACAAGAACTCAATTAACCTAGCAAAGTGATCAACATTTAACCTAATACATAGTATTACTAATAATTTCTTACGGACAGATGTCGTGGAAGCTAATATGTCAAGTGTTTTTGAGAAAGTAACAATAGTTTCAATTCAAGGAGGGTAGGTATACAGCCATATGAATATATCATTATATGAACATCCAAGCTGAAGCTCTAGAAGTAAAGTGCTCCAACGAATTACAGACAGTTTAGCAAAATTGTATAAGAAAACGCAGTTATAGTATGTATCATGGTTTCTGGTATTAAACAGAGAGTTAAATGGATACTTGACAAAGTGACAAAAGTTGCACCCCTAAACTAGTACTATAAATTGGAGGGGATACAAATTACCCTTACTTACAGAGTATAGTAAAGCTAAGAACTCAATTAACCTATGTTATGAACTCAGCTCTTCTAAACCTTATGAATAATGAGTCCTAGCTGACCCTCAAGTCTAAAGGACCAGATTTGAATAGCATCCCCTGTGCAAAGGTGATTCTCTTGCGAAAACTTGATCCAGTCATTGGTTACAGCAAGCCACCAATTGTTCTTCTTCTCAGCAACAGACTCATTATAATTCCACTTGGCCATCTTCATGGAACGCATCTCAAATGGAGAAGTCGATAGGGAGAAAAGGTCGACTACCATAACAGTGAGTTTGTTCTTGCGCTTATTGTTTCCACTCTCAACATTCTTTCTAATGAATTCTTCCTCTTCGGGGCGCAGGAAACTCTTCTCGATCATCTTTCTGGGCAAACTGAGACGACCGTGATTCGGGTTCATGTCTGTAGAGGTGAGTCTCTTTCTCAAGACTAGCTGTATGCTTTCTCTGTCACCGCCCTTGACAAGAACAAAATCACGATATGTTAAAGGAAGCGGTTGGGGATTGGGTGCGACGAGTCTTGGAAACTTGGACTTCTGTTTAGCATCGTCGTCATCGTCGTTGAGTTTGATCGTAACGCCAAAGAGCCTGAGTTCCGACTTTTGATGAATCTGAATCCCCATTCTCGGTTTCAGAAAGAGAAATATGGAAGCTTTGAAGCTGGAAAGTAATGATGTGATGATGATCGAATGGTGAGAGCAGGTCCTATCTATATATATACACACACATTATCAATGTGTCAAGTAAAACGTCGTGAGCGACAAGAAAAAAATCGTCAGTTGTAGCAGTGTTGTATTTTGATAAACAAAAATATATCTGCAAGATTTCCTAAATTATATCTTACTCACTTTAAACTTCCATATAGGTCAATCATGGTAAACAAAAATATCGGTTTAGCTCCCGTGAAGTTATAAAAAAACTTCATGGTGAAGTTTAAACAATCCACACCGTTGATTAAATTGAATGGATAAGATCCTCTATTGAGTAGGTAGAAAGTTAATTTATAATTATCTTATTTTAAAAGGTAATTAACAGGAGAGAGAAACAAGAGTCCTTCGCTGAATCTCAAAACTTTATACTTCCTATTTCTTTAATTTTCAACAAATTTGAAGACATACGATGGAGATGAAGCAATCAATTTGAGATAGCGACGAAGAGTTGTAGTAATCGTCTCCAATTCGTATATATATATCCAAAGAGATCGATTGTTGTAAATTAAGAGACCTTCCTCCCAAATCATGTGATGTTCTCTTATGTCTTCTCTTCTCCTTCAAAACTAAACGATGATTTATTAGGTTCGTCTATTTTCAATTCGTTTATGCAAATGATTGAGAGATGAATTATGTGTCAATTAGGAGATTGATTGTTCAGATTTTTGTATTATGAAAGGTGTTTATATATACTGCAATGGTGCACATCACCTGCTCGACATAATGCCCAAGAGAGTTGGGCATACCTATTGCCATTGTATGCATTTATCCGTTGCTAGACAGCAAAAACAGTCTGAAAGATTGTTGTATGTTGAGACCGACTCTTGTTTCTTAGTTAGATATCATGCCATCATGTTGCTGCAAAATACAAATATTGATTGTTAATGAAGATTTGAGTAAATGTTTTTATCTTTACAGTAGGTGCTGAATATTAATTGTCAAGGGATTTGAGTAAATTTCTTTAATTAATAGTAGGTGCTGATTTTGTATGTGGCCAAGACTCTAACCAGTTGCGTCATGTCTATAATACTCGATTTAGTTAACCTATTAGCTCAATTGGAAGAGCAATGTGCTTGCGCACAAAGATATGGGTTCGAATCCCATATAAGTTATTTTGGTTGCTTATCTCTATAAGAGAAATGGTTAGCAGTATACTGAAGTGATGTTAATTGGAATGTAAAAAACTGATGTTAGTTCAAATATATAGAGTTTGTAATTGGACTTAAGGAAGGTAAAATGTGCTTAATTATAGAATTTGATGACTTTGTAATTTGTTAATTCTTTTCTATTCTATCTTGATGGAGTTCGAGATGAGACATGAAACTAGTGAAAGAGAATTGGCTCCTAGAATCAGGAAACTATAGGAAAGAGCTCAAACACGAGCCAAACAAGCATGCTCTATCCCTTTTAGTTGGAATTTCTTGTGGTTAGCAAAACATTAGACCAATTGGATCATTAAAGGATTGTGACTAACAAGTCATATGAATGTGATAAATTATTTATCCCATCAACATATACAAAGAAGGTTGATCAAAGAATGATTTAGATCAATCGATTTGCCCTATTCTCATCATTTCATTACACAATTTCAGAGTTCAAAAGAAATGCAGCATAGAATAGAAAGAATTAACAAATTACAAAGTCACCAAAATCCATAATTAAGCACAATTCATCTTCCTTAAGTCCAACTACAAACTCTATATATTTGCTTCCTGACATGTGAACTAGCATCAGTTTCTTACATTCTAATTAGCATCACTTCAGTAAACTACTAACATTTCTCTTATAGAGAAAAGCAAACAAAATAACCTATATGGGATTTGAACCCATATCTTTGTGCGCAAGCACATTGCTCTTCCAATTGAGCTAATAGGTTAACCAAATCCAGTATTATAGACATGAAGCAACCAATTAGAGTCGTGACAGCATACAAAATCAGCACCTACTGTAAATTAAAGAAATTTATTCAAATCCCTTGACAATCATTATTCAGCACCTACTGTAGATAAAAAAGCATTTACTCAGATCTTCATTGACAATCAATATTTGTATTTTGCAGCAACATCGTGGCATGATATTTAACTAAGAGACAAGAGTCGGTATCAACATACAACAATCTTTCAGAATGTTTTTGCTGTCTAGCAATGGGTAAATGCATACAATGACAATAGGGTATGCCCAACTCTCTTGGGCATTATGTCGAGCAGGTGATGTGCACCATTGCAGTATATATAAACACTTTTCATAATACAAAATTCTGGACAATCAATTACCTAATTGGAACAAAATTCATCTCTCAATCATTTGCATAACCGAGTTGAAAATAGACAAACCTGGTAATCGATCGTTCAATTTAGAAGGAGAAGAGAAGACATAATAGAACATCAAGTGATTTGGGAGGGAGGTCTGGTAATTTGTTCTTAATTCTAACCATCGATCTCTCTGGATATATATACGAATTGGAGAAGATTGCTACAACTCTTCTCAGCTATTGCAAATATGTATGTATATATCATTGATTGCTTCATCTCCATGGTCTGTCTTCAAATCTTTTGAAACTAAGAAATAGGAAGCAGAAGTTTTGGATTCAGCGTATCTGACGTTTTTTTTCATTGTTTCTCTCTCCAAATAATTACCTTCCAAAAAATTAAATTTTAAATTAATTTTTTACTTACCCTCTAGTGAGAGGATCTCAACCATTCAATTTAATTGACGGTGTGGATTTTGTAAACTTCACCATGAAGTTTTTTAACAACTCCACTGGAGCTGAAGTGCAAAAATATATTTGAAAGATTCCTAAATTATATTGCTAGATTCAGTTTACTTAAGTGCCAAGTTACAAATCTTTATAACAAATTTATTCAATTCGGAACATATTGATTATCAAGTCAAATTATTTTCTTATATTGGTCTTATTATTTATCTTCGTTCAAAATTTATTCCATTTATTTATTTTCCGATAAAATTTATAATAGCACTAAAAGTTTCATATTTAAAAATTTTCAAGGCCCATACGTATAATATATTTTACATAATTATTTTTATATCAAAAAGTATTTTTGAATGTAAAATTATTTATTTTTTTCATTGCTTATAAATTTTCATTTATCATTACATATAGTTTTATATATCCAATTTTTAAAGCCGTTATCAATATCGATTTGTTTTTCTTCAATTGTAAACATGATTTTATTAAAATTTTAGCTTTATATCCAATTATTTAATTCTTCAATATGATCTTTAAAAATATGAGTAGTTGATTTTATATATTGAGTAAGCTGATATAACCTTTGCTCAAACACATCTTAATACCATTGAATAAGATGCATTAGATGTACATGGTTTTCTCCTAAAATTCGATTCTCAACTCACGGACTACTAGGTTGGAAGTATAAGAGGTGTCAAACGGGACCAACGGGTCGGTTACAACAAGTTCGGGTTGAAACGGGTCGGTTCAAAATAGGCTTGGTTTTTTTACCAGATTGCTTCGGGTCGGGTATCGATTGTTCGGGTTATAACGGGTTATCGGGTTGATCTGTTTGATCCAAATTATAAAACATGGTATGTGAAAATAATTTTAGTCGGATCGAATAATAATCCGAGAATATTTGGGTGATTTCTTTGATCAGAATGATTTTAGCCTGATCTATTTTATTGAAAATGACTATAACCGGATCTGGATATCCGACTGATCCATTTGATCGACATATCATTATTATATCTAATGTGACTTATCCAGTTGATCTACATATCATTATTATATCTAATGTGACTCATCCATTTGATCCACATATGTTTTTCTTTTCCTATTTTGTGTAACACCCCAAGTTTTCAGAACTCGGGGGTTACTGGTTAGGACCTCACAGTGGGTCCCGACCTTAGTTTGACAACAACTTAACAAGATCTTACAACAAGGCACAGATTAGGAAAAACCAGAAATCATAAATTAAGTTATAACAAAGTTATGAATGTGACCAGAAGTACTAACAACCGGAAAACACAAGGTATCACAAACTGAGAAAAGAAAAACAAGGGTCATAACTGGAAGACCAACAAAAAGGAAACTGCAACTCGTCCTAATGAGTACGACACCCCGGCTGACCACTACCATCCGAACCACTCGGCATCTGCTCTAACCTGTGTTACGTCTACACAACAAAACAACTGTTAGCTAACTATCCAAATATAAGCAGAAATAATAATGACACAAACACACTCAAGATAACATAAACAATCATCATGTTGGCACACAACATCTATTACTTAAGTGATTCACCTTATTCAGTTCAGTTGTGGCACGAGAACTCTTAACAATTCTCGCCTCCGTTCCTTATCCAACTGGGTGTAAGTCTAGCTTACCTCCGCCGGTAGCATCACTACAAACCAAGTGTCGACTAGTCCCTAAAGAAACCCCTAGCGCCCTCAAGCTAACTGAGCAGAATGCCACCGCCCGTTACTCTTAGGCCAAAGTGTAAGTCGGTAGATAATTACTACTAAAATATAACTATAAACATCTCATTCAAACACCACTATCATTATCCACACTCATATCTAAAAGTTAGCTAAGTAAGCTCAAATGACTTACCTGATTCAAGTCTGAACTCTTTGTAAACACCACTCGATCTGTAACTGTAGCAACTCAGTTGCCTGTCAAAGGAGGTAAGTGCGTCAACACACTTCCTAGGTAATTAGAAGTCTAAGACTTCTAAGATAGGAGATCTTAATAGAACAAAATTTATTACAGTTTCCATTTAAGGTAAAATGACTATTTTACCCTTGCTCCCGAAACTCTCAAAAATCCCCTAATTTATGCTTAAACTCTTATTTGAGACTAAAAACCATATTCTAACTCTCAAGGATGATTTTGGGTAAAACTAGAGAAACTACACACTTTTCTATTTTCCCGAAAAGTACTACGGTCAAACTTCGGCTTCAAATATGAGACTCAAATAAATTTATAAAAATTCCGAAATAATTCTCTAGATTATCTATGATATCCAATCTACTCATAGGAGCAAGAATTTCTTAAAACTGTTCAACTATCACTTCTACAAAAATCTTTAAAGTTGGTTACAACACTTAAAATTTTCTACACTTAGTCATATTTCACTGCTTGAAAAACAGCTCAACTACCCTAATTTGAAACCTTATAACTTGTAATCCGTCTGTTCATTTATTCTCAAATTTTAGCACAATAAACTACATATATCCATCTATGATCTATCAAAATTTCAACAGTGGATCTTCAACCGATCTCTTTAACATTGATCTACAACAGTGACCATTTCCACTTACAAAACTGAGGTTTGAAATGAGTTTCTCACTTCTATTTCTACTGCTCACATTTACAGCAATAACAATATTCCTATAGGTCTCTAGTTCGAATCTGGTCATCAGCATATCTCCTCCTTTACACTACTCAGAAGTCCCTAGTTCGATTCTTAGGGAGAGCATTATCATATATATACAATCAACCTCTCCTAATATGGTCTAAGGAGGTGTGAAGAGGTCCTTACCACTCAGTTTGCATTGTATGTCCTTTGCTGGTGTGTTGGCTGCAGACAGGCCCTCTACTTTCTACCAACGACAATGATTGCACTAGTTCTATGGCTTGTCGACATAGGTTGTAGCTTCAGGCTTGGAACGACTGTCTCAGGAAAGGTGAGAGGTTCGTTCCGGTGGGATATGCAACACCCCAAATCCTAGAGGACTCGAAATGCTACGAGATGGGACCTCACAATGGGTCCCGGTCCTTAGCCTGACAACAACTTCATCGGATCTTACAACACGATACAAATAAAAAGGCAATACAACATAGTTTAATATCATGAGCGAAAGCAAACATACAAACTCAAAACAATCCAGCTGATTATCAAAACCAGAATAACAACATAAGTCTAAAAAGACGTGAAGTAAGATAAACAGTTCCGTCCTATAATGCACGGAACTCCGGCTGCCCACTACCACCGGATCACTCGATCGCCTCTCTAACCTACAAGGCATCTACAAGGCGGTATAAAACCCTTAGCTAACGTTCTATGCATAAGTATAAAGGTAAAAGCACAAACACACAACATAGACAATCAACATGCCACGCTCACTCTGTTTATTATCTTTAATTAGGTGATAAGCCATTACTAATGATACTTATTTTATGACACGAGGGATTCCCAAACCTCGCCCCAGTTCCCGTTTATGAACGAGGAATGGTACTAATGCATCTGACCATCGACTTGCCTGGGCTGGTCGAAGGGAACCTCCTAGCTCTCGCAAGAGTTAGGCAGTGATGTCACGACCCGTTATCATACACTTGGGTCAATTACGTAATATAATAAAGTCCGCCTAATCCGGTTTCGTTGTTATCCTAACTAGTAAACACCACTCATACACATTACACTCATACAAGAAGCCAGCTAAGTAAGTTCGTGGACTTACCAGTCTCCGAAGCGCAAACGATCACCACACTCTCAAGTTCCCTCGGGAAAACACACAACGCCTGTTCAAGACAAGGTACACGGATCAAACAACACTCTAGTCAACTAGAAATCCTTAGACTCCTAGGCTCAACATCCTCACAAAAACAACAACTCAAGATAGATCAACCCTCTAGCCAACTAGAAGTCTAAGGACTTCTAGTGCTCACAATCCTCACCACTCATAAATACACAAGATACATGATACTCTCAGTCTATTTCCTTAAAGGCTTCCAACCTAACAACTCAGTCCCAAACCAATATCCTCAAAGATCCAAGAGATCTAGTCACCACCCCTCAATCAACATATTCACAACTCTTAGAAGAATAGTCCAACACTCTCGACAATATAACCAACTCAAGATCCAACACACATAGAAACTAAGAACATTCTAACCTCCTCAAACACTCACCTAAAGGTCCAAAGCCACTACTTGGCATTCACAAGGCTAACCTAAGCCATCCTAGCATGCTTCTATCATAAATCTCAAGCATAAGAGGCGGACAAGATCGGGGAAGGGCACTCACTGGGGTAGGAACGCGGTCGCGGAACAAGGAAGCGCTGCCGCGGAGAAGAGCTGAAGAAAGGGCAGAACCTCCCTTGCGGAACCCTGGCGCCGCTCCAGCGGCTGGCTGAGCCACCCCGCGGCCGGGTGGCGCCGCCCCTACGGTTGGGTGCTGTTGGCCACCGCCCCTGCGACTGTTGCCGCCGCCCATGTGGTTGTGGGGCTGATGGCGTCCCTGCGGCGCTGTCCAGCCGCGGGTGCGGTCGAGCTCCAAAAGGTTGCTTTGTCGGGCTTCTCTTTGATGTGCAGGAACTTCCGGGCACCTCGTGGATGGCTTGCTCCATCCTGTATGTCCACCACATGGATCGACACAGTCCATCCTAGCCGAGATCAACAACAAGAGAACGCAAGAATGGAAGAATTGGGTGATTCTTGCCCTAGGGCTCACACAAGGGTGAAGGGAGGAAGAAGATAAAGAAAAGGAGGAAGAGGGAAAAGAAGACACTTACGGTAACTCGGATCTATAGTCCTTCCTTGGCTGGACATCACACACAAGAAGGAGAAGAAGCACCATGGGAGAAGTTGGAGGTAGAGAAGATAAAAAAGAAGGAGAAGGGAATGAGAGTTACGTGAAAAGGAATGAGGGAGGGAGATAAGGTTAGATAAATGGAAGGATACCAAAGGTCAAGAAGCCCAAGAATCACACATAATAATGTGGTCGGCATAAATGGATGGGGAGATGGAAGTTCGGAAGAACAACGGACCCGACTCCCGCTCTGTCGTGTCACCGCCCCCGCGGAACGTCCAAGCCGCGGTCGCGGACGGCTGCGGTTGCAGGCCTTCTAAGCCGCAAGGGCGGTAGCCCTTGCTCAAGGCTTCTAACGCCTCTCATAACGCAAATCAAAAATTTCGGGCGTTACAGGATAGGTCTCTGTAAACTGGCCACAAGGAAGGGATGCATGAGCCTTCAAGGTCTGTAAATGAAGATGAAGACAAGAAGGTAAATGGCCCTTACCCGGATGGACAGAGGAAAGACGAGTCTTGTTCGATCTGGCAGTGCTTGACTCCAAGGAGGTTGTAAGGGAGAGCTGGCTACCACACGATCTTCACGTCTGTGGCAGGTGTGTGCAAGCTTCTCTCTCGCTTGGTTGTCGACAGTAAGGAGGGTTGAATATGTGTTGGATAACAGGAGCAAATAGGGGAAAGGGAGGAGCGGCGGCTCATCTGCTCAGGAGATGTCGTGTGCAGAAGAATAGGGGAGACGTCCCAGGGTTTGGCGATCTGCAGAGAGCGCCCTCGTTCAGCAATGTGACTCAGAAGAGAAACAAAACAATTCAAAACGAAGACTGCAGTCCAGAAGGAAAGAAGGGAGATCTTCTAGCGCCAATTCAGGCGGTTACTGGGCGATTTCTCCTCACCCGTTACGTGAAGCAAGGAGGTGAGAAAGGAGATCTTGTTACGTGGGCTGAAGAGAAGGTGAGGCCGGTTACCTGCTTCTCCTTACTGGGCTGGACACGCTGCTGGGCCGCACACCAATGGTAGCTGTGCTGGATGGAGCAAGGCATCAGGTAATTGAATGGGCTTTAAAAAAGGCCAAGGTTGGGCTGAAGCAAAGTGAGCATAAGAGTGGTGTAGTGTTGTCAAGGCTTGTCACAGCCTTGCCAAAATGTGTCATGGCTTTGTCAAGCCCATGCATGGCCTTGTCATGATCTCGTTGCGGTCTCGTCAAATCTCGTCATGACTTTGTCAAGGACAAGTCATGTTATAAACTAGGGTTTGATGGTTTAGGGTTTGTTATAAAAACCTTATCATTTTATGTGAAGTGAGGTTACATAAAATGATAAAAATTTGAGATATTGTGCCCGATTAGGTAGACATAAGGATCAACGGATCGAAATCTGGTTTGCTACGGAATCAAACGGAATAAAATTTTCCGGATATTACATCAGTACCCTCTTAAAATAAGTTTCGTCCCGAAACTTAGTATAAGGTATCTACCCAAACGACTCCCACAATAAACTTGTATACTCTGGTTTCACTAAATCTTTAAACTCATTTTCTATCATGCAAACTACTCAATCATCTTAATCAGGCAACACATAAAAACATAAACACTCATTTTTACATATAATCACAAAAGTCACACAAACAACGTCTAAGAACTAACCCGTCGGTATAGGGGTGGCGGCGAACCCCACAAAGAACTCAGGATAGCTATGTCTATTACTCTCCTCTATCTCCCAGGTAGCCTCATTGGCTCCTCGTCTAGACCACTGGATCCTCAACATCGGTATCTCCTTGGACCACAGACGTCTAGTACTACGCTCAAGGACGGCTACTGGGTACTCCACAAAAGTGTGGTCAGGCTCAACTATCAGTTCCTCATGACTGATGACGTGTCTCGGGTCCGGAATGTACTTTCTCAGCTGAGATACATGAAAGACCGGATGGACCCGCTCCAACCTCGGTGGTAGTGCTAATCGGTAGGCAACCTCTCCGACTCTTGTTACGCTAAGATCGTGATGCGCAAATGGGTTTTAAATTTATAACTCGAACTAAATCCTAACTACCTAGCGAAACCCGCAGTGTACGGGACGTTTGTAGAAGGGTTAGTATTCCGAGGTCGAACACAAAGACTAAGGTGAAATTGGTTCGAATTGTGATTGAATTTAGTAAGGATCTAGGTTGAAAGAAAAGAAAGAAATAAAGAAAAGAAAATCTCAAATGTTTTTGGTTGGTTTTTGGTGATCAATCAAAGATCACAATTCATGCAAAGTAGACAATCAAACTAAACTAAGAATCAACACAAATAAACAAGCTAAACAAGACAATGATCAAAGAAAGAAAAGATGGATTCTAGGGGTTGGAAGTTCCGGTTATGGCATAGGACTCAAGTTATCTATTCATTCCTTGGATTAACTATGATATGTTGGGATTAAGTGTTTCTTAAAATGGGATCAATTACCGGGTAAGTCTCATGATCCAACTAGTCCACTCCTAAGGTCTTATTACCGGGTAAGTCTCTAAGAACCTAAGGATAGGAATTCTACACATACCGGATTGCTAATTAGGGGTTTAACCTATCCTTACCGGGTAAGTCTTGGAAAGGAAAATCCTAAACAACTATCCTAGCACATCTAATCCAATGGCGGCTTATTAAGCTCACCACTACCTAAGGTTTGTTATCTTTAGAATCTAAGAGCAAGGATTACCGGGTAAGTCTCTCCTAACACTTAGTTACTACACTAAGTTACCCTAGGGTAGGTTAAACTCAACAAACACTCAGGATTTCAACACTCTATAGATCTAAGGCAAGATCCTTCGAACCAGGGAAAATCACGGTTTGTTCTACCTAAACCACGGCCGTGGTCTGACAAGAACTACCCATGATTTCTAACAGCAGCTACGTTCATAAACAAAAGTCATCCAAAGGTAAATCTAAGTCCATCCTATCACAGCTCTAGCCATAACCATCCTTTCCTTACCCTAGAATCACATCAATTTAGCCTACAACGTTCATAATGGAAATCGAAACAAACAAACATAAAATCATAACATTCATTGCAAGATAATGAGGGAAAAGAGATGAACAAGTGAACTTAAGACAAAACAAAGCTGAAAATAGGATTAGAATGACTCACAATCCTTCCAAAGGAAGGTTCAAATGGTTCTTACAATTCTAGAAACAGAATCCGAAAATACAAGAAAAGTATGGTGTGTGTTCTTCTCCTCCTCTTCAATGGAGCTCTTCTTCTTCTCTTTGACACTTTCCTTCCTAGAAAAATCTCTTCTTCTTGAGAGAATATTGTTGTTAGAGAGAAATGGATAATGGGTGAGCTGCTCCAACTACTCCCAGCTTCCTCTCACAGCCCATGAAGGACCACTTTTATAACAAACTTGCATGAGTTGGCCATGAGAGTCGTGGCACAGCTGTCACAAGAATCTGGCAAAATCCACGGTTGATTCCACGGCCGTGAAATGTCAAAGAACCGTGATTCTGTGCAGAAACTTCGCTTTGGATCATTAAGCTGTGGTTTGGTGCATGGCAAGTGTTGGCAAGGTTCCATGAGTCCTCCTTAGCCTTTAACTTGTGTCCTAATGAGTCCGAGGGTATGTCATCTAGATGAACGATCCTCAAACGTGTCGTTTTGCTCCTAAATCTCCCGAAATACCTATAAAACGCGCACAAGTCCGTGTAGACGTCTATCTCGGCAAAATACATGAATTGAGTGCAAAACGTCGTGAACTAGTGCTAAACCATGCATTAATGAGCGAGAAATTCTATCTAAATGTTACCTAAAACTAAGTCATAAATCGCGTTATCAAAATACCCCATACTTAAGGTTTGCTCGTCCCCGAGCAAATTCCTAACTATAGACTAAGAGATGACATGATTTATGTATGCAGAAAAATGGCAAAATCTTTTTGGGTTTGTGCTTCTACTATTGGATCACCTTCAAAGTCATGTTTCATGGCTAAGGACAAGCAATCATGCATCAAACAAATGAAAGCATGGAAAGACAATTGTACTTAACTCGAAAGTATGCATGAAATGTAAAGATGATGAAGTCAAGAAGGTCAAGAGTACATCCAATCTAAATCACTAAGTCTTACAAACATTCAAATAGGTCATAAGGTCTTGTGAGATAAAAGGGCCAAGAAATGTAGTGATTGGGTGGGGATTTTTAGGTTATGTGATGCTAATCCGGGAACGGAACTAACTCAACATCCTTGTCCTCGATCAACTTCCCCCAAGTGTATATTTTCCTCTATCTTTTCTTTCTTTTCTTTTTCTTTGACTTATTTTTGAGACAATGGCATTGGTGTACAAAAGCCGAAACCTTGGTGATTAGCCGTCCTCGGGCTTTTTCTTAGTTTTCGAGGTGCATCCACACCGGGCACACATACCAAAGCTCGTTAGGACTATTGGTTCATTTGACTTTGGCAAGGCACCAACACCCGATTATGTGAAGTGTACCGAGCTACTTGTCATTTAAACCAATGTCCCCAAACCTATATTATTGGCTACACTTTTCACAACAAATTCAGCATTTCATGCATGGTGTTCTTTTCATCAACAACTTCGCTTCACACTTGCTTTTTGCACAAATCAACACACTAGCATGCTCCTATTCCTGGATGGGTTAAAAGAGGTCAAATTTATCTTAATTGAGGTGCTCAAGCAATCATGATTAAGATGAGAAGTAGAGAAAGATTGAATTGCCTCATTCATTCCTAGATGGTATGCAAGAACTATCATGTAATTTCGATCTTCACTACTCAATCCTTTCTAGGCAAACATCATGGTCACAAATCATTCATAGAGTTTCAAGAGAAGTAGTTCAAGTCCACATATGCGTTCATTAATCTAAAAACATGAGGCCATCCATAGCCAATTCACAAGACAAGTTTCATCATTAGGATCATATCCAAGCCTAGAAAGCACAAAAAATTTTTTAAAATTTTCTGATTTTTATGATATTTTCGATTTAAGTATGTACAATGCAAGACATGTGAAGATTTTAAACTATCCTAGATGCTCATCATGCAAAGGATCATGCAAACCCCACCCCATACTTAGAAACACATTGTCCCCAATGTGGTATACAAGTAAAGAGAGTGAAAGAAGGTTCTCACAATGTAAAATTGTATGCTATGGTATTCGGGATTGTTCAATAGCGAATTGATGTTTGATGATCCTATCAACCATGATAGAGAGCTCTAAGCATCCATCAAAGCTTCGGGACCCGCGCTAGGCACCGCTAGCCGTCCAAGTTCCGCGTCCGCTCCACCCATAATCGATGAGGGTTTCATCATCATCATTCCTATATCAAGCAAGGCCTCCAATGCCACTAATGTTCTAGCACACACACAAATTAGACAAAACACACACAAAGATAGAAAAATCTAGAAACAAAAGCTAATCAAGAAAAGAAAAATGTTACCAATGGGTTGCCTCCCACCAAGCGCTTCTTTAAGGTCATTAGCTTGACCAAACTCGGGGGGCGTCTACTCAAGGTGAAGTGGGGCAATTATTTCCACCAGAGTTCCCGGGATATACTTCTTCAACCGGTGCCCATTCACCTTAAAGTTCTCACAATGTTCCCCTCCTATCTCAATGGCTCCATGGGAAAAGATTTTCTTCACTACACATGGCCCGGTCCATCTTGATTTGAGCTTTCCGGGAAAGAGCCTTAGCCTTGAGTTGAAGAGAAGGACAAGATCTCCTTCACTCAACTCCTTGGGGATGATCCTCTTGTCATGCCATCTTTTGGTTCTCTCTTTGTAAATCCGGGCATTCTCATAAGCGTCCAACCGGATCTCCTCAAGGGCATTCAATTCAAGCAATCTCTTTTCTCCCGCCGCCTTGAGATCAAAATTTAGCCACTTAATGGCCCAATAAGCTCTATGCTCCATCTCTACCGGAAGATGGCAAGACTTGCCATAGACCAACTTGTAGGGAGTGGTGTCAATCGGTGTCTTGAAGGCGGTTCTATATGCCCATAAGGCATCATTGAGCCTCATAGCTCAATCCTTTCTAGTCCTAGACACCGTCTTCTCAAGGATGGCCTTGATCTCTCGGTTGGAAATCTCCACTTGACCACTAGTTTGGGGATGGTAAGGCGTTGCCACCTTGTGAGTCACCCCATACTTGGCCAAAAGCGCCCCAAAGTTCCTATTGGTGAAGTGCTTTCCTCCATCACTAATGATCACCCTTGGTGTTCCAAACCTAGGGAAGATCACCCGGTTGAAAAACCGCACCACCACCTTGGCATCATTTGTAGGAGAGGCGATTGCCTCCACCCATCTTGACATAGTCCACCGCCAATAGGATGAAGAGATTCCCACATGAAGAAGGGAATGGTCCCATGAAGTCTACACCCCACACATCAAATATTTCGACTTCTTGGATGTTGTTCAAGGGCATCTCATTCCTTCTTGAGATGTTGCCCATCCTTTGGCAAGCATCACATGCCGCTACAAAACCTTGCACATCTTTAAACAAGTTAGGCCAATAAAAACCGGATTGCAATACCTTTGCACACGTCTTGTGTGAGCTAGCATGGCCTCCACATGGTAATGAGTGACAATGCCGGATCACACTCTCTACTTCATCTTCCGGTATGCATCTTCTAAACATTCCATCCGGGCCTTTCTTGAACAAGAGTGGTTCACTCCAATAGTAGTGCCTAACATCGTTGAAGAACTTCTTTCTTTGTGCATATGTCAATCCGGGAGGCACTTCCTCACACACTAAGTAGTTCACAATGTCGGCATACAATGGCTCATTTCCTCTAGACACTTGGAACAAGCATTCCTCCACCATTTGCAATTGCTCATCTCGGAATGAGTCATCAATTGGAATGTCATCTCTTCCAAGCTCTAATGGAGGCAATCTACTAAGGTGATCCGCCATGGAGTTTTCGGATCCCTTCTTATCTCGTATTTCCAAATCAAACTCTTGAAGAAGAAGGATCCACCGAATCAACCTTGGTTTGGCATCCTTCTTTGTAAGTAGATAACGGATCGCAGCATGATCCGTGTAAACTATGACCTTCGCTCCAACAAGGTATGAGCGGAACTTCTCAAACGCATACACTACCGCCAACAACTCCTTCTCGGTGGTAGCATAATTGAGTTGGGCATCATCTAGCATCTTGCTAGCATAATAAATAGCATGAGTCCGCCCTTCTTTCCTTTGCCCCAAAACAGCCCCTACGGCTACATTGCTTGCATCACACATGATCTCAAATGGTAGACTCCAATCCGGAGGTTGCATGATAGGTGTGGAGATCAAGGCGTTCTTCAACCTACAAAAAGCTTCAAGACAATCCTTGGAGAAGACAAAATCAACATCCTTCATTAGTAGGTTAGTGAGAGGCTTAGAAATTTTAGAGAAGTCTTGAATAAACCTCCGGTAAAAACCGGCATGCCCTAAGAAACTCCTTACCCCCTTCACCGAGGTAGGTGGCGGCAACTTCTCTATCGTTTCAATTTTGGCCCTATCAACCTCAATGCCACGGTTAGACACCAAGTGTCCTAACACAATGCCTTCACTTACCATGAAGTGGCATTTTTCCCAATTCAAGACAAGATTTGTCTCCTCACATCTTTGCAATACTAATGACAAGTTAGCCAAGCAATTATCAAAGGAAGAACCATAAACAGAGAAATCATCCATGAACACTTCCATGATATTTTCTATGTATTCCGAAAAGATAGCCATCATACACCTTTGGAAGGTGGCGGGTGCATTACACAACCCAAATGGCATTCTCCTATATGCAAAAGTACCCCATGGACATGTAAAGGTTGTTTTCTCTTGGTCATCGGGTGGATAGGGATTTGGAAGAATCCACTATAGCCATCTAGATAGCAAAAATGAGAATGTTGAGCTAACCTTTCTAGCATTTGGTCAATGAAGGGGAGAGGGAAGTGATCTTTCCTAGAGGCCATGTTCAACTTCCTATAATCGATGCACATTCTCCACCCCGTAACTGTCCTAGTCGGAATTAGTTCATTGTTCTCATTAGTTACTACGGTCATCCCACCCTTCTTAGGAACTACATGAACGGGACTAACCCACTTACTATCCGAGATAGGGTAGATAATTCCCGCATCTAGCAACTTTATGATTTCCTTTTTGACCACCTCTTTCATTATAGGATTCAATCTCCTTTGATGTTCAATAGAGGGTTTGTGGTTATCTTCCATCATTATCTTATGCATGCACAAAGAAGGCTTAATGCCAACCAAATCATCAATAGTATAGCCAATGGCTTTCCTATGCAATCTTAGTTCATGCAACAACTTAGCAAGTTCATCATCACTCAAGCATGCATTAACAATCACAGGATATGTAGAGTTTTCACCAAGAAATGCATACTTTAAGTGAGAGGGGAGGGGTTTAAGTTCAAGTTGAGGAGGACCTTTATCGGTTGAAGATGATCCAAATAAGGTTGGATGAGATGAATCCAAAGTAGATGAAGACTCCTCATGGCTCCTTAAAGCTTGACCATCATCAAGGACTGGTCCAGGGAAATCCACGGCTGGAATCACAGCTTGCTCAACTTCCACGGCCGTGGTTCTTGATAAGCTTGCTTCTCGGAGTTGTCTAAAAAGTTTGACGGCCGTGGAACTTAAATCTCGACCGTGGAACTCGCAGCTGTTTAAGACCTCTTCGTGGCTTTCAAATCCAACTCTTGGCTCTTCTTCCAAGGCTTCCAAGGCCTTAATCTCTTCATTGCAAGCCTCCTCAACACCTTCCTCCATCATACTTAAGGTAAGAACCTTCTCCAAGGGATCCTTGATCAAGATCGAGCTCACAATTTCCCTAGATTCCTCTTGCTCGACTATGTTGAAGAGATCCTCATCAAGGGCTGGCCCTTTCGTCATTGTGGATAACTTGAACTTGACATTCTCTTCTCCAATATTGAAGGAGAGAGTCCCATTCTTGCAATCCACTAGGCATCCGGAGGTTGCTAGGAAGGGCCTTCCTAAGATGATGGGAACCGGATAATCCGCCGGAATGTCCAAGACCACAAAATCGATTGGCACATAGAATCCTCCTAGTTGCACCGGGATGTCCTCTAGGATCCCAACTATATGAGTGATAGAACGGTCCGCCATGTAGAGGGTCATCTTGACCGGTTTCGGCTCTCCTAGCCCAACCTTGTTGCAAAGTGCAAGCGGTATGATGCTTACACTCGCTCCAAGATCACAAAGGGCCTCGTACTTCACATCTCCCACTCCTATCGGGACACAAAAAGAGCCCGGATCTCTTAGCTTGGGAGGCATCTCTTCCTTCATTGTTTGGATCAATTCCGAGGATCTCTTGGTCATTCTTATCTCGCCTGTAACTTCCCTTGTATAACAACAAGATTCTCTTCAAACCCCATTGGGTTTCATAATCAATCTAGGAACTCCTCATAATCACTCACCGATCACGCCTCCTTGGAGGGGTTGGACGTGCGGTCTTAAAATTTCCCGGAATTTACATAGGTCTCTTCAGAACTCTACTTACTACTCGTTAGGACCACTCAATGTGGTTTTCCTTCCACCATCTCCTTTGACCTCTAATGTAGGGCATCTCACATTGACCTACAAGTCCTTACTTTGATCTATTTACAACCTTGACGTATACTTAACTCCAAATCCTCGAGGTGTGGTAGTAAGTCTATACCGAGACAATAATGTCAACCACATGATGGTCCCTCATGCTTGTCTTGTGAACTCTTCTACTATGTGACTCATCTTATAACCTTTTCTTCCTCCGAATCGGTCCTTAACCGTCAGTTAATCATTACCACCCATTCCGTGTTGGAACTTCAGTTACGTTGTACTCTTGCATAGATTCCATAAGGCATCTTCATCTCAACTCTTTATTTAAATTTAATATAGCCGTCCCTTTTGATACAGGAATTTCCTTCACTGGTTAAGTTATTCGCTTGGTTTACACCTTATTAATCCTAAGGTTATTAGGCCGATAGTATGACTTTTTTTAAACATATACCGGTACCATTTGGATAGGAAACCTCCGATGCATATGATTTTTCTCAAAAATCAAATTTCTCTACTCGTATTTATTATGTTGTCCTTATACCCATGTCGCTTTACCATCTTCTAAATCCTTACCACCAGTATGGGAATTAAATCTCCTTCAGCTTTCTCGTACAACCTGTATGGATTATGTTTATTAGATTTGGTGTTTTCATAAATTCTTCTCTCCTTAATCGAGAGAAGACTCCAAGGCATACCATTTGTACGTTGTTCCAAAACTACTCCTTCATCCACCTATGGCCGTTTATCAAGATTGGTTGTTTAGAGTGCTACCATTTTTCAATAAACTCTTATATTAACACTTTTTGGTAATCATCTTATGGGTGGTACTAGTTTCCGTATAACATTCTTCAGTCATTCAACTTTACTCTTTCTTACATTTGTTCCAGCAAAGATGTATATTCAATCTGCACTCACCTCACAAATCGATAAGACATTTAACCGAGGCATTAAATCATACTTTCTATGTTTGTGCCGCCTCTATAATTCCAATTATTCTGTGTCACATCTTTAGTCACAAGGCTTCCTCTATTAATCTAGAAAATTGACCCCAACTCAAAAGAGCACCATCAACCTCATTTGTGTGAAATGCTAAGTACTCTCTGTTTGGACTGAGGTAGGATTTGGTCAAAATCATTTGCTCCTTCGTACTCCTCTAGTTCTTCTTATACGAATCCCTCCGTACTAAATGTGATCTGTAAAATTTTCCTTAGTCAGTAGGAAAGCAATTGCTCACAACAATCCTCTTTATCCCATTACTGATATAAGGTTTGCCGCCAACTCTACCCAAAAAAAAAATTTAGTTAGAGTTACTGACTTGAACTTATTCAGTGTTACTAGTACTCATATTGATTTGACTTCCCAATTTTCGTAGTTGATCTCTTTACGGATTTCTCCCCAAGTCGATAAAATTCTTTTGTTACTTTGTGGTTATTCTTCTTATTTGTCAACCAGTCACCATTAGTTAACCCACACGTATTAAGTCTCAATTGTTACCAATTAGTCTGTAGTTGGCCTCCTACAAGATCATAGATGCACTTTTCTTCTACCTCTTTTGAAGTTCGATATACTTGGTGAAAGTCTATCTCTTCCAGTTTCTCCATTTCTACTCTTTTAGCTCCTTCTATAATCTACACTCCTCTTTCTCTCTATAAGATCGCTATGCTCTCACGAGTCCAACTATATCATCCCTCTTCCGTCAACGGCTTACCCAATTTTTTTTCATGATAACTTGCAAGTGTGTCTCCATGATTCTTTTTACCCGAGTTATCATCTATTTGCGGTTCTATGTTATGAAAATGTAGTATTGTTAGCCTAAATCCCTTTGTGAATGAGGAGTTATTGGGGACTCTCGAGTTCACAAATACCATTTTCACACCGTCTTCTTCCCTGGGGCGTTGCTTTGTAATGCCGCCTGTATAGAAAGCCGATCATTGTTGTATCACGGTCTATGTTGTAATTCTCGTGTGTTATAGGATGTCACTCCACTTCCATGTTGATGAAATCTACCTTTCACTTTCAGGCAACGGGTAAGCATCCCAATTGCAGCTCTTTAATTCTTCATATTTGGATGGACAATGTATCTCGTGTTGACTTCTATGCTTTTGACTGTCTCGGTTATCCATCATGATTGTGGATTCAAGTAGATTGTCCAGAGTGATCATATTCCGCCCTGCTTCCAACATCAAACTTTCACCCATTGGTCTGTCAGTAAGATTAGATTCAATGTCTCTTGTCTGGATCGCTACTATATTTTACTTCGACTTTCATGCCCATGTGTGTTTCTAGAGGCATCCTCGTTGTTTGTAACGTCACTTTACACCACACTTGCAAGAACCTATGAGTTGCCCTTTCCAAATACATTATTGACGGTCATCCATTCCTTCTTCAGAACTAATCCCAAGTATATTATCCCTTTGATTCTGTTGATTTGCTTCGAGGTCCTCTCCTTATATGGTTTTCATTGCCGTTGTTGTTGTCTTGGAGTCCTTACCCTGTTTCCACTTTGACGTCCGTCAGGGGTTCGAGGTAGTTGTCCGGATGTTCGCCTAATATAATGCTCATAAGCTGAGTTTACTTATCCTCGCATTGACACTCTTGGAAATCTACCTAGGTATATCAACGTAGTGAGGATCTCATTCCGTTAGCTCCGCTATTTCCGTTAAGGTATAATATAACTATAAATGTTACTAACCTTCAGCATTTTCTTATCTATAATACATATCTTTATATCCAATATAATAAGTCAACATAATATTTCTAATAATACTAAGCTGTTAAGATCCGCGGAGGTAGTGGTGGTCATCCGTACTTTCTATCCCATCCCGACTTATGCATGTACTTTGAAAACCAAAAGTTTATTTGATAAGTTCAGACCCCTTTCGGATTCTGTTTATTTACTTTTTCGGTCCTTTAGAAGATTTCAAGGGCAATTGTTGCCAACCTGGCTCTGATACCATGTTGTAACACCCTGAATTTCTCAGAACTTGGGACGCTACTGGTTAGGATCTCACAATGGGTCCCGACCTTAGTTTGACAACAACTTTACTAGGATCTTACAACAGGATACAAATAAGGAAACCGAAATTCATAAAACGGTGTTTTAATGTCATGAATGTAACAACATGCGTCTAATAGCCAACAACGTACTTAAGATAATAAAAGGCTACATAACATCATACTAGAAAAGAAACATCAATGCAAAACCCAAACCCCACTCTAAGGAGTACGGAGATCCGGCTGACTACTACTTCCGGATCACTCAGCTGTTGCGAGGTTCGAGAAGTGTTAATCACGTTCTTGACTTTTAAAAAGGAAGTTTGTTAAAGTTTGAGAAGTGTTAATCACGTTCTTGACTTTCATAAAAAGTCCCTAAGGTCCGACTTTGACTTAAGATTCGAGGTTCGCATAAAAATATAGAAATTCAACAAAAATATAATAGGTCTTCTATGATATGCCCTCTACTCATATGAGCAAAGATCTCTCAAAAATTATCAACAAAAACTCCTACAAAAATCTCCAAAGATGCTTCCAAAACCCAGAAATTTCATACTTAGCCAAATTCTGCGAAATTTAATAATTGCTCGACCAGTGTACTTCGAGTTCCTATAGATTCAGATTGTGATAGATTACACTATGCATATCCCTTTATGTCATACTAAAATTTGAACGGTGAATTATATTTTTAAGGTACCGAAACCTACCCTCAAACATGATTGCAAAACCCAGTATTCTGGAAATTAAATAGGCGCCTCAACTGGTTTAGACTTCGAGTCTCACCGCTAGCTTCCTGGATTGCAAGTTTACCCACACGTCACTAGTTCGAACTTCTCGGTAGCAGTCACTTGTACCTGATTAGCCCATCAGTAGGTCTTCACTTTAATCTTGTGGATCCCATAGATACACATTTATTGCCCTACTTTATGGGTATGTTGGAACGAAGGACATAACATACTTTTTCTTACCCGACAACCTTGCAAATGGCTAGGATGAAGGACTCAAGGTTGCTCTCCTTGCCCTCTGAACATCTCCAAGATTGCTCCCGTTGAATTTTCACAAAGAGAAGGAGAGACCCTTATGTGCTGCGTGTGAGGGCAAGAGAGGAAACACGGGGTGAAGGTGCTGAGTTATGACAGCGGGAGGAATGAAGGCTCCCATGGCTTCCTGCCATCATTGAAGATGCCGCTGAGGATGTCGCGTATCCAGGGAAAGAGGGGAGGCTGGAGACACTAGGGTTAAGCAAGGTGGAGGCTAGACAGGAGGGCGCAAAGTGATTCTAAGAGTGAAGAAAATTACCCTCTATTGTTGTTTGTTGAGGATCCAAACTCCATGACTATCACTAGCGGGCAACGCTGAGAGATCTCGGACGGCTCTCTTCGTACAAAGACGTGCTTGGTGCGGTGTGACGGAGTCACAGGAGGACAATTGAAGGTCGAAGGTTAGGGTTGCGTGAGAGGGAGGGGTGAGTGAATGCATATGTGAGGAGAGGAGAGGTGCACGTTGCAGCAGATATGCGTCTCTCTTGGCTGCACATGGGAAGCGAGATCTATGGCCATGGAGAACGGAGTGCCATGGTCTTGTCTGCTGTCTAAGGAGAGAGAGAAACAAGGTAAGTGTAGCTATAGCACACACGTAGATGGAAGGCTGACAATTACTTGCCTTGAATATGAAACCATGGAAGGAAGGTGGATTGATCTCACTTACGTGAGGAGAGACATTGAGAATAGGAGAGAGAGTGTGTGTGTTACTACATATACGGAAGTTTGAAGATCAGAATTACGTGAGGAAGAACGTGCTCTTGCTTCCTAGGAATGGGCCTTGCATTTGCTTGTCTTGGCTTTGTCACGGGCTTGTCTAATGGGCCTGCAAGGCCTTTTCAAAGTTTTCCAAAAGCTTGTCAAAAAAAAAATAGCTCATGGCTTTCTATTCTTGCAAGGGTAAAGTCTAAGAATTTGGTTATATTTTATGTGTGTAGAAATTTCACATAAAATAATAAAAATGTTTTGATTTATAATGTTCAGTATCATGTGAGGAGATTTCAACGTGTCGAAATCCGGTTTGACTCGAAAAAAAACGGAAATAAAATTCCGGATTTTACACACAGTCGGTGCCTGAGTCACTCTCTGTGCACCTGAGCTGACCTAGCCGGTACTGGTGGTACCTGGGAAAGTCTCTCTGTCCTAGCAGCCTCCTCCATACGCTGGACGTATGCTCTGTACTCTCTGTACTCAGATGCCCCTAAAGAAACGCGTCCTGACTCAGTCGAACGTGCTTTCTGTATTCCAGACCGAGCAGCGGTCTCACTCCCGACCTCGGGAACCATACTCTCAGCTACCTCTTCCACAACAGCATCTGGCATGCTCGTTACGGGTGGATCCTCTCGAGGAGCTCGTCCTCGACCTCTCACCAGTGGAGGTCTACCTCCACGGCCACGACCTCTAACAGTAGAAGTCCTATCAACTCTATCATGTCTAGCTTAAGGAAGAGGTGGACGACCTCTAGCTCGACCAGTCGCTGGTGTAGCCCTAGTACGTGCCATCTGCACGAGCAATAACAACTACAGTGATAATCTAACTAATCTGTCAAAAGCAGTAAAAGTCTAAGGTAATCATACTAAGAATACCGAGATCCGCGGAGGTAGTGGTGGTCGTCTGTACTTTCTATCCCAACCCGACTATGCATGCATTTTAAAAACCAAAACTCCATTGGAAAACTCATACCCCTTTCGGGTTCTCATATTTACTTATTTGACCTTTTAGAATATTTCAAGTGTCATTGTTGCCAACCTGACTCTGATACTGTTGTAACACCCCAAGTTTTCAAAACTCGGGGGGTTACTAGTTAGGACCTCACAGTGGGTTCCGACCTTAGTTTGACAACAACTTAACAAGATCTTACAACAAGACACAAATAAGGAAAAACCAGAAATCATAAATTAAGTTTTAACAAAGTTATGAATGTGACCAGAAGTACTAACAGCCGGAAAACACAAGGTATCACAAACTGAGAAAAGAAAAACAAGGGTCATATTTGGAAGACCAACAAAAAGGAAACTGCAACTCGTCCTAATGAGTACGATACCCTAGCTGACCACTACCATCCGGATCATTCGGCATCTGCTCTAACATGTGGTACGTCTACAAAACAAAACAACTGTTAGCTAACTATCCAAATATAAGCAGAAATAATAATAGCACAAGCACACTCAAGATATCATAAACAATCATCATGCTGGCACACAACTGGTTATTATCTATTACTTAAGTGATTCACCTTATTCAGTTTTATAGTTGTGGCACGAGAACTCTTAACAGTTCTCGCCTCCGTTTCTTATCCAACTGGGTGTAGGTCTATCTTACCTCCGCCGGTAGCATCACTACAAACCGAGTGTGGATTAGTCCCTAAAGAAAAACTCGCCCTCAAGCTAACTGAGCAAAATGCCACCGCCCGTTACTCTTAGGCCAAAGTGTAAGTCGGTAGATAATTACTACTAAAATATAACTATAAACCTCTCATTCAATCACCACTATCATTATCCACACTCATATCTAGAAGTCAGCTAAGTAAGCCCAAAGGACTTACCTGATTCAAGTCTCGACTTTTTGTAAACACCACTCGATCTGTAACTGTAGCAACTCAGTTGCCTGTCAAAGGAGGTAAGTGCGTCATCACACTTCCTAGGTAATTAGAAGTCTAAGACATCTAAGATAGGAGATCTTAATAAAACAGAATTTATTACAGTTCCCATTTAAGGTAAAATGACTATTTCACCCTTGCTCCCAAAACTCTCAAAAATCCCCTAATTTATGCTTAAACTCTTATTTGAGACTAAAAACCATATTCTGACTCTCAAGGATGATTTTGGGTAAAACTAGAGAAACTATACACTTTTCTATTTTCCCGAAAAGTCACTACGGTCCAACTTCGGCTTCAAATATGAGACTCAAATAAATTTATAAAAATTCCGAAATAATTCTCTAGATTATCTATGATATCCAATCTACTCATAGGAGCAAGAATTCTTTAAAACTGTTCAACTATCACTTCTACAAAATCTTAAAAGTTGGTTACAACACTTAAAATTTTTTACACTTAGTCTTACTTCACTGCTGGAAAAACTGCTCAACTACCCTAATTCGGAACCTTATAACTTGTAATCCGACCGTTCATTTATTCTCAAATTTTAGCACAGTAAACTACATATATCCATCTATGAACTATCAAAATTTCAACGTTGGATCTTCAACCAATCTCTTTATCATTGATCTACAACATTGACTATTTCCACTTACAAAACTGAGGTTTCAAATGAGTTTCTCACTTCTATTTGTACTGCTCACATTTACAGCAATAAAAATATTCCTATAGGTCTCTAGTTCGAATCCGGTCATCAGCATATCTCCTCCTTTACACTACTCAAAAGTCCCTAGTTTGATTCTTATATAGAGCATTATCATATATATACAATCAACCTCTCCTGATATGGTCTAAGGAGGTGTGAAGAGGTCCTTACCACTCAGTTTGCATTGTCTGTCCTTTGCTAGTGTGTTGGCTGCAGACAGGCCCTCTACTTCCTACCAACGACGATGACTGCACTGGTTTTATGGCTTGTCGACAGGGGTTGCAGCTTCAGGCTTGGACCGACATCCTCAGGAAAGGTGAGAGCTTTGTTCCGGTGGGATATGTAACACCCCAAATCCTAGAGGACTCGGAATGCTACGAGCTGGGAGATTTCTTCTCAGCCGTTACGTGAAGCAAGGAGGTGAGAAGGGAGATGTTGTTACGTGGGCTGAAGAGAAGGTGAGGCCGGTTACCTGCTTCTCCTTGCTGGGCTGGACACGTTGTTAGGCCGCACACCAATGGTAGCTACGCTGGCTGGAGCAAGGCATCAGTAAGGGAATGGGCTTAAAACAAGGCCAAGGTTGGGCTGAAGCAAAGTGAGCATAAGAGTGGTGTAGTGTTGTCAAGGCTTGTCACAACCTTGTCAAAATGTGTCATGGCTTTGTCAAGCCCATGCATGGCTTGTCATGATCTCGTCGCGGTCTCATCAAATCTCGTCATGACTTTGTCAAGGACAAGTCATGTTATAAACTAGGGTTTGATGGATTAGGGTTTGTTATAAAAATCTTATCATTTTATGTGAAGTGAGGTTACATAAAATGATAAAATTTGAGATATTGTGCCCGACTAGGTAGACATAAGGATCAATGGATCGAAATCTGGTTTGCTACGGAATCAAACGGAATAAAATTTTTCGGATATTACATTTTGTTTGTTATAAAGTGTAAAATAAAATATTGAAAGAAATTGGCCTACTATGTCCTTTTTTAGTTTTGTGTTTAGTAAATATACCCCATAAATTTTTACCACTTTCATTTAATAGTAGGTAAACGTAATTAACCCCTCTATTTTGAATAAAATGAGAAACAAACATGAATTTAGTTAATAAGTTGGGTAAAACACAATTCTTTCTTTTTTCTGTTTTCTTTTTTTTTAAATTAATTTTTTGGTATGAAATTATCATACTAGAATTTCACGTACCAGAAGTTCGCATACCGGATGGTTCATACCAGAATTTCATACCGAAATTTCACATACCGAAAATTCACATACCGGAATTTCATCATACCCTCGGAAAATCACTGAGAAGATAATTTCCCAACAATATTCAAATTAACAATAGGTACATAACTAGGAACCATGTAAACATTTCATCAACGACAAAACCACAACTGGAATGTGGAAGGGAAATAGACATAAATAACCAAATCCTAGAACAACAACAACCGGGAAACCAACCAAAATAATCAAATTTCCACCAACAGATCAAGCAAATCATCAAACAAACCCCAGTGAACATCCAATTACCAACAAAAGGGAAAAGTCAAAGAATTCCTAGATGAAGAAAATCAAGCCTTCTTTGAGAGACATCATAGATCTGACCCATAATAGCCATAAACAAAGGTTTATTTTGTTTAGAATCATCATACAATTTGAGCTCCTACTCTGAGATCTCACCAAGTTAAACCAGTGGCGGAAGAGGCTCCCTAGGCTCCTCAACGGACCTTTGATGATGAACAGGAGAAGAGCGTGATCCAAACAGCCCTGAAATCACATAATATAAGGCTAATCTAATTGGTAGAACCGTGAATTTTTCAGTTGGATCTTCCTCATGACCCTTGTCACGTCGCAAGCATCTAGATCTGGAGAAGAAGAAAAGGAATATAATTCTCCCAGATGAGAACAACTGCGTCTACTCGGAGCCTCTTCCTCCGTCGTACTCGCCACCACCTCCGCCACGGTGCTTCCGCCACTTATGTCAATTTCCAGCAACGTACCTGGTTGAGCCTTCTGCTCCATGGATCCCAAGGGACGAGGAAGAAGATAGAAGAGCATCTACTGCTAAACTGCCAATAAGAGGAGTTGGTGATGATACTCGAAACAAGCCCACCTCGACAAGAGGAGTCCTAGAAGCTGTGTGGCCGGATCTGGAGAGGAGAGAGATGGAGGAGGGAGGCGGCGAGAGAAGAATAAAAACGAAGGAGGAGGGAGACGGTGAGAGAAGGGTTTCTACGGTAAAAAAGAAAGTAAGGGTATATTTACTTAATCAAATATTATTATAGCCTACTTACTAAATACAAAATTTAAAAGGGCTTAGTTACCAAATTAACCCTAAAATATATCATATTCAATTAATGACATAACTTAATCTAAATGAAAGTAAAAAAAAAGGTATAATAGAAAGTTTTTTTTTAAAGAAACTTATTTTTAACTCTTTAACACATATCTTTTCTCCAACAAGGTAAAAAAGTTAATTCTTAAAAAACGTCATCAAATATACTTATACAGTTATACTATGTATTATGTAATATGTATACTTTAATATTTGTATAGGAATTCAAAAATTAAAGTTGGAAAATATTTTTAATAAGTAATTAGTAAACCATAAGTTAAAATCAAAAGTTATTTTAATGAGTTAAAATCATCGTTACCTTACATTTATCGTGTCGGAGTTGAAGAATGTCGTTATAGACTAATAGTTATAGTATGGATTATGTAATATGTAATATGTATTAATGTGTGTGTAGACAATATAATTTAAATAATTACTTTAAAAAAATAATTAAGTGTATAACAACTTTTTTTTAATGAATGGACTAATTTGTTCTTATTTAATATATCAACTTTCCTTAATATGTTACAAGATTTGTATTTAACTTTTGTATATAAATTGCAGGTACAAAAAATAATCAAATCATTTCTATACAGGAAAAATAATCTAATAATATTTTTGATATTTTTGAGTTACTTGTACACGATACAATAATCGTGTACAAAGAAATTAGTTACAACAATTCTTGTACAAGAAAATTATTGTAAAAGAGAAAATTCAAGTATTATAATTAATGAATATTTTTAATTTTCAAAAGAAGATAAATCGTGAGATCCAACTTGTCCAGGTGGGAGGAAGGAACTACCAACCAGAGATCAATTCGCCATCACTATATTCGTTTATTAATTTTTTATATTTATTGTAAGAATTATAAATTTACAAAATAATAAGTGTCCTTTATAAAAAAAAATTATAAAATTATAAGAAAATATGTTTCATTGGTGCATTTCACCATTTTCCTCTTTTAATTTTAGTCGGGATAATTTATATCAATTTTGGAACATGATAGCCAATTCCTCTTTCGTAGAGTTTCGTGTTTAGCATGCATGCTATATAAAGTGATATTTATTATCAATAAAGTAAATGCTTTCAAACTATTTAAGAAAATCAAAATACGTGTTATGCAAAATAATAAATCGCATATTTACATCTTACACCCTAACAAAAGAATACAATACAATTGTTATTTACACGATCAAGGAACGGTATAACACATTACAAATTTTGACCGCGTGTAAACTAAGCGATGATGTGTAGTCGGTCGGTATACACTAGGTCTGTTAAACGGCTTTTAAAGAATGATTTTTTTTTTGGAACCAAGAATCAAATCGTTTTAAGTATGTGGTTTCATTCCTGTATTTTTAAGAGGTGGAATCGCTTAAAACCGAGCCAAATAAAGAATCAAAGTGTTTTAGATATACGGTTAGGTTCTTGTAATTTTTATTGAGTGAAACCGTTTGAAGCCGAATCACAAAGGAACCACTTTGAACCTAACAAGAACTATTTAACGACTTTCATTTGCATATGAATTGTAGAAGTTAAGTCCAAATACTTTAACTTTGTTTAGTATATAGATATTTTTAATTTTTGCATTGTTTGTCTTAATTTTCTCTAATTCTCGATAATCAAGCATGCCTTAGAATAGGTAATTAAGCATTGCTACAATGGAAGATAAAATTTAAACCCCAAGCCTTTGTCGACGAACTACACTCATTTTCCTTTAAGTTCGAGAGTTGAAATTTTATATTCTAAATTAAAGAAACTAACAACAAAAGGGTTAAAGAAAGAAATCTCGGATTGAAGACAAACCTAGTTAAAGAAGAAGTTGACGACTGAAGAACCCAATTTAGTGAGGAACGAATGAATGACAAAGAGGAACATAAGACATTATTATTGGTCATTCAACCAAAGAACAGGTTGGTTCCAACGGTTCATATCTATTTTTTTATACATTTTGTTAGTTTACATTTTACTAGTATACCTAAAAATATAAACGGTTCATATCTATTTTTGTTATAAGGAACCGAACTGAACCATAAAAAACAGGTTTGGTTCCAACGTTTCCGATTAAAAACCCTAGTATGCACGTCTAACACTAGATTAAAAAATAAAATAAAATAAAATATTTTTTCTCTCAATTTTGCTCGGTCTGAGGCTCACTTTACCACACTATCAGGACTAACTTTGACACGCACTCAGACTACAAGCTAGGTTCGCTTCGATGCGCACTCAAATTGCGAATCAAGTTATATAACAATGTGCAGTTGAAATTTAAAGTGTTATGACGGTTGATTAGTTGGTCATGTATTTCTCAAGGAGGGAACGAAGCCATAAGAGCTCACATGTAGTAGCTATTATTGCTCTATATTCGGCCTTGATAGAAGAGCTAGAAACGGTAGGTTGTTTCTTGGTTCTCCAAGAAATGGGTGAAGTAATAGTAGAATAAAGTAGCTTGTAGTTAAGCATCTAGTGATCGGACAAGTTGCATAATCGGAGTCACAAAAAGCACGAATGCACATATCGCTAGAGCAAGATAAAAAAAATACCTTGAGCAAGTGCTAATTTTAGGTAACGAAGAACCTCAAGGCATCATCTCATTGGCCACGGCACGAAGCATCCATAAATTGGGAAAGCGTATGAACTGAGTATGCAAGTTCAAGGAGAGTGATGGACAAGTAGATAAGACGTCCAACCAATCGACGATATTTTTCAGGATCATCAAGCAAGGCAGAAGAATCTGATTGAAGACCATGCTTAGCAGACATCGGAAAATACACGGGTTTGCATCCAAGAAGAACAAAATCGGCCAGAATATCCAAAGTGTATTTCCGTTGATTAAGCAATAAACCAGACGGGGTGCGAACAATTTCAATGCCTAAGAAGGACCGAATGGGTCCAAGATCCTTCATAAGAAAGCAAGAATGAAGGCAATCTTTAAATCTGCGAATGGTAGCGATATTGTTGCCAGTAATGATGATATCATCAACATAAATCAAAATTTGAAGGGTGATACCTGACCGTTTGAAGGTGAAAATGGAGTAATCAACAAGGGACTAATGAAACCCATATTGTAGAAGGGCATATATGAACTTGTGAAACCAATTCCGAGGAGCCTGACAAAGACCATACAATGATTTCTTGAGACGGCAAACTTTGGAAGAGGTTCGAAAATCGGGAGGTGGTAGCATATAGACTTCCTCATGCAGATCCCCATGAAGAAAAGCATTGTGAACGTTCATATGATAAAGTACCCAGTTATGGATGGAGGCAATGACAAGAAGTAGTTTGATTGTAACAAATTTAGCAACAGGAGCAAAAGTTTCATTATAATCTATGTCTTGTTTTTGACGGTTACCTAGTGCAACCAAATGCGCCTTGTAGCGCTTAACCTTTCCATTGGAGTTGTGTTTGATACGAAAAACCTATTTTGAGCCAATAGTTTTATGATCTAGAGGGAGATCGACATATTCCCAAGTATTTTTGTGGTGTAGGGCCGTCATTTCATCTTGCATGACCTTGTGGAAGAGCCTTAGTCTTCGAGAGATCCCGCACCTGCGCTTCAGCTGAGGCGCAACTGCCTTTCTTCCTTGGAGCTACAGTGGGTCGCCCCTGCGCCCCTGGCTAGCCGCTCCTGCGGTTCTATGAGCCGTCCCAGCGGCCAGGCTAGCCGCCCCTACGGTTTGTGGTGGGCTGCAGCCGTCTTCTTTGACCCGAGCTTTGCATTTTGACCCCTCTTTCCTTTATAAGCTTCTCCTCCTTTCCTTCTGATGAGGGTTAGGTATCTTCAGCCCCATCTCTCTCTCCCTACGTACTTCATCTTGATCTTCTTTGAGCTTGATTGAGTTGTTGTTGTGCTTGTTGATAGCCAGCCTTGAGGTTTTGGGATGGTGTTCTGCTTTGAGTTAAGCTCAGCTTGGTAAGCTTCTATGGTTTCTCCTCTTTCTTTCTTCTTTCCCTCATCTTTTCCCTCTTTCCTTGAAGTCGATCTTTATAATTTGTGCTTGTTGATAGAATAAGGATAAAGATACTCTAGAAGCGGGAGTTGAATAGAGTATGAGAACTTTTCACAATTCCAGATATTATGGATTTGAAATGAATCTCAAGGCCTTGAAGTCGATCTTTATAATTTGTGAAAAAACTGTTTCTCAAGGCCTTGAAGTGAATCTCAAGGTCTTGACTTGGAAACTTGAAGAAAAATGTTAGTCACAATATAAACGATATAAAGTGCGGAAATGAAAAGATCGACACACGATATGTTCACGAAGTTCAGCCCTAACAACGTACTTGTCCGCTTAGGGTTTCCGACCCTAGGATTCTAACTATCTATTATTTGCTTCGTTTAAGTCCTATATACAACCTAGAAGAACTTCCCTTCTTCTCTCAATGTAGCATCACCGCTACGATCTAGTCAACTCAGGTCACACGATAATAGCCTAGTTACTTCGTAGAGTAACACTAAGCATAAAACTATAATGATATGTCAATGTATCTCTATGTGTTTATCAAACTCACTAAACTAAAACAATGTACGCTCTTGAGAATGATAGACTTTGATTGATGAAGAAGACTTGAATTGTTCACTTGTAAGCTCGTGTATTCTTCATCGTTGATGGATTCTTTTATTGACTATGGAGGCATCTTCTTTTGACTGTTTGTAACTTTTTTAATTTTTCCATAGAACCCGAACAATCTTCTTGAGAATATTTTTTGTTGGACGTTTGAAATTGTTCCAAAAATCTCGAACAAAATCTTCACACAAGATCTTCGGTTGTTGTGTTGTTGCAGCCGTTTGAAAATCTTCGAGTAAGATCTTGGTTGTAGCCGTTTGAATATCTTCGAGTAAAATCTTCAACAACTTCTTGAGATAAGATCTTCTTGTTATATTATATTTGAATCGTTAAGATCTTCATCCTCTCTCTCTTAGATCCGACATTTGTTACTTCATATCCTAACAACCTGCATTACACATGTAACAAACCAACACAATATATCTACAATATATAATCGATATTTGTTAGTTTATAAAAGCATATTTATGTTAAGTCTTCCATCATTCTATATATAACATTAGATATCACGGTGGATTTATCAAAAATAATTATAAAATAATTATAAATCAGAAGAAAAAGGAGAAGATTGGTGTCTTGCTTCCGACAACCACAATCTCACAGGTGGTCATATGGGGTTAGGTTTAGTCGGGAAAAGATGGGAGAGAAGAAGAAATATTACGGTAAAATTTTTTATTTAATTTTTTAAATTTATATTTCTTTTTTAGCCTTAAAAATAGGAGAAACTTTCGTTAACCGTGTATTGATTGGACACAACCCGTGTTTGCGTGGTGTCCTAGGCGTGTCCTCACTGTGCCCTACATCCAAACCATGTCTTGACCGTATCGGGTCATATTTGACCGTGTCCGTGCATCATAGGTAGTATATAGATGAAAGATAGGTCGGGTGAATGACGGTTTGTTGATTTTTTTGACAATCAGGAAAGCGATTTAGAAGCGGTCACTTTCTGGATGTAAACCACCTTAAAGTGTCCTAAATCCAACCTAGACTGGAGTTTTGATTTAGCAATTACTTTTTAATTACGCCTTTCATCACTCGTCCATTTATGGTTGGACAACCTAAATTGAAGTCTAGGCCGATGATAAATGTAGTACCCATGCATGTTTGTAAGGTTCTAACAACATTATTTAGGATGTTGTTTGTTGTTTAGATATCGGATCGGATAAAAAAATTCGGATATCCGCACCCAGGACTTTTCATTCATGTCACCGGTCACTAAAGCTTAAAAGTTCATCGAAAGTATATGATTGGAAAGATTTGCTCAAAAAAATCTTTTTAGGCATTTTTAGGTGGGCATATTGTAATAATTGCACCCGAAAATATATTATTAGTTAGTGAGTTTGATTGACCCTTTTTATGGTTATTGCTATTCGTACCACGGTTTCGTGCTATAAAAAAATTTCTACTACGAGGTATTCCATTTTCCTTAGTATTTTTATCGAAATTTGTACTACGATTACGCACGGCGTATCCGTAGTATAACTACGCGTACACATACGTGTACACATGGCGTATGCGTAACCATTTTCCTATATTCTCTCTAACGAAATCAACTTATTACTGTGCATACGCTTTTAGCCATGCCGGACCATGGTACGAATAGCAGATTTTTATGAATTCAATTTCTTCATCAATCAGTTTGTAGTACCTCCAAAGCAAACAAAGTGATGACCGCGATTCTCTCTTTCATTGCGATTATCTCCCACAGGTTTATCGTGTCTTCTCCTGCTTGTCCAGCCCCGACGTCTTCTCTTTCACTGCGATTATCTCTGCCCTCGCAAAGGATGATGACTATAGAGATGAAGCTGTTCGACTTTTCTACAAAGTGAGGGAATTACGATTATCTCTGCTATAACTCTTTTAGGTATTAACTGCTTGCAGCAAAATATTGGATTTTGATTTGGGTGTCCAACTACAATCTTTGGTGTTTAAATTGGGCTACATTTCTAATACCTACGTCACCAACGCTCTAATGGGTTGTATGGAAAATGTGGGTGTCTGGATGGCGTAGCTTAAATGTTTGATGAAATGCCAAAAAGAGATATAGATTCTTGGAAAACCATCATGTCGTATTTTTTGAATTGTTACACGATTTGCAGGAGATTATGGTTTCAGAGTTGATCGCTTAATGGTCTTGACCTTTTGAATGCGTGCGCATGCTTGGAAGGCGGCGGGGAGATTCATGCCCATGCGCTTAAAATGGGGTTTGAGAGCAACTTGAGTATTGAGGAAAGACTACTTGATTCCAGCAGAACAGGTCAAGGTGATCTATGCTGATCCACGGACCAAGCTGGAGACGCTCAAAGATGCCTTTGACGTGTCTGTTCAGGCCATTATTGACAAAGTCACAAAGTTGAGGAAGGAAATCATTGACGGGACAACATATGATAATTTTATAGAAGAAAACAGTTGGAAGTACGCTCTGTTGGATGAAGGGCAACGTGAGGTAGGAGCCCATGAATGGGATCCTTTCTTCTCCAAGCCGAAGGGAGAAGGAGATTCCAGTGGTTCATCTGCTGAAGTGGCGAAAAACTCTTGGAAAAACGAGCAACGACATCAATCATGACTTAAATTCACAATAGTTCTGGCCAATGATCTCATACATGAAGTACACCGGTCTCCAGGTACTAGCTGGCCCTCTTAATAATTTTTAGCCTATAGCTTGCCATTGTGATGACCTTCTTCAAAGCTGGAAATGCTATATTAGATGTTCCTTTTGATTTCCTGGATAGGCATTTACATCTACATCTGCCCAAGAATTTTTGGTTGATAAATGTTTACTAGTTTTGCCTTGAATGTTACTCTATGTAGCCAATATGTCATTTCAATTGGGATACTGCTATTTTATGAGCTCGTGAATTGCCTTTGTAAGTTGAGCATCGTGTCATTATCAGATTGTGTAAGCTGTTGATATGATGATTGACTAAGATAGAATGGAATGTGTACCGTGGGGCAGTTATATTGGTGTTAAATAGCTTGGCTTGGGCCCTTTTAGTAAAGAAAAGGTCAAGCAAATTCCTTTTAGTGCAATGACTTACAAAAACTGAAAAAGTCTAAAATACTCCTCACCTCTGCTTCACTTAGTAAACTAACAAGCAAGAACAGCTGCTGGCAAATATCAAATAGGTATAAAAGACTTTCTTGCAGTTGCAGTCATGGGGTAGCAGTTTCATAATGAAACTAAATTGAAGGAAGATACATAGTACTAGTTACCAAGTACGGTGGCACTAACAGGAACAAGAACTCAATTAACCTAGCAAAGTGATCAACATTTAACCTAATACATAGTATTACTAATAATTTCTTACGGACAGATGTCGTGGAAGCTAATATGTCAAGTGTTTTTGAGAAAGTAACAATAGTTTCAATTCAAGGAGGGTAGGTATACAGCCATATGAATATATCATTATATGAACATCCAAGCTGAAGCTCTAGAAGTAAAGTGCTCCAACGAATTACAGACAGTTTAGCAAAATTGTATAAGAAAACGCAGTTATAGTATGTATCATGGTTTCTGGTATTAAACAGAGAGTTAAATGGATACTTGACAAAGTGACAAAAGTTGCACCCCTAAACTAGTACTATAAATTGGAGGGGATACAAATTACCCTTACTTACAGAGTATAGTAAAGCTAAGAACTCAATTAACCTATGTTATGAACTCAGCTCTTCTAAACCTTATGAATAATGAGTCCTAGCTGACCCTCAAGTCTAAAGGACCAGATTTGAATAGCATCCCCTGTGCAAAGGTGATTCTCTTGCGAAAACTTGATCCAGTCATTGGTTACAGCAAGCCACCAATTGTTCTTCTTCTCAGCAACAGACTCATTATAATTCCACTTGGCCATCTTCATGGAACGCATCTCAAATGGAGAAGTCGATAGGGAGAAAAGGTCGACTACCATAACAGTGAGTTTGTTCTTGCGCTTATTGTTTCCACTCTCAACATTCTTTCTAATGAATTCTTCCTCTTCGGGGCGCAGGAAACTCTTCTCGATCATCTTTCTGGGCAAACTGAGACGACCGTGATTCGGGTTCATGTCTGTAGAGGTGAGTCTCTTTCTCAAGACTAGCTGTATGCTTTCTCTGTCACCGCCCTTGACAAGAACAAAATCACGATATGTTAAAGGAAGCGGTTGGGGATTGGGTGCGACGAGTCTTGGAAACTTGGACTTCTGTTTAGCATCGTCGTCATCGTCGTTGAGTTTGATCGTAACGCCAAAGAGCCTGAGTTCCGACTTTTGATGAATCTGAATCCCCATTCTCGGTTTCAGAAAGAGAAATATGGAAGCTTTGAAGCTGGAAAGTAATGATGTGATGATGATCGAATGGTGAGAGCAGGTCCTATCTATATATATACACACACATTATCAATGTGTCAAGTAAAACGTCGTGAGCGACAAGAAAAAAATCGTCAGTTGTAGCAGTGTTGTATTTTGATAAACAAAAATATATCTGCAAGATTTCCTAAATTATATCTTACTCACTTTAAACTTCCATATAGGTCAATCATGGTAAACAAAAATATATTTGAAAGATTCCTAAATTATATTGCTAGATTCAGTTTACTTAAGTGCCAAGTTCCAAATCTTTATAACAAATTTATTCAATTTAAATCGTTTCATTTTCTTATATTGGTCTTATTATTTATCTTCGTTCAAAATTTATTCCATTTATTTATTTTCCGATAAAATTTATAGTAGCACTAAAAAATGTTTAAACAATTAACAATCATGACGTCACTTCAATTGAAGTTAATAAACTACATTAGAAAATAATTTTAGAAAATATGATTCTTTTCTATAGATAGTTATGGCTCCGTTTGGTAGTGCCATAAATTAAGGAGATTAAGATTATGAGAATTAAAAGAGAGAAATAATTCTCGTAATCTCGTTTGGTAAGGAAATTAAGGAGATTAAAGGAGTTAGATTATGGAGGTTAAGGGAATTAGATTATGAGAATTTTGTAATCCTGTAAAACTTAGATTATAGGGATTATGAAGATTATTGAGGGTCAAATCTCACTTTTACCCCTCTTTTTTCATTTCTTTCATCTATAAAAAAATACTACACATACTTTTTCGTAATTTTACCCACAATCATATTAATTTTACCAAACACTCATTTCACTTGTATTCATATTCACCCTCTTAAACAATTTCATCTCCTTAATTCTTCATCTAAATAATTTCCTTCATCCTCATCTTCATCTACGTAATCATCCGTTACCAAACTGGCCCTTAAGGATACCAAAAAAATAAAGGGCTAATTAGGTAAGTAGGTCTTTTTAGATTATAATAGTAGTAAGTAGGCTTTTTTATTTTCTCATTAGGTTAATGTACCCCAAATTTTTTTTTACCATCAAATAACAGGTTACTAGGTTACGCTTTCTCTCTTTCTATTTTTCATTTCAGCCGCCTCTTCTCATTTCCCTCTTCCAGTCTTTTGTGCTTCTCCGGCCACAACATCCACTGCCGATCGATGGTGGCTGCGAGGGGTAAAGTAGGGGATGGCGGCAGGAAGGAGGAGACAGGGTTGGCGGATTCTCCGACGGCTTCCTCCGGCTTTGACTGAGGAGGAAGCAAGGCGGTCGGCTGGGAGAAAAGCTCGAGGAGATCAAGATCGAGATCGAACGTCGAGAAGAATAGGGTGAGGGAGAGGGTGAAGTGAGTTGACGAAGGAGAGATTGAGCTGGTTGGTGGTTGCAGAAAACAGAGGTGGGGAGAAGGACAAGATCCGGGAGAGATGGGGAGTGTGGGTTCTTGTCCAGCGACGAGGGAGAGATTGAGAGGCATGCCGATACTCTTGTGATAAAGAACATCGATGATCTTTTCAAATGTTGTAAGTTTTGTGCCAACTTGAAGCATTCGGAGGGACTGAATTCGGGAGTCATGGTTGTTGAACCATCTGAACAATTTTTCAGTGTTATGATGAGCAAAGTATCCAAACTTTGAAGAGGGGTGTATTCACATACCAGAAATATTCTGGTACTTAAGATATGGGGTTTTTCTTATGTCATTGTTGATTGAATATTTGGTTAATTTTTCACTTTGTATGTGTTGATTAGTTGGTTGTTGAAACCCTTTTGGTATGAAAAGTGTGACACTTCTGGTATGAAAAGTGTGACAACAGCATATTGAACTGAGATTTGATATTTTGACATATGAAATTTATGGTATCAAAATTTCTGGCATATAAAATCCGCTATGTAATTTCTGGTATGATAAAATTTTCGGTATGAAAAAACTTCCGGTATGAAAAAATTTCCGGTATGATAAAATTCTGGTATGATAAAAATTCTGGTATGATAAAATTTCTGGTATGAGAAATTTCTGGTATGAGAAATTTCTGGTATGATAAATTTATTCCAGAAAATAAAAAAAATAATAAAGAAAATAAAAAGACAATAAAATAAAATAAATAACAAATTCAGTAATTAAAAATTAAAACTTACACTTAAATAACAAATAACAAATAACAAAAATTCTTTTTTTTTAAATGGAGGGGTTAATTATTTTTACCTACCATTAAATGAAAGAGATAAAAAATTTTGGGTACATTTATTCTCAAAAAGGTCTAGTATGTCAAATTCTCCCAAAAATAAAAGTCTATATTTTAAGTAGTAATTAAAATATATTAAACTTATTGTCATCTATTCTTAAGGTTATCATTTTAGCACGAAAGAAAAATTCATATTTAATATTTTTCAAGGCCGATGCATATAACAATTTTTACATTATTATTTTTACATAAAAAAAAACCTTTTATGTAAAATTATTTCATCTTTTCCTTCCTTATATTTTTCATTTATCATTATTACATCCAGTTTTTAAAGCGTTATCAATATCGATTTATTTTTTTCAGTTGTAAACACGGCTTATGATTTAATAAAAAATTCAGTTTTATATCGAATTATTTAATTCTTCAATATGTTCTTTAAAAATATTAGTTGATTTTATATATATTGAATGTCTCCTAGATTTTTTTTACATAATTATTTTCAAAGTTAATTTGGTGACTCATGATTAAAAAATTATTTTAAATTCAAAGTGCGTCATTAATTCAGATAGGTCAATGACCCTGTATATCAAATATTAAAAAGATAAGAACTAATATTATAGTTAATCTTAGCTATAAAGATGATAAAATTGTATAATTTGTTTAGACTTAGACCATCTATTTATATAATCTCATATTGTTAGTCATGTTTGATAATCGATGCAATATAATTTAGTTGTACTATATGATCTCAAAATTAAAGTTTGTCCGTATGTCACCCAACTTTATCCATGATCTTAACATCAACATACCAACGAGTCAACGACCCACATATCAAATAATAATCCATTATGAATAAATATTATGCTTGATTTCAACCTAAACACCAAGAGATTATGACTTGTTTAATCTTCAAACCTTATATTTATACGAGTTCTCAAACTTTCAGCTTACTTGATAATCGGCGTGGGATAATTTAGCAAAATCAGTAAATGAATTAAAAAATTTGTGAATAACAAATGATTTTTAAAAATAATTACGAGAATTTTTTTAAAAAAAATACTATGCCAAAAACATATGACATGTTGTATGGATTTGTTTTAATTAAAAAATCGTTGATAAAAAAATCATTAATATTTTTTAAGAATTATACAACAATGACACCCTTATAACTAGAAAGTCATTACTCAAAAGATATTATGCTGGAAATATATGTTTTAGTAATTTCAACCACCCACATATGAGTAGGTCAACGACCCACATTTTGGTATGTCAATGATCCACATACCATGTATTTATTCGATATGAATAAATATTTATAATTTTTTCTTATCTAAAAGGTAAAGAAATATATGATTTGTCTGATCCTCAAACTTCTATTTGTACATATTCTCAAATGTCAACCTTACTTGATATATGACGTGGGATAATAAATAATCTAGCAAAATTTATTAAACTAAACAACAAAAAAATGAAACTATAAATTTGTTTAAATAAAAATAACAATTATTCAAAAATCATTAATTATTTCTTTAATGCTCATATAACAAAGATAGTCGTGTAATTATTTTAGAAAAAAAGATGGTGCGTTGCATCTTGTTGTTTGACAAATGACGTTAGTGTCATTTGCTTTTGTAATTTAAATATATTACTTTATTTTTCCTTGTAAATAGATATAAATATAGAATAAATTTTATATCATCCAAAATAAATACACTTTTAGAAAATTGGAGTAATTTAACTTAATTTGGTAATCTAGAAACAATGAATTTGTATAATTAAAAAAAAAAGTTAGGATTTTGTTAGAAATTTTCAACTAAAACTAAATTTGTTACTTTTTTTTTATTATGTTCTTTTATAAATTTGTTTTAGATTAATTAACTTTTTATTATAGTTGGGACATAATGATAAAGTTGACGTGACTTGCTGGTTGTTTATAAATTTTAATATGATTTTGTTTAATAAATAATTAATGATAAATATGTAAATATATTTTGTCAAATTTGTACAAAACTAAACACTACGAAATAAAATCTCAATAGTCATGCTATTAGCCACACTATTGGAACGATTTGTGTAACGGAATAGCCACGGTTAAGCAACGAAATTCAGATTTGCAACAAATATTGCAACGAATGACGTAAACATGGCTAAAATTGCCGTAACTAAATTTATCCACGGACCAGACGTTGCTAACTGCCACGGTTGGTTCCAACAGTTAAACTGTACCAAATAGCAACGGATAGGTAGTTGGTAATAAATGTAACTTTTAGTCACGACTTAGCAACGGACTGACAGTTACAACTAACATTTATTACTTCAACGGATATAGCAACAACCCATATGTGGCTATACTTAAATATATTATAATATTCAGCTACAATTACAGCAACATTTTCCAATTTACGTGTTACTTTTTTTTTTCTTATATGAACGTCTGCCATTTTATTTTTTTCACAACCATAATTTCAATCATTTTTTTATATTATATTATAACACGTACACTGTAAATATCCGGTACTCGCATAAAAAAGCATAACACGTAAACTATAAATATCCACAACTTAGGGAGATTACATCATAGATAACTTTGAGTTATCACAATTGTCAAGCATTTTTAGTTACAAGCAAACTGTAAATATCCGCAACTAGCAAAAATAGGGATAATCTCCACACACTAACAAAGTGGAATGACATCCCCTAACTTCACAAAATATACCATGTCACCACCCTAACAATTATAAACAATATCAAACAATTTCACTATCACAAGCTCTACTCAGAAGATGAAGTAACATGATCAACATTTCTTCGCATTTCACCAACCTGTTGATGTGTAGGCAGGCATAGGCATCCCAACATAAAATTTTGAGTTCAACAGATTTGTAAAAGTGGTGGGTGCCTCACCAGATGGTCCAACATGCTGCTGATTTTGAAAAGGTTGATAAGCTGTAAAAGTGGCGGGTGCCTCACCAAATGGTCCAATATGCTGCTGATTTTGAAAATATGGATGTTGGTGATTTTGAAAAGGTACATGCTGCTCATTTTGATAAGGTGGATAAGCTGTTGGATATTGAAACTGGGAGGATACATAAGCTGCTTGATTGACATAAGACTGAAATTGAGACCCTAATCTCTCCATGTCTGCAGTAATGATTTTAAGTTGGTCCTTCAATCCACGGACTTCATTTTGTAGAGCAGAGAAACTCTGTTGCACTTCATTGATAGAATCTACATTTCCATATAATTCAGATGGTTGAGGAAAAGAATACTTCTCTAACAGCTCCGGAGGCACATCACTCAAGTTTGATCCGATGCCAAATACGCATCCGCTTTTTACACCACCAGCCGCCTCAATTCATAACTTAATAGGATCTATCTCTTTTCCCTCATCTTGAGCCTTTTTCACTAATTCTTCATACCGCTCCTACAAAAAATCAACAAATTCATAGAGAACTTAATGAATGTTTATGATAAAATCATTTATCATAGGCATAAACCGTTACCACAGTTTTTTTAGCACATGTACCACTCCATTGAGCATCTTTTTTTTATACGTAATTTGCATCAATTCTTTCATTGTCGGATCTTGGTTGTCATGTTCAATCCGCTGAATTAAGTGAGAACAAGAAATGTATAAGTTCAGATTATTTAAAAAAAATACAATAGTATATACTCACATATTTCTTGACATGTGCATAAACTGATATGGATCCTCCTGTGTAAGAAGCTGACCCATTAGGACTGTTAGAAGCTCGATTGTTCTTGTTTATCTCAGAAATTCCTTTAAAATTTTCATCATTATTCCATATAGGTAACATCGCAACCCAATCTTTATCACTTACCCAATCAGGGTGTCGAGGGGAGTTTGGTTTCGATACTTGTTGAATATAGTGTTAAGGTGTTCACTGACCTTGATTTTCCAAGTAGAATGAGCTACTTCATCCTTTGAAGCATCCCACCAAAATGCTTTCTTCACACGTTATCATATAATCACCATTAAACATACATAATTGATAAACTAATGTCTAATATTATTGTAGAAAATATCATGCTGTAATATTGCCTTAAACTCAAGAAACCAGAGAACTTTTAAAACTTTTGGAACTCGTCTATAACTTATCCAAGGAACCTTAAAGTGACAATGAACAATTCCTCTCAACTTTTTAAACGATGATAAAGGCTCGAATCTAACAAAAAAACATGAAAATAATCAAGCAGTAAACTAAGAAATTGATTAAAATAATACAAAGCTGAAGTATACTTACGTTCCAACAACATCAAGCTTTTGACGATTATTAAGATGAGATTGGTTAGCTTAATTATTGATTCCAGCCCTTGGATTGATGGTGTTCTCATCTCCGTCCAAATCTTCATCATCGTCTGAATCCGAAGGTTGTTCATGTTCTGCTTGGTCTACTAGTGAAGACTGGTGATGAGAATTGAGTATAGTGTTTCTTGAAGATATACCAGGAGACTCTACACCATGAGAATCGTGTTGACTGCCATCAATGGAAATTCTTTGACTATTATCAGAAAACTGATCACTGTTTCTTGGGGCCAAAGGTTGATTGCTTGTTCTTGGATCAGAAGGTTGATTGCTTTGTGAGAAAGTTCATTTATGATTAGGGGCGCGTTGACTGCTTCTAGGGCTGAAGAATCGAGTGAATCCGGAAAGTTCTTGGTTGCTTCTCCGAACTGAATGTGCCATCTAAGAAACCAAGGCAAAAATAAGTTACGAACTATTTCAAACTACATACAAAAAAATTTACACAACTAGTTAAAAAATGAAGAGTCACATCAAGTGTTATTCACCTCCTTACCTACACACTCTTAAACAATCATCTTAAACAATAACATATTTCAATTGTTGTAGCATCAATCTGCCTAATATTATTCAGCTCCTTACCTCTACACACTCTTAAACAATCCTCCTAGTGATGTGAGCATATTAAACACTAACAAACTGAGAAGATTAAATGCTAACAAATTAGGATTATTAAAAACTAACAACCATCTTTGAGCAGGAGAAAAACGAAACGAGGAACATCAGTACACGTAACACCCCAAATTCTCAAAACTTAGGGAGCTACTCGTTAGGACCTCACAATGGGTCCCGACCTTAGTTTGACAACAACTTTACTAGGATCTTACAACAAGGCATAAACGTATTTAAATCATTTGAAAACGTTATATAATATTTACATGAATGGTATGTATCAGCCTTACAAGACAGAGATAATACTACAACGCATATGAAAAAAAACTGAAGACACCCCCGTCCCCATCTAAATGAGTACGTGGACCCGGCTAACCATCCGCTCCACATCTCTCTGCAACTACTTAAAACTGCGAAGAACTAACAACACGGATAAACCGTTAGCTAACATTCCACGAATCAGAATAACCATAACAACACAAACACACGTCAAGAAGTAAAACACATAACATGCTCGCACACAAACCGGTTATTATCTTTTGTTTAATTATTTCCATTACTAATTCAACTTCTTTTATCACGCGAAAATATCCCGAAACTCGCCTCCGCTTCCATCTACCAACAGGAATAGATCAGTACTATCTGTTACCTGCGGGTCTGGGATGCAAGAGCACATTCTAGTCTCCTGTAGAACTTGACAAGTGGTCATCGCCCGATTATCATACACTTTGGCCAATTACTATAAAAGGTCGTCCTAGTCCGGTTTACCGTTATAGCAATAAATAAACACACACCACTATCATAGCTACGCTAACACATAGAAGGAAACTAAGCAAGTCCAATGAACTTACATGAACCAGGTCAAGTCCCGTCAACTAAAGCACTCGATCCCGCGGAGTTATAATACCTCAATTGCCTGATCATAACATAAAGCTCATATCAAAATACTATCCGACCTCTAGAAGTTGCAACTTCTAGGTCAACAATGGAAAACCAAGAAACCGCACTAAACCAACTATTTTCTAAGAAAAGACAGTTTTTACCCCTAGGATCCGGAAACTCTAAAGTTTCCCTAAGATCTCAAGAAAGTCTACCCGAAACCCAACCCAAATATCTAACTCTCTAGAGGAAGGATCTACTGACTATCTATTACTAAGGCTCAACTAACATATCATTTCTAAATCCCAAACATACCGATTCACCTACTCACATGCTCAACCATGACTACCAATGATATAAACCATAAAGATGCACGATCCCCAAACCATCTCCAAGATCACATACTAAAAACGTAGCACAACTTTTCTTTATTCAAACTATGCTTATACCTAACTTCGAGACATCACAACTCCAAATCTAACCATTGGACCGCTCTCCAAACTTAATAACTAATATTATGTATACCCATGTACATCATACCAAAAGTTCATGTTCATACGAGATATCTAACTCATTCAAATCTGAATCACAAATCTTCATCAACATGTAGTTTTTCCAACACTTAGAAAATTCAGCAAACATTCAACAAAACTGTACACAGTCTCAACTTTGAAAAATTATAACTCCTAAACCTCTCGATGAAATCCTATCAAATTTTGATATATTCTACTATGCAATCATAACTACGACATATCCAAAATTCAAGTCCAACAGATGTCAATAACCCATCAAAATCTATTCCACAAAACTGCATCCCAAACAATTTTTCTCAAACTTAGAATATCCAGCACTATTCTAAAAACTACACGAGGACCAACTTTGGAGAACCATATCTCCTAAACTATAACTCTGCATAGTCTCAAATTTTAGTATGTTATACTATACAATACAAACTGTTACATATCCGAAATTCAACAATAAAGGAGGAGTCTAACTTACCCAAATCTGAACCCGAACTTGACTGTTCATCACTTCCGAAAACTCAGAAAACGCCTCAGCTTTACAAGCTAACCTCCAAGGTTTCTGTGGAATGTTTATCAACATAAAAGGGTGATCTAATCAGAGTACATACGTGCAGGAAACGCAAAGGAGAGGGTCGAGGTCCTTACCCGACTAGACGGACTCAACAAACTCGAGTGCACCGGCCGAAGACGAAGTCGTGTTCACTGTCATGGGGGCACACTTGCGGGTCTATAGTGGCGCACCTGCGGCCAAGGACTGGCGCCCCCAGCGGATAACATCCAGGCGCACCCACGGTGGGGCAATGCCGCACCAGCGGCTCCTGGGTCCGCACCCGCGGTTTGGTTCCAAAAAGATGCCGAAGTTCTCCCGCTGCGTTGCTCTCTGCTGTTGGTTGTGAATATGGAGAAGGAGACGGTCCTTGCTGTTTACGTACATCACTAGGAGGAGATGCAGAAGACTTACCCTTGCTGCTCGTTGCCATGGCCTCCCAATCCAACTGTCAGTACTTCTGGTTCGACTGCGCCTGGAGAGGAGGGGACACGTCTATGTTGACTGCTGGTGTCGACTGTAGAAGATAACGTGAGGTTGGAAGTGCTGCGAGGAGGACGAGGCCGAGAGGTTGAGGACGGTGACTCCGGTTTTGCACAAGAGCGATGGTGAGAGGGGTGGTTGTGGCTGCTAGGGTTGTACAGGAAAGAAATGAGCGTCTGAAGCAGGAAGGAGAAAGCACGTCAACGGTAACTCATGCCCTTCTTGGGCCCGGATAGTAGGGTTTCAAGGTCAAACTACTCAGCTTCCGAATGGGCCCGGAAGGCATGCCGCTGATGGGCCGGATGGGTCCATTTTAAAAAATAAAGATGACAGATAAATAAGGAGTAGTTTGGTTGACTCGGAAATAATCGGAGATTAAATTTCCGGATGTTACATCAGTACCCCTTAAAATAAGTTTCGTCCCAAAACTTAAAAGAAGATCACATAAAGTCGGAATCCTTACTAAAGAACTAAAGCTACGGAAAGAGTCACAATCGGTCAAGTTCTGATTTGTTTTTGAAGAAGTCGGAAGAAAAAGTTTTTGGGTATTACATCAATCCCCCCTTAACAATAAGTTTCGTTCCGAAACTTAGGGTAAGACAATCCTGATCGACCTTTCCAAACGGGTGTATCTGATCACTACACAAAAGTCTTGTCGTTTCCACATCTAAGTATCCCGCACAACAAAGTTACCAAAAACACACATCACTGACTAAGCACTCAATCATGAAATAAACAAGTAGTCAAACAATATCACACAAATACCAGGTCAAGCCCTAACTCGTCGTTCCCGAGGTTACATTGTCTATGCGAATGTCTCTGAAAGATTACGTCTCATACTATCACACTATCTCATGTAGCCTTGTTGTCTTTTCATAAAACCACTGACTCCGGAATCTTTTCATGTACTTACATCACAAGCGCTCGTTACCACGTCCTAGAGTGGTTACCAGATATCTCACTGGTATCATCCGGCTCCAGTGTCCGATCTTCTAATCTAATGACCTAACTCATGCCTGGTAGGTATCCCTCCAACTGAATCCATCTACAATTGAGGTTACATCTTCCAATAGGGTGAGGGATACTAGTCCATCAATCATTTCTAAACTGCTTTAAAATCTCACATGGTTGTCCTACACAACTCACCTCCAAATCCTTTGATGACCTTCTTGAGAATAATTTATTCCACTTCCTTTCCTTTTGGTCTTCTAAAAAGGTTTCGAGTATCCAATCTAGGATATCACACTTATACATCTCCCGACACTTTAGTAAGTGCTTAATGCCAGTTGTATCACCACTCACTTGGTCTTGTCTCCTAATATGATTCAGTCATATGGTTCCTCCATAAAACAAATTCATCATCTGCTCATTTTTGGTCTTGAACTTGATATAACTTAACAATCAAAATCTGATGGTCAATCGCTGTGTTCTATCGACGTCATCACTTATTTTATAGATCTCTAACTCAAATCAAACTTCTTACGCATTATCCAAGATCTTAGGTGACATAGAATGTGTTCGCAATCACAGCACTAGACACAAAGTGATCTCACATCACCATCACTTGATCATAACTACTCGATAAATGCTAACACACCATCATCATTGCACTCATATATCCACCACATTTACCAAACCGAGAATATCCCTCTTACTCAAAACGCAACTCGGCTCCGTGCTGATATATAATTGCACGTATACTCTACTCCGAGATTATGCTTTCTCTTTGCACGTTTACTGAGTTGTAAGTATACTCCCAAAGCTTCTTTTTCTTATATGTCTTTCGATTCAGTCTAATAGTTACTCACCTTGAGCTCTCTAGTGCAGACCTTTCACAATACCTTTATTACATCGTTATTCTTTCTTCAATCCATCAAGAACACTCACTCTAGAGTATTATGTTAGGTATTGAACTCCGAAACTCCTTGTCTGACAACATGTGACTAAGTCGTCACGCTTCACTTGGATCCATAAAAGGGTATCACTCCCTTTTTATAACCTCCATATGCGCATGCTTTTCTTGTCTACCTTGTTGGGTGATACAATTCCCGTACAATATTTCCAGTCACTCCGCCTAGCCTATCTCATGTTCCTTCCAAACGAGATGCATTTCACCAATTATCATCATCTTAACCTCGACACGTCGTTTTTTTTTTTTGTTTTTTTTGTTTTAACCATTGAGCTTCCTGCTCTGTGGGTTAGGACCCGCCACGCTTCCGTTGCGCACTCTAATAGTTCTGTTGTCCCTCTTTAATCATAAGGACATTTTTTGTGAGTCCAAAGTGATTGACCCTAAAACTCTTTCTCCCAATTACACCATAAGTCCTATCTGGATGAAGTACTAAGTACTTTCCTTACTTGCCTTCCTGAAATAAAATCACGATTGGAAAACAACCTCTTCCGTTTCCTTAGGGCCAACACTCTTTCTCGAGTCCCATTGTGTCATTCATCTGACATCAATAGTCGTTTCATATCTTCCACGATAGCTTGCAAACGTCTTTGCAATTCTTATGACCGTAATCACATCCACTTGTAGTTCCTATTACATGGACCGTTTGTGTTGATGACTTAGGTCCTGTGATAATTGGGGTTGCTCTAGACTCTCAAGTCGACCAAAGTCGTTCTCACGTACACATTCCTTCGCTGGTGTTGGTGGCAATATAGCCTTCATGAACTCCGTTAACACTGTTGCATGACTTCCACTCTTTTGATATTGGCGTCGCGATTTCTTTCCAACTTCTTATATCTCTGAGGAGGTCAAAACCTCTCCACACTTGTGGGGTCTACCTTTTCGCTTTACACTCAATTGTAGGTATTCATTCTATACACCTTAGATCCTCATATCTGGATCGTCACCCTATCTCTGTTGGTCGCTCATGCCCATAATTGTCTATGGGGAATTCGCCTCGATTGTAACGTCCTTTATCTCGCCATCTTGGTTGTATTCCGTTCTACTTGGCTCTTGTTATAATGTTGTTATCTTTACTCTGAGCTCTTGTTGTCTCCTGCATGATTCTTCTAATTCATCTTTTGCCTTATACATTCATGTCCCTAGTATGACTTTATATTCTTTCTATCTGAGCTGACTCAGGATCTTCTTCCTCGTCTGATTATCCTTGTGGTGAAAGTTTTCCCAACCTCTTTACTTCTTTGTTTACTCGATCTTCGGATGAATTATAAGGGTCACCAAATACTAAATTCAAGGTCTGAGTTCATTGTCTCGTGTTGAAAACTCTTCAAATCTGTTACCGATTTATCATGAGGCGATAATCGTTTCATGATATCACAACTAAAGGATATAAGATATCCTTTAGGATACTAACATGCTACACATATACATATATACAACATATAATAATACACATCAAAATAAGTCTATATACTAACTCACCTATCATTCAAGTTGCAGAGTTTCCCGGAGAGCGATGGTGGTCCGACATACTACTAACCCAACAACCCGACTATGCGTGTGTGTAAAAAAATAGAAATCCGTTTTGAAAATCATAGACCCCTTTCGGGTTCTTGTTATTTTATACATTCGGTCCTTCAGAAGATTTCAAGTGTCATTGTTGCCGACCTAGAGCTCTGCTACCATATTGTAACACCCCAAATTCTCAGAACTTGGGGAGCTACTAGTTAGGACCTCGCAATGGGTCCCCACCTTAGTTTGACAACAACTTTACTAGGATCTTACAACAAGGCACAAACGTATTTAAATCATTTGAAAACGTAATATAATATTTACATGAATGGTATGTATTACCCATACAAGACAGAGATAACACTACAACGCATATGAAAAAAAAAACTGAAGACACACCTGTCCCCATCTAAATGAGTACGTGGACCGGGCTAACCATCCGCTCTAGATCTCTCTGCAACTACTTAAAACTACGAAGAACGAACAATACGGATAAACTGTTACCTAACATTCCATGAATCAGAATAACCATAACAGCACAAACACACGTCAAGAAGTAAAACACATAACATGCTCGCACTCAAACCGGTTATTATCTTTCGTTTAATTATTTCCATTACTAATTCAACTTCTTTTGTCACACGAGAATCTCTTGAAACTCGCCTCCGCTTCCGTCTACCAACAGGAATATATCAGTACTATCCGTTACCTGCGGGTCTAGGTTGCAAGAGCACATTCTAGTCTCCTGTAGAACTTGACAAGTGGTCATTGCCCGATTATCATACACTTTGGCCAATTACTATAAAAGGTCGTCCTAGTCCGGTTTACCGTTATAGCAATAAATAAACACACACCACTATCATAGCTACGCTAACACATAGAAGGAAACTAAGCAAGTCCAATGAACTTACATGAACCAGGTCAAGTCTCGTCAACTAAAGCACTCGACCCCGCTGAGTAATACCTCAATTGCCTGATCATAACATAAAGCTCATATCAATATACTATCCGACCTCTAGAAGTCGCAACTTCTAGATCAACAATGGAAAACCAAGAAACCGCACTAAACAACCTATTTTCTAAGAAAAGACAGTTTTTACCCCTAGGATCCGGAAACTCTAAAGTTTCCCTGAGATCTCAAGAACGTCTACCAGAAACCCAACCCAAATATCTAACTCTCTGGAGGAAGGATCTACTGACTATCTACTACTAAGGCTCAACTAACATATCATTACTAAATCCCAAACATACCAATTCACCTACTCACATGCTCAACCATGACTACCAATGATACAAACCATAAAGATACACGATCCCCAAACCATCTCCAATACCTAACTTCGAGACATCACAACTCCAGATCTAACCATTGGATCGCTCTCCAAACTTAATAACTAATACTATGTATACCCATGTACATCATACCAAAAGTTCATGTTCATCCGAGATATCTAACTCATTCAAATCTGGATCACAAAACTACATCAACATGCAGTTTTTCCAACACTTAGAAAATTCAACAAACATTCAACAAAACTGTACGCGGTCTCAACTTTGAAAAATCATAACTCCTAGACCTCTCGATGGAATCCTCTCAAATTTTGAGATATTCTACTGTGCAATCTTAACTATGACATATCCAAAATTCAAGTCCAACAGAGGTTAATAAGCCATCCAAATCTATTCCACAAACTACATCCCAAACAGTTTTTCTCAAACTTAGAATATCCAGCATTGTTCTAAAAACTGCACGAGGAACCAACTTTGGAGAATCATATCTTATAAACTATAACTAAGAATACTCTAAAATGTCAGTATATTACACCATACAATACCAACAGTAACATATCCGAAATTCAACAACAAAGAAGGAGTCTAACTTACCCAAATCTGAAACCGAAGTTGACAGTTCATCACTTCCGAAAACTCAGAAAATGCCTCAGCTGTACAAGCTAACCTCCAAGGTTTCTATGGAATATTAATCAACATAAAAGGGTGCTCTAATCAGAGTACATACGCGTAGGAAACGCAAAGGAGAGGATCGAGGTCCTTACCCGACTAGACGGACTTAACAAACTCGAGTGCACCGGCCGAAGATGGAGTCTTGTTCACTGTCATGGAGGATCACTTGCGGGTCTACAGTGGTGCACCTGCGGCCAAGGACTAGCGCCCCCAACGGCTAACATCCAGGCGCACCCACGGCGGGGTAACACCGCACCAACGCCTCCTGGGTCCGCACTCGCGGTCTGGTTCCAAAAAGACGCCGAAGTTCTCCCGCTGCGTTGTTGTTTGCTGTTGGTTGTGAATATGGAGAAGGAGACGGTCCTTGCTTTTTACGCACATCACTAGGAGGAGATCCAGAAGATTTCCCCTTGTTGCTTGTTGTCATGGCCTCCCAATCCAACCGTCGGTATTTCTGGTTTGTCTGTGCCTAGAGAGGAGGGGACACGTCTATGTTGATTGCTGGTGTCAACTATAGGGGAGAGCGCGAGGCTGGAAGTGCTCTGAGGAGGACAAGGCCGAGAGGTTGAGGACGGTGACTCCGGTTTTGCACAAGAGCGATGGCGAGAGAGGTGGTTGTGGCTGCTAGAGTTGTACGGGAATGAAAGGAGCGTCTGAAGTAGGAAGGAGAAAGCACGTCAGCTGTAACTGTTTCCCTTCTCGGACCCGGAAAGTAGGGTTTCAAGGTCAAACTACTCAGCTTTTGAATGGGTCCGGAAGGCATGCGCTGATGGGCCCGGATGAGTCCATTTTAAAGAATAAAGATGATAGATAAATAGGGAGTAGTTTTGTTGACTCGAAAATAATCGGAGATTAAATTTCCGGATGTTACAGAACAAATAACAGAAGGAAAAATATCAAGAAAAAAAATAGTAGAAGAAAGAAATAACAGAAAAACAAAACTAGGAACATCATAACATGTAGCAGAGTTAATATCATATCAGAACAAATATTAAATATCAGAAGAAAGAACGAATATCAGATATTAGAAGAAAGAACAAATAATAGAAGAAAGAATAGAAGAAAGAAAATATCAAAAAAACAAACTAGGAACATTAGAACAAATAGCAGAAGAAAGAAAATAACAAATTGATAAAATGACAACCATGTTTGAGCAGTGGCCTCCTCTCCAACGAACTGAACAGAAGAAAAAAAAAATAACAGAAGAAAAGAACAGAAGAAAAACAGAAAAAATGAAAGAACGGTAGGTGGTGTCCTCTCTACAACAGTGGCCGGTGAGAAGAGGCGAGTCTCCCAACGGCCTTATCTCCAACGCAGTGGCCTCCTCTCCAACGCAGAGGCCTCCTCTCCAACGCGGTGGCCGGCGAGAAGAGGCGAGTCTCCCAACGGTCTCCTCTCCAACGCAGTGGCCTCCTATCCCAGATGAAGCTCCCCACACATAAGAAATTCTCAAAGTGGCGAAGCAATTCCAGATGAACCAGTCCCCACACAGAAAAAAGAAAAGAACAAAAGAATTGGAAAAAAACGCACCTCCTTGTGCGACTTGGGTGTGGCCGGCGAGAGAACAGAAGAAATTCTTAAAGTGGCGAAGCGATTCCAGATGAAGCGCGTGGCCGGCGATTCCAAATGAAGCTCCCTGCGGCGAGAGAGGCGATTCGTGCGACCTGCGTGTCTCCCACCGGCGAAGCGATTCTTGTGCGAGACCGATTCTTGGGAGAGTGGTGCATGTGTCTCTCAACGGCAAGCCCTAGCAACTATTTAGGACCAAATTCTTGAAGCGGCGCCAAACCAAATTCTTGAAGCGGCAATTTTTTTAGTTTTTAGTCTCTTTTTAAACTTTTTTTAAAAAAGCAGTTCTATTAGTTTTTTAAAACATTGTTTTTGTTATTAGTTCATTTAAATAGGGTATAAAATTATCACTTTTAAAATTATAGTGTGTGTTTTTTATATAAATTAATTTTATATGTTATATTAATTAAAAGTATAACATTTAGATATTATAAATAGTACAATTTAAACATAGATTGTTATTTAATAAAAATTTATTCATTATAATTTAAAACTAATTTAATTATATTTACTTTAGTATAGTATCACATAATTAAAAATTATTCTAATTTACTATATAGTATAATTATAATACCATTGCTAAAGGTACAAAAATCTAAATGATATATGTCTTTTAATAAGAACTAAATATAGATTAATATATATATATATATATATATATATATATATATATATATAATATAATATAAGCACAACTGATCATTAATAAAACACTCAAGTTAATAGCATATAAGTCCTTTAAAAAAAGGAAAAGTTAATATCATATAAGTCATTAAATATTACAGAACTCGTAGAATATGTAGTTTAATGTGTTTTAATATTGATCAGAATCTTCTTCATAATTTTGAGTCTTGTCTTCTGTGTTTGAGCTTGTATCAACTTCTTCCTCATCTTCATCAGCCACAACAAGTGCTCCAGATGAATCTCGCAAAGTATCTAGTGAGTTATCAACTACAATAGAAACTCTTAATCTTTATGTAGGCTGGTAAGCATCTTGAACATTTTCCGATCGTTCTTCGATGATTTTACGAGCTTTTGTTTTAGTGATCGTCCACCAATTACGTCTATCTCCTTTGGCACCGGGATAATCTGAATAATAAACTTGAACAGCTTGTTGTACCAAGATAAAGGGGTCATATTTTTTGTACAACCTTTTGTGAATAATTTCCACCAAATCATATTTGGTATGCACATTGGTACCTGCAATCGGATCAAATCAACAACATTGAGTAATACAACATTTTGTGATTAATTTCCACCAAACATATTCATTATGGACATTGGTACCTACAATTGGATCAAACCAACAACACTTGAGTAACACAACCTTTTTCACTAGTTCACCTGAGTACTCTAATTAGATGATCTCCTCAATCAGACCATAGTAATTTATCTCTTCTTCATTGTCGTCTGATCCTTTAACCATTACACCGCTATTCATTGTTGATTTACCATAACCCCAACAGAGAGTATGGAAATTATAACCATTTATTTTATACGCCGGCCATGAAACTACCATCGACTCCGGCCCACATGCCAAGCTTTTTATGAAAGGGGTACATGTATTTCCAACACTTTCAACCTACAATTAAAAGATTTATGTTATTGAAGTATAATTTATTAACTATTCAATTTTGAATATTTTGCACATACATATGACTTGAACCATTTTACCCTTTACTTGATTTCATAACATGTTACAATAAATTAAACTATTAAGAATAAGAGATATAAAATACAAAAAGTATTAAGTACAAAACTATATCAAACATCAAATATCTTTTGTATACGTATTAGATGACAGGAAGGGCCTAACTTTTCAACCCGGCCTTTGTAAAAAGCATTCTTGTTCTTTCTAAGAGGATGGTTTTTGTTTAAGAACCTCATATGAGCATCAAACCAAGTTGTCTTTCTGTTGTGTTTTAACCAAAAAGTTTGAGTATCTTCCATACATGTTGGACATCCCATTAGTCCAACAGTGCTCCATCCCGATAACATTCCAAAAGATGGAAAATCATTTATAGTCCACAATAAGGCAACCCGTATATTAAACCTCTCATTTTTTGAAATATCATAAGTAGGTACACCGTGATGCCACAATAGCTGGAACTCCTCAAGTAGAGGTTGTAAACACACATCTATCAACTTCTTAGGATTGTTACGTCCGGGCACAATCATTGACAAGAACATGTGAGGTGTTGTCAAACACATTGCTGGTGGAAGGTTGTAAGGAGTGACGATGATAAGCCAACATGAATAATTCTTTCCTGATTGTCCAAAAGGTGTGAATCCGTTTGCACATAAACCTAGACGAATATTGCGAGACTCTGTTGCAAAATCAGGATATGTTTGATCAAAATGTTTCCAAGCTTCACTATCAGAAGGATGAAACATTGTTCCCTCATCAGAAATATGCTCTACATGTCACCTCATATTTTGTGATGCAGTTCTTGAAGAAAACAACCTTTGCAACCTTGGAATCAATGGTAAATACTGTAATTTTTTTTATAAGAAGATAATGATGATCCACCTTTGTTTTTGTACCTTGGATGATTGCAAAAATTACATGATTCTCTAGCAACATCATCCTTCCAATACAACATGCAACCTTGTGGGCAAATGTCATAAGTTTTCATAGGCAAACCCAACTCTTTGACAAGTTTTTTGGTTTCATAATAACTTGTAGGTAGTTAATGGGGTTGAGGCAAGCATTCTCCAACTAATTGAACAACTGAATCAAAACAAGCTTCAGACAAGTTATACTCTGACTTGATGTTTAGTAGTCTGGAAATAACAGATAACTGAGTTTGACTTTCACAATTTGTCCATAATGGTTCATTTGTTGCTTTTCACACATCCCAAAACTTTGCAGAATCATCTTCTTGAACATTAAAATTTTCCTCGGTATATACCATGTTGTCAAGTGATGGAACATTAGTTGGAGAAGTTTGATTTTGCATTCCTTCTCTCTCATTAAGAACTAAATTTGGACCAGTAACATCAAGCACCATTCTTTGTTGCGAATTCAAATACTCATAGCCCAAACTCATCGAAAGATTTTAATTCGCATGAGAGCTGCTTGGCATCAAGTTAATCCCTAACTCATCATAATCTATAGAATCCCCATGACAATTCCAATAATAATAATAATAATCAGGTGTGAACCCATTTCTGTATCAGTGTTCTCTTAAAATTCAGAAATTCGTTGACTCCGAGATAAAATTTCCTTTTTAATCCAACACGATTATCCAAATTTTTTGTGTTCATCCAATTGCGTCTTAGCATTTGTTCCTGCGATGCATAATTTAAATCAACTTATTTTCTATATGTCATTTAATTTGACTCACTTACTTCCTAATAACTTATTATATTTTACTATTAAGAAAGATTAACCAATTGGAGCATTGGATGTCTAATTTAAGTTAACTTATTTTCTCTACATGATTTAAAATACGTTTTAAAATTAATAACTTAAATAAATTAAATAATATGATTTCAAACTTTAAAAACCAGCTATAACAACTTTCAATTTTAACGTATTTTAAATGCATATAATATGTAGTCGAATGTATGAATCTAAGATTTGTAGTTGGCTATTCTCATGCTTACAAGTTAAAAAGAGCAATAATGGCTAATAGACTATAAACACAAAACATAATATTAAATTCCGTACCTCAAATCCCATGATTATGCATCAATTAGTTGCAAATAGCTTCGTCAAATGCTTCAAATTGTAACTATTAACCGTTTCTTCGACCCCTTTTTTCAGTGTTTTTTTCTTAAGCTGAAACACAAACGTAACCATTAAAATGGAGAGACTGCGTGATAGGAAGATGTAAACTTCATTTAATTAGTTCATCTACCACCAATAAATTTTGGTACCGGATTACAATTCATGGCCACAACTACACTGTGGCTAAAATTGTGGGTGAAATAGCCGACCATATAGCCACCTTTTAACCGTGGCTAAAATTTGTTGCTGAAAAAGGTAGATTTTTGCCACAGTTAGATTTTAGCCACGGTTTGAACGTGACTGACATTTGTTGCAAGAAAAAATTAGATTTTTGCCACAGTTTTAACGTGGTTGAAATTAGTTGTTATGGTTTGTTACAACTCATTCGTGGCTAGTGATACATCCCTATTTTCTTTGGCCACACCTTCCTTCTTTCGACCCTATTACCGTGGCTAATTAGCAACACCTGCTTTTCATTGTTGTCTTATTCATGACTATACCAACATTTTTTTGTAGTGAAAATATAATATGAGGTGGACGGCCTTAAAAGATAACACGTGAACAAAATGTAGGTTGTTATAGTATAACACAAGTTTATATCTCGCACCTTGTGCGGATTTGTTAGTAATTTATTTTATCATGTAATATAACGGACCAAGTTTTAATTGATATGTCAATAACTTGTACATGTCTCCAATTGAAGGCCTTGTTCTTCATCAGAACTACATCTTTTCACACAACGACTATTACCTCATTCACCTTTTCTACGTATCTCCAGTTTTGACCTTATTTATCTAGTACTTTAAAATATTTAAAATAGGGTAAATCTTACCCTTAGTAGTCAAAATATAATTTACAAAATTAAACTTGATGAAAAAGACATAAAACTTTTTATTAGTTAAATCGGAAATTAGTATATAATTGCTGAAAATCACCACTAATATTCTAACATGCCAAAAAGAAAAATCGAACGTAAAATCATCTCCCTTGGAAAGATAAAGCAAATAAAGCCTTTGAGCAATTTGTATCATATTTCATAGTCAATGTTATACTTGTAAAGCCGATTGATAAAGAGATCTAGAAGGGGGGAGAAAATCGTTAATCAAGTACGTTCAATGTTATGACTATTTTTGCATCCCGTAATGCAAGGGATGTTGAAATTCACGTAAATATATATAAAGAAAAATGATGGTCACCATGCTTGTACCTTAAGTTAAGGTAAAGCGCACCAATTATTAGCATACAATATTTATTACTCACAAGTCATAACAACCCCTTTATCAAGTTAACCATCCGCGTAGTCATTAATGAGGGCCAGCGCTATACTAGTACAATGCATTGCGTCCAAGACCCGCTTCTGAACCGAATCCTTCACCTTCCCATTCAAGGCCCGACCCGAAAACCCGTCCAAGCACGTGTTGGCGTCGGTGATCCCGGCGCTGACCCACGTCTGCACGTTGTTCATCTTCCACTTCCTAGCTTGGGGCCCTGCCCGTGCAGCACTGTGGAACTCCTTGGTTGACTTGCCAAGCCGGTAGGCCAAGTCACCCATTTCCTCAACACAGTCTTTCAAGGCGGCCTTCTCCTTGGCCCGGAGGCCCTTCGACTTGTAGAGATTGGCCACGTGGGTCTTCGTGGCTCGGCCCCTTGACAGGCTCACCGTCAGCGCCGTTTGAGCCAACTGCCGTGGGCTCCGCTGGATCTTACCCGAGAAGATGCTCAGAGACTGTACACAAAGTTCCGGGAAGCTTGTGGCCTTGCACTTTTGCTTGATGAAGTCGGCGGTGGATGGCGGAGCGGTGGCGGCCGTCGACAGGAGGTGGGAGGAAAGAATTAGGGCGATGAGAAGAGTAGGATTTAGCATTGTTTCTTGATTTGTTGGACGCTTAGGTTTGTCCAATTTATTACAACCAATTGGATATTTATAGAGCATGTCACCCCACAAAGACTTCTTTATTGCCCAAATTTCCAACGTTCCATCTGCCTTAAATTATACGTCGGGATTCGGTGGATCTACTAATTACTAAACGTGTTGTTATATATATATAGGGTAACCGGATATTTCGGATATTCGGATCCGTTTATTTTTCGGACCGAGTATCCGATAGTTTACGCATCAGATCCGGATAACAATTTAGTTGGCGGGGCCAACCTGGTGTTGAGTTGTCGTCTGGATCGGAGCATAGAGGGTCCCACTAGGCTTCTCTTTTTCTCCAAACTCTCAAGTGAGAAGTGACAAGTCCGATGCGGGCCCCACTTAATTAGAATTTGTATTCCCCAATCAACAAATTCCCGTCCTCCATCATTCATAACTGGGTTGCACTGGGCCGGGCCATATATAATTAATAAACCTGTTTATCATCGAGTTCGGGCCGGACTTGGTCGGACTCTATACAAATTTGTTTGTCCGTTTATCTGCTCGGCCGGACTAAATCCGGCTGGCGGTCTAGAGTGGTTTTACAAAAATATTTTTAATATAAATTTTGTTTAAAACCAAATTCTCCATATGCATGGGAACAAAGCACTATCCATGCGCTGGACCTCCTCATTCCCGACAGAGTAAGCGATGCCTAGAAAACAACCGTGTATTGTCCCGAAGAAGCACATCTTCAACTAATTTCTTCTGCTCTATCTAACTTCATAGTTAACGCCGTTAATTGGAGAAGAACGGTTAATCGTTAGAATATATTGAAACTCATCTTTTTCAGTGTAGCCATAATGTGTCATGTTACGTTAAAAAAATAGTTAACCATGTGAATAACATTCCGTTATTAATTATATATGAATATATGATGTCTTAAAAATACTTTTAATTTTTGGTGCTATTGAATAGGAAGTGATGTAGAACGAATGGCTGCAAAGATAGAGGAGGACATCGAGCGTTGGACTAAGCCCACGAATTAGGCCCACGAATTAGGCTCATGGTTATCTAGCTATCTTTTAAATTGGATATGTTTTTGATTTTTAGATTAAGTCTTATTTAAGGAGTTGTTAAGTTGTTAGATAGACTATCTTGGATTCTTTTGAAATTAAAAAAAAATTGAGAGCTTTTCTCATATCTCTGGTGGATTCCAGAATCCTTTTTTTAAGGTTCGTTGCTTGCGATCCTTCCATTAGGGTAGATTAAGTGCTTGCTTAATCTTTACATAGCTTCCTACTGCGTCAGTTGGTATCAGAGCCAGGTTTTCTCCTGCCCTCTTCTCGCAACCGATTCAACATGGGAGATCAACCAGTTACACGAGTCGACATCGATAACCTTACTAGAGACATTGCCGCCATTGCCACACAATTAACAAGGCTGGCAACGCGGATGGACAACATTAACCACGACAACCTTCTCGAAAGAAATCATCAACATCAAGATCGGCAACCGAGGAGAGGCCAAGATAGAGGAGCCATACTTGTTGGAAATGATTCCAGCAGTTCAGAAGGAGAGGAGGAAGGACATGAAGCACCAGAAGCAACAAACCGACACGATTATCGCGTCAAAGCCGATATACCGTTGTTTCATGGAACAATGGGAGTGGAGGATTTTCTTGATTGGCAGATTGACGTCGATCGATTCTTTGAAGTCATGGAAGTACCCGAAAATAAACATGTTAAGATGGTAGCAATCCGTCTCAAGAGTACTGCAGCCGTATGGTGGGACAAACTCGTAGTACAACGGCAGCGACAAAGGAAGAAGCCAATCAGAACTTGGAGGCGCATGAAACAACTCATGCTAGAGCGATTCTTGCCCGAAGACTACGAACAAATCTTATACAAGATGTACATTGAATGTGCTCAAGGAAGGAGGAGTGTATCCGAATACACCACAGAATTCATACGTTTCTCGGAGCGTAATGATTTAGGGGAGTCAGAGAACCAAAAGGTTGCCCGGTACATTAGTGGTTTGAAGGGTTCTCTCCAAGAGAAGATGGGATTACAAAATGTGTGGTCCATTACGGAAGCATCAAGTCTAGCGTTAAAGGCCGAATTAATGGAGAAATCACCCCGCAACTTTTCATCCTTTCGAGGACGGCCCGCACCGAACACCGTCGAATCAGTGGGAGATCGGAACAAGCCCTCTGCCCTAGAGACCAAAGGAGCAAGTGGTTCCGGAAGCAGCACCATTGTCCCACAAAACAAGCCATTTCCGCAGAAGGTAAACAATCCGTACACCCGACCGATGGTAGATAAGTGTTTCAGGTGTGGTGTTCAAGGTCATCGTTCCAATGTTTGCCCTCAAAGGAGGACCGTCGCCCTCACGGGAGAATGCGGACTGGATGACAATGAGGAGGACGAGTATGGGGACGCTGAATTTGCAGAGGAGGAATCCGAGGAAAGAGTAAATTGTGTTCTCCAGAGAGTATTGCTCTCCGCCAAAGACGAAGGGCAGCGGAAAAATCTATTCCGCACACATTGCTCTATCATGAACAAAGTATGCAATCTGATTGTGGACAACGGTAGCACCGAAAACTTGGTTTCACAACGCCTAGTCGAACACTTGAAATTGCCCATCCAAGCCCACGACACACCCTACACATTATCCTGGGTCAACAAAGGTCCTCAGGTTAGAGTGACGATGACTTGCCGAGTACCCCTCGCCATAGGAAAACACTATCGGGAAGAAGTACTTTGTGACGTTTTGGCGATGGATGTGTGTCACATCCTACTTGGACGCCCTTGGCAGTACGACAACGACATAACATATAGAGGGCGTGATAATGTGATAGTGTTCTCATGGGGGAAACAGAAAATTGCCATGGCCCCATTATTACAGTTTGATGCAACTACAAACAAAAACAAATCCAACTTCTTGGTATTGACCAAGAGTGAAAAGGAATTGGATGAAGCCTTTAAAGAAACTGCATGTTTTTGCCCGGTGGTGATCAAAGGCTTACTGACTATGCCAAAAGACTACGGAGAAGACATCCCCAGCGAGGTGCAAGCAATCTTGACAGATTTCAAAGAGTTGATTGCGGAAGAACTACCTAGTACACTACCACCCATGAGGGATATTCAACATCATATCGACTTAATTCCGGGAGCTAACCTGCCGAATCTTCCCCATTATCGGATGAGTCCCCATGAGAATGAAATCCTAAGAGAACAGATTGAAGATTTATTAAGAAAAGGATTTATTCGAGAGAGTATGAGCCCTTGTGCAGTCCCGGTCCTTCTCGTCCCGAAGAAGGGTAATCAATGGCGAATGTGTGTAGACAGCAGGGCCATAAACAAAATCACCATCAAGTATCGATTCCCGATTCCACGATTGGAAGACATGTTGGACGAATTATCCGGGTCCAAGTTATTTTCAAAAATAGACTTGCGAAGTGGGTATCATCAAGTCAGAATTAGGCCAGGAGACGAGTGGAAAACCGCCTTCAAAAGTAGAGAGGGGTTGTATGAATGGTTAGTGATGCCTTTCGGTTTGTCAAACGCTCCGAGCACATTCATGCGACTCATGAATCAAGTCCTCCGTCCGTTCACAGGATCTTTTGTGGTGGTATATTTTGATGATATTTTGATTTACAGTAAAAGTAAGGAGGAACATTTAGGCCACCTACGTCAAGTGCTCACAGTCTTACATGAAAATCAGTTATATGTCAATCTCAAGAAGTGTATTTTCAGCACCGACAAACTATTATTCCTAGGATTCATCGTGGGTGCAGAGGGGACTCAGGTTGATGAAGACAAGGTTCGTGCCATCCGTGAATGGCCTACTCCTTTGTCGGTTACTGATGTGCGTAGCTTTCATGGTTTGGCAACGTTTTATCGGCGTTTTGTTCGCGATTTCAGCACAATTACGGCCCCCATAACAGAATGTTTGAAGAAAGGGCGTTTCCAATGGGGTCTTGAACAAGACCGTAGTTTTGCATTGATCAAAGAGAAGCTTTGTACTGCTCCGGTTCTTGCTCTTCCTAATTTTGACAAAATCTTTCAAGTTGATTGTGATGCAAGTGGAGTCGGAATTGGTGCCGTGTTGTCACAAGAAAAAAGACCCGTGGCTTTCTTTAGCGAGAAATTAAGTGACACTCGCAAACGGTGGAGTACTTATGACCAAGAGTTTTACGCAGTCTTTCGTGCTCTCCGACAATGGGAGCACTATCTCATTCAGCGGGAGTTTGTCCTTTTCACTGATCATCAAGCATTGAAGTTTCTTCATAGTCAAAAGTTGGTCAACAAAATGCACGCCAGGTGGGTAAGTTATTTGCAGAAGTTCCCATTTGTCATCCAACACAAGGCGGGCGAACAAAACAAAGTGGCTGATGCACTAAGTAGGCGAGCATCTTTATTACTCACCTTATTTCAGGAGGTGGTTGGATTTGAAGAATTAAAGCACCTTTACGCCGATGATGTCGAGTTCAAGGATTTTTGGGTTCAGTGTACAATGGCTCGTCCTTGTGCTGATTTTAGCATTCGCGAAGGATTCCTTTTTAAGGGGGATCAACTGTGTATTCCATGTTCTTCACTTCGCGAGAAGGTAATTCGTGATCTACATGGCGGCGGCCTTGGGGGTCATTTAGGCCGGGACAAAACTATTGCTATTCTGGAGGAGCGTTATTTCTGGCCACATCTCCGAAGGGATGCTAGTACCATTGTAAGGAGGTGTTATGTTTGCCAAGTATCGAAGGGTCAGTCTCAAAACACGGGATTGTACATGCCCTTACCAGTCCCGGATGATATTTGGCAAGATCTTTCCATGGATTTTGTACTAGGTTTACCTCGTACCCAACGCGGAGTTGATTCGGTGTTTGTGGTGGTCGACCGTTTTTCCAAAATGAGTCACTTCATCGCGTGTAAGAAGACATCAGATGCTTCCCATATTGCTAAGTTGTTCTTTCGCGAAGTAGTCCGTCTACACGGTGTTCCTGTTTCCATCACATCAGATCGAGACACCAAGTTCCTAAGTCATTTCTGGATTACGTTATGGAGGATGTTCGGTACAAATCTAAACAGAAGCTCTACGGCTCACCCGCAAACAGATGGCCAGACCGAAGTCACTAACCGTACCTTGGGCAACATCATCCGTAGCATTTGTGGAGATAAGCCTAAACAGTGGGATCTCGCTTTACCGCAGGCTGAATTTGCTTATAACAGTGCCGTCCATACCACCACGGGTAAGTCACCTTTCTCCCTAGTATATACGACGACACCACGACACGTAGTGGATTTAGTAAGACTTCCCAAATCAACCGATGTGAGTCCAGCTGCAGAGACCTTGGCAAGGGACATACAGGATGTCAAGCAGTCCGTCAAAGATAAACTTGTGGCTACTGGAATGAAGAATAAAGCTACAGCAGATAAACACCGACGGTTGAAGTTGTTTGAGGTAGGTGATGCAGTAATGGTGTTTCTTCGTAAGGAGAGGTTCCCAGTTGGTACGTACAGGAAACTCCAACCTCGTAAGTATGGCCCTTTTACCGTGACTCGAAAGATCAACGATAATGCTTACGTCGTCGCTCTCCCTGATTCAATGAATATTTCCAATACTTTCAACGTAGCGGATATCTATGCTTATCATGCTGATACGGTTCTTTACCCTGACCTGAACTCGAGGTCGAGTTCTTCAGAAGTGGAGGAGACTGATGTAGAACGAATGGCTGCAAAGATAGAGGAGGACATCGAGCGTTGGACTAAGCCCACGAATTAGGCCCACGAATTAGGCTCATGGTTATCTAGCTATCTTTTAAATTGGATATGTTTTTGATTTTTAGATTAAGTCTTATTTAAGGAGTTGTTAAGTTGTTAGATAGACTATCTTGGATTCTTTTGAAATTAAAAAAAAATTGAGAGCTTTTCTCATATCTCTGGTGGATTCCAGAATCCTTTTTTTAAGGTTCGTTGCTTGCGATCCTTCCATTAGGGTAGATTAAGTGCTTGCTTAATCTTTACATAGCTTCCTACTACGTCAGGAAGTTATTAATACATTTTGAAGTCGTTTATGGAAATAAAATGGTAATCAAGGGTAGGAAAAAAAAGTTCATTTTGAAATCCTTACTTTATTAGGAAACGGAAATAAGAACTTCAGCTAGAAGCCGTTTGAAAATTTGATCCTGTCAAGCAACAACAAACAAACGGCAGAAGAGAGAGAACAATTTTGCGATGATGGAGAAAGGAACGCCATAGCAGACAAGGTGGGGTTCCACAACAAACCCGGCTAATAATCAATGCTTCCCACCAATACCCATACGGCCATACCTACTCTCTCTTTCTCTTTCTACTCTTGTTTTCCCTTCTCAATTTCACTTCATTATCAATCCTTCCCCACTTTCCACTTTTTAGGTTATTTCTTCTAACTTGCTGCTTTTTCAATCGCAAGAGCTCTGACCCAAATGGGTTCTGGTGGTGGATCAAGTGGCGCTTCGGTCGCGGCCTCGACGGTGTCTAGGGAGGAAGAACAGTGTAGTAATACCAACTTAGGTTTGTCATCCCATGAGGCTTCTTCATCATACCCAGACGAGTCTGAGATTGAATTGGGGCTTGGCTTGAGTCTTGGACGGGTTCTTAGTCAGCATCAGCGTCCTAGGATTTTGACTGCTAAGGATTTGCCTTCTATGGGTTTAAGGGCTTTGAAGTCTTCCCCACCTTCCGCTACTTCTTCATCTGCGTCTTCTTTGGGTGTGGATGCTTCTGGTGGGGAGGCTAATTATCATGTGTTTTCATCTGTTGGCACCAAGAGAGCTGCCGAGACTTCTCCTACTAGAATCAGGTTTGAGTTTTTTTTTTTGGTCTCAATTTAGGGTTTTGATTATCTCTTCATGTTGGATTCCTCCTGTGATCAAAACAAGTCTGCGTTTCGTTGGTATTTTCTGTTATTTTGATGGATTACTCTAAGTTTGTTCTTGAAATTAAGGTGTAATAGTAAGGTTCCAAGTTAATTATCGTGTTCAGTTTCTTGGTGGTTAATTGTCAAGGTTCCAAGCTAACTACTGAATGAAATTTTTTGGTGTTTGTTTTGTTGTTACGTTGTCAACTGTTGGATCAACAGTCAGGTTGTGGGATGGCCACCAATCAGGGCTTCTAGGATGAACAGCTTGTCTAACCAACCAAAAGCAGTGGTGACAGGAGAGATCAACTCCGACATTGGTAAAAACAAAGGAAGGGCTCTCATTTGTATTGCTGAGGATATGAACAAGGCTAATACCAATGATAACGGACGAATAAGGGGATCCTTGTTTGTAAAAGTTAATATGGATGGGATCGGTATTGGAAGAAAAGTTGATCTCAGTAGACATTCAAGTTATGAGTCATTGGCACAAACGTTGGAGGACATGTTCACTATACCAGCTAGATTTGATACTACAGGTGAGATCTTATAGTCTACGAGTTACTCCAGGTGACTCATAACTTGTAGTCTATGAACTTGAGATGAATCTACCTGATTAAATATTAATATTCTTAATTCCGTTTACTTATGAGTTATTCTTGAATATTAGTTCTCAGGTTTGATGATTGTGTGTCATGTTAGTGGGGCTTCAATGGATCATTGATCTTCAAAATACAGGAGGGATAGAATGTGGGTAGATCTAATGATGCTGTTACTATGTGAACCTTATCGTCATTGTGATCCAGTTAGTTGATTCCCAAAGCTTAGGGTCACTAGTGAATTCCTAGAGGTGTTTTTCTGTATCTTTTTTACGAATTGTTGGTCTCTCCTTTAACAGTGGCTTCATAAGAAAGTTATTCTACCGTTCAGCAGGGTAGAAATGAGTATGGATTTTTTAAACAGACTCGTAAGTTATATATAAAACTGTAGTCCTGGACTCATAATCCACCTATAAAAGGACAGAAGTTCGTACCGCTATAGAAATATCGGTAAAAGGGGTGGGAAAATATCTAATTGTGATATAATTTACTCTTGCATTCTTTCTTGTTTTCTTTTTTGTCAATTAGGCTACATAATACGTGGCAACAATTGCCCCCTCCCATCTCCCTTCTGCAAATTAGTTATTGAGTATGTAAGTAGTATCTTGGCATAAGGTACTGAAAATATTGTCCTGTTATGTAGCGTTCTCTCATCACCTAGATTGCAAGAACCAAAATGAAGGACCTGATTGCCTATAAGAGCACAATAAAGCTAGTTATAATAACCCCTTGGCTTGTGGTTATAAGTTTGAATCAACTTATGTACTACTTTGCCTGATTTCTGATTGCAGAAAAGTGAATTACAAGGGAGATGTATGCTTTGTATCAATTAAATGACGATAAGGTGGTGGTCAGGTTGTTGAGATATTTGTACAGGCTGCAACTACATTATTTTCAATTTTTCTTGCATTATTATTGTTCCCCAGAATGAGAAACACCTGGGCTAGTAGCCTAGTAGTTTGTCTCAACTGTCAGTTAGTGTTGGGAGTGGAGCTGGTAGGGACGGGCCATTTTTTATACCAGTGAACCTTCAGCTAAGGGCTGATGTTGAAAATCATACAAGCGCAAGAAAGCCATAACCGGCTTTCAATTTGCCTATTTATGTTAAGATGTTCAAATTATTATATTAGCTTCTCATATGTTAATCCTATCGTCTTTTCAGTATCTAAGAGAAATGAGATTTCAAAAGCAAAAAGAACCTCAAAACTTCTAGATGGGTTGTCCGACTTTGTGCTCACTTATGAAGATAAAGACGGAGATTGGATGCTTTTGGGAGATGTTCCATTTGGGTATGAATCCTATTATTCACCGCATCAGTTGCACTTAATTTATCATGTTTGGCTTTTGTTTACATGCTATTTACATGTACTTGCCATTTATCTGTTGCATTTCCTGCAAGTTTTGTTCGAGTAATTCTAAGTCATGTGCGTGATTTGATCACAAGATTCTTCTTATTTAATCAGCTTGGTTAGTTAAGAGTGCTCCTGGATCAGAATCCAAATAAAGAATATGAGCAAGTTTTCTTGTATAAATTCAGAAGATTGTATTTGCCTGACCTTTGCTATTGAACTATCCTCTTGTCCTCGTTAGCTGTTTCCATTTCCTAATTTTGGTAGAATGATTAATTATTAAGTGACCGTGTCTGTTTTCCCATTTTCTGCTGTCCTCGAACAAAAACTCTTAGATATATCCTGGCTGTCCCTGGTCTATGCTCTATTGCCTTACAGCATAGAATGGTCCCTAACATAGAGTTATTGAGACTATTTTTGAGAAATAATTGCTGAATATTGTATTGTAGAAATCAAGGAGCGTGGATTTTGATTTCAAAATTTATATGTGGCTGCATGATGCTTAGTTAGGATCATAAACCTTCTCCTTTTTCAGTTTTGATGAATCTGAAACTAATTACATCTTGACTAGTTAATTAACAATTTTCGGAAGACAGTGCACAGAAATGTTAAGTTGTTGAGTGTATGCATGAAGAGGGAAGTGAAAAGTAGAATAAAGAAGTTGTGTGATTTATTTCCAGGTTGTTCCTTAGCTGTGTGAAAAGGCTTAGGATAATGAAGAAATCAGAGGCTAATGGACTGGATCAATAGGCGATGACAGCACTCGGTGTGGAGTTTGAAAGGAAGTATGAAGAAGCAGAAAAAGAGTCGTACCTTTTTTTTGTTTTCCCTCCAATGCTGATTGGAATGGAACTACGAATCGAAGATGGGTAGCAGTTGAGTCAGCAATACGTCGTATATTTGTTTTTCTATAAAAGAAAATGTGGTATGATTTTGCATGGCCCCGAGGGACGGGGACAACGGTGAATAGAACAAGGCGTCGGTGGTCGCCATTATTGTAAGTAATACAAGAAGAGGGCGTGGTCTTCTTGCTGGATGTTTGGTTCATGTAGATATGATGAGCTGCAGATGAATTTTATGTTATATGTTAATGAAGACTGCTTATTTTACTTGCAACACTTGTGTTGTGGTGATTGTTTAAATATATTCAAATATGTCAATCGTTCAACTATATTCAAAATTGTTTTTATATGCCAAATTCTTCGAATATAATCGTTCAACTAAAAACTGATTACTGTTCAAGTCTAGGAGTTAAATGTAGTTATTATTGTTTTTTTAAAAAAAATTATAAAAATTTTGTTTAGAAAATAGAAGAGTCGCGAGCACATATGTGGGCCGTGATGGTTAATGGGCAAGCCCGGGAAGGAACGAGAGAGAGAGGATTGATTGGATGAGGTTGTTACACGCGACAGCGTGCGTAGCCACACTCCACACATGACTCATGACCACCTTCTCTTCTCTTTTAGTTTGTTACCAATCCAATCTATCATTTCCCCTTTTCGACTCGTCTCTCGCAAATGGCGACTCTGCAATCGCTTACATGGATTTCCAAGCAGCCCTCTCTCCACACAGGTTTTCTTTCTCTCTAACATTCTGCGCGCATTTCAATTGGAATCTTAATTTGGATCTTGATTGCAAATCGGAAGTATTCTTATACCTGTAACTATAGGTATTTACCCCCGAGCTGCTCTTCAATGTCAACCGTGCTCCTTGAATGGGCAACAGCTGCAGTTTCCGCGTTTAAGGCTGTCGCCAAGGAGGGGGAGCAAATTGAGTACTAGTAGTAGTGGCATATTGATGATGGCGAAACCATCTATTCAGTTCATTCAAGGCACTGACGAGCTAACCATACCTGACGTGAGACTTACCAAGTCCAGAGACGGCAGCAATGGAATGGCTATCTTCAGGTTCGAGCAGCCATCCGTGTTCGATTCCTCCGGCGAGCTGGGTGACATCACCGGATTTTACATGATCGATGAAGAAGGCGTCCTCAATTCCGTGGATGTCAACGCCAAGTTTGTCAACGGCAAGCCGGCCATCATCGAGGCCAAGTATGTCATGAGGAACCCCAAAGAATGGGATCGCTTCATGAGGTTCATGGAACGCTACTCCAACGCAAACGGCTTGCAGTTCGTCAAGAGTTAAAGACGACGGCCACACTTTTTTGTATTTTTCCATCTGCATCAAGTTGAGTTCAATCTGTTCCAGATCTTCATTACTACAGTATCTCTCCTTCGAGATGCTCATTTCTAATTGCTTCTACAAAATATGCTTTCGTACCAAAGGTTTATTGATATCACTAAAGACACGAACCGGTCAATCGTATTATAATGTTTATAATATTCATTCAATTATATGAACTTCATATATTTGATATTATGAACAACTAATGGACATATATAATTAAAAACATTATGGTATTTCATGAACATCTTTCTATACGGATAATTGGATAAGAACAAGCGGATTATGTTACTATTGTCATGATTCAACTATTTCGATAATATGAATAGGATATTATAAATATCAAGTCCTTCTTCGGTATATGTTAGTTTAAGGGGCTAAGGATATCAAGGGGTTGATGGGAGTTTATGAGATTTTTTTCGACCACCAAACAAGGTCTAAATGACTTGAATCACAAGTGAGGCATTCAATAAATTTACATGTACAACCATCATTGATGTTTTATTCAATGAACAACCATGTATAAGTGAACATCTATTAACAGTAAAGCATGCGATCAACCAATGATCCGTTGCATAAGTACGGATTTTTCGACAAAAGAATTTTATCAAATCGACCCTTTTCTATTTCTTTTTTTTTTTAAAACGGAAAGCTGTTCGAATTAATAGACGGCGCGCCGTCAATTGAAAACAAAAAGCCGAAAGAAATCGGCAGACAGACTAACCGTCATGAAGGGTCACACAACAAAGGAGAAAAGAAATACACGAAAATACAAAAGAAACCCGAAAGCAAAAAAAGTCTTCTTGTTTGAAATTCATACCGGAAATTTTCATACTAGAAAATTTTCATGTCATATTTTCATGTCAGAAATTTTTCATACCAGAAATTTTTTCATACCAAAAATTTTTCATACCAAAATTTTTCATACCAGAAATTTCATACCAGTTTGTGCCATACTCAGGATAAGAAAGTTGAAAATGGGTCCATCGAAATCTCAAAAATGCAATGCACAGTCTATACAAAGCTTCAAATGGACTGCTTTTTAGCATTTTTAAAAAACAAACGCTCCAAAAAATTATCAATATCATTCTAATTCACAACATTCCCCTATAATTAGTACCAATACACTTTGGACTAACCGATTATTTTCCCATACATTAATAGAGGCAACACTATAATAATTGTGCAATCTGGTTAGTAAGAACACGTTTCAACCTTCATAATGACTATTTATTCTAACCTTCTTCTAGTAAAGCTTAATTGATTTTAAAGTCTTCATAAATACTTTAAAATCAATTCAACTTTACTAGAAGAATAGTTAGCAGCAGTATATACATTTCTATGCAACATAAAAAGTGATTTGTTAGTTAGTAGTCACATGCTTAGAGTAGAAAATAGTGCTGGATAAACCTTCATGAAGACTTTAAAATGTATTCTTTTAGTTAGTAGTCAAGGACCAACTACGACACCTCCAAAGTTTTCACTTGCATAGATAATATAATGAGAATACAGTGCTGAGATACTTAGAAAAAATATGTCTTACTCAGTATATCCTGGTACGAGTAATATGTATCAAGATATCATCCACTCTTTCTGGTGGGGAGATCTGAAGTTAGACGTGACGAGATATGTAGCTCAGTGTTCGACCTGTCTGTAACAACCCAAATCCGCGGGACTCGGGATGCCACATTGGGCTAGGATCTCACAGTGGATCCTGACCCTAGCCTGACAACAAGTTCACTGAACCTTACAACATGGCAGTGACAGATATAAAACAAATACATAAAACTGTACAACCAAAAGGTAAACAAGATCATAGCCGAGTATAAAGCATAATCCTCACACAAGGGGTAAACAAAACATCATCCTCACGCAGAAGGAAAACATAAAACATTCCCAAAACCATAGCCACCTAATGTACGAGAGTCCTCAGCCTGTCACCCTGTCAGATCACTCAACAACTCGCTTATCCTGCAAGACATCTACAACAGGGTACAAAACCATTAGCTAACCATACGTATAAGAGGTAATGCATAAGCACAAGCACATGCCATTAAAGGTAAACACATAATCATGCTATCACACATTTACCCATTTTATTATCTTCATATAATAGTCATTCACTTAAATTGTGTATATATATATATATGTGTGTGTGCATGTGTGTGTGTGTGAAAATATGTGACACAAGGAACATATCATCCCCGCCTCTGAGTGCTATATCCAGCTGGAGTGGTATCGGTCACACAACCCGTGTACCCTATGGGAGTGGATTGCGCCCTTCCCGTAAACCAGGTCTGACCTGACTATAGAGAAACTCCCAGACTCCACGGCAGGATGAAAGGGAAAGGTTATCACGGCCAATACAATGGGTGGTCACTAAACCATAGATTGGTAATAATCAACTATCGCATGCTATCAAGCACATAACACACACCACTCATGCAAACACCCAATATAAGGATGGTAGCTAAGTAAGTCCTATGGACTTACCTCAACCTCGTACAATCACAACCACGATCAACCTTTGATCTTGAGAGGGACACTGCCTATAACAAGGCATAGAGATATATTAATCTCCTATCAATCAAAGGGGTCACACCTATACCCAAGGTATCCATAAGATCATCCTCAACCTAAGCTTCACAACTTACTAATCCTCAAAGCAATACAAGGTATAACATGATCATAACATCATCAACACACTTTCAACTATACCTAGCATGATACTACACATTGATATTAGGAAAGGAAGGAGCAATGTCATCCATAGGTAAGCCCGAAATCAAGACACACCTACAAACCAAGAGCAAAGCAAAGCTGGTGAAGGGAGGCGCAGGGGCGGCGAATAGCCGGCGTTGGGGCGGCTCCCAGGTGGCGCAGGGACGGCTAGTGTGCAGAATGCACACTTTCAGCTCCTCTTCACTTCTTCACTCGAACCTCTTCACTCCTTCTTCAGCCATCAACCCCATACATACATATACGTACATATATACATCAAATAAAGCCTATGAAGGCTGCCACAAGATCAATCTTGTGGAACCTAAGCTAGGAATAAAGAAAAGAAGGAAAGAAGTAAGAAAGAAGAAAGATAGGAAGAAAAGGATGAAGAACTCACCAAGTTGTAACCTAATTAGAAGAAGGATCACACCACAACCTCAAAGTTGGCTCATCAAAGGCACAACAACATCAACTAACATCATCCACAACCAAAGCCAAGCTCAAACTCTCACAAACTCATGCAAAGATAAAAAAAAAAAAGATCAAGAAAGAGATCCAAAGAGGAAAGAAGAAGAAGATGAACGTGAGGGAGAGAAGATGAGGCTGTAGAAAGGTAACCCTCATCAGAAGAGAGAGAAGATGAAGTTGTAGAAAGGATTTTATTCTTCTCAATAACAGATTCCATGATTTTATTCTTAGACAATTCATCTCTACCAAATTGAATGACATTTTTAAATCCATCAAATTCAGCAGGTAAAGAATTCAAAAGAATCACACCTTGATGAGAATCAACAATTTTATCACCACATCTTTCAAGGTCTTGAGTCATTTTCAAAAACTTATCAAGATTAGCATGTAATGACAAGGAAACATACATTTTAAAGGTAAACAAACGACATAGCAAGGAAATACGACTAGGCATGGATTTAGTGAGATATAATTTTTCTAAACTTTCCATAAAAGTTTAGAGTTAGTGATACTTACAACCTGACGAGCTACCTCGTCAGAATGCCGAATCATTAATTCCGAATGTGCTTGTTCATCTAGTTCCTTTTTTTTTTCATCCTCCTTAAGTGTTCCCGGGAACTCTCCATTCACAGCTTTCCAACACTTTTCTTTGATCAACACATCTTTCATTTTGAAATGTCACATTGCAAAGTCCATTGAGCCATCAAATGGCTTAACCAAATTGCTATTTCCTGCCATCAAAATTTTCCGTGGATCAATTTTTATCAAAATAAACGCAGTCCTAATAGCATACACCAACGAGTCCAGAAATCAAACTTATGCTCTTATATGACATATGCAGCGGAAGCAAGAACATATCATTAAAAGCAACAAATCTGAACAATATATTCAATAATCCAGTAGATCCGAAAAAATAATCCAACAGATCCGAAAAATATAATCTAGCAGATCCGAAAAGAAAAACGCAACAGATCTACAAGATCCAAACAAGAAACCTTGCTCTGATACCAATTTGTTATTCCGTTTTCGATCATAAGCGATTTTAGGTCAGATTTTTAATTCAAACACAAAAACAAGAACGGATCTAGATCGATCTCGTTCCAAAGCAAACAAACACGAGAGTGGCCTCAAGAGAGACCCGGTGTGCACCGAACTATATAAAACGAACAAAAACCAAACGAATTTACACAAAACTGAAAAAGAAAAGAAGGCTCCTTGAGATTCGGTGAAATCGTCTCACTGACAAACTCGACGTCCTCTTGACTCCCTTCTCTCCGATCTAGTGCGAGTTCTCTCACTCGAACTCTTCAACTCGTTGCTCTTCGTTTTTTCTTCTCTCTCGCGTTCGCTCTCTCTCTTTTTCTCTCTGTTTTCTTCTTGGTTTCTTTGTTTCACGTGTTTTTGACTTGGCTATCCAACCCACACACTTGCCGCCTCTTTCGTTTTTTTCTTTTCGCTGTAGGGTTTTGCAACTCTTGTGATGATGATAACAAATGTGGGTCAGCCCACTTATACTTAGAAGCATGCCCCACTAAGCTTTACAAAGCAACAAAACTCTAAAGCTAATCAAAACAAGCCTTTACGAACATATACAACGAATACAAACAAAGTTCACAAAAAAAATTACAAAAGGTTTCCAACAAAAACAAAGACTTTACAAAAAAAACCCAAACTTACAAAATATTTACAAAATAGAATTAAAAGGTCTCAACATATTGGGTTTGAATTTACCTTTGTAATTAATACCATATAACAAAAAGTGAATTTGTGATGAGTTATCTAGGAAATTAGTAGCAACAAATAAAAGGAGTCGTGGACTACAAGCTGATGTACATACCGTGGGTCCTTCCTCATATGCGTTACTACATCATGATTTGGTTAGTGTATTTTACTAAACAAGTGCATACTTAAATATCATTATTATTATTATTATTATCATAAGTAGTTTGTGATCAATTTTTTTTTTTGATCTTTCATCTTTTTCAGCAACAAAAGGATCCAAATAAGGAACCTCCATCTCAAGTGAGAGTTTATAAAAAGTCTAGAAAAAGAATAACAAGACGCACATACAATACTAACAATGAGAAGATGTTAGAAACATTGTGAGTTTAAAAAAATTTTGTTTTAATTTGTAAGCTATATGAGGTAGACATTAACTAAATTTGAATATTTTTTCTTTTTCTATAATTATCTCAACTTTAGGAAAAAATGGATGCAATGCAATCCCACCGTGATGAAAATGGAGAGGGTAGTATTCCCAAGGATCCTTACTGTGAAGTGGTAGGAAAGGGGGATAGCAATGGTCAGTTGCGTCTTTATGGAAGAGGTGTGACAAACTCTAAGCTTGAGGACAAGGGGAAAGATGAAACACATAGGTACATATTTCACACTGAATTCTTACAAAGCATCAAGACAGATTTGATCCGGGAGGTTGCTCCGGATTTAGCAACTACTGTTGTATCTCAAATAGAAGCTGCAAATCCTGGAGTGCACTTAAAAATACCTGAATTTTTGGTTTGAAGAAGGAATACTAGGTAGTTCCAACTCTGGTTAATCTCATGGACAAAGTCATGAAACATTGAACAAGGTAAATAATTTATTTTTTTTTTATCTCATTACTATTGTTGGCTATATTTGACAGGTTTAAGGTAGTGTTAAATCTGGATCAGCATTTACTGTTGTGACTGTATTTGACAGGTTTAGTGATGAAAATACCTAGTATTTGATGAAACTCCTTTAGTTGGCTGTTTTTAGAGTTTATTTTCATAGTTTCGGGAATTTTAGCCGAATTGATTATGGTACTGGACATGAGATGAATTTAGCTACCTGATTGTATTGCTTGGCGAGGTTAGGGTTGATTAAGGAAAATGATTATCAGGTTGTAGTGACTAGGATTTTCGTCAAGTATTTGGAATTAATGAGAAAGTTGTAGCTGACCTATTGTCTTGAGCATGCTTGTTCACATGGGGTTTGGGGCTGGATGATTACCATTTCTTACCATTCGTATTTGTCTCACTTTGATGTTTGAGAAGGTCTGCACATGTGTTTGTAAAAAAAAAAATAATGTCATCAACTGTAGATAAAATTATAACGTGAACTTACAGCTTGAGCTTCGATTTTCATTGATTCATACAGCTATGTTGAATGATCTTTTATTTTTTTGTTTTGTAAAGTTGAACAACTTTTTCCTCGGATTATAATTTGAGTGTATATCAATTTTACTGGAAGGTGAAGAAGAGGAGTTCATTGAATGAAGCATGTTTATGTAGTAATATTCGATGAGCAATTGGGGTGTGTAGTATATGCAGTTCTTGTTTTGTTGGTATTTTTGACGTGGGTTCATGTGAATCCCGCGATTAGTGAACTTCGTAGTTATGTTGTTAAACATACATAGGAAGTTGCATTCTCACCTCTAGATGTACTCTTTTTGAATTTAGTATTTGATGAAACTCCTTTTAGTACAAAACTCTTACTCTTAATATATACTAGTCGGGACGCGCGTACTTCGCAGGCGCGTTGTAGATGAAATCGAGAATTGTTCATTTTGTAATAATTCGGTACAAATACTCGTTGTTTAGTTCATTTTGTAATAAATCAGTACAAAAATACATGCTTTTTAAAAAAAATAAATTTACATCGAAGAATGTTAAGTTGGAACACGGTGCTCTTGGAAGGTAATTTACACTCTTCATTGTGGCGAGATTATTTCCCTCATGTGGCTACTTATGGTTCACGATTCATTGTGGTGAGCTTCTCTCCCTCATGTGGTTGCTCATTGTTCACAAGAGACTCGGAAAGCAATTTTCAATGTGGGAGCTTCGTTGCAATCGGCAAAGTATTTCCGGTCGCGCTTCCTAGTATTGGATGAGTTACAATGTAGCAAGTTGTTGTTGCAGCCTGGGGAATGCTCTTCAAAAGGTTAGAATCAGTAAGAACACCAAATCTGTCAACATAAAAAATAATTTTGATTTATACTCATAATATATATTATTTTCTACAAAAGCATAAAATACCTTGTATACTACAAACATAAAACCTAGACCTTAAAAAATGTCTTGTTGTGGCTATATGAGTTTAGTCATCTCATGAGGACCTAAAATACCTTCTTAAATGGGTCAACTCAGAAAAAATAATTATCATAGCAAATCTCAACCTCAAAATACTTCGTTGATTCAACAACTTGCATATTTACAGAGATTTTTATCCATTATGTTTTAGATGACATGTACATATCTTCTCCTTTATCTTTTTCCTGCATTTGAAATGTGATAATAAAGCTATAAGGGCTTGTCTAAAATATTATCAGAAGAGAAAAAAGTTACAAAAGGGACCATTTTCAGTGCCATTTCCGTTGATTTCGATCGGAAATTTCCTTTGTAGGGTACGCATGTACGTTGGAACATTTGTATCGGTCATTGAAAAACTTTTCCGTAAGTGTAAATTACAATAAAAAACTATATATTTTATTCAATTTTAGTTGGAAAATACTTGTAGTTTCTAATGGTTTATAGCTAGAGCATTGCTGAATGAAATCTCAGTGCTATTTTACCATAGTTGCGCACATTGACGAGCTAAACTGGTTTCAAATGCATTTAAATGACACAGTTGTACAAAGAATCAGTGGAACACAAGTAAAGTGAAGACATAAAGTATATATAAGATAATATCTACGAAATGGAAACTTTCTGTTAGACGTCATATAGATAAGAGATCTATCAATTAACCCATTTGGGGTCCAGTTTGATCTATAACCTTTATCTCCCCATTATTTTGATCTACTAGAGGGTCAAACTTTCCAAGAAAATCTCCAAAGCTTAATTGTTTGTTGTCATGATTGAGTAATTTGAAAACTTTCTGGGTCACTTTTCATTCTGGGAATATTAAGTTGGATTCTTGCCTTCCACTGCTGGACTTGCTCCTGTAATGCTGTTATATCACCAGAAACGTCTTCATTCACCTTCGCCTTAAAGAAGGAACTAAGGAAATTAGCAAAGTTGTAAATACATACCACTTACGGGATGAAAGCTGCATAAGTCATATGTAATTATATTGTTCTGAATGGGTTTGGCACACTGAGCAAACTTGAGAGTGCTTAGTGTTTCTTTTACAGAGTTGTAAGTTGAGAGATCAAAAAATGTAAACATAAGATATAAAAATGTGAAAGTGGAGAGAGGTTCAAACACAACTGACCAAAAGGTGAATTATTGATTTTATAAAACCTAATATAACTTTCCATCCACTGATTAGATGCTCGTTTCAAATGTAAAAAGGTGCATTAGGTTTACACACAATGATTGCAATCAAACCAGCATTGAGGGGTTGTGGGTTAAGGACAATCTAGATGTGTGCAACCAAGATGATGCACCCTTGGATGTCCCTTTTACGTTGACCGTAGACGAGGAGGACGAGGCTCTTAGGGTTTGCTCAGATGGACCGCTCACCCGATCCCGAGCTAAGGCCATTTCTCGAGCCACCGTTTCCATCATCACCCGCACCACTTCTTCACTTGGTTCCATTACCGACATGCCGTGTCTCTACACCACCATGACATAGGCTACTGGTTCTGTTAGCGGCATGTCTCGTCTTTCCGACTCCATGGCATGAAGCTAGCTTATTTTCGGACTATATTTTCATGTTTTCCTTTTTATGTAATAAAAGGGATATTCCGTATAAGAATATTTCCTTTTGATCTTATCCTTTTAGGTTTTGATCTTATCCTTTTAGGTTTTCCCTTTTGGGCTTTTCTTCATGTATTTTTGTTTGTCCCGTTGGCCCATAGGTAGGCAAGACTCTCTATATAAGAGATATCTTGCCTTACTTATTTTTCATGTTCAATATTACTAAGTTTTGAGATGAATTTCCTCCTACTTAGCTTGGGCATCAAAACCTCTCTTCTATCTCTCAAATTTCTTCCTTGGATCTCGTCTTCGATCCAAGAAATCCATATTCGAGGATTCTTCTTAAGAATCAACCTTCGATCCACACAAAAAGGCTTATTCGATCTCTCTAGATCGAATTAACCTTTGTTTCTTCATCGCTTCCGCCCCTTTGGATCCGAAACGATACAACATTGCACAAAGAATCAAGGAGTAGTTGGAGTTTTGCTTGATCTAGATCCGGAGTTATCCTTGGTTACCTCCAAGGATGCATCAAATTGACATCAGAGCAAAGGGATCAAAGCTAAGTTCTCTTTACTCTTGTTTTTTGTGCGTTATTATCTTCAACCTATTTAGCCTTTCGTTCATGATGTTCTTCGTTTGTTCACGATGTTCTTCATTTGTTCTTCATGATCTTCATGTTCTTCATCATGTTCCTCCATTTTCCTTGAATTTTTTTTTCTTCTCCGTGTTTGATTCAAATAAAAAAAAGGAGATATTTGGTTTGCCATCAAACCATTTATCAAACCCGTCTTTTTCATCTTAAAACCGACCCAATCCGACAATTTTGTTAATTAATTTCACCAAATCTCTTGGGGTATTTTTGTTAACGAAAAGTTCGGATATCTCGCATTTGATATTCCAGGAAAAGCAAAAAAAATCTCTTCATCAATACGAATTTGTGTTCAAAATCAAAAAAAAAAAAGTGTTGCTCAAAACGTTTCAAAGAAACAAAACACACAAAGTGAAAAGACGTCCGGCAAACCGGTCCATCCGAAAAATCAGATTTTACAAAACGGTCAAAGACCGAAAGCAAGCAAAGCTTGCCGAGTGAACAATCCGTCCATCTTCTGTCTCTCCATTTTCTTACATACGTTTGCAAAATATCACTTGTTTATTTGTTTGTAATCGGTTCAATTTTGTTGGATTTGCCTTCCTTGCCTAACCGCCAAACCGCCTTCCCCAAAGTAGAACCCGATAACGCACTTGAACTTGGGTAAAGTTGACTTAACTTGTCACCTTGCTCATTTGATTGCTTGCAATTGTGTGCTGATTTGGAGCAATGACTAACGTTGAAATGGAAACTTCTCAGGATTTTGGTCCGCAAGAGTTCAGTGAACCTTTGGCTCAAGAAACTGCTTCGTTGTCCCTCGAAAATGACTCCATAAGGCGAGAATTGGAAGCCTTGAAGACACAACAAAAGTTTGATGCCTTGACCCGAGAAAAGATTGCCTTGAAAAAAGAGCTAGAAGTTCTTAAGGCCCTTCAGATTGCCCAACGTCCCATCCAAACATATCCGATTGGGACCGTGGCCAATGCTTCCACATCCGATGCACAACGGAAAGGCAAGGGACTTTTGGGAACCGGACCATCAAACGTTACCCGGCTTGCGTCTGTCATTGAACGCACCCATCCTTTACCTCTTGACGGAAATGAGTCCCATGAAGAAGAGGAGGAACTCCCCGACCCGCCTCAAGATGACTTGCCCATAGTCGATACGGAACATCGGCACCAATATTATGAGCATCAACATCAACGGTATGTCCCTTCTCCACCTCCACCTAGTGTGCCCCGCACCGACCGTCAAACCTGGGAAGAGCCCCGGTACCGTCCCAACTCAACCACCAATCATGGTGTGAGAATGATCATTCCGAACACCGTCGCCAATAAATACCATGAATTATAGTCTATATTTTGGGGCCTGTTTAGACGTTTTATCTTCAATAATCTGCATGTTTGAATGTATATTATGTGATTTTATTGTTGTTTCTTCTACCTTTGCGGGAATCGAGGTCTACACTAAGTTTCGTTATAATCGTAGGTAAAATGGCACGTTTTGCATCAAAATGGAGCTAAAGGAGCTAAGGAGTCATGAGAGCTACATTCAGGAGCTTAAGGAAGAACTCGGAAAGCATGGAATTAGATTAAAGATTCACTTTGGACCAGATTTGAGAGATTTCACATTCAGTTTAGAGTCACCTCGGTCGGCTACAGTACCATCTCGACTGAGGTGATCTTGAGGAGCGCCCCGACCGAGGCGAATACCCTGACGCGGCGAGATCGTTTATTCTTGGCTGAGATCTTTTATTTTTAGAAGGAGAGATCTTATATTTTTGGGTTGGATTTCTAGAAGGAAGATTATATATTTTGGAGATCTATTTTAGAGATATGGATATATTTTATTAGGAAAATATCTTTTCAAGATATTTTATCTTTGGAAGATAGTTTTCCTATATAAAGGTTTGGATTTTCCACAAGTTCAACCATGCTTATACATGCTTAGAGGGCTGATAGCATCCAGCAATTAAGGGATTTTCTCCAGGGTTTTGAAGGAAGGAAGATTGAAGATCAATCTAGGAAAGATTGATAGCTTGTTATAGCTTTGTGAAGGGTTTTGTAAGACTTTCTTAGATTCCCTTCTTGTTGATTGTCTTGTTGGATTTGTGATCCAAGGAATGCTTGTTTGTTTGATATTTGATTCAGTTTTTGAAGCCTTGTTCTTAAGGTTTTTGTGTTCAAATATTCACTTCCTTCCCATATATTTGATTATTGCTTTCATGATGATGAGTGGCTAATTTCCTTGTGCGATTCTAGGGTGATTGGCTGGAGGTTGTGGGAAAGACAATGATAGAATAATCTTAAATTCCAGTAGGACCCTGAAAGCTCGAGTCTTTATCCTTAACCTTAGAGCATCTCGCTCACTCGATGAACATCTCGGCCGGGGTGGAATTTGACTGACCGAGATGACTTTTTTTTATCCGAAATTGAGAGTTAAGTGTCAGAGTTTGCCAAATCCTATTCTTATTACACCTTTCCTGGTTCAATGCAAGCCTAGGATGAGACTTACCTGGTGATTCCTTAGTTTGTTTATCCAAGATCATAAGTATAGGTAATAAAGGTTGAGGTTTGAGTGTGCCTTCATCCCATCTTTGTGAGTTAGTGTTCGCCACTTAGCGTGCGTGCAAATAAGCTTTAAATTTATAAAACTAGAATCAAGCAAGCGAACCCGCAGTGTACGGATCGGCGTAGATTAGCAAGTATTCCAGAGTATCGAACATAGGGATTTGGGGGGAACAAATTCAATTGCAGATTATCAAGCAAGTAAATGTAAGAGCTTTGCAAATTATTGGGAAAACAACAATCCTAAAGATCCAAGTATCCAGCTGTGGCTATCGATTCAAGATATACTAATGGTATAAGGACAGAGTTAAGATATGCAAAGGTATGCTAATGTAAGGTAATCGTACGGTGAAGTTCCAAAAACCTTATATGACTCACCTACAAGACACTCTCTATAAAGGTTGTTGAGGCTTCAATATAGAAAGGTTCTAAAGGCAAGAATTAATATCAAATACCCAAACTTATAATCCAAGGATCAAGACTAACTAAATCGATTAAGGTTGTGACACTCACAATCGAGGTAGAGGTTGTTGAGGCTTCACTACCACCTAGAAAAGGCAAGCCTAAACTAAGTTAAAGCAAATCTTTAACTTTGGATTAAAGTAAAAGCAAGTTCGTAAACTTAAGGGAAATCACGGTTAGTTCTTGAGGTTCCACGGCCGTGGACTCAAGAACAGGCCGTAATTTAGGGTTCGTCGGCGATTCTCTCTAACTCTCAGGGTCCAATCTATTTACGATCGATCTATCATCATCTAAGCCACAACTATCAACCCTTCACCTTAGAATTGTTAAGGGTTTTTAGCCAACAATAGTCATATTGATATCAAATTCAAAGATTAAAAGATTGAAAGATGAAAACTTCCGAAACTTTCAATAAACTTCAAACCAATCTCAAAGTCACAATCAAGAACAATTATCGTCACTAGATTCGGAATAGAACAAACAAACACAATCTTAGATAAGAAGGAAGAACGGGATGTCAATCCGTCTTCTAAATCAAACCTAAACAAGAAGAGGAATCTTCTTGCGAACAATCTTTCAAATCTTCGATCTTTTGTCAATCCGGAAATCTCAATCACAATCTCCACCAAAGTGCGAGATTAGGGCAACTCCAAGGATGAGCGCAAAGTACGTCTTTTGCAAAAGTCGCAAAGATCTCTAAGTCGCGGCGTGGGCGAAAGTGCGTCTAAGTAGAGGTCGCAAAAGTCTCTAAGCGGAGGTAACGGAATCTCTCTTCGTCCGTCCTTTTATAGTGTAAGATAAACTTTCGGCCCGACCCAATCTTTTAAAAGATCGTGGCTTAAAGTGTGGCGAAAAGGATCGCCAAGATCACGGTCGTGGAAGGTTCCACGACCGTAATTTAGAGCGTGGAAATCAACATGGTTTGAACCAATGATTCCACGACCGTAGAAGTTACTGGAATGAACAACGCTTCACTTGCTAGGGTTCCACGGCCGTGGACTTGAACGTGGAAAGTGGTACGGCCGTATTTTAGAGCGTGGTTTAGGGCAAGAACGTGATTCTTCCATAGCCTCGTGCATTCTCCAAGTTGAACTCCTTTTTGCTCCTAAGAATGCCCTCAATCCATGGACATGTCAAATAACTTCATCCTTGCTCAATTCCGTTCGGAAATAGCTTTCAATCACCTATAATCAACATAAAGCTTGTGTAGATCTCTATATCGACATTATAGATAAACTAGCTCACAAATGCATCAATGCTCAATCAATGACTATCAATAATGAATCAAATACACATAGAAAACGTGCTTAAAATATCACAATATTTCATGCTAACAAATAACCCCATACTTGCAACTTGCTTGTCCCTAAGCAAGGTCTTTCAAAAGCTTTTAAAACAAGAGATAGGATGAAATATGTGTACCTTCTCAAAGCAATACTTCTTTTGGATGAATGTGCCTTCTAAACAATAGATCATTCTCAAATCTTGCTTCATTCGTTTATAAGACTTTCATACACTTAATCAAAGAGTAAAGAGTAAAGAAAGCTCATGAATAAAAAAAAACTTCCATACAAACATCATAACCCTCAAACATTATCAAAATCAATCATAAGAAACTTTAATTTAGATCACCAAGCCATATAACATTCTCTTGATCTTAAGGACTTCCAAAGAAAAAGGTCTAGAATGTGGAAAGGGAAGGAAACTTTAAGGAATGTGGTGCATGAATCCGGGAAAGTGGACAACTACTCTTTCTTCTTCTCTTGCGGTTTCCGCACACCTTCAACTTTGAGCTTCGCTCTTTTCCTTTCATTTTTCGACTTTACTTTTGGAGTTATGGATAGAGGTGCACAAAAACCGAAGCCTAGGAGATTGGCGTTTCTCAATTTTTATGAGATGCCTCAAACCCTTAGCGCACATACCATAATCCGCTAGGAATATCGCTCAATCCGACTTTGGCAAGACACAAACACCCGGATATGTGAATGGTGCCGAGTTACTCATCGTCATGATTGACTTCCCCAAACCTACAATTTCTTTCTATTCTTTTGATTGCAAATAATTGCTCTCATGGCCCTCCCACATCAAACATGCCTTTTTCATTCACTTCTCCAAATTCCCGGATAGGTAAAGGAGGCCAAAATTTAAATGAGGGGCTAAATGATCAAAGAAAGAAGAAAGAAAAATCGAATTGCCTTAATCATCTCAACAAGAAGCATAAGAACTTATAGTGTAATTTCAACTTCAATTTCTCACATGATTTAGGTAACATTCATCACATTATGAAACTTGCAAAAGAGGCATAATCAACTCATTCAATTTCTTTTCAATTCACTAATCGTTTAAGCATGCAATTGTCATCAAACTCAATTCACAAGTAGCGATTATCATAGAAATCATCTCAATTCCTTAGAAGCACAAAATTTTTCAATTTTTATGGGTTTTTCAAGTTCTTTTTCATGCAATGCAATAATGAAACGTGCAACAATATAATGAACATGCAAGATAGTCTCGAATAGAAGCAAACATAGTGAGTAAGACTTATTACAAACTTTTAGTCACACCCCACCCCATACTTGGAACAAACATTGTCCCTAATGTTCAAATAGAAGAAAGAAAAGAAGAAAAGAAAGAAAAGAAAAGGAAACTCACAAAATGGCGGTGGAGCGGCTAAAACTGTCGGTCATCATCATCATCATCATCACTCTGGCGCTGGTGGAGGCGGGAATGGAGAGAAGCTGGAGTCGTAGTGCCGCCCGAACTGCTGGCGGTAGACGTCCCTCATCATGTGATCGAGGTCGTCCAAGCGTCCATCTCTAGCATCGGCTCGAATCTCCAATGCTCCTACTCTCTCCGAAAGACTAGTAGCCCAATCCGGCATCTGCTCATACCATCCCGGAGCATGACTGTACCACTCTGGAGCGTCGGATGGTGATGGTGCTGGTGCAGATGGTGTCTGTGTAGCCCATGGAGGTGGAGCTCCATACCATACAGGAGGTGTCTCTGCCCAAGTGGGTCTCTCAATCACGTTGGTGCGGCGAGAAGACGAGCCTGAAGCTCTGGCGGGACGTGGAGAACATCTAGGTACATTGGGGGCCGCATCCGGCTGATCTGGAAACATGCCAAACTCCTGCTCTGCTCCTCCTCCACCCTCATACTGATCCCTCATCTCCTCCTCCTCAACTACGGGCGGTGGTGGGACATACGGAGGAGCTGCAATCCTGTTCGCATGCATAGCAGCGAACGTCTCCTTCCAATTATGGCGTCCAGCCATAATGGAGTACTCCTGTAGCCACTCAATACCCCTACCCGTCTTGCTCTCCCAAGGCATGGCCGCATAAGGCGAACCTCTATGTGTGGGGAAGATGAGACCTCTAGTCATGAAGGCATGAAGTCTTAAGGGTACGGCTGGTATGCGGGTACATGCAGAAAAATCAACTCCCAAACTCCTAGCAAGGTGAGTAACTATCCCACCGTATCCAATGTTGCCCTTCCTCTTGTTCTTAAGCTTGCTCATAGTAGCAGCTAAGAGGGTGGCATAGTCAGCTCGGCGCCCATACAGCATAGAGTAAAGTAGAAAGAGCTCATCCGTCTTGATCTTTTGGGGCGTCTCCGTCCTAGGGAAGAGACACTCCGAAAGAACACGGTGAGCAATCTTCAAGGCTAAGTGATACATCAACTTAGCCTTGGTGTCAGCAGGTTGCCAGCGGTCCTCGCTGGCGTAGATCATAGCAACTTCCTCCCAAAAATCTTTGGCGTAAATGCCACTAGGAAAACGACCGTTAAAGGTCTCATGGAACCCAAAGAAGGTTCCGAACTCACGGATGGAAAAATCATAGTTTCTTTCCATAAGACGGAAAGAAACGTCCTGTCCACATGGCTGTGCTTAAAAGACGTCACAACCTCTCTCGTAATCTCCTCATAAGCGTCTTCTCGGATAGCCGAGAAGACAACTAGTCCGGCTCTATCCAAGAGCCAAGTAAGGTCATCTATGATGTTAAGAGGAGCTAGATCCTCTAACAATAGGTACCTAGGACCAATCACAGCTCTCTCATGGATCCTCTCGAATGCATCGAGGTGATCCTCATGAATAGTCGGTACTCTAGGGCTAGGAGGTGAGGGTGATGATGGTGATGATGGAGGTAAAGGGGAAGAAGGTGGTGGTGCTCTAGAGGATGAAGAAGAAGAGGGATTACCCTTCCTCTTCTTGTTTTGGTCATTCTTCTTCTCCTTGATTCTCCCAAAAACTCTCCTTACAAAGTCCATCATTGTTCAAAATTACGGGCTGTTCTTGATGATTCCACGGCCGTGGAACTGCCAGGGACCGTGATTCGTCTCAGTTTTTCTCAAATCTCAGCAAACAACACTCAAACTCAGCAATCAGGCAGCCCTAGTCTAATTCCTTCCAATTTCAATCAGTTCTTCCTAAAATTGCTAACAAAAACGAACCAAATTGACAAAGATTAAGAAGAGTGGAAAAAACCTAGGTTTCGGATTTTAAAATCCAAATTGTGCGTTCCTTGGTGATTTGCTGCTCGATTCGTTGCTTGGATCTTGTTGGTGGTCGAATTTGCTTCAATTTGGAAAGAAGAATCGTTGAAAACGATTAACGAACGAAGATTTGAGAGGAGGGTCGTGGAATCGGCGATTTGGGTCGTGGAAGGGGTTTTGTGAAGAACGTGGTTTATATAGTGACAGGCAAAATTTTGAAAATCACGGTCTGTCGGGGGTTTCCACGGCCGTGGAATTGTACGGAACCGTGGTTTTGGTGATTTTTCAAAGACTTTTGGAAATTACGGTCACTGTAGCTGTCACGACCGTGGTTTAGGCCGTGGAACTCTCTGTAAAGCTCCAAAGTCCAAGTTTCGTCACTTTTATTCAACATTACCCTTCCCTTTTCCTTTTCCATCGTTCCTACATCCAAAAACACGAACATACCGGAAGAAATCGAAGGCAAAACAAAGCAAAAACGTCTAAACTAAGCTAAACTATGAATCGAAAACAAAAACAAAAATGCAATACCTTGGGTTGCCTCCCAAGAAGCGCTTTGTTTAAGGTCCGTAGCTAGACCAATCTCGCACTTATTCGAGTGCGGTAGGCGCGAACTCTTCAGTTTGGAGTTCCGGCGTATACTTCTTGAGTCGTTGGCCGTTCACCTTAAAGCTTCCGCCCGCTTCACCCCATACTTCAACTGCACCATGGGGGAAAATATGCTTAATTAGAAAAGGTCCGGTCCAACGAGATTTAAGCTTACGTGGAAAGAGACGAAGCTTCGAATTGAAGAGGAGAACTTGATCTCCTTCTTTGAAGTCCTTTGGAATGATATGCTTATCATGCCAACGCTTTGCTCTCTCCTTATAGATCTTAGCGTTTTCATAAGCGTTCAAGCGGAGTTCGTCCAGCTCATTAAGGTCTAGGAGACGCTTCTCTCCCGCTTCCTTCATGCTGAAATTCAACCACTTGATAGCCCAAAACGCCTTGTGCTCCAACTCTACCGGTAAGTGACAAGACTTCCCATATACAAGGTTGTATGGTGTGTGTTACGCTCAGGATGTGATACGCAATGGGTTTTAAATTTATATTCTCGTTATATTTATCCTAACTCCTAGCGAACCCGCAGTGTACGGGACGTTTGTAGTAGGGATAGTATTCCGAGGTCGAACACTAAGACTAAGGTGAGATTGATTCAATTCATGATTAAGTCTAGTGAAGATCTAGATTAAGAAAAGAGAAAGAAATAAAGAAATGAAAATCTCAATTGTTTTTGGTGGGTTTTTAAGTGATCAATCAAGGATCACTAAACATGCAAAACAAATCAACTATGCTAACAAATCAACGCAAACAAACAAGCTAAATACGAGATATAGATCAAAGATAGAAAGGCGGATTCTAGGGGTTGGAAATTCCGGTTATGGCATAGGACTCAAGCTATCTAAACGTTCCTCGGATTGACTATGATATGTTGGGAGTAAGTGTTTCTAGATTGGGATCAATCACCGGGTAGGTCTCATGGTCCACTAGTCCATCCCTAAGGTCTCATCACCGGGTAAGTCTCTAAGAACCTAAGGGGCGGAATTCTACACAAACCGGATTGTTACCTAGAGATCTAACCTATCCTTACCGGGTAAGTCTCGGAAGGGTTAGTCCTAAGCAACCATCTAGCACACTTAATCCAATGGCGGCTTATGAGGCTCACCACTACCTAGGGTTTGTTATCCTTGGAATCTAAGAGTAAGGATTATCGGGTAAGTCTCTCCTAACACTTAGTTGCTAACACTAGGTCACCCTAGGATAGATTTAACTTAGCAAACATTTAGGATTTCAACATTTTAACATTCTAAGACTAGATCCATCGAACCAGGGAAGATCACGGGTTATTCTACCAAGTCCACGGCCGTGGTTTGGCAAGAACAAACCGTGATTCCTAACAGAAGCTACGTTCAAGCAAGAGAGTCATCCGAGGGCTAATCTAAGTCCAACCTATCATGGTTCTAGCCATAACCATCCTTCCCTTACCCTAGAATCACATCTATTTAGCCTACAACATTCATCATATCAATCGAAATCAACAAACATAAAATCATGGCTTCCATTTGCAAGATTAATGAAGATAAAGAGATGAACAAGTGAAGTAAACAAAACCAAGCTGAAAATGGAATTAGAATGACTCACAACCCTTCTTAAAGAAGGTTCAAATGGTTCATACAACTCTAGAAACTGATTCCGAAATTCTTCTCTACAAAGCTATCAAAATCTATCAATGGTGTGTTCTTCTTCTTCTCCAATGAAGCTCTTCTCCAATGGTGGCTTCGTTCTCCTCCTTCCCAAAGAATCTTCTTGTTGAGAGAATATTTTGATTTTTTTGGATAGTGGATAATGGAGAGCTGCTCCAAGATGATTCTCTCAGCCAATGCAGGACCACTTTTATACTACAACTTTGCAAGAGCTGGCCAAGAGATCGTGGCACAGCTGTCACGAAAACCTGGCAAAATCCACGGGCATTTCCACGGCCGTGATCTGTCAGTGAACCGTGATTTTGTGCTTCAGCTTTGCCTTTGATCATTAAGCTTCGATTTGGTGCATGGCTTGTGTTGGCAAGGTCCCATGAGTCCTCCCTAGCCTTTAGCTTGCATCCTAATGAGTCCGAGGGTGTGTCATCTTGATGAACGATCCTCAAACGTATCGTTTTAACTCCTAAATCTCCCAAAATACCTACAAAGCAATGCACAAGTCCGTGTAGACATCTATCTCGACAAAATACGTGAATTGAGTGCAAACGTCGTGAACTAACGCTAGACCATGCATGAATGAGCGGAACATCTATCTAAATGATTACCTAAACCTAAGTCATAAATCGTGTTATCAAAAATACCCCATACTTAAGGTTTGCTCGTTCCCGAGCAAATTCTCAACTATAGACTACAAGATAACATGATTTATGTATGCAGAAAAATGGCAAAATCTTTTTGGGTTTGTGCTTCTACTATTGGATCACCTTCATAGTCATGTTTTATGGCAACGGACAAGCAATTATGCATCAAATAAATGAAGGTATGGAAAGACAATTGTACTTAACTCAAAAGCATGCATGAAATGTAAAAATGAAGGAGCCAAGAAGATCAAGAGCACATCCAATCTAGATTACTAAGTCTTACAAACATGCAAATAGGTCATAAGGTCTTACGAATTAAAAGGCCAAGAAACGTTGTGATTAGGTGGGGATTTTTTAGGTTATGTGATGCTAATCCGGGAATGGAACTAACTCCACAATCTTGTCCTCGATCAACTTCCCTCAAGTGTATATTTTTCTCTATCTTTTCTTTTCTTTCTTTGACTTATTTTTGAGACAATGGCATTGGTGTACAAAAGCCGAAACCTTGGTGATTAGCCATCCTCGGGCTTTTTCTATTTTTTGAGGTGCATCCACACCGGGCACACATACCAAAGCTCGTTAGGACTATTGGTTTATTTGACTTTGGCAAGGCACCAATACCCGATCATGTGAAGTGTACCGAGTTACTTGTCATTTAAACCAACGTCCCCAAACCTATATTTTTGGCTACACTTTCACAACAAATTCAGCATTTTATTCATGACATTCTTTCATCAACATCTTCACCCCACACTTGCTTTTCACACACATCAACACACTAACATGCTCCTATTCCCGGATGGGTCAAAACAGGTCAAATTTATCTCAATTGAGGTGCTCAAACAATCATGATCAAGATGAGAAGTAGAGAAAGATGAATTGCCTCATTCATTCCTAGATGGTATGCAAGAACTATCATGTAATTTCGACCTTCAATACTCAATCATTCTAGGCAAACATCATGATCACAAATCATCCATGGAATTCAAGAGAAGTACTTTCAAGTCCACATATGCATTCATCAATTTAACACATAAGGCTATCCATAGCCAATCCATAAGACAAGATTCATCATTAGGGTCATATCCAAGCCTAGAAAGCACAAAATTTTTTTATATTTTCTGAATTTTTATGGGATTTTCGAAATGAATATATACAATGCAAGACATGTGAAAATGTTAAACTACCCTAGATGCTCATCATGCAAACCCCACCCCATACTTAGAAACACATTGTCCCCAATGTGTAAATGAAGTAAAGAAGAGTGAAAGAAGGTTCTCACAATGTAAAAGTGGTTTGCTATGGTATTTAGGATTGCTCAAGTGAATTGATGTTGGATGATCCTATCAACCATGGTAGAGAGCTCTAAGTGTTCATCAAGGCGCCGGGACCCGCGCTAGGCACCGCTAGCCGTCCAAGTTCCGCGTCCGCTCCACCCATAATTGGTGAGGGGTTCATCATCATCATTCATATGTCAAGCAAGGCTTCCAATGCCACTAATGTTCTAGCACACACACTAAGCACACGAAACACACACAAAAATAGAAAAATCTAAAACAAAAGCAAAACGAAAAAGGGAAAAACGTTACCAATGGGTTGCCTCCCACCAAGCGCTTCTTTAAGGTCATTAGCTTGACCAAACTCGGGGGCGTCTACTCAAGGTAAAGTGGGGCAATCATATCCACCGGAGCTCCCGGGATATACTTCTTCAACCGGTGCCCATTCACCTTAAAGTTTTCACAATGCTCCCCTCCTATCTCAATAGCTCCATGGGGAAAGATCTTCTTCACCACATATGGCCCGGTCCATCTTGATTTGAGCTTTCCGGGAAAGAGCCGCAACCTTGAGTTGAAGAGAAGGACAAGGTCTCCTTCACTCAACTCCTTGGGGATGATCCTCTTGTCATGCCACCGCTTGGTCCTCTCCTTGTAGATCCGGGCATTCTCGTATGCATCCAACCGGATCTCCTCAAGTGCGTTCATATCAAGCAACCTTTTCTCTCCGGCCTTTTTGAGATCAAAATTTAGCCACTTGATGGCCCAATGCGCTCTATGCTCTATTTCTACCGGAAGGTGGCAAGACTTGCCATAGACCAACTTGTAAGGAGTGGTGCCAATTGGTGTCTTGAAGGCGGTCCTATATGTCCACAAGGCATCATTGAGCTTCATAGCCCAATCCTTTCTAGTTCGAGATACCATCTTCTTAAGAATGGCCTTTATCTCCCGGTTGGAGATCTCCACTTGGCCACTAGTTTGGGGATGGTAAGGTGTTGCCACCTTATGAGTCACCCCATACTTAGCCAAAAGTGCCCCAAAGTTCCTATTGGTGAAGTGCTTCCCTCCATCACTTATGATCACCCTTGGTGTTCCAAACCTAGGAAAGATCACTCGGTTGAAGAACCGCACCACAACCTTGGCGTCATTTGTAGGAGAAGCGATTGCCTCCACCCATCTTGATACATAATCAACCGCCAATAGGATGTAGAGGTTGCCACACGAAGAAGGGAATGGTCCCATGAAGTCCACACCCCACACATAAAATATTTCCACTTCTTGTATGTTGTTCAAAGGCATCTCATTCCTCCTTGAGATGTTGCCCGTCCTTTGGCAAGCATCACAAGCTACCACAAAGCTTTGCACATCCTTGAACAAACTTGGCCAAAAGAAGCCCGATTGCAACACCTTCGCACATGTCTTGTGGGAGCTAGCATGCTCTCCACATGGCAAGGAATGACAATGGCGGATCACACTCTCCACCTCATCCTCCGGTATGCATCTTCTAAACATTCCATCCGGCCCTCTTTTGAACAAAAGTGGCTCGCTCCAATAGTAATGCCTCACATCTTTGAAGAACTTCTTCCTTTGGGCATATGTCAAACGCACTTCCTCACACACTAAGTAGTTCACAATGTCTGCAAACCATGGCTCACTTCCTCTAGACACTTGGAACAAGCATTCCTCCACCATTTGCAATTGCTCATCCCGGAACAAATCATCAATCGGGATGTCATCTCTTTCAAGCTCCAATGGTGGGAGTCTACTAAGGTGATCCGCCACGGAGTTATCGGATCCCTTCTTGTCCCGGATTTCCAAATCAAACTCTTGAAGAAGAAGGATCCACCGAATCAACCTTGGTTTGGCGTCCTTCTTTGTAAGTAGATAACGGATCGCAGCATGATCCGTATAGACTATGACCTTCGCTCCAACAAGATATGAGCGGAATTTCTCAAATGCATACACAACCGCTAGCAACTCCTTCTCGGTGGTAGCATAATTGAGTTAGGCATCATCTAGCGTCTTGCTAGCATAATAAATAGCATGAGTTCGCCTATCTTTCCTTTTCCCTAAAACAGCCCCAACGGCTACATCGCTTGCATCACACATGATCTCAAATGGTAAACTCCAATCCGGAGGTTGCATGATAGGTGCGGAGATCAAGGCGTTCTTCAACCTACAAAAAGCCTCAAGACAATCTTTGGAAAAGATAAAATCAACATCCTTCATTAGTAGGTTAGTGAGAGGCTTAGAAATTTTAGAGAAGTCTTGAATAAACCTCCGGTAAAAACCGGCATGCCCTAAGAAACTCCTTACCCCTTTCACCGAGGTAGGTGGTGGCAACTTCTCTATCGTTTCAATCTTGGCTCTATCAACCTCAATGCCACGGTTAGACACCAAATGTCCTAACACAATACCTTCACTTACCATGAAGTGGCATTTTTCCCAATTTAAGACAAGATTTGTCTCCTCACATCTTTGCAATACTAATGACAAGTTAGCCAAGCAATTATCAAAGGAAGAACCATAAACAGAGAAATCATCCATGAACACCTCCATGATATTTTCAATGTATTCCGAAAAGATAGCCATCATACACCTTTGGAAGGTGGCGGGTGCATTACACAACCCAAATGGCATTCTCCTATATGCAAAAGTACCCCATGGACATGTAAAGGTGGTTTTCTCTTGGTCATCGGGGTGGATAGGGATTTGGAAGAATCCACTATAGCCATCTAGGTAGCAAAAATGAGAATGTTGAGCTAACCTCTCTAGCATTTGGTCAATGAAAGGAAGAGGGAAGTGATCTTTCCTAGAGGCCATGTTAAGCTTCCTATAATCAATGCACATCCTCCACCCTGTAACCGTCCTAGTCGGGATTAGTTCATTGTTCTCATTGGTTACTACAATCATCCCACCCTTCTTAGGAACTACATGAACGGGACTAACCCACTTACTATCCGAGATAGGGTAGATAATTCCCGCATCTAGCAACTTAATGATTTCCTTTTTTACTACCTCTTTCATTATAGGATTCAATCTCCTTTGATGTTCAATAGAGGGTTTGTGGTTATCTTCCATCATTATCTTATGCATGCACAAAGAAGGCTTAATGCTAACCAAATCATCAATAGTATAGCCAATGGCTTTCCTATGCAATCTTAGCTCATGCAACAACTTAGCAAGTTCATCATCACTCAAGCATGCATTCACAATCACCGGATAAGTAGAATTATCACCAAGGAAATCATACTTCAAATGAGAGGGGAGGGGTTTGAGTTCGAGCTTAGGAGGACCTTTATCGATTGGAGACGATCCAAATAAGGTTGGATGAGATGAATCCAAAGCAAATGAAGGCTCTCCATGGCTCCTAGAAGCTTGATCATCATTAAGGGCTGATTCAGGGGAAACCACGGCCAACTCCACGGTTTGCTCCAAGTCCACGGCCGTGGACCTTGCCTGGCTCATTTTTTGTGGCTTTACAGAGAGTTTGACGGCCGTGGAACCACTTCCACGCCCGTGGAACTTCCAGTTGTTCAGCTCCTCTTCGTGGCCTTCATCTTGAGCACTTGTCTCCTCTTCTAATGCTTCTAAGGCCTTGATCTCTTCATTGCAAGCCTCCTCAACACCTTCCTCCATCATACTTAAGGTAAGAACCTTCTCCAAGGGATCCTTGATCAAGATCGAGCTCACAACTTCTCTAGATTCTTCTTTCTCGACTATGTTGAAGACATCCTCATCAAGGGTTGGCCCTTTCATCATTGTGGACAATTTGAACTTGATGTTCTCTTCTCCAATGTTGAAGGAGAGAGTCCCATTCTTGCAATCCACTAGGCATCCGGAGGTGGCTAGGAAAGGTCTTCCTAGAATGATGGGAACCGGATAGTCCGCCGGAATATCCAAGATAACAAAATCAATTGGCACATAGAATCCTCCTAGTTGCACCGGGCTGTCTTCTAAGATCCCAACCGGATGAGTGATAGAACGGTCTGCCATATAGAGGGTCATCTTGACCGGTTTCAGCTCTCCTAGCCCAACCTTGTTGCAAAGTGCAAGCGGTATGATGCTTACACTTGCCCCAAGATCACAAAGGGCCTCGTACTTCACATCTCCCACTCCAATTGGGACACAAAAGGAACCCGGATCTCTTAGCTTGAGAGGCATCTCCTCCTTCATTGTTTGGATCAATTCCGAGGATCTCTTGGTCATTCTTATCTCCCCATACTCCTCCAACTTCCTTTTGTTGGAGAGTATCTCTTTCAAGAACTTGCCATATGCCGGCATTCCTAAAATAGCATCCATGAACGGAATGTTAATATGCAATTTAGACATTAGTTCAAGGAATTTACCAAAGTGATTATCCAAACGAGCTCTTGCTCGTGATTGAGGGAATGGTAGTGGTGGCTTGTACGGAGGCGGTGCCACATAAGTTGGCTCTACATCCTTGCTCTTGCCTCCATCTCCTTGCAAAGTCTCTTCCTCTATCACCACTTGTTTCCCTTTAGCATTCTCCTTGGGCAAAGGATCTTTTATGCTCAACCCACTCCTTGTTGTGATAGCCAACACTTGGCCTCTTGGGTTGTCTTCGGTTCTTCCGGGAAGCTTTCCCGGATCTCTATGGGCTTCACCCGCCTTTTGGAACACTTGTGCTTCCAAAACCTTTTGAGCTTTAGAAATGGAAGTCACGGTGCTCTCAAGACCACTCAACCTTCCAAGTAATTGCTCAAACATCAATTTGGTCCTATCCTTTGGAGGTTGAGTAAATCCGGGTGGAGGCTCTTGTGAAGCTCTTGGTGGTGGAGTTGTGCTTGTGGAAGCGGGAGGGTTCAAGGCTCCTTCCGTGTTAGAGTAGGAAAACCCGGGATGGTTGTGGTTGGGCCGGTAATTGTTGAATTGCCGGTTGTTGTTGAAGTTCCTTGGGCCTTGGTAGTTGTTGTAATTTCCCCTTCCCATGTAATTCACATCCTCCTCTTTGGAAGGTGAGTTAGCTTGTGGAAGCACTTGAGGAGTTGCTTGGTTCTTCAAGGTTGTAGCACACAACTCCCTCAAGGACTTTAGCTCGTTGTTGATGGCGTCAAGCTTGAAATTGCTCATGGTGACTTCACTCACCTCATATGCTCCCACCTTTCTCCCTTCACTCTTCCTATGGGAGTATTTCTCAATCACCAGAGCTTGCTTCTCCACAAACTCCCAAGCTTCATCTACATGCTTCTCCATAAATGTCCCACCGGAAAGAGATTGGAGCTTGAATTGGCTATCTTCATCAAGTCCTTTGAAGTAGATCTCCAATAGCTCAATTTTCGGTATGCCATGGTGTGGACAATCTAGGAGAAGATCTTTGAATCTCTCCCAAGATTTGAATAAACTCTCTCTATCCTTCATCACGAAAGCATTGATCTTTCCTCTTAACTCGGTAGTCTTGGAAGGTGGGAAGAACTTAGTCAAAAACTCGGTTGTCATCTCCTCCTAAGTACCAACTCGCCCTTGTGGAATAGATTGATACCAAGCTAAGGCTTTATCCTTAAGAGAGAAGGAAAAAGCCCTAAGCTTATGGTTGTTGCTCTCCAATCTTGGCGGTCTAAGAGTCTCCATCAAAATCTCATAGTTCATCAAGTGTTGATGAGGAGACTCTCCTTCCATCCCTCCAAATTGATTATGCCGGATCATTTGTAGAACTTGAGGGCGGAGCTCGTAATCATGGGCTGCGGGATCTCCTAAGTTCACACCCGGACGGTGTGCTCTTTGTGCCGGATCCATTCGTTGCCCCAACGTTTGCAGTTCTTCCATAGCAATGGGCACAACCCTAATATTCACCGCCGCCGGCTGCGGTTGTGGTGGAGGTGGAGGAGGTTGTTGACGGTTAAGCTCCCTTTGCACAAGAGCTTGCCTAATCTCCTCAATCTCCCTCCTAGTGGCCTCTTGCCTCTCATTGGCAAGTCTCCTTTCATTCTCCAAGGCTTCATCCCTTATCCTAATTTGCTCTAAAGCCTCATGCAACTCAGCTTGGAGATCTCTTCCGGCCATCTCTTTTCCCTTTTTAATGCTCTTGGATCTAGATCTAAGGGTTTTCTCCGGTTCGGGATCGAATGGAGCTAAATCCTTGCCACGAGATCTTCGCATACACCTAAAGAGTAAGAGATGTCCTGAAAAGCAAAGACACAAACCAAAAAGAGATAAAAAGCAACAAGAAAGATCTACACTAATAAACAATCACAAAATAGACTCAATCTAGACCTAGTCCCCGGCAACGGCGCCAAAAACTTGTTACGCTCAGGATGTGATACGCAATGGGTTTTAAATTTATATTCTCGTTATATTTATCCTAACTCCTAGCGAACCCGCAATGTACGGGACGTTTGTAGTAGGGATAGTATTCCGAGGTCGAACACAAAGACTAAGGTGAGATTGATTCGATTTATGATTAAGTCTAGTGAAGATCTAGATTAAGAAAAGAGAAAGAAATAAAGAAATGAAAATCTCAATTGTTTTTGGTGGGTTTTTAGGTGATCAATCAAGGATCACTAAACATGCAAAACAAATCAACTATGCTAACAAATCAACGCAAACAAAGAAGCTAAATACGAGATATAGATCAAAGATAGAAAGGCGGATTCTAGGGGTTGGAAATTCCGGTTATGGCATAGGACTCAAGCTATCTAAACGTTCCTCGGATTGACTATGATATGTTGGGAGTAAGTGTTTCTAGATTGGGATCAATCACCGGGTAGGTCTCATGGTCCACTAGTCCATCCCTAAGGTCTCATCACCGGGTAAGTCTCTAAGAACCTAAGGGGCGGAATTCTACACAAACCGGATTGTTACCTAGAGATCTAACCTATCCTTACCGGGTAAGTCTCGGAAGGGTTAGTCCTAAGCAACCATCTAGCACACTTAATCCAATGGCGGCTTATGAGGCTCACCACTACCTAGGGTTTGTTATCCTTGGAATCTAAGAGTAAGGATTATCGGGTAAGTCTCTCCTAACACTTAGTTGCTAACACTAGGTCACCCTAGGATAGATTTAACTTAGCAAACATTTAGGATTTCAACATTTTAACATTCTAAGACTAGATCCATCGAACCAGGGAAGATCACGGGTTGTTCTACCAAGTCCACGGCCGTGGTTTGGCAAGAACAAACCGTGATTCCTAACAGAAGCTACGTTCAAGCAAGAGAGTCATCCGAGGGCTAATCTAAGTCCAACCTATCATGGTTCTAGCCATAACCATCCTTCCCTTACCCTAGAATCACATCTATTTAGCCTACAACATTCATCATATCAATTGAAATCAACAAACATAAAATCATGGCTTCCATTTGCAAGATTAATGAAGATAAAGAGATGAACAAGTGAAGTAAACAAAACCAAGCTGAAAATGGAATTAGAATGACTCACAACCCTTCTTAAAGAAGGTTCAAATGGTTCATACAACTCTAGAAACCGATTCCGAAATTCTTCTCTACAAAGCTATCAAAATCTATCAATGGTGTGTTCTTCTTCTTCTCCAATGAAGCTCTTCTCCAATGGTGGCTTCCTTCTCCTCCTTCCCAAAGAATCTTCTTGTTGAGAGAATATTTTGATTTTTTTGGATAGTGGATAATGGAGAGCTGCTCCAAGATGATTCTCTCAGCCAATGCAGGACCACTTTTATACTACAACTTTGCAAGAGCTGGCCAAGAGATCGTGGCACAGCTGTCACGAAAACCTGGCAAAATCCACGGGCATTTCCACGGCCGTGATCTGTCAGTGAACCGTGATTTTGTGCTTCAGTTTTTCCTTTGATCATTAAGCTTCGATTTGGTGCATGGCTTGTGTTGGCAAGGTCCCATGAGTCCTCCCTAGCCTTTAGCTTGCATCCTAATGAGTCCGAGGGTGTGTCATCTTGATGAGCGATCTTCAAACGTATCGTTTTAACTCCTAAATCTCCCAAAATACCTACAAAGCAATGCACAAGTCCGTGTAGACGTCTATCTCGACAAAATACGTGAATTGAGTGCAAACGTCGTGAACTCGTGCTAAACCATGCATGAATGAGTGAGAAATCTATCTAAATGATTACCTAAACCTAAGTCATAAATCGTGTTATCAGTGTGGTTCCTATGGGTGTCTTGTACGCAGTCCAGTACGCCCACAATGCGTCATCAAGCTTCAAAGACCAATCCTTCCTAGTCCTTGAAACCATCTTCTCTAAGATTCCTTTGATCTGCCTATTTGAGATCTCAACTTGTCCACTTGTTTGTGGATGATAAGGGGTAGCGATCTTGTGAGTAACCCCATACTTAGCTAGAAGAGCTTCAAAGCGCCGGGCAATGAAGTGAGAACCTCCATCACTAATGATAGTCCTTGGTGTCCCAAATCGTGGGAAGATGGTTTTGTTAAAGAACTTAACCACAACCATGGCATCATTGGTGGGAGAGGCAATTGCTTCTACCCATCTAGAAACATAATCCACCGCTAAGAGTATGTATTGGTTTCCACAAGAAGATGGGAATGGTCCCATAAAGTCTACTCCCTAAACATCGAAAATCTCTACCTCTTGGATGTTGTTGAGGGGCATCTCATTCCTCCTAGAGATATTACCTGTTCTTTGACAAGCATCGCAGCAAGAAACAAAGGATTGCACATCTCTAAATAAAGTAGGCCAAAAGAATCCAGATTGCAATACCTTTGCGCTAGTCTTGTTCGAACTAGCATGTCCTCCACAAGGTAGTGAATCACAATGGTGGATGACACTTTGCATCTCATCTTCCGGCAGACATCGCTGAATGATGCCATCCGGACCTCTCTTAAAGAGGAGAGGTTCATTCCAAAAGTATTCCCGGACATCCTTAAAGAACTTCTTTCTTTGTGCGTAGGATAATCCGGGTGGTATCTCCTGACAAACCAAATAGTTAACAAAATCAGCAAACCATGGTTCGTTACCTTTGGAGATCACGTCGATGCACTCCTCTATAACGTGTAGGTGTTCGTCCGGGAAGGAGTCATCGATAGGTAAATGGTCGTCTTCTAGATGTGTTAGGCGACTCAAATGATCCGCAACAGAATTTTCCGAACCCTTCTTGTCGCGGATCTCTAGATCGAATTCTTGTAGGAGAAGAATCCATCTAATTAGCCTTGGCTTTGCATCTTTCTTTGCAAGGAGGTACCGGATCACAGCATGATCCGTGTAGACAATCACCTTTGCACCTACAAGATAAGAGCGAAACTTGTCAATAGCATAAACAATGGCTAAAAACTCCTTTTCGGTAGTGGCGTAATTGAGCTGCGCTTCATCTAGCGTCTTGCTAGCATAGTATATGGCATGGGTTCGTCCTTCCTTTCGTTGTCCAAGAACAGCTCCTATAGCTACGTCACTAGCATCGCACATAACCTCAAAGGGAAGAGTCCAATCCGGAGGTTGGATAATAGGTGCTGAAATTAGAGCTTGCCGAATTGTGTTAAACGCATCCAAACATTCCTGCGAAAACTCAAAAACTGCATCCTTCATCAATAGATTAGTGAGCGGTTTTGATATTTTAGAGAAGTCTTTTATGAAACGTCTATAAAATCCAGCATGTCCTAGGAAACTCCTTATCCCTTTCACCGAAGTTGGGGGAGGAAGCTTCTCTATAATTTCTATTTTCGCCTTATCCACCTCTATCCCTCTACTAGAGATTAAGTGTCCTAAAACAATTCCTTCCTTAACCATGAATTGACACTTCTCCCAATTAAGAACTAGGTTAGTGTCTTCAGACCTTTGTAAAACAAGAGCAAGGTTAGAAAGACAATTGTGAAAAGAGGAACCGTATACGGAGAAGTCATCCATGAACACTTCCATGATTTCCTCAATGTATTCGGAGAATATGGCCATCATGGACCTTTGAAAGGTGGCTGGGGCGTTGCAAAGCCCGAACGGCATTCTCCTATAAGCGAACGTACCCCATGGGCACGTGAATGTGGTCTTCTCCTGATCATCCGGGTGTATCGGAATCTGAAATAAACCACTATAACCGTCAAGGTAACAAAAATGTGAATGTTGTGCTAACCTTTCAAGCATTTGGTCAATGAATGGCAATGGGAAGTGATCCTTCCTCGTTGCATTGTTAAGCTTGCGGTAGTCTATGCACATCCGCCACCCCGTTACGGTTCGGGTAGGAATGAGTTTGTTGTTCTTGTTGGTGATGACCGTCATTCCTCCCTTCTTTGGAACTACTTGAACCGGACTCACCCACTTACTATCGGAGATAGGATAGATGATACCTGCATCAAGAAGTTTAAGAATTTCCTTCTTGACAACCTCCTTCATGGTCGGATTTAACCGCCTTTGAGGTTGTCTTGAAGTTCTAAAATCTTCCTCCATTAGTATCTTATGCATACATAGGGAGGGTTTTATTCCTACTAAGTCCTCAATAGTGTAGCCTAGAGCTTTCCTATGTTTCCTAAGGACAATCATGAGCTGATTATGTTCATCTATGCTTAGATCGGAACTAACAATAACCGGAAAGGTAGAATTGGGTCCTAGAAAAGCGTACCTTAGATGAGTAGGAAGTGGTTTTAGCTCCATCGCTTTCGGAGCTTCCAATAGTTCTTGTGGAGCGTCCGATGCCTCCTTAGAAGTGTCTAAGGGTGTAGAAGGTGTATGAGAAGAATCAAAAGAAGTTGAAGAAGTGGCTCGATCACTCTCTTCCACGGCCAGAATCACGGTTTCTCTGTGTTCTCCACGGCCGTGGTTTAGGGCGTGGAAGGTGGTTACGGTTGCTCTGCCTTCTCCACGACCGTGTAACCCTCTGGAGTGGGACACGGTTTGGTTGGTGAAATCCACGGCCGTGGAATATAGTGTATGGCCGTGGATTCTCACGTTTTCTGCCTCGTCGTGGAGCATCTCAAATTCCACTTCACCTACTTCTTCTTGTGCCTCTAAGGCTTCAATTGCCTCATTGCACTCCTCTTCTTCCCCTACATTCGTTAGACTCATAGTAATAACCTTTTGTAAAGGATCGTTGAAGAGAATAACACTTACCTCCTCCCTAGACAACCCTTCTTCATCTTGGATATTGAATATATCCTCATCAAAGATGGGCTCCTTTAGTAGAGTGGAAAGAACGAACTCTACTTTCTCTTCTCCTATATCAAAAGCGAGTCTACCATTCTTGCAATCGACTATGCAGCCGAAAGTTGCAAGAAACGGTCTTCCGAGTATGATCGGGACCGGACTATCTGCAGGAATGTCAAGCACAACAAAATCAATGGGACCAAAGAATTTACCTAGCTTGACCGGGACGTCTTCTACAATACCGACGGGGCGAGTAATGGATCGATCCGCCATGTACAACGTCATCTTCACCGGTTTAGGGTCGCCTAAACCGATCTTCCTACATAATGCAAGTGGTATGATGCTTACACTTGCTCCCAAGTCACATAACGCATCGTATGTGACATCTCCCACTCCTATGGGAATGCAAAACGACCCCGGATCCTTTAGCTTTGGGGGCATTTTCTCCTTCATGATCTTGATGAGATCCGAAGAATCCGAACTCATCTTAACCTCACCGAAATCTTCTAGCTTCCTCTTGTTGGAGAGGAGCTCCTTCAAGAACTTGCCATAAGCCGGCATACCTACAATAGCATCAATAAAGGGTATATTAATATGCAGCTTGCTCATGAGTTCTATAAACTTACCAAATTGTTTATCTAGGCGCGCTCTCGCTCTAGATTGAGGAAATGGTAGGGGAGGTTTATAAGCCGGAGGAGGAACGTAGACATCTTCCTTCTCCTTCCCCTTCTCTTTGTCTTTCTCTACGGGGACTTCAACGAACTTAGGCTGCGGATCGGTGGTAGTCACTCCGCTCCTAGTTGTGATTGCCATCACCCTTCCCTTAGGGTTGTCCTCCTTCTTTCCTGGAAGTTTCCTTGATTCCTAGGAACTTCCTCCGCATGGCTGAACATTTGGTTCTCCAAAACCTTTTGAGCTTTATCAACCTTAGAAATTTGATCATCAACCTTAATGATGCAATTCTCCAACCCTTGAAGCTTTCCTAAAATAGTTTCCAACATGGGATCGGGCTTCTTCTTCCCCGAAGTACTTCCTCCATTAGATGCTTGCCCCTGGCTTTTCAAAGGTGTAGAGGAAGAGGAAGGTGGAGTTAGTGAATTAGAATTGGAAGGATAAGAGTTACCGGAATTTTGTTGATTGGAGCGCCAATTGTTGTTGTTTAAACCCCTATTGTTGTTCCAATTGTTGTTCCGGTTGTTGTTATTGCCATTCCAATTGTTCCGGTTGTTGTTCCGGTTGTTGTTGTTGCGGTTTGTGTTCTCACCACCATTGTTGTTGTTGCCCAAATAGCCAACATCCTTTCCTTGTTGTTTTGGAAAGTTGGTCTTGATAGCCTCCTTCAACTCTTTGATCTCATTGTTGAGGGAGAAAATTTGACTTTGAGCTTCATGTGTGAGCTTTGCTCCTTGCTCCACACGATTTCCCTCCACTTTCCGGTGGGAATACTTCTCTATGACTCTTGCTTGCTTCTCAATGAAGTCCCAAGCGTCATCTTCTCTCATGTCCATGAATGTGCCACATGAGAGGGATTGGATCTTGAATTGTGTCTCCACATCCAGCCCCTTATAGTAGATCTCCAGCAATGCAAGCTTGGATATGCCATGATGAGGGCAATCCAATAACAAGTCCTGAAACCTTTCCCATTATTGAAACAAACTTTTGTTAGATCTCATGGAAAATGCATTAATCTTACCTCTAAGTTCCGCCGTTTTGGATGGCGGAAAGAACTTAGTGAGAAACTCCACGGAAAGGTCTTCCCATGTGTCTAGTTTCCCATTAGGAAGAGCTTGGTACCAAGATAATGCTTTCCCCTTCAAAGAGAAGAAGAAAGGCTTGAGCTTATAATTGTTGGTAGTCGCGTTTTTCGGCCTCATTGTCTCCATCATACACTCAAAGTTTTGCAAGTGTTGGTGTGGAGATTCATCGCTTGTCCCGCCAAATTGGTTTTGGCGAACAAGAGTAATAACTTGAGGGTTGAAGCTAAACCCTTGTACATCATCAGCATCAAAGTTCACACCTAGACGGCGTGGCTGCTGCGTTGGATCCATCCTTTGGCCAAGAGTCCTTGGCTCATCATCTACACGGTTCACCCTTACATTCCTAGGTGGAATGTGTCGATTTGCGGTCGTCCGTGGGGCGAATGGATTCACATTGATCCTTGGATCAATCTCCTCTAACGGTGGCATGGAAGAGTCGCTATCATCAGCGGATGAATGACCCCTATTCGACCTTAATGATCTCCTTGAGGATTTCTTGCTTCCCCTATTCTTGAGATTGCTTAGTTCTATCCTCATCTGGAACATCATGTCTTTCAGATCATTAACTTGGGATTGATGACGATCCATCTCATCCCGGTGAATATTCTCATTCCATTGGAGTTGAGCTTCTTTCTCCGCTAACTCCGCTTGAAGATCACGTTCGTGTTCTTCAGCCATCTTCCTTTCCTTACGCTTTTGCCTTAAAGTTCTCTCAAGCTCTTGATCAAGAGGTAAGAGATCTTCGGTGTTCCTAGACCTGCGCATGCACTCAAAGAGATATCAAATAACGAGAGCAAGCTCCCAAGCTTGACAACCGGCTACCGAATTCGGCCTAGACCAAATCCCCGGCAACGGCGCCAAAAACTTGTTCGCCACTTAGCGTGCGTGCAAATAAGCTTTAAATTTATAAAACTAGAATCAAGAAAGCGAACCCGCAGTGTATGGATCGGCGTAGATTAGCAAGTATTCCAGAGTATCGAACACAGGGATTTGGGGGGAACAAATTCAATTGCAGATTATCAAGCAAGTAAATGTAAGAGCTTTACAAATTATTGGGAAAACAACAATCCTAAAGATCCAAGTATCCAGCTGTGGCTATCGATTCAAGATATACAAATGGTATAAGGACAGATTTAAGATATGCAAAGGTATGCTAATGTAAGGTAATCGTACGGTGAAGTTCCAAAAACCTTATATGACTCACCTACAAGACACTCTCTATAAAGGTTGTTGAGGCTTCAATATAGAAAGATTCTAAAGGCAAGAATTAATATCAAATACCCAAACTTATAATCCAAGGATCAAGACTAACTAAATCGATTAAGGTTGTGACACTCACAATCGAGGTAGAGGTTGTTGAGGCTTCACTACCACCTAGAAAAGGCAAGCCTAAACTAAGTTAAAGCAAATCTTTAACTTTGGATTAAAGTAAAAGCAAGTTCGTAAACTTAAGGGAAATCACGGTTAGTTCTTGAGGTTCCACGGCCGTGGACTCAAGAACAGGCCGTAATTTAGGGTTCGTCGGCGATTCTCTCTAACTCTCAGGGTCCAATCTATTTACGATCGATCTATCATCATCTAAGCCACAACTATCAACCCTTCACCTTAGAATTGTTAAGGGTTTTTAGCCAACAATAGTCATATTGATATCAAATTCAAAGATTAAAAGATTGAAAGATGAAAACTTCCGAAACTTTCAATAAACTTCAAACCAATCTCAAAGTCACAATCAAGAACAATTATCGTCACTAGATTCGGAATAGAACAAACAAACACAATCTTAGATAAGAAGGAAGAACGGGATGTCAATCCGTCTTCTAAATCAAACCTAAACAAGAAGTGGAATCTTCTTGCGAACAATCTTTCGAATCTTCGATCTTCCGTCAATCCGGAAATCTCAATCACAATCTCCACCAAAGTGCGAGATTAGGGCAACTCCAAGGATGAGTGCAAAGTACGTCTTTTGCAAAAGTCGCAAAGATCTCTAAGTCGCGGCGTGGGCGAAAGTGCGTCTAAGAAGAGGTCGCAAAAGTCTCTAAGCGGAGGTGACGGAATCTCTCTTCGTCCGTCCTTTTATAGTGTAAGATAAACTTTCGGCCCGGCTCAATCTTTTAAAATATCGTGGCTTAAAGTGTGGGGAAAAGGATCGCCAAAATCACGGTCGTGGAAGGTTCCACGACCGTAATTTAGAGTGTGGAAATCAACACGGTTTGAACCAATGATTCCACGACCGTAGAAGTTACTGGAATGAACCACGCTTCACTTGCTAGGGTTCCACGGCCGTGAACTTGAACGTGGAAAGTGGTACGGCCGTATTTTAGAGCGTGGTTTAGGGCAAGAACGTGATTCTTCCCTAGCCTCGTGCATTCTCCAAGTTGAACTCCTTTTTGCTCCTAAGAATGCCCTCAATCCATGGACATGTCAAATAACTTCATCCTTGCTCAATTCCGTTCGGAAATAGCTCTCAATCACCTATAATCAACATAAAGCTTGTGTAGATCTCTATATCGACATTATAGATAAACTAGCTCACAAATGCATCAATGCTCAATCAATGACTATCAATAATGAATCAAATACACTTAGAAAACGTGCCTAAAATATCACAATATTTCATGCTAACAGTTAGCCTGAGACTTACCCAGTAAAGGTTGATTCTATTCCCTTAGTTGGTATGTTGGTTTGAGATTATAGTTCCTTTCCTTAGTACCTTGAGACTTACCCGGTAATAGGTTCTTTTGGTTTGGAGTTAGTGAATAGTGAGACTTACCCGGTGATCTATTTCACACTTTAGAAACACCTTCCCTTTGCAAAATCTCAGCTTTGTCCGCTTATCTTTAGATCTTGAGTTGGAACCACAACTAGATGCTTTAATCCCTAGAATTGCATATTCCTTTAATTGACTTTTTTTATCATCTTTGATTGTTTTTATCGCTTTTGTGGTTAGTTGCAATATTTACTACCTATATTGGTTTTGTTTCACCTAAGTCCCTGAGATTGACACCCCGGAATTCTTGCTTTTACTACGATTGACCCGTACACTGCGGGTTCGCATCCTTGTTTTAGGCATACATCTAGGGTTATAAATTTAAAGCTTGCACACACCGTTTGGAGCGAATAAGTTTTTGGCGCCGTTTCCGGGGACTTGGTCTAGACCGACCCGGTTGCGGTAGTCTTTCGGGGCACTTGCCCCTGTTGCTACTAACCACTCTACTTGAGTGATGTTCGCAGGTTATTTTTCTTAGGTTTATGCGAAGAACCCGCGCTGGGAAGGAAATCGTTCCTTACGATCCCGAACCAGAGAAGACATACAAAAGACGCTTGAAAGAAGCTAAGATGGCAATCAAGAGAATCGCGATCTTGAAGCCGAATTGAAGGAGGCATTGGAACAACTACACCTCAGTAAAGAAGAACTACGACTCGAAAAGGAAGAAACTGGCACAAGGACGGAAGTGATCGAAGCAGATATGGCGACTTTACGGGACCAATATCTACCTCGATCAGATCCAGCTCCTCGACCCAGGCAGGACCCAGCTCCAGTTGCCCCGGCCGAGATACTTCCACCTCGGATGCCAGTCCAAGATGCTCTTTTTGCAGGTATTCCACAGACCCTAGGGTAGAGGATGGACCCCAATCAGCAACTGAGGCGTCCAGGAGTCAACCTAGGTGATCCAGCGGACCATGACTACGAGCTTCGACCGCAAGTTCTTTCCGTGATTCACCAATGCCAGTTTGGAGGGCTAGAGAGGGAATCTCCGCATCAACATCTGCAAAACTATGAGATCTTGATGGAGACCTTGAGACCTTCAAGGCTGGAAAACAACAATTACAAGCTAAGGCCTTTCTATTTCTCTTTGAAAGATAGGGCGCTTACTTGGTATCAATCTCTCCCTCCAAGAAAAATCAACACTTGGGAGGAGATGACGACGGAGTTCTTGACTAAATTCTTTCCCCCTCTAAGACCGCTGAAATGAGAGGAAAAATCAATGCATTCATCATGAAGGACAAGGAGAGTTTGTCCAAGTCATGGGAGAGATTTAAAGACATCCTTTTGAATTGCCCACATCATGGGATTCCAAAGATAGAGTTGTTGGAGATATACTTCAAGGGACTGGACGGAAACACCCAGTTAAACCTTCAACTACTATCCGTCGGCACGTTCATGGACATGCCGATTGACGAAGCTTGGGAGTTCATAGAGAAGCAAGCTTTGCACATGGAGAAATACTCCCACCAAGGAGCTGAAGGTGGAGTTAAAAGAGTCAACTTTCAAGAAGCTCCATCAAACAACGATCAACTCACCTCTTTGAAGAATGATGTGAAGCAAATGAAAGACCTTTTGGTTGCTCAAACCCAAAAGGAAGAGGGAGGATATCAAGGGTCAAGGAACAACAATTAGGGTTCCCGAAACAACAACTACAGTAACAATAGAGGATCCAACAACAACAATTGGAGATCCAACAATCAAAAATCGGGTAACTCTTACTCTAACTCAAATTCAAACAATTTTTCTAATCCTTTCCTTTCCTCTCTTCTTCTTCTTCTTCTTCTTCTTCTTCTTCTTCTTCTTCTTCTTCTTCTTCTACTCCGTTGAAGAGTCAGGAACAAGGATCAAGTTCGTCCCAACCAGAAAAGAAAGATGCAGTATTGGAAGCCATCTTGATCAAACTAAACTCGATGGAGACATCCATGACTTCATTCTCAAAGGCACAAAAGGCCTTAGAACAACAATTCTTTAACAAGACGAATGAAATGCCAAGAGATCCAGGGAAGCTTCCAACAAGGACAGAAAGCAACCCTAAAGGACAAATCATGGCAATAACGACGAGAAGTGGACTGAAAACTGCAGATCCAGTGCCTCGGTCATGCTAGTACAGACGAAGAACACCTCGGTCCAGGTACAGACGAAGAACACTTCGGCCGAGGTACCAACCGAGGTGGAATCTCAGAAAGCGGAGGAGAAATCTGAATTTTATGTCCCACCTCCTGCATATAAACCACCACTTCCATTCCCCCAGTCAAGGACTAGATCACATCTAGACAAGCACTTTGGTAAGTTCCTTGACTTGATGAATAAACTACATATTAACATCCCTTTTCTTGATGCTATTCTAGGGATGCTAGCCTATGGGAAGTTCTTGAAAGAAATTATATCAAGGAAGAGGAAGTTGGAAGACTTTGGTGAAGTTAGGATGACATCTAAATCCTCGGAGCTCATTCAAATCATGAAGGAGAAGATGCCACCCAAGTTGAGAGATTCCGGCTCATTTTGCATTCCCATTCAAGTTGGGAATGTGACTTGCGAAGCCTTTTGTGATCTAGGAGCCAGCATGAGCATCATCCCGCTGGAGCTATGTGTGAGGATCGGACTTGGAGAGCCCAAGCCGGTGAAGATACGGTTGTACATGGTGGATCGCTCCATTACCCATCCCGTGGGCATTTTGGAAGACGTTCCAGTTAAGTTAGGTAACTTCTATTTACCTATTGACTTTGTTGTGCTTGACATTCCAGCAGATTATCCCGTTCCTATCATTCTCGGGAGACCATTTCTAGCAACTTCGGGTTGCAATGTGGATTGTAAGAATGCCAAGTTGAAGTTCAAAATTTGTGGAGATGAAGTGGAGTTTGCATTGCTTGCTGCAATGAAGGGAGAGCAGTTGGAAGACGATATCTTCAACATCTATGATGAAGAAGAATCAAGAGAATTGGTGAGCTCTATCCTTATTAATGATCCACTTGAAAAAGTTATTAGCTTTAGCTTAATGGAGGAAGGTATAGATGCTTCTTGTGATGCAGATATACGGAGCCTAAAAGCACTGGAAGAAGATCGAGGGGCTAAATTTGAAAAACTAATCCAGGAGAAGAAGATCTCTAGTTTCGGTCCCAGTTGCAGTACCTCAACCGAGGCACCTTCTGGACCAAGCGAGGTGTTGTTGACTAAAGAACATCTCGGTCACCCACTCTGCACCTCGACCGAGGTCGAAAGCGAGATGATGTCAACGGAGAATAACAAACCTCTAACTCCCTTTTCTGAAATTCACCCTCAGTTGGTGGACCACTTTCTCCACCAAACTTCTAATAATAAAGGGCCTTGGTATGCTGACATTGTTAATTATCTTGCTTGCCAGGAAATACCACCCGGATTGACGTACACTCAAAGGAAGAAATTCTTTAAGGATGTACGCCATTACTATTGGGATGAACCTCTACTATTCAAGAGAGGTCCGGATGGGATGCTTCGAAGATGCATTCCGGAAGATGAAGTTACTTGTGTCATCCGGCATTGTCACTCACTTCCTTGTGGAGGGCATGCTAGCGCTCACAAAACATGCGCCAATGTATTACGTTACGGTTTCTTTTGGCCTATATTATTTAAGGATGTGCAAACGTTTGTTGTCTCTTGCGATGCATGCCAAAGAACAGGGAACTTATCTAGGAGGAATGAGATGCCACTCAATAACATACAGGAGGTTGAGATCTTCGATGTATGGGGAGTAGATTTCATGGAACCTTTCCCATCATCCAGAGGAAACCTCTATATTCTCCTAGTTGTCGACTACGTCTCTAGATGGGTTGAAGCCATTGCCTTTCCCACTAATGACGCCATCGTGGTTGTGAAGTCTTTAATAGGACTATCTTTCCACGTTTTGGGACTCCACGCATCATCATTAGTGATGGAGGGACACATTTCATCAACCGGAAGTTTAAGGCACTTCTATCAAAGTATGGGGTAACCCACAAGGTAGCAACCCCTTATCACCTTCAAACTAGTGGATAGGTCGAGATCTCAAATAGAGAAATTAAAGCAATCCTAGAGAATACCGTCTCTAGGACGAGGAAGGATTGGGCCATGAAGTTGGACGACGCTCTTTGGGCCTACAGGACCGCATTCAAGACTCTCATAGGAACCACCCCTTATAATTTGGTATATGGGAAGTCTTGTCATTTGCCCGTTGAGCTGAAACACAAAGCATATTGGGCGATCAAATGGTTGAACTTCGACATCAAAGAAGCCGGTGAGAAGCGACTATTGGACATCAACGAGCTGGAGGAGCTGCATTTGAACGCTTATGAGAATGCCAAGATCTACAAAGAAAGGACGAAGAAATGACATGACAAGTGTATCATTCCTAAGGAGTTCAAAGAAGGAGACTTAGTTCTACTCTTCAACTCCCGCCTTCACCTCTTTCTAGGTAAGTTGAAATCTAGATGGACTGGCCTTACGTTGTGAAACATGTTTTCCCTTATGGTGCAGTTGAGATTTGGGGAGAAACAAGTGGAAGCTTCAAGGTCAATGGTCATAGACTTAAGAAGTACCAACCGGAAGTTCAGGTTGAGGAGGTTGCACCACTATACCTTTCTTAGAGACACCGTACGGTCCAGCTAGCGACCTTAAATCAAGCGCTTCTTGGGAGGCAACCCAAGGTATTGCTTTCTTTCCCTTTCCTAGTCTAGCTTTAGATGGTTTGCTTTTGCTTTGCTTTGCTTTGCTTTGTTTTTGGCGTCCTAGATAGACAACAGGTAATCTCTAAGGAAGGAATACAACCCAGGAACAACACTGGAAGGGCAGAAGTTCGAGAAATAGAGAAGACGGAGTTTGACTGAGACACATCTCGGTTGCTGTCACAGCACCTCGACCGAGATGATTCTTGAGCAACCGAGGCGACTAGGGTTATTGAAGATTCACCTCGGTCCGTATCACCTCGGTCTAGTCGAGAACATCTCGACCGAGGTGACAACAGTTTCAGAAAAGGGTATAAAAGAGAGATTGATTTCTCTCTCTTCCCTCTCTCACCTTCTCGACTGCGGCGCACAGATTCATCTCGTTCTCCGATTTTCGATCGTTTTTGACGATTCTTGCTTCCAAATTGCAAGGAAAGAGTAGAGGATCGGTTTGCAAGTGACAATCTGCAACAAAAACGCTCCGAATCGACCGAATCTGGGGTAAATCGAAAAAAACCCTAACTCCCTCTTCTTCCACTGTTTCGATCAATTTGGGCTTTGGTTACCCTTGCATTGTGTTGAAAAAGACTTAAGTACCCCATAGGAACAATTGGTAGTGATATTGGGGGAAAATAACTGGATTTCTGAGAATTAAGATCGAACAGCACATCGCCTCGGTCCAGTCGGCCTGCATCTCGACTGAGGTGTTCTTGAGATCTGACAACCAACCGAGGTGGTCTGACAGTGAGAGAAAATGAGCTCCAAATCTGATAGGCAGCTTGTTCTGAGGGATAGATCCTCCCCTTCTCCTTCTTCTTCTTCTCGCCGATCCATACCTGTGATCCATGAGCGTCACCGGGTAGATTATGACCGCATTGCAGCGCGCCTAGTGATTGCGCCGCGGTTCCTAGATATTGCTGCTTTTGATTGTCTCTACGTGGATGATGATTTGAGACGGATGATTGCTATGGTAGGGATGGAGCAGTTTACTGAGATTAGAGCTCTAGCCTACCTTGAGCCGACTTTGGAGTTTGTGAGCTCCATGACCTACCTGCCTACAGAGCAGGCCATCAAGTACCGGTTGCTGAACCGGAACTAATTAGTTCCGATGGATCAGTGGCGAGAGATCTTCAGCTTCCCGACCCCCACAGTTTCTGATTTTCCTTCTTGAGCCGTGGCTCGAGAGTTCTGGGGACAGATAGCTCACGTAGTTGAGCATGCTGACAGATGGAGACTTGGAGATTCTAGGGAGCGGATCAATTCCACCATGCCTTCAGACTCGCTCACCGTATTTTTAACGAGACACTTCTAGCGCGTACTGAGACGCCCCAGAAGATTAGACAGGGGGAGTTATTGAGTCTATATTGTATGGTTACCGGAGGAGTTCCCGACTTTGGAGTGATGTTGGCTGAGGATTTGCACAAGATAAAGGCAAAGGCGAAGGGGGAGATCTGTTGTGGCGGCTTAGTGACACATCTTGCTACTGTGATGGACCTTGATCTGAGCGCTTGTACTATGGTGGCGGATGCCAAGCTGCTCGGACTGCAGGAGATGATCACGAGGAGGATTCTGGTTCCTCGTGGACTTACTACGCCATATGTGGCGATGCCCTGGGAGCAGACTGCACCTCAGGGTATTAGATGGTCATCTCAGTTTTCAGTTTATGACCCTTAGTACTGGTCCACTGTGTGGATTCCTCTTATTGAGGACGCTAGAGACGCAGCAGCAGCAGCCTAGGAGCAGGATGAGGAGGAGGCTGATGAGAAGGCTGATGAGGATGATGATGGCGGTGCTGCCATGGACATAGGGACAAATACAGCTGGTACCAGTATACCAGTCGTCGATCTAGACGACGAGGAGACAAAGGACGAGCCAGCTGCAGCACCAGCATGTCCTGCTAGGCGTAGAGTACGTAGGCAAAGGTATCCAGTCGCTCACCGCCGGATTGATGATCTGACGGATCAGATGATAGACTCCTACGCCGCCTTATCCCTAGAGATGATGGAGATACGGGAGAGCCAGCACTACCAGCACAGGATGGCTGAGATTCAGTTTCAGCAGGTCATGGGCTACCCGTTTGACCCTTCTCAGTACCCGTACGTGCCACCACCACCACCACCGGATTGGGATTAGAGCTTGCAGATTTCTTTCTTTATTTATTATGCAGCTCAGCTTATGTTTGGTGAGTATCATGTTCTTTAGACTTATTTGACCCATTGGGACAATGTGTCCCAAGTATGGGGTATGCGGATATGTATTTGACATTTGATGTATGACTTGTATGACTTGATTCGGATATTTATGATTTTCTTATGCTCTATGTGCCTATCTGAGACTACATGCATGCATACAGGTTATTTGATTGAGAAAAACGTCAAAAACTGGTTTAAGAAAAAAATTTTATGACCTCGACCGAAGTGATTCTGACCGATCGAGGTATTTTACCTCGGTTGACTTAGAACATCTCGACCGAGGTGGGTTCTTAACTGAGACAGTTTTCGAAACGATTTTTGTGCTTCTTATCTAGATATGACCTCAGTGAAGATTTTGTTTGCAGATTGGTTTCGAATTCTTTATATGTTTGAAAGGTTTTATAATATGTTTAAGTTGTTAAATGCTTTGTTTGAAATTTGTGGCATGTTTAATACTTTGTTTTTATCCAAATTATGTTGAATTTGAAGGTTGACACCACATTATAAGTTCTCTCACTCTCTTCCTGTAAAGACCAAGGCAATTCATTCTCTTCTCTTCTTCTTCTTGATCATGCTTAGCCCCTCATATACATATTTGCCTCCCTTTACCTATCCGGGAATTTGGAAGCAAACAAGTGAAAAGCAAGTGAAAGAAAAGATGAGATTGGCTGGAAGTTAGAAAGAAACAAATAGGTTTGGAGAAGTCAATCATGATGATGAGTAACTCGACACCATTCACATAGCCGGGTGTTTGTGTCTTGCCAAAGTCAGATTGAGCGATATTCCTAACGGGTCAAGCTATGTGCATCAAGGGTTTGAGGCATCTCGAGAAATTGATGATTGCTAATTTCCTAGGCTTCGGTTATTGTGCACCTCTGTCCATGCATCCCAAAAAGTAAAGTAAAAAGTTAATAAGCAAAGCTTATTGGTGGAAGATGTTGAAGTTCAAAGGAAGTGAAGTAAAGATCCTTTTCCCAGATTCTAGCACCACATTCCCTATATACATCCCACCTTCACACGTTTCTTGACTTTCTCTTGAAAATCCCTTGAGACCTCGAGCTTGTTGATTGACTTGGTGGTTTAAACTGGATTGTACATGATTAATTTCGATAATTATGAATTATTATACATTCTATGATTTTATGCAAAGATGAACAACTTTCTTATATTTATAAAATGTTTTGAGCATGTTTTGATTTTAAATTCCATGAAGCATTCTCTTAGAGTGATCTATGAGCGGAGCACACCACCAAAAAAGTTTTAAAAAACTTTTCATTGATCTTTTTGACTTATAATCCATTCTATCTTGTATTCAAGATTTGGAACTTGCTTGGGGATAAGCAAGGGACAAGTATGGGGTATTTTGATAGCATGAATTATAGTCTATATTTTGGGACCTGTTTAGACGTTTTATCTTCAATAATCTACATGTTTGAATGTATATTATGTGATTTTATTGTTGTTTCATCTACCTTTGCGGGAATCGAGGTCTACACTAAGTTTTGTTGTAATCGTAGGTAAAATGGCACGTTTTGCATCAAAATGGAGCTAAAGGAGCTAAGGAGTCATGGGAGCTACATTCAGGAGCTTAAGGAAGAACTCGGAAAGCATGGAATTAGATTAAAGATTCACTTTGGACTAGATTTGAGAGATTTCACATTCAGTTTAGAGTCACCTCGGTCGGCTACAGTACCATCTCGACCGAGGTGATCTTGAGGAGCGCCCCGACCGAGGCGAATACCCTGACGCGGCGAGATCGTTTATTCTTGGCTGAGATCTTTTATTTTTTGAAGGAGAGATCTTATATTTTTGGGCTGAATTTTTGGAAGGAAGATTATATATTTTGGAGATCTATTTTAGAGATATGGATATATTTTATCTTTGTAAGATAGTTTTCCTATATAAAGGGTTGAATTTTCCACAAGTTCAACCATGCTTATACATGCTTAGAGGGCTGATAGCATCCAGCAATTAAGGAATTGTCTCCAGTGTTTTGAAGGAAGGAAGGTTTAAGATCAATCTAGGAAAGATTGATAGCTTGTTATAGCTTTGTGAAGGGTTTTGTAAGGCTTTCTTAGATTCCCTTCTTGTTGTTTGTCTTGTTGGATTTGTGATCTAAGGAACGCTTGTTTGTTTGATATTTGATTCAGTTATTGAAGCCTTGTTCTTAAGGTTTTTGTGTTCAAATATTCACTTCCTTCCCATATATTTGATTATTGCTTTCATGATAATGAGTGGCTAATTTCCTTGTGCGATTCTAGGGTGATTGGCTGAAGGTTGTGGGAAGGACAATGATAGAATAATCTTAAATTCTAGTAGGACCCTGAAAGCTCGAGTCTTTATCCTTAACCTTAGAACATCTCGCTCAGTCGATGAACATCTCGGCCGGGGTGGAATTTGACTGACCGAGATGACTTTTTTGATCCGAAATTGAGAGTTAAGTGTTAGAGTTTGTCAAATCCTATTCTTATTACACCTTTCCTGGTTCAATGCAAGCCTAGGATGAGACTTACCCGGTGATTCCTTAGTTTGTTTACCCAAGATCATAAGTATAGGTAATAAAGGTTTATCCTTTATTGGGGTTTGAGTGTGCTTTCATCCCATCTTTGTGAGTTAGCCTGAGACTTACCCGGTAAAGGTTGATTCTATTCCCTTAGTTGGTATATTGGTTTGAGATTATAGTTCCTTTCCTTAGTACCTTGAGACTTACCCGGTAATAGGTTCTTTTGGTTTGGAGTTAGTGAATAGTGAGACTTACCCGGTGATCTATTTCACACTTTAGAAACACCTTCCCTTTGCAAAATCTCAGCTTTGTCCGCTTATCTTTAGATCTTGAGTTGGAACCACAACTAGATGCTTTAATCCCTAGAATTGCATATTCCTTTAATTGACTTTTTTATCATCTTTGATTGTTTTTATCGCTTTTGTGGTTAGTTGCAATATTTACTACCTATATTGGTTTTGTTTCACCTAAGTCCCTGAGATTGACACCCCGGAATTCTTGCTTTTACTACGATTGACCCGTACACTGCGGGTTCGCATCCTTGTTTTAGGCATATATCTAGGGTTATAAATTTAAAGCTTGCACACACCGTTTGGAGCGAACAGCCAACGGTACACCCGGCAACCGAGGACCCTTGACTTTGATGAATACGATGAGCAACACAACTTCAACGAGTCCTCCGGTGATGAATCCGATTTACAACGGGTAGCACATAACCGTCCGTGGCACCCACCTGTCATAGACCCTTATGAGAACTAAGACCGAGGTGAAGAATGGTTGCCTCCCCCAAATCCACCTAGGCAGGCGCCAACGGCCTCATGGCAGCCAGCGGCGAGCCCGTGCCGATGATGCCTACATTCCACCGTCCCGCCCGGACCCCTACCGAGCTCGTAGGGAAGGTAAGATTAATTTCCCTACCTTTCATGGTGAATATGATCCGTGTGTTTTTTTTGATTGGGCGCAGGATATGAAACGAGCATTAAAACATTACCATTATGAGGAGGAATACGAGAAAATCGAGGCGACAACTCTATACTTTGAAGGAGATGCCAAGTCTTGGTGGAACCGGTATGAGTTCACCCGTTAGAGGCGAGGATGGGCACCGATTAAGACCTTTGAGCAATTGCTCTATTGCATGACCAAGAAGTACGTGCCCGAGGACTTTAAGAATGATATGCGGTTGCAAATTGCCGAGTTCAAGCAAGGCAACCTCACTCCGGTGACTTACTTGGCTAAACTTGAGGACATGCACATTAAGGCCGGCGTCTCGGCCTCCCCCTCTGCCCTCATCAAAAAATTTATGAGTGGGCTTAATGCCTCAATCCAGTGGCCGCTCGAGATTGTCCCATTCAAGGATTTGGGAGCATATGCCATGCTTCCATGAAGCTATATAAGCAACAACTCGAAACACCGCAGTATTCTAGGTATACCTCTTCCTCGAGTCCATATCTTTATCCGTCTAACACACGTTCTCGAGATGCGCCTAGTCCTCCAGATACCGACGCTTCCAAAGGAACCCAACGGACGGGTCCCTCCAATAGGCAAGCGGGTACCGAGAAGGCACCAAACCGTGGCCCGGCACTGGCGCCTCCCTCTCGAGGTCAACAAAGACCCTCATCGGCGGCTCGCCTAAGGGAGCCCGTGTGCTACAAGTGTAGCGGTTTTGGCAATGTGCAACGTGATTGCCCAAACACCAAACGGGTCTTGTTTGCCGACCCAGCATATTTCAAGGACGAAGAGGGTCAACAAGACGGGAATATCATTATTGAGGATGACCATGCCACCGACCCACATTTTGGCATGGAACCATGTGACAACGAGCTTGCTTGTGCCCCTGCACAACCCGGTAAATTCGCTCTTGTTTCTCGTCGTATTTTGGCTATTAAAGAGCATATTCCTATTGATCAACACGAGAATCTCTTCCACTCTCGTTGCTTGGTTAATAATACGAGCCTTTCTCTCATCGTTGACGGGGGTTCTTGTTGCAATATTGTCAACGAACGAGTGGTAAAACACTTCAAGTTGCCTACGACCCCCCACCCAACACCTTACGGACTTCAATGGATTTCCGATACGGCATGTGACACCGTCATACAACAAGCTTGGGTGACGTTTTCTATTGGCGCCTATGTTGATAAGTCCTTTGTGATGTTATCAAGATGGACGCCACACATGTCCTATTAGGACGACCATGGAAATTCGATCGCCGAACATATCATGATGGTTATCTTAACCGGTACATGTTCCAATATAATGGAAAACGGGTCACACTTTTGCCTATGACTCCGCACAAAATCTTGGTTGACTATACGGAACGGAAGAGGCAACAAACTATAGATGAGTCCGCTAAGGCACCGGCAAAATCGGACCCCCGGAGTCCCGATGTTGTCGATGCTAGTACTTCCAAATCCCGGAACACCGCCCCTCTTGTCCATGCTACCGAGTCCAAAGGTAGTAAAGGTCGCAACGTTCCTCCGAGCGCACCTTTACCATCTTCGGACCCCGTAATTCAAGGACGGTGTGAGCCGAGGATACTCTTAGCTCGCCATCATGATTTGCAACCGGTCATGGAAGGCAAGTTCCCATGTTTCTTACTTGTTCCATTTTGTTTATCTACTTCTCATGACCCGAGTAATGTGCCACACGAGGTGTCTTTGTTGTTGTCCGAATTTCAGGATATTATGCCCAAAGACCTTCCACCCAGCTTACCACCAATCCGAGGGATTGAACACCAAATTGACTTTGTGTCCGGTGCTTCCTTGCCAAACCGTCCCGCGTACCGAGCAAGTCCGGAATAGACGAAGGAGCTACAACGTCAAGTGTAAGAGCTCCTAGACCGGGGACATGTGCGTGAATCCTTATCACCATGTGCCGTCCCGGTAATCTTAGTACAAAAGAAAGATGGATCATGGCGGATGTGTGTTGATTGTCGTTCCATCAACCAAATCACCGTCAAATACCGCCACCCGATCCCGCGCCTTGATGAAATGTTGGATGAGCTCCATGGCGCCACCATCTTCTCCAAAATTGATCTCAAGAGCGGTTAACACCAAATCCGGATGGCCGAAGGTGACGAGTGGAAGACGGCGTTCAAAATGAAGTATGGACTCTATGAATTGCTTGTCATGCCATTTGGCCTCTCCAACGCCCCGTCCACCTTCATGCGCCTCATGAACCATGTCTTGCGCCGATTCTTGGGTACATTTGTTGTTGTTTATTTTGATAATATTTTGGTGTTTAGTACGTCTTTGGAAGATCACATCGGGCACCTTCGCCAAGTGCTCGAGTGCCTTAGACAAGAGAAATTGTATGTCAACTTTGAAAAATGCGTCTTTTGCTCGGACACCACTATCTTTCTTGGCTATGTCGTGTCTAAGGACGGACTACGAGTAGACGAATCTAAAGTTTGTGCTATTCGGGAGTGGCCTACTCCTACTACGGTCACCATGATCCGAGCCTTTCTCGGCTTAGTGGGTTTCTACAGACGCTTTGTCAAGGACCTTAGCACGGTAGCGGCACTGCTCCATGAGCTCACTACCAAGGGTGTCACGTTTGAGTGGCGTGATATCCATGCTCGAGCATTTGATGTGCTCAAAGACCGCCTTTGTAATGCACCATTACTCCAACTCCCAAACTTTTCGAAAACTTTCGAGGTGGAGTGTGATGCATCAAATGTGGGCATTGGAGGAGTTCTCTTACAAGAGACTCGTCCAATTGCCTACTTTAGTGAAAAATTTTCCGGTCCTTCGCTCAACTACCCTACATATGACAAGGAACTATATGCTCTAGTTCGTTGTCTTAAGACATGGCAACATTACTTGTGGCCGAAGGAGTTCGTGATTCATTCGGATCATGCGGCTCTTTCGTATCTCAAGAGTCAAACAAATCTCAGTCGGCGCCATGCTAGATGGGTAGAGTTTTTAGAGAACTTTCCTTATGTCATTCGGCATAAGAACGGCAAGGAGAATGTGGTAGCCGATACCCTTTCTTGCCGCTATGCCCTCCTATATGGATACCAAGATACATGGCTTATCTCTTATCAAAGAGTTATATGCCACGGATCTTGACTTCAAGGACATATGGGCACAATGCCTCGACCTTCGAGAGCACGAGTCTTTCTTTATTAACGATGGCTATCTTTTCCGAGCGGGAAAACTTTGCATTCCGCGCTCATCTATACGCCATTTGTTGGTCAAGGAAGCTCATGAGGGCCGTGGTCATTTCGGTGCTACCAAGACCCTTTCTGCTCTCCAAGAGCATTTCTTTTGGCCCCGGATGCGTATGCATGTGACACGGTTTTGCAAGGGTTGCATCACATGTCATCATGCAAAGTCACGCCAAGGTCCGGATGGAATGTACTCTCCTTTGCCTATACCAATGGGACCTTGGGAGGATCTATCTATGGACTTTGTGGTAGGGTTGCCTATGTCAAAACGAGGCAAAGACTCCATGTTCATGGTAGTCGATCGCTTCTCCAAAACGGCTCATTTCATTGCATGTAAAAGCACCCAAAATGCTAGTGAAGTTGCCACCTTGTTCTTTGACAATATGGTGCGTTTAGATGGGATACCACGTTCCATCGTTAGTGATCGGGACGTGAAATTCGTAAGTCACTTTTGGAGAACGTTATGGGGAAAACTTGGAACCAACTTGTTGTTTTCAAGTAGTTATCACCCCCAAACCGATGGTCAAATGGAGGTGACCAATCGGACTCTTGGTGCTCTACTTAGAGCCACCACTAGGACCAACCCACGTAGGTGGGAGGACTTACTTTCTGTTGTGGAGTTTTCGTATAACAGGTCTAGGCACACGGCAACTAAATTGTCCCCATTTGAAGTTGTCTATGGCCTTAATCCACACACATCGTTGGACTTCACTCCCCGCCCGCTGAAGGACGGAGAACACATCATCGCCGGGAACCGAGCCGCCCAAATCATTGAGCTTCATGAGCGGACTAGGACACAACTTGAACGTCGTGCCGCCCAACTTGCCGGACAACGCAACAAGGGCCGCCGCGACGTCTCTTTTGAGCCCGGTGATCTTGTCTGGCTCCACCTAAGGAAGGAGCGTTTTCCAACTCGCTGCATGAGCAAGCTCTCGGACCGTGGTGATGGCCCATTCCGTATCTTAGCCCGTCATGTCCCGAATGCATACAAGTTAGAGCTCCCGGATTCCTACGGAGTACACCCGACGTTCAACGTCAAGGACCTTTCCCCTTATGTTGAGCCCCTCTTTGACGATGGTGAAACGGGGACGTTTCACATCCAAGATGGGGGGACTGATGCGCCCTTGGATGTCCCTTTTACGTTGACCGTAGACGAGGAGGATGAGGCTCTTAGGGTTCGCTCAGATGGACCGCTCACCCGATCCCGAGCTAAGGCCATTGCTCGAGCCACTGGCTCCATCATCACCCGCACCACTTCTTCACTTGGTTCCATTACCGTCTTGCCGTGTCTCTACACCACCATGGCATAGGCTACCGGTTCCGTTAGCGGCATGTCTCGTCTTTCCGACTCCATGGCATGAAGCTAGCTTATTTTGGAACTATATTTTCATGTTTTCCTTTCTATGTAATAAAAGGGATATTCCGTATAAGAATATTCCCTTTTGATCTTATCCTTTTAGGTTTTTCCTTTTGGACTTTTCTTCATGTATTTTTGTTTGGCCCGTTGGCCCATAGGTAGGCAAGACTCTCTATATAAGAGATATCTTGCCTCACTTATTTTTCATGTTCAATATTACTAAGTTTTGAGAAGAATTTCCTCCTACTTAGCTTGGGCATCAAAACCTCTCTTCTATCTCTCAAATTTCTTCCTTAGATCTCGTCTTTGATCCAAGAATTCCATATTCAAGGATTCTTCTTAAGAATCAACCTTCGATCCACACAAAAAGGCTTATTCGATCTCTCTAGATCGAATTAACCTTTGTTTCTTCATCGCTTCCAACCCTTTTGATCCGAAACGATACAACGTTGCACAAAGAATCAAGGAGTAGTTGGAGTTTTGCTTGATCTAGATCCGGAGTTATCCTTGGTCACCTCCAAGGAAGCATCACAAGATGTATGGAAGTTCATGTGAATCCTTCATCTTTTTCAAAGCCAGTCATATGCTGCTCCCTAGCTCACCGGTCATGCACTATTGGTCTACATGTTGAGCATATTGTGTGTCCATTGTGGCACTGAGAGGAACAAAACAACCTTAAAAGGTTGTAATAAACAATTTCCTTTAAATTAGTAAATGAATAAGCATATCAGATCATGTATGGAGACATGAGAGTGTCCAATGTACCATGTCATGAAATTCTAGAGATACTGAATGCGTTTGTTTCTTCTGCAAGCAAACAATGATTTTTATACAACATGTACAATACTTGCTTCTTAAATGTGCACACAACAAAAAAATGTCACTAAATAGGCCAACTATAGGAGAAGTGCACTGGCACAATGAACTATCAAAGGTGAGAAGTGCAAGAACTCTACGAAAAAACATGCAGGAAAACACAGAAGCAATTAGACGAACCTGTCTTGAAGTTGAAGGACTCAAGCTATTGATTGAATTCGTTTCTTGTCATAGTAAGAGATGGTACGAATTATCTAAAACAAAAATTTTAATAAGCAGATAAAAGCTTTGCTCCCCAAATGAGGAAGAACTATAGAAATGGTACTAAATAGGCCAACTACAAGAGAGTTTGCGATTTAGAATTGACGATACTGATAACACGATTTATGACTTAGGTTTAGGCACTCATTTAGATAGTTTTTCCACTCATTCATGCATGGTTTAGCACTAGTTCGTGACGTTTGCACCCAATTCATGTATTTTGTCGAGATAGACGTCTACACGGACTTTTGCATGCTTTGTAGGTGTTTTAGGAGATTTAGGAGCTTAATAGATACATTCAAGGATCATTCCTCGAGATGACACACCTCCGGACTCATTGGGATGCAAGTTAGGAGCTAAGGAGGACACTTGGGACCTTGTTGGTGCATGCCATGCACCAAATCGTGGCTTAATGATCCAAAACAAGCTGAGGCACCAAAACCACGGCCACTGGGACTTCCACGGGCGTGGTTTTGGCCGTGGTTTTCCCCAGACAGTTGTGACAGCTGTCCCACGATCTTCATGGCCGACTCTTGCAAATTTGGAGGATAAAAGGTGGTCCTGCAGGCTGTTAAGGGCATCTTTCATCACTCTCATTCTCTCCCACACTCTCAACAAAAAAGATTCTCTCATTAGAAGATTGGATTGGAGCTACTCTTGGAGGAGAAGAAAAGGTTCCATTGGAGAAGAAGAGAAGAACACACCATTCTTAGTTTTTCATAGTTTTGAGTGAGATTTGTGAAGCCGTTTTGCAAGTGTTTGTAAGAAACGATTCGAACCTTCTTTTGAAGGGTTGTAAGTCCTTCTTGAACCTTGATTTAGCTTGTTTTACTTGTTTCATTTGCTTTATCCATCTTTCATTTCATCTTCTTGCCATGGATTCTATGATTTTATGCTTGTTGAGTTTGATTGTTGAAATGCATGTTGTTGGCTAGATAGATGCGATTCTAGGGTAAGGAAAAAATGGTTATGGCTTGGACTATGATAGAATAGACTTAAATGTATGCTTGGATGACTCGCTTGATTGAACCTAGGCACTGTCGGAAACCACGGTTTGATCTTGCCTTTCCACGGCCGTGGAAAGGGATGAACACCCCGTAATTTTGATTAACTTGCTTGTATTGATAAATCTAAGTGTTAGGTTGTTGATTTGTTGAAATTCTAGTGTTTGTTGAGCTAAATCTATCCTAGGGTGACCTAGTGTTAGCAACTAAGTGTTAGAAGAGACCTACCCGGTAATTCTTGCTCTTAGATACCGAAGATGACGAACTCAAGGTAGTAGTGAGCCTCATAAGCCGCTATTGGACTGAGTGTGCTAGGATAATTGCCTAGGACTTGCCTTCCCGAGACTTACCCGGTAAGGAGAGGTTAGATCCCTAGATAACCATCTGGTTTGTGTAGAATTCCAATCCTTAGGCTCTTTGAGACTTACCCGGTGATGAGACCTTAGGAACGGACTAGTGGACCATGAGACCTACCCGGTGATTGATCCCAATCTAGAAACAATCACTCCCAACATACCATAGTTGATCCAAGGAATGATTAGGTAGCTTGAGTCCTATGCCATAACCGGAATTTCCGACCCCTAGAATCCGCTTCTCTCTCTTTGATTCTCATATCTCGTGTTTGCTTGTTTATTTGTGTTTTGATTTGATCCCTTAGTTTGTTTTGCCATATTATATCATTGTGATCTTTGATTGATCACCACACAAAACCAACCCCAAATATTGAGATTTTCATTTAAATGTTTCTTTCATCTTTTCTTAGTCTAGATCAACACTATCTTTAGTCACTAATTGATTCGATCTCACCTCAGTCTTTGTGTTCGACCTTGGAATACTATCCCTACTACAAAACGTCCCGTACACTGCGGGTTCGCTAGGAGTTAGGAGAAATATAACGAGTATAAATTTAAGGCTTTTTGCGTGTCACACATCCTTAGCGTAACAGATACCATTCAATTAATGAGATCGGGAATAGGGTAATTAGGTAAATACCGCAACTTCAAGCAGGGCCTTTACATTGTCGACCTGAGATTCAAACACAATTGATACAAACATTCAAACAATTCATATACGAGTGCTCATCGACTGAACGTGTTCGCTCCAAACGGTGTGTGCAAGCTTTAAGTTTATAACCCTAGATGTAAGCTTAAAACAAGGATGCGAACCCGCAGTGTACGGGTCAATCGTAGTAAAAGCAAGGAATTCCAGGGGTCGATCACAGGGACTTAGTGAAACAAAGTCGGAATAGGTAAGCTTTAGCAATTACTAACCACAAAGCAATTAAAACAATCAAAGATGATAAAAGTCAATAAAGGAAATATGCAATTCTAGGGATTAAAGCATCTAGTTGTCGTTCCAACTCAAGATCTAAAGATAAGCGGACAAAGCTGAGATTTTTGCAAAGGGAAGGTGTTACTAAAATGGAATAGATCACCGGGTAAGTCTCACTACTCTCTAATCCTAAACCGTAATTCCTATTACCGGGTAAGTCTCAAGGAATCAAGATAAAGAACTGTAACCACAAACTAACACACCATCTAAGGGAATAGAATCAACCTTTACCGGGTAAGTCTCAGGCTAACTCACAAAGATGGAATGAAAGTACACTCAAACCCCAATAAAGGATAAACCTTTATTACCTACACTTATGATCTTAGGTAAACAAACAAAGGAATTACCGGGTAAGTCTCATCCTAAGCTTGCATTGAACCAGGAAAGGTGTAATAAGAATAGGATTTGGCAAACTCTAACACTTAACTCTCAGTTTCGGATCAGATAAGTCACCTCGGTCAGCCAAATTCCACCCCGGACGAGATGTTCATCGACTGAGCGAGATGCTTAGGGTTAAGGTAAAGACTCGAACTTTCAGGGTCCTACTGTGATACAAATTATTCTATCATTGTTTTTCCCACAACCTTCAGCCAATCACCATAGAATCACACAAAGAGATTAGTCACTCATCATCATGAAAGTATTAATCAAATATATGGGAAGAAAGAGAATAATTGAACAAGAAAACCTTAAGAGAAAGGCTTCAATAACTGAATCAATTATCAAACCAACAAGCGTTCCTTGGATAGAAATCCAACAAGACAATAACAAAGAAGGGAATCTAAGATGATCTTACAAAAACCCTTCAAAAAGCTATAAAAGCTCTAAACTTCCTTCCTTCAACCTTCAAAAAGGTTCTTCAAATTTCCCAACTGGAGTATGGCTGCAGCGTGTATAGCGTGATAGTAGATGTATGCAGGATGTAAGCGGATCTTCAGCTGTTAGCGGATGCGGTGATCCGAAGATGTGTGATCCGTAGATCCGATGATGGTTGAATTGTGGAAAATCCAACCCTTTATATAGGAGAATTATCTTCCAAAGATAACATATCTTAAAAGATAATTTCCTAATAAAAATATATCTTATCTCCTAAGATAAATATCTTCCTAAGATAATCTTATAGGAAATATCTTAAAAGATAATTTCCTAATAAAATATATCTTATCTCTAAAATAGATCTCCTACATATATGATCTTCCTTCTAGAAATCCAACCCAAAAATATAAGATCTCTCCTTCCAAAAATAAAAGATCTCAGCCAAATAAAATATATCTCGCCGCGTCAGGGTATTCGCCTCGGTCGAGACGCTCCTCGAGATCACCTCGGTCGAGATGGTACTGTAGCTGACCGAGGTGACTCTAAACTGAATGTGAAATCTCTCAAATCTAGTCCAAAGTGAATCTTTAATCCATTCCATGATTCCTGGATTATTCCTTAAGCTCCTGAATGTAGCTCCAATGACTCCATAGCTCATTTAACTCCATTTTAGTCCAAAATGTGTCATTTTACCTACGATTACAACGAAACTTGGTGTAGACCTCGATTCTCGCAAAGGTAGATGAAATGACAATATAATCACATAATATACATCCAAACATGCAGGTTATTGAAGATAAAACGTCTAAACAGGCCCCAAAATATAGACAATAATTCATGCTATCAAAACGATATCAAAATTTTAGATTGAATTGAAAGTAAATCAATTTGGGACAATTTAGTTGAGAGAAGAATAATAGATTAGGGTAGAGGTAGAATACCGAATCAATTTGGGGCAATTTAGCTGAGAAAATAACAATCTCATCAACAATGTTGAGCGAATCAGTAAGAAGAAATTGAGAAAATAATAATTTGTGGGGATTATATCCGCCATCTACCCAAACAATCAATTCAAACCCAATTTCACAAAATTAGGGCTAAAAAACGGAGCGGGGATCTGATGGGTAGAGAAAATCGATAATTTATGTGTTTTGACAAGAAAATAAACAATGATAGATTAATTAAAATTGGGAAAGCGTTTGAGCTTAAGGGCTCGGAATCTGCAAGAAATTGAGATTACGAGAAAGCCAAAAAATTATGAACTTTTAGCAGAGAAACCTACAATGGGTTAGTATTCAGTTCTCCTTGATCATAGTAGAATTCATATCACAATCACCAATGAAAATGGTAAAATCAAAGTAGAAATTTCTCAGAGGACTTTTGTCGAACATGTGGTGGCCTGATCATGGAACCTTTGTCTTGGAGGAGGTGAAATCTTAAAGAAGAGGAGATTTAAAGCAGAACAACACATCAGAAGATGAAGAAGAATGAAACAGAAACAAAAACAAAAACGAAGAAAGAAACACAAGCCTGATGCGAGACGAAGATACCATGGCGACGGTGAGTATCATCTGGTGGAGGAAGAAAAAGCTCAGCACCGAAGTCCTGCACAAGAAATCAAAAATCAGGCGATAGAAGAGAAAAGAGGCGAGGGAATGGAAGGAAGAAGAGAGAAGGTTGAAGACATACGTGGCTACAGAAGAGGCGGAGAAGCCAAACATGACGATCATAAATTCTTAAAACCAGTAAACTGGAGATACAAAGCGAGACAAAAAACCAGAACATAGAATTTGGGCAACAAACTGCACAATTAAGAAAACCAATTCAGAATTCAATTCACCAACCCTAAACATGAGGACAATAAGATGTATTATTCAATCTCATTTCTGATTTTACCATGAAATCAAGTAAACCGTCTTACAAACCCTAATTCTGAACCGAAGCTCCATAGTCTCGACACTGAAGTCGAATGGACTGACATAATCAAATAAACCAGAGAAGAAGAAGAAGAAGAAGAAGAAGAAGAAGGAGGGACCCAAATTGGAATCCTCCAACAAATCAGATTGGGATAGAAAATTTAATTGAATAGAACAATGCAAAAAAAAACATACCTTGAAGACTGAAGAAGGCGACGTCGAAGATCTTCAAAGAAGAAGATGTCTAAACCTAAAAAATGGAAGGCCATAAGAGAGGAAGTGAGGCGGTGAATGAATCCTAAGGACTAAGACAGGTCTTCAGTCTAAAATACGACGCTTGTAAAAATGGAGGCAAGCTGTCAAACAATGGAGGATGGTAATGAAACGTAATATACTATATTAGTGGAGGGTAAATTAGGAAAGGAAGGATAAAAGGGTAAAAGAAAATCTCCTATTCATTTGGGAAAGTCTCCCGTTTATTATAGTAAGGATATATATATACACGTTTATATGTTTATTATAGCAATCCCATTGTAACAAAATTTAAGGTAATAGTAATATTTGAATTAAGGTAACACATTTATTAAATGTAACAATAATTGCAATATGTAACAAAATTTATAAAAAGGTAACATTATTTGTTAAATGTAACAGTTACATCAAATGTAATAGTTATGGTTTCAAATGTAACACTTTATTCACTTGGTAAGAAAATATTACATTAGTGTTAATAAATGTTACAACAGCTCAAATGCAACGGCATCAAATGTACTGCTTAAAAATTGTTACCTTTTAATGTGATGTAACATTTATTGATGATAATGTAATATTTCTAGGTGATACAATAGCAGGTGAAATGTAGTAGTGCGTTGTCGTTGATACTCTGAGGGTCGGAACCCATTGTGAGGTCCTAACCTGTAACACTTTGGGTTAAATGAATTTTGAGTGTTCATGAACTTACTAAATAAACTTATGCCATGAACATGATTACTAAACTAAAATATATAAAAAAAAGCCTACTTTCCTATAATTGTTTTTAATTTCACAATATTTATTAGGCTTAATTTACAATATAATCTTAGCTTTTAAATTAATTAAAGTTCCATATCTAATAAACTTTACCCTAGAGTTAAAATTTAACTTCAGGGAACATAACCCATAAGTCTAACATCTTGTTAAATTAGCTTTTAGAATTTAAGAAGAGAAGTAGTTGAAAAAAATAATTTAGTCCTAACTGTTAAGCACCCATATATACATATATATATATATATATAAAATAAAAACCTTTTATGATTTGTAATACAGTGATAATAATGTGTTGAGATTTCTTATGTAGAGTACTATTTGGAGTGCGTAAACATTAGGCACAATGATTGGAGTAGTATTATTCGTTCTCAATTTCAAAAGCCAAGTCCACCATCACCCCCTTCCATCATTCGACTAATTCCCAGGCGTAATTGGGAGGTTTGTTTCTGAAGTGCAATGCAAGTGTTAATGGTAGTTGATCTACGCCCGCCAAGTGTTCGATGAAATGTTTTTGAGGTTTTTTTGATCTAGTTTGGCATGAAGATAGATTTCTTACCCTATGGATTGTCGTCCGTCACGTGTTTGATGAAATGTCTCTAGGAATTGCCGGTTCTGATATGACAACGGATGGTAGAGGTTTCCTTCATTGTCCTCTTAGGGCATTTCAAGGTTGTCGGGATGGAGTAGAGGGAAGCAAAGGTTTCTCTTGTTTGGTTTCTCATCTTAAAAGACAACATTTTTGTTCCGAAGATAACAAAAATGTGATTCGCAACACTATTGAGAATAACCTTGATGTATTTGTGGCTTTTGAGGAGTCCTTGGCATATCTTGGGTTGTGGTTATGTGGGCGTTGTATGAGTATGCATGCTTTGAGTCGTGCATGTCATCACTCTGATGGTTCCGTTCGTGTTGCTTATGAGGACGGAATGATTAGAAGCTACATTTTGGGTATCTCGAAGCCGGTCGTAGGAGAGTTGTCTGTTGCGGTTATTAAGGAAGGGTTGGTTTTTGATGCGGGTTTGCTCGATAGAGTTTTTCGCATTCCTATCACTACTGTGAAGAGTATCCCGCATAACTGTCGTCTTGCTTTCTCTCAAGCTCTAAAGGGTGCTCTTCAAAGAGTGGTCGCTGAGCCATGTTCTGTGGATGCTTGGGTTGCGTTGCTTCTTCTTCCTCGGTGCACTTTGCAAGTGTTCAGGCCTTCGAATAGGAGAGATAGTAGATCAGGGAGTAGAAAGTCTATTCAACAGCAGCGGATCATGCAGTCTCTGGCTTTGTGGGGTGAGGACGGCGGTATCGACAAGCTAGTGCGGGGTTTGTTAGACCATTCTGAGCATGGGTTTTCGGCAACTACTAGGGTCGCCTCAACGGATGGTGATAGACAGAGAGTGAGACCTAATATCAAGCAGTGTCTTCGCAAGGTCTCTGATGGACATTTCACGGCGGCTGTTAAGGTTTTGTCCTCTTCTGGTGTGGCTTCGTTTGATGATGAGACTGTGAAGGTTTTGGAGGCTAAGCACCCCTTCAAGTCTCCACCTTCTCGGGTATGTGAGGTTTTGGAATCTCCCTTTGTTGCTGATGTTGATTTGGTTCTTAGGTGTATTAAGTCCTTTCCCAAAGGTACTTCTTGCGGCAGGGATGGTCTGAGGGCACAACACGTGTTAGATGCTATGTGTGGGGATGGTTCCGCTATTGCTGTTGATCTTCTACGAGTGATCTCATCTGTTGTTAATCTGTGGTTGGGAGGTAGATGTCCGGGGAGTTTGGCGGAGTTTGTGGCTTCTGCTCCTCTTACGCCATTATTGAAGCCTGACAATGGGATTCGACCCATTGCAGTTGGCACTATTTGGAGGCGGTTGGTTTCTAAGGTTGCCATGAAAGGGGTGAGTAAAGATATGTCAACCTATCTAGCGGATTTTCAGTTTGGAGTAGGCGTGTCTGGTGGCGCAGAAGCTATTTTGCATAGTGTCAACAGAGTTTTGAGCGAGCTGCATGATGATGGTTCGCTTGCTATGCTTGCCGTGGATTTCTCGAATGCTTTTAATCTTGTTGATAGGACAGTATTGCTTCGTGAGGTGAGGAGAAGATGTCCATCTATTTCTTTATGGGTTGAGTTTTTGTATGGTCAGCCTGCTCGATTGTATCTGGGAGATAGATTTATCTGGTCATCCACAGGAGTTCAGCAAGGTGACCCCTTAGGGCCACTTCTTTTTGCGCTTGTCTTGCATCCACTTGTGCACACTATCCGTGACAACTGTAAGCCTCTTCTTCATGCTTGGTATTTAGATGATGGGACAATCATTGGTCGATCGGAGGATGTGGCTAAGGCACTTGGTATTATTTTGGAGGTTGGTCCGAATTTTGGACTTGAGTTGAATGTTAAAAAAACTGAGTTATTTTGGCCTTCATGTGATGGTTCGAAGCTTCAAGACGGGTTATTCCCTAGAGACATTGCGAGACCATCTTTGGGGTTGAAGTTGTTGGGAGGGGCTGTGAGTAGAGATAGTGGGTTCATTAAAGAATTGGTTATGAAGAGAGCTGATAAGGCATTGGAGTTGATGCGTCTTCTCCCTCAGCTTAGGAACCCGCAGAGTGAGCTTCTTTTACTTCGTTCATGTTTGGGTGTAGCGAAGATGTTTTTTGGCCTGAGGACTTGTCAGCCAGAGCATGTGAAGGATGCGGCATCTTGTTTTGACGCGGGACTTCGTGAGTCGATTGAGGATATGGTGGTTTGTGGGGGTCCTTTTTTCGGGGATCTTCAATGGCGGTTGGCTTCCTTGCCTATTCGTCGTGGAGGGCTCGGTTTGTACTCTGCTATGGAGGCGTCTTCTTACGCTTTTGTTGCCTCCAGAGCTCAGTCTTGGGTGCTCCAAGACCATATCTTGCGTGACAGTGGGCTATCCGGTATGGATTCAGATTTTTACAAAGCTTTAGATGACCTGCATGTGGCTATCCCAGAGTTCGACCTTTCCAACTTTACTAGTAAGGACACCGTCCCCCCTAAGTCCCAACATATTTTGGCGGATGCTCTTTTTGGTAAAATTGTTCAGGAGATGGTTGAGAGGTTTGATATGACTAATAGACAACAAGCAGTTTTTGGATGTCTGCAAGCGCCGCATAGCCAAGATTTTCTTCTTGTCATTCCCATCGATGGACTTGGTCAATGCATGTCCCCTGTAGAGTACCGCTCCATTCTCAAGTACCGACTTATGATTCCGCTTTTCTCAGCTGGTGAGGTTTGCCCCATTCCTAATTGTCGGAGGGTGTTGGATGCTTTTGGGGAGCATGCTGTACATTGTAAGGAACTTCCTGGCTTCAAATATAGGCATGATCTGGTTCGTGATGTTCTTTGTGATACCTTTAGACGGGCCGGAATTTCTGTAAAGAAAGAAGCACCTGTGAACTTCTTGACTGATCCGCGGGATGGAAGGTCGACATTGCGGCCGGCGGATGTTTTGGTGTTTGGTTGGAGTGGAGGAAAGCATGCATGTATTGATTTGACGGGGGTCTCACCGCTTGTGGGATTAGGGAACGGACCTTTTGTTGTGGGTCAGGCAGCTTGTAGAGCGGCATCAGCTAAGGTGGCCAAGCATGGAAGGGCATGTGTTGAAAACCAACACGTTTTTCTTCCATTTGCTTTTGACACGTTTGGATTTTTTGCACCCGATGCTGTTGATATTCTCAAGAGGGTGCAAAGAGTTATGCATAGTAATATTATGTCCTCTAGATTTGTAGATGTTGTTTTTAAAAGGTTAGGTTTTGCCATCCAAAAAGGGGTAGCGGCGCAACTTGTTGCCCTCTTACCTTCTACTTCTATGTAAATAGTAATACCGGATAAATAAAAGTTGACTAGCTGTTTTTCTAAAAAAAAAAAAAAAAGAAGGAAATATAAAAAAATATTGCGCCCACCGTAAATTTTTATGATCATTAGGCCAGATTTGATAAAACGCAAATTAGGGGATCAAATATTGAAGCAAATAAAGTTAAAGAGTGAAATCAATAGGTCGGTGACCACATACCAAACGTTAATATGACGTAATTAAATAGTATATTTTATGTTAGTCAAAAAATAAAAAATGAATGACTTGTTTTAATTTTAAACTTTCTATTTCTATTAATGCAAGTTCTCAATGCGTAAGTCTTAATTAATAACCGATATAGGGTAGCCAAATACATCAAAATTATGTTTGATTTAAAAAAAATTATTATACAAAGATTATTATATTTTAAAATATTTTCCGAATATATATTTTAACAATCTCACGTTAAACTTTATATGGATTTCATTTGATTTCCAAAAAAAAAAATATAGAATTAAGATTTAAACAATTTTAAAAAATGACACTTTAGTAATGTACGGGATTTGGCCTTAATACTAAATTATTAGAGAGTCACGTCAATAATCTACTTTAGTATGTACTATTGTCATACTCATGCCTTGTGCGGAATGTATTTGAGAATATTATTAAATTTAAATTTAAAATATATAAAACAATTAATAATATATCCTTAAATAATCTTATATATATATTAAAGCAGGAGCCTTTTTTGCAACGTGTCAAGCCACGGTTCTCCCAACCCCAATTTTTTTTTAAAAAAGTGGTTTTTAAAATTTAAAATCTATAAAAAAATTTTTAGTAAAGTTGTTAATTAACGTTAAAATATATTTAAAATATCTTTGAATTTTGTCATAGTAAATGTCAGTAAAACAATTTGATTTTAATTTCAGAAAATATCTTATCTTATCTTATCTTATCTTATATATATCTATTGAATCAGAAGCATCTATTGCCACGTGTCAACGTCAAGTTTTTCGAAACCTAAAAAATTATTTAAAAAGTGATTTCTAAATGTTAATATAAATTAAAAATTGATTTCTAATTTTTTTTAAAATATTTAAATAAATATTTTTATAAAAATAGTTTTTAAACTTTTACTGAATTTTTTTTACCAACAAGCATATCTTATCAAATCAATTTAAAAATATTTTTAATTAGAAGAGATAAATACTTAAAAGAGAATTAAAAATTATAATATTGATTTTAATTTTATTCTCTGGATTTTTATTTTACAAAAATATACATATAATGTCTAAGTATTAAATATTTATTAAAACTGAACCCGCACATTAGATATAATAATGATATGTAGATCAAATGGATAAGTCACATTAGATATAATAATGATATGTCGATCAAATGGATTAGTTGGATATCCAGATCCGGTTATAGTCATTTTCAATAAAATAGATCAGGCTAAAATCATTCTGATCAAAGAAATCACCCAAATATTCTCGGATTATTATTTGATCCGACTAAAATTATTTTCACATACCATGTTTTATAATTTGGATCAAACAGATCAACCCGATAACCCGTCATAACCCAAACAATCGATACCCGATCCGAAGCAATGTGGTTAAAAATCAAGGCTTTTTTGAACCGACCCGTTTCAACCCGAACTTGTTGTAACCGACCCGTTGGTCCCGTTTGACACCTCTTATACTTCCAACCTAGTAGTCCGTGAGTTGAGAATCGAATTTTAGGAGAAAACCATGTACATCTAATGCATCCTATTCAATGGTATTAAGATGTGTTTGAGCAAAGGTTATATCAGCTTACTCAATATATAAAATCAACTACTCATATTTTTAAAGATCATATTGAAGAATTAAATAATTGGATATAAAGCTAAAATTTTAATAAAATCATGTTTACAATTGAAGAAAAACAAATCGATATTGATAACGGCTTTAAAAATTGGATATATAAAACTATATGTAATGATAAATGAAAATTTATAAGCAATGAAAAAAATAAATAATTTTACATTCAAAAATACTTTTTGATATAAAAATAATTATGTAAAATATATTATACGTATGGGCCTTGAAAATTTTTAAATATGAAACTTTTAGTGCTATTATAAATTTTATCGGAAAATAAATAAATGGAATAAATTTTGAACGAAGATAAATAATAAGACCAATATAAGAAAATGATTTGACTTGATAATCAATATGTTCCGAATTGAATAAATTTGTTATAAAGATTTGGAACTTGGCACTTAAGTAAACTGAATCTAGCAATATAATTTAGGAATCTTTCAAATATATTTTTGTTTACCATGATTGACCTATATGGAAGTTTAAAGTGAGTAAGATATAATTTAGGAAATCTTGCAGATATATTTTTGTTTATCAAAATACAACACTGCTACAACTGACGATTTTTTTCTTGTCGCTCACGACGTTTTACTTGACACATTGATAATGTGTGTGTATATATATAGATAGGACCTGCTCTCACCATTCGATCATCATCACATCATTACTTTCCAGCTTCAAAGCTTCCATATTTCTCTTTCTGAAACCGAGAATGGGGATTCAGATTCATCAAAAGTCGGAACTCAGGCTCTTTGGCGTTACGATCAAACTCAACGACGATGACGACGATGCTAAACAGAAGTCCAAGTTTCCAAGACTCGTCGCACCCAATCCCCAACCGCTTCCTTTAACATATCGTGATTTTGTTCTTGTCAAGGGCGGTGACAGAGAAAGCATACAGCTAGTCTTGAGAAAGAGACTCACCTCTACAGACATGAACCCGAATCACGGTCGTCTCAGTTTGCCCAGAAAGATGATCGAGAAGAGTTTCCTGCGCCCCGAAGAGGAAGAATTCATTAGAAAGAATGTTGAGAGTGGAAACAATAAGCGCAAGAACAAACTCACTGTTATGGTAGTCGACCTTTTCTCCCTATCGACTTCTCCATTTGAGATGCGTTCCATGAAGATGGCCAAGTGGAATTATAATGAGTCTGTTGCTGAGAAGAAGAACAATTGGTGGCTTGCTGTAACCAATGACTGGATCAAGTTTTCGCAAGAGAATCACCTTTGCACAGGGGATGCTATTCAAATCTGGTCCTTTAGACTTGAGGGTCAGCTAGGACTCATTATTCATAAGGTTTAGAAGAGCTGAGTTCATAACATAGGTTAATTGAGTTCTTAGCTTTACTATACTCTGTAAGTAAGGGTAATTTGTATCCCCTCCAATTTATAGTACTAGTTTAGGGGTGCAACTTTTGTCACTTTGTCAAGTATCCATTTAACTCTCTGTTTAATACCAGAAACCATGATACATACTATAACTGCGTTTTCTTATACAATTTTGCTAAACTGTCTGTAATTCGTTGGAGCACTTTACTTCTAGAGCTTCAGCTTGGATGTTCATATAATGATATATTCATATGGCTGTATACCTACCCTCCTTGAATTGAAACTATTGTTACTTTCTCAAAAACACTTGACATATTAGCTTCCACGACATCTGTCCGTAAGAAATTATTAGTAATACTATGTATTAGGTTAAATGTTGATCACTTTGCTAGGTTAATTGAGTTCTTGTTCCTGTTAGTGCCACCGTACTTGGTAACTAGTACTATGTATCTTCCTTCAATTTAGTTTCATTATGAAACTGCTACCCCATGACTGCAACTGCAAGAAAGTCTTTTATACCTATTTGATATTTGCCAGCAGCTGTTCTTGCTTGTTAGTTTACTAAGTGAAGCAGAGGTGAGGAGTATTTTAGACTTTTTCAGTTTTTGTAAGTCATTGCACTAAAAGGAATTTGCTTGACCTTTTCTTTACTAAAAGGGCCCAAGCCAAGCTATTTAACACCAATATAACTGCCCCACGGTACACATTCCATTCTATCTTAGTCAATCATCATATCAACAGCTTACACAATCTGATAATGACACGATGCTCAACTTACAAAGGCAATTCACGAGCTCATAAAATAGCAGTATCCCAATTGAAATGACATATTGGCTACATAGAGTAACATTCAAGGCAAAACTAGTAAACATTTATCAACCAAAAATTCTTGGGCAGATGTAGATGTAAATGCCTATCCAGGAAATCAAAAGGAACATCTAATATAGCATTTCCAGCTTTGAAGAAGGTCATCACAATGGCAAGCTATAGGCTAAAAATTATTAAGAGGGCCAGCTAGTACCTGGAGACCGGTGTACTTCATGTATGAGATCATTGGCCAGAACTATTGTGAATTTAAGTCATGATTGATGTCGTTGCTCGTTTTTCCAAGAGTTTTTCGCCACTTCAGCAGATGAACCACTGGAATCTCCTTCTCCCTTCGGCTTGGAGAAGAAAGGATCCCATTCATGGGCTCCTACCTCACGTTGCCCTTCATCCAACAGAGCGTACTTCCAACTGTTTTCTTCTATAAAATTATCATATGTTGTCCCGTCAATGATTTCCTTCCTCAACTTTGTGACTTTGTCAATAATGGCCTGAACAGACACGTCAAAGGCATCTTTGAGCGTCTCCAGCTTGGTCCGTGGATCAGCATAGATCACCTTGACCTGTTCTGCTGGAATCAAGTAGTCTTTCCTCAATACTCAAGTTGCTCTCAAACCCCATTTTAAGCGCATGGGCATGAATCTCCCCGCCGCCTTCCAAGCATGCGCACGCATTCAAAAGGTCAAGACCATTAAGCGATCAACTCTGAAACCATAATCTCCTGCAAATCGTGTAACAATTCAAAAAATACGACATGATGGTTTTCCAAGAATCTATATCTCTTTTTGGCATTTCATCAAACATTTAAGCTACGCCATCCAGACACCCACATTTTCCATACAACCCATTAGAGCGTTGGTGACGTAGGTATTAGAAATGTAGCCCAATTTAAACACCAAAGATTGTAGTTGGACACCCAAATCAAAATCCAATATTTTGCTGCAAGCAGTTAATACCTAAAAGAGTTATAGCAGAGATAATCGTAATTCCCTCACTTTGTAGAAAAGTCGAACAGCTTCATCTCTATAGTCATCATCCTTTGCGAGGGCAGAGATAATCGCAGTGAAAGAGAAGACGTCGGGGCTGGACAAGCAGGAGAAGACACGATAAACCTGTGGGAGATAATCGCAATGAAAGAGAGAATCGCGGTCATCACTTTGTTTGCTTTGGAGGTACTACAAACTGATTGATGAAGAAATTGAATTCATAAAAATCTGCTATTCGTACCATGGTCCGGCATGGCTAAAAGCGTATGCACAGTAATAAGTTGATTTCGTTAGAGAGAATATAGGAAAATGGTTACGCATACGCCATGTGTACACGTATGTGTACGCGTAGTTATACTACGGATACGCCGTGCGTAATCGTAGTACAAATTTCGATAAAAATACTAAGGAAAATGGAATACCTCGTAGTAGAAATTTTTTTATAGCACGAAACCGTGGTACGAATAGCAATAACCATAAAAAGGGTCAATCAAACTCACTAACTAATAATATATTTTCGGGTGCAATTATTACAATATGCCCACCTAAAAATGCCTAAAAAGATTTTTTTGAGCAAATCTTTCCAATCATATACTTTCGATGAACTTTTAAGCTTTAGTGACCGGTGACATGAATGAAAAGTCCTGGGTGCGGATATCCGAATTTTTTTATCCGATCCGATATCTAAACAACAAACAACATCCTAAATAATGTTGTTAGAACCTTACAAACATGCATGGGTACTACATTTATCATCGGCCTAGACTTCAATTTAGGTTGTCCAACCATAAATGGACGAGTGATGAAAGGCGTAATTAAAAAGTAATTGCTAAATCAAAACTCCAGTCTAGGTTGGATTTAGGACACTTTAAGGTGGTTTACATCCAGAAAGTGACCGCTTCTAAATCGCTTTCCTGATTGTCAAAAAAATCAACAAACCGTCATTCACCCGACCTATCTTTCATCTATATACTACCTATGATGCACGTACACGGTCAAATATGACCCGATACGGTCAAGACATGGTTTGGATGTAGGGCACAGTGAGGACACGCCTAGGACACCACGCAAACACGGGTTGTGTCCAATCAATACACGGTTAACGAAAGTTTCTCCTATTTTTAAGGCTAAAAAAGAAATATAAATTTAAAAAATTAAATAAAAAATTTTACCGTAATATTTCTTCTTCTCTCCCATCTTTTCCCGACTAAACCTAACCCCATATGACCACCTGTGAGATTGTGGTTGTCGGAAGCAAGACACCAATCTTCTCCTTTTTCTTCTGATTTATAATTATTTTATAATTATTTTTGATAAATCCACCGTGATATCTAATGTTATATATAGAATGATGGAAGACTTAACATAAATATGCTTTTATAAACTAACAAATATCGATTATATATTGTAGATATATTGTGTTGGTTTGTTACATGTGTAATGCAGGTTGTTAGGATATGAAGTAACAAATGTCGGATCTAAGAGAGAGAGGATGAAGATCTTAACGATTCAAATATAATATAACAAGAAGATCTTATCTCAAGAAGTTGTTGAAGATTTTACTCGAAGATATTCAAACGGCTACAACCAAGATCTTACTCGAAGATTTTCAAACGGCTGCAACAACACAACAACCGAAGATCTTGTGTGAAGATTTTGTTCGAGATTTTTGGAACAATTTCAAACGTCCAACAAAAAATATTCTCAAGAAGATTGTTCGGGTTCTATGGAAAAATTAAAAAAGTTACAAACAGTCAAAAGAAGATGCCTCCATAGTCAATAAAAGAATCCATCAACGATGAAGAATACACGAGCTTACAAGTGAACAATTCAAGTCTTCTTCATCAATCAAAGTCTATCATTCTCAAGAGCGTACATTGTTTTAGTTTAGTGAGTTTGATAAACACATAGAGATACATTGACATATCATTATAGTTTTATGCTTAGTGTTACTCTACGAAGTAACTAGGCTATTATCGTGTGACCTGAGTTGACTAGATCGTAGCGGTGATGCTACATTGAGAGAAGAAGGGAAGTTCTTCTAGGTTGTATATAGGACTTAAACGAAGCAAATAATAGATAGTTAGAATCCTAGGGTCGGAAACCCTAAGCGGACAAGTACGTTGTTAGGGCTGAACTTCGTGAACATATCGTGTGTCGATCTTTTCATTTCCGCACTTTATATCGTTTATATTGTGACTAACATTTTTCTTCAAGTTTCCAAGTCAAGACCTTGAGATTCACTTCAAGGCCTTGAGAAACAGTTTTTTCACAAATTATAAAGATCGACTTCAAGGCCTTGAGATTCATTTCAAATCCATAATATCTGGAATTGTGAAAAGTTCTCATACTCTATTCAACTCCCGCTTCTAGAGTATCTTTATCCTTATTCTATCAACAAGCACAAATTATAAAGATCGACTTCAAGGAAAGAAGGAAAAGATGAGGGAAAGAAGAAAGAAAGAGGAGAAACCATAGAAGCTTACCAAGCTGAGCTTAACTCAAAGCAGAACACCATCCCAAAACCTCAAGGCTGGCTATCAACAAGCACAACAACAACTCAATCAAGCTCAAAGAAGATCAAGATGAAGTACGTAGGGAGAGAGAGATGGGGCTGAAGATACCTAACCCTCATCAGAAGGAAAGGAGGAGAAGCTTATAAAGGAAAGAGGGGTCAAAATGCAAAGCTCGGGTCAAAGAAGACGGCTGCAGCCCACCACAAACCGTAGGGGCGGCTAGCCTGGCCGCTGGGACGGCTCATAGAACCGCAGGAGCGGCTAGCCAGGGGCGCAGGGGCGACCCACTGTAGCTCCAAGGAAGAAAGGCAGTTGCGCCTCAGCTGAAGCGCAGGTGCGGGATCTCTCGAAGACTAAGGCTCTTCCACAAGGTCATGCAAGATGAAATGACGGCCCTACACCACAAAAATACTTGGGAATATGTCGATCTCCCTCTAGATCATAAAACTATTGGCTCAAAATAGGTTTTTCGTATCAAATACAACTCCAATGGAAAGGTTAAGCGCTACAAGGCGCATTTGGTTGCACTAGGTAACCGTCAAAAACAAGACATAGATTATAATGAAACTTTTGCTCCTGTTGCTAAATTTGTTACAATCAAACTACTTCTTGTCATTGCCTCCATCCATAACTGGGTACTTTATCATATGAACGTTCACAATGCTTTTCTTCATGGGGATCTGCATGAGGAAGTCTATATGCTACCACCTCCCGATTTTCGAACCTCTTCCAAAGTTTGCCGTCTCAAGAAATCATTGTATGGTCTTTGTCAGGCTCCTCGGAATTGGTTTCACAAGTTCATATATGCCCTTCTACAATATGGGTTTCATTAGTCCCTTGTTGATTACTCCATTTTCACCTTCAAACGGTCAGGTATCACCCTTCAAATTTTGATTTATGTTGATGATATCATCATTACTGGCAACAATATCGCTACCATTCGCAGATTTAAAGATTGCCTTCATTCTTGCTTTCTTATGAAGGATCTTGGACCCATTCGGTCCTTCTTAGGCATTGAAATTGTTCGCACCCCGTCTGGTTTATTGCTTAATCAACGGAAATACACTTTGGATATTCTGGCCGATTTTGTTCTTCTTGGATGCAAACCCGTGTATTTTCCGATGTCTGCTAAGCATGGTCTTCAATCAGATTCTTCTGCCTTGCTTGATGATCCTGAAAAATATCGTCGATTGGTTGGACGTCTTATCTACTTGTCCATCACTCTCCTTGAACTTGCATACTCAGTTCATACGCTTTCCCAATTTATGGATGCTTCGTGCCGTGGCCAATGAGATGATGCCTTGAGGTTCTTCGTTACCTAAAATTAGCACTTGCTCAAGGTATTTTTTTTATCTTGCTCTAGCGATATGTGCATTCGTGCTTTTTGTGACTCCGATTATGCAACTTGTCCGATCACTAGATGCTTAACTACAAGCTACTTTATTCTACTATTACTTCACCCATTTCTTGGAGAACCAAGAAACAACCTACCGTTTCTAGCTCTTCTATCAAGGCCGAATATAGAGCAATAATAGCTACTACATGTGAGCTCTTATGGCTTCGTTCCCTCCTTGAGAAATACATGACCAACTAATCAACCGTCATAACACTTTAAATTTCAACTGCACATTGTTATATAACTTGATTCGCAATTTGAGTGCGCATCGAAGCGAACCTAGCTTGTAGTCTGAGTGCGTGTCAAAGTTAGTCCTGATAGTGTGGTAAAGTGAGCCTCAGACCGAGCAAAATTGAGAGAAAAAATATTTTATTTTATTTTATTTTTTAATCTAGTGTTAGACGTGCATACTAGGGTTTTTAATCGGAAACGTTGGAACCAAACCTGTTTTTTATGGTTCAGTTCGGTTCCTTATAACAAAAATAGATATGAACCGTTTATATTTTTAGGTATACTAGTAAAATGTAAACTAACAAAATGTATAAAAAAATAGATATGAACCGTTGGAACCAACCTGTTCTTTGGTTGAATGACCAATAATAATGTCTTATGTTCCTCTTTGTCATTCATTCGTTCCTCACTAAATTGGGTTCTTCAGTCGTCAACTTCTTCTTTAACTAGGTTTGTCTTCAATCCGAGATTTCTTTCTTTAACCCTTTTGTTGTTAGTTTCTTTAATTTAGAATATAAAATTTCAACTCTCGAACTTATAGGAAAATGAGTGTAGTTCGTCGACAAAGGCTTGGGGTTTAAATTTTATCTTCCATTGTAGCAATGCTTAATTACCTATTCTAAGGCATGCTTGATTATCGAGAATTAGAGAAAATTAAGACAAACAATGCAAAAATTAAAAATATCTATATACTAAACAAAGTTAAAGTATTTGGACTTAACTTCTACAATTCATATGCAAATGAAAGTCGTTAAATAGTTCTTGTTAGGTTCAAAGTGGTTCCTTTGTGATTCGGCTTCAAACGGTTTCACTCAATAAAAATTACAAGAACCTAACCGTATATCTAAAACACTTTGATTCTTTATTTGGCTCGGTTTTAAGCGATTCCACCTCTTAAAAATACAGGAATGAAACCACATACTTAAAACGATTTGATTCTTGGTTCCAAAAAAAAAATCATTCTTTAAAAGCCGTTTAACAGACCTAGTGTATACCGACCGACTACACATCATCGCTTAGTTTACACGCGGTCAAAATTTGTAATGTGTTATACCGTTCCTTGATCGTGTAAATAACAATTGTATTGTATTCTTTTGTTAGGGTGTAAGATGTAAATATGCGATTTATTATTTTGCATAACACGTATTTTGATTTTCTTAAATAGTTTGAAAGCATTTACTTTATTGATAATAAATATCACTTTATATAGCATGCATGCTAAACACGAAACTCTACGAAAGAGGAATTGGCTATCATGTTCCAAAATTGATATAAATTATCCCGACTAAAATTAAAAGAGGAAAATGGTGAAATGCACCAATGAAACATATTTTCTTATAATTTTATAATTTTTTTTTATAAAGGACACTTATTATTTTGTAAATTTATAATTCTTACAATAAATATAAAAAATTAATAAACGAATATAGTGATGGCGAATTGATCTCTGGTTGGTAGTTCCTTCCTCCCACCTGGACAAGTTGGATCTCACGATTTATCTTCTTTTGAAAATTAAAAATATTCATTAATTATAATACTTGAATTTTCTCTTTTACAATAATTTTCTTGTACAAGAATTGTTGTAACTAATTTCTTTGTACACGATTATTGTATCGTGTACAAGTAACTCAAAAATATCAAAAATATTATTAGATTATTTTTCCTGTATAGAAATGATTTGATTATTTTTTGTACCTGCAATTTATATACAAAAGTTAAATACAAATCTTGTAACATATTAAGGAAAGTTGATATATTAAATAAGAACAAATTAGTCCATTCATTAAAAAAAAGTTGTTATACACTTAATTATTTTTTTAAAGTAATTATTTAAATTATATTGTCTACACACACATTAATACATATTACATATTACATAATCCATACTATAACTATTAGTCTATAACGACATTCTTCAACTCCGACACGATAAATGTAAGGTAACGATGATTTTAACTCATTAAAATAACTTTTGATTTTAACTTATGGTTTACTAATTACTTATTAAAAATATTTTCCAACTTTAATTTTTGAATTCCTATACAAATATTAAAGTATACATATTACATAATACATAGTATAACTGTATAAGTATATTTGATGACGTTTTTTAAGAATTAACTTTTTTACCTTGTTGGAGAAAAGATATGTGTTAAAGAGTTAAAAATAAGTTTCTTTAAAAAAAAACTTTCTATTATACCTTTTTTTTTACTTTCATTTAGATTAAGTTATGTCATTAATTGAATATGATATATTTTAGGGTTAATTTGGTAACTAAGCCCTTTTAAATTTTGTATTTAGTAAGTAGGCTATAATAATATTTGATTAAGTAAATATACCCTTACTTTCTTTTTTACCGTAGAAACCCTTCTCTCACCGTCTCCCTCCTCCTTCGTTTTTATTCTTCTCTCGCCGCCTCCCTCCTCCATCTCTCTCCTCTCCAGATCCGGCCACACAGCTTCTAGGACTCCTCTTGTCGAGGTGGGCTTGTTTCGAGTATCATCACCAACTCCTCTTATTGGCAGTTTAGCAGTAGATGCTCTTCTATCTTCTTCCTCGTCCCTTGGGATCCATGGAGCAGAAGGCTCAACCAGGTACGTTGCTGGAAATTGACATAAGTGGCGGAAGCACCGTGGCGGAGGTGGTGGCGAGTACGACGGAGGAAGAGGCTCCGAGTAGACGCAGTTGTTCTCATCTGGGAGAATTATATTCCTTTTCTTCTTCTCCAGATCTAGATGCTTGCGACGTGACAAGGGTCATGAGGAAGATCCAACTGAAAAATTCACGGTTCTACCAATTAGATTAGCCTTATATTATGTGATTTCAGGGCTGTTTGGATCACGCTCTTCTCCTGTTCATCATCAAAGGTCCGTTGAGGAGCCTAGGGAGCCTCTTCCGCCACTGGTTTAACTTGGTGAGATCTCAGAGTAGGAGCTCAAATTGTATGATGATTCTAAATAAAATAAACCTTTGTTTATGGCTATTATGGGTCAGATCTATGATGTCTCTCAAAGAAGGCTTGATTTTCTTCATCTAGGAATTCTTTGACTTTTCCCTTTTGTTGGTAATTGGATGTTCACTGGGGTTTGTTTGATGATTTGCTTGATCTGTTGGTGGAAATTTGATTATTTTGGTTGGTTTCCCGGTTGTTGTTGTTCTAGGATTTGGTTATTTATGTCTATTTCCCTTCCACATTCCAGTTGTGGTTTTGTCGTTGATGAAATGTTTACATGGTTCCTAGTTATGTACCTATTGTTAATTTGAATATTGTTGGGAAATTATCTTCTCAGTGATTTTCCGAGGGTATGATGAAATTCCGGTATGTGAATTTTCGGTATGTGAAATTTCGGTATGAAATTCTGGTATGAACCATCCGGTATGCGAACTTCTGGTACGTGAAATTCTAGTATGATAATTTCATACCAAAAAATTAATTTAAAAAAAAAGAAAACAGAAAAAAGAAAGAATTGTGTTTTACCCAACTTATTAACTAAATTCATGTTTGTTTCTCATTTTATTCAAAATAGAGGGGTTAATTACGTTTACCTACTATTAAATGAAAGTGGTAAAAATTTATGGGGTATATTTACTAAACACAAAACTAAAAAAGGACATAGTAGGCCAATTTCTTTCAATATTTTATTTTACACTTTATAACAAACAAAATGTAATATCCGAAAAATTTTATTCCGTTTGATTCCGTAGCAAACCAGATTTCGATCCATTGATCCTTATGTCTACCTAGTCGGGCACAATATCTCAAATTTTATCATTTTATGTAACCTCACTTCACATAAAATGATAAGATTTTTATAACAAACCCTAATCCATCAAACCCTAGTTTATAACATGACTTGTCCTTGACAAAGTCATGACGAGATTTGATGAGACCGCGACGAGATCATGACAAGCCATGCATGGGCTTGACAAAGCCATGACACATTTTGACAAGGTTGTGACAAGCCTTGACAACACTACACCACTCTTATGCTCACTTTGCTTCAGCCCAACCTTGGCCTTGTTTTAAGCCCATTCCCTTACTGATGCCTTGCTCCAGCCAGCGTAGCTACCATTGGTGTGCGGCCTAACAACGTGTCCAGCCCAGCAAGGAGAAGCAGGTAACCGGCCTCACCTTCTCTTCAGCCCACGTAACAACATCTCCCTTCTCACCTCCTTGCTTCACGTAACGGCTGAGAAGAAATCTCCCAGCTCGTAGCATTCCGAGTCCTCTAGGATTTGGGGTGTTACATATCCCACCGGAACAAAGCTCTCACCTTTCCTGAGGATGTCGGTCCAAGCCTGAAGCTGCAACCCCTGTCGACAAGCCATAAAACCAGTGCAGTCATCGTCGTTGGTAGGAAGTAGAGGGCCTGTCTGCAGCCAACACACTAGCAAAGGACAGACAATGCAAACTGAGTGGTAAGGACCTCTTCACACCTCCTTAGACCATATCAGGAGAGGTTGATTGTATATATATGATAATGCTCTATATAAGAATCAAACTAGGGACTTTTGAGTAGTGTAAAGGAGGAGATATGCTGATGACCGGATTCGAACTAGAGACCTATAGGAATATTTTTATTGCTGTAAATGTGAGCAGTACAAATAGAAGTGAGAAACTCATTTGAAACCTCAGTTTTGTAAGTGGAAATAGTCAATGTTGTAGATCAATGATAAAGAGATTGGTTGAAGATCCAACGTTGAAATTTTGATAGTTCATAGATGGATATATGTAGTTTACTGTGCTAAAATTTGAGAATAAATGAACGGTCGGATTACAAGTTATAAGGTTCCGAATTAGGGTAGTTGAGCAGTTTTTCCAGCAGTGAAGTAAGACTAAGTGTAAAAAATTTTAAGTGTTGTAACCAACTTTTAAGATTTTGTAGAAGTGATAGTTGAACAGTTTTAAAGAATTCTTGCTCCTATGAGTAGATTGGATATCATAGATAATCTAGAGAATTATTTCGGAATTTTTATAAATTTATTTGAGTCTCATATTTGAAGCCGAAGTTGGACCGTAGTGACTTTTCGGGAAAATAGAAAAGTGTATAGTTTCTCTAGTTTTACCCAAAATCATCCTTGAGAGTCAGAATATGGTTTTTAGTCTCAAATAAGAGTTTAAGCATAAATTAGGGGATTTTTGAGAGTTTTGGGAGCAAGGGTGAAATAGTCATTTTACCTTAAATGGGAACTGTAATAAATTCTGTTTTATTAAGATCTCCTATCTTAGATGTCTTAGACTTCTAATTACCTAGGAAGTGTGATGACGCACTTACCTCCTTTGACAGGCAACTGAGTTGCTACAGTTACAGATCGAGTGGTGTTTACAAAAAGTCGAGACTTGAATCAGGTAAGTCCTTTGGGCTTACTTAGCTGACTTCTAGATATGAGTGTGGATAATGATAGTGGTGATTGAATGAGAGGTTTATAGTTATATTTTAGTAGTAATTATCTACCGACTTACACTTTGGCCTAAGAGTAACGGGCGGTGGCATTTTGCTCAGTTAGCTTGAGGGCGAGTTTTTCTTTAGGGACTAATCCACACTCGGTTTGTAGTGATGCTACCGGCGGAGGTAAGATAGACCTACACCCAGTTGGATAAGAAACGGAGGCGAGAACTGTTAAGAGTTCTCGTGCCACAACTATAAAACTGAATAAGGTGAATCACTTAAGTAATAGATAATAACCAGTTGTGTGCCAGCATGATGATTGTTTATGATATCTTGAGTGTGCTTGTGCTATTATTATTTCTGCTTATATTTGGATAGTTAGCTAACAGTTGTTTTGTTTTGTAGACGTACCACATGTTAGAGCAGATGCCGAATGATCCGGATGGTAGTGGTCAGCTAGGGTATCGTACTCATTAGGACGAGTTGCAGTTTCCTTTTTGTTGGTCTTCCAAATATGACCCTTGTTTTTCTTTTCTCAGTTTGTGATACCTTGTGTTTTCCGGCTGTTAGTACTTCTGGTCACATTCATAACTTTGTTAAAACTTAATTTATGATTTCTGGTTTTTCCTTATTTGTGTCTTGTTGTAAGATCTTGTTAAGTTGTTGTCAAACTAAGGTCGGAACCCACTGTGAGGTCCTAACTAGTAACCCCCCGAGTTTTGAAAACTTGGGGTGTTACAACAGTATCAGAGTCAGGTTGGCAACAATGACACTTGAAATATTCTAAAAGGTCAAATAAGTAAATATGAGAACCCGAAAGGGGTATGAGTTTTCCAATGGAGTTTTGGTTTTTAAAATGCATGCATAGTCGGGTTGGGATAGAAAGTACAGACGACCACCACTACCTCCGCGGATCTCGGTATTCTTAGTATGATTACCTTAGACTTTTACTGCTTTTGACAGATTAGTTAGATTATCACTGTAGTTGTTATTGCTCGTGCAGATGGCACGTACTAGGGCTACACCAGCGACTGGTCGAGCTAGAGGTCGTCCACCTCTTCCTTAAGCTAGACATGATAGAGTTGATAGGACTTCTACTGTTAGAGGTCGTGGCCGTGGAGGTAGACCTCCACTGGTGAGAGGTCGAGGACGAGCTCCTCGAGAGGATCCACCCGTAACGAGCATGCCAGATGCTGTTGTGGAAGAGGTAGCTGAGAGTATGGTTCCCGAGGTCGGGAGTGAGACCGCTGCTCGGTCTGGAATACAGAAAGCACGTTCGACTGAGTCAGGACGCGTTTCTTTAGGGGCATCTGAGTACAGAGAGTACAGAGCATACGTCCAGCGTATGGAGGAGGCTGCTAGGACAGAGAGACTTTCCCAGGTACCACCAGTACCGGCTAGGTCAGCTCAGGTGCACAGAGAGTGACTCAGGCACCGACTGTGTGTAAAATCCGGAATTTTATTTCCGTTTTTTTTCGAGTCAAACCGGATTTCGACACGTTGAAATCTCCTCACATGATACTGAACATTATAAATCAAAACATTTTTATTATTTTATGTGAAATTTCTACACACATAAAATATAACCAAATTCTTAGACTTTACCCTTGCAAGAATAGAAAGCCATGAGCTATTTTTTTTTTGACAAGCTTTTGGAAAACTTTGAAAAGGCCTTGCAGGCCCATTAGACAAGCCCGTGACAAAGCCAAGACAAGCAAATGCAAGGCCCATTCCTAGGAAGCAAGAGCACGTTCTTCCTCACGTAATTCTGATCTTCAAACTTCCGTATATGTAGTAACACACACACTCTCTCTCCTATTCTCAATGTCTCTCCTCACGTAAGTGAGATCAATCCACCTTCCTTCCATGGTTTCATATTCAAGGCAAGTAATTGTCAGCCTTCCATCTACGTGTGTGCTATAGCTACACTTACCTTGTTTCTCTCTCTCCTTAGACAGCAGACAAGACCATGGCACTCCGTTCTCCATGGCCATAGATCTCGCTTCCCATGTGCAGCCAAGAGAGACGCATATCTGCTGCAACGTGCACCTCTCCTCTCCTCACATATGCATTCACTCACCCCTCCCTCTCACGCAACCCTAACCTTCGACCTTCAATTGTCCTCCTGTGACTCCGTCACACCGCACCAAGCACGTCTTTGTACGAAGAGAGCCGTCCGAGATCTCTCAGCGTTGCCCGCTAGTGATAGTCATGGAGTTTGGATCCTCAACAAACAACAATAGAGGGTAATTTTCTTCACTCTTAGAATCACTTTGCGCCCTCCTGTCTAGCCTCCACCTTGCTTAACCCTAGTGTCTCCAGCCTCCCCTCCTTCCCTGGATACGCGACATCCTCAGCGGCATCTTCAATGATGGCAGGAAGCCATGGGAGCCTTCATTCCTCCCGCTGTCATAACTCAGCACCTTCACCCCGTGTTTCCTCTCTTGCCCTCACACGCAGCACATAAGGGTCTCTCCTTCTCTTTGTGAAAATTCAACGGGAGCAATCTTGGAGATGTTCAGAGGGCAAGGAGAGCAACCTTGAGTCCTTCATCCTAGCCATTTGCAAGGCTGTCGGGTAAGAAAAAGTATGTTATGTCCTTCGTTCCAACATACCCATAAAGTAGGGCAATAAATGTGTATCTATGGGATCCACAAGATTAAAGTGAAGACCTACTGATGGGCTAATCAGGTACAAGTGACTGCTACCGAGAAGTTCGAACTAGTGACGTGTGGGTAAACTTGCAATCCAGGAAGCTAGCGGTGAGACTCGAAGTCTAAACCAGTTGAGGCGCCTATTTAATTTCCAGAATACTGGGTTTTGCAATCATGTTTGAGGGTAGGTTTCGGTACCTTAAAAATATAATTCACCGTTCAAATTTTAGTATGACATAAAGGGATATGCATAGTGTAATCTATCACAATCTGAATCTATAGGAACTCGAAGTACACTGGTCGAGCAATTATTAAATTTCGCAGAATTTGGCTAAGTATGAAATTTCTGGGTTTTGGAAGCATCTTTGGAGATTTTTGTAGGAGTTTTTGTTGATAATTTTTGAGAGATCTTTGCTCATATGAGTAGAGGGCATATCATAGAAGACCTATTATATTTTTGTTGAATTTCTATATTTTTATGCGAACCTCGAATCTTAAGTCAAAGTCGGACCTTAGGGACTTTTTATGAAAGTCAAGAACGTGATTAACACTTCTCAAACTTTAACAAACTTCCTTTTTAAAAGTCAAGAACGTGATTAACACTTCTCGAACCTCGCAACAGCTGAGTGATCCGGAAGTAGTAGTCAGCCGGATCTCCGTACTCCTTAGAGTGGGGTTTGGGTTTTGCATTGATGTTTCTTTTCTAGTATGATGTTATGTAGCCTTTTATTATCTTAAGTACGTTGTTGGCTATTAGACGCATGTTGTTACATTCATGACATTAAAACACCGTTTTATGAATTTCGGTTTCCTTATTTGTATCCTGTTGTAAGATCCTAGTAAAGTTGTTGTCAAACTAAGGTCGGGACCCATTGTGAGATCCTAACCAGTAGCGTCCCAAGTTCTGAGAAATTCAGGGTGTTACAACATGGTATCAGAGCCAGGTTGGCAACAATTGCCCTTGAAATCTTCTAAAGGACCGAAAAAGTAAATAAACAGAATCCGAAAGGGGTCTGAACTTATCAAATAAACTTTTGGTTTTCAAAGTACATGCATAAGTCGGGATGGGATAGAAAGTACGGATGACCACCACTACCTCCGCGGATCTTAACAGCTTAGTATTATTAGAAATATTATGTTGACTTATTATATTGGATATAAAGATATGTATTATAGATAAGAAAATGCTGAAGGTTAGTAACATTTATAGTTATATTATACCTTAACGGAAATAGCGGAGCTAACGGAATGAGATCCTCACTACGTTGATATACCTAGGTAGATTTCCAAGAGTGTCAATGCGAGGATAAGTAAACTCAGCTTATGAGCATTATATTAGGCGAACATCCGGACAACTACCTCGAACCCCTGACGGACGTCAAAGTGGAAACAGGGTAAGGACTCCAAGACAACAACAACGGCAATGAAAACCATATAAGGAGAGGACCTCGAAGCAAATCAACAGAATCAAAGGGATAATATACTTGGGATTAGTTCTGAAGAAGGAATGGATGACCGTCAATAATGTATTTGGAAAGGGCAACTCATAGGTTCTTGCAAGTGTGGTGTAAAGTGACGTTACAAACAACGAGGATGCCTCTAGAAACACACATGGGCATGAAAGTCGAAGTAAAATATAGTAGCGATCCAGACAAGAGACATTGAATCTAATCTTACTGACAGACCAATGGGTGAAAGTTTGATGTTGGAAGCAGGGCGGAATATGATCACTCTGGACAATCTACTTGAATCCACAATCATGATGGATAACCGAGACAGTCAAAAGCATAGAAGTCAACACGAGATACATTGTCCATCCAAATATGAAGAATTAAAGAGCTGCAATTGGGATGCTTACCCGTTGCCTGAAAGTGAAAGGTAGATTTCATCAACATGGAAGTGGAGTGACATCCTATAACACACGAGAATTACAACATAGACCGTGATACAACAATGATCGGCTTTCTATACAGGCGGCATTACAAAGCAACGCCCCAGGGAAGAAGACGGTGTGAAAATGGTATTTGTGAACTCGAGAGTCCCCAATAACTCCTCATTCACAAAGGGATTTAGGCTAACAATACTACATTTTCATAACATAGAACCGCAAATAGATGATAACTCGGGTAAAAAGAATCATGGAGACACACTTGCAAGTTATCATGAAAAAAAATTGGGTAAGCCGTTGACGGAAGAGGGATGATATAGTTGGACTCGTGAGAGCATAGCGATCTTATAGAGAGAAAGAGGAGTGTAGATTATAGAAGGAGCTAAAAGAGTAGAAATGGAGAAACTGGAAGAGATAGACTTTCACCAAGTATATCGAACTTCAAAAGAGGTAGAAGAAAAGTGCATCTATGATCTTGTAGGAGGCCAACTACAGACTAATTGGTAACAATTGAGACTTAATACGTGTGGGTTAACTAATGGTGACTGGTTGACAAATAAGAAGAATAACCACAAAGTAACAAAAGAATTTTATCGACTTGGGGAGAAATCCGTAAAGAGATCAACTACGAAAATTGGGAAGTCAAATCAATATGAGTACTAGTAACACTGAATAAGTTCAAGTCAGTAACTCTAACTAAATTTTTTTTTTGGGTAGAGTTGGCGGCAAACCTTATATCAGTAATGGGATAAAGAGGATTGTTGTGAGCAATTGCTTTCCTACTGACTAAGGAAAATTTTACAGATCACATTTAGTACGGAGGGATTCGTATAAGAAGAACTAGAGGAGTACGAAGGAGCAAATGATTTTGACCAAATCCTACCTCAGTCCAAACAGAGAGTACTTAGCATTTCACACAAATGAGGTTGATGGTGCTCTTTTGAGTTGGGGTCAATTTTCTAGATTAATAGAGGAAGCCTTGTGACTAAAGATGTGACACAGAATAATTGGAATTATAGAGGCGGCACAAACATAGAAAGTATGATTTAATGCCTCGGTTAAATGTCTTATCGATTTGTGAGGTGAGTGCAGATTGAATATACATCTTTGCTGGAACAAATGTAAGAAAGAGTAAAGTTGAATGACTGAAGAATGTTATACGGAAACTAGTACCACCCATAAGATGATTACCAAAAAGTGTTAATATAAGAGTTTATTGAAAAATGGTAGCACTCTAAACAACCAATCTTGATAAACGGCCATAGGTGGATGAAGGAGTAGTTTTGGAACAACGTACAAATGGTATGCCTTGGAGTCTTCTCTCGATTAAGGAGAGAAGAATTTATGAAAACACCAAATCTAATAAACATAATCCATACAGGTTGTACGAGAAAGCTGAAGGAGATTTAATTCCCATACTGGTGGTAAGGATTTAGAAGATGGTAAAGCGACATGGGTATAAGGACAACATAATAAATACGAGTAGAGAAATTTGATTTTTGAGAAAAATCATATGCATCGGAGGTTTCCTATCCAAATGGTACCGGTATATGTTTAAAAAAAGTCATACTATCGGCCTAATAAACTTAGGATTAATAAGGTGTAAACCAAGCGAATAACTTAACCAGTGAAGGAAATTCCTGTATCAAAAGGGACGGCTATATTAAATTTAAATAAAGAGTTGAGATGAAGATGCCTTATGGAATCTATGCAAGAGTACAACGTAACTGAAGTTCCAACACGGAATGGGTGGTAATGATTAACTGACGGTTAAGGACCGATTCGGAGGAAGAAAAGGTTATAAGATGAGTCACATAGTAGAAGAGTTCACAAGACAAGCATGAGGGACCATCATGTGGTTGACATTATTGTCTCGGTATAGACTTACTACCACACCTCGAGGATTTGGAGTTAAGTATACGTCAAGGTTGTAAATAGATCAAAGTAAGGACTTGTAGGTCAATGTGAGATGCCCTACATTAGAGGTCAAAGGAGATGGTGGAAGGAAAACCACATTGAGTGGTCCTAACGAGTAGTAAGTAGAGTTCTGAAGAGACCTATGTAAATTCCGGGAAATTTTAAGACCGCACGTCCAACCCCTCCAAGGAGGCGTGATCGGTGAGTGATTATGAGGAGTTCCTAGATTGATTATGAAACCCAATGGGGTTTGAAGAGAATCTTGTTGTTATACAAGGGAAGTTACAGGCGAGATAAGAATGACCAAGAGATCCTCGGAATTGATCCAAACAATGAAGGAAGAGATGCCTCCCAAGCTAAGAGATCCGGGCTCTTTTTGTGTCCCGATAGGAGTGGGAGATGTGAAGTACGAGGCCCTTTGTGATCTTGGAGCGAGTGTAAGCATCATACCGCTTGCACTTTGCAACAAGGTTGGGCTAGGAGAGCCGAAACCGGTCAAGATGACCCTCTACATGGCGGACCGTTCTATCACTCATATAGTTGGGATCCTAGAGGACATCCCGGTGCAACTAGGAGGATTCTATGTGCCAATCGATTTTGTGGTCTTGGACATTCCGGCGGATTATCCGGTTCCCATCATCTTAGGAAGGCCCTTCCTAGCAACCTCCGGATGCCTAGTGGATTGCAAGAATGGGACTCTCTCCTTCAATATTGGAGAAGAGAATGTCAAGTTCAAGTTATCCACAATGACGAAAGGGCCAGCCCTTGATGAGGATCTCTTCAACATAGTCGAGCAAGAGGAATCTAGGGAAATTGTGAGCTCGATCTTGATCAAGGATCCCTTGGAGAAGGTTCTTACCTTAAGTATGATGGAGGAAGGTGTTGAGGAGGCTTGCAATGAAGAGATTAAGGCCTTGGAAGCCTTGGAAGAAGAGCCAAGAGTTGGATTTGAAAGCCACGAAGAGGTCTTAAACAGCTGCGAGTTCCACGGTCGAGATTTAAGTTCCACGGCCGTCAAACTTTTTAGACAACTCCGAGAAGCAAGCTTATCAAGAACCACGGCCGTGGAAGTTGAGCAAGCTGTGATTCCAGCCGTGGATTTCCCTGGACCAGTCCTTGATGATGGTCAAGCTTTAAGGAGCCATGAGGAGTCTTCATCTACTTTGGATTCATCTCATCCAACCTTATTTGGATCATCTTCAACCGATAAAGGTCCTCCTCAACTTGAACTTAAACCCCTCCCCTCTCACTTAAAGTATGCATTTCTTGGTGAAAACTCTACATATCCTGTGATTGTTAATGCATGCTTGAGTGATGATGAACTTGCTAAGTTGTTGCATGAACTAAGATTGCATAGGAAAGCCATTGGCTATACTATTGATGATTTGGTTGGCATTAAGCCTTCTTTGTGCATGCATAAGATAATGATGGAAGATAACCACAAACCCTCTATTGAACATCAAAGGAGATTGAATCCTATAATGAAAGAGGTGGTCAAAAAGGAAATCATAAAGTTGCTAGATGCGGGAATTATCTACCCTATCTCGGATAGTAAGTGGGTTAGTCCCGTTCATGTAGTTCCTAAGAAGGGTGGGATGACCGTAGTAACTAATGAGAACAATGAACTAATTCCGACTAGGACAGTTACGGGGTGGAGAATGTGCATCGATTATAGGAAGTTGAACATGGCCTCTAGGAAAGATCACTTCCCTCTCCCCTTCATTGACCAAATGCTAGAAAGGTTAGCTCAACATTCTCATTTTTGCTATCTAGATGGCTATAGTGGATTCTTCCAAATCCCTATCCACCCGATGACCAAGAGAAAACAACCTTTACATGTCCATGGGGTACTTTTGCATATAGGAGAATGCCATTTGGGTTGTGTAATGCACCCGCCACCTTCCAAAGGTGTATGATGGCTATCTTTTCGGAATACATAGAAAATATCATGGAAGTGTTCATGGATGATTTCTCTGTTTATGGTTCTTCCTTTGATAATTGCTTGGCTAACTTGTCATTAGTATTGCAAAGATGTGAGGAGACAAATCTTGTCTTGAATTGGGAAAAATGCCACTTCATGGTAAGTGAAGGCATTGTGTTAGGACACTTGGTGTCTAACCGTGGCATTGAGGTTGATAGGGCCAAAATTGAAACGATAGAGAAGTTGCCGCCACCTACCTCGGTGAAGGGGGTAAGGAGTTTCTTAGGGCATGCCGGTTTTTACCGGAGGTTTATTCAAGACTTCTCTAAAATTTCTAAGCCTCTCACTAACCTACTAATGAAGGATGTTGATTTTGTCTTCTCCAAGGATTGTCTTGAAGCTTTTTGTAGGTTGAAGAACGCCTTGATCTCCACACCTATCATGCAACCTCCGGATTGGAGTCTACCATTTGAGATCATGTGTGATGCAAGCAATGTAGCCGTAGGGGCTGTTTTGGGGCAAAGGAAAGAAGGGCGGACTCATGCTATTTATTATGCTAGCAAGATGCTAGATGATGCCCAACTCAATTATGCTACCACCGAGAAGGAGTTGTTGGCGGTAGTGTATGCGTTTGAGAAGTTCCGCTCATACCTTGTTGGAGCGAAGGTCATAGTTTACACGGATCATGCTGCGATCCGTTATCTACTTACAAAGAAGGATGCCAAACCAAGGTTGATTCGGTGGATCCTTCTTCTTCAAGAGTTTGATTTGGAAATACGAGATAAGAAGGGATCCGAAAACTCCATGGCGGATCACCTTAGTAGATTGCCTCCATTAGAGCTTGGAAGAGATGACATTCCAATTGATGACTCATTCCGAGATGAGCAATTGCAAATGGTGAAGGAATGCTTGTTCCAAGTGTCTAGAGGAAATGAGCCATTGTATGCCGACATTGTGAACTACTTAGTGTGTGAGGAAGTGCCTCCCGGATTGACATATGCACAAAGAAAGAAGTTCTTCAACGATGTTAGGCACTACTATTGGAGTGAACCACTGTTGTTCAAGAAAGGCCCGGATGGAATGTTTAGAAGATGCATACCGGAAGATGAAGTAGAGAGTGTGATCCGGCATTGTCACTCATTACCATGTGGAGGCCATGCTAGCTCACACAAGACGTGTGCAAAGGTATTGCAATCCGGTTTTTATTGGCCTAACTTGTTTAAAGATGTGCAAGGTTTTGTAGCGGCATGTGATGCTTGCCAAAGGATGGGCAACATCTCAAGAAGGAATGAGATGCCCTTGAACAACATCCAAGAAGTCGAAATATTTGATGTGTGGGGTGTAGACTTCATGGGACCATTCCCTTCTTCATGTGGGAATCTCTTCATCCTATTGGCGGTGGACTATGTCAAGATGGGTGGAGGCAATCGCCTCTCCTACAAATGATGCCAAGGTGGTGGTGCGGTTTTTCAACCGGGTGATCTTCCCTAGGTTTGGAACACCAAGGGTGATCATTAGTGATGGAGGAAAGCACTTCACCAATAGGAACTTTGGGGCGCTTTTGGCCAAGTATGGGGTGACTCACAAGGTGGCAACGCCTTACCATCCCCAAACTAGTGGTCAAGTGGAGATTTCCAACCGAGAGATCAAGGCCATCCTTGAGAAGACGGTGTCTAGGACTAGAAAGGATTGAGCTATGAGGCTCAATGATGCCTTATGGGCATATAGAACCGCCTTCAAGACACCGATTGACACCACTCCCTACAAGTTGGTCTATGGCAAGTCTTGCCATCTTCCGGTAGAGATGGAGCATAGAGCTTATTGGGCCATTAAGTGGCTAAATTTTGATCTCAAGGCGGCGGGAGAAAAGAGATTGCTTGAATTGAATGCCCTTGAGGAGATCCGGTTGGACGCTTATGAGAATGCCCGGATTTACAAAGAGAGAACCAAAAGATGGCATGACAAGAGGATCATCCCCAAGGAGTTGAGTGAAGGAGATCTTGTCCTTCTCTTCAACTCAAGGCTAAGGCTCTTTCCCGGAAAGCTCAAATCAAGATGGACCGGGCCATGTGTAGTGAAGAAAATCTTTTCCCATGGAGCCATTGAGATAGGAGGGGAACATTGTGAGAACTTTAAGGTGAATGGGCACCGGTTAAAGAAGTATATCCCGGGAACTCTGGTGGAAATAATTGCCCCACTTCACCTTGAGTAGACGCCCCCCGAGTTTGGTCAAGCTAATGACCTTAAAGAAGCGCTTGGTGGGAGGCAACCCATTGGTAACATTTTTCTTTTCTTGATTAGCTTTTGTTTCTAGATTTTTCTATCTTTGTGTGTGTTTTGTCTAATTTGTGTGTGTGCTAGAACATTAGTGGCATTGGAGGCCTTGCTTGATATAGGAATGATGATGATGAAACCCTCATCGATTATGGGTGGAGCGGACGCGGAACTTGGACGGCTAGCGGTGCCTAGCGCGGGTCCCGAAGCTTTGATGGATGCTTAGAGCTCTCTATCATGGTTGATAGGATCATCAAACATCAATTCGCTATTGAACAATCCCGAATACCATAGCATACAATTTTACATTGTGAGAACCTTCTTTCACTCTCTTTACTTGTATACCACATTGGGGACAATGTGTTTCTAAGTATGGGGTGGGGTTTGCATGATCCTTTGCATGATGAGCATCTAGGATAGTTTAAAATCTTCACATGTCTTGCATTGTACATACTTAAATCGAAAATATCATAAAAATCAGAAAATTTTAAAAAATTTTTTGTGCTTTCTAGGCTTGGATATGATCCTAATGATGAAACTTGTCTTGTGAATTGGCTATGGATGGCCTCATGTTTTTAGATTAATGAACGCATATGTGGACTTGAACTACTTCTCTTGAAACTCTATGAATGATTTGTGACCATGATGTTTGCCTAGAAAGGATTGAGTAGTGAAGATCGAAATTACATGATAGTTCTTGCATACCATCTAGGAATGAATGAGGCAATTCAATCTTTCTCTACTTCTCATCTTAATCATGATTGCTTGAGCACCTCAATTGAGATAAATTTGACCTCTTTTAACCCATCCAGGAATAGGAGCATGCTAGTGTGTTGATTTGTGCAAAAAGCAAGTGTGAAGCGAAGTTGTTGATGAAAAGAACACCATGCATGAAATGCTGAATTTGTTGTGAAAAGTGTAGCCAATAATATAGGTTTGGGGACATTGGTTTAAATGACAAGTAGCTCGGTACACTTCACATAATCGGGTGTTGGTGCCTTGCCAAAGTCAAATGAACCAATAGTCCTAACGAGCTTTGGTATGTGTGCCCGGTGTGGATGCACCTCGAAAACTAAGAAAAAGCCCGAGGACGGCTAATCACCAAGGTTTCGGCTTTTGTACACCAATGCCATTGTCTCAAAAATAAGTCAAAGAAAAAGAAAAGAAAGAAAAGATAGAGGAAAATATACACTTGGGGGAAGTTGATCGAGGACAAGGATGTTGAGTTAGTTCCGTTCCCGGATTAGCATCACATAACCTAAAAATCCCCACCCAATCACTACATTTCTTGGCCCTTTTATCTCACAAGACCTTATGACCTATTTGAATGTTTGTAAGACTTAGTGATTTAGATTGGATGTACTCTTGACCTTCTTGACTTCATCATCTTTACATTTCATGCATACTTTCGAGTTAAGTACAATTGTCTTTCCATGCTTTCATTTGTTTGATGCATGATTGCTTGTCCTTAGCCATGAAACATGACTTTGAAGGTGATCCAATAGTAGAAGCACAAACCCAAAAAGATTTTGCCATTTTTCTGCATACATAAATCATGTCATCTCTTAGTCTATAGTTAGGAATTTGCTCGGGGACGAGCAAACCTTAAGTATGGGGTATTTTGATAACGCGATTTATGACTTAGTTTTAGGTAACATTTAGATAGAATTTCTCGCTCATTAATGCATGGTTTAGCACTAGTTCACGACGTTTTGCACTCAATTCATGTATTTTGCCGAGATAGACGTCTACACGGACTTGTGCGCGTTTTATAGGTATTTCGGGAGATTTAGGAGCAAAACGACACGTTTGAGGATCGTTCATCTAGATGACATACCCTCGGACTCATTAGGACACAAGTTAAAGGCTAAGGAGGACTCATGGAACCTTGCCAACACTTGCCATGCACCAAACCACAGCTTAATGATCCAAAGCGAAGTTTCTGCACAGAATCACGGTTCTTTGACATTTCACGGCCGTGGAATCAACCGTGGATTTTGCCAGATTCTTGTGACAGCTGTGCCACGACTCTCATGGCCAACTCATGCAAGTTTGTTATAAAAGTGGTCCTTCATGGGCTGTGAGAGGAAGCTGGGAGTAGTTGGAGCAGCTCACCCATTATCCATTTCTCTCTAACAACAATATTCTCTCAAGAAGAAGAGATTTTTCTAGGAAGGAAAGTGTCAAAGAGAAGAAGAAGAGCTCCATTGAAGAGGAGGAGAAGAACACACACCATACTTTTCTTGTATTTTCGGATTCTGTTTCTAGAATTGTAAGAACCATTTGAACCTTCCTTTGGAAGGATTGTGAGTCATTCTAATCCTATTTTCAGCTTTGTTTTGTCTTAAGTTCACTTGTTCATCTCTTTTCCCTCATTATCTTGCAATGAATGTTATGATTTTATGTTTGTTTGTTTCGATTTCCATTATGAACGTTGTAGGCTAAATTGATGTGATTCTAGGGTAAGGAAAGGATGGTTATGGCTAGAGCTGTGATAGGATGGACTTAGATTTACCTTTGGATGACTTTTGTTTATGAACGTAGCTGCTGTTAGAAATCATGGGTAGTTCTTGTCAGACCACGGCCGTGGTTTAGGTAGAACAAACCGTGATTTTCCCTGGTTCGAAGGATCTTGCCTTAGATCTATAGAGTGTTGAAATCCTGAGTGTTTGTTGAGTTTAACCTACCCTAGGGTAACTTAGTGTAGTAACTAAGTGTTAGGAGAGACTTACCCGGTAATCCTTGCTCTTAGATTCTAAAGATAACAAACCTTAGGTAGTGGTGAGCTTAATAAGCCGCCATTGGATTAGATGTGCTAGGATAGTTGTTTAGGATTTTCCTTTCCAAGACTTACCCGGTAAGGATAGGTTAAACCCCTAATTAGCAATCCGGTATGTGTAGAATTCCTATCCTTAGGTTCTTAGAGACTTACCCGGTAATAAGACCTTAGGAGTGGACTAGTTGGATCATGAGACTTACCCGGTAATTGATCCCATTTTAAGAAACACTTAATCCCAACATATCATAGTTAATCCAAGGAATGAATAGATAACTTGAGTCCTATGCCATAACCGGAACTTCCAACCCCTAGAATCCATCTTTTCTTTCTTTGATCATTGTCTTGTTTAGCTTGTTTATTTGTGTTGATTCTTAGTTTAGTTTGATTGTCTACTTTGCATGAATTGTGATCTTTGATTGATCACCAAAAACCAACCAAAAACATTTGAGATTTTCTTTTCTTTATTTCTTTCTTTTCTTTCAACCTAGATCCTTACTAAATTCAATCACAATTCGAACCAATTTCACCTTAGTCTTTGTGTTCGACCTCGGAATACTAACCCTTCTACAAACGTCCCGTACACTGCGGGTTTCGCTAGGTAGTTAGGATTTAGTTCGAGTTATAAATTTAAAACCCATTTGCGCATCACGATCTTAGCGTAACAAGAGTCGGAGAGGTTGCCTACCGATTAGCACTACCACCGAGGTTGGAGCGGGTCCATCCGGTCTTTCATGTATCTCAGCTGAGAAAGTACATTCCGGACCCGAGACACGTCATCAGTCATGAGGAACTGATAGTTGAGCCTGACCACACTTTTGTGGAGTACCCAGTAGCCGTCCTTGAGCGTAGTACTAGACGTCTGTGGTCCAAGGAGATACCGATGTTGAGGATCCAGTGGTCTAGACGAGGAGCCAATGAGGCTACCTGGGAGATAGAGGAGAGTAATAGACATAGCTATCCTGAGTTCTTTGTGGGGTTTGCCGCCACCCCTATACCGACGGGTTAGTTCTTAGACGTTGTTTGTGTGACTTTTGTGATTATATGTAAAAATGAGTGTTTATGTTTTTATGTGTTGCCTGATTAAGATGATTGAGTAGTTTGCATGATAGAAAATGAGTTTAAAGATTTAGTGAAACCAGAGTATACAAGTTTATTGTGGGAGTCGTTTGGGTAGATACCTTATACTAAGTTTCGGGACGAAACTTATTTTAAGAGGGTACTGATGTAATATCCGGAAAATTTTATTCCGTTTGATTCCGTAGCAAACCAGATTTCGATCCGTTGATCCTTATGTCTACCTAATCGGGCACAATATCTCAAATTTTTATCATTTTATGTAACCTCACTTCACATAAAATGATAAGGTTTTTATAACAAACCCTAAACCATCAAACCCTAGTTTATAACATGACTTGTCCTTGACAAAGTCATGACGAGATTTGACGAGACCGCAACGAGATCATGACAAGGCCATGCATGGGCTTGACAAAGCCATGACACATTTTGGCAAGGCTGTGACAAGCCTTGACAACACTACACCACTCTTATGCTCACTTTGCTTCAGCCCAACCTTGGCCTTTTTTAAAGCCCATTCAATTACCTGATGCCTTGCTCCATCCAGCACAGCTACCATTGGTGTGCGGCCCAGCAGCGTGTCCAGCCCAGTAAGGAGAAGCAGGTAACCGGCCTCACCTTCTCTTCAGCCCACGTAACAAGATCTCCTTTCTCACCTCCTTGCTTCACGTAACGGGTGAGGAGAAATCGCCCAGTAACCGCCTGAATTGGCGCTAGAAGATCTCCCTTCTTTCCTTCTGGACTGCAGTCTTCGTTTTGAATTGTTTTGTTTCTCTTCTGAGTCACATTGCTGAACGAGGGCGCTCTCTGCAGATCGCCAAACCCTGGGACGTCTCCCCTATTCTTCTGCACACGACATCTCCTGAGCAGATGAGCCGCCGCTCCTCCCTTTCCCCTATTTGCTCCTGTTATCCAACACATATTCAACCCTCCTTACTGTCGACAACCAAGCGAGAGAGAAGCTTGCACACACCTGCCACAGACGTGAAGATCGTGTGGTAGCCAGCTCTCCCTTACAACCTCCTTGGAGTCAAGCACTGCCAGATCGAACAAGACTCGTCTTTCCTCTGTCCATCCGGGTAAGGGCCATTTACCTTCTTGTCTTCATCTTCATTTACAGACCTTGAAGGCTCATGCATCCCTTCCTTGTGGCCAGTTTACAGAGACCTATCCTGTAACGCCCGAAATTTTTGATTTGCGTTATGAGAGGCGTTAGAAGCCTTGAGCAAGGGCTACCGCCCTTGCGGCTTAGAAGGCCTGCAACCGCAGCCGTCCGCGACCGCGGCTTGGACGTTCCGCGGGGGCGGTGACACGACAGAGCGGGAGTCGGGTCCGTTGTTCTTCCGAACTTCCATCTCCCCATCCATTTATGCCGACCACATTATTATGTGTGATTCTTGGGCTTCTTGACCTTTGGTATCCTTCCATTTATCTAACCTTATCTCCCTCCCTCATTCCTTTTCACGTAACTCTCATTCCCTTCTCCTTCTTTTTTATCTTCTCTACCTCCAACTTCTCCCATGGTGCTTCTTCTCCTTCTTGTGTGTGATGTCCAGCCAAGGAAGGACTATAGATCCGAGTTACCGTAAGTGTCTTCTTTTCCCTCTTCCTCCTTTTCTTTATCTTCTTCCTCCCTTCACCCTTGTGTGAGCCCTAGGGCAAGAATCACCCAATTCTTCCATTCTTGCGTTCTCTTGTTGTTGATCTCGGCTAGGATGGACTGTGTCGATCCATGTGGTGGACATACAGGATGGAGCAAGCCATCCACGAGGTGCCCGGAAGTTCCTGCACATCAAAGAGAAGCCCGACAAAGCAACCTTTTGGAGCTCGACCGCACCCGCGGCTGGACAGCGCCGCAGGGACGCCATCAGCCCCACAACCACATGGGCGGCGGCAACAGTCGCAGGGGCGGTGGCCAACAGCACCCAACCGTAGGGGCGGCGCCACCCGGCCGCGGGGTGGCTCAGCCAGCCGCTGGAGCGGCGCCAGGGTTCCGCAAGGGAGGTTCTGCCCTTTCTTCAGCTCTTCTCCGCGGCAGCGCTTCCTTGTTCCGCGACCGCGTTCCTACCCCAGTGAGTGCCCTTCCCCGATCTTGTCCGCCTCTTATGCTTGAGATTTATGATAGAAGCATGCTAGGATGGCTTAGGTTAGCCTTGTGAATGCCAAGTAGTGGCTTTGGACCTTTAGGTGAGTGTTTGAGGAGGTTAGAATGTTCTTAGTTTCTATGTGTGTTGGATCTTGAGTTGGTTATATTGTCGAGAGTGTTGGACTATTCTTCTAAGAGTTGTGAATATGTTGATTGAGGGGTGGTGACTAGATCTCTTGGATCTTTGAGGATATTGGTTTGGGACTGAGTTGTTAGGTTGGAAGCCTTTAAGGAAATAGACTGAGAGTATCATGTATCTTGTGTATTTATGAGTGGTGAGGATTGTGAGCACTAGAAGTCCTTAGACTTCTAGTTGGCTAGAGGGTTGATCTATCTTGAGTTGTTGTTTTTGTGAGGATGTTGAGCCTAGGAGTCTAAGGATTTCTAGTTGACTAGAGTGTTGTTTGATCCGTGTACCTTGTCTTGAACAGGCGTTGTGTGTTTTCCCGAGGGAACTTGAGAGTGTGGTGATCGTTTGCGCTTCGGAGACTGGTAAGTCCACGAACTTACTTAGCTGGCTTCTTGTATGAGTGTAATGTGTATGAGTGGTGTTTACTAGTTAGGATAACAACGAAACCGGATTAGGCGGACTTTATTATATTACGTAATTGACCCAAGTGTATGATAACGGGTCGTGACATCACTGCCTAACTCTTGCGAGAGCTAGGAGGTTCCCTTCGACCAGCCCAGGCAAGTCGATGGTCAGATGCATTAGTACCATTCCTCGTTCATAAACGGGAACTGGGGCGAGGTTTGGGAATCCCTCGTGTCATAAAATAAGTATCATTAGTAATGGCTTATCACCTAATTAAAGATAATAAACAGAGTGAGCGTGGCATGTTGATTGTCTATGTTGTGTGTTTGTGCTTTTACCTTTATACTTATGCATAGAACGTTAGCTAAGGGTTTTATACCGCCTTGTAGATGCCTTGTAGGTTAGAGAGGCGATCGAGTGATCCGGTGGTAGTGGGCAGCCGGAGTTCCGTGCATTATAGGACGGAACTGTTTATCTTACTTCACGTCTTTTTAGACTTATGTTGTTATTCTGGTTTTGATAATCAGCTGGATTGTTTTGAGTTTGTATGTTTGCTTTCGCTCATGATATTAAACTATGTTGTATTGCCTTTTTATTTGTATCGTGTTGTAAGATCCGATGAAGTTGTTGTCAGGCTAAGGACCGGGACCCATTGTGAGGTCCCATCTCGTAGCATTTCGAGTCCTCTAGGATTTGGGGTGTTGCATATCCCACCGGAACGAACCTCTCACCTTTCCTGAGACAGTCGTTCCAAGCCTGAAGCTACAACCTATGTCGACAAGCCATAGAACTAGTGCAATCATTGTCGTTGGTAGAAAGTAGAGGGCCTGTCTGCAGCCAACACACCAGCAAAGGACATACAATGCAAACTGAGTGGTAAGGACCTCTTCACACCTCCTTAGACCATATTAGGAGAGGTTGATTGTATATATATGATAATGCTCTCCCTAAGAATCGAACTAGGGACTTCTGAGTAGTGTAAAGGAGGAGATATGCTGATGACCAGATTCGAACTAGAGACCTATAGGAATATTGTTATTGCTGTAAATGTGAGCAGTAGAAATAGAAGTGAGAAACTCATTTCAAACCTCAGTTTTGTAAGTGGAAATGGTCACTGTTGTAGATCAATGTTAAAGAGATCGGTTGAAGATCCACTGTTGAAATTTTGATAGATCATAGATGGATATATGTAGTTTATTGTGCTAAAATTTGAGAATAAATGAACAGACGGATTACAAGTTATAAGGTTTCAAATTAGGGTAGTTGAGCTGTTTTTCAAGCAGTGAAATATGACTAAGTGTAGAAAATTTTAAGTGTTGTAACCAACTTTAAAGATTTTTGTAGAAGTGATAGTTGAACAGTTTTAAGAAATTCTTGCTCCTATGAGTAGATTGGATATCATAGATAATCTAGAGAATTATTTCGGAATTTTTATAAATTTATTTGAGTCTCATATTTGAAGCCGAAGTTTGACCGTAGTACTTTTCGGGAAAATAGAAAAGTGTGTAGTTTCTCTAGTTTTACCCAAAATCATCCTTGAGAGTTAGAATATGGTTTTTAGTCTCAAATAAGAGTTTAAGCATAAATTAGGGGATTTTTGAGAGTTTCGGGAGCAAGGGTAAAATAGTCATTTTACCTTAAATGGAAACTGTAATAAATTTTGTTCTATTAAGATCTCCTATCTTAGAAGTCTTAGACTTCTAATTACCTAGGAAGTGTGTTGACGCACTTACCTCCTTTGACAGGCAACTGAGTTGCTACAGTTACAGATCGAGTGGTGTTTACAAAGAGTTCAGACTTGAATCAGGTAAGTCATTTGAGCTTACTTAGCTAACTTTTAGATATGAGTGTGGATAATGATAGTGGTGTTTGAATGAGATGTTTATAGTTATATTTTAGTAGTAATTATCTACCGACTTACACTTTGGCCTAAGAGTAACGGGCGGTGGCATTCTGCTCAGTTAGCTTGAGGGCGCTAGGGGTTTCTTTAGGGACTAGTCGACACTTGGTTTGTAGTGATGCTACCGGCGGAGGTAAGCTAGACTTACACCCAGTTGGATAAGGAACGGAGGCGAGAATTGTTAAGAGTTCTCGTGCCACAACTGAACTGAATAAGGTGAATCACTTAAGTAATAGATGTTGTGTGCCAACATGATGATTGTTTATGTTATCTTGAGTGTGTTTGTGTCATTATTATTTCTGCTTATATTTGGATAGTTAGCTAACAGTTGTTTTGTTGTGTAGACGTAACACAGGTTAGAGCAGATGCCGAGTGGTTCGGATGGTAGTGGTCAGCCGGGGTGTCGTACTCATTAGGACGAGTTGCAGTTTCCTTTTTGTTGGTCTTCCAGTTATGACCCTTGTTTTTCTTTTCTCAGTTTGTGATACCTTGTGTTTTCCGGTTGTTAGTACTTCTGGTCACATTCATAACTTTGTTATAACTTAATTTATGATTTCTGGTTTTTCCTAATCTGTGCCTTGTTGTAAGATCTTGTTAAGTTGTTGTCAAACTAAGGTCGGGACCCACTGTGAGGTCCTAACCAGTAACCCCCGAGTTCTGAAAACTTGGGGTGTTACACAAAATAGGAAAAGAAAAACATATGTGGATCAAATGGATGAGTCACATTAGATATAATAATGATATGTAGATCAACTGGATAAGTCACATTAGATATAATAATGATATGTCGATCAAATGGATCAGTCGGATATCCAGATCCGGTTATAGTCATTTTCAATAAAATAGATCAGGCTAAAATCATTCTGATCAAAGAAATCACCCAAATATTCTCGGATTATTATTCGATCCGACTAAAATTATTTTCACATACCATGTTTTATAATTTGGATCAAACAGATCAACCCGATAACCCGTTATAACCCGAACAATCGATACCCGACCCGAAGCAATCTGGTAAAAAAACCAAGCCTATTTTGAACCGACCCGTTTCAACCCGAACTTGTTGTAACCGACCCGTTGGTCCCGTTTGACACCTCTTATACTTCCAACCTAGTAGTCCGTGAGTTGAGAATCGAATTTTAGGAGAAAACCATGTACATCTAATGCATCTTATTCAATGGTATTAAGATGTGTTTGAGCAAAGGTTATATCAGCTTACTCAATATATAAAATCAACTACTCATATTTTTAAAGATCATATTGAAGAATTAAATAATTGGATATAAAGCTAAAATTTTAATAAAATCATGTTTACAATTGAAGAAAAACAAATCGATATTGATAACGGCTTTAAAAATTGGATATATAAAACTATATGTAATGATAAATGAAAATTTATAAGCAATGAAAAAAATAAATAATTTTACATTCAAAAATACTTTTTGATATAAAAATAATTATGTAAAATATATTATACGTATGGGCCTTGAAAATTTTTAAATATGAAACTTTTAGTGCTATTATAAATTTTATCGGAAAATAAATAAATGGAATAAATTTTGAACGAAGATAAATAATAAGACCAATATAAGAAAATAATTTGACTTGATAATCAATATGTTCCGAATTGAATAAATTTGTTATAAAGATTTGTAACTTGGCACTTAAGTAAACTGAATCTAGCAATATAATTTAGGAATCTTTCAAATATATTTTTGCACTTCAGCTCCAGTGGAGTTGTTAAAAAACTTCATGGTGAAGTTTACAAAATCCACACCGTCAATTAAATTGAATGGTTGAGATCCTCTCACTAGAGGGTAAGTAAAAAATTAATTTAAAATTTAATTTTTTGGAAGGTAATTATTTGGAGAGAGAAACAATGAAAAAAAACGTCAGATACGCTGAATCCAAAACTTCTGCTTCCTATTTCTTAGTTTCAAAAGATTTGAAGACAGACCATGGAGATGAAGCAATCAATGATATATACATACATATTTGCAATAGCTGAGAAGAGTTGTAGCAATCTTCTCCAATTCGTATATATATCCAGAGAGATCGATGGTTAGAATTAAGAACAAATTACCAGACCTCCCTCCCAAATCACTTGATGTTCTATTATGTCTTCTCTTCTCCTTCTAAATTGAACGATCGATTACCAGGTTTGTCTATTTTCAACTCGGTTATGCAAATGATTGAGAGATGAATTTTGTTCCAATTAGGTAATTGATTGTCCAGAATTTTGTATTATGAAAAGTGTTTATATATACTGCAATGGTGCACATCACCTGCTCGACATAATGCCCAAGAGAGTTGGGCATACCCTATTGTCATTGTATGCATTTACCCATTGCTAGACAGCAAAAACATTCTGAAAGATTGTTGTATGTTGATACCGACTCTTGTCTCTTAGTTAAATATCATGCCACGATGTTGCTGCAAAATACAAATATTGATTGTCAATGAAGATCTGAGTAAATGCTTTTTTATCTACAGTAGGTGCTGAATAATGATTGTCAAGGGATTTGAATAAATTTCTTTAATTTACAGTAGGTGCTGATTTTGTATGCTGTCACGACTCTAATTGGTTGCTTCATGTCTATAATACTGGATTTGGTTAACCTATTAGCTCAATTGGAAGAGCAATGTGCTTGCGCACAAAGATATGGGTTCAAATCCCATATAGGTTATTTTGTTTGCTTTTCTCTATAAGAGAAATGTTAGTAGTTTACTGAAGTGATGCTAATTAGAATGTAAGAAACTGATGCTAGTTCACATGTCAGGAAGCAAATATATAGAGTTTGTAGTTGGACTTAAGGAAGATGAATTGTGCTTAATTATGGATTTTGGTGACTTTGTAATTTGTTAATTCTTTCTATTCTATGCTGCATTTCTTTTGAACTCTGAAATTGTGTAATGAAATGATGAGAATAGGGCAAATCGATTGATCTAAATCATTCTTTGATCAACCTTCTTTGTATATGTTGATGGGATAAATAATTTATCACATTCATATGACTTGTTAGTCACAATCCTTTAATGATCCAATTGGTCTAATGTTTTGCTAACCACAAGAAATTCCAACTAAAAGGGATAGAGCATGCTTGTTTGGCTCGTGTTTGAGCTCTTTCCTATAGTTTCCTGATTCTAGGAGCCAATTCTCTTTCACTAGTTTCATGTCTCATCTCGAACTCCATCAAGATAGAATAGAAAAGAATTAACAAATTACAAAGTCATCAAATTCTATAATTAAGCACATTTTACCTTCCTTAAGTCCAATTACAAACTCTATATATTTGAACTAACATCAGTTTTTTACATTCCAATTAACATCACTTCAGTATACTGCTAACCATTTCTCTTATAGAGATAAGCAACCAAAATAACTTATATGGGATTCGAACCCATATCTTTGTGCGCAAGCACATTGCTCTTCCAATTGAGCTAATAGGTTAACTAAATCGAGTATTATAGACATGACGCAACTGGTTAGAGTCTTGGCCACATACAAAATCAGCACCTACTATTAATTAAAGAAATTTACTCAAATCCCTTGACAATTAATATTCAGCACCTACTGTAAAGATAAAAACATTTACTCAAATCTTCATTAACAATCAATATTTGTATTTTGCAGCAACATGATGGCATGATATCTAACTAAGAAACAAGAGTCGGTCTCAACATACAACAATCTTTCAGACTGTTTTTGCTGTCTAGCAACGGATAAATGCATACAATGGCAATAGGTATGCCCAACTCTCTTGGGCATTATGTCGAGCAGGTGATGTGCACCATTGCAGTATATATAAACACCTTTCATAATACAAAAATCTGAACAATCAATCTCCTAATTGACACATAATTCATCTCTCAATCATTTGCATAAACGAATTGAAAATAGACGAACCTAATAAATCATCGTTTAGTTTTGAAGGAGAAGAGAAGACATAAGAGAACATCACATGATTTGGGAGGAAGGTCTCTTAATTTACAACAATCGATCTCTTTGGATATATATATACGAATTGGAGACGATTACTACAACTCTTCGTCGCTATCTCAAATTGATTGCTTCATCTCCATCGTATGTCTTCAAATTTGTTGAAAATTAAAGAAATAGGAAGTATAAAGTTTTGAGATTCAGCGAAGGACTCTTGTTTCTCTCTCCTGTTAATTACCTTTTAAAATAAGATAATTATAAATTAACTTTCTACCTACTCAATAGAGGATCTTATCCATTCAATTTAATCAACGGTGTGGATTGTTTAAACTTCACCATGAAGTTTTTTTATAACTTCACGGGAGCTAAACCGATATTTTTGTTTACCATGATTGACCTATATGGAAGTTTAAAGTGAGTAAGATATAATTTAGGAAATCTTGCAGATATATTTTTGTTTATCAAAATACAACACTGCTACAACTGACGATTTTTTTCTTGTCGCTCACGACGTTTTACTTGACACATTGATAATGTGTGTGTATATATATAGATAGGACCTGCTCTCACCATTCGATCATCATCACATCATTACTTTCCAGCTTCAAAGCTTCCATATTTCTCTTTCTGAAACCGAGAATGGGGATTCAGATTCATCAAAAGTCGGAACTCAGGCTCTTTGGCGTTACGATCAAACTCAACGACGATGACGACGATGCTAAACAGAAGTCCAAGTTTCCAAGACTCGTCGCACCCAATCCCCAACCGCTTCCTTTAACATATCGTGATTTTGTTCTTGTCAAGGGCGGTGACAGAGAAAGCATACAGCTAGTCTTGAGAAAGAGACTCACCTCTACAGACATGAACCCGAATCACGGTCGTCTCAGTTTGCCCAGAAAGATGATCGAGAAGAGTTTCCTGCGCCCCGAAGAGGAAGAATTCATTAGAAAGAATGTTGAGAGTGGAAACAATAAGCGCAAGAACAAACTCACTGTTATGGTAGTCGACCTTTTCTCCCTATCGACTTCTCCATTTGAGATGCGTTCCATGAAGATGGCCAAGTGGAATTATAATGAGTCTGTTGCTGAGAAGAAGAACAATTGGTGGCTTGCTGTAACCAATGACTGGATCAAGTTTTCGCAAGAGAATCACCTTTGCACAGGGGATGCTATTCAAATCTGGTCCTTTAGACTTGAGGGTCAGCTAGGACTCATTATTCATAAGGTTTAGAAGAGCTGAGTTCATAACATAGGTTAATTGAGTTCTTAGCTTTACTATACTCTGTAAGTAAGGGTAATTTGTATCCCCTCCAATTTATAGTACTAGTTTAGGGGTGCAACTTTTGTCACTTTGTCAAGTATCCATTTAACTCTCTGTTTAATACCAGAAACCATGATACATACTATAACTGCGTTTTCTTATACAATTTTGCTAAACTGTCTGTAATTCGTTGGAGCACTTTACTTCTAGAGCTTCAGCTTGGATGTTCATATAATGATATATTCATATGGCTGTATACCTACCCTCCTTGAATTGAAACTATTGTTACTTTCTCAAAAACACTTGACATATTAGCTTCCACGACATCTGTCCGTAAGAAATTATTAGTAATACTATGTATTAGGTTAAATGTTGATCACTTTGCTAGGTTAATTGAGTTCTTGTTCCTGTTAGTGCCACCGTACTTGGTAACTAGTACTATGTATCTTCCTTCAATTTAGTTTCATTATGAAACTGCTACCCCATGACTGCAACTGCAAGAAAGTCTTTTATACCTATTTGATATTTGCCAGCAGCTGTTCTTGCTTGTTAGTTTACTAAGTGAAGCAGAGGTGAGGAGTATTTTAGACTTTTTCAGTTTTTGTAAGTCATTGCACTAAAAGGA